>JARCFY010000020.1:37029597-38525650 GCA_029233225.1 Lepidodactylus listeri
AGGGCATGGAGTACTCTGAAGGTAGAAAGCATTCAGGATTTTCAGCGTAGGGAAGAGTTTACACCACTGGGCTCCAGTCAGTGAGATCTGGGTTCAAACCTCTGCTGGGCCGCAGAACTTAATGGCTACTGGTATCCCAGTCCAGCTCTGGCCTACCTTACAAAGCAGTGGAAAGGAGAAGCAAGGGCAGACCAGGACTGTATGTACCAGGCGTCCCCTACCTTTTTGAGTCTTCTGGTGTGTTTGGAGTTCCAACACAAGGTGGCTGAAAAATGGCTACCACAGGAGGCGGGACCAGCCACGATATGTCAGGGAGCATGGGCATGCATAACTTTAGTAGTAACTCTTCACTGTTTGTGGCAGAAGCTCTGCTGAGCAGGAGGTCTTTTCAAATAAAAACATGGTTGAAGATCTTTGAGCTGTGGTGGCCGCTGTTGTCCAAGCAATGGCCAGCCAAAGCCATTCTAGGCAAAAATCCCATCTGGCCCCACCCACTTTCTCAAAACGTTTAGCTGGAAGTTGGAGGGTTGGGGACATCTGGTCTACAGTCCCAATTAAAAATATACTTTTTGTGCTCTGTTATGTTCATCTCGGCATAGCTCCTCAAGATTTGGGAGGAGAAACAACAAACTGATAGGGATGGCGCTGTGGAGCTGGGAAAGGCCTGCGTCTAACTAGGAGTCTTCCAAAGACCTGCGGAGATCCAGGTGTGGCCCTTGGGCTGAGAGATTTGCCCACCTAAGTGTTGCATGGAGGCTCACGTCTAAATTCTTGCCTTGGTTGTGTGTCATAATTTGACCAGGCCCTATCATTTTAGCTTCAAAAGGTTCTCTGTGTGAACGAAAGGAGATCTTTGCCAGACGGACTGATGTGTTTTATACCAAATGCCACAGGCCCGTCTGAGACTAACGCTTGTGGCAGTGTGGCTTTGCTGTTTGCTGCTTTGTTGTCGTTCAGCAGTAAAAGCATGCAGTGAAATGCAGCCGCCATCTTGTACGTGCACTGTCTGTGAACCTCAGTTCAATAGTTATAACTGGAGGGAGCGTCCAAATTGGAAGCGTGGAATAGTATCCTGCACTTTGTTCCTGTAACATAAGCGGAGCGCACTACACAGGCAGTTTTAAACCAAAGATTAAAATGGCTTCGTTTCAGTGGTATGAAACGGAGCTAGCTGGTTATAGTGTCAGGCTAGGCCTGTTTCAGATCTTCAACTGATCCCTGACCAAGAGACTTTGGGCCAGTTTCTCTTCTGTCTGTCTCGGCCTAACCTACCTTGCAAGGTGGTTGTGAGGGTAAAATGGAGGAAGGATGAGCCAAGAGCTCATGGACACTCAATGAAATTGTTGAGCAGTCGGGTTAGAACAAATAAAAGGAAGTCCTTCTTCACCCAAAGAGTGATTAACACGTGGAATTCACTGCCACAGGAGGGGGTGGCAGCTACAAGCATGGACAGCTTCAAGAGGGAATTGGATCAACATCTGGAGTAGAGGTCCATCAATGGCTATTAGCCACAAGGTATAGATAAGAACTCTCAGTCTGGGGCAAGTGATGCTCTGTATTCTTGGTGCTTGGGAGGGGGGACAGTGGGAGGGCTTCTAGTGTCCTGGCCCCACTGCTGGACCTCCTGATGGCACCTGGTATTTTTGGTCACTGTGTGACACAGAGTGTTGGACTGGACGTGCCATTGGCTTGATCCAACATGGCTTCTCTTATGTCAGGGGCAGTGATGCTCTATTCTTGGTGTTTTTTGGGGGGGCAATAGTGGGAGGGCTTCTAGTGTCCTGGCCCCACTGCTGGACCTCCTGATGGCACCTGGTATTTTTGGCCACTGTGTGACACAGAGTGTCGGACTGGATGGGCCACTGGCCTGATCCAACGTTGTTCATCTATGCCAGGTGAAAATTGTAATGAATTCACCGATCGCCATCTGTCTTTCCCCAGTGACAGGCCGCCAAATCCAGGCCAAGGAGATTCATAGACAGCTGATTCATTCTGACCCACGCTGACCCTTTGGGACAGCACCGGAAAGAGATCTGAACATCTCAGATTTTTAACGAAGCATGCCTCATTTACACTTGTTTGTCTTCCGGGCTGGGTTGAGTCACTCCTGTTTCTTTTTTAGTTTAACAATTCCAGCCGAAACTTTTGAGTAATGCAAATCGTTTGCCAAAAAAACCCAACGAACGGGGACACAATAAGCATATTTTGTAGCTGAGTTCCCCCCCCCCCCCCCCCGCAAATGCACACATGTTCAACCTTTAAAGGTTCAAACCATGGCAGATTTATCCTCTTTTTAATTTTTGTGTGTGTGAATTGTGTACAAACAGGCTGTTCTCTTAGCCAGTGCCGTTTTTATGATCTCATTCCCCAAGCCTCCCTCGCCCCAAATCTGTCTGAATGTAATTTCTCCCCCTCCCCTCCCCCACCTCTGCCTGTGCAAAAGAGACAGAATTCGTCATTAGCATGAGAAAAGAGCCCTGCTGGGGAGATGGAGACGTCTGCAGCAAGCACAGGGTTAACCCTGTCCTGCCTTTGCCTCCACCAGAAAGAGTTTTTTCAGAAGGGAATTTTCTGTATTGCCCCCCCCCCCAAAACCCCTGGATCTTTGCACCCTTCTGTGGGTGGTGGAGGGCTGTATAGGTCCACCACCTCTTCCATGACTCACGTCCGGACGGGATTCCTTGGTTTTTGGATGGAGTCAAGTACGCCAAGGAGATGAGCTGTGTGTGTGTGTTCAGGGGTCAAATGTGCGCATGCAGAATTTAATCAGGGCTTTGTCTGTTCTGTTTCCATCGCTGTGCTGAGACTTCGTGCATGCAGCTTGCCTTCTGGCGTCCCGCCCAAATCCAGTGGGTCTTCACATTTTTCAACGGCTAGCCTGGTAAGGGGTCAAGACTTGTGAATGGAAAAGACCCGGGTTCGAATCCTGGCTGTGCTGTGAACTCACAAGGGCGGTGATTTGGGATCTGTGCGGTAAGGAACCCCTTGCGTACCACTGGTAGTACCGGAACAGCATTGTGGTTCCCCTCCCCCCCGAGATTTGGGGAGAGACCAGTTCTTTCTTGCCCATGGTCTGTCTAGGTCAGGGGTCCCCAATTTTTTTGAGCCTGCTAGCACCATTGGAATTCTGCCACAGAGTGGTGGGCACAGCCACAAAATGGCTGCCGAAAAATGGCTGCCGTAGGAGTTGGAGCCAGCCACAAAATGGCCGACGCAGCCCACCTTCATCTACTCAGTGGCTATCCTGGCACTGTGGTGGCAGTGGCTGCCAAAGCAGTATTTTTTAAAAAACCTGCCCAGCCAATCAGAAGCCATGCCGAGCGAAAGTCCCACCCACTTTTAAAAAACACTTGGCGGGCTCCAGGAAAGTTGCCGGCTGGCATCACGGTGCCCGTGGGCGCCATGTTGGGGACCTAGTTTTGTATTTCAAAAGGGTGCACGGTTATATCTTCCCGTCGAGCATCATTTCTGAAAAGAGAGAGGTTCTGGCTGCAGAGTGGAAGCCCCGGCCCGTAAGTCCATACACCCGAGTCGAAGACGGGGAAGTTGCCAAGCCGAACCTTCCAGAACTGGTTCTCTGTCTCAAGCCGAGACTCTGCCTCCCGCCCGACTCCAGCTTTTTGGCACCCCTGGGGTTAGCCTATGCTCTCCATGTTGCGTCTGTTTTCCCCAGGAAGCCGGGCTTGCTGCTATGGCAACCGAGCGCCTTTCTCCCCTCTGCTCTGCGAGGTAGACAAGTTTTCTTTTTTTCCCCAGCCATCAATCGATCGTAGGAGGGATTCGAACACCGTTGTGAAGCGGGAGAAGCTGGCGTACAGTCGGGGGACTCCAACCAACGTCTGGGCCTCATCTGGCTGGGGCAAACCAGACCTGGGCGTGGCAGGATTCGGGCCTATGCAGTTGTGTGGGTGGCAGTCCCAGAAATCAGCATCTGGGTTGGTTTCTTCGTTGAAGGAATGAGTTGGAAGCTGAAGGGGATCCATTAAGAAAGCCTTGGCCATACTGTTGGTGCTAGGGTTGCTGGGTGTTTCCCTGGCCACTGGTAGGGGATTGGGGGGGGGGTAGGGTTGCCAGCTCCGGGTTGGGAAACTCCTGGAGATTTGGGGGATGGAGCCTGGGGAGGAAAAGGACCTCAGTAGGGTAATAACACCATAGTGTCCACCCTCTAACACATCTCTTTTCTCCAGGGGAACTGATCTCTGTCATCTGGAGATGAGCTGTAATTCTGGGGGATCCCCAGGTCCCACCTGGAGGTTGGCATCCCTAGTTGGAGCTGTCGGTCTGGTTCTGTCTCATGTTGGGTTAGGTGGGTTTGTGAACGTTGGCAAAGCGTCTCTTGCTCCGTATCTGGCCTACTTTCTGTGAGCTCTGAAAGTCCACCTGACATTCAGGAGAACCTGTTGCTAGGATTTCCTTGCTTTGCTCCCTAGACACACAGGACCCATTAGGACGGCATGCAAAAACCAGGGTTTTTAGTGAAACTAGGGAAACGGTGAGTGTGTTTCAGTGTGGGCCACTCAGCTTATAGGGTCCATCATGCCAGGGGCTTGTAAGTGGCGTGAAGACTGAAGCTGGGTTTATTCACCACACAGTTAAGTGTGATTTTATGTGATGTGTGAACACACATTTTCTGGTTGGTTCCCGGTTTTGTCTTCGTTCCAGTGCAGGCTGGTCTGTGCGGGGGGATGAGACCCACACAGGGGTCCCCAACTTCTTTTGAACCTGTGGACGCTATTGGAATTCTAGCACAGTGTAGCGGGCGCAGTGACAACATAACTGCCGCGGGAGGTGGAGCCAGGGACAAAATGGCTGCCGCAGCTTACCTTCAGCCACACCGTGAAGATCCTTTTGTTGTGGTGGCAGCTGCTGCCAAAGTGACGTTTTTAAAAGTCTGCATGGCCAGTCAGAATTGACTCTGGGAATAGGCCCACCTGGCCCCGCCCACTTTCTGAAAGCACTTGCCAGTCGGCATGAAAGGTGTCGTGGCGCCCGTGGGCACCACCTTGGGGACCCCGAACGAGCATTTCTGAAGGCAAACCGGCACTTGGAAGATGGTTGGGAGCTGAATCCCAGTTTCACAAGCTAGCCCATCGTTAAAACAAAGCGTGGCTTTGCATTTTATTGGAATGGACCCGATGCCTTCCCCTCCGTGTGCGAAGTTTAACTGGGCTGCAGGTGACCTGGACTTTCACTCCGCCACTGAATCTCGGCCTAGTTTGTGTAAACAGTCGATCTGGCACTGAAGCCGCTGTTGGACTTCAGACCGTCGGGGGGATGTGTGGTGGGGAGGGGGTCTGGCGGTGGAATGCCTTCCCTGGGAGACAGATTCACTGCATTTAGAAAACAAGGGTGATGGCGGCCGCCAGACCGAACTTTTCCCTGACATGCTAGTTTTTACATGTGCAGGGAAACTTCCTTTTGCAGTGCTGATAGATGTGGAATGGCGTTCCAGGCGTGTGGCGTCCCTGCTGTCTCCCATTTGAAGTTGTGCAATCTAGGGGTGATTCTCCCATCTGTTGTGTGAACTGAGATTTCTGTTTCTTTGTCCTGCTTCGTGACATTGTTCAGATGTTCAGGATGACCTGTGTACTGCTGTTTGTTAAGGAAGAGCCAACACAGATTCGCTTTAGGGATGAAATCAGGGACCCAAGTACCTGGATAAATGCGGGACTTCACTCATACGTTCAACTGAATGTGGGTTGAACATAACATGACAATTACTCATTGTGTGCATAAAGAAACACCAAAGTGCGCAGTAGACACCAATTGCTGGCTTCAAGTCCAGTCGCACCTTAGAGGCCAATAAGGTTTTCAGGAGCTTTTGAGGAGGAAAGAAGAAGAGGAGATTGGATTTATACCCCGCCCGTCACTACCTGAAGGAGTCTCAGAGCGGCTTACAGTCTCCTTTCCCTTCCCCTCCTCTCAGCGGACACCCTGTGAGGTCGGTGGGGGTGAGAGAGTTTTCTTGAGGACTGATCCTGAGAGAACAGCTGTGAGAGAACTTGTGACTGACCCAAGGCCACTCCAGCAGCTGCATGTGGAGGAGTGGGGAATCAAACCCGGTCCTCCCAGATTAGAGTCCGCGCTCCTAA
Source organism: Lepidodactylus listeri (assembly GCA_029233225.1). NCBI lineage: Eukaryota > Metazoa > Chordata > Lepidosauria > Squamata > Gekkonidae > Lepidodactylus > Lepidodactylus listeri. The sequence goes on from JARCFY010000020.1 coordinate 37,035,690, forward strand.
CCAGCACACCAAACTGGCTCTCAAACTTGAGAGTCAGACTTCCCTTTGTCAGATACTGGCCATGGACTGTACATGTGTTCAACTATCTTGCAAACGGGGTTGGACAAGCGCACCTGAGAGGTAATTTTATAGCCAGCTTGCTTTTAACCAGGCTGTCAACTGAAAATGTGGCCTTTTCTGCTGAAGGGGAAAAAACCACCGCCACGAGACCTGTGGGGTGCTTCCTTCCACAGCTTTGTGTGCATATGGGGCAATCAGCATGCTCCTAGCAGTACCCTCTGTTCCAGAGGTGCAGATCCCCACAGCCTGGCGTGGTGGCTGTGGGGAGCATGGTTTAACCGTTGGGGTTTACATGGTGCTCACATATTTCCCCAGCCTCCCTCTCTTCCAGTTGCAACAAGCCCCCAGGGCATGCACTCTTTCCAAACAGGCTTTCATTAAACATGTGCTATTCCCGCTTCAATGGTCTCCCCCCCCCACACCCCCCCTTTCCTCAGTCCCAGCCTTTCGGCACGGCTGATTGGCTCTTCCATAAACCCAGTTTAATCCCGGCTCTAACCAGACTTGGTCTTTTCTGCAGATAACATTCCTCCGCTGGCATTTCTGCGCCTGTCCGTCCCTCCCTTCCTCTCCCCTCTCTGCTTCATCCCGATGAGAGCTCCCCGAGATATGAACTTGGGACTGGAACTGCAGATTCCAGGAAGGAGGGGTATGAGGAATCGTGGCTGGCAGCGAAACTGGATCCAGAGCTTTCTCGCTGTGGTCTGGGGAGACAGGAGATGGAGTTTTGTGTGTGTGTGTGTATGTGGCTTTGTACATCTTGTTTTAAGATTGCGCTGCTACCCACGCAGGACAGCCCAGTTTAAATGAGACATCGTGGGAAAGCAAAGTCCCAGGAGAATGCATGCCGGGTTGCGTGTTTGTGATCAGACCAGGGCTTCCGATGCTAGGAAAAGCGGCTACATCGTGATCTCTGGGTCTGCCTTGGGATGTGATTGAAATCCGAGGTTTCAGATCTCCTGGGATTTCACTTGCTCTCTGGGCGACGGAGATCGTTTCCCCTGGAAGAAATGGCTGCTTTGGAAGGTGGATTCTGTCCTGTTATACCCTGGTGAAGCCCTCCCCCTCCCCAAATTCCACCTTCCCCAGACTCCAACCCCCAAATCTCCAGGAATTTCCTAACCCAGAGCTGACACCTGTAGGGGCTGGTTCTGGCTCGATCCAGGAAGCGTGGTGTTTGCAGCGAGTCAGAAACGGAGAAGGGAATCCTTCCTAGTGTGTTTGGATGGCGTCTTTTGCAGGACTTTTAAACTGCCTTTCCCTGTTGCCCCGTGCAAAGTACAGATTGTCCTCGAGCAATGAAGGGTTTGGGCCCCGGCCAGCAGCGACTGATTTTCTTTATTTTTGAACTGAACCGGGGCTGAAGAGCTAGCAACCTTGTTTAAACTGAGCCTCTGTGTGTGCTGTCCGGCACTGCATACCATCTTAGTGTGCTGGCCAGAGTGGCCTACTAACACCAGCTACGGAACAATGGAGGGCCCCAGTTTGACTGAGATGCTGGGTACCCACGGCATCTCACGAATAAGGGTCTTTTAATTTTCCCACTTGGCTGCCAGCATTCCATTTAAACTTGTGTCAGATCCAAGGTGCAGGTGTGTGGAGTTCATGGCTGAAAGGCATCAACAAGAAGTCTTGGAAGAGCCCACAAGGGTGCCCAGCCCTTCCGAGTGTGCACTGGCACAGAAGAAGAGGAGATTGGATTTATACCCCGCCCTTCACTACCCGAAGGAGTCTCGGAGCGGCTTACCATCCCTTTTCCCTTCCCCTCCCCACAACAGACACCCTGTGAGGCGGGTGGGGCTGAGAGAGCTCTTTCGAGGACTGCCCTTGAGAGAACAGCTCTGAGAGAACTTGTGACTGACCCAAGGTCACACCAGCCGCTGCATGTGGAGGAGAGGGGTATCAAACCCAGTTCTCCCAGGTTCGAGTCCATGCTCCTAATCATTACACCAAACTGGCTTAGAAGAAGCTTAGAAGGGATTGGGATCCATACGCTTGGATTATGGGCTAGTTTAGGATTGCCCAAACTTTTGCGACCAGGGAGGGGTTTTTCTGAACTGATCATACCCCATGCCGCTTCCCACCCCCAGCACCCATAATCTGTTCCACTGATTAGGAGGTTTCTCATAGGCGTGGATCTGTTGTTGCGAAGGCCAGGCATTGACTAGGATAGGGTTTTCTCCCCCTTGCTCCATGCTATGGATTTCTTTGGAACCAAGTGGCTGTTCGTTCCGGAGCTCCTCCTGTCCGATATCAGTGTAGTGGAAGGCGTATAGTGGGGGAGAAATCCCTCGGTAAATGGCAGATCCAAAGGACCGTACTGGAATATGTCTCTCATGTGTGCGTAAAGTGCCATTAAATTGTAGATGACTTACAGCCACACCAGCAAAAGAGCTTTCAAGGCAAGGAAGAAGCAAAGGTGCTTTTGCTATTTCCTTCCTGTGCGGAGTCTTCCTCGGTGGCCTTTTCCCCAAGTATTTACCCTGTTTGTATTGTAAGATCTGACCAGATGGGGCCTTTAAAGCTCTATATGGCCAGGGTCCGGCATACCTGAGGGATTGCCTTTCTCCCTACATACCCCAGAGAGCACTACGGTCAGGGTCACACAACATCTGTTGACCCTTCCGGGCCCTAAGGATGCCAGGCTTGTGGTCACCAGGGCCTTCTCAGTAGTGGCTCCATGCTGGTGGAACGAGCTCCCAGAAGAGATCAGGGCCCTGCGGGACCTTCTACAGTTCCGCAGGGCCTGCAAGATGGAGCTCTTCCGCCAGGCGTTCAGCTAGGATGCCCTCACCACTACCACCACCATCGAGGGTTATAGGCCGGCCCCAGCGTTGAGATCGAGTTATACCATCATTGACGTCTGAAGATCATCAAGTCGGAAACTGTTTGCTGCTGCATCATATAACACGCCATCCTATTTCATGATGGCACTATTACTATCACTAGCACTTTAGGACTTAAGTGAATGTTTTGAAATGTTTTAAAAGTGTTTATGTATTTTTATGGTACTTGTACTGACTAATGTAAGGTGCCCTGAACTGGTTCGCGGGAAAGGCAGGATATAAATGGAATAAATAAATAAATACCTTCCCTCCTGAGCTGTCTCTTGGTGGCTGGGTTCCATTTAAGAAGATGGCGTGTTCAGAGTTTTTGCATGGCGGAGGTGGCACTTCTGTGACTTCAGAGTCTTCAAACTTTGGGGCCTTCTCTGCCTTATCCAGGTGGCTTGAGAGAATTAATTAATTATCGCATTGCAGTGGGTGCAGTACAGCCGGGAGATCCAAAGATTGTCTGGCGGCCCAAAGCTCTAGCTCTCTTTGCGGCGAGCCAGGTTTATTTGGGGGGCTTAGAGAGCCGTGACTGGCCAAGGTCACCCAGCTGGCTTCAAGTGGAGGAGTGGGGAATCGAACCCAGTTCTCCAGATTAGAGTCTGCTGCTCTTAGCCACTACACCAAACTGGCTCTTGGCATGAGAGAAAGGCAAAGGAAAGAGAAGGCGCCAGCTGCCCGAGAGCCAGCTGAAAAGATGAGCTGCGAAGCGCTGTCTCCGCTTGTCAGGATCTTCCCGCGGACTCAGCGCTGCTTGGGCCCGATGGGGCTAGGAGAAGAGTAATTCCTATAGACGTGAGGAGCTTAGCTCGCTGCCCATGTGTTCCCCTAAGTGTCCCTGTGCCCGGCGATGCTTGCTTGCGTCTTCAAGGGGGACACGATAATTCATTGATTACCAACGTTCACCAGTCAGTGTAGGGACAGCAAGCCAAACCTACCTACCTCGCTGCGCGGATGGGAGGAAAGAGGAGGAGGAGATGATTGAATTTATACCCCGCCCTTCACTTGGAGTCTCAGAGTGGCTTACAATCTCCTTTCCCTTCCCTTCCCCACAACAGACACCCTGTGAGGTAGGCGGGGCTGAGAGAGCTCTTTCGAGGACTGCTCTTGAGAGAACAGCTCTGAGAGAACTTGTGACTGCTCCAAGGCCACACTAGCAGCTGCACGTGGAGGAGTGGGGAATCAAACCCAGTTCTCCCAGATTAGAGTCCGAGCTCCTAACTACTACACAAAACTGGCTTTCAGAGAACCGCACGTCTGTAGCTCTGAACTGGAAAGCAGATGGTAGCAGTGGAAGGCAGGAATGTCGTTGGGTGCCAGTTTGGAGAGCTGGGTGTAGACCCTTCCTGTTGACCAGCTTTGCAGGGGGACTAGCCCCCTACTGTTAGGCTGCCAATATTGGAAGAGGCGGAGTGGTGTGGTGGTTAGGGTTTGGGGCTAGGATCAGGGAATGTGGGTTCAGTCCCTTGCTTTGCCGTGAAGCTGGCCACTCTTAGCATAATCTACCTCACAGGATGGTCGTGAGGATGAAAGGGAAGAGGGAGAAGTGTGTCATGCCATCTTGAGCGTGATTACAGAAAACTTCGACAGGAGCCCTAATTTGGAATGGAGTCTTAGTCCTTAATGATGAAGGACGAGAAGAGAGTTCCCCATCATGGTATCTGTGGCCACCACGATTCCCGCCAGCACCATACCTCGTACTCGCCAAATGTTTTTAGAAAGTGGGTGGGGCTCTTGCTCTGCAGGGCGTCTGACTGGCCACTGGAGAGCCGATGGGCCGTGCAGATAAAAAATGTTGTTTCAGCAGTGGCTGCCACTGCCGCACTCGATTTATTCTTTCACTCAACCAGTGTGGTTTTTCAACTACCTTTCTTCTACTCTGCCCTTGGGCTTCTTCTGCATCTTGGGCTCTGCCTCCCGTGGCAGCCATTTTGTGGCTGTGCCCATGCCTCTGTTTTGAAATTTTGAAGGTACCCACAGGCTCAAAAAACGCTGGGGACCTCTGGACTAGAATTATACTTACCCCGTCGAAATACAATTTTGGTGACTGAAGGGAACCTCCATGTTCGGAGGCAGACGAGCTTCAAATACTAGCACCAGAAGGCAACAGCAGGGGAAGGCCTTGGCCTCTCTGCTTTCTTGTTGGCCCTCCAGAGGAACTGGTTGGCCACTGTGTGAGATGGGATGCTGGACTAGATTGGTCTGATCCAGCAGGGCTGTTCTTATGTTTTCCTGAAGGCCTCAGCCTTTGTGCCCTGTTATTGACCTCTGTGTGAGACAGGATGCTGGACGAGATGGACCACTGATCTGGTCCAACAGGATTCATCTGATGTTCTTATGAAGGCCTCGGCCTCTCTGCCCTGTTGTTGGCCCTCCAGAGGAACTGGTTGGCCATTGTATGAGACAGGATGCTGGACAAGATGGACCACCGGCCTGATCCATCAGGGCTCTTCTTAGGTTCTTATGAAAGCCTTGGCCTCTCTGCCCTGTTGTTGGCTATCCAGAGGAAATGGTTGGCCACTGTGAGATAGTAAGCTGGTCTAGATGGACCCACGCTGGTCTGATCCAGCAGGGCTCTTCCTGTGTTCTAAAGTATGGAGGACAGGCTGCAATTGGTTAGGCAGAGGCACTCCCTGTACACTCAGAAGTCCTCTATAAATTACAGCTTTTTCAAAACTCGCATTCTCCTGGTGGGGATGTTGATGGTATCTGTTTTAATTAGGAGGAGAAGAGGAGCGCCCGACCCAGCGCCACCTGCAAGAGGGTTTTTTCTGCTTACACCGTGGAAATATAATTATTACCACTGTTGTTGTTTTTGATCTGAAACAGGCAGGCAGCTACATGCAAAGAGAGACGGCGAAAGAGACTCCAGTTTGACCAGTGTGAGAGAATAAATGGACCCACGCTGGATATTTAAAAATGGAAATGCTCAGTAGCCAGCCCGGGGGGTGTTATCGCCGGCTCCCCGGGCAATCCATAATAGACTTAAAGGTTGCTAGGTTAGTATCAAATTGGCGTAGGAATTCCACCGGGCTTGGACTCCGGCAGGTTGCTGAGATCTTCAGCTCTCTCCAAAAGCAGTTCTCTCCCTCTTAGCAGGTTTGCATACATGATTCACTTGCATCAGACTTTGCTAATGCACATACCCTTGGGAGCGGCCCACGCCCACTCCGAGTGGATTGGCTTACTCTTTGGACTGGATCTTATTTTCGTCCCTGCTCTGCGGTGGAATGCAAAGTGCTCTTCGGGCTTGGGAATGCAGGGCTTGCGGCCTCTCTCTGTTTGCTATAATTGCCGCCACCACGGCTGTTTGATGACTTGACTGATTTTTTTTTGTTTCTCCGGCTGGTGAATGCACTTGACCAAATGGAGAAGAGTTCGTGGGATCTTATGTCCATGACTAATTAATGTGTTTGTTCAAAAGGGTGATGATCTTGAACATAAGCAAACTCACCACGAGACTTATTACACCGAAAACATTTTTTACTTTTATTAGTGTGTGTGTGGTGTGTGTATAAACCCATGCACACCTTTTCACTATGCCAGTAGTGGTTAAGAGTGTTGGACTAGATACAGGGTTCCCCAGTGGGGTCCATTGGTCCCTTTCCTGGCACCGACCAAGTGTTTTTAGAAAGTGGGCAGGGCCAGGTAGAGGTTTTGCACAGCACGGCTTCTGATTGGCCACTGGAGATTCAGTTGTTAAAAACATTGCACTAGGATCTTCAATGTGTGACTCAAGGTAAACTGCCATTTTATGGATGGCTGGAGGTCCAGCAACAGAGCAGAGAGGTGGAGGCCTTCCCCTGATAAGAACATCAGAAGAGCCCTGCTGGATCAGACCGGTGGTCCACCTAGTCCAGCATCCCGTCTCACACAGTGGCCAACCAGTTCCTCTGGAGGGCCAACAACAGGCTGTAGAGGCTGAGGCCTTCCCCTGAGGTTGCCTCCTGGCTCTGGGATTCAGTGGTTGACTGCCTCTGAATGTGGAGGTTCCTAAGTCTTGACAACATATGTTTGAGGAAAAGCTAGCAAGTAATCTGAGTAACTTACTGTTTATTGTTTTCTACGTTGTTGGTTAGCTTTTATGAGTGCAGAATTTTGATTGACACATGCATTTCATTTTTTAAGTTAACACATACTCTGGCCTAGACATAACCTGCTTTTACTAGGGTGTGTTTGAGAGTAACACATGTACAAATAAAACCACAACTGATGCTTCACAAGTGGAGGTTATGTTGGCAGCCCTGTCTATAGCCATGAGGACTAGAGTCATCAAAGTTTGAAACCACCAAGATCACTTCATCCGATTTTTGAGCTGTACCAAGATTCATGATCTGGCGTTCTTGCAGTTCTTGTTTACCAGGGCAGTCCTTGGGAAATGGATGTCCTTTTGGTTTCTTTATTAAAGTTTAGAAAAATCCAGAGTCGACATGGGTAGAGATCCACAAAATTATTCCTGCTGTAGAAAGATTGGCCAGAGAGAAACTTCTCTCCCTCTGAGAACTACAGGTTCACTCTCTAAAACTGCCTAATGAAGTGCTCCTTTACACCATAGGCAAGTGACCTGTGGAACTCACTGCCACAAGATCTGATGGTGGTCACTGGGTTTAAAAGCGAGGTTGGACGGGTGTGTGATGGATAAGCCCAGTTGCTATTAGCCAGGATAGCAGAGTGTTCAGAGGTGGAGTGTTCAGAGACGGAGTGCCTCGGGTTATCAGATGCCGGGGAGCAGTCCAAGGCGGGGCTAGTCCCAGTGGGGGTCCTCCTCATGGGCTTCTCCATGGCATCTGACTGGCCACTGTCAAGACTGGGATGCCACATTTCATGGATGCTTGGTACAATCCAGCAGGGCTCCTGTTGCATGCTTCCTTTGTTATTTCTTTGCAGTTCCAAACCAGTCTGTCTCCATAGGTGCTGTTGCGTCCCACAGCAAGGTTGCTATAGGCTTTCTAAGGGCTTCATTAGTTTCTCTGTGCCTTCCAGGTTCTCTTCCCTTTCCTCTCCAAAGTGCAAAGCCAATGCACCATGAAAGCCAACAGGATTGAGGAGAGGGGCAGAAGCATTGGTTCTGCACACCCCAAACCTCTTATTGGTCTCTAAAGTGCTGCTGGACTCGAATCCAGCAGGCCTCTATACCAGTGGGTAATTCGCACTCTGCAAGGAAGTTGTCTTCCCCACATCTCGAGAGACCTTCCTCTCTCTTTCCCCTCTTTCCTTCCACCCTGTTCCCTTTAAAAAAAAATAATCTTGGGGGTATCCTGCTGGGCTTGTTTATTTACCCCCCTGTCTGAACGCTGGGCCTGTAACCCGAAGGCTGTTTCAAGTGTGCACCATTTTTCCTCTCTCTCATACCTTTTCCCCTGACTCTCTGCTCCATTTAACCGCTTTGTTTGCATCCGCCAAACATCAGACAGCACTTTAGACTCTCCCTCCGTCCTCCTCTGCTTTCCTCCTGGCCCTCCCTCCCTCCGCTTGGTGGTGCAGGGGGAATCTTTTATGAGAGCCAAGCATACACGTGTGGCCGTTGAGGAAGCTGACCTATTTAGCTCTCCGGGATAATTAGCATGTATATTAAGATATGTAAAAATCCATCCCCTCCAGGGATGCTTGGTCTCTCCTTTAAGCCTTATTGATTGTCTCTCTCCACCACCCCCTCCCCCAATTCCTACCCAGTTTCTCCCAGAAACAAAAGCTGGCTCCATCCCTGACGGAATGACCTTGTGAGCTTAGGGTGCACACAGTGTCCAGCGATCCTCCGTCCGCCTTTGTCCGCTTTCCACCACTTCTTCCTTGGGTAAAATGTAGGGCTGGTTGTGTGTGTGTGTGTGTGCGTATGTGTTAGAGAGAAAGCAGATTGGTTAGATCTGTGGTCTGCAAAGCCCACCCTGGGGCGGAGGATTTGCGGCAAGAAAAACACATTTCTTAATCTGCAGGCGCAAGAGAAACTGATGAGAAGATGGGAAACAATGAGGAAACAGCAGTCCCCAACTGTCGGAGGGTGCAATCCCGAAAGGGAGAGGGAGGGTGGAGCAGCAAAAGAGGGATTCGGGGCCCTGTGGGATGGAGATGAGAAAGCATAGGCTGAGCCCTAGGAAGCGTGGCCCGCTCCTGTCTCAGAAAACTGATTTCTTCCTCGTCTGCAACAAACCCTAGTTTGGCACTCCATCTGAGACACCAGCTGTGGATTTATTCCCTTCCAAACCAGGATTCCACTGGGGAGACGAATTGGAGGGATTTGAAGTTCGTTCCTGTAATGGAGGGGCTGTGGCTCAGTGGCAGAGCCTCTGCTTGGCATGAAGAAGGTCCCAGGTTCAATCCCCAACATCTCCAGTTAAAAGCACCAGATAGTAGATGATGCGAAAGACCTCAGCCTGAGACCTCAAAGAGCCATGAAGTGGGGCTGTGGCTCAGTGGTAGAGCCTCTGCTTGACATGCAGAAGGTCCCGGGTTCAATCCCCACCATCTCCAGTTAAAAGCACCAGATAGTAGATGATGCGAAAGACCTCAGCCTGAGACCTCAAAGAGCCATGAAGTGGGGCTGTGGCTCAGTGGTAGAGCCTCTGCTTGACATGCAGAAGGTCCTGGGTTCAATCCCCACCATCTCCAGTTAAAAGCACCAGATAGTAGATGATGCGAAAGACCTCAGCCTGAGACCTCAAAGAGCCATGAAGTGGGGCTGTGGCTCAGTGGTAGAGCCTCTGCTTGACATGCAGAAGGTCCTGGGTTCAATCCCCACCATCTCCAGTTAAAAGCACCAGATAGTAGATGATGCGAAAGACCTCAGCCTGAGACCTCAAAGAGCCATGAAGTGGGGCTGTGGCTCAGTGGTAGAGCCTCTGCTTGACATGCAGAAGGTCCTGGGTTCAATCCCCACCATCTCCAGTTAAAAGCACCAGATAGTAGATGATGCGAAAGACCTCAGCCTGAGACCTCAAAGAGCCATGAAGTGGGGCTGTGGCTCAGTGGTAGAGCCTCTGCTTGACATGCAGAAGGTCCTGGGTTCAATCCCCACCATCTCCAGTTAAAAGCACCAGATAGTAGATGATGCGAAAGACCTCAGCCTGAGACCTCAAAGAGCCATGAAGTGGGGCTGTGGCTCAGTGGTAGAGCCTCTGCTTGACATGCAGAAGGTCCTGGGTTCAATCCCCACCATCTCCAGTTAAAAGCACCAGATAGTAGATGATGCGAAAGACCTCAGCCTGAGACCTCAAAGAGCCATGAAGTGGGGCTGTGGCTCAGTGGTAGAGCCTCTGCTTGACATGCAGAAGGTCCTGGGTTCAATCCCCACCATCTCCAGTTAAAAGCACCAGATAGTAGATGATGCGAAAGACCTCCGCCTGAGACCCTGGAGAGCTGCTGCCGGGCAGCTTCATGTCTCCTTATGGAAGGGCTGTGGCTGAGTGGCAGAACATCTGCTTGTATGTACAGAGTCCCAGATTCAATCCCCAGAATCTCCAGTTAACAGGACCAGGTAGCAGGTCAAGGGAGAGACCTCTTCCTGAGACCTTGGAGAGCTGGTGCCAGGCTGAGTAGGCAAGACTGACCGTGATGGACCAAGGGTCCGATTCAGTATAAAGCTGCTTCATGTGTTTGTTGTTGTGTGCGAACGCAGACATCCTTTGGCTTCACTGAAGACTAGGGATCGGAGGGCAAATCAAGGGCTCCTTGGGAAAGGCAAGATTGGAAGGAAACCTCGGGGGAGACAGAGTGAGGGAGGTGGAACCCCAAGGCATTCAGGGAAGGACTTCCAGGCATGAGAGGCAGTGGGAGAGAACCGGTGGCAGAGCTGAGAACAGGTGTCTTCGGGGACCAGAATTGTGCTGGAGCCAGGTGAGACTCTGATAAGCTTGGTTCTTGGGATTTACTGCAGCCAAATTCCCAGGCTTGGCAACAGAGGGGTTTCCCTCAGTTCCTGGGCCTGAAGGAATAGGAGCCATACCCTAGGGGTAAATCTCAGTAGCTCCTGCTCCCTGCATTCTTGAACAACTGTAGAGTCCGCTTTGCTGGACAGGAGGGTGATGTTAGTAAGAAAAGATATCCTGACCTGGATGGCCCAGGCTGGTTCAGTCTTGTCTAGATCTTGAAAGCTAAGCAAGGTTGCCCCTGAATAGTACGTGGATGGGAGACCACTGAAGAAGTCCAGGGTCGCTACGCAGAGGCAGGCCACGGCAAACCACCTCTGAATGTCCCTTTCCTTGGCTTGTATGGCCCAGTCTGGCCTGATCTCAACAGATCTCAGAAGCTAAGCAGGGTCGGCCCCGGTTAGCACTTGGATGGGAGACCCACCGAGGAAGCCCAAGGTTGCTACACAGAGGCAGGCGATGGCAAACCACCTCAGATAGTCTCTTGCCCAGAAAACCCTATGGAGAGTGTCACCATAAGTCACCTGGGACTTGATGCCACTTTCCATCATCACCACGAGAAGATCTGAACTCTTTTCAGCTGAATGTGTTGCTCTTGAGTGTCACATTGCCCCTTTTAAGGAAGTCCTCAGGAGGCCAAGCTGAACTGCTTCACAAGATCCTTTGGGTCGATAAGTCTGTACTTACGTTGTGCCCCCCAAAAGATTAGTCCTTTTTTTGGGCTTCTCTCCTGCCTCTGGTTTGAGAGAGAGGACCGTGGGACTCCAGCATCCCGACCAGTGGTCCATGTATTCCAGCATCCTGTCATTGACGTTTTCTAAAACTGAACAGCCCAAAACGCTTCAGCTCTTCCTCACAGGAAAGGCACTTGAACCCCTTAATCTTCTTGAGGCCAGGAGTTGGGAAAAGATAGATGGAAGAGGCCTCTTCCATCTATCTTTTCCCAACTCCTGGCCTCTTCCAGGACTGAAGAAATGCAAACCAGAAGTCTTGATTTCCAGGCCAACTGTCTATGAAATATCTGCCTTTTCTACTGCCCCTTCTGGGATCTCTTCCTGTCCTTCTGGACTCCTAACTGAGCCTGCAGGCGGAGTCGAGGCAACCTCCTCACTTCCCGATGCCCGTCTCTGGCACTTCTTGGACTGGCATGCCAGGCTAGATTAATCTTCAGTGAATCTTCCTCCGCCCCTCTGTGTCTTCTAGGATTAGAACGCTGGCCGTGGACGTCTCTGAACTCTTGTTCTTTCGACGATGGAGTTTCACACCCAGGTCTCTCTCTCTCTTTCCCCCCATCTTTGCTGCCAGGCAAAAACTATGTGGCAGTGACCAAGAACAGATGGCTTTGGTTTTGAGTTTGTCGTAAGGTTTTTTGCACTGCGACTGCTTTTATTTTTCCCTTTAAAGTTGGGAAGCAGGTTTGAAACCGAGGAAGGGCGGGCACGCTGCCGTCTTAAGGGAACGGGTTGAGCTGATAAGCTTTCTGGAATCTTTTGTTTTCTACTTTGGTGTTGTTTATGTTCTATGTTCATCATTTTCGAAACGACACACATACCTTCTGAAGGGAAGCGCTCCGGGGGCAAGCAAAGTTGGCTTGTGGAAGTTGAATTTTTGGAAGGAAGGAAACCTCTGCATGGAGCCCTGGGCACGGGAGGAACTGGGGATTGGCCGGCTTAGGAGGACATGGGTGGTGGAGAGAGCGAGCTGGGAAAATGCATGCAGAGAGGGTAGAATATTGGGGTGAACATGTGACACTGCCTTATACTGAATCAGACACTTGTTCCATCAAGGTCAGTACCAAAGAACATCAGAGAAGCCAATGTTGGATCAGGCCAGTGGCCCATCCAGTCCAACACTGAGTCACACAGGGGCCAAAAACACCAGGTGCCCTCAGGAGGTTCAGCAGTGGGGCAGGGACACTAGAAACCCTCCCACTGCTGCCCCCCCCAGCACCAAGAAGACAGAGCATCACTTGCCCCAGACCGAGAGTTCCTATCTATACCTTGTGGCTAAGAGCCACTGATGGACCTCTGCTCCAGGTGTTTATCTAATTCCCTCTTGAAGCCGTCCATGTTTGTAGCCGCCACCATCTCCTGTGGCAGTGAATTCCATGACCATAAGGACATAAGAGAAGCCAATGTTGGGTCCGGCCAGTGGCCCATCCAGTCCCTCTGTCACCCAGTAGCCAAAAATACCAGGTGCCACATGTGAATCACTCTTTGGGTGAAGGAGGACTTCCTTTTATCCGTTCTAACCCGACTGCTCAGCAATTTCATGGAGTGCCCACGAGTTCTTGTATTGTGAGAAAGGGAGAAAAGGACCTCTTTCTCTCCCTGCTCTGTCCCATGCATAATCTTGTAGACCTCGATCATGTCACCCCTCAGCTGTCGTTTCTCCAAGCTAAAGAGCCCCGAGCGCTTCAACTTTTCTTCACAGGGAAAGTGTTCCGACCCTTTTATCGTTCTAGTTGCCCTCCTCTGCACTTTTTCCGGTGCTATAATATCCTTTTTGAGGTGTGGTGACCAGAACTGTACACAGTATTCTGTACACAGAAAAGTACTCTCGACTCAGACTGGTAGCGGCTCTCCAGGGTCTCTGCACAGCACCCAACTATCTAGTCCTTTTAACCAGAGATGCCGGGGACTTTCTGTGTGTCCAGCAGATGCTCTGCCACTGAGTCACAGCACCTCTCCTAAACAATTCCCTTTATCCTGTTGGTCTGTAGAATGTGTGCATATGCCAAGCATGTAGGGTATGCTCTGTGGCTGGAATGGTGTTTGGCCTGCAGAGGAGGCCGAAGTTCTGAAGGGGCTCTGCAATTCATAGCCACAAGGACAGAAAAGCCAGAGAGAGCCCTGACCTGAATAGCCCAGGCTAGCCAGATCTGGTCAGATCTCAGAAGCTAAGCAGGGTCGGCCCTGGTGAGCACTTGGATGGGAGACCACCAAAGAGGTCCATAGTTGCTATGCAGAGCCAGGCCATGGCAAGCCACCTCTGGATGTCTCTTTCCTTGGCTTGTATGGCCTAGTCTGGCCCGAGCTCATCAAATCTCAGAAGCTAAGCAGGGTGGGTCCTGGTTCGTACTTGGATGGGAGACCTCCAAGGAAGTCCAAGGTTGCTATGCAGAGGGAGGCAATGGCAAACCACCTCTGATCATCTCATGCCTCAACTTAGATGGCCCAACATGGCCTGATCTCATCAGATTTCAGAAGGTGAGCAGGGTCAGCCCTGGTTAGTACTTGGAGGGGAGATCACCAAGGAAGTCCAGGGTTGCTATGCAGAGGCAGGCAGTGGCAAACCACCTCTGAATGTCTCGTGACTTGAAAACCTTACAGAGTTGCCATAAGTCACCTGGGACTTGGTGGCATCTTCCACCACCACCAAGCAGCGGAACCTGTTGGAATTTACCTATCTGCTATTGGTAGTGGTGGCGGGGATAGCCAATTTGGTGTAGTGGTCAGGAGCGCGGACCCTAATCTGGGAGAACCAGATTTAATTCCCCACTCCTCCACATGCAGCTGACCTTGGGTCAGCCACAAGTTCTCTCAGAGCTGTTCTCTCAAGAGCAGTTGCTGTCAGAGCTCTCTCAGCCCCACCTACCTCACAGGGTGCCTGTTTTGGGGAAGGGAAAGGAAAGGAGATTGTAAGCCGCTCTGAGACTCCTTCAGGTAGTGAAGGGTGGGGTATAAATCCAGTCTCTTCAATTCTTCTTCTAAGGGGGAAGCCCTTTCCTGTAGCAGAAAGAGCTTTCCTTTGACCTTCCTGCGTCAGAAGAAGAGGAGATTGGATTCATACCCCGCCCTTCACTACCCAAAGGAGTCTCAGAGCGGCTTACCAACTCCTCTCCTTTCCCCTCCCCACAACAGGCACCCTGTGAGGCAGGCGGGGCTGAGAGAGCTCTGACAGACGCTGCTCTTTTTCAAGAACAGCTGTGCCAGAACTATGGCTTGCCCAAGGTCACCCAGCAGGTGCACGTGAAGGAGTGGAGAATCAAACCCGGTTCTCCCAGATTAGAGTCCGCGCACTTAACCACGACATGAAACTGGCATCAGGGAAAGGTTCTCCATTGAAGGAAAGTTCCTCCTCTAGTGTAATGGATCTTTGGGACTGAAGCCACACTGTTTGAGTGCAGGACTTTGTTGCGGAGTATCTCATCCTGGGCTCAAGCGGCGCATTAGTTGTAACACAGCCCCAAGCCCGCCTGCCCTATCCTTGTCAGTGATGCTCTGGGTCTCTCTCCCCCAAGCCACGCTTCTGCCGTCTGTGCCACGGTTTTCGAGGCACTTTGTCTCCTTCCTGCCCTCTGGGATGGCGCGGGGGGGGGCACTAGTTCTCTGCTCGCCTGGCACTTGCGTGTCCGTCCGGCCACCGCCCTGGTTTGCCATCCTCCTCTGGCAGCTGGCGCGCAGCAGCTTTGGGCACGAGGCCGGCGGGGACTACGCGGAGGTGGCTGTCGGCCGCTGTCTTGCCGAGGCACCCAGCTGGAAGCGGCTTGCGCACTTCACAGCCACAGCTCCTGTCTCCTCTGGTCAGCTCAGGAAGGGCCGGCTCCTCTGGGGAGGGAGAGCTGCGCGCATGGATGTGTCGGGCTTAGGGCGGCCTTACTGTTTCGTATTCCTGGACATCCCTGCGTGCGGCTAGGGAGTACTGATTTGTGCTATTTTTCCCCCTCCTTTTTTGCTGTTAAGTTGCAGTGGACTTAGGGCAACCCTCTGAGGTTTTCAAGGCAAGAGATGTCCAGAGGTGGTTTGCCATTGCCTGCCTCCGCGTCGCGACGCTGGACTTCTCAGTGGTCTTCCATCCAGATACTCCTATCTGACCCTTCTTAGGTTCTGAGATCGGGCTGTCTTGGGCAGGGCTGATACTAATTACAGCTTGTTGAAAATGTAGAGATTTACCAGCAGCATTACTTAGTCATCCGTTTATCTTATTTTTAAAAACTGACCTTATGCCCTGCCGTTCTCCCCTGTGGAGAAAGAGGCTTATGTCGTTGTCCTCGCCTTCCCTTTTATCCTCACAACAACCCCGTGAGGTAGGTTTGGCTGAGTGTGTGTTACTGGCACAGGGTCGCTTGCTTCGTTGGCTGGTCACCGCCCTTGCATTATCCATGAATTGATTTTGTTTAATGGACGTTGTGCGGAAACAAAACAGAAAAATCGTGGCCTGTAATTTGTACGATGGAAAAAAGCAGCCGTCATGCTAATGTCACCTTTGACACAAGTCGTATCAAACTCATTTATGCGGGAGCCAAATCGCTGGCTCACCACTTTAATGCCAGTAACTCACAAAGTAGAATTTTTGCTCACAAGATTCCATGGCTTAGAGGGAGCATTGCCTGGCGGTGTTCAGTCCAGCCCACTAAGTATGGCGTGGGCAAAGCTTTCATTGTCACTGTAATCCTCTAGTTTTTCAGGGTACAGAAAGTTTGGCGCCCACTCCTCAAGGAGATCTGTGGCTCGTTCTGTGAGCCATGTAGGTTTCCAACACAGTCCTTGCTGCTTCTCCGAGCCATTTCAAGACCCGATAGGAAGGGGGATGAGCTCTTGGAAAGCAGGTGACTTGGAGCTTATGATTCCTGATCGAGCGTGTGTGTGTGTGGCATTTATGTTAAAAAAAAACCCAGCGCTCTGAAAAAGCCACACCGTGATTAGTGTAAACACATGTAAATGTGATTTACCGTTTGCAGTCTTTTGATGGCAGAGATTTTTCTGGTTTGACAAGTTGTCTTGCTTTGGGGGAGAAGAAGGACAAAATATTCTGTAGGGTGCCAAAAGGTAGCCATCTCTTCAACAAGGAAAAAAACAACTTTGGCTGGTTTTCTTCCTTCTGGGATTTTGGAGACAGTTTCGCGCATGCCTTCACGTGCAGTTTTTGAGGACTTGAAACTTTTGCAGGCCACAGTTCTCAGGCAAGTGGTGTTCCAAGCCTGCTACCGATTTCCATCCGGGCGACTGGAAATGCAGGCCTTGTTCCCCACTGTAGCAACTCACAGACACGCAAGTCTTTGAGGTTCCTTTCCCCAGCTTTTTACCCTCCCTCTCTTTCTCTTTTAAAAAAATACATCTCCCCACCCTCTACTTTGAGTGTGTGCGCACAACGCACATAGAAGCTGAATTTTTAATACTCCCGCCTCATGCTCGATCTGGTTTCTTATTAAATTAAGGGACGCTTCATTCACGCTCCCTGAATCGCCCTGACTGCGGCGCGGGGCTACGGACGGGACTGTCGCTTTCCATTAGGGGCCGGCCCTCTTGTGCCCGGCTCTCTGGGATAATTGTCCTAGGGTGGGATGGGCTTAAACCCCCCCCCTTTCTGAATGTGGAAACTGCTAGCTGGGGGAGGGGAGCAAAGAAATAGGGGGGGGCTTTGCATTTGTTATACTTTTTCTTTTAAACATAAAACCCCAAACTGTGCCTTGTCGGTTCCTTTAGCAAAATCTTTCCTTCAGAATGGAATTGTCTGGCGAAAACCTGCCCGGAGCTTTCTTCTCCGGCTTTATGCTGGGACGCGGAGAAACATAATTATGAGCTATTTTTAAAACTCTCCTTAGAGTAAGGACGACGGGAGTTGGGGCAAACTGTGGTCTGGATCTGGCACATGACTTATGACTCGACTGCCAAAGAGCTGCATGGAAAATGGTGTGCCACTCTAGGAGTGGGGTCGGGGAGGGGGTCAAAATAAGGATTTTTGCAGGGTAGTAATAGCATGAATATTAACCTCCACCCCTAACCCCTGCTGCTCGTTTCCCCAAGCCGAGGCTGGTTTTCTTCTTAGTTGCACACGTGTTAATGGATGACAGCAGGGCTTATGAAGACACCAATATGATGTAGCTATGTGATGTTATTCGGCCTGTCCTTCTGTGACATCACAGTAGTGCTTGTGAAGAAGCTGATGTGGCTGTGTGATGGTATTTGGTCTGTGCTTCTGTGATGTCACAGTAGTGCTTAAGAAGGAACCCGTACGATGTGGCTTTGTGATGGTATTTGGTAAAGGCGATTTGCAATCCTACACAAACACTATTTTTGGTACTTGTTTGGGAGGGGGTGGTTATGTGACCTTTTTTGGCATTGCTGGAAACAGCACCCAAAAAACGATCAGAAATTTTAGCGAGTCCCCAGTGTCCCCCCCTTCCCCCCCCCCCCCGCCAAGTGGCTCTGATCTAATGCACCTTGAGTGAGGTGTGCCGTGTTCTCGTCCTGACAAATCGAGCTGTCTCTTGGAGAAGGGTGTTTGTGCTACTGACGGGCAGAGCTGCTGGGTACGAAATGGGAGTATGGAATTTAGAGAATCTTGGCTCTCTTTTGAAAACCTGGCTGCCTTCCGGCAACCGTGCCTGCCATGATGAAGTACAGACTCTACGGGTGAGGGTTAGGGCTTCCTCGTCGCCAGTCGCAGACAACAGCGGGCTCCAGTATGGAGTTTTTGAGTGTCCTGAGAATTCTCCTGGCTTTTTAAGGCTGTGAAGGTCAACTTGGAAGAGCATGAGTAATGTTTGTCAAGATCTAGGAAGGCAGATGGGGAGGAGGCAAAAGCTGGCTGCCCAATGGCCAGCGGAGGGGCTTTGTTGCCCTCTTTGACCTTTCCCTGCGGTTAGGAAAAATAAGCAGAATAAATTATGCCAAATCAGCATAAGGCTGCCCGTTAATTTAGTCGGTGTTCAGCTCTTTCTGGTGGTATAAAACTTGTCCTTAATTGGGGCAGCATTTATTTACTTCATCCATACTCCTCCTGTCTCCCTGGGGGACCCCAGAACGGTTTACCATCTTTCTCCTCTCCTTGATTTTATTCACGACAACCCTTTGAGGCAGATTAGGCTGTGTGTGTGTGTGTGTGTGTGACTGGCCCAAGGTTGTGTGGCGAACTTCCATGGCAGAGGGGAGACTCGAACCTGTGTCTCCCAGATCGCAGTCCAACAGTCAAACCACTACAACGTGCCGAGGGATGCCCGACCCCCCTAGCGGTCCCCTGGTTTTGGGTGCTCCTCTCTGCCCCCCCCCCCCCAAAAACAGGCAAGAAGCTGGAAATAAACATGATGTTACTGTGTGACCCAGAAGTGAAGTAGGCACTTTGGAGACATTGGGGGGAGGGATGCTCTGATTTGGGGGCAAAACTCTGTAGTAGAGGCTGATTCTACCATAGAGTTTTGCCCAAAAACCAGAGTGTTGTCCCCCGACATGCGTACATCACTTCCGGGGCTCATAGGTATGTTGCCTTTGTTTTCAGTGTTCCTCCCAGCTCCTGGTAAATTCACACACACCCCCACCCCCCACCAGCAGGTCCAAGGGACCTGGCACCTCTAGACAAGCATATAGGCCTGGTCTGGCTATAGGGCCTTTTTGAGACCGGGGTTTTGTGTTCTGGTGTAATGTCTTTTCCCTGACCAATATCCTTCTGTGGAGAAAAATAAAACCCAGGTCTCGGGATTTGGCCTTTTCAAAGCCTACACTGGGAGAGATGGTAAGGCCATCTGAACGAAGATGGTGGTGACGGACTGGACACTGCCCTCTTAGACTGCAGGTGCTGTGGTCCAGCTAAGAATATTCCTCTGTCTTAAAGTTCCTTGCCACTGGAAAAGTAGCTTACCAAGATGAGAAGTGTTCTATCGCCCTCTTCTTGCTATGCTACCTTTCTGCTTTCAGGGAGTATTTAAGAAAGCCTTTCCAAAGCGTAATCTTTCACGCGGTGGACTGAGGCGTGTTCTGTTTGGCCACCTCCTTCTCCTGCACATGTGAATGGATACTGTGGGAAAAGCCACCAAGACAGCTCCTTCCCATATTGGTGTCGCCTCTCCCAGGATCTGGAACGTGCTCTGAGAGGGTAATTCTTCTCGCAAGATTGCCTTGTTTCCCCCCCATGTGTGGTTTGAGGCGAGGCACAAATGGGTAGGCTCCAGATGGGAATACTGAGGTAGTAAAAGTCCACAAGGGGCCATTTCCACTTCAGCTGGTGAATTGTATTTTTAAAATATAAAGGCCTATTCGGCTTGTGACCAACGTACCTGAGAGACTGCCTCTAATCCCTTACGAACCTGTCCGACCATTACAGTCATCGTTGGATGCCACCGCCTGCTTTAGATGCCCCCGCCTTCTGAGATTAGGCAGTTGGCAACCTGGAACAGGGCCTTCTCTGTTGTGGCACCAGAGCTCTTGAATTCTCTCCCCGGGGAGATTTGTCGGTCCCTTTCTACTAGTGGGCAAAGTCTTTTTCGTTTAGCGTTCCCTCAGCAAACCCTCCTTCCTGACTTGTGTTTTACACCGCTTCGTGTGTAAATTTTCCTGGCATTAAAATGTGGGCTTACAATGTAGTAAATTGTTAGCTGCTTCAGTGGCCGCTTGTGAGGGCAGAGCGGTGGCACACAGATTTTGTAACTGAAATAATAAAATCCTGCATCAGGCGAGGAGTCTATAGGGGAGAAGCAGGAAATGGAAATGCGCTCCGAGGCCAAGCTTGCTTTGGCGAGCTACGCCGTGCTGTTCTGTGCCGATCCTGGGAATCTGAGACCTGTTTTCGGGCAGTTGCATAATTCATGTGACCTCGTCGCCCGGCTTTCCTCCCCCTTCCACCTTTTCTTTCTTTCAGAGCTTCCTTCCCTTCTGCTTAATGTGCTTGGCTGGACGATTGGGTGTGGATGGATGAGGCAGGCAGGGCTCAAGTCACCGAGTGACTAAGCTCAAAAGCTCTTTTTGGTTTTTCTGGAATCCTGCCTCTTCGGAGGCTTCATCGAGGAGATCCCGAATACCTGTCTTAGCGAAGGCTGTCAGCTCTGGGTTGGGAAACTCCTGGAGATTTGGGGGCAGAGCCTGTAGAGGGGGGAATTTGAGGAATCCATCTAGCCTCTGTGGTATACCATAGAGTCTGCCCTCTGAAGCAGCCCTTTTCTCCAGGGGAACTGAAGTCTGTAGGATGAGGGATCGATCGACCTGCAGCAGCTT
Organism: Lepidodactylus listeri; assembly: GCA_029233225.1. NCBI lineage: Eukaryota > Metazoa > Chordata > Lepidosauria > Squamata > Gekkonidae > Lepidodactylus > Lepidodactylus listeri. The sequence continues at coordinate 37,056,372 of JARCFY010000020.1, forward strand.
CACACCGGCTCAGCTCCCTAGGAGTGAACACCCTCCCACTTTGGGCCAGGCCTTTTATACCTTGTTCCCAGGCACCGCCCCCTACTCCTCTACTGGTGTACGTTTTCCCTCCAAATCCCCTGTTAGCCAATCACAGGGTCCAGAGGGTGACCTGGGAAATGTAGGCCCTGACAGTTACTCCAAACCAGGCTTCCCTAGAGCCACTAGGCCTCCCTAGAGCCTGTAGGCCGCACCACTATAGGCCCAGGATCATGACACCCCTCATGGAGGGGCAGGTTAGACCATAAAAAGACCCCTGTTGGTGGATGTTTGTCCCCTTGCTACAGATGTAATAAATCCCTTAAGAAGCTTCTGGGGAGACTCAGGGATTGCTAGCTACCAGTGTTCCCTCTAAGCTGAGCTAGCTCACAGTTTTTTAGCCTCCGGCTCACACATTTTTGTCTTCGCTTAGGAAGGATGGCTCCAGACCAAACTGATTTATGCAGTAGCCAAATCACTCGCTCACAGCTTTAATGCCAGTGCCTCACAAAATAGAATTTTTGCTCACAAGACGCCACAGCTTAGAGGGGGCATTGCAGTAGCTGCCCTTCCTCTTAAGGTAACAGATCCTGTATATTTATTTATTTTTTTGCTATCGCACTGCCTTTCCGTGTGCTAAAGTGAGCTTTCTGGTGCTTTCCGTGGCTTAAAGGGCAACGATTGGCAGGACTGCTACTTTGGACAGTCTCCTTTTCCTCCCGTCCTTCCTCTAAGACTTTCAGGCTGGCACATGTAAAATTCCCACCTGGCATGTTTTATCTTCACAACTGCCCTGCGAGGTAGGCTAGACGGGGGCACACCCGGCCCAAGGTGACTCCCTAAGCGGGGATTTGAACTCTGCTCTTTCCAATCAGTGCCTTTGGCACTTGAGCTCGCCCGCTGGACCGTGGCGTGCGTACCGATCCTCCCGCTCCTTCCCTTCCTCTCGCTTCAGCGGCTGCCCCTCGTGTTCAGACTCTCCTAGAGGCAAATTGATGGGGGGAAGGAAGCTGCGTCCAATTAGTCCAACTGTCTCGTTAATCCTGAGACCCTTGGGAGCAAGAGAGAAGGAAGGGCACGGGGAGAGACGGACTCTTCGAACGAACAGCCGCAGTTGCCTCAGCGAGTCTTGGTGGACTCTCCAGGATGGCGACGGCAGGGACCGCAGGGTTGCCAGCCTCCAGGTGGGGCTTGGAGATCTCCTGCTTTTACAACGGATCTCGCCCCCAAAGACTCCAGGTATTTTGCAACCCAGACCTGGCAACCTTAAGGGATTGCTGGGACGGGAATAAAGTTCTGCATTAGATCTGTGGTCTCTGGGTTCACGTGCACCGGTTTAAAGGAGTCTGGGCAATGTTCTTATCTTTGGAACATTTTCTCCCATCTCTGAGCAACCCCCATAAGGCTAACCAGTGGCTAAACTGTATCTGTATTTCTTACATAGCTTTGTATAAAAAGGTAAGGTCGTTTTTTAAGACACAGGGGCAGTTCTGGCAAGGTTTGGTGCAAGGTACTGATTGTTGGCTCCCGCGTCCACGTCTTTAGGTGACGCCGCTTTTGTCTGGTCCTAACCTCTTGTCAGGTGCGGGGAGAACACACCTGGCTCCTTCCCTGAAGGCTGTACCTGTCGAAGAAGTGGGCGGCATGGAGATCTTGCTGCCCGCTGCAGCCACACGTCTGCTTGACATGACAATAATTATTCCAGTTTGGTGTCGTGGTTAGGAGCGTGGATTCTAATCTGGGAGAACCGGGTTTGATTCCCCACTCTTCCACATGCAGCTGCTGGTGTGACCTTGGGACAGTCACGGTTCTCTCAGAGCTTTCTCCCAAGAGCAGTTCTCAAAAGAGCTCTCTCAGCCCCACCTCCCTCACAGGGTGTCTGTTGTGGGGAGGGGAAGGGAAAGGAGATTGTCAGCCACTCTTGAGACTCCTTTGGGTAGTGAAGGGCAGGATATAAACCTAATCTCTTTCTTCTCTTCCTCCTCTTCTTCCTCCTCCTCCACTGGTGGTAGGAGCTTATTAGTTGGACTTCGGGCTTTGCATGGAAAAAGCATCAAAATGATTCGGCCACATAGAGTGCTGGTGTGGTTGGAGTGTTGAATCTGGGAGACCTGAGTTCGAGTCTCCACCCTTCCATGAAAGCTTGCTTGGGCGACCTTGGGCCAGTCACACACTCCTGGCTTAACCTCTCAGGGTTGCTGTGAGGATAAAATGGAGGAGAGAACAGTGTGAGCCGTTTTGGGTTCCCGTTGGGAAGGAAGGCAGAGTGAAGTTAGACGGATAAATAGATCTAGTGAGTTCATTGCAGACAGGAGGCTTGAACCAGGGACTTTCTCGATCACCATTACAGCTAGTATGATGTACTGATGAGCCAGGATTCAGATCCCCATTCAGCCATTACCACCCCCCCCCAAAAATCTTGTAGATCTCTGAGGTACAACTGGACTTGAATCTAGTCAGAGGTTAGTTCAAGGTATGAGCTTTAGTGTGCCTGCACACTTTTTCAAATTTGAAAAAGTGTGCAGGCACACGAAAGCTCATGCCTTGAATAAACCTTTGTTGGCCTTAAAGGTGTGCCTCTGGACTCTAAATTTGTTCTCCTGCTCGAGACCCGAGTGCTGCATGACGGAGTGAGCTCCCGTCTCTGGTCCCAGCTCCTGCCAACCTAGCAGTTTGAAAGCAAGAAATTGCAAGGAGATAAATAGGTACCGCTTTGGTGGGAAGGGAACAGCGTTCCGTGTGCCTCAGCGTCTAGTCATGCCGGCCACATGACCACGGAAATGGACAGCGCTGGCTCTTTGGCTTGGAAACGGAGATGAGCACCACATCCCTAGAGTCGTAGTCGACTGGCTTTCAAGCAAGGTAAACCTTTACCTTTCCGACCAACACAGCTGACCACCTGGAAGTATCTGGAATCTAGTCGTTCAGCCCTGAAGCTTGGTGGATTGAGCCAAGTCCCTTCTAAATCCAACAGTGGTGGTACTACTGGGAACCGGTATGGCTGTTCCACATGCTGCCTGTACAACAGTCCCGTGAGGTGGTGGGGGAAAGTGCCGTCAAGTTTAAGCCGGAGACCCCATTCACGGGGCTTTCAAGGCAAGAGACATGCAGAGGCGGTTACCCATTGCCTGCCCTCGCGTGGCGAACCCCGCCATCCCATTCCTCCTGCAGCCAAGATGCAAACCAGGGGGTCTTTGTGCCGAGTCACTGTCCCCCCCCCCTTTGCACCCCAGCAGCTTTTGAGGCCTCGAGAGCCTCTTTTTGCGGAGTCGTTCCAAAGCACACAGGCCGTCCTGCGAGAACAGTGCGTCCTAAGCCCGGGAGTCCGCCCGCCGTGTTTTGTCCAGAATTCCTCCTCCTCCTCTTGGCAGGACTCCCATCAGCCCTCAAGGAGGGTCTGGATAGGATACATCATAACACCCGTGCAGGTCAGCGTGAGCATCACTGGCTCTATTGTTTTCTCGGCCTCCCCTCCCCGTCCTAAAATGTGGGAGTCCGGTGACTTCCCAGCCGCCCCGCATCGAAGGCTCTGTCCTTGGGGGCGTCGGGTTTCTCTCTGTCCTCTGTCCTTTCCTCCTCCCCTCGCCGATCACTTTTTCACATTGTTCCCTCTTTCTCTGTGCTTTGAACACCGTCTTCCAAGCCAAACAGGAAACCAGCTGTACGTTCACAAGGGGAGGGGGGAGAAGAAGACTCACAATAGGGTGTTGGCCTTCTCCGTGTGTCTTTCATCCTGAGCGCCCGGCTGCAGAGGGGACAGCTGGTTTTTCCAGAGAGGCTGCGGGAACCCCGGCCCATTAACCTCTGATCTAACCCATTCTCCAGCGCAGGTGTGATGCCTGGTCTCTGGGCGTTGATGGACTTATTGGTTTCTGGTATCTCTCTCTTTTTCTGTGTGCCCATGCAGAGGGAAAGGCGCTTTGGAGCTGGGCGCCGGCGCTTGGGGGGGCTTCCAGCTCCCTCTTCCGCGGCCCCCCTCCCTCGGCGAGGTTGTGAATGACAGGTTCTGTTCTGTTTCCTGTTCCCCCCTTGCTCACCCAGCCTTTTACAAGCTCTTCTATCTGGGGGTGGTAACTGCTGATCTTCTCCCAGGTTCCCTAGCAGACTTTTCCACGCACCCCCCCCCCCTCCAGTCGCCCTGCCCCACCGCTCTGGTGTGCATCACTCCACAACCGCTGTGTCATGGGACCACGTTGCTCTGGGCTGTGTGTACTGCCCTTTTTGGGAGGGAAGCTTCCAGCAGACCTGAGCTGTCATCGTAAAAGTAATTGATGGCACCAGGTTGGCTCCTGCGGTGTTCCCCCACCCATCTCCCATTTGCGGAGGGACCAAGAGTCAGCAGTCAGGCATCTGCTCGGCATGCAGAAGGCCCCAGGTTTGATCTCCAGTAAGGTCTGGGTTGTGAAGGACCCCAGTCCGGGACCTTGGAGAGCCATTGCTAGTCTGAGCAGACGGTTCTGACCCTGATGGACCAGTGGTCTGATTCTGTATAAGGCAGCTTCGTGGGCTCAGGTGTGCAAGGAGCCCTTCCCCAGACCTCTTAAGGACATCAGAGAAGCCATGTTGGATCAGGCCAATGGCCCATCCAGTCGAACACTCTGTGCCACACAGTGGCCAAAACCCAGGTGCCCTCAGGAGGTCCACCAGCGGGGCCAGAACTCCAGAAGCCCTCCCACTGTTGCCCCCCCCCCCAAGCACCAAGGTAACAGAGCATCACTGCTCCAGACATAAGAACATGAGAGAAGCCATGCTGGGTCAGGCCAATGGCCCATCCAGTCCAACATTCTGTGTTGGGTGCTGGCGCTTGGGGGGGGGGGCTTCCAGCTCCCTCTTCCATATACCCCCTGCCTCGGTGAGGTTGTGAACGGCACGTTCTGTTCTGTTTCCTGTTTTCCCCTTGCTCACCCAGCCTTTTACAAGCTCCTCTGTCCGGGGTGGTAACTGCTGATCGTCTCCCAGATTCTCTAGTAGCCTTTTCCACGCACCCCACCTCCAGTCGCCCTGCCCCACAGCTCTGGTGTGCATCACTCCACAACCGCTGTGTCATGGGACCGTGGCCAAAACCCAGGGGCCGTCAGGAGGTCCACCAGCGGGGCCAGAACTCCAGAAGCCCTCCCACTATTGCCCCCCCCAGCACCAAGAAGACAGAGCATCACTTGCCCCAGACAGCGTGTTCCATCTATACCTTGTGGCCAATAGCCACTGATGGACCTCTGCTCCAGATGTTAATCCAGTCCCCTCTTGAAGCTGTCCATGCGCTTGTAGCCACCACCACTTACTCCATGCGTTCATTACTCTTTGGGCGAAGAAGGTGCTTCCTTTGATCTGTTCTAAGCCTGCTGCTCATCGATTTCATGGATCGTCCACGAGTTCTTACATTGTGAGAAAGGGAGAAAAGGACTTCTTTCTCGACCTTCTCTGCCCTTTGCGTGATTTTGTAACCCTCTATCAAGTCACCCCTCAGTCGTCATTTCTCCGACCTGAAGAGCCCTAACCTCTTTAACCTTGCTTGGTGAGGAAGGCGTTCCACCCCCTTAATCGTTTTGTTGCCCTTTTCTTGCAGACGTGCTGAATAAGGTTGCTATTGTATGCCTTCCAGTTTTGGTACAGAAGATACGGGCGCAGACAACTACTGCTCTGTACCATAAATGGGGTGTGCATATTGTTTTTTAGGAATTGGCACTATAATTTGTTTGTAACTAACCTGTCTGCTTCTCGATTCATTTTGCGGGGGGGTTTAGTCCCTCCCCCTTTTTCTCTTCTGGTGCTACTAGAGTTGAATCTTACCACTCCTATGGATCTAACTCGTTCCCCTCTTCCAGTTCCGGTCGTGGTTAGGAGCGCGGACTCTAATCTGGGAGAACCGGGTTTGATTTCCCTGCTCCTCCACATGCAGCTGCCAGTGTGACCTTGGGTCAGTCACAAGTTCTCTCAGAGCTGTTCTCTCAGGAGTGATTCTGAAAAGAGCTCTCTCAGCCCCACCCACCTCACAGGGTGTCTGTTGTGGGGAGGGGAAGGGAAAAGAGTTTGTAAGCCGCTCTGAGACTCTGAGTGGGGCGGGGTATAAATCCAATCTCTTCTTCTCTCCCGGGATTCTCCTCTTCCTTTCACTCCTGTGGATTGTGCCTCCTTTTTTGGGGGGGGGGGTGTGTTCCTGCCACCTCCTTTCATAGGCCTTTCGGGCTCCTTGGCACCTCCTCCCCAAAACCCTCTGGCTTCCAAACTGTCTTTGCCACCAGGAGACAGTTTTCCGCGTGCACGTCGCATGATGCCACATCAAATGGAGACAAAGCTTTGCGGACATCAGTGCTGGTGCCTTCGTGCGTCTGTGTTTTGGTGCAGGTGGTAGAAGAGAGAGAGAGAGAGAGAGCGCGCGCTCCTGGGGATGCTGAACTCCGGGGAACTCGAAGTGTCATGTAGCGTACTTCCGGTCCCAAAATAAGGGAAGGGTTGGGAGGGTAAAGACCTGGCTGAAGAGAGCAAGAATTGGGGGCAGGGGGTGGGGTGGGGAGGTGGGAGAAAGGGGGGCTGTGGACGGCAGTGCCCCAAGCAAGACAGAGGAACCCTCGTGCTTCCCAGCAATGAGCCTTGAAGGTTTTCTGTCTGGGATCTCCAGCCTTTCCAGATCAGAGACTCACTTTTGTCCGGCGGGCAGAAGCATGGACGCTCCGGGTTCGGAAGCGCGTGACGTCAGCGTCACCTGACAGGAAGGGGAGGGGCCAAAGACGCTGCTAAATAGGAGCTCACCGCTGCGTGATCTCTCTTCTCTGTCCCGCGGCTCTGTGTGTGTGCGCCAAGAGAGTCAGGGTGCAGGCTTGTTTTTTGGCACAGGCATGGTAACAAGCCGGTCCTTCCCAGAAACGGCCGAACAGTGGCGCTGTGGAGGTTCACAGCCCAGCCAGTGGATGACGCAAAGAGAAGGTGGCGGTCGTGGGAGGAAGTGCCTTCAAGTCGAGCCTGACTCACGATGACACCATTGGCTTTTCGAGGCAAGAGATGTTCGGAGGTGCTTTGCCATTGCCTGCCTCTGTGTAGCCACCGTGGCCTTCCTTGGAGGTCTCCCAACCAAGGACTAACCAGGGCTGACCCTGCTTCGCTTCCGCGCTCTGACAAGATCAGGCTAGCTTGGACCATCCAGGTCAAGGCAAGAATTAAACAGAGGTGGTTTGCAATTGATACAGAGCATCCCAAACAACACACACTATTTAACGTTAATAACATTCTTGATATTCGATTCAGTATATCTATTTAAAACTCTTAACGTGTTTTCTAATAATACAGTTGGGGTTAGCAACCATCTGGTATAAATATAAGAATCTTGAGTTCAGCTAGCTAGTATTTATTGATCAAGATTAAAACATACTCTAAATCTGGGGTTTATAGAATGAACACTTCAGATGAAACTAAATAACCAGGAATTTTTCCATCCCGTGCCACGTAACTTGCGATCGGAAACCGTTTTCCAGCAAAAGTTGATGGATAGTTTTTATTTATTTTCGTTTATTTTTTGGATTCCTACCCCGCCCTCCCAGCCAAAGCCAGCTCAGGGCTCATCTTCAAGTTGTAACAGTCTAGTTGTAATTTTTTCTAAAATATAGCAGTCCCGTATCTTTAGACATCCACAACAAAACTGAAGGCGCCGATTTGTTCTTCCGTTGTCTTCCAACTCTTTGTTGCGCCGATTGAAGCATAGCCGTGGCGGCGATGTGCCGCATGGAGGGCCCTCTCCTAGAAGAGAAGATGACGTCCGGGTCCCTCGGCTCGTGTCAGATTGGTGGCGTGTCGTCCCGGGCCTCCTCGGCTTCTGTTGTTCTCCGGCTCTGGAAACAAAGTGGCGAGGAGCGAGGAAGTCCCAACACGAGTGGCGCGGCCTCCTCGGCGCACGTCTCTGCCGGGCTGTGAAGTGTGAAACGTTTATTAGCCGGAGCTTTCTCACCATTCTCGCTGTCCTACCCCTTTACCCCCGGGGTAAACACGAGCCTGCTTGGTCGCTTCCCCGCCTGCCCCCCCTCCACCTGCCGGAGGTGTGTGCGCTTGTCTGGGCTAATGCCGCAACATAACTGAGGTGCGCGGAAAGTTGTAGTACAAGATGTTAACAGGGTCCCCCCGCGGGGCCGCCCCTGCCGCGGAGCCAGCCTTCTGAATGCAGAAGGAGGTGGAGTTCTGCAGCTCTGTGGGAAGATTAGGATTTCTTCGCCCTCAATTTTATTTGCAGGTTGGATAGGCTGAGCCTGAGAGACTGGGTTTCCTTCCTTTCTTTTCTTTTATTTATTTATTCTTCAAATTTATATCCTGCCCTACCCGCGAACGGGCTCAGGCTTTCTATGAAACACATCTCGACTGGGTGTGCTATAGTATTCTTGGACAATCCAGACCGGGGTCCCCAACGTGCTGCCCGTGGGCGCCATGACAACCACCACCAACTTTTCTGGTGTCCGCCAAATGTTTTTAGGATGCGACCAGTGCTCCCTCTAAGTTGTGGAGTCTTGTGAGGAAAATTCTACTCTGTGAGCTCCTGGCGTTAAAGTGGTGAGCAAGCGATTTGGCTGCCGCATAAATTAGTTTGCTTCAGAGCCCTCCTTCCTGAGCTAGGACAAAAATGTCTGAGCCGGAGGCTAAAAAATGGTGAGCCGGCTCACACTATCTCAGCTTAGAGGGAACACTGGACGTGACTGGGGCCAGGTAGGGGTTTTGCCCAGCAAGGCTTTTGATTGATCATCAGAGATTTGATTGGCTATGCAGTTATTTTAAAGCATCACTTCGGCAACACTTGTCACCACAGCCCAAGGATCTACACTCGTGTTACTCGAGAGCCAGTTTGGTGTAGTGGTTAGGAGCGCGGACTCTAATCAGGGAGAATTGGGTTTGATTCCCCACTCCTCCACATGCAGCTGCTGGTAGGACTTTGGGTCCGTCACAAGTTCTCTCAGAGCTGTTCTCTCAAGGGAAGTCCTCGAGAGAGCTCTCTCAGCCCCACCTCCCTCACAGGGTGTCTGTTGTGGGGAGGGGAAGGGAAAGGAGATTGTAAGCCGCTCTGAGACTCCTTCGGGTAGTGAAGGGCAGGGTATAAATCCAATCTCCTCTTCTTCTTGAAGTGAAGCTGTGGCAGTCATTTTGCGGCTGGCCCTGCCTCCTGCAGCAGCCATTTTGCGGCAGCCGTCTTGTTGCTACACCCACCATGCCGGGAGCTCACTCCGCCACGCGGCACTCAGGTCTCGAACTGCCGAACTACCGATCTTCCGGTCTGCAGTCCAGCATCTGAACCACTTGAACCACTGCAGCCCCTTAAGACGTTTTTGGAGGACCTTAATTCATAGGTTTGCCTAAGTTGGAGGCAACTCAATGGCACTGAACCCCCCCCCCCCCCCACTGTGCCTTTAACTGAGTCATCTGCTCAGCAGTCTTTGCCTGGGGCTTAGTGAAGTTACAAAGTCCTGTTTCTCTGTAAGCCCAGGGAGTAAATTAAATAGAGCCACCATCTTTGTCTCTGGGTTCCTCATTTCCTGCTTTTACCACCCAGCTTGCTCTCAGATACCGCAGCCGTTCCCCTGCTTTTTGGCATTAAAACTTCAAGATCATCTTACAGTGTTACAGAGTCAATTAACACGAACCTGTAAAAGCACACAAAACCAACAAGATTGGGGGGGGGGGGGGAAGCATTCCTTGGCTCCACCGGGGTTAATGGCTGCCTCTCATAGGCCCAGGCGACTGAAGACTGAAAGCGTTCTTCCTGAGCACAAGTCGCTCCTCCAGGCCAGACTGGCCAGGGATCCTGGAGTGGGTTTTTTTGGTTGCCTTCCTCTGGGCATTGAACAGGGGTCACTTGTGGAGGCTGGGGGTGTTAGCTGTGAATGTCCTGCATTGTGTGCAGGGGGGTTGGACTAGATGACCCTTGGGTTCCCTTCCACCTCTATGTTGGGGCCACTCTAAGCAGGGCCCCTGAAGCCCAAAGCCCACAAGAACATGTCCCGTTTGGAACTTCCATAGCTCCAAGCCTGCTCTTGGAGTTGTTGTAACCATTGCTCCCTCTAAGCGGTGGAGTCTCGTGAGCAAAAATTCTACTTTGCAGGCTACCGGCATTAAAGTTGCAAGTGAGCGATTTGGCAGCTGCATAAATCAGTTTGCTCTGGAGCCACCCTTCCTCAGCTAAGACGAAAATGGGTGAGCCGGAGGCTAGAAGGCTGTGAGCTCTAGCTCACACTTAACTCAGCTTAGAGGGAAGAAGAAGAAGAAGAGATTAGATTTATACCCCGCCCTTCACTCACTTGGAGTCTCAGAGCGGCTTACAAACTCCTTTTTCCCTTCCCCTCCCCACAACAGACACCCTGTGAGGTAGGTGGGGCTGAGAGAACTCTTTCCCAAGCTGTCCTTGAGGGAACAGCTGGTACAGAGCTATGGCTTGCCCAAGGTCATCCAGCCAGGTGCAAGTGGAGGAGTGGGGAATCAAACCCGGTTCTCCCAGATTAGAGTCCGCGCACTTAACCACTACACCAAACTGGCTCTCACTGGTGGGGTTACTTCAGTGCGGGTAGAGGTGCGCCCTCTTCCATTTGGCCTGGTTAGCAGTTTTGGCGTCACACTGTGAGCCAGTTAAAAAGCTTTCGGGAACATTGTGGTAGGCATTCCCATGTTCTGTGGGCATAGAGAAGAAGCCTGTCACATGTTCTCCACCTGACCCTACCTCACAGGGTCGTTGCGAGGGTAAAAACCGAGGGAGACAACAAGCATGGAAACCACTTTGAGTTCCCATTGGGGAGAAAGACGTGCGTATAAACGAAGTGAACATGAAGCACCCTAGCTGCTGCACCAACCAAAAATTGTGGGAGCTGGCATTGGTGCCGGTGGACCTCAGGAAGACCACGCCTTTGCTCCGGTTTTTCCCCTGCCCCATTCTAAAATGCCTGCCATGCTGCTGTGGATGGACAATAATGGGCCGCTCAGGTTCTCATACCTGTAGGGCGGAGGGGGGGGGAGCTTGTTCCCCCTGCTGGGCATGTTGATACGAGCCTTGGAAAAAGACTGGCTGAATTTCAGAGTGTCTTGTGTTATGTTTTTTTAAAAAAATAATAGTGTGAGAACTGCACACGCTTCAAGCTCCGAATAAGGCAGTCTTAATTCCTGCTGGCGTGTAATTATGGCGGGCATTTCGGTGGAATCTCTTGGCAAACATGATACGGAGATCACCTGAGCGAAGGAAGGATGCGTGAGTGTCGTCTGGCCGCGAGGCCCTAGAAGTCCCCAGTTCACAGCTGGGCTAAGACAGCAGCTTGCAGTCTGCTTCTGGCCTGCCCGCAGTGGTGTTGTATGGATTACTAAGACGATGATAAAAGGACAGTGTTTTCAGCAGTAGAAATGCCAAGGAACACTCTTATTAATATGTACGCAGGCTGGTCTTCTCTTCTTGATCTCGCATACCCCCCTCTGCTGAAGTAGCTCATGTTGCGCCTGAAGTTAAGACCATGCTGGATTTTTCAGTATCGGCTTGCTTGATGGGCAGGATTAGGCCACTGAGGAAGGATGGGAGGCATGTGTATCAGTGCTCCCTCTAAGCTGTGGAGTCTTGTGAGCAAAAATTCTACTTTGTGAGCTACTGGCATTAAAGCTGCGAGCAAGCAATTTGGAGCTAGCTCGCACGAACTCAGCTTAGAGGGAACACTGATGTGTATGTGTCCCAGAAGGGCATAGGCCCAATTGTATGGATGCCATGTGTCCGTAACTGTGCCACTGCCTGTGGATTTTGGAATCTGTTGTGGAATTCCTTGTTCTTGAGAATCTGGTACTTTTAAGTTTTGAGCCCTTATGGCAATGGAACCTCCCTCACTGGGAGGGGCCGTGGCTCAGGGGCAGAGCGTCTGCTTGGCATGCAGAAGGTCCCAGGTTCAATCCCCGGTATCTCTAGTTAAAAGGACCAGGTAGGAGGTGATGGGAAAGACCTCGGCTTGAGACCTGGAGAGCCATGAAGTGGGGCTGTGGCTCAGTGGCAGAGCCTCTGCTTGGCATGCAGAAGGTCCCAGGTTCAATCCCCAGCATGACCAGTTAAAAAGACCTCCGTCTGAGCCCCTGGAGAGCTGCTGCCAGTCTGAGTAGACAATACTGGCTTTGATGGACTGAGGGACTGATTCAGTATAAGGTGGCTTCATGTGTTCATGGGTTGTGGAGAAATGATTTTGAGAATACATGGGCTGTGTTGGAAGCCAGAGATAACTGTGAGGGACACGCAGAACTGGTTTCATGTGAAATGGCAGAAATCGGCGGTGTGCACTGATGTCCACGAATGTGTGCATACAGCTTGCCCCCGAGGCTGGAGTAAGAGTCCTAACCTCTTTGAGCATGTGAACGCATTTGGAATTCTGAAACAACGTGTTGGACGCAGCAACAAAATGGCTGCCACAAAATGGCTGCCGTTGGAAGCACCTGGCACGTACATTTTGGTCACTGTGTGCCACAGAATGTTGGACTGAATGGGTGACCGGCTCGATCCAACATGGCTTCTCTCCTGTTCTCATGAGGCGGAGCCAGCCACAAAACGATCGCCACAGCTTAACTTCAGTAACACAGCGTAGATTGTCATGCTGTGGTGGCGACTGCCGTCAGAGCAAATCTTTTTTCAAAATCTGCGCAGCCAATCGGAAGCTTTGCTGGGCAGAAGCCGTACCTGGCCCCTCCGACTTCCTAAAAATGCTCGGCGGGCACAGCATTGGGGACCCCTGGGCCAGACTCGCGCAGCATCCGTCATTGCCTCGACAGCGCTTGCATTATATATATTTCTTTCTCCTCGGGTTTTTCCGTGGCTGCAACGGAGCTCCTGGGGGAAGCATCCATTTTCGCCGTTTAGCCGGCGAGCGCCGCGAACAAAATGGGCGCGGGGTGTGTGCGTTAAATGGAGCTCGGCCTGATTTGCCGTTGTAACCCCGGGAGCCCGGATCCTGGTGCTTGAGAGCCTTCCGGCCTGCAACTCGGCGTGCCTCACCGCTGTGTGCCTTGCCCTCCGGGGGCACCGTGTGGCAGCACTCCGCAATCTGCACGCTCGCTCCCTTTTACTTATTCATGGCCCGCCCGTCGGAAGAGATCCTCGTCTGGTGTGCGGCTGCTGTTGGGAGCTGGGGATTCTCAAAGCTCTTCTACTGATCTTCTAACATGACAGTCGGGAGATGCAGCAGGGACCCAGGTTGGCAGGACAGAGCGGGCCCCAACCCTCTTTTTCTGTGGCTACGGTTTTCTAACGGGTTAGAGCTCGGGCCCCGTCTCATTCAGCCCTTTTCTCCTTTCTTTCTTTTTTTTCCTTTTCTTTTCTTTTCTTTTTTTATTTTATTGATATCCAGCCTTTCTTCCCAAGGTGTACCCAAAGTTCTCCTCTCCTCTGCTTTCCCCCACAACAACCCCGAAAGGTAGGTTAGGTTGAGAGCGCGTGACTGACCCAAGGTCACCCAGCGAGCTTCCATGGCATGAGTGGGGGATTCGAACATGGGTCTTCCAGATTCTATTCCAGTGCTCTTTTTGAACACACACACACACACACACAAACACATACACATGAACATATATATATATAAGTAAAGGTTTCCCTTGCTCGAAAGCCAGTTGAATCCGACTCTAGGGTTGCGGTTCTCATCTCCGTTTCCAAGCCGAAGAGCCAGCGTTGTCCGAAGAACTTTTCCATGGTCATGTGGCCAGCGTGACCAAACGCTGAGACGCACGGAACACTGTTCCCTTCCCACCAAAACGGTACCTATTTATCTACTTGCAATTTCTTGCTTTTGAACTACTAGGTTGGCAGAAACACCCACAGACACACCCACCCACACCCACACGCACTGTGTGCACACGCTTGCCTGGAAGTCATGGTGATTTCTGGTGCCCCCTTCTGGGGGCTTAGTCACTTTTCATAGAGGTGGCTTGCTGTTGTCAGCCTGTGCGTCCCGGCCCTGATATTCCTTGGAGGTCGTCCTTCCAAGTACCTGCCAGAGTTGGCCCTGCTTAGTTTCCGAGATCTGACAAGATTGGGATGGCCTGGGCTGTACTCCCGATGCTCTTCAGCACTACGCCACACTTCTCCTGTACGATTCTTGACCTCCCAGGGCGTCTGTTGCGGGGAGGGGAAGGGAAAGGAGATTGTCAGCCGCTCTGAGACTCCTTCCGGTAGTGAAGGGCAGGGTATCAATCCAATCTCTTCTTCTCCCGGTTTTTATTAATTGCAGAAAAGGGGACCTGGACCTTTGGCGTGCAGTACACACCTAATAAGGAGGGCCTGTATAACTGGGGGAGAGGGAGCATATTTGCATGAGTCGGCTTAGAGCACCGTGTTTGACGGGCGGGGCAGGTCTGCCTGGCTAGGCTGGCTTTCCCTTGCAAGCCCATTATTAAGAAGCTGCGGTCGAATTAGTCACTGACTTTCTTTATGCGGATGGCTCAACTGCATCCCAGAAGCCCTGTGGGTTTTCAGGCAGGCGTGACCCTGTTTATACCAGGGCTGGTCCCTTCCGAAGAGGCTCACAGCTGTGCTGACGTTTTGTAGCGGCCACAATCGGCGTGCAAGTGCTGCGGGCGTTTCTAATGGAACTGCCCTGCCCGGGACTTGGCAAGAAATTTGAACCTGCGTGCCCAGGCGCAGTCTACCAGATACTGAGGCCAAACTCAGGGCAGCTGTCCTCATCGATCCTTTGGGGCGGGGGAGGCTGTATAGCTGTCTAGCCCCTGATCCTGGATTACCTCTGCCTGAGCTTTGTTTTAGCAGATTTGTTCTCTTGTTGTACTATGCTTACGGTTGTGCCCAACTCCAGTTTCGGAAATGTTTGGACGTGGAGCCTGAGGAGGGGTGGCATTTGGGGAGGGGCCTCAGCAGGATATGATGTCATAGAGTCGACTGACTGAAGCAGCCATTTTCTCAGGGGGGGGGGGACTGATCTCTGTCGTCTGGAGATCAGTTGTAATCTTGGGAAGTCTCCAGGCCACACCTGAAGGGTTATATACCGTATTTTTCGCTCTATAGCACGCACCTGACCATAAGACGCAGGGGGAGGATCGCACCCTCCGTGCTGGTCAGGAGGCCTCAGCTGGCAGCGGTGGCCTCGCGCAAGCCAGCAGTGGCCTCGCGCGAGCGGCGGCCCAGCAGCGGCCTTGCGCGAGCTGCCAACGGCGGCCCAGCAGCAGCCTCGCGGCGGCAGCCTCGCAGCAGCAAGGGAAGCCTTGTGCCTGCCGCGGCAGCAGTATTCGGACCACAAGGCGCACGCACTTTTCTCCCCACTTTTTTGGGGAGAAAAAGTGCGTCTTATGGTCCGAAAAATACAGTAATCCAGAGAGATCCACGGGAACAAGGTATAATAAAAAAAATACAAGAACTGTGAAATTATGTCTATGGAAAGTTAAGTACTTTAATATTTTCTTATTGTAAGTGCATAGGTCTTAATGAAAGTGCCCGTAAGTGTTCTTTCCGATATTAAAATCTTTCCTTCTCTGAAAACGGTACTTGTTAAATCTTTGTCTGTCTTTGAATGATATTGGGATATGTGGATTTTGTTCTGTTGCCTCTTCGAGAAAGCTGGGAAGAAACTGAATTAAAGGTCGACAAGTCCGTCAGAGGTTCTATTGCAATGTCCATAAATCATCCACAGTTGCTGGATTTGAAAGAACAAAGGACATAGGACTTTTCACTACAGCACGAGCACTTTAATCTTGGAGAGAATACTTACCAGCGCTTTCATTCATCATTAGAATGGACTGTCGATAGTGATAATGAATTGTTTATTGTGATGAAGATATGTACTGTTGTTGAGACATGGGCAGTATAAACAAGAAAATATTGAAGCATTGCACTTTCCATTATTAGAATTTCACAGTTCTTGTATTTTTTGATCACTCCTGAAGGCTGGCAAACCTGGCTGAACTGTGTGTTCCGTTTCCTGCTTTTCAGTATTGGCCAAGCAATAAAACTGACTGTCCAAAACAGATCTGTCGAGCACAGTGTTGATAACTGAGGCCATCAGCAGGAGTCTAGAGCTTCAGGCAGAGAGAGAGCCTTCGGCTAGCAGGGACGGGGAGATTCTTTAAGAAGAGATGAACCTCTCCAGCATGGAGACATGGCCACGCCGCAAAGGAGAGCCTGAGATCTCCCCAGTATTACTGTCAAAATGTCTTTCTCCTAATGTATGTCCAAGACTGCATTTTTCTCTTGGCCATAGAGTCACGGCTGACTTATGGTAACCCTGTCGGGTTTTATAGCCAAGAGACATTCAGAGGTGGTTTTGCCGTTGCCTGCCTCTGCGTAGCAACCCTGGGCTTCCTTGGGGGTCTCTTATCTGAGGACTAACCCGGGCCGACCCTGCTTAGCTTCCAAAATTCTCAACCCCCTATCTTTTTCTTTTATTTCTTTCTTCCAGTTGTGCTTGCCCAGAGGGTGAAGGTTCAAGATGAGGTCACCGGCTTCGTGGGGCAGGAAGTCACCCTGCCCTGCAACTTCGCCAACACCAGCCCGGACATCAAGGTCAGCCAGGTCACCTGGGTGAAGGAGACGGGCACGAGGAAGCAGAACGTGGCTGTGTACCACCCAGACCACGGGCCCAGCTACCCGATGGAGAAAGGCAGTGGGCGCATCCGCTTCCGGGCTCAGTCCCTGCAGGACGCCACCCTGGTCATCGGGCCCCTGCGCATGAACGACGAGGGCACCTACACCTGCGAGTTTGCCACGTACCCCCTGGGCAACGAGGATGGCGTCACCCGTCTGACGATACTGGGTGAGCGCAGGTTTTTTTGCTGTGAGAGTATACCCTTGGGTCGGAGCTTGTGTGTCCAGTTCAAGCTGGGCAGGTTGGCCATCTGTGTGGACCGATAGCTTAGTTACAGAGGGGGGAATGTAACTGCACAACAAGCAGAGCTGTACCGTAAAATACCCTTCCTCTGTGGGGTTTGGAGTGGCGCATGTGGTCTCTCGCCCCATCTGCAGTAGGTTATGCTCAGTGGCTCAGTGGTTAAGTATGGTGGCTCACTGGTTAAGACGCTGAACCACAGACCAGAAGATGGGTAGTTTGGCAGGTCGAGACCCGAGTGCCACGTGACAGTGTGAGCTCCCGTCTCTGGCCCCAGCTCCTGCCAACCTCACCATTCAAAAGCAAGAAATTGCAAGTAGATAAACAGGTACTGCTTCAGTGGGAAGATAACAGTGTTCCGTGCGCCTCGGCGTTTAGTCATGCCGGCCACATGACCCCGGAAGAGTCTTTGGACAGTGCTGGCTCTTCGGCTCAGAAACGGAGAGGAGCACCGCCCCCTAGAGTTGGATTCGACTGACTTTTGAGCAAGGGAAACCCTTACCTTTATGCTTTAAGACAGTGGTGTTGAACTCATTTGTTACGAGGGCCGGATCTGACTTAAATGTCACTTTGCCGAACCATGTGTGAGATATAACCTGTAGAAAGGACAGCAGCTGGTAAGCTCCGAGTTGGTGTGTGTTCACTGCAAGGCCCCACGGGCTGGGAGGGGGTGCAGAGGAAAACCCACATGGGCGGACTGGAGAGCCAGCAGTGCAGCTCTGGGTAGACGCTCCCACGCTGCTTGACTGCTGCAGACGAGGTTGTTCCACTCTGCTGAAGACACAATTGGAGCGGCTCCGCCCACTCCCTTCCCCGAGCAGTCTTCTGTTCCATCCCTCAGTGGCTTAGCGTGGGTTGCCACCAGTGTTCCCTCTAAGCTGAGTTAGTGTGAGCTAGCTCACAGTTTTTCAGCCCCTGGTTCAAACATTTTCGTCTTCGCTCAGGAAGGATGGCTCCGGAGCAAACTGATTTACGCAGCAGCCAAAGGGCTCGCTCACAACTTTAATGCCAGTAGCTCACAAGGTAGACTTTTTGCTCACAAGACTCCACAGCTGAGAGGGAGCATCGGCCAGCACTCTGGGCAAGGGAAGTATTGCGCCCCCTAACCTGTGGACTGTTAAGCACTCCCCGAGTCCCTTCCATCAGTCCAGTATTGAACCCCTTACCCCCAAGCACATGTATTGTATTTTTTAAAAAACAAACCAACCAACCAACCTGATGTAATTAAAGTAAAATGAATTTAATGCTAGTATACCCAAATTCGTTTCAAATCACCTGGTTTTAATTTGTGCGAATTTTTCAATAACAGTATTGGAATCTACACTGAAATTTCTCTCCGTTGACTGTATTCCTAGGTCACTCGGTCTGCCTTGGCTCACTGTAGATCTCTAATATGTTTTGATTAATTTAAGGACAGTGTGGCCGTAAGTGGCAAGAAAAACACTGTAAAATGTTACGTGGCAACGTTTATTTTCCCTGTCATGTTGAAAACTGTAGAATGTTCAAACACTGGGAGATTTTCTGTGTGACGGGGAGGGTGCACTATTTTTTATTTATTATTACTACTTTTTTCTTTTTTTGAAATTTTGCACCCCTAAGAATTTTGCGCCCGGGGCAACCGCCCCTGTGCCCCCCCCCCCATGCCACTGCCATCCCTTGCACCAGTTGCTTGTGGGCCACATAAAAGCCCTGGATGGGCCAGTTCTAGCTCCCAGGCCCTATGTTTGACGCCCCTGAAGAGAGTGCCTGATGCAAGACCAGGCAGTAAGCTTCACGGTAGAAGGGAAACCCATATGTGCCCCAGCGAGCACTACGGTCTGGATCCCAAAACCGACTGGTCCTGCCAGGGCCGAAGGAGGCGCGGCTGGCAATTACAAGGGCCGGGGCTTTTTCAGTGGTAGCCCCATACTGGTGGAATGAGCTCCCGGAGAACATCAGGGCCCTGCGGGATTTATTACAGTTCCGCAGGGCCTGCAAAACGGAGCTCTTCCACCAGGCCTTTAAGTAGGGGCCGCCTAATGTATACATCTTAGCCCTGGCCCAAGTTCACCTGCCGGCAAGTTTATCTGCCAGCCTGTGTGAACGCACACAGGGATTACATCTGTGTGCTGTTCTGATAAACCTGTGAAGAAAAATTGTAGCGCTGCTGATCTTGTGGTAGAAGTTAATTATTTGAATTGATATTGTATGTATTGATTTTGTGTTGTGAGCTGCTCTGAGCCCGCTGTTTGCGGGGAGGGCGGGATAAAAATCCCACGAAATAAATAAATAAATAAATAAATAAATAAATAAATAAATAAATAAATAAATAAATAAATAAATGTTTCCCGGTTACCAGTCTAAATCCCTAACCCAGGGGTCCCCCACCTTTTTTGAGCCTGTAGGCACCTTTTGGAATTCTGACATGGGGCAGTGGGTGCAACCACAAAATGGCCGACATGGGAGGCAGGTCACAAAATGGCCACCAAGGGAGGTGGAGCCCACCACCCACACACAGAGGGAAGTCCAAGTAGGGGTAATTTTTGAAACATACACTGAGAAATAAGTGTGAAAGAGAGTAAAACCAACATGGTAGCTACAGCTGCTGGCAAAACAACGTTATTTTAATCTACACAGCCAGTCAGCTCTCCAGAAGCTCTGCTGGTCAGGAGCCCCACTCCCTTTCTAAAAACGAAGAAAAAATGTTGGTGGGTGCCCCAGTGCTGTCATTCCCCCGTGTATTTGCTCGGTCAGTTGGGTTCAAGGAGTCTTTCTGTGAAATTCATCTGCAATTCTGCTAACCAGTGAATTCTTGGAAATGGAAATTAAACACCTGTCCAAGCTTAGAAGAGCGGGAAAATAAACTTGCCAATTATGTAGTAATGGCGAAATCAATTTCTATTTGAGAAATTTATCAATTTTGAAATTTGAGGAGAGATGAAGTGTTTATTATGCAGACAGGAGATAAATTTAGAGCAAGAAATAGGTTTAAAAATTGTTTACAAATGAATTGCTGTGCATATAAATGTATCACAGTGTTGAAATTGAATGAGAACAGGTTTTGAATATAAAAGTATGAGGAAATGGATTTTGAACAGAAATGTATATTTTTAAATCTTTTATGTGAGGCATATAATAGACTTTCCTTTAAGCTTTGGTATATTAAAACTTATAGCTAGTATCTAGAAACTCTGAAATATGTAACACAGAATATACAATAACAAGGAAATTAATCATATAGTTGCAAAATAGATGAGTTATGGAATCTAGAATTCTTGACAAGCTGCTGATGGCTCTCCAAAGCAGTCCTGAAATCTTCATGCGCACACACACGTGATGTGGTTAAGCGGTTACTGTGTCAGCGTAGGATCTGGGAGACTCCAGGTTCGAATCCTTACTCTGCCCTGGAAGCTTACTGGCTGACCTTGGGCCAGTCATGCACACTTTGTCTGACCTACCCCAATAGGGCTGTTCTGAGGATAAAATGGAGGCGAGGAGAACGACATGAGCCATCTTGGGCTTTCCGTTGGGGGAGGAAAGTCAGGGCGTAAGCAAAGTACATAAAGCTGTTTCTCAGTTTGGCAGCTCTCTTAAAATGGCACAGAATTTGGGTCTACTGCTCGCTCCTATTCTTGCGGGGCAGGGGTATTCGATCTTCGCCATTCTGCGTCACCCCAAACGAGGACTACAGCCTCCTTCCTCATTCTGCGTAGCATTTTGGGAGATGTGGATTGTCTACATCTGACTGTGTGCTGACAGAAGGGGATCTGTACATTTTTAAATTGGTTCCTCGGGGCCGTTCCCATATCAAGCCGCTTAGAATGCTTCCCCCCGCTCACGCATTCCAGCGCTGCGAGGTATCGGCGTGTCCTAATTCCTTGAATTAATTATGGGCAATTCATTCTAATATCTGCAACCTGGGAGCATCTAAGAATGATAATAAACTCTTCCTCAGCACAGTATACACACACAGATCTCTCCACCACCTGGAAGGGCTTTGGGCTACTGAGACCTGACAATATTTTGTGTGCAAAATGACTGGCATACTATCACACATCAAGGGCACTGGGTTATCTTTAAGGGTCTTTGCTTTTAATTTCACATTTAACCAGAGAAGGGTCTCCGTGGAGATGAGGGATCTCTCCCCCAGCCCCAACATCCGGGGTACATTTAGGTCTCCGCAGCTCGAGAGGGCATCAAGGCCTTCCCGGCAATATTTAAAACTTACCGGTTTGCTGTCTTATTTAGACATAAACGGCATTGAGTATTTACTCCCCACAATATCCATTTCAGCTCCTTAGCAACATTATCATGGTAATTATATCTTGCATATTATCTATCCTTTCTTTAGCTATCATTATTATATCACATATATTAGCTATCTGTTCTTCGTTGGCTATCAAAGCAATCCATTTACCAGCTCTTTGTGGTTTTAGTGCTCATGTAGTCCTTTTTGTAGTGATTCCGCAGAAGCATAGATATGCTGGGAAATTGTATCAGAATAGACCCCTTCCAAAATTGGTTTTGAGATGTTGCTTCAATGAAGCTCTTTGGTCAGATTCTTTCAGGATGTTTACTGTTTCTTTTTATTTATTTACATTTATTTATTTATTTATAATCATTTATAATGGAATTTATTTATAATGATATATTGCTTTACAATCTCAGTGACATCCATATTCAGTAAAGGACGTCAAAAGCAATTTAAGACGGCAAGGTAAAAGAAGAGGAAAAACCTATCAGTTGTAAAAGCCAGTCGTAGGAGATCTGTGGGTGCCCTGGTTCTGGGGAACACAGAATATGGAACTGGATGCAGAGTTCATCTTGCAGAGAACTGGGGCCTTTTGGTGTTTGTTTGTTTTTTAAATAGCCCACTCAACTTCTAGCCTTTATGGCGAAAACGAGATATGATCAGGGCAGCTGAATAAGGCTTCTGGTGTTGGTCGTAGGCACCTCGCTTTGCCGCTCCCTGTGACTAGCAAACCCAGCATAAAATATGCCCAGTAGTAAGCTTCTAGCCCTTATCTTTTTATCTTTAATGGTTTATAAAATTATGCACGAGGTGGATAGGGTTGACAAAGCAAACTGTTTCTCCCTCTCCCAGAACACAAGAACTCGAGGGCATCTAGTGAAGCTGATGGGCAGTAGGTTCAGGACAGACAAAAGGAAATACTGCTTCACACAGAGAGTGATTACAATGGGAGATTCATTGCCCGGGGGATGTAGTGATGGCCCCAGCAATAAACAGCTTGAAAGGGAGATGAAATAGATTCGTGGAGGAGACGTCTATCAGTGACTACTAGCCATGGCGACTAAAGGGAACCTCTACATTCAGAGGCACTCAAGCCCCAGAATCCCAGGGCCAGGAGGCAACATCAGGGGAAGGTCTTGGCCTCTTTGCCCTGTTGTTGGCCCTCCAGAGGAACTGGCTGGCCCCTGTGTGAGAGAGAATGCTGGACTAGATGGACTACTGGTCTAATCCAGCAGGACTCTTGTTATGTTCTTATCTTAAAATCTGTTCTTTTCTCCCAGCAACCTCATCTTTGCTAGAAGACCCCTCCCTCTCGCTCACACACTCACAGAGCGAGCGAGCGAGAGAGAGAGAGTCCAAACTGTTGGGAAACGTGAACTGCTTTCAAGTCAGAGAGGATAACGTGGGATGACCTCACTTCATATTATCATGCTATCGATATTATTTATGATTTCGCTGCAGTGCTCCTCTGCCAGCTATCTCGGCAGCGTTTCTTAGCTTTGGAAGATGGGAGCGTGTTGCTATGGAGAAGTAGAACCCGGGGGTTGGGGAGGAGGGGGGAAGTGAGGAAATACCAGGCTGGCTTTCAGGTACCGAAAGATAAATCCTAGCTGTTAACTTGAAGTTTGAAAACTAAGCTGTGTTGTATAAACGCAAACGGGGTGCACATTTTGACGGAGAGGTGGCTAGCCAGCCACTAGTGTTTCCACCTGTCAGGGAGCTTGGGCAAATGGCCGTTGACAACCCCAAAAGTACCCCCCTCCCAGTATGAATAGCAACAGAGGCCTGTTTTGCAGTTCAGCTCCAGGGGACAGCAAAAGGCACCCGAAACCTCCCCCTCCACCTGCAGGTGACTAGCAATACATATTCCTTGGTGAGGAGGAGGAGGAGATTGGATTTATACCCCACCCTTCACTCGGAGTCTCAGAGTGGCTAACAAACTCCTTTCCCTTCCCCTCCCTGCAACAGACACTCTGTGAGGTAGGTGGGGACGAGAGAGCTCTGACAGAAACTGCTCTTTCAAGGACAGCTCTGACAGAACTATGGCTCATTTTATTTATTTATTTATTTATTTATTATTCGATTTATAGGCCGCTCTCCCCGTGTTAGCAGGCCCAGAGCAGCTTGCACGACTTGGCAAGCCAAGATTCATAAATACATTAAAACAGTTAAAACATATTAACAATTATATTTAAAACAATAACAACTTACAAATAAAGCTGTTGCCCAGGGTCATCCAGCAGCTGCACGTGGAGGAGTGGGACTCAAACCCGGCTCTCCCAGATTAGAGCCCGCGCACGTAACCACTACACCAAACTGGCAACTCAATCCTATTTGCAAGAGGGACATTTTCTGCAGTCAGCAGGATCGTGGGGGGTAGAGCTTTTTGTGGACTGAAGCGTTCCAGGCCTCTGTGGGGAAGAAAGGCATAAATTGGATGCTTTTTTGGGCGCAAGGTTTTCATTCCTCTCCTACCCTTCCTTCACGGAGCTTTGGGGTATATGCGTGACTCTCCCTGCTTTCATTGTTGGGGGGGTGCATTTTGCTCCCCTCCCCAAAAGGGGTAGGGCCCAGAAAAAAGTTATCCTTCTGGATCTTGTTGATTTTGTATGAAGGTACGCCAGAGATGAACTTCTGCATGGACTCCCTGATCTTCATGCTTTTTGTGGGGTGGGTGTTGATGGAATGGCTTGAGCCTCCTCCTTGATTCCCACATGAGAGAGCAGCTAAGGTGGATGGGAAGGGGGAACGCCCTGTGCCGCTTGGGGCTGTGCGAGGTGCCAGATGGGAAGTCCTGGGGAAACTGGATTGGGACCCTAGGCCTCCCAATTTCTCACTGAAAGCCCTTCAGTGGTTTCCAGTTCTCAGTAGCAGTAGAAAAGAGCAAGAATCCAGTGGCACATTAAAGACTAACAAGATATGTGGCAGGGGAGGAGCTTTCAGGAGTCACTGCTCACTTTTTTTGTGGCGGGGAGGAGCTCTTGGGAGTCACTGCTCACTTGTTCAGATATCCAAAAAAGTGAGTAGTGACTCATGAAAGCTCCCACCCTGCCACAAATTGTGTTAGTCTTTATGGTGCCACTGGATTCTTGCTCTTTTCTGCTGCTACAGACAGTCTAACATGGCTGCCGATCTTGGAGAAGTGAGCAGTGACTCACGCAAGCTCCTCCCCTGCCACAAATTTCATTAGTTTTTAAGGTGTTCCTGGACCTCTTGTTCTTTTCTGCTGCTTCAGACAGACTAACACGGCTACCCATCTTGATCTATCTCCAGTTCTCTGTATTAACTTCGCTAGGAAAGATCGCAGGCACTGTTTTGGCTGTGGAAATCGATATTATGTACGGATCTTCTTGTATGAACAGTGTAAATAGGGGAGAAAGATATTTGGGGAGTATATCTCGGGGGGGGGGGGGAGAGAAGCGCTTGTGTAATATTTGCCCCAGTTCTGAATCTTGTTGCAATTTGATTTGAGTCCAGGGGCACCAGTGAGCCAGGGTCCCCAACCTTTTTGAGCCTGTGGGCGCCTTTGGAATTCTGACACAGTGCAGTGGGCGCAGCCAAAAGATGGCTGCAGTAGGAGGTGGAGCTAGCCACCAAATGGCTGTCGCAGCTCCCCTTCAGTCACAGAGCAAAGATCTTTGTGCAGCGGTGGCAACTATGGTCAAAACAACATTTTAAAAAATTTGCACAGCCAATCGGAAGCCTTGCTGGGCAAAAGCCTCACCTGGCTCCGCCCACTTTCTATAAAAACACTGGGTGGACACCAGGAAAGGTGTCCAGGAATGCCATGGTACCCGTGGGGACCCCTTGGGGACCCCTGCCATAGATACCAACCAGATGTTCAGGGCACAATAGTTCAAAGGCTCATTCCCTGAAAATTTCGTTGATCTCTGTGGTGTTACTGGACTCGGATCTAGCTGTTCGACTGTATACCAACATGGCTGCCCTCCGAAACTGTCTTGTTGCAACGTGGCTATCTTCTGCAGCATACCCCAGTCTGTCACTCACTCTCCCTTTTTCTCCCTCTGTCTAGCCAAGCCCACAAACTTTGCGGAGGCCCTGGAAGTGAAGACCGGGAAATTAGAGGTGCCCGTGGCTGCCTGTACCTCATCCAATGGGAAGCCGGCCGCTCAGGTCACATGGCAGTCAGGGCTGAATGGCAACTTCACCACCTCAGAGGTGACCAATGCGAACGGCACAGTGACCGTCACCAGCCACTACGTGATGGTGCCCACCAAGGAAGCCAACAATCAGCGTATCTTCTGCCACATCGAGCAAAAGACCCTGGCGCAGCCGGAGGCACTCCCAGTCACGCTGAGCGTATTATGTGAGTGGCTTTGGGGACTGGGGACAGTGGGACCAAAGGAGAAGAAGAGAATGTTTGGGGCCTCCATGTCTCCTGACTGGTAGGCTTGATTTGCCAAAGATTCGCAGGGTGACGAACGCGAACAAAGACGGTCTCTGTGTTGAAGAGCTGACAACGTTAATGTTAATGGTCGGGGATGATTTGGGGTGGGCATGTGGTCCTTTTGCATTACCTATGTATTTATCTATATTAAACAGTAGAAATAAATCACTGGGAATCCGTCGCTTAATAACGAGCAAAATCAAACTGTCTTACGATACCAGTTTTACATTGTGTTTTAATACGGTTTTAATTGCGTTGTTTTTTGTACTGTTGGAACCCGCCCCGAGTCTGTTAAGGGGAGGGCGAGATATAAATCCAATAAATAAACAAATAAATAGGAAGGCTGCCCTAAGTTAATTATCCATCGCAGGACAATTCTCGATTTTCATAATCACAGAATTCCAAATTTTTTTGGAGAGGGGTCCTCAAAATGATTTAAAAAACTGATGAAAGGGTATTTGTTCCCTCATTGTCCTGGGTTGACCAGGCTTGCCCGATCTTGTTAGATCTCGGAAGCGAAGCAGGGTCAGCCCTGATTAGTGCTTGGATGGGAGACCACCAAGGAAGTCCAGGGTCACTCCACAGAGGCAGGTAATGGGGAACCATCTCTTAATGTCTCCTGCCTTGAAAACTCTTGTTGGGTTGGCATAAGTTTACTGTGGCTTGACTCCCCACCCCCTAAAATGGTACCCACCTTGACCTTTGGGCATAAGGTAATGGATACGGGAGACCCTTCCATTTTCACTTATCTGTGGTCCAGCTGCAGGATGTAGTCACCAGCCTGTTTGTACACCCACCGCACTGTTGTTGGAATCGTTACATAATTACATTTCATGCATAATTCGGTGGTTTCGCGAATGGCTACAGCAGACGCTCCCGTGTATTGGTGGATTTCACCATTCCAGCTGATCTTGGGAACAGATCCTTGCAGGCGTTGAGGGTCTACTGCCGGGGTCCCCAACCTTTTTAAGGATCTGGGCACCTCTGGAATTCTGAGACGGGGAGGTGAGCGCAGCCACAAAATGGCTCCCACCGGAGGCGGAGCCAAACGCACGGAGGAAACCCAAATGTGGGGGTGAAGAGGGGTAGTTTAAATAATACACGGGGAAAGAGAAGTGAGAGAGAATAGCAGTGTGATGGTATCTGCCACCGCGAAATAACATTATTTCAATCTGCTTAGCCAACGTTGTTTTAACCTGCATAGCCAATTGGATCTTCAGTGGCCAATCAAAAGCCCTGCTGCATAAGAGCCCCACCTGGCCCCGCCCACATTCCAAAAACACCTGCTGGGTACTAAGAATGGTGTACCCTCTATAGGGTTGGTGTAAGTTGGCGCCATAGTGCACACGGGCCCCTTGTTGGGGACCCCGGTCTACTGTAACATAAAAGCATGGTTTGGTGAGAAACGCTCCCTCCAGGACCTCAGGTTCCGCCTTTGATCATTGTATAACAAAGCAAGGGAATACTCAGGGGTGTAAAAATACAATCCGGCTGCAGTTAGGGTTTTGTAGCGAGACGGGGGGGGGGTGAAAGGCGTGACTGCTGGTGACTCCCCCCGGCTGACCCACTGAGCATTTCTCTCGGCTTTCCTCGCAGACCCCCCCGAAGTCACCATTCAAGGTTACGACAACAACTGGTACCTGAGTCGTGAGGAGGCCATGCTCACCTGTAGCGCCACGGGGAACCCGCCACCCACCAACATCAGCTGGACCACGTAAGTCTCAACCCCATTTCTTTCTGCTTAAAAACACACACCGTTTTGTACGAATCTGTTTGCCCAGGGAGGGCCAGTGAAGGTGTAAATAGCCCATTCAGCTCCCTCGCAGCAATGGCGTTGGGGGGATGGCTTGCCACGTGTTCTTTCTCCAGGGTGAAGAGGGAGGATGTGCCCAGGGAGAGCTTCTCCCTGGACATGACTTTGCTGGAATTCTAAATGTACAGAAATAGCCTGAATTCGTTAGGATTTGAATATTTGTTTAAAAAACGTTATTCGTCACTGTTCTTCCTTACGGACCTCAAGATGGCTTACAGTATAGGTAAAAGACCTAAAATAGAATACAGAAAATCCAATTAAGATCACAGTTTAGGACTGCTGATAAATTAATCAAATGCGGTCCTAAATGAAACCGTCTTCAGCTGCCTCCTGATGATCAAAGTTGAGGGGGCCATGCACCCCTCCCTGGGGAAGGTGTTCCGTAATAGTGGGGCTGCCACCAAAAAAGGCCCTGTCTGGTGTGCCTACCAAACGAGATTCTTTGATTGATGGGACAGTGCGGAGGGGCCCCTCTCTGTGATCTTCATTCCCAGGCAGGAATGTATGGGAGAAGATAGTCCTTCAGATACCCCGGTCTTAAGCCATGAAAGGTTTTAAAGGTCGAGAGCCAGTAGTGGTTCGGAGCGCAGACTCTAATCTGGGAGAACCGGGTTTGCTTCCCCACTCCTCCACATGCAGCCAGCTGGAGCCATCCTTCCTGATCTGAGACAAAAATGTGTGAGCCGGAGGCTAAAAAGTGGTGAGCTGGCTCACACTAACTCAGCTTAGAGGGAACACTGGTCACAGGATGCGTGGATCTGCTCCAGAAAACTGTGGGATCATGTGTCTCAGTCCAAAGCCGTGTCCCTTTTACTCCTGCCCCCTTCACAGTGGAGAGAAACGTCCTTCCTTCCTCCTTCTTGGTGGACTCATGGCTCGGGGAAAGCCAGGGGAGAGGGATTTGGGTCCTAGCAGTGGGGCGTGCCAGATGCCAAGGAGGGGGCTGGCGTGAAGTTTGCGATTCAGGCAGGGACGGTATTTATCTGGGCTGCACCGAACAGGCACCCCTATTTAAAAAATGATAATATAGAGGAAGGGGAGGAGGAGGAGATTGGATTTATACCCCACCCTTCACTCAGAGTCTCAGAGCGGCTTACAGTCTCCTTTCCCTTCCCCTCCCCACAACAGACACCCTGTGAGGTAGGTGGGGCTGAGAGAGATCTCCTGAGGACTGCTCTTGAGAGAACAGCTCTGAGAGAACTTGCGACTGACCCAAGGTCACACCAGCAGCTGCGTGTGGAGGAGTGCGGAATCAAACCCGGTTCTCCCAGATTAGAGTCTGCACTCCTAACCACTGCACCAAACTGGCTCTCCTAAAATGCAGGATATACGTTGTGCCGAATAGACTTTTTCCCGGGGAGACTGACAGTTGGGGACCTCTAGGTTCTGTTTGGTGGTGTAAATGTTTGTCTTGTTTCTCACTCGCTCCGCCAGGTCTGCCGGCCCCCTTCCAAGGAACGTGGTCGTCCAGGGGGACAAGCTCGTGGTACGGAACGTGGATGCCTCCGTGAATACGACTTTTATCTGTCACGCCATCAACAGGGTCGGGACGGTCTCATCCGAACAGATAATCTTCGTACGAGGTGAGAACGGCGGAGGTGGCAGCTAAGATCATTACGTCCTGTGTGTAAAAGGAGTGCATCTGGGTGCTGGGAAATGGGAGCCTGGATGGGAGAGTGTTTTATGGGAAATGGTGTCTTCCCCCCTCCTGCCCCCTCCCCAATATACAAAGCACGAAGAAACGGCAGTTAAAATGCGCGAGGTGGGGGCTGTGAGCCGAAACCGGAGAGCTGAAGGCCCTTGGGCCGTTAACTGTTGTTGGACTGTAGAAAGCGGGGTGCTAAATTTTGGGATGCGCCACCAGCAACCCTGCATCAGATGTTCGTTTTGAGCGTACGAGGTGTGTGTTCCGGCGGAAGTATTCTCTGCTCCCCTTTCCCCCACCGGTCTTGCAAATGGCTCCGTGTGTCTTCATGTCATTTGGGGGCGGGGAGGTTTAGAATGTACCAGAAAGCAAAGTGCCTTGTGAGAAGGGAGGTCAAAAGCAGGTAATGGAATCCGATTGGCCGGTTGCATCAGGCGTACATATGGTATTGGATGTCCCGGTAGCTGGGTGCATTGTGGGTAGGGACGCAATGAGCTGTCTGGGCCAGACCACGTTTTGGGCAGGCCTACATCCAAGAGGCTGAGGGACGCATTGCGCTCCAGCTGGCTGGCGATGGGTCTCCGCCACCCCTTCTCCCCCACCCCGCCATGTGTCCTTTTCACGGCTCCGCCTGCCGCTCTGCCCCTTTCCCGGCGCTGGCGCTGCTTACTGATGCCCTTCCCTCTGAGTGACCTTCCTCGTCTTGCTTTCTTTACTCAGACCAGCCGGCGGAGAGGCAGAGCGGCAGCGCCGGAGCCGTGGCAGGGGCCATCGTAGGGGGAATCCTGGCCCTGACTCTCCTGGGGACCCTGGTGGTTGTCTTCGTGCTGCACCGGCGCCGCCTCCGGGACACCAAGGGCTCCTATGACCCCAAGACCCGGGTCTTCGGCAACGGGACCGCCCCGCCTCCGGTCCGCAGCTTTGCCGAACTTGACCGGCCTCTCAAAGCTGCTCCAGGACGGGGAAGGGAGGAGGAGGAAGAAGATGAGGAGGAGGAAGAAGAAGAGATGCGCAAGGACCGCCGATTGCCCTATGGCTACCCGTCCCGCCGCCTGAACGACGAAGAGGAGCAGTTCGACCAGTTGGGGCCGATGTTGCGGCTGGGCTCCTCGCCCCACGGTTACGAATACGACGACATGGAGTCCCAGCACGACGGCTCCATCATATCCAAGACTGCTGTCTATGTGTGAACTCTGACCATGGCGAACTGCCTCCGCGGGGGGAGAGAAGGAACTTTGGTCTTTCTAAAGAAGTTCTTAGACTTTTCTCCCCCCCTCCCTGTTTTTCTTTAATTTATGGGCCCTTTTGTGGCTGGACTCCATTTTGGGGGAAAGATCTTCCTTCCAGCAAGGCGAGGCAGCTATAAGAGACTCCCTTACGAGCTGGCGGGGCAAGCGGGGGGAGACCTGCCAAGTTGGGGTCGCCGGAAGGTTAAAAAGAAAATAGAGCCGGGGACTCTCGTTTTCCTGGAGGATCTCTTCTTCGGCCACGTGCTCCTGCTGCTGCCTTAACCGGATTTTAATTTTTGTTTTTAATGTTAGAGGAGACGGAAAGCTGGTTGTGTTTTAAAAATTTGAGATGGGCTCGGGGGGAGGGGCAGCTCTGGACGGGGAGTGAAATCTTCCGTGGGCCTTGCGTGCGGAGTGGCCTACCTTGGGAGTGTGGGGTTTTCCCAAGGGAGTCCCTTCCAGTTTTGGTGCTCTTAATCCGGGGGCGGGGGACAGGTGCTGAAACCCCCCCTCCCCCCAGCCTGGTGCTGGGGGGACTGACTAGGCCCCTGTTAAAAAGCTGCCTGTCCAACGCTGCTTGCGTGGCCGCGTCAACAAGGCTCGCCTACCCTTTGTACTGTGACTGCCTCTTTGAGTCGCACGCTTTTCACCTAGCCTGCCTCACCAGATCTTCGTGTGGATCGAACGGAGAAGAGGAGAGGGATGTTAAGTCACTTTGGGCCCCCATCGGGGAGAACAGCGGTGGGTGGGTGTGTCTGTTTATGTTTGTAAATGAAGTAAATAAGAGAGGTATCAAGTCTCCCCTGAATTGTCTGCCGTTTTTGGTGTGGGGCGGGGTGTTATCTCTGTCATGGGGAGGAGGAATCCCTCCTTCATTTCCCTCCTCCCCCGTGCACTCCCCCATGCGGTGCCTTATCAGGCCCGGCAATTCTTGTCTCTCTGGCTCCCCCACCCACCTGTAAATATCCCACCCTTTTTTTTAAAAAAAGGGCACAGAGTTATTTTCGTACTTTCTTTTTTCCCCCCAACCCCCCCCCCCATCCCCTGTGGGCCGTCTGTCCCTGCTTCTGTGTTGTAATTAAAAGCCGTCTTGAAAACTCTCTCGTCTGCCTCTCTCGGATTCACCTGGCGAGCGGGGATCTGGGGGCGAGAGGAAGCAGGTAGCGCTGAGGGAGAAGGCTGCGTTACCGCAGGGACATCAAATCCCTCGTTTCCTGACGTCGGAGCTTCTGCAGGCCGGCTGCAGCATGAATATTTCAGACCTCCTTGCTCGGTACAGAATTAATTGGCGATGCGGTGTTCCGGATGCTCCGGTTGAGAGAATCCAACTTAATGCGCACGGCAAAGATGCTCAGGTTTAAGATAGGGTCACCCAGGGGCGTAGCCAGAAAATGTTTGGTGGGGGGGCGTTGGGAAACCTGTGGGGAAGGAGTGGGGGATAGAGAGAGAGAGAGAGAGAGAGAGATCCTGTTGGCAGGCAGGTGAAGAGGAGAACGGGCTTTCCTAACCTGCTGGCATGACTCTCACAGTGGGAGTTGTGGGGCGTGGGCCATGAGTGAGGGGGCACCACCCCTAAATGCCCCATTGTGGCTATGGGCCCGGGGTCACCAGCTCTGAGTTTGGAAATACCGTGAAATTTTGGAGGGTAGAGCCTGAGGAGGGTGGGGTGTGGGGAAGGGAGGGACTTTAGCAGAGTATAATGCCAGAGAGTCCAACCTTCCAAAGTAGCCATTTTCTCCAGGGGAACTGATCTGTCGCCTGGAGGTCAGTTGTAATCCTAGGAGATCTCCAGCCACCACCCGGAGGTTGGTGACCCTAGTGGTAGGTGGGCTGAGTTTAAACTGGGCTGGACGGAGGAACGTGGCTGTGAGTCATATGAGGTTAGGCTAGCCTGAACTCCCCGAGTCTTGGGAAGCGAAGCAGGGTTGGCCCTGGTTAGTATTTGGATGGGAGACCACCGAGGAAGTCCAGGGTCACTGCGGAGAGTCAGGCAACGGCAAACGACCTCTGAACATCTCTATTTGAAAACCCTTTCAGGTTGCCACAAGTCTGGTGCAACTTGACGGCACTCCATGCACACCCACAGGGCACTGCTGGTAATGTGGCGGGAAGCATCGGATATCAAAACAATTTATTTCTGTTCTGAAATACTGGGCGGGGAGGGGGGCTATCCCTTTTGGGCTGAATTGATCAGAAGAGACCTGGAGTTTTGACACCCGACTGCAAAGTATCATTTTTTTGCCCCGTGATTTAAAAAAAAACAAAAAACGAAGACAAAGCTTAAAACATTCAGTGGTCAATTTAATAGTATTGGGGGGAGGGGCTTACTTTGGAGGGCACTCTTGATGGGGGGTACCTCGGGCCAGTCACATACACTCAGCCTGACCTACCTCGCAGGATTGTTGTGAGGATAAAATGGAGAAAAGGGTAATGTTGTAAGCCGCTTCGGCTCCCCGTTGAGAGAGAAAGGCGGGATATAAATAAAGTAAACAAGAGAGACAATTGATTTCCCACATGCGCGCACACACCCCGGGCCAAAGATAATTTTTCATTTGCTGCAGCGCAAGAAGCGTTGTTTCCCCAAATCCCTCTCCTATGCACGTTATGGGTGTCCTGTTCTCTTGGGTGAACCGACGCCGTCACCTAGAGCCAGTTCCTGTGGGTGCCGTTTGCAAACGGGATCCAAACCCGCTTGGTCGTTGACAAGGGCATATTCTGTGGCCTGTTTGGCCACGTCCACCTTTCCCGTTCCCCTAATGTCATGGGATCTCTCAACTGCTGCTGAGCATGATGGGGCATGGATCGCTGTTACATCAGCCTTTGAGGCTACTCTGGTGATTTCACTGGAGAAGATGTGCAGTGAAGGTTTGGGGCTCGGCCCTGGAGCATCGCGACCTCCAGCTTCTGACTTAGCTCCTCTTGTGAAGGTGTTTTGTGTGTTTTTTGGCGGCAGCTGGCTGCGGTTCAGAAACCAGTCGGTGCTGTCAGCAGTCGCACGTCTCCATGACCACCTCGCCTGCCCCAGGAGGAAGCTCGAGTTCCCTTCCAAGAACACAAGGTGCAGCGTGACGGGGAAGGGAGGAGGCGGCACTGGCTTTTTGTTTTCCTTCCCCTCCCAACTCTCCTATGCAGCTGTTCCTCTCAGCAGGTGCAGGCCGTGTGAGTCAACAGACTTTCCCTCTCCTTCGTTCCCAGGCTCGGGTGGATTTGTGCTTCGCTGCTCCTGCATATGGAGGTTCGAATTTGCCTGCTCTGTCTGATAGCCACAGACTGCTGCTTCCTCCACGAAGCTCTATAAGCCAGTGTAGTGTAGTGGTTAAGAGTGTCGGTTTAGTGTTTGGGTGCGTTTAGACACGCCGTTTGATCCTGTTTTGTCACTCTTCAATAACGGATTTTATGTGCGCGTTCGGACAGCAACGTCTGCCTCCTGTCCCCAGCCGTTGGTTTCCGGCTCAACCCCTCCTTTAAACCAGAGTATTTTGTTACCAGGTCCCGAGTGGTGTTTTCTCAGCTCTCCCGTTTAAAGCCGTAGTTTTCGCGGTGTGATCGCTCCTCCAGTGTCAAGCCACTTCCGGTGGTTTAAACCCCCTCCCCGCTCAGAAGCCTGAGGCTTCCGCTTTACGGCCACCATTTTTTTGTGCATCGGCAGTATGCGCATAAGCGGAGCTCTGCTCCTGCATTTATAAAACCCAACGTTTAAATGGTCACTTGTTTTGCGTTTGGGATCCCAAAGAGGCCAGTTTCAGGTGAATAGTTTAAAGGGAAGTCTTCTGTCACAGCGGTGAAATCACGGAACTCTGCAGAACTATCAAATGTGATTTGCCCTAGTGGTTTTGCGCATGCGCGAGGATAAAGTTTTTCCAGTTCTATGGATGAGCGGTTGTGCGCATGCACAAACTGGGGGGGGGGAACCCCATCACATGCTCCTGTGTGATTGTGATTGTCCAGAGTAAAAAAACCCACAATGGAGCAGGGGCCATTTAAACCTTGGGCCAGTCACGCTCTATCAGCCTCATCTGCCTCACGGGGTCGTTGTGAGGATGAAAAGGAAGAGATGAGAATGGTGCAAAGTGCTTTGGGTTCTTGTTGGGGAGAATGGCGGGACATGAATTAAAGAGTAAAATATAGTCTAAAGTTGTCTAAAGTTAAGTAGGCTGCCCTTTCTGTATCCGGGCAGGGAATTCTGTCAGTGGACTTGAGAGAGGGAGTGCAAAGGGGAGCTTTTGCTGGGATGAGCTGCAGTTCCAGTTGCCGGCTCTAGGTTGGGAAATTCCTGGAGATTTGGAGGGTGGAGTCTGGAGAAGGTGGAGTTCGGGAAGGGAGCACAGCGGGGGTGTGATGCCGTAGAGTCCATCCTCCAAAGCTGCCATTTCCTCCAGGAACTGAGCTTTGGAGTCTGGAGATCAGTTGTAACCCGGCCTGTAGCTATGGTGGGGTCTTTGGGAGCTCTGCCCCCTTTCTTAAAAAGCCAGCCCCACAAGAATTTCTCCTGTAAATGCTTTTTTCAATTATTTTTTAACATTTTTTAAAAAGGTGTGTGCTCCTTTAAGCAGAGTGGGGGTGCTGTAGTTGACTGATTCCTACACCGAACAAGGAGGCTGGAGTAGGTGACCTCTAGGATCCCTTCTAACTCTCTGTCAAGAAACTGGTCTCCTTTAAGGGAGTTTTTCTGCCTCAGTGTTAGCTTTCCGGACTGTAGAAGTCATCACCCCCACCTGCTGGCTTGTTCTCAGAAATGTTGCTTTGGCTGGCAGAAGTGATTAACTTGCAGCCGCTTAGAACTGTTGTCTAAAGTGGTTGACAGCTTGCAGTTTAGAGATCTCTCCTGGTAACAGCTTTCTGTTGGCTAAATGTCTTTTCTTCCTGCACGGAGAAATTCAGCCCCACCAGAAAGAAATTTGCCCCACAAGCCACAAAATCATGGCTACAGGCATGGCTGTAATTCCGGGGGAACTCCAGGCCCAACCTGGAGCTTGGTAACCCTAGCTGCAATCCTTCCCGGTTTCGGCATCCCAGCTCTTTTGCTCCTCGGGATGCTGACATCTTCCCTCTGTCTCCCTGCTAGAATTTAAAACTACGGCTTCCCTCCGGATACCGTGTTCAAAAGCGCCGGGGTTGTTCACCACTCTGCATTTTCAAAAAAAGAAATCAAAGTGTTAGGTTTAATATTTATGCATCCCGCTAGATGCAGATGCCCTCACTTTGCATAAATGCTCCAATAGCATACTTTAGTCTGCACTAGACGTTTTAAGGGGATTTTGGGGGGACAGAATAGAGATCTCCCCCTGCCCGCTGCTGCCTCTATTCTTGTTCGAGTAATAAGTGTAGTGGAAGGACGGGAGATTTGGGGGCAGGGGAGATCCAGAAAAATAATCCAGGAAGAAGGAATGCAGTTAGCGAAGCCAAGTGGAAGAGCCGCACGTAACCCTGAGGGTTTATTTTCCAAATGCTTCTTAAATGAAGTTCTGGCCTCATGAGGACTAAGAGCTTGCTGTTATTAATTTAAATGGAAGAAAAGAGTGTTTTGTGGGGGAAATGGCGGGGGTCAGTTACTCCAACATCTCTGCACACCAGTAGTGCTGACTCCCTGCCCCACTTTTCCTGCTGGTCTCAGAAATTACTGCTGCTGAGCATTGAAAGAGGGGCTGAGGGGAGGGCTGTGGCTGTGTGGCAGAGCATCTGCTTGGCATGCAGAAGATCCCAGGTTCAATCCCCGGCATCTCCAGTTAAAAAGGACCAGGTGATGTGAAAGACCTCTGCCTGAGACTCTGGAGAGCCATGAAGTGGGGTTGTAGCTCAATGGTAAGAGCATCTGCTTGGCACACAGAAGGTCCCAGGTTCAATCATGGCATCTCCAACTGAAAAAGGACCAAGTGATGTGAAAGGCTTTTGCCTGAGACCCTGGAGAGCCATAAAGTGGGGCTGTAGCTCAGTGGCAGAGCATCTGCTTGGCATGCAGAAGGTCCCAGGTTCAATCCCTGGCATCTCCAGTTAAAAAGGACCAGGTGATGTGAAAGACCTCTGCCTGAGACCCAGGAGGGCCGCTGCCAGTCCAAACAGACAATACTGACTTCGATGGATCAAGGATCTGCTTCAGTGTAAGGCGGCTTCTGGGTTCATGTGGTCAGTCGCGTTGGTTGCTATGTCATAGGCAGACACCGTTAATGTTGCTTCTGTCCCTGCAGTGACCGAGCCATTCTCCCCCTGAAATGGCTCCCAGTAACGCAGGGACATTTGCTCGCAACATTTGGTTGCATGGTGCATTAGCATCGCCAGCTGCATAGTTCCCGTACTACAAATTGGCCCCTGCATGAAGAATTTTGCAACCTTTATTTGTAGTGGGTAAACTCTTCAGCACATGTGCCAGCCAGGAAGTGGTGTGCCGCTCTAGTATGCGCTGCTAGCTACCAAAAACCTTTGGTGTGGTTTTCCTGCTACACTCATGAGCCAGATGTGTCTGTGCGCGGGGGGCAAGAAACAAGCCAGGAGGGCATGCCTGATTCGCAGGTCACATCTAGGCCCTTGGCCCTCCATGACAACGCTGGTTGGCAACATCTTTTCATCATAGTTCCGGGTGGGTCACCGTGTTGGCCTGAAGCACTGGAACGAAGTTGGGAGTCCAGTGGCACCTGTAAGACCGACAAAGTTTAATTCTGGGAAGAAGCTTTCATTGTGGTCTGAAAGGTGCCACTGGACTCCCAACTTTGTTTTAATAACAGTTGTTCTTCTTGGCTTCTTCTTTTGGGAGGGGTTGGTCTGGAGCCATCCTTCCTGAGCTCACACTAACTCAGCTTAGAGGGAACACTGGTTGAGGGAGGGGGGGGGGGAGGACACTCCCTGCTGAGTTCTCCCTGCGCCGCTGAGGGGTATAAGAGAACAGAAGAGCATAAGAGAAGCCAATGTTGGACTGGGCCACTGGCCCATCTAGTCCAACACACTGTCACACAGAGGCCAAAAATACCAGGTGCTATCAGGAGGTCCAGCAGTGGGGCCAGGACACCAGAAGCCCTCCCACTATTGCCCCCCCCCAAGCACCAAGAATACAGAGCATCACTTGCCCCAGACTGAGAGTTCCTGTCAGTACTGTGTGGCTAATAGCCACTGATGGACCTCTGCTCCAGATGTTTTATCTAATTCCCTCTTGAAGCTGTCTATGCTTGTAGCCACCGCCGCCACCTCCTGTGGCGGTGAATTCTACATGTTAATCAGTCTTTGGGTTAAGAAGGACTTCCTTTTATCCATTCTAACCTGACTGCTCAGCAATTCGTGTTCCTCTTTGCCGCCTTCTTCATCTTGAGTGTCCCAGATGTGGGTTTTGATCTCCTGCCCCACTGTTCCTGTTGGCTCATAACGGGTGCACGGCCCGATTTAAGCACTGGTGTGAATATCGAGTTGAGTCTGTGCACCCTCCTGGGATTGAGGGCTTGCTCTGGAAGGTCGTAACCTATTCTCCTCACCCTTCACCACCTGGCCAGCAGCCTGGGAAAGGACACAGGGGCAGCAGCTGCGTCTTGGCTTTTTGGCATTAAGGGCCAAATGTTCCGGAGCGGAGTCGAAGCAAGGTTTCGGACTGCCCGGAGTCCAGGGCCGCTTTAGGGACCCACATTCCGGAGAGTTCTTAAAATGGCTGCCCAAGGGACTTGCCTTGAAACGGACCTGAATCCTGACATCCGTTCTCAGCTCCCCGGACTCTCACGATCCCCTGGACTAGGAGAGCACATTTCCCCAACTTTTAGCAAATCTGTTTCTCATCGTCTTTTTTCAAGGAACTCCTGTGAGGATTCTGTGATGGGGGAGATTGCTTGGGATACATATTTGAGCTGTGCTCATCAGTATCTGGTAGATTTTTATCCTTTCCTTCCTCCAAAGAGCTCGGGGATAGTGTCGGTGGTTCCCCCTTGTGTCCTCACACAGCCCTGTAGGGTAGGCCAAGAGGTCACCCAGTGAACTCTGTGGTAGTGTAGGGATTCGAACCCAGATCTGCCAGAACCTCGTTGGACACCCTAACCACTACACCACACCTTCCTGTCTCCCTTAAGCAGCAGGAGTGTCCCCTGGCTGTGTGTTTCAGGGGGAGGCTAGTAATGGCGGACAAGCTATGTTTAGGGTTGCCAGGCAACCAGCAGGGGACATGAGGGACTTACAAGGAGAAAGAGAAAAGCCTGGGTCTTGTCACTGGCATCACACAGGATGTGACATCATCACACCAGTGACGTCCAAGCAACGCTGTGGTATTAAAGGGAAAACTCTGTGGTAAAACCAACTTCTACCATAGAGTTGTAGCCCAAATACCATCGTGTTGCCCAGACATTGCTGGTGTGATGACATCACTTCCTGTGGAATGCTGAAAACAAGGCCTAGGCCTTCTTCTTTCTCCTGGTAAGTCCCCCCACTGGCTAGTTGATCAGCGGCTGGGGATAGCCTTAGCCGTGTTTCATTGAAACTTGCCCTCCATAAACAAAGGAACCCTTAATAAAGTTGCTTAAACTGAGTGGTTCCTGAGCTAGAAGGCTAACTCGATGTCAGATTGTGGAAGCTAAGGAGGGTCAGCCCTGTTTGTATTTGGACAGGAGACCATTGCGGAAGTCCAGGGTTGCGACACAGAGGCAGGCAATGGCAAACCACCGCGGAACCTCTCTTGCCTTGACACTTTCCTCCCCCACCAAACCTGTTTGAAATCTCCTGGCTTAGATCTTGTATCTGGACCACAAACAGCCGTCCCACCAGAAACCCCTGAGAGCTTGTAGTACTGGAGTCAAGGGAGTAGGCTTGCCAGTCTCCAGGTGGGGCCTGGAGATCTCCCAGAATTACCACTGATGATGATGCAAAAGAAGAGATTGGATTTATACCCCGCCTTTCACTACCCAAAGGAGTCTCAGAGCGGCTTACAAACTCCTTTCCCTTCCCCTCCCCACAACAGACACCCTGTGAGGTCGGTGGGGCTGAGAGTGCTCTTTTGAGGACTGCCCTTGAGAGAACAGCTCTGAAATAACTTGTGACTGACTCAAGGTCACACCAGCAGCTGCACATGGAGGCGTGGGGACTCAAACCCGGTTCTCTCAGATCAGAGTCGGCGCTCCTAACCGCTACACGAAACTGTCTCCAAGTGACAGAGCTCAGTTCCCCTGAAGAAAACGGCTGCTTTGGAGATATACCCCACTGAGCTCCCACCCCCCAGTCTCCAGGAATGTCCTGACCCAGAGTTGGCAAGCCTGGGAGAGAGGCAAGGGATCTACTACCTTGTACCATGCATTAATGGAGAGCGGGAGGAGAGACGGCGGACCTGCCCGGATTTCACTTTGTGGACTCACCAGCTGACCTTTCCGCTAAGGAAAGTTGTGAAACGGGCATGCCGTGGAAGGAGCCTCACCGGCTCAAGAGATACCAGGCAGGAAAGTGAAAATAGATCTGCCGGGGAACGGGTTGGGCCAGTGTGCCGTCGCTGCCCGACACGGCTGCCGAGCCAGCGCTTTGGTATGCGAGGCCTGCCCTGCCAGCTAGGAAGGCCTCTGACAAGAAATCAGGCTGTTTCCCCTTGTATCACATGGAGCCGTATCAGTGGGGGGATATTAATAGGCGACGCTAGCGGCGGGTGTGTCCCGAGAGCCAGGCAGCTTATCAGCTGGGACTGGGAAGACTCCCAGCGGGGACAAGATCAGCTGTCGGTTTGCGTCCAAATCCTTGCAGGGGTGTGTTAGCAGGGTTGCTTTTCCCTGGCCCCGATCCAAAAGCAGGTGGAGGTTTCAGCTGTCTCGAAGCCAGAGGGGTGTGCGTGTGTGAAGTGCTGTGGAGTCACTTCTGACTAATGGCGGCCCCGTGAATTCATGACCTCCCGAAGGTCCTGTCCTCAACAGCCTCGCCTGGGTCTTGCAAACAGAGGGCCGGGGCTTCCTTGGTTTGAGGCGATCCATCTCACGTCGGGTTTTCCTCTTTTCCCGCTGCCAGTTTGGTGTTGTGCGCGGACTCTGATCTGAGAGGGCCGGGTTTGATTCCCCACTCCTCCACTTGCACCTGCTGGATGACCCTGGGCGAGCCATCGTTCTCTCACGAGCAGTTCTCTCAGAGCTCTCTCAGCCCCACCTGCCTCAGAGGGTGTCTGTAGAGGAGAGGGGGAGGGCAAGGAGATGGAAAGCTGCTCCTTCAGGTAGTGAAGGGCAGGGTATAAATCCAATCTCTTCTTTGGCTTCTGCTTTTCCTCGCTTTATTGTCTTTTCCAATGGCTCTCTTCTCTTTTCAGTGGCCTCAGCTGAGTCATTTTGGCTTCTAGGGAGAGTCCAGGCTTGATTCGATCTATAACCCACTGATTTGTCTTTTTTGGAGGTTCATGTCGGATTGCCAGCTCCTACCTGGCTGCCGGTGAAAGGGATGGGGTGGGACTCCTGAATCTTCCTGATTTCTTCTGATGCACACTGCAGTGACATCCCCAAAAGTGACATCATTGCATTTCCGCCATTGGGGGCGACGCTCTAGGTTTTGGGCAAAACTCTATGGTTTTTTGGGGCCTCAAAACCATAGAGTTTTGTCCCAAACCTAGAGCATCGCCCCAGTGTTGGAAACACTATGACATCACTCTCCAGGTGACATTGCGCCAGCATCAGCTGTGCTCAGTAGGGCATTCTCAGGATGGGGCTACCCTCGCCAGCCACCTGGGCCACAGTGGATTGGGGCTCCCAGAATCGGGGGATTCCCCTGGCCCCACTGGGGGAACGGCAACCCGAGGTTCATGGGATCCATGGAATTCTCCTTCGACACCACATTTCAAGGAACCTATGTCCTTCCTGTCCGCTTTCTTCAATGTCCAACTTTCACACCCATACATAGTAACAGGGAAGGGCATGGATAGTAGCTGTAGTAACATAGTGGCATGGATTCTCTTTATCTTGGTTGCCAGCAACGCAAAGGGCAGAGGAAAAGAAGGCAACCAGAGAAAGTCCAACCAAAATTTCATTCCTTTCACCTCCCCAAGACATCACAGTCTTGTTCAAAACTCTTTTGGATTGGCGGCATGCGGGGTGGGGAAGAAGGGCCACAGTGCAAAGCGGAACTGGGTGCTCAGGGCCTAAAATTGCCAACTTTTTTGGGGGGGGTGAAAACTTACAAGCATCTTTCCCGGCTGCATTACTGCAAGCCATTCAGCCCCTTGAATGCCCCCCACCCGCAGTGTAAACTGCACCTGCTGAATTGCTGCCTGCCACACAACCGCCTCTCTCAGAAGAGATGTAAGCAACTGTTTGGATTTTGCTTCTCTGCATCTTTTTGTTTGTTTTTCATCCTAAGTATTCACCTTCCACTTTTGCCCAGATCTATTTTAAGATTTTAGATACTTGCCATGGATCCTGACAATGTAAAAACATTCAAAGGGAGGGGGGAGCCGTTGAAACTGATACAAAATATAGTGGTTTTAATCTGAAAACATCTTCTGCTCTATTTTGCTCAAGCTTGGACTATCTCAAAAGATCTCTGCAATAACTCTCTTACCGGAGAGCTGGTATCTAAGCTGCAGTTTCTCTAACAGGGTAGGAAAAAAGATGGTCACTGTATTATCGTGGAAGCTCCTCTGAGCAGGAACTTTTTTGGCGTGGCCCCTCTGACGGTGCTTCCGTAAGCCCAAATGGCTCAGACTGCAGTGAACTTAAAGGGAAGCTTTAGAGTTGAGATCCAACTATTTTCTGAGACGGGTGTAGTTTAAGAGGGTTGGGGGGTGGGGACACGGCTTCTTCCTGGGCCTCTGGTTGTGAAATGGAAGACCATTTAACATCGAAAAGTGCCAGGGATTGCAACGGTCTGGAACCCATCACTTGGAAACCTGGCAATAGTTAAGGTACTCTGATCATGTCCAGAAGCACTCTTGTGGGACCTGAATCTTGCAAAAGACAGGGTTTATAGACCAAACAAGGCTCACACGAGCCCAACGCAGATTCCAAAACTGATTTGGTCTTGCATCAAAGCTGGTATTAAACCATCTCCAGAAGTTTATAAAGTCGCATAAACTTTGCCGGAGGATATGTTGTGTTTAATTGGGTGGGGATCAGTCTGTAGGGTAGGTGGAATAACTTATCTTTAATCCACTCTTCCCCTGAGCTGAGAAGGGTGGAGAAAAGGTGCTCGCGGGGAAAGGAGAGAGGCTCCGTTAGCCGGTGGAAATGCATGTTCTCTCTGCGGTTGCCAACTTTTACAACCTGCCCTTGTACCTGTGACTGACAGTGTCTTGCCGTGTGGGGAATGAGGCAAAGCTTTCTTCTATGTTGTGAAATGTTTTCGCTGCTGATTGCCTGCACAGCAAACTGTTACAGGAACAGCAGCCGGATGGACTGGTTTTTTTCTGGTCCGTGGGTAACTTTATGAGCTTTACATATTCTGGGTGTGCACAAAAATCAAATTTCGGGGAAATAGACCACAAGAACATAAGAGATCAGAACTTGGGCCCATCTAGTCCAGCATGCTGTCTCACACAGTGGCCAACCAGCTCCCTTGCAGGTCCAACAGCTTTAAAAGGGGGATAGATTCATGGAAGATAAGTCTATCAGTGGCCACTAGCCATGGCGGATGAGGGGGACCTCCACATTCCGAAGCAGTCAACCTTTGAATCCCAGAGCCCAGAGGCAACATCACAGGAAAGCCTCGGCCTCTCTGCCCTGTGGTTGGCAGCCTTCCAGAGGAACTGGTTGGCCACTGTGTGAGACAGGACACTGAACTAGCTGGACCACTGGTCTGATCCAGCAGGGCTCTTCTTATGTTCTTATGAAGGCCTCAGACTCCGTGCTCTGTTGTTGGCCCTCCAGAGGAACTGGTTGGCCGCTGTGTGAGACAGGATGCTGGACTAGATGGGCCACTGGTCTGATCCAGCTGGGCTCTTCTGATGTTCTTATGAAGGCCTCGGCCTCTCTGCCTTTTTGTTGGTCCTTGAGAGGAACTGGTTGGCCCCTGTGTGTAACAGGACACTGGACTAGGTGGACTACTGGTCTGATCCAGCAGGGCTGTTCTTATGTTCAAGTTACAAAGGCCTTGGCCTCTGTGCCCTGTTGTCAGTCCTCCAGAGGAACTGGTTGGCTGCTGTGTGAGACAGGATGCTGGACTAGATGGACCACTGGTCTGATCCAGCTGGGCTCTTCTTAGGTTTTTAACAGGGTACAGAGCCACCTCTACCCGTGGCCATCATGACATCCTCTGGAAATGAACCCCTCCTTTGAATCACTCTCTGTGT
This sequence comes from Lepidodactylus listeri, assembly GCA_029233225.1. Taxonomy (NCBI): domain Eukaryota; kingdom Metazoa; phylum Chordata; class Lepidosauria; order Squamata; family Gekkonidae; genus Lepidodactylus; species Lepidodactylus listeri. The sequence goes on from JARCFY010000020.1 coordinate 37,099,722, forward strand.
CTTTTTGTCCATCCTGAAGCTACTGCCCTTCATTGGATGCCCTCGAGTTCTAGTCTTTTGAGAGAGGGAGGAAAACCCTCTGGCTGAAATCAGGACCTGCCTGGGATTATGAATTCAACCTTTTCCCGGCTGTAGATCCTTGTGGGGATTTTGGGTCCTTCCTTCCCTTCCTCTGGACATTCTAGGCAGAAGTTCAACCGACAAAAGATTTTCCCGGCCGGGGAGGGACTGATAGTAAAGCTGTGTTGACAACCCTTCACAGTGAGTACACCCCTGGATATCACAGTCACACTGCAGCATTTACCACACCCTTTTTGTTGGGACAATACTGAAGTCCTGTGAGGCTTTCTTATATAGCATTAGCAGGGCTCCGTTGGGGCCGGAGCGAGCCGGAGCGCCGCTCCGGGAGAGAAGGGGCCGGGGGGCGGGGCCGGGCGGGCCCCGTCCCGCCCCCACCGCCTTCTCCGGGGCCGCGGCTGGCCGCCGCCGGCCCCGCCGAGGAAGCCCCGTCCCGCCCCCAGTCTCTCCCGCGGGGCCGCGGCTGGCCGCCGCCGAGCAAGCCCCGTCCCGCCCCCAGTCTCTCCCGCGGGGCCGCGGCTGGCCGCCGCCGGCCCCGCCGAGCAAGCCCCGTCCCGCCCCCAGTCGCTCCCGCGGGGCCGCGGCTGGCCGCCGCCGGCCCCGCCGAGCAAGCCCCGTCCCGCCCCCAGTCTCTTCCGCGGGGCCGCGGCTGGCCGCCGCCGGCCCCGCCGAGGAAGCCCCGTCCCGCCCCCAGTCGCTTCCGCGGGGCCGCGGCTGGCCGCCGGCCCCAGAAAAAAAAACCCTCCCGCCCCCAGTCGCCTTCCCCGGGGCCGCGGCTGGCCGCTGGCCTCGGGAAATAAACCCTCCCTCCCCCAGTCAGCCCCAGAACCCCCCCTCCCTCCCGCACTCAACAGTTCCCCGGGCCCAAGGGAGGGAGAAGCCGGGCCTGAGTCCACTCAGGCCCAAGCAAGGGGGGGGGGGAAATACCAGCCCCAGTGGGGGGGAGAAGCGTCCCTCCCTTCCTTCTCTCTCTCCCCCCACCTACCTACCTGTTCCTTCCTTCCCCTTTCCCTTCCTCCCTCCCTCTCCCCTTCCTCCCTTCCTTCTCTCTCTCCCCCCAATTACCTACCTACCTTCCTGTTCCTTCCTTCCCCCCTTCCTCCCTCTCTCCCCCCTTCCTTCCTTCCTTCCTTCCTTTCTTCTCTCTCTCCCCCCCAACTACCTACCTACCTTCCTGTTCCTTCCCCCCTTCCTCCTTCCCTCCCCCCTTCCTTCCTTCCTTCCTTCCCCCTCCCTCCCTCCCTCCCGTCTTGCCTTCTGACACACTGCCCATGACGTCAGGGATGTGTGACCTTTTGACACTTCCGGTGACGTCAGGGGGTGTGGCATATGCAAATGAGTTATGCTAATGAGCTCCTGCACCTCTTTTTTTACGAAAGGACCCCTGAGCATTAGAACCTCAGAAGGGGTGCCAGCTCTGGCTTGAGAAATCCCTGGGTATTCGGCGGCAGTGCCTGTGGGGGGGGACGGGGATGGAATTCGGCAGGGATGTGACGTCAATCTGGTGATGTCAGCCTGGTCGCAGCCGACTTATGACAACCCTGTAGGGTCTTCAGGGCAGGAGATGCTCAGAGGTGGTTTGCAATCATTGCCTGCCTCCGCATCTCGGCCCTGGTATTCCTTGGTTGTCTCTCATCCAACTATTAACCAGGACAGACCCTGCTAAGCTTCTGAGATCTGATGTGGTCAGCCTAGCCTGAGCCATGCTGTCAGTTTAGGACTTCTGTTTCTCCCGGGCTCTGTGGTTTACCATAGAGTCTGTCCACTGAAGCTACCATTTCCTCCAGGGGAAGTGATATGTGTGGTCCGGAAACCAGCTGTAATTATGGGCGAGAATTACTAACTACCTTGAGGTTAATATCCCTTAGCCCTCTGGCTGAGTACTGCTTCCTTTGAAGGGGAAGCATGCTACCCCAGGGTTTAGCTAGAAATGCCGGGGACGGAAACTCAGATTTCCCGTACACAAATTCTGCCAACCCCATATTACAAACGGGGGCACTGAGTCTCTGAGCAAGTTTGAACTGAGGATGTGACCAACGCTCCCTCTAAGTTGTGGAGTCTCGTGAGCAAAAATTCTACTTTGTGAGCGACTGGCATGAAAGTTGTGAGCGAGCCATTTGGCTCCTGCAGAAATCAGTTTGCCTTGGAGCCTTGAGCGAAGACAAAAAATGTGTGAGCCGGAGGCTAAAAAATAGCTGGCTCACACTAATTCAGCTTAGAGGGAACACCGTCATGTGACTCTCAAGTAAGTACAATTTTTGTGCACAGTCTTCCTCCTCTCGGTCCTCACCACCAACCCTGCGAGGTAGTTCAGGCTGAGCGAGTTCCAAGCCCTGCTTGTCCTGAAACTTACTGCAGGGGAGGTGGTGGTCTTGTAAAACTTCACAGCAAGCTGGGATTCGAACTCGGGTCTCCCTGGCCCAGTTGCAGCGCTCTAACCACTGCATGATACTGATTCTCCCTGGTCGCTCCCCCCCCCCCTTCCCCAGCTCCTCTTCCGCACCTTAGAAGGGGCTCCGGTTGCAGCAGCCTGCCAGATACGGACTCCAGGGAAGGAAAACTCCTTTCTCCTCTGAGGCCGAAAGCACAGCCCGTTTTTCTTTTGTCTAGTTTCATGTAAACACGGGCGCAGGGATTCCCGCGGGAGGGGCTGATACTGAGGGAGTGTCTCCTGTTAAGGAAATGCTGGGGGGGGAAAGGGCTTTTTTGTGCGTGCGTGGCATGTGTGTGTTTATAAAGGCACAGGTGGGGAAACCAAAGAACCAGAGAGCGATTGGTCCCAGCTCGAAATTCCCCATAGTTTTGGGGGCAAACCATCTGTCTCTCATGTGGTATCGTGCCAAGGAAACATTTGGATTAAAAATACCAGGCAGGCTGGGGAGTGGGGGAGAAACAAAGGGTAGGGCTTGGCTGAGAACCTCGCTGGGAGATCTTCAGCTGGCCTCGTGCTCTTGGCCTGACCTACCTTACAGGGGTGTTGTGAGGATCATGTGAGGGGTGATTTTTTCCCCCTTGGCTGGAACCGATGCTCCCTCTGAGCTGTGGAGTCTTGTGAGCCAAAAATTCTACTTTGTGAGCTACCGGCATTAAAGTTGTGAGCGAGCGATTTGGCTGCTGCATGAATTAGTTTGCTCCGAAGCCATCCTTCCTGAATGAAGACAAAAATGTGTGAGCCGGAGGCTAGAAAACTGTGAGCTAGCTCAGACTTTAACTCAGCTTAGAGGGAACACTGGATGTGGGTACCGTACAGTGCAATTCTCTGTGTGCAGTTCTCTGAACGAAGACAAAAATGTGCGAGCCGGAGGCTAAACAACTATGAGCTAGCTCACACTAACTCAGCTTAGAGGGAACACTGGCTGAAACAAAAATCTGACTGAGCAGGTGGCTCAGAAGGGGCTTGGAACACCTCCGCTATGAGGAAATGTTGAAGAGTCTGGAGCTTTTCGGTTTAGAAAAGAGATGACTAAGGGGGGGAGACGTGGTAAGAGGTTTATAAAATTATGCACAGAGTGGAGAGAGCGGACAAAGAGAACTATTTCTCCCTCACCCCAAATACTAGAACTCAAGGGCATCCGATGCGGCTGATGGGCAGTAGGTTCAGGACGGACAAAAAGGAAATACTGCTTTGCACAGAGAATGATTCAAATGTGGAATTTGTTGCCAGGGGGTGTAGTAATGGCTGCAGGGATACACAGCTTTAAAGGGGGATTGGATAGATTCATGGAGGAGAAGTCTATCAATAGCTACTTGCCATGGTGGCTGAGGGGAACCTTCATGTTTAGTCAGCCTCTGAATCCCAGTGCCAGAAGGCAATATCAGGGGAAGGCCTCTGCCTCTACGCCCTGTTGTTGATCGTCCAGAGGAACTGGTTGGCCGCTGTGTGAGATGGGATGCTGGACTAGATGGATTATTGGTTTGATCCAACAGGGCTTTTCTGATTATTTTATGAAGGCCTCGGCCTCTCTGCCCTGTTGTTGGCCCTCCAGAGGAACCGGTTGGCCACTGTGTGAGATGGGATGCTGGACTAGATGGACCAGCAGGGCTCTTCTGATGTTCTTATGAAGGCCTTGGCCTCTCTGCCCTGTTGTTGGCCCTCCAGAGGAACTGGTTGGCCCCTGTGTGAGGCAGGATGCTGGACTAGATGGACAAGCAGGGCTCTTCTGATGTTCTTACGACGGCCTCGGCCTCCATGCCCTGTTGTTGGCCCTCCAGAGGAACTGGTTGGCCACTGTGTGAGACAGAATGCTGGAGTAGATGGACCAGCAGGGCTCTTCTGATGTTCGTAAGGGGTCAGGGCCGTCGCCAACAGCAGTGGAGGAGCTGACTGAGTTTGAGCTAGGCTTCATACTTGTCTTCGCGCAGGGTTTGAGGCAAAGATACTAGAAGGGCGCAGTGCAAACACATAATTCCAGCTGTCCTTTGCTTACCGCAGACAATTTCTGTTTTTCTGACCTCCTAGCCCTTTTCGATCTGCTAGCCTCATGTTTGTCTGGAGGAATGCCTTGTTAAAAAACTTTCCAAGTCTTAGTTCTTCGGCCTCCTTCCCTCCTCCGGGTCTCTCCAAACGAAACCTCAAGAAGTTTGAGGAATTGGAGGCACATCTCGTCTCCGCTGTGCGTGCGTGCGAACGCATGCAAAAGAAGACCAAAGCCCCACATAGCTCTCGCCTTAGCCTTTCGCACCCTGCAGGTGCCGAGATATATTTCTGAATTATTGATGGTCAGAAATCTGATGTTTTTCTTCTTCTCCGAGCATGGAAGTTTGACTGCAAGCACTTGCGTGACATATAAAAACAGTTCAGGAACACGCCCTGCAGACTAAAACGGAAGCAGCTACAGAATGGAAGTTTCTGTAATGTTAGTATTTTGTTTTCAAGGGCTCATTTCATAGCAGGAGCTCCTTTGCATATTAGGCCACACACCCCTGATGTAGCCAATCCTCCAAGAGCTTACAGTAGCCCCTGTAAGAAGAGCTCTGTAAGCTCTTGGAGGATTGGCTACATTAGGGGTGTGTGGCCTAATATGCAAATAGGGCTGCCAAGTCAGCCTGGGGGGTGGGGGATCCCCCGCTACAGGGGTTCCCGATCCGCCGGCCAGCATTCGGCCGGCGGGGGGAACCCCACCCCTGAAGTTGTCAACTTCCCCAGCGTTATGACATCACCCGGAAGTGACGTCATCACGTTGGGGACGTTGCCGGGACGACACTCTAGCAATCGCCCCAAAACTCTATGGTACCATAGAGTTTTGGGGCGATTGCCAGAGCGTCGCCCTGGCAACGCCCCCAATGTGATGATGTCACTTTCGGGGTGACCTCATTGTGGCACACGCCGGGGAAGCTCCCAGCGTCAGGAGGACTCCCCCCCGCCAGTAAAGTAATAAGGATTTGGCAACCCTATATGCAAAGGAGCTCCTGCTACGAAATGAGCCCTGGTTTTAACTGCTTTCCCGTCACACCAGCGCCTCAGTCTAGGGTTGCCAGCTCTGGGCTGGGAAATATTTGGAGGTTTGGGGGGGTTTGCCAACCTCCAGGTGGTAGCTGGAGACATCCTGGGATTACAACTGGTTTCGGGGAGAGAGACCAGTTCACCTAGAGAAAATGTCCACTTTGGAAGGTGGATCTATGCCTTTATTATACCCCACTGAAAGCACTCCCGTCCCCAAACTCCGCCCTCCTCAGGCTCCACCCCACCCCCCAAATCTCCAGGTATTTCCCAACCTAGAGCTGGCAACCATAGGGGTGGAGCTTCTGGAGGGCGGGATTTGGGGAGAGGAGGGATCTTCAGCAGGACACAGTACCATAGAATCCGTCCTCCAAAGCAGCCATTTTCTCCCGAGGAACTGATCTTTGTCATCTGGAGATCGATTGAAGAATCATAGAGTTGGAAGGGACCTCCAGGGTCATCTAGTCCAACCCCCGGCACAATGCAGGAAATTCACAAATACCTCCCCATCCACACCTCCAGTGACCCCTGCTCCACGCCCAGAAGATGACAAAAAAACATCCAGGATCTCCAGCCAAACTGGCCTGGAGAAAAATTGCTTCGTGACCCCAATGTGGTGATCAGCATTTCCCCGGGCGTGTAAGAAAGGGCCGCGAGAACTAAGCCCTGAGGCAACCCTCCCTTCTCGTGATCTGCCAACGTTCATAGCATCGGCATTGCTCTCAGATGGCCATCTAGCCTCTGCTTGAAAACCTCCCAAGAAGGAGAGCCCACCACCTCCGGAGGAAGCCTGCTCCACTGAGGAACCCCTCTAACCATCAGGAAGTTTTTCCTAACGTTTAGCCGGAAACTCTTCTGATTTAACTTCAACCCACTGGTTCTGGTCCGACCTTCTGGGGCAACAGAAAACAACTCCGCACCATCCTCTATAGGACATCCCTTCCAGTACTGGAAGATGGTTATCAATATCACCTCTCGGTCATCTCCTCTCCAGGCTATGCATTAAACCTGTAAATAGAAATTGGGGGGAAAGGTGGCCATCGAACTTTCATTTTTCACTAGCTGGGTGGTTTACAGAAAGCGGGTTAAATATGGGGTTGCCGATTGGATTGAGCCTGCAGTTCGTTGGGTTTAGATCCCTGGATGTCAGCCAGAAGGGGTAACCGCTGAAGTGTGGTCATTCGGGGCGGGTCCTGGGCGTTGTGTTACAGTAAGAGGGAGAGGGGGAGAGAAACTGAACTTTGCTTTGGAAAGATAAGATAAAAAAGGGTTTTCTTTTGTTCCCAGGGCTGTGAGACCTGGGGAGCTGTGGGGAGGCCGTTCTGGTAAAAGCTGTGGTGTGTGGGTTGATGCTATGTGGGGGGTTGTGTGAGAATGAGCTGTGACTGAATGCCCACATTGTCATCTCTCTGGAATCCCAGTTTCCTTTTGCTCAGACAGAGAAACCGCTCTCTGACTCGCGCGTTCCCCTTTTTCTCCAATCCAAAAGGGGAAGTTTTGTATCCCCTCCGTGTCTCTCTCTCTCAACGCCCCCCTTTTCTGTGACAACACCGTGGTTTCAAAAACCTTGGATCGTTTTCTTCCGTCCCCTCCGCCTCCTGCGTCACACGCTTTACTTGTTTTTCACCTGTCGCCGATAAGGTGAATTATCCCCTCTGGCCGTACCTGTTTGGCTGGTATAGCTGTGGCGTGTTGTTCTGTGCTTGCCGTCTTTGAGTGCCTCGGAGCGGAACCGAGGCTTGCTAGGGATCTATCCTGGCAGGGGACCGGTTTTCCAGGGCCTCACCCTGCACCGTGGGATGGGACTGCAGGAGGGAGGGACTGAGCGTCTGTAGAGGACCTCTGGACACCAAGGAACAGCAAAGGAACCCACACCCTTGACGGGTGTGTGAGGAAAAGGGCTTCTGGCTTAGGCTGGCGCACTGGGGCAGATCGAATTGCACGGGGCCAGCCTGGGTTTAAATGCCTGCTCAACCGCGGTGGAGTCCACCATTCCTCAACCTCAGTTCACTCCGATGTCTCGGCCCAGTCTGGGAATTTTTGAAAACCTTCCTGTACGTGATCCTGAGCAACCTGGAGGCAGGGTGGCGTGCCAAGAGAATTCGTTTTGGCGGGAGCAGCTTTTCCGCCTCTGAAGCTCTGCGGAGTGGCAAATGCCCGCTTCCAAATGTGTCTATCAGGTCCCCGACACCTTTCCTGGAGTTCGCCAAGTGTTTTTAAGAAGTGGGTAGGGTCAGGTGGGGCTGGCACCCAGCAGGGCTTCCGACTGGCTGTGCTGGCGCCCAGCAGGGCTTCCGATTGGCTGTGCTGATTAAAAGGCATCCCATCCAACAGAGCTTCTGATTTACATCCCGAAGAGCTACCGTGAGAGTTACATGTAGCCTCGCTCCCTGACATTTTGTGGTTGGCTCCGCCTCCTGGGGAAGCCATTTTGTTGTTGTGCCCATCACCCCCGAGTCAGAATTGCAGTGGTACCTGCAGGCTTAAAAAGGTTGGGGACCCCTGCTGTATGTAACATAAGGCCTTGCTGACTTGTTGGGGTGGGGCTATTTGAAGTTGCCTTTGGAATTCTGACACAGGGCAGTGGGCGCAATCACAAAATGGCTGCCTCAGGAGGTGGGGCCAATCACAAAATGGCCGCTGCAAGAGGTAGAGCCTACCACAAATTGCTGTTATGTCTGGGGCAGTGCAAGAGTTCCAGTGCCTCTTTGGGCTTGGATTTGGGGAAGGGGATATTTCCTGCTAGGGCAACGCACTGGACAGAAACCCTTTCAATGGTGCTGGACTGAGAGACAAGCTGGTCTTGATTTGTGTCCAAGGCTGACCGTGTGCAAAGGGGAAGTGGGCGCCCGCGCATTCAAATGCAGGGACTTCTGCAAACGCAGCATCGGGTGACGTCAGCAGCTTTGCCTGGAGTTCTTTCCTCCTTTACACTGGGCTAACCTACCTCTGTCACAGGCCCTGGCTGGTTATTCCCCAAGGAAGTAAACTACCTGGACTTCACCCTTAAGAGTTCTCCACCGCTCCAGCAGGAGGTTCTCAGTTCAGTCTGCTGGGCTGCAGAGTGCCACGTACGTTGACGTAGTCGCCAGCTGTCCTCCCTGCTGACTTGGCCGAGACTCTGAGTCACACCTGACGGGTGTTGGCATTCCCCTGACACATCCTGCACCAAGGAATGCCGGGTCGAGCCAGTTGCTTTTCCCATTCACTGCACGGGGGTGGTGGGGTGGGGGTGGTAAAGTGCTACGGTTCTAGGAAATGGAGATGAAGCAGAAAAAGAAGAAACTGGATTTATACCCCACCTTTCACTACCTGAAGGAGTCTCAGAGCAGCTTACAAACTCCTTTCCTTTCCCCTCCCCACAACAGACACCCTGTGAAGCAATGCTCCCCCTAAGCTGAGTTAGTGTGAGCTAGCTCACAGGTTTTTTAATCTCTGGCTCATACATTTTTGTCTTCACTCAGGAAGGAGGGCTCCGGAGCAAACTAATTTACGCAGCAGCCAAATCACTCCCTCACAGCTTTAATGCCAGGACCTCACAATGTAGAATTTGTGCTCACAGGACTCCACAGTTTAGAGGGAACATTGCCTGTGAGGTAGGTAGGGCTGAGAGAGCTCTCTCGAGGACTTCCCTTGAGAGGACAGCTCCGAGAGAACTTGAGACTGACCCAAGGTCCCACCAGCAGCTGCATGTGAAGGAGTGGGGGAATCAAACCCGGTTCTCCCAGATTAGAATCTGTGCTCGTAACCACAACACCAAACTGGCTGCCCCACGACAATCCCGTTGCAGTCAAGCCCCGCCTGTTTTTTAAAGCAGGCTCCTCCCTTTTGTGGCTCCTGGAGTGGCCCCGGCCCAGGGGTTCTTCCGGTGGAGCAGTGTTTTCGTTTGCGGAAGTTGGAGTGGGGATTTCCGCCAGGTTCCCCCCCCCCCCCAAGACCCTTGCTTTGCCTCTTACACTATTCCGGAGGGTCATCTGATCCCCAGGGATGGCATGTGGGTGGAGTCGATGGGCATGGTGGTAGGCCAAAACAGGAAGTGCCCCCCCCCAAATCCATGGACTGCTGGATATACACCACTACCCTGTTGAGGGGTGGAGTGTGCCGTGTTAAGGGTCATGGGGTGACTCAAAAACGCCACAGGAGGACGGCCCAGATGCTTGTGCCTTGACCCCTTCTTGGGTGTCAACACAGGCCATAAAACCATGTAGTAGCTGGGTCGCCCCTGGCCACTGGTGGGGGAAGGGGTTGTAGGGGTGCCAGCTCCAGTTTGGGAAACTCCTGGAGATTTGGGGATGAAGCCTGGGGAGGACAGAGACCTCAGTGGGGTCCAAGGCCACAGAGTCCACCTTCCAAAGTAGCCATTTTTTCCAGGAGAATTGATCTCTGTAGTCTGGAGATGACCGGGCAGGACATAACAATTATTCATTTATGCTTTGTGATTTTCTGATCTGCCAACAGCAGCAAAAGGAACGCTCCTTTTTTTTCCACCTGGCCCAGAGCCCAGACCGGGGAGGGGCAGGGCAAGGCCGTCTCCAGCCTGTCCAGGTCTCGCCAAGGGTGTTCCCCTCCAAGTACCTTGCATTAAGAATATCAGGAGAGCCCTGCTGGATTCAGACCAGCGGTCCACTTAGTCCAGCGTCCTGTCTCACTCAGTGGCTAGCCAGTTCCTCTAAAGGTCCAAGAACAGGGCATAGAGGCTGAGGTCTTCATAAGGACATCAGAAGAGCCCTGCTGGATTCAGACCAGTGGTCCATCTAGTCCAGCATCTTGTCTCACACAGAGGCCAACCAATTCTTCTGGTGGGCCAACAATAGGTTTTAGAGGCCAAGGCCATAAAATCATAAGAAGAGCCCTACTGGATCTGACCGATGATCCATCTAGTCCAGCATCCTGTCTCACACAGTGGCCAACCGGTTTCTTTGGATGGCCAACAACAGGGCATAGAGGCCGAGGCCTTCTCCTGATAAGAACATAAGAAGAGCCCTCCTGGATCTGACTGATGATCCATCTAGTCCAGCATCCTGTCTCACACAGTGGCCAGCCAGTTCCTCTGGAGGGCCAACAACAGGGCAGAAAGGCCAAGGTCTTCCCCTGGTGTTGCCTCCTGGCTCTGGAATTCAGAGGATTAGTGCCTCTGAATGTGGAGGTTCCCCACTATCACCAGGGCTAGTCCCTCCCCTTCCCCAAGCCCCACCTTCTTCAAACTCCACCCTCCAAAATCTCCAGGTACTTCCCAACCCGGAGCTGGCCACCCTACAAGTTATTTATTTGTTTGTTCGTTTGTTTATTATTTGTATTTCTACCCCACCTTGCCGGGCAAGCTGGCTCAAGGTGGCTTCCAACAATTAAAATACCATAAAACAATGGTTTATGATTTAAAAAAAATTACAAAACTTACAAATAGAGCAACAGGTAAAAAATGGCGGCAAACAGAGTCATACGGTGAAAAGGGCAGCATCCGAATAAGCCGTCTCCAGCAGGGGCTCGGCCAGCAAGTTCTAGGGTGAAGTTGTCCTTAACCCCCCGGTGGCGGCTCCTAATCGAAAGCCTGGCGGAAGAGCTCCGTCTTGCAGGCCCTGTGGAGTTGTAGTAGGTCCTGGAGGGCCCTGATGTCCTCTGGGAGCCCCTAACTCAGGTTATCTGCGGGGTCCGAGCCCTGAATACTCTTGCGGCTTCCGTACTGAAAATTAGATTTGTGTGTGTGTGCATGTGAAGGTTTCTACCTTAAGAAGCAGAGATGGGGATATTTTCTTTGATTTAACACATTTCTTTGCCACCTCTCCACCCAAATCGGGTCCCCACGGGGAGCGGGGTGCCCTCAGTCACCTCGCGGTCCCTCTGCCCATTTCTGTGATGTAGAACTTCAGACGGCCTGGCCTTCCCTCCCGTATGTGTGTCATTTTCCCCAGCAGTTATCTGCATTTCTAAGCTGGGAAGTCTAATCCTTTAAGTCTCCCCAGCAGGATAAGAAAGAGAAGGGAAAGAAATGTTTCTTTCTTTCTTTCAGTATCTTCCGAATGTCCTTCCTCCTCCCTGCCTCCCTCCCCCCCCCCCCGCCTCATTTTCTTCCCTCTCTGCAGAAGATACAGCGGCCCCGAAACTAGACTGTGGATTCTTGCTTTTTTGTGTGTGCCTTTCCGAGGTCAACGGGGTGTTCTTTCTCCCACTAGGTTTGGTATTCCTGGCCGCGCCGGCTTTCTTGGCAGGAGACCCTGTGTCAGAAGGATTCCTTTGGAGATCTTCTCTGTAACCAGGAAAAAAATAATAAGTTGGGGCGGCTGTGAAAGAGGCCGCGAGCCGTTGCTTGCGCCGCGGCGCTCTCGACTCGCCTATGCATAATGTATGGGGCTGTGTGTGTAATTATGGGTTATCCCTGGAGAGCTGGGGAAGGGGGGGATCAGTTGGCGGATGAACACGCCGAGCTGGCAGTGAAAAGATGGCACGGCGGCCCCTCCTTTCCACTTCCCAAATGCTGGCCATGTTCGTCTCTTCAGCAGCCTTCTCCCCCCTGCAAAGGAAAGTCTCTCTTAGAAAGGATGGCTCATCCACTTGGTTTTCGAGACCGGGATATTCCAGTGCGAAGCAATAACGATGAATAGTGCTTATGCCGTCTTCGTGTCGCCAACTTTTTTTCTTACCAGCCCGTGCTCCTGTGCTTTTAACAGAAGCGTCATCGGCAGGTGCCGGTGCGGATCTCTGCCCCGGTGCAGCGACGCCAAGATCAGCAGAGCCCAGCTGAGCCCTGACCTTGTATAGGCCAGGCAAGCCCGCTCTTGTCAGATCTCAGAAGCTAAGCAGGGTCGACTGTGGTTAGTACTTGAATGGGAGACTTCCTTGGAATATCAAGTCGGTTGGACAGAGGGAGGCTTTATTCAGCCACCTCTCTGAATATCCTCCAGGCCCCCAGTAGGGGTCAGTCACCAGAGATCGCCATGACTTCCAGGTGCAGACGCACACACAAATGCACACAAAACAAAGCTCTGTTGGGTTTGCTTTTCTGACCAGCTGGCAACATGAATTGTGTTTTCAGCAGCATAGAGGGGAGGTGCTCTGGCTCAGTGGTAGAGCATCTCCTTGGCAGGCAGAAAGTCCCAGGTTCAGTCTCTGGCATCTCCAGTTGAAAGGACCAGGCAGGAGGTGATGGGAAAGACCTCCGTCTGAGACCCTGGAGAGCCATGAAGTGGGGCTGTAGCTCAGTGGTAGAGCATCTACTTGGCATGCAGAAGGACCCAGGTTCAGCCCCTGGCATCTCGTTAAAAGATCCGGTAGGAGGGGATGTGAAAGACCACCACCTGAGACCCTGGAGATCTGCTGCCAGTCTGAGTGGACAATACTGACTTTGAGGGATCAAGGGTCTGCATGCCAAGCAGAGGCTCTGCCACTGAGCCACGGCCCCACTTCATGGCTCTCCAAGGTCTCAGGCAGAGGTCTTTCCCATCCCCTCCTGCCTGACCCTGATAACTCATCTGCAATGGGTGGATAACACTGTCCTTCCTTACAGTGCAGTTGTGAACAGTTACTAGTATGCATTAAACTAGTATGGGGCTAGTGTTGGGCGCAGCTACAAAATGGTTGCCACTAGAGGTAGAGATAGCTATACAATGCTGCTGCAGCTTACCTTCAGTCACACAGGGAAGATTCTTGGTGCCGTGTTGGCAGCAGCTGCGGAAAGACAACGTGTAAACATTTGCGCAGTCCATCAAATCGCCAATAGCCAATCAGATGCCTTGCTGGGCAAAAGCCCAACTTGGCCCCACCCACTTAGGGGGGAAAACACACTTTGGGAACCCCTGAACTCGCAGGTCTCTTTCCCGTCCCAAGAGCTGGAATCTGGGAATCCCTTGGGCAGATCTCTGCTGCTTCTGTTGTTCTTCAAAGCTCTTGAGGAAGGATAAAAGGCACAAATCCACTCTTAGAGCCATGCGCGGTCGGTGCTGAAAAATTGCAATTCAATGTCGAGAAAAGCCATGTGCAGCAACCAGTATAAATTATGCAAACTGATTTGTCTATGTATTTCTGTATTTTACATAACATATTCTTCTCTTGATAATCCTGTAGAAGTGGGAAGATCTGTCAGAAAATCCGGCTCAGGGTCCCGTGTGGCTTCTGGCACCCATCGGTTGTATGCTTCCAAAGCTCAAGAGCTAGAAACTTGATTTAAAATAAAACAAAAGAAATGAAAGCGGACTGTCTCGGGATGCTAAATCCAGTGCCAGTCTCTGCTCTTGCACAGTGTAATCTGCGGAACGTCGAAGGCCCACCCCCCCAAATCACTAAGATTCTTGAATTTTAGTGATTAGGAACTCTAGGAATCGTTACTTCTCTGCCCCCATGCTACGGTTGCCAACATCCAGGCAGTAGCTGGAGATCCACTGCTAATACAACTGATCTCCAGGCGTCAGAGATCAGTTCCCCTGGAGAAAATGGGCGCTTTGGAAGGTGGACTCCATGGCATTATACCCCATTGATGTCCCCCCCCTCCCCAAACCTGTACTCCTCAGGCTAGGCTTGCCAGCTCGCCGTCAGGGGAAAGCCCACCCACCCAAAAGACATCCCTCGACAACATCGTTGACGTGATGATGTCACTTCCAGAAGTGATGTCATTGTGTCAGCGATGTCAGGGACGATGCTCTACCTTTGGGGCAAAACTCTACGGTATTTCGCCATTTTTACCATAGAGTTTTGCCCCAAAAGTAGTGCATTGCCTCGATATCGCTAACACAATGATGTCATTTCCGGAAGTGATGTCATTGTATTGGCGATGTCAGGGACGATGCTCTACCTTTTGGGCAAAACTCTTATGGTATTTAGCTATTTTTACCATAGAGTTTTGCCCCCAAAGTAGCGCGTTGCTTTGACATCACCAAGACAATGACATCACTTCCCGAAGTGACGTCGTCACGTTGACGACGTCCCCATCCATTCCTGGAACACCCCCCAAATCCCCCCCGCCAGCAGCAGGTAAGAACCTGGCAACCCTACCTCAGGTTCCACCCCCCAAATGTATTTCCCCACCTGGAGCTGATAACCCTACCCCATACCTTTTGCATCACTAAGAGCTGACACATTGTAGTGGTTAAAGTGTCAGAGTAGCATCTGGGAAATCCAGATTCACATCCTCGCTTGTGTCATGGAAGTTCAGTGGGAGACCATGGACCAGTCACTCTCTCTCAGCCCTAACCTACCTCACAGGGTCATGGTGAGGGTAAAATGGAGGAGAAGAGAATGTCGTAAGCCCCTTTTGATCCCTACTGAGGGAAAAGGCAGGGTATCAATAAAGTAAATAGATAAATATTCTTCCCAGAATTTGGGATGATCCCGGGAATTCCAGCCCTAGAGATCGTGTGTGTGTGTGTGTGGGGGTGCTCTTTGTTCCATCCCACACATAAACCATCCCACACATGTTCCATCCCACACAGAAACGGGGCTGCTGGAAATTTCCTTACCATTTCTGGGGTGAATTGTAAGCCAGTTGCTGTACCCAGCTCCTCCACCGAAAAAGCGACTGGGAATCCAAGTTGCAAATCTGCATTGCAGAATTAAAACGCCATCTAGTGACAGAAGATTAACAAACGGGAAAGGAAAACAAACCGGGGTGGATCACAGGGGCATCATCCGCACCCAAACTCGTTCAGATCCTGCTCTGGTTTCGACTCATGACTGCGAGCTGGATCCGAGGGGGCTCTTCCGCTTTCAGTGGAGCCTTCCACCAGCGGAAGTCAGCTGAGCCTTTTGTGCGGGAATGGAAGTCTCCTTGCATTGGGGGGGCGGAGAACTGGAGACAGATCAAGATGGGGGGCCATGTTAGTCTGTCTGTAGCAGTAGAAAAGAACAAAAGGTCCGGTAACACCGTAAAGATTAACAAAATCTGTGGCAGGGGAGGAGCTTTCACGAATCATTGCTCACTTCTTCAGATACAGCGAGAATGTGAAGACGTGATCAGTGACTCCCAAAAGCTCCTCACCTGCCATAAATTGTGTTAGTCTTTAAGGTGCTCCTGGAGTCTTGCTCTTTTCTACCCCACTGGGGAGGGGGAGGATGCCACAGATGCAGGGTGAAACAGATGCAGGGTCCAACCTGACATCTGTGTTATGTGTGATGCAAGCTGCAGAATTCTTTTCAGGTTGCAGAATCCGGATCACCCAGGTGTACAGATATATCTAGATTATTAAAAGGGGCCGCGGTGGCTTGGAGCGCCAGTTTGGTGTCGTGGTTAAGTGCGCGGACTCTAATCTGGGAGAACCGGGTTTGATTCCCCACTCCTCCACTTGCACCTGCTGGATGACCTTGGGCAAGCCGTAGCTCTCTCAAGGACAGTTGTCTCAGAGCTCTATCAGCCACACCGACCTCACAGGATGTCTGTTGTGGGGAGGGGAAGGGACAGGAGTTTGTAAGCCACTCTGAGACTACGTGAAGGGCGGGGTATAAATCCAATCTCCTCCTCCTCCTCTTCTTCTTCTTCTTCTTGTGGTTAAGACGCTGGATTGCAGACCAAAAGGTCGGTAGCTCGGCAGTTCGAGACCCGAGTGCTGCGTGACGGAGTGAGCTCCTGTCTCTGGCCCAGCTCCAGAAATTAAAACATTTTTGTGGGCCATGGGTGGCTCAGTGGTTAAGACGCTGAAGTGCAGACCGGAAGGTCGGTAGTTCGGCAGTTCGAGACCCAAGTACCGCATGATGGAGTGAGCTCCCGTCTCTGGCCCCAGCTCCTGCCAACCTAGCAGTTTGAAAGCAAGAAATTACAAGTATTTATTTCTTTATTTTATTTTTTGAGATTTATATCCCGCCCTCCCCGCAAGCGGGCTCAGGGCGGCTTACATGGGCCCAAGGCCAGTCAAAACATTAAAAACTATAAAATCAATAAAACATTCAAGATAAATACAATTAATACATGTAAAAGCTTCCATAAATATCACTTCTGATGGCAACTTCATGGCAGGTCCAGCCCCCCCCCCCCAATGCCAGGGCCGTACAGGACCAGGGTTACATCACAGATGTTTGAGGTGATGGGTGGTATCATCAGTGGCGACTCCTATTCGAAGGCCTGGCGGAAGAGCTCCGTCTTACAGGCCCTGCGGAACTGCATCAAATCCCGCTAGGCCCTGATCTCCTCCGGGAGCTCGTTCCACCAGACAGGAGCCGCCACCGAAAACGCCCTGGTCCTTGTTCTGGCAAGCTTGGCATCCTTGGGGCCATGGACACACAGTCGATGTTCTGACCCCGACCGTAGTGCTCTCTGGGGTATGTACAGAGAAAGGCGGTCCCTAAGGTATGTTGGACTGCCTTTCTCCGTAGATAAATAGGTACCACTTCGGCGGGAAGGGAACAGTGTTCCGTGCCCCTTGGCGTCTAGTCATGCCGGCCACATGACCACGGAAACGGAGATGAGCACCGCCCCCTAGAGTCAGATTTGACTGGCTTTCAAGCAAGGGAAACCTTTACCTTTGCCTAAAAATATCGTGGGCCCTAAGCACTGTGCCTAAGGGATAAGTCGGCCTTACGCATAACCCGTCACAGTGACTTCTGACTCACCTTGCTGAGTCTTTGTTTCATTTCCCCCCCTTTGCCTAGATAAGCCCAACCTGGATGGGGCAGGTACCACAGGGGGCATCATCGGAGGCCTCATCGCAGCTATCGTGGCCCTGGCCGTGGTGGCCACTGGCATCCTGCTTTGCCGGCAGCAGCAGAAGAAACGGATGGAGGAGGAAGAGTAAGTGGCATCGTGGCTCATGGGAGAGGGCTGGGGGGGCGGGCAGGCGTCTGTAAAGCCGCAGCTGCTGCAGGGTTAAACTCACACATCTACCTCTGTAGCCCCGTTGACACGTTCAGTGAACCTGCATGTATGTGTGTAAGAAAGAGGGCTGCCAGCCTCCAGGTGGCACCTGGAGACCTCCCGCTATCACAGTTGATCTCCAGATGACCATGATCCCTGGAGAAAATGACTGCTTTGGAGGGCGCACTCTATATAGCATTATACCTTGCGGCGGTCCCTCCACTCCACAAACCTTGCTCCCTCCAGGCTCTGCCCCCAAATCTCCGGGAATTCCCCTTAGCCGGTGGGAATTCACTTTCCAAATGAAACCAGGGACCAGTCCCTAGATAGATCTGGGGTTTCAATCACATGTTTGGCTGTATGTGTGTCGTATGTAATGCATTCACTGTGGCCTTGCCAACCTCCAAGTGTGGCCCTAGCAGTCTCCCAGAATTTCAAAAGATCTCCAGACAACAGAGGTCGGTTCCGATGGAGAGAAATGGCTGCTTCGGAGGGTGGGTTCTATGGCTTCGTGGTGCCAGTCTCCAGGTGGTAAGAAACCCAAACAGCAGAGACGTATGGAAAGGAGTAAGTAAAACAAGAGGTACAGAAGATCAAACCGTGCATAAATAATGAAAAATACATATTCAACATTCAATGGGTATGATAATCTAAACCTATACAGCAGGGGTGGCCAACCTTGCTTAACGTAAGAGCCACATAGAATAAACGTCAGATGTCTGAGAGCCACAAGACAGGAACAAATATCACACACACGTTTTTATTTTTTAAAATATGCAAATTTGCTTTTTATTAACATTAAAAGGGACTGCCAAAAATAAAAACAAACAAAGAAAACCGGTTATTGATAATGATATTACTTGTTTGCTAATGATATTGAGAGAGAGAGAGAGAGAAAAAGAGAGAGATGGAAAGAAAGAATTAAAGAAGTGGAAAGAAAGAGAGAGAGAGAAACTAGGAAAGCAAATAGATGGGAGGGAGGAGGGAAGGAAGGGAGAAAGAGAGAAAAAGCATGCCTCCCCTTTGCTTCCCCAGCCGCCCTGCCAGGAGCCGCACAATATGTGTGAAAGAGCCGCATGTGGCTCCCGAGCCACAGGTTGGCCACCCCTGCTATACAGAGTAGTTTTTCAAAAACACAGTATAATAGAAACTCAAAAATACGTGGTCCAAATACACAAGCAGTCCTCTTCATCCACCTTCAGAAATCATCCAAGTCAAATTCTGCAAACAGTGAGATGTCCAAATACAGATGTTTATAAGTCCTTTTCAAAAAAAACTCGTCTCGCCGCTTGGGTATCCACTTCACGGCCCCGCCAGCTTCAAGTTGCGATATCACCTTGCCTCCTCAAAAGTGGAACACCAAAACCACCCAGCTACAGTATTATTAAATAATACACAGCATCTTTTTCATTCTTAATGTACGTAAAACCAATTACTGTGGAAGAAGCAGAAGGGGGGGGAGGAGATTGGATTTCTACCCTGTCCTTCACTTGGTGTCTCTGAGTGGCTTACAAACTCCTTTCCCTTCCCCTCCCCACAACAGACACCCTGTGAGGTAGGCGGGGCTGAGAGAGGTCTTCCCAGAACTGCCCTTGAGAGAACAGCTCTGAGAGAACTTATGACTGACCCAAGGTCATCCAGCAGGTGCAAGTGGAGGAGTGGGGAATCAAACCCAGCTCTCCAGATTAGAGTCCGCCCACTTAACCACTACACCGAACTGGACTGTTTATGTATTTGGACCATGTATTTTTGAGTTTCTCTTATACTGTATTTTTGAAAAAAACTATATAGGTTTACATTGTCATACTCACTGAATGTTGAATATATATTCTTCATTATTGATGCGTGGTTTGATCTTTCGTATCTTTTGTGTCACTGTCTCCAGGTGGTGGCTTCAGCTCTCCAGGAGGTCCACCCGGTCTCTGGTTTACAGCGATCATTTCCCCTGGAGAAAGTGGCTGCCCTAGAGGACGGACTCTGCCATTATGCCCCACTGAAATCCTTCTCCACCCCAAAAATCTACAGGAATTTCCCAAGCCAGAGTTGGCAGCTCTAATTTGCTGCAACTTGCAAATAAGGCTCATCTGATCGGGGGGGGGGGTCCCAAGTTTCCTTCTCGAATCATTTTTCTTTCCTCTTTCCCCTGCAGCCTGGAAGGGCCTCCAACGTACAAACCTCCTCCACCCGGCCCGATGGCTGAGGAAAAGGAGCTGGTGAGTATCCATCTTGTTCTACCCATAAGGAGCCCAGAAAGAGAAGGTTGAGTCTCTCACCCAGATGGGGTTTATCACCCACTTAACAAACGCAGGAGAACAAGGCAGCCGGGGCCCGAGATGGTGGAACACCCATCGCCGCTGCAGGGGGGTGGATTTCTGGCACTGCATCAAAATCTCCATGCATGTTGAAAGCTAGAGTGACAAGGGGGGAAGGTCGCCCCCCCCCCCCCCCCCGGCTTGTTCTGCAGGCTGTCTGTTTTGGAGGAATGGAAAAGAGCAAGAGTCCAGGAGCACCTTAAGAACTAACAAAATATATGGCAGGGGATGAGCTTTCGGGAATCCCCAACCCCTGGAAATCTTGATTCGGCCATTCCTCCGGCTTCTGAGATTGCAGCTTGCTTTTGGGATCATAAAGGCTTGAGGCTTGTTCTTTAGCACACACACAAAAAACCCCAACCAACATATTTTGATAGATGGACAGACAGATGGGTGACAGCCCACTGAATTCTGCTCCCAGTACCCAGTTCTACAGCTGTGAAGCACTAAGGGGGAACTGCAGAATACATATGCCTCTGGAGATGCCAGCCTCCAGGTGGGACCTGGGGATCCCCCGGAATTACAGCTCATCTCCAGACCGCAGAGATCAGTTCCCCTGGAGAAAATGGAGGCTTTGGAGGGTGGACTCTGTGGCATTATATCATACTGAGGCCCTTTCCCTCCTCAAGCTGCACAGCCTCCACATGCCACCCTAGGGATGCCAGCCTTCAGGGGGGACCTGGGAATCCCCCGGAATTACAGCTCATCTCCAGACCGCAGACCCCTGGAGAAAACGGAGGCTTTGGAGGGTGGACTCTGTGGCATTATATCATGCTGAGGCCCTTTCCCTCCTCAAGCCCTACACTCTCCATATGCCACCCTAGGGATGCCAGCCTCCAGATGGGACCTGGGGATCCCCCAGAATTACAGCTCATCCCCAGACTACAGAGATCGGTTCCCCTGGAGAAAATGGAGGCTTTGGAGGGTGAACTTTGTGGCACTGGACCTCGCTGAGGTCTTTCTCCTCCCCAGGTTCCACTCCCAAGTTTCCAGGAGTTCCCCAACCTGGAGCTGGCAACCCCACCCACTGTTGGTGGCCACGGGAGGGAGGGGAACCCGGAAACTCTACCCTGCTTACGGCCAGTGAAGAATAAAATCCTTGGCCTGTGCCTGTTTGGGGAGTGGACGACACCGCAGCGACCGCGTTGTCCCATTTTTGGACCGAACAGACCTATGTGTGTGTATGTTTCTAGTAGTGTCTTCTCCCCCCTGCGGCCAACGATGAGATGAGGAAGACGTCTCTCTCTGAAAGGCAATTAGAAAGCCATGGGGGGGGGGATTTCTAACTTCGACCCACATCCTGACCAATGCTCCCTTCTAAGCTGCGGAGTCTCATGAGCAGAAGTTCTATTTTGTGAGCTACTGGCATTAAAACTGTGAGCGGGAGATTTGGCTGCGGCGTAAATGTGTGCGCCGGAGGCTAGAAAACTGTGAGCTGGCTCACACTAATTAAGCTTAGAGGGAACACTGACACTTGTGAACCAGTATTCCGAGTTTTATTCCTACTCGGGGAGGGGTGGATGTGTCCCCGTCAGTGTTCCCTCGAAGTTGAGTTAGTGTGAGCCAGCTCACAGTTTTTTAGCCTCCGGCTCACAGGAAGGACGGCTCCAGAGCAAACTAATTTATGCAGTAGCCAAACTGCTCGCTCGAACTTTAATGCCAGTAGCTCACCAAGTAGAATTTTTGCTCGCAAGACTCCACGGCTTTGAGGGAACATTGCCGTCCTGGTTTTTCCCAGCTCAGGTTGTTCCCCCTCCTCTTTATCTCCCCCCCCACTCCATCCTCACCACCTCTCTGGTTTATTCCAGGTTCCCAGTTCCCCTGAGGCTGACAGTATCCCGCTCAAAACTCCCTATTTTGAACCCAGCGCCACAGACGATCCCTTTGGAGGGGTTCTCACCACCAGCAGAGTGGAGGTGAGGGGAAGATGCCGGTTGTGAGGGAAGACCCATCGAGTACTGGGGCGGGGGGTTGCCAGCAAAGTGACTGACGCTTCTTGAATGGGATCAAGGATCAGGAAAACATCTTTGGGTTTGCTTTTATCGACCCCATTAAGAAGTCAGAGGTGGGTCAGTTCTTAAAACACACGCGCACACGGCTCCCAGGAATCTGCGGTCACGGAGGTACAAATGTCAGGATTTGGTAACTACAAATTTTAAAATTCAGAGTTTTGGCTTTCCTTTATTGATTGATTTCCTTCATTTATACCCCATCTTTCTCCCCAATGGAGACCCCAAGTGGCCGACATCATTCACCTCTCCTCTCTTATATCCACACAACAACCATGTGAGGTAGGCTAGGCTGAGAGTGTGCAACTGGCCAAAGTCACCCAGCAAGTTTTGGTAACGTAGGGGATTCGAATTTGGGTCTCCCACACCCTAGTCTGACACTATAACCACTACACCGCACTGGGCTGTGTCACACCACACTGTGTGTTAAAAACAAAGTTTCTGGTCCTTATGACTGTGGAAACTGCTAATTCGCTCCCTGCCTGCTGAAGTTTCAGATGCTAGCAGGGGACTAAGCAGGATTTGCCAAGTGTGAGGTTCCTGCTATCTGGGGAAATGATTTTACCTTTCAACACCCTCTGTGTATATAAACTTGGTAGTTTTCTGCTGCCACCAGGAATTTAGAATTCCAAATCTCTCTCTTTTGGTAGAATGACCTAGGGTCTGGGCACTTCAGAGGACTATATGGCCCTGAGGAAGTACTGTATACTGATTTCTGGGATAACATTAAACAAAAATTGATTATTGAATAAAGAACAAAATAGGCTTCTGGTTATTTTGAACAGCTGCTGAAGAAAGGAACTTGTAAATATAACTGGCAAAGTTTGGTGCAACGAACAGTCTCAAACTCCAAACTCCATTCTGACAGGCTTATAGCCACACAGGCTAGTCTTTTTGTTTTATTCACACAGAACAGAATCAACTCTCTTAGTCACACAGACTATTGTTGGTCTTTTCCACTCAGAAAAAGACTCAAATCCCATCGTCACACAGACTATGCTCACTCTTCAAACTTCACACACAGCATCCTTCATAGACACCCACACACAGATTCCTCTCAGAACTTCTCCCTCACTCTCAGTCATCAAATCAAAATCACACTTGTCTCCCCTATCATTCTCATTACATTACTGCAATCACACTAAACATTTAAAGAAACACACACCCCTAAACATGAAATCGTTACCCCGACGTTTGCGAGAGGCATTTTCCTGAGTTCTTTGTATTGCCTTCCTTTCTACTTCCTGGCAGAACAAAGGTGGAATAGAAACTTTTTTTTTCAAAATTAAATTATCATATGACATTGTGTGTGGAATAGCCCGGAGATCCCAAAGGATTGTTTGGCTGCCTGAAGCCGTAGTTCTTTTTTGGCACCACTAGGTGGCGAGCTATGCTTGTTTTTAGGCTGAGAGTGCTGTAACTTGCCCAAGGTCACCCAGCTGGCTTCAAGTGGGGAACTGGGGAATTTAACCCGGTTCTGTAGATTAGAATCTGCCGCTCTTAGCCACTACTCCAAGCTTGCCTCTGGAGGTATGCGCAACACTAGCCTTTCATGTTCAGTATGAAGTCTGAAGGTCCTGGTCTCCATCCCTCGCTTTGTGAACCTTCTACATTTCAACCTTTCGCTTCTAGCTTTGTGACCTCTGAAACCCACCTCCAGCTTCTGACCTCGGGAAGGAACCCCCCCCCCCGGGGAGGGGCTGCCAAACTCCCTCTTCCAGTCGAGATCCACGAATGGCTCCATACAGTGGCTGCCAATCTCCAAGTGTGGCCTGGAGAGCTCCCAGAATCACAGCTGATCTCTACAGAGATCAGTTCCCCTGGAGAAAAAAGCAGCTTTGGAGGGGTCGACTCTACGGCAGGTGTCCCCAATTTTTCTTTTTGATCTGTGGGCACCTTTGGAATTATGACACAAGGCAGTGGGTGCAACCAAAAAATGGCTGCCCCAGGAGGCGGAGCCAACCACAGATGGTCAGGGAGTGAGGTCGCACAGCCTTGTTATGCGGTGACAGCTGCTGCTAAAACTTTTGTTAAAAATCTGCACAGCCGGTGAGATCACCACCACTAGGGGTCATCAGAAGTCAACCATGATTTCCAGGCACACAAGAAGACACACACACACACAAATACCCAAAAAACTCACAGTAGCAACCCCCCCAAATTTGGACATTTTTGAGGGGTAAGGAGAAACAGTGACACTGAGGGTACCAGCAGACAAAACAGGGAGTCAGCGCCTTTTCTGTCCTTTTGTCCCCTCTGCAGGACACCCCCCGATACCACGAGCTGCCGACCATGGAGGAGCGGGAGGCCATCGGCCATGCTGCCCCGGAGGACAGCTATCTGGATCAGGTCAACCCCATCTATGACGCACTCTCCTTCGCTGCCACGGAAGAAGAGGCAACCGTGGCGGCCCTGGCCACCGACAAGGCCTTCATCATGTCCAGAGCCATGTATGTCTGAGCGTGGATCCCACGCCCTCTGCTTCTGTGCCGGAGGGACGCATGCCGCCGGTGGACACTCCTGTCTCGGTCCCGGAGAGACGCTGCTGCTGTTTTAACACCACACTCCAGCGAGGAGCCTCGCTCGGTTCCCTCGCTTCACGCGTGCCTTAGACGGACATGAACTGACCTTGCTCTTTTAGTTCTATCTCCCTCTTCTTCGGCCAGGCCAGAGCGGGGCACCCCTTCTCCCCCCCTTTCCCCGAAGCAGGCCAACGATTCCCATTGGCTCTTCTGCGCCAGAGCTTGGATTCCGGATCTTTTGAAACGGACGTCGCCACCGTGGCAACTCCCATTTCCTGTCTGACCCCAAGTCCTGCATGTTGTCCTTCCCAAAACGTCCCAATGCTGCGCCCACCGATATCTTTGGCCACTGGCCACTTTAGTCCGTTGGCAAAGAGACCAGAGCCCTCCAAGCGTGTTCCCAGTGTACGGAGGATTTCAGGCTAGGTACAAGAATCTCTGGCTGCTGGTATCACCCCAGGGGGTCCAGCCAGGTGGGCTTCTGTTAGAAGGAAGCTGGCAGAAGAGGGGTCAGTGGGGCAGAGGTGACTGATCTATGTCAGCTTGACCTGTCCTGCCTGAAGATTGTCAGGTTGTCGGGGAGGGGGGGGATCTCTGTTTCCAGACTGTGCCATTTCTGCCTGTGGGCAGGGGGGTGAAAGTAAGCTGGTTCTGAGTGCCAGTAAGAAGTGGCCAAAGTGGGTACCTTCCATCTTCTCCTTGGAGCCACCCCAAGAGAGAGAGTCCCAGAAAGGAAAGGAAGGAAATTGTAAGCTGCTTTGAGACTCCTTAGGGTAGAGAAAACTGTGATATAAAAACTTCTTCTTCCTCCTCCTCCTCCTCTACTAGTTTGGTGTCGTGGTTAAGAGCGCAGTGACCTTGGGCCAGTCACAGTTCTCTCAGAGCTGTTCTCTCAAGAGCAGTCCTCAAAAGAGCTCTCTCAGCCTCGCCTACCTCACAGGGTGTCTGTTGTGGGAAGGGGAAGGGAAGGAGATTGTAAGCCACTTTGAGACTCCTCACCTGCAAAGAATGTTCTCACCTGGGCCTTCAAACTCCTGAGAACGGAGTCGGGTCTCGCACCTATGGCCACCTGCGACACGCTCAGTGTTCCGCCTAGCAGACGTTGGGAACAGTATTCACCATAGTATTATTTCACCCTGATAAAAACCACATTATGTAGCTGTACCCTTAAGGTCGCTTGGGATCGAGTCCTGCATTTCAGATGGTGGGGGTCACTGGGCCTTAGGTTTGCCAAAACAGCCCCTCCCATTTCTTTGTCATCCCGGCTCCAGTTGCAAACTCCAGCTTGAGATATTGCTGGAGACTGGAGGGCGGTGGACGGGGAAGGGAGAGGAAGCCGAAGAGGAACGCAACGTCGCTCTAGGACTTCTGTTTCTGCGGGGCTTTGTGGTATACCACAGAGTGCCATTTTCTCTAGGGGAAAACCGATCGCTGTCGTCTAGAGATCAGTTGTATTTCTGGAAGAAATCCCTCCCACCCCCCCAGGCTCTGGTCACAACTTGAATTCTAAATCTGTACCCCAGAGCTTTGCTGCAGGCCCATTGTGGTCCAAGTCTCTGGGCTTCTGATCCGAAACTGTGAATGTTTTTAAACACTTGTGATGAGATGACTTTCTCTAAAGCAAATCAGTGTGTGTGAGGGGGGGGGGTCCCCCCAAGTGTTAATGATTTTTTAAAAAATTAGCTGCTCTCAGATTTCTGCCAATCCTACTAACTCCGTGAATTTCAGCGTCCGGGGGAGGGATCGTTTCACATACCCACAAGTCACGGTGCCTTGGCTTTGCAGCCCGCGCATGTCTTTCGACACCGCTAAGTGGACCAGTTTCGATGGTACACAGTGGGTGGTTTTCTGAGGTTTTCAAGAGCATTTTTATCGATGCCTTTTCTTAAAAATAAACATTTTAAAGCCACACAGTGCCTGCATCTTGCTGGGGGGGGGGGGGCAGGTTGGCTGTAGAGTTCATTGCACTGCGTTTGAGGAGATGCCTCGGAGACGTGGGAGGCATCACTATTCCTGCCACAATGATCTGATGGAGGGAAATCTTTGGCTGCTGATTCTTACCGTGTGGCAGACAGCACTGTTTAAAAAAGGAAAACTCATCTAAGGTTCAGTGAGTTACACTAAGAAGGAAGTTTGGGGCTGTTACCTGTGGGGGGGGAGGAATGCTCATCTTCCCTTCTGCATGTTTAGATCTTCACATATGTTTCCATATTGCAAAACTCAGCTTGCAGTGACTGGACCATCCTATGTGTATGTCCTTTATTGTCTGGGCAGTGAGGCTCTGTATTCTTGGTGTACGGCCAGGGGGGGGGGGGCACAGTGGGAGGGCATTAGGGCTGCCAAGTCCAACTTGGGAAATATCTGGGGACTTTGGGGGTGGAGCCAGGAGACTTTGGGGGTGGAGCCAGGAGAAAGGAAGTGACATCATTTTGTGATGTCACATCCTGTGATGTTCCTTCCACATGCTGACACATGAACTCATGAAGTTTCCTAATACTGAATCAGGCCATTGGTCCATCAAGGTCAGTACTGACTACTCAGACTGGTAGTGGCTCTCCAGGGTCTCAGGCTGAGATCTTTAATGTCACCTATTACCTGATCCTTTTTTAGCTGAAGAAGCTGATACCTCCTGCATGTCAAGCAGATGCCCTATCACTGAGCAACGGCCCTACTGAATCCTTCCTCATCTCGGCAGAATATGAAGCACTAAGTGCTACACAAGTGCTAAATATGATTTTCATATCATAAGAACAGGAGAGAAGCCACAGTGGATCAGCCCATCCAGTACAGCCCATCCAGTACAACACTCTGTGTCACAACAGTGGCCAAAAATACCAGGTGCCCTCAGGAGGTCCAGCAGCGGGGCCAGAACTCCAGAAGCCCTCCCACTGTTGCCCCCCAAGCACCAAGAATGCAGAGCCTCACTGCCCCAGACAGAGGGTTCCATTTAGACCTTGTGGCTAATAATAGCCACTGATAGACCTCTGCTGGATGGGGACAGAGAGAGAGAGAGAGAGACAGAAAAAAGAAAGAAAGGGGGAGAGAGAGAGAAGGAAAAGAGCTGGCAGATGCACTTACCCCAGGCCCAACAGCAACCTTTCAATCTTACTCCAGCCGCATGCAAAAGCAGGCCCTTCAGTAAGAGCTTAGTCCCTCGTTAATCTCTGGGCGGGGCTCTCTTGCTAACTCTTAAAGGGGAAATGTCTGGTGAGGCTTTTCACTGCAGGCTCTTCAGACATTTCCCTTTAAGAGGCCTGGAAGGGAGAGGGCCCGGCAGGCTCCGACGTTCCCCTCCTGTTGGCAGCCATTGCCTCCCCCCCCCCCCGGTGGCCAGTTTTGAAAAAGCGGGGGGGGAAGCATGAAAAATCGGTGTTTCCCCCGCCCTACCGGGGGACTTGGCAGCCCTAGAGGGCATCTGGAGTTCTGGCCCCGCTGGTGGACCTCCTGATGGCACCTGGGTTTTGGCCACTGTGTAGAGTGTTGGACTGGATGGGCCATTGGCCTGATCCAACAGGGCTTCTCTTGTGTTCTTATGTCTGGGGAAGTGATGCTCTGTCTTCTTGGTGCTTGGGGGGGGGGGGACAGTGGGAGGGCTTCTGGAGTTCTGGCCCTGCTGGTGGACCTCCTGATGGCATTTGGGTTTTGACCACTGTGAGACACAAAGTGTTGGACTGTGTGGGCCACTGGCCTGATCCAGCATGGCTTCTCTTATGTTCTTATGTTCTTATTTGGATAGTCTTGAAGCAGAGTAGTTGGGGTTTTTTTTGCTGTGACCTGTATAGCCCTGGCTTAGCCTGATCTCGTCAGCTTCTCAGAAGCTCAGGGTGAACCTTGGTTAATACTTGGATGGGAGACCGCTGAAGTCCAAGGCTGGGATACAGAGGCAGGCAAAGGCAAACCACCTCTGAATGTCTCTTGCCTTGAAAACTTTCCAGGATCCCCATACGTCAGCAGTTTTCTGGAGATCAAGTATAATAGTGGTAGATCTCCAGGTGGAGGTTGGCACCCCTAGGACGAGCAGGCTATCTAAGTTGGATGTTATTTATTATATTCAGACATGATAAGATACCCAATGCCATGGGCACTGAAAGAATGAACTTGGATTTGTAAGGCTCCAAATTAATGTATATGTGTTTAGGGTTCCTTCCTCTCCCCCTGTCCCAAGCGCCACGACTTCCATGCCCTAGAGGAAGGGTGGGTATGTGGGGGAACTGCCCTTGTGGAGAGGGAGGGGCAGCCTAGAAACTGTCCTTGGGGTAGCATTTGGACACTGATGGGGCTGTATTTTGTTCAGATGAGATGCCCTGCAGCTAGGGTGGAATTCACTGCCACAGAAGGGGGTGGCGGCTACAAGCATGGACGGCTTCAAAGAGGGAATTAGATAAGCATATGGCGCTCACAACTTTAAAGCCAGGAGCTCACCAAGTAGAATTTTTGTTCACGAGACTCCACAGCTTAGAGGGAGCATTGGTCACAACCAGTGTTCCCTCTAAGATGAGTTAGTGTGAGCCAGCTCATAGTTTTTTAGCCTCCAGCTCAGAGTTTTGTCTTAGCTCTGGAAGGATGGTTCCAGAGCAAACTAATTTATGCAGTAGCCTGATCGCTCGCTCACAACTTTCATGCCAAGAGCTCACAAAGTTAGAATTTTTGCTCATGAGAACCCACAGCTTGGAGGGAGCATTGAATTCCCCAGGCCCCACCTGAAGGCTAGCATCTTTTTTTGTAAAACTTTTATTATTTTCTTGCTACACAGACACTAAAACATCTCTGGGGTCTTAAGATCTTGCCCTGAAAAATCTGTTTTACCTCAATTTTTAAAAATGATAATTAATTTTTAAAAATTGTAACATTGAGCTTGCAAACGTCTTCAGAAAGCTTGCACTGTTTTATGTCATTTCTGGGGGCCGCAATGAGAGGGATTGTGCCGACTAGGCCAATATGGCTGCTTACAACTGGGGAGTCTGGAAACCGCTGGGTTTTTGGGGGGGAGGGGGGCCTTGAAACATTCATGTCCGTGTTCGAAGAACGGCGTGCTTGTGTGAGGTCTTGTTTTGAGTGGAGACGGCAACTGGTTTTCCCCCAGACTAAACCTTAGATTAGCAAAGGCTTAATTTGGATCCCCGCTGGGAGTTTTGAAGGGGGAGCCTGGAATGGTTTCTATAGAAACCGTAAACGCGGGGGAAGGGGAGGGGCTACAATAGGCATTGCCCCTAAAGATGGCGGCACGCGGTTTCGTTTTCGGGACCGTTTCCGGAAGCCGCTCTGGGGAAAAAGGCCTCGGTGGTTGCCGCGGCGCACGCCGGGGTCCCCAGCGCCATCTGACCTTGCGCCTGTTCCTCGCGCCTGACCTTGCGCCCCTCCGCGCGACGGCCCGCCCCTTCGCCGAGAAAACCAGCCAACCAGCGGGCGGCGCCCCCGCCTCTTCTGGAAAACGCCCAGTGAAGACGCGGCGCGCGGTTGTCCCGGGCGCCCAATCGACGGACGGGAGAGGCCAGATTGATTTCACAGCCCGCCCAATCGGCGTGAAGAACCGCGAGAGGGCCAATCGGAACCCTCCCTGGAGGGAGGAAGCGGCGGGACGGGCCACCAGCCTTTCGCCCAGGAGGGCTACACGGTGCGGGCGAAGGGGCGTGGCTTGGGAGGACGCCCGCCAGTCGCGCGGCGGGGAGTGCGGGTAGGGGGCGGGGCCGCGGGCCGACCCGGCCAATGGTATGGGGCGGGGGGCGGGGCCTCCGAGCAGGTGGGTTGGGGTGTCTCCCGGCTCCTGCCCTCGTTGCCGCGGCCGCCGCCACCAGCACCGCGTGAGTCGAGCAAAGGGGAGAGTGAGCGGGGGGGAGGGGGAGGAGGACCCATGTGGACGCCCGGGGGGGGGGCGGGGGCGGGATCATGGAGACCCTGGTGGGGGAGGGGCAGCTCGGCCACGTGACCACAGCAGCGGGGGGGGGGCAGCAACTGGGCGCCCCTGCGCTGCTCCAGGCCCAGCCAATGGGGGCCGCTCCTCCCCCCCCTCGCCCGCAATGCACACAAGGGGGGGGGGGTGTCAATGGCAGTTCTCAGGCTCTGCAGGAGGGCAGAGCTGGAGATTCACATGCACGAGGCTCCGGGTTCTTTGGGGGTCCTGGGATTATTTGGGGGTGGGGTGCACCTCTCATGATGAACGACTCTCTCTGGTGGATTGTGGGGGAGAGAAACAGGGGGAGAGCAAGGTGCATAGAATTCAGGAGCTGGAAGGGCACCCCAAGGGTCATCTAGTCCAACCCCCTGCACAAGGCAGGGAATTCACAAACACCTCCCCCCCCCCCCCCCCAGGACCGTTACTCCACACCCAGAAGATGGCAAAAAACCCCAAAACCCTCCAGGATCACTGGCCTGGAGGAAAATGGGTTCCTGACCCCCCAAAATTGCTTCCTGACCCCACTGCTTTCCTGGCCTGGAGAAAAAATGCTTCCTGGCCCCAGACAGGCCTGAAGGAAAAATGCTTCCTGACCCCAAAGTGGTGATCAGCATTTCCCTGGGCATGTCAAGAAAGGGCCACAAGAACCAAGCAATGAGGCAACCCACCCTCCCTCCCATCCATCCATCCATCCATCCATCCATTCATTCATCTCATGATCTGCCTAAGTTCTCAGAAGCAGCATTGCTGTCAAAGGGCCGTCGAGCCTCTGCTTGAAAACTTCCCAAGGAGAGCCCGCCACCTCATCTCCTGAGGAAGCCTGTTCCCCTGAGGAACGGCTCTAAATGCCAGCTCCAGTTTGGAACATACCTGGAGATTGGCGGGGGGGATGAAGCCTCAGGAGGGAGGTGTTTGGGGCATACTGCCATAGAGTCCAATTTCCAAAGTGGTTGTTTACTCCAGGTGAACTGATCTCCGTTGCCTGGGGATCAGTTATAATAGTGGGAGATCTCCAGCTACCACCTGGAGGTTGGCATGCCCTACTGCAGAATCAGCCTTTCTGATAGTTGAGATGGGTTGTGGGCTTGTAAGTCAATAGGACGAGACACCTAGTAGGCGATATTTGAGTCCAGGAGCGCCTTCAACACCTTCAAGATTTCTGGCACGTAAGCTTCCAAAAGCCAGGGCTCCCTTCATTAGATACCTAGATAAAGGACTTGATGAAGGCAGTTTTGATGCTCGTGCCCTGGAAATCTTGTTTGTCTCTAAGGTGTTGCTAGACTCGAATCTTCTACTGCAAACCAACACGACTCTTAAACTAATAAGCAATGTAATAGGTCAGGAATCGTCCCACGTTTAATTCTAGGGCCGTGGCTCAGTGGGAGAGCATCCACTTTGCATGCAGATGGGCCCAGGTTCAGTCCCCGGCATCTCTGATTACTTTTTTCCCACCATAGAGAACAATGGAGAGAATGGGGGCAACCTGTTTGGAGGCCTGTAGAATTGGACCCCCTGGTCCAATCTTCTTGAAACTTGGTGGGTATTTGTGGGAGAGGTCCCAGAAGCTACCCTGCAAGTTTGGAGCCTCTCCCTCAAACTCCCTCCCCTACGGCCGCTTTTAAAGCCGCCGCCAAATTTTAGCGGCAATTTGGCGGCGGGCCGAATCAGATCAGAGAATCTGATTCGGTCCGTGGCTGCCCTAGTGCCCACTCGTGAGCTGGCGGAGTGGCGTTCCGCCTCGCTCCGGCCCCAAAGGACCCCTGCTTAAAACATTTTCATTGTGTTACATGTTGATTTGCTGCTCAGCTCCTGTCTATAAATATGAACCTTACCTTCCATTCCAGTGAATTTGAAAAAGTGTGCCCTGCACACGAAAGCTCATACCTTGAATAAAACTTGACTGGTCTTAAAGGTGCCACACTGGACTCTGAATTTGCAGCAGAACAAAGTTTGAGTCCGGTGGCACCTTTAAGACCAACCAAGTTTTATTTAAGGTGTGAGGGTTCGGTGTGCGTGTGCACTTCCTCAGACACTTTGCATGGTTTGTGCCAGTTTCAAAGGGTAATTCTGTTGATCTGCTAGTGGAACAGCTAGATTCCAGCCCAGAAGTGCCTTAGGGACCAACTAGATGTTCAGGGTATAGCCCTTTGACAGCCAAACCCCCGTTCATCGGTGGTAGCGCCAAAAAGATGCTGTTAAGATACATCAGTTTGCATTTGGTGGTGGTGTTCCCTCTGTGGCTGCTTGATATCATCTTAGATTGAGTCTAAAACCGTGTTTGCCAGGGAATATTTTCTTATTTACATTTTTTTATTGACTGCCTTCCTCACTGGGATGCAGGGCAGGTTACACAGAGTGAGCCAAAGCCGTCCATGAGATGGGATATTCAATAAACAGTGCAATAGGATTATGGTTGTAGAATGAGCCGGGAGTCTAAAAACAGAACTGAAGCCAAGCATGAGTATTAATATGGCACATTAAATGGTGCAAAAGTCACATAGTGGGATCATAAGAACATAAGAGAAGCCAATTTTGGATCAGGCCAGTGACCCATCCAGTCCAACACTCTGTCACACAGTGGCCAAAAACACCAGGCGCCATCAGGAGGTTCAGCAGTGGAGCCAGGACACCAGAAGCCCTCCCACTTTGCTCCCCCCCAAGATCCAGGAATACAGAGCATCACTTGCCCCAGACTGAGAGTTCCTGTCTATACCTTGTGGCTCATAGCCACAGATGGACTTCTGCTCCAGAGGTTTATCCAATTCCCTCTTGAAGCCATCCATGCTTGTAGCGACCACCACCTCCTGTGGCAGTGAATTCCATGTGCTAATCACTCTGGGTGAAGAAGGAC
Source organism: Lepidodactylus listeri (assembly GCA_029233225.1). Classification (NCBI taxonomy): domain Eukaryota; kingdom Metazoa; phylum Chordata; class Lepidosauria; order Squamata; family Gekkonidae; genus Lepidodactylus; species Lepidodactylus listeri. The sequence continues at coordinate 37,132,597 of JARCFY010000020.1, forward strand.
TTCCTTTTATCCGTTCTAACCCGACTGCTCAGCAATTTCATGGAGTGCCCACGAGTTCTTGTATTGTGAGAAAGGGAGAAAAGTATCGTACTTCTTTCTCTACTTGCTCTATCCCATTCATAGTCTTGTAAACCTCAATCATGTCACCCCTCAGCTGTTGTTTCTCCAAGCTAAAGAGCCCCAAGCGCTTCAACCTCTCTTCATGGGGAATGTGTCCCAACCCTTTTATCATTCTAGTTGCCCTTTTCTGCACTTTTTCCAGTGCTTTAATATCCTTTCTGAGGTGTGGTGACAAGAATTGCACATAGATCCTAGTTTCAGCAAGCTATACACAGGAGTATAGACCACACAGTCCCTGGTAATTTATCCAGATAACTTTGGGAGACATTTAGTAATGTGGAATCCTTTACAGCCTACACCGAATACTCTCCTTTCCCGTGGAACCGAGGTGCCTCTGGGCAAGCCAGTCATGCAGTGGAATTTTGATTTCTCTCGCTTTCTTTCCTAGTTCCTCGCCATGGGTAACGTCCTGGCCACCAGCTCCCCGGTGCCCCCTCCTGCAGTGCCAGGGCCGGGCTCCGGCTTGGTGTCGGTGCCCCCCGGCTTCACCATGCCCCCCGTCAGCGGGCTGGTTCCCCCGCCGCAAGATCGGGCCACGGAAGAGAAATCCGACCAGCTTCCCAACCCCGGCACGTTTGAGGAGTGCCATCGCAAATGCAAAGGTAAGAAGCTCGCAAAGGTGGCGGCAGGGTCTTCCGCCCCAAGTCTGGAAAAGTGGGAATTCAGAGTGGCCGGGTCAAAAACACAGAGTCAACGGCGAGAGAAGAGGATCACGCCACCAAGGGGCAGACAAAAAGGCAAAACCTTCTGTGATGATAACCTCTCTCTTATTTTGTGTGGCTAGGTGTGAAGTAGTTTCAAATTTCTCGTTCTTTCTTTCTCTCACTTAAAGTCTGTATCGCAAAGGAATTCAATTCTGGTCTTTAATTAACCTTTCCCACATTACTGTGCCCGAACTGTAAGGCTCCTTTGTTGGATTATGTGGTTCTGAGGATGAGACTCTGGGTTAACAATAAACGAGACAGAACTTTATTGGTAAAAGAAGTGTGTTGGCTGCAAGGTATTTTGTTAAGTTGCTCAGTAAAATCTTTCCCCCTTTTACTCAGGTCTCTGTCGGCCTTTTCCCTCACTCTCTTAAAATACTCAGACAATATTAGATTTTGCATAAGTTGCCCCCTCAAGTATACGTTCTTCCTCTTTTAGAATCTTAGTGCCTTTCACAGCACCTCTGTATGATTCTGTTTGGAAGACTGTTTCTCTGACTTTGTAGATTGACCGCTACTGACTTCAAACTCAAATTGAACACTCCGCCTTCTCTCTCTCCCTCCATGCACACACACACTTCCTAGCTCCGCCCACACACTCTCAGTCACCAACCAATCACCTCACTCACTCATCTCCCTCTTTCACCCCCCCTTCTGACACTTACCAACTATTTTAAGTGAACACAAACTTATAACTTGAAATCATTACACCCTCGAAGGCCCATTCTGCATCTAGCATTCGCTCGGTTGTTTTACCAAATCCAAACTGGAACAGAAAAAGATGCGGCTCAACACCACATTCAGATACCCCGGCTGACTGCAGAGTCACCCCTGAACGGCCATAAATCTATGCAGACGGCCGCCATAAAACCAAGAGATCAAAGGAAGGGAAAGCTTCTGTTAGAACAGCGGCGCAAACGCTAGATGCAAAATGGGCCAAAGAGCCGCTTTGAAACAATCTTGCGAGTTGATCTTTTGACCAAACTGTTTGCTAAAAGCAGGCTACTTTCACAGCAGGTCTTGCCCCTGAAAAAAAAAATCCTTTGGGGCTGAAATGCCTTGAGCTATGAGAAATTGGTTCTGAAGCACCTTTTTCAGGCATTGCGCCTTTCGTTCAAACAACCTCCCTTCCTTGTGAACTTCCCTGTAATTATACAATTGAGGCCTTTCAGTTTGTCAGAACTGCGTTTCTTTCTGAAGCCTCTCCCCGAAGACTGAAAATCCTGAGCTCCTCACCCAGTTTCCCCCTTTTTATGTTCCCGTTGTCAGGGGTCACATCACTGGGGTTCTCTTATTTGAGGTTCACAACGACACCGTCGCTCAATACCCGTGCAGTGCTCCCTCGGTAGCTTAATTCTGGCTCGCAGAGAACGAGCCATCGTTTGTGTGGCTCGGACAAAATAAGGTGAAGGTTTCCTGCAGGCACACAAACTCGCTGCCTCCTTGTTTTGCACTCCTTCCCTCCAGGGGAGGCCCGAGTAGGTCTCTGAAGTAAAGGAGGCTTCCCAGGACAAAACTGGGAAATGTGCGCCAGTCTCACTTTCTTCCTTTGTTTCTCACTGTTGCAGAATTATTCCCCATCCAGATGGAGGGGGTGAAGCTGACTGTGAACAAAGGTCTCAGCAATCATTTCCAGGTAAAAGCAACTCCAGGCCCCTCATTTGTTTGCTTTTTTCTTGTTTGATTGCGTGGTGTGTAACGGGGTCCCCAACCACTAGCTCACAAAGTAGAATTTTCGCTCACAAGACTCCACAGCTTAAGGGGGAGTCATTGGATGGGACACACGAGATGGTCATAAGAGTGGGGAATGGGTCTTCTCCAAGGTTTGATTGGCTAGTGGCTGTGCCGTGATTGCCTTCTCCTGTGGCGTTTGATTGGGAGGATCCTGTCTTTGAATACGAAGCTGGAGCCTTGATGTATTTCAGCCTTTTGATCTCTATCATATATTCCCTTTATCAATAATTGGTCATGTGCAATCAATACAAGTAGAGTAAGGTAAAGGCTATTAAAGAAAAATGGCCAACGTTTTCCTACCTCCTCTGCGGGATTGGAAGGGTTAGAAGCCCCGGATGTATGCCTTTGCTTCCAAACGAGTCCCATTTGGTTCCATACAGCCTTCTCCCTCGCCAGCACACTTGGGGTTTCTGACTTAGTCATTCCCGTGAATAAATTTGGCTAGCGGTACAAGCCTCCCCAGCCAGGCCAATCTGTGTCGGTCATTTGCGACGCATCGGCCTGGAAGGAGAAAAGCCCTCGCGATGTTAAAAGACGTCACTGTCTGGTTGCCTGGGGTGATCCTTACTCGCCCTAGGCGAGCAGGCAGAAGGTTATCGACGAGCCACATCTTAAGCGATTGATTTCTGATCCCGGCTGTCCTCTCGCCTTTGTCTCCTGCAGGTCAATCACACGGTAGCACTCAGTACGGTCGGTGACTCCAATTACCACTTTGGGGTCACCTACGTCGGGACAAAGCAGCTGAGCCCCACAGAGGTATGTCTGGATACGGGAGATGCTGTTTTGGCACCTGCTCGGCAGCCTGGCGCTTGACTCATCTTGGCTGTGTCCCCCCTCCTGACTTCTGGGAGAACCGGGTTTGATCCCCCGCTCCTCCACATGCAGCTGCTGGTGTGACCTTGGGTTGGTCACAAGTTCTTCCAGAGCTGTCCTCTCAGGAGCAGTCCTCGAAAGAGCTCTCTCAGCCCCACCTGCCTCACAGGGTGTCTGTTGTGGGGCGGGGAAGGGAAAGGAGATTGTCAGCCGCTCTGAGGGCGTGTTCACATGGGCAATTTGGTCCTTTGCCCTTGCTGTTCCCTTATGGATTTAAAGTGTACGATCAGACAGCAGCATCTGTCTGTTGTGCCCCAGTCTGAGTTCCATACCTCCCTCCCCTTGCCCCGTGTTTCTTTGATACCCAATTAAGTCCAGTAATGTTGGTCTGAGCCACTTCCAAAATGGATTTCCTGTCATCTGGTCACTCTGTTGCGCCCCCAAGGTGTCAGGCAGGTCTCACTGATCTCTTGTTTTCCAGCTGCCATCCCCCCCCCCCCCCCGTTAGCGAGGATCACATGACTGTATATGCACACCTCTCCCCCCCCGGAGGGGAAGGGCTGCTCAAAACCTTGTTTTCTTTTGAAAAACTCTCAAAGAAAGACACCCTTGTTCTGCAGCTTTTTAATATTGTTTGGGGAAGGGTTAAATTGAAAAGATTACAGGGAGGACAACGGTGAACTCCACATCCCAGCATTCTCAGCAAGCGCTTGTGCGCATGCTCGGAGGGAAAACTTTTGAAAGTAATGGCCGACAGCCCCATGAACTACATATCCCGGCAGGCTTAATTCCTGCTTGTGGGCATGCTCCTAGGACAAAGTTCTAAAAAAAAATACGGCTGATAGGCTGACTCCGTGCTTGGTGCTGTCTGCTCACTCCACGGCCAGTTAAATCGCTTCAAAGAGCGCTTAAAGGGGTGAGCCTGGTCCCTGTAACAAAATAATCTGGCTCTATTAGAGGGGGGCAGCAGCGGATTGAACTGCCCTTCTGATCACAACCGGAGACTCCTTTGGGTAGTGAAGGGTGGGGTATAAATCCCATCTCCTCTTCTTCCAGGCCTTCCCAGTACTCGTGGGCGACATGGATAACAGCGGCAGCCTGAATGCACAGATCATCCACCAGGTCACAAACAAACTTCGCTCCAAGGTGGCCTTTCAGGTACAGAACGGCATTCCAGGTCCACCCACCCACCCACCCCCCGGGGGGTTTAACACAGCAATTTCTTTTTGTCCCAAAACATCTCTGTTGTTTCCCAACTTCTTATTCGACCCCATTCCCTTCACTTTGCCATTTTGTCCCACTTCCAGATCTCTTTGGAAACAGTAGACTCGTGCTACTCTTCGGCAGTCAGTATTTCTGCGGCCATTCATGAATTCTGCGGCCATTCATAAATTCTGCGGCCATTCATGAATTCTGCGGCCATTCATAAATTCTGCGGCCATTCATAAATGCCGAAGTTCCTTTTGAAAAACTCTCAACTGAGTTTCAGAGCTGAATCAACACCGAGTATAGAGAAAGTGGACTGTGTGTTATCTAGTTAGGCAGATAATCGTGCCCTGAAATGTTCAGGTTTTTGGCAGTTTCCCCCAAGTACGCTGTAAATCACTTTTGAATTACACGTGTTTAAAAAGTGCTGTTGAGTCTCAGTCAGCTCATGGCGACCTCATGAAGTTCAACATAAAAACATAAGAGCCCTGCTGGATCAGACCAGTAGTCCATCTAGTCCAGCATCTTGACTCACACAGGGTCCAGCCAGTTCCTCTGGATGGTCAACAGCAGGGCAGAGAGGCCGAGGCCTTCATAAGAACATCAGAAGAGCCCTGCTGGATCAGACCAGTGGTCCATCTAACCCAGCATCCTAACTCACATAGTGGCCAACAGTTCCTCTGGAGGTCCAACATCAGGGCACAGAGGCCGAGGCCTCCATAAGAACGTAAGAAGAGCCCTGCTGGATCAGACCAGCGGTCCATCAGCCTCCTGTCTCACACAGTGGCCAACCAGTTCTGGATGACCAACAACAGGGCACAGAGGCCAAGGCCTTTCCCTGATGTCGCCTCCTGGCTCTGGGATTCAGTGCCTCTGAATGTGGAAGTTCCCCTCAGCCATCCTGACTAGTAGCCATTGATAGGTTCATCCTCCATGAATCTGTCTAACCCCCTTCTAAAGCTGTTTATTCCTGGGGCCACCATTACATCCTCTGGCAGCGAATGTCACCTTTTAATCACTCCCTGTGCAAAGTAGTGTTTCCTTTTTCTCTGTCCTGAACCTACTGCCCATCAGCTTCATTAAATGCCCTCGAGTTCTAGTCTTTTGGGAGAGGGAGGAAAATCTCCCAATATCAACTCGCTCCGCTTCCACCTCATGCGTAGTTTAATAAACCTCTCTCATGCCCCCGCTTTGTCATTTCTTTTCTAAACTGAGACGTCCCCGATTCTTCAGCCTTTCTTCATCGGGAAGACGCTCCGACCCCCTCATTATCTTGGTTGCTTTATGAGCTTTTCAAGGCGAGAGACGAGCAGTGGTGGCCGGCCCTTGCTTTCCCCTGCAGCCTGTCCCTTGGCGGTCTCTCACCCAAGGGGTGACCCTGTTTAGCTTCTGAGCTGTGACGAGATCGTTAGTCTGGGCTATTCAGGCTTCAGCATGCGCATTTCAAGGACTGTGTTAATATACCTTCCTTCCTGTAGCAGCAGAAAGGATCAAGAGTCCAGGAGCACCTTAAAGACTTAACAAAATTTGTGGCAGGGGAGGAACTTTCGTGAGTCACTGCTCACTCCCTGAACTTTCTTCTTGTCTTCTCTCCACCAACCTAATCCCAGACGCAGCAGTCAAAATTTGTGAACTGGCAAGTGGACGGTGAATTCCGGGGCGCAGACTTCACCGCTGCGGTCACGCTAGGGAACCCCGATATTTTAGTAGGCTCAGGTAAGCAGTCTCTCTCCCCCACACTTTTACCTTGCCTTCCCCACGGGCCGGCCTTTGACCCGGGTCACTTGTCTGTCCAGAGGGGAGTCCTCTGTGGCCCAACGAGGCATTCCCCCAGCTGCGTGGAGCTCACACCTCTTTCTTTCCGCTCTGCAGGGATCCTGGTGGCGCATTATCTGCAGAGCATCACGCCGTGCCTGGCGCTGGGCGGGGAGCTGGTATACCACCGGCGCCCAGGAGAAGAGGGAACTGTCATGTCCTTGGCTGGGAAATACACAGGTACCAACGTACCCTTGCAGAATTCCGGCCCACTTCCCTTCTCCTCTTCATGCGCAGATGCTCATAGCTGCAGTCACGTGTCTGAAAAGCGGCAGGTTGAAAGGATTCAGCTGCTGCTTTATAGTCTTTAAGGAAAGTGTTGTGCTGAATTAGACTTTCTGACAGGGACTCGATAAGGATGACGTGTGGGGAGGCCGTGTAGTTGACAAAATGGGAACATTCCATAACCGGTGCATTAGATCCAGATGGGTCGCTGTGTTAGTCTGTCTGTAGCAGGAGAAAAGAGGAAGAGTCCCAGGAGCACCTTAAAAGACTAACAAAGTTTGCGGTAGCGTAGGAGCTTGCGTGAATCACTGCTCACTTCTTCAAGATGGGTAGCTGCATTTAGTATGTCTGTAGCGGTAGGAAAGAGCAAGAATCCAGGAGCACCTTCAAAATGAACAAAATCTGTGGCAGGGGAGGAGCTTACGGGAGCCACTGCTCACTTCCTCAAGATGGGTAGCCCTGTTAGTCTGTCTGCAGCAGGAGAAAAGAGCAGGATCCCAGCAGCACCTTAAACACTAAAAGAATTTGTGGCAGGGGAGGAGCTTTCGGGAGCAGTGACTCACGAAAGCTCATACCTTGCCACAATGCCTTAGGGCAGGGGTGGGCAATTGTTTTGGCTCGGGGGCCGCTTTGTGGGAGCAGAGGTTAGCAGAGGGCCACACCTTTTAAAATGATTGCATTCACTAGTTAACTTTGCATTTCAGAAAAGGTAAAAATAAATTGTAAAAATCATAAAAATCAATAAATATAAATTAAATAAAACAGTGGTAGTTTTATTCAATTTATTTATTGTGCTAATTTCCTATCATCTATAGCTGCAAGCACATTTAATTTTAGAATCAGTTTAATGAGACAAATGTACCCTATCACACTTTTCTACAATTTTTTTTGGAATCAGGAGTGAGATGGCTTGTTGAGATTCTCATCACAGCCTGCAAGTTAATGTCTGTCAAATGTCTGTTAATGTCTATATTTACTCTTGTTGATCTTCATGCAAGAAAAACTTTGCTCGCAAATATATGTAGACCCAAATATAGAGAACGTTTTCCCAGCAAATTTCTTCATACATGGAAACTTTTCAGCAGACAAAGATTTGCAAAAGTCAACTAATGTCACAGCATTAAACATTTCTTTCACAGTGTGATCTGACTGCAGGTCAATAAGTTCAAGCTGCAGCTCCTCAGGTGCTGACAGTGGCCAACGGTCTTGGCGGGCCGCAAAAAACTCTGTGGCGGGCCGCATGTGGCCCCCGGGCCACCATTTGCCCACCCCTGCCTTAGGGCATTAGAACTCTGGAACTACCTGAAAGAATTGAAGCCGAGCATAAGTCTTCACGTGACACGTTAAGTGGTACAGAAATTACCTAAATAGGATCCAGCTTACAATAAGCTACACGCAGCAGTAGAGCCTAGGGGTATTCTTTCGGTATGTTGCCATTTTCCAGGTATTTATGAAGCCGAATACCAAACCAGAGCATCTGTTTGGTAGCCAAATAAAGGTTCCCAAGTACTATCCAGATTTATTCAGCTATTAATTACACTGCACTGGTTCTGCTGCTGGCCTTGCAAACATGCCCCCCCTCCCCCCACTTTCTACTGCGGAGATTCTCTGGGGCATTCTGCTGGGCTTGTATTGCGTTGCAACGTTTCCCTCACTGGAAACAATGGAGGATGGGAGCACCCTTTTTGGGTGCCCATCGAATTGGACCCCCTGGTCCAATCTTTTAGAAATGTGGGGGGTCCTTTTGAGGAGAGGCTCCAGCAGCTACGCTGCAAATTTGGTGGCTCTACCTCAAACTCCCCCTCCCCCCCGGACCACTGAATATACCCCAAGACATTTGCCATTGACTATAATGGCCCATAGGATATAATAGAGTTGAATATATTCGGTCTGACCGAATATTTCACAAACCCAAATACAGTGCATGATATTCGGGAATGCCGAATAAATTCGGCTCTTTTATACCTGCATCTGAAAAAAACCCGAATTGTTTTCCTTGCGCACCCCTAGTATAGACCACAGTCCCTAATCATTTACCCGGGAAAGTTGGTAAAACCGTTTTGCACGGTGCAACCCTGGGACCTGGGCAGAAAAGCCCTCTTGAATGTTCAGTTTTGCATCGTTTGTGGGAGGCCCAGAGACTGGCAGCCTTCCTGAACTCCTCGGGCGGGCCGTTACACCATGCGGGAGGCACAATGGAGGAAGCATATAGAGCTTGCACGCACAGAAAGCAGCTCTTCCACAGGTTGAGCTTCTTTCCCTCTCGCCATCCAAGCACAAAAAGACCAGATGAGTGGGCGACAGCCCCCTTCCCCAGCTTTTCTTCCAGACAAGTAAGGGGTCCTCTATTTCTCTCCTCACAGCACCTAACTGGATCGGGACCCTGACAATAGGCCAAGCGGGAGCACACGCCACGTATTACCATAAAGCCAGTGATCAGGTAGGAGGCATTATTTGGAGTGGGGGGGGGTTGCTTGTGGGCCAACCACGAGGGAAGCAAGTAGTATATGGGAGGAAGCTGGAAGTTCCTGCATGCTCCACAGGCTCTCAGAGGAGGGCAGATTGGGAGATGTGTCTTGCTCGGCCGACAAAACACAAGGTACCCTTTTGTCATCTGAGGGCAACGAAGCTTCATAAGGACATAAGAGAAGCCTTGCTGGATCCCCATCCAGTCCAAGGCTCTGTGTCACACAGTAGCCAAAACCCAGGTGCCACCTGGAAATCCACCAGCCGGGCCAGAACTCCAGAAGCCTTTCCATGCTTGCCCTTCAAAGCGCTAAGAACACAGAGCATCACTGCCCCAGATGTAGTCTTCCATCTATACCCTGTAGCTAATAGCCACTGGTGGACCTCTGCTCCAGATGTTTCTCCTGTCCCCTCTTGAAGCTGTCTATGCTTCCATCAGGCATCCAGCCCACACCTTGGTTACATAAATGTGCCAGTGTTCCAGGGCACGACTCTGGTTCTTGCGTATGCAGTCCAAAGCAACTTAAGCAAACCTTGCTTTCAGATAGACCTGCTCATCAAATGGGGTTGGACACAACCAGCTTCTTGTATGGAGCATACGGAGCAGAGGTCTATCAGTAGCTAATAGCCACAAAGTTTAGAGGGAATGCTCTGTCTGGGGCAGCTACGCTCTGTATTCTTGGTGCTTGGGGGACCACAGTGGGAGGGCTTCTGAAGTTCTGGTCCCACTAGTGGACCTCCTGGTGGCCCCTGGGTTTTGGCCACTGGGTGACACGGAGTGCTGGGCTGGGTGGGCCATTGTCCTGACCCAACATGGCTTCTCTTATGTCCTTATGTTGTGCTGGTGAAGGAGGGGGTCTCCTTTGACCTCCAACTCCCCCCCCCCCCAAAGTCTATACTGGAAACCGTGGGACTTGCATCTACAAAAGCAGTGTGGGATTGAACACCTTTGTCAGCTTCAGAGGAGCCCAAAGAAGCCTTTTGGGGCTAGGAGCCGTAATGGTGAATTCCATTTAGTTTGTCTCCGCGATCGCCCAGCGTTCCAACTCTTTTCTCTTGTGCTGGCCAGCTGGTCACATTCCTGTCATCGTGAAGCGAGGGTTGTAATCGCTCTCGTTTCTGGTTTTTGGTTTCAGTAAAGCTTGCACGCTGTTGAAGGTTGTGGGACGGCTTTCCTTGGCGGCTTGGCCACGCCCTCGATATGTGACCGAACAGTGCCCTGCTGCCTAGCGCAAGAGAAGAATTGAAATTCTGGGTACTTACATTTACTTCCATTCCTTGCCTGTTTACGTACTTATTTCATTTGTACCCAGCCTTTCTCCACAATGGAGACCCAAGGCGGCTTACATCATTCTCTTTTCCTCTATTTTATCGCTCCAACAATCCTGTGAGGTAGGTTAGGCTGAGAGAGAGTGTAAGTGGATGATCAGGGATGATTTGAGGATGATTGGGGGCCTGGAGCCCAAGAAGCCCTGTGAGGAAAGTCTGAGGGACTTGGGAATGTTCAGTCTGGAGAAGGGAAGGTTGAGGGGAGACAGGCTGGCTCTGTATCGGAAGGGCTGTCCCTTAGAGGAGGGCAGGGAGCTGTTCCTGTGGGCAGCAGAGGAGAGGACTCGCAAGAATGGGTTTAAACTAGGGGCAGGAAGGGACCAGCTGGATTTTGGGAAAAACTTCTTTACTGTAAGAGTTGTGCAGCAGTGGAATCGGCTGCCAAGGGAGGTGGAGAGCTCCCCCTCGCTGGTAGTCTTCAAGCAGCGTCTGGACAAATACTTGTCAGGGGTGCTCTAGGCCAGGTGTGGCCATACTCACTCAATGTAAGAGCCACACAGAATAAACATCAGATGTTTAAGAGCCACAAGACACGAACAGATATCACACACATGTTTTTCTTGGAAAATATGCAGATTGGGTTTTCTTAACATGAAATGAGACTGCCCAAAATAAAAACAAAAGGGGTGTAAAAAAGATATTGATAATGATATTTATTTGTCAGATGACATTTATTTGTTTGCTAATGATACTTATGTGTCTAAGGGAGAGAGAGAGGTGGAAGGAAAGAATGAAAGAGGTGGAAAGAAAGAGGAAGAGAGAAACAAAGAAAGCAAATAGATGGGGAGGGATGACGGAAGAGAGACAGAAAGAAAGAGAGAGCGCAAATAGTTGGGGAACCTCCCGGGAGCCGCACAATATGAGTGAAAGAGCCGCCTGTGGCTCCCGAGCCACAGTTTGGCCACTCCTCCTTTAGGCTGATGCTGCATTGAGCAGGGGGTTGGACTAGATGGCCTGTAGGACCCCTTCCAACTCTGAGATTCTGTGATTCTATGGCCCCAGGTCATTCAGTGGGCTTCCACGGCACTAGCCCCAAGTGTGTCTCACAAGCTTTTCAGCAGCTTCTTTATGACGGTGTCAGGGGCTGTTCTTAGTCCTGGGGTGGGGGGCAGGGAGTGGAAGTCCAAACTAGTGGGCAGGGCGGGGCTGCCGCGATGCTCACGGCTCAGAACTCCCCTTCACCCTTCTCCCGTCCCTTGGTTCCTCCAGCTGCAGGTGGGTGTGGAATTCGAAGCCAGCACTCGCATGCAGGACACGAGCGTAACGTTCGGCTACCAGCTAGATCTACCGAAGGCCAACCTGTTATTCAGAGGTATGAAGTCTCCCCTCCGTTTTCCAGCCGGGGGGAGGCAAATGGCGGGGAGTGGGGATGCGACAGATTGGGGGATTCGGTTCTTTCCCTTTCGTTTAAGAAATCCGAGCTTCGCCAGTTCAGGGTGCTGGTCTTGACCTTCAGAGCCCTGTATGGTTTGCGACTGGCATACCTGAAGGACCGCCCAATCCCCTATGAACCTACTCGACTGTTACAGTCATCTTCAGAGGACCTGCGTTGGGTGCGCCCGCCTTCTGAGATTAGGCGGGTGGCAGCCCTGGAGAGGGCCTTCTTGGTCATGGCACCAAAGCTCTGGAACTCTTTCTCCAGGGAGATTCCTCTGTCCGCGTCTGTTGCTGTCTCCCACCAGCGGATGAAGACTTTGTTTTGTTCAGCAATACCTCAGTGATAACCCTGATCCGGGTAGCCCCGGCTAGCCCGATCTCATCAGATCTCAGAAGCTAAGCAGGGTCAGCCTTGGCTAGTATTTGGAAGGGCGACCTCCAAGGAATGTCCGGGTCTGTAGACAGAGGCAGGCAATCGCAAACCACCTCTGAAACGTCTCTTGGCTCAAAAACTAGTCTAGCTCGCCACCTAGTGGTGTATTACACTAAAGAGCTAGAATTTCTGGCTGCCAGACAATCCTCGGATCTCCTGGCTATTCTGCACACAATGCATTATGATAATTACTGTTACTCTAGTGATTCTCATTCCTTGCCAACGTTTCGATTAGTTTTTATGTTCTATATGTATTTTAACCAGTGTTCCCCCTAAGCTGAGTTAGTGTGAGCTAGCTCACAGTTTTTTAGCCTCCAGCTCACACATTTTTGTCTCAGCTCAGGAAGGGATGGCTCCAGAGCAAACTAATTTATGCAGGAGCCAAATCCCACGCTCACAATGCCAGTAACTCACAAAATAGAATTTTTGCTCCCAAGACGCCACAGCTTAGACGGAGCATTGATTTTGACTGTTCCTCAGTTGTTTGAATGTTTGGCCGGGGAGTGTTGATTTGAAGGGTCTTGAAAGGTGATTTCATCGTTGCACGTTGTGAATCGTTAGCAGCCTCGGTGGCCCTTGTCAGGGCAGGAAGGCGGGACATAAATTTTGCATGTCAATCAAATAATAAGTGATGCATTCTCTGGGCCACCCACCCCTTGCGATCCCCCCCTCCCGGTTCTTCTAGCTCCGTAAGCGCCTGCTCCTTTCTCCGCCTTGTGACCATGTCCATTTTTGCTCTTTCCCTTTCTCAGGCTCTGTCGACAGCAACTGGATTGTGGGGGCAGCGCTGGAAAAGAAGCTCCTCCCCCTGCCTCTCACGCTGGCCATGGGGGCCTTCCTCAACCACCGCAAGAACAAATTCCAGTGTGGTTTCGGCCTGACCATCGGCTAAGCCTGTGCACCTCCCTTTGCGCGCTCTCTCTCTCTCTCTTCCCCCCCCCCCGCCAATTCAGCACACCTCACTTTGCACCTGCATCCTTGTTTGGCCAGCAGTGGCCTCCCTAGGGGTGCGTGGGGTGGTGGGAGGGAGCGGGGCCAGGACTTATCGGGTGGGCGTTGCGGGAATATCCCCACCGCCACCTTCCCTCCTGGCAGGAGCAGCTAGCTGGTTCTCAGGGAACTTGGAGGAGGCAGGGATCCGAGCGGGTGTGTGGCAAGGGGCGTCTCCCCGTCTCCCTCCTCCCCGTCTCCCGCCGGACTTCTCTGCCCAGGGTACGGTTCAATGTCTGCAACTGCGCTGCCTTCTGGTGCCACTAGGGGGTGGTATTGCTTTGGCAATGGGGGAAGTGTATTTCCCCCCCTTCCTAGGAATTAATTATCTGTGGCCGTAGGGCAGGGAAGTTCTGCCTGGAAGGGTGGAATGGGGGGTTTAGCATGGGAGGAGTTTGGTGGCGGCAGCTAGAAAGGGAAGGGGGGGTGTTTTCCTAAGCCTTTGTTCTTCTCCCCCCCCTTCCCCCTCAGACACCCAGAAGGGACAGACGCTACTTTGGACGGTTTTGTGAAAGTGTCTTGAGTAACTGTCACTACTTTCCACGCCCTTCCCTCCTGCAACCTATATACCCGTTCCTGCTATGTTCGTAGGGGTGGTGAGGGGGGCTGACCCCCCAACTTCCTCTCTCCCCCTGCTGTTTTTTTTTAAAAGTTCACAGCCCCGGTTTCATTTTTTGGGGAGGGGGGGGTGTCCAAATGAAGTTGCTGCCCACCCTCCTGCCCTCCCTGCGTCAGGTATGTTTTTGCTCGGATCCTCTCCCTCCCTCGCTGCCCATCCCTCACCCCCGTGAAGCTGTACGCAGAAGCTCCATGGGACCAGACCGAGAGACGCTAGCCCGTTCCCCACCCTTGCGGAGATGTTGATTGGGGGGGGGAGATCAGTTGCATGCCCTTCTTCCCCCTGCGCGGCCAGAGACTTTAAGTGTAAATCATGTTTATAAGTTATGGGAATGAAAGGATCTTTTATGGAAGGGGGGGGGATAACCGCCGAATCCACAAGGGGAGAACCGCCTCCCTCTCCCCTGTGAAGTTGGAAACGTCTGTTTCAATAAATTACCATCCGCCACTCGTCCGGTCTGTGGTTTTTCTGCTTCTACTGTGGAGGTCCCGGACCTCTTTCAGCCCACAGGCCCCTTTGGAATTCTGATGCAAACGTGGTGGTCACAAAATGGTACCGTGGGAGGTGGAGCCAGGCACAAAATGGCCGCCACAGCTTACCTTCAGCCACAGAGTGAAGATCTTTGTGCTGTGGTGGCAGCTGCTGCCAAAGCGACTTTTCAAGGAATCTGCACCGCCGATCGGATCTGCGACGTTTCCAGGAAGATTGGGACAATAGGACAGGTCCAAAATATGTGTGTGAAATCGGCTCTGCTGGAGTAACAACTGTAAAAAGGGCTAGTAGAACCTGGATATATACCAACCAACTTTTTAGGAGCCAGTTTGGTGTAGGTGGTTAGGAGCACAGACTCTAATCCGGGAGAACCGGATTTGATTCCCCACTTCTCCACATGCAGCTGCTGGTGTGACCTTGGGTCAGTCACAAGTTCTCTCAGCAGCAGTCCTCAAAAGAGCTCTCTCAGCCCCACCTACCTCACAGATTGTCTGTTGTGGGGACGGGAAGGGAAAGGAGACGGTAAGCCGCTCTGAGACTCCGAGTGAAGGGCGGGGTATAAATCCAATCTCCCCCCTCCTCCTCTTCCTTCTGTCAGATACCAGCCAGGCAGGCAATGACCCAAAGTGGAGAGAAATTCTCATGGGTTCCAAAGAGACTCCTGCCCACTCAAGTCAGAGGTCCATTAATTTCCTTTCATTTCAATTTAGTGAAGCCGAGTGTGTTTGTTTTGGTTTCTCACCAGCAAACTGGAAAGAAAATGATGGCTCGGATCCATTTTCTGCCTTGTTTTCTTTCTTGGCGTTTGTGAAGCTGTGAAGATCACTGTTGCCTAAACAGCTCTTAACCAGATGGAAAACTCCAAGCCTTGTGCTGCTGCCGTGACACCTATCTTTTAAAAAATTCTTGGCCCAAATCTGTTCTTGCCCCCAGCTGCTTGGGCCAAGCATGGAGTCCACCCTCAAAGCAGCCATTTTCTTCAGGGGAACTGATCTCTGTCATCTGGAGAACAGTCGTAGACGGGTCGGAACACTTTCCCTATGAAGAAAGGTTGAAGCGCTCGGGGCTCTTTAGCTTGGAGAAACAACGGCTGAGGGGTGACGTGATCAAGGTTTACAAGATTATACATGGGATAGAGCAGGGAGAAAGGTACTTTTCTCCCTTTCTCACAATACAAGAACTCGTGGGCACTCCATGAAATTGCTGAGCAGTCAGGTTAGAACGGATAAAAGGAAGTCCTTCTTCGCCCAAAGAGGAATTAGCAAAGGGAATTCACGGCCATGGGAGGTGATGGTGGCTACAAGCATGGATGGCTTCAAGAGGGAATTGGATAAACATCTGGAGCAGAGGTCCATCAGTGGCTATTAGCCACAAGGTATAGATGGGAACTCTCAGTCAGGGGTAAGTGATGCTCTGTATTCTTGGTGCTGGGGGGGGGCAACAGTGGGAGGGCTTCTGGTGTCCTGGCCCCACTCCTGGACCTCCTGAGGGCACCTGGTGTTTTTGGCCACTGTGACAGTGTAGGACTGGATGGGCCACTGGTTTGATCCAGCATTGGCTTTTTTATGTTCTAAGAAGAGGTTGGATTTATACCCCACCCTTCCCTCAAAGTCTCAGAGTGGCTTACAATCTCCTTTCCCTTCCCCTCCCCACAACAGACACCCTGTGAGGTAGGTGGGGGCCGAGAGAGCTCCTTCAAGAACTGCTTGTGAGAAAACACCTCTGAGTGAACTTGCAGCTGACTTAAGGTCACCCAGCAGCTGCATGGGGAGGCGTGGGGAATTTGTTTCTCCCAGATTAGAGTCTGTGCTCCTAACCTCGACACCAAACTGGCTCTCAAAATTAATAGCAGGTGATCTCCAGCCCCAAAGCCCTCCCGGGAGGTTGACAATTCTACTGTCCTAAGCAGCTTCTTGGACTCCAGTTTTAAAAGACAGTCTGACACGGAATGGGTTCTGCTGCTACGAGGAAAGAACCACCCCCAGTGTGTGTGTGTGTGGGGGGGGGGGACCTGTAGCAGGATTTAGGTGACCAGCAGGTTCCCTCTGAGGGACGTGTACAAAACTTTCAAAGGCAGGGGGTGCCAGTGCGACTTCCCCTTCTGCTCTGTCTTTCTGAGGTTCTTTCCACATCCCACACACAATCATTGTGATGAAAGGATAGTTCTTTAAATCACGCCTTCAGCTGCCCCCTTTTGCGTGACGTGTGGTGAGTGTGGGCAAGCCTGTGGATCCAGAAGTGTGTTGCACAGAAATGTGTGTTCTGGTGTCGTACTTATTTGGTGTAGTGGTTAAGTGCACGGACTCTGATCTGGGAGAACCAAGTTTGACTCCCCACTCCTCCTTCACGTGCGGACAGCTGCGTGGCCTTGGGTCAGTCACCACAAGTTCCCAGATATGAGTCTGACACTCTTAATGGAAAAGATTTTTGGAACGGGGGAGGGCTTTTATTTCTGGACTGTGATATCTTCTGTCTCCAAAGTATTTCTATCCCACCACTTCGACAGGACATTGCCAAGGCAGCTTCCAAAATTAATATAACTTTTTAAAAATCTCGTGTATAGTAAATAGGAGGAGGAGGAGTCTGAGAGTGGCTTACAATCGTCATCCCTTCCTCTCCCCACAACAGACACCCTGTGAGGCAGGCAGGGCTGAGAGAGCTCTGAGAGAACTGTGACTGGCCCAAGGTCACCCAGCTGGCTGCGTGTGGAGAAGGAGTGGGGAATCAAACCTGGTTCTTCAGAATAGAGTCTGCCGCTCTTGACCACTCCATCACACTGGCTCTCAAACCAAAGAAGCAGTGAGAGAGCCAGACAAATAGGGAGCTGTTGTAGCTCAGTGGAAGAGCATTTGTTGGGCAGGCAGAAGGTCCCAGGTTCAATCCTCAGCATCTCTAGTTAAAAGGACCTGGCTGGAGAGGATGGGGAAGACCTCAGCCTGAGACCCTGGAGAGCCATGAAGTGGGGCTGGAGCTCGGTGGCAGAGCATCTGCTTGGCAGGCAGAAGGTCCCAGGTTCGATCCCCGGCATCTCCAGTTAAAAGGACCAGGCAGGAGGGGATGGGAAAGACCTTTCTCTACCTGAGACCCTTCAAAGCTGCTGCATCTGAGCAGGTAAGGCTGACCAAGATGGACCAGGGGTTGGATTTAGTATAAGGCAGCCTCATGTTTTCATATCTGTATGTACACAGTATCCACCTAGAGTTACAAATAGGATGGATTTGCAGAGTAACAACAGGAAAGTCAAGGCAGAAACCTAAAAGCAATTAAGGCTGAGGAAAGGCCTGCCTGGCACCTGGAAGACATTAGGAGCCAGTGTGGTCTAGCGCTTAGAGTGTTCGATTCGGATTTGTGAGGCCTGAGTTCAGATCCCTCCACTCTCCCATTTTGCCTGGTGACCGTGGGCTATTCTCTCTTTCAGCCCATCCAACCTCGCAGGGTGATTGTGGAGATGAAATAGAGGAGGGAAGAAAGTTATGCAGGCTCTGGAGCTCCTCAGATAGATTCCGATGTAGACTTGAAGCCTGGCTTCCCCCAGAGCGTTAAAAGTTGCGAGCGAGCGATTTGGCTACTGAATAAATTAAGTCGGCTCTGGAGCCACCCTTCCTGAGCGAAGACCAAAATGGGTGAGCCGGAGGCGAAAAAACTGAGCTAGCTCACACTGACTCAGCTTAGAGGGAATGCTGCCCAAGAGTACTCTGTCCCTCTAACTGCTACACTGCGCTGCCTGTCGCGAGTATGCCCTTCTCAGGGGCCTTTTCTCTTGGAGAATGACGAGTCTCTCATCATCTTGATTAGAAATGTTTGTTTTCTTGCCGGGGGGGGGGGGGGGGGAGAAGCACTGTTTGTAACTATCGTACAGGAGTCTCCTAGCGCCCGCTGGAAAAACTTCGGTCATGGCAAGGGATCTTAGGTTGAGGCCCGGCCCCGAATGGGTCTTGATTGCCAGGATTCAACCTTGAGTCAAAGGGTTGCCCTGATCTACAATGTCAGAGGCCTTGTGGGTCAATCGATGCCAGCTGGCATGTAATCTGAGCCAGGAGTTAACCCCTCAGCCAATTCATAGTGCGTTTAACTCTCCATAGAACAAAGTTGGAGTCCGGTGACATCTTTAAGTCCGGCAAAGTTTAATTCCGGGGATAAGCTTTCGTGTGCATGTACACCTCTTCAGATGCGCACAAAAGGTTATATCCAGAATTGAACTTTAGAATTGAACTTTAGAAGGGTCCTCCAGGGTCATCTAGTCCAATTCCTGCCCGATGCAGGAAATTCACAAATACCTTCCCCATCCCCAACACCCCCAGAGACCGCTGTTCCATGCCCAGAGGATGACAAAGAACCTCCAGGATCTCTGGTCAAACTGGCCGGGAGGAAAAATTGCTCCCTCACCCCAAAGTGGTGGTCTCCATTTCCCTGGGCGTGTTGGTCTCAGAGGTGCCCCTGGACTCAAATTTTGTTCTGTTGCTTCAGACCAACGCAGCCACCCACCTGAATTTAACTCTCCCCATTTCGGATGTGTATGCTGGGCCGAAATTATTCGCCCCGTTCGTTCATGTGCGGCAGTCAATTTGCTTTTGAACATTCTGATCCCCGGTGGTTTCTTTCTATCGGCTTGGTGTCTGCAGCAAGATTGCTTCAAGAAGGAGTGTCTCATGCAATGCTCCCTCTAAGCTGTGGAGTCTTGTGAAGAAAAAGTCTACTCTGTGAGCTGCTGGCATGAAAGTTGTGAAGCAGCGATTTCGCTGCTCCATAAATTAGTTTGCTCTGAAGTCATCCTTCCGAAGCAAAGACAAAAATGTGCGAGCCGGAGGCTAAAAAACTGAGCTAGCTTACAGCTTGGAGGAAACACTGGTCTCATGTCCTTCTAATTCAAAGAAGAGATTGTCCAGACAGCGCAGGCTGTGTGTTTCCACCAGCGTTTGTGCTGGGGACATCTGTCTCCTGTTCATGGCTCAACACTCTACAGCAAACACTGAGGGTGCATTCAGACGCGTGGGCGGAGGAGCACTTACGCGCATATAGCCGACGCAAAAATTAAAATGGCAGGCGAAAAGCGGATGCCAGAGGCTTTCGCGGCGTGGGGTGATTTAAAGACTCAGAAGTGGCTTGGCCACAGTTGACCTTGGGCAAGCCATAGTTCTGTCAGAGCTGTTCTCTCAAGGACGGCTCTGGAAAGAGCTCTCTCAGTCCCGCCTACCTCACAGGGTGCCTGTTGTGGGGAGCCGCTCTGAGACTCCAAGTGAAGGGCGGGGCATATATCCAATCTCCTCCTCCTTCCTCTCCTCTGTTTTAGCTGCACAACAACCCTGTGAAGTGGGTTAGGCTGAGAGCGTGTGACTGCCTCAAGGTCACCCAGGGAGTTTCCATAGCAGTGCAGGGGTTCGATCAAGAACCTAAAAAGGTAAGTTGAACAGAGTAGAGGGCCAACAATTAAAACGGAATGTATAAATGATGTGTAAAAATACATGTATTTATTTACAAGGAATTAAAAAAACATATAGGGGCCCAATCACACCTCACGTAAAAATTCCAAAATCATAAATATACAAAGGGCCAATGGACTTGACTTGACGTGTTTCGGCCTGTTAGGGCCTTCTTCTAGAATTTTTTTAAATTTTATTTTCTAAGACACTGCAGAAACAAAATACTAAACTAAAATCCACCAATCTAACCCTAAGGTATACAGAGACCAGGTTGCTATGCTAATAAAATAATAATGCTTCAGTTGTATTCAAGAAAATAATAAATGTATCCAGGCATCCTCAGCTAAACTTAAATTCTTGCCCTAAATGTTTAAACTACATAAATGACTGTATTTAAAACAAATGAGTACAAATCAAAAAGTAAAATTTTCAAAATGACAGTAATTCTTTCTTCTTTCTTCTCTTTTGTCTTTTGGGGGTTTAGGAGCTGTTAGGGCCTTCTTCTAAAAATCTGAGAGAGATGTTAGTAAGAAGCAGCTTAAAATCTTCTTTTACAGCAATGCCTCTCTGGTCCATTTTGTATCCACGCTGTATAGTTGTGTTGCATTATGTATTAGGATATAAGCCAATTCATTCCTCATTGTGCTTGACTTCTGAAGAAAGCCCTAACTGGCCGAAATATGTCAGGTCAAGTCCATTGGCCCTTGCATAAATATGATTTTAGAATTTTTACATGAGGTGTGATTGGGGCCCTATATGTTTTTAATCCTTTACAAATAAATACATGTATATTTTTACACTTTACTTGTACATCCAGTTTTAATTGTTGGCCCACTTACCTTTTTAGGTTCTTGATCCAAGTTTTCAGGGTTAAGTTTGTTTCCCCCATTTCGTTCACAGAGTGGGGACTCGAACCTGGGATTCACAGGTCCTAGTTGGCCACTCGCACCACTACACCCTACTGGTTCTTCAGGAGGTCACTGCCCCAAACTGGTTTTAAATTGTAATGTTTGAACTGCGTGCGTAAGCCGCTCGAGTCACAAAGAAAGGCAGGCTTTAAATTTTTTAGTAAATAAATAAATGGAGAGCCAGTGTAGTGTTGGGCTAGTATCTGGGAGACCCAGTTTCGAATCCCCACTTGTGCCATGGAAGCTCGTTGGGTGACTCTGGGCCAGTCACGCTCTTTCGGCTTTGCCTACCTCTCAGGAGTTAGGCCTTGACCCCCTACTCACTTGGAAGGATGAGCTTGGTACCGATGAACAGGTGACGCAAGCAACCTTCCCTCTCTTAGCATCTCACAGGGTCACTCATTCAAGAGGGAATTAGATAAACATCTGGAGCAGAGGTCCATCAGTGGCTATTAGTTATAGGAACTCTCAGTCTGGGGCAAGTGATAGCTCTGTATTTTTGGTGCTTGGGGGAGGGGCCAACAGTGGGAGGGCTTCTAGTGTCCTGGCCCCACTGGCGGACCTCCCGAGGGCACCTGGTGTTTTTGGCCACTGTGTGACAGAGTGTCGGACTGGATGGGCCATTGGCCTGATCCAAGATGGCTTCTCTTATGTTCTTATGTCAGGGGCAGTGATGCTCTATTCTTGGTGCTTTGGGGGGGGGGGGCAACAGTGGGAGAGCTTCTAGTGTCCTAGTGTCCTCCTGATTTCACCTGGTGTTTTTGGCCACTGTGTGACACAGAGTGTTGGACTGGAGGGGCCACTGGCCTGATCCAACATTGGCTTCTCTTACATTCTTAAGATTTGGGGGTGGAGCCGGGAGGGGACAGGGGACCTTTGGAGGTTACAATGCCACAGAGTCCACCCTCCGAAGCATCCATTTTCTCCAGAAGAACTGATCTCTCTAGTGTGGAGATTACTTGAAATTCCAGGAGATCCCCAGGTCCCGCCTGAAGGCTGGCATCCCTTATCTGGATGGCCCAGGCTAGTCCAGCCTTGTCAGATCTCAAAAGCTAAGCAGGGCTGGCCCTGATTAGTACTGGGATGGGAGACCACCAAGGGAGTCCAGTGTCTCTCTGCAGAGGCAGGCAATGGCAAACCACCCCTGAACGTCTCTTGCCGCAAACGGCACTTTGCACACACGATGCCCGGCAAAACAAGTGCTTAAGACTTTGACCTTAGACCTTTATCTTCCTAAATTTGGGAACTTCAATCCCTACAGGATGCTCCGTCTTCCTCCTCCCAGGCAATGCTTTTCTACCGGAGTCAAATC
Source organism: Lepidodactylus listeri (assembly GCA_029233225.1). Taxonomy (NCBI): domain Eukaryota; kingdom Metazoa; phylum Chordata; class Lepidosauria; order Squamata; family Gekkonidae; genus Lepidodactylus; species Lepidodactylus listeri. Next base: position 37,154,560 of record JARCFY010000020.1, read on the forward strand.
CTTCCTCGTGAGCTCCGGCAGGGCTGGCCAGGCATGCCCTCCACTTTGCCCAATTTCTTTGCCGCTCACGGTTAATGAATAACAGGGACAGGGCGGTCACCCCATCTGGTCACCCCATAAAGTTAGCTCTTCCTATTTTCTGGACTGACATTCCTGGTTCTTCTGTCTCGCAGTGTCTTGGGGTCTCTCCGATCATGAAGTTTCTTGCTGTCTTCCTGACCTTGGTCACCTTGGCAGGTGAGACGAACTCTCTACGTGGGGGGGGGGGGGGGGGGGACCGATATTTTGTGTGACAGGATTTTCCTGAGGTGTTTTTATAGCGTTAGGAAGCAGCCATGAGGGGGTTGCGCAGCCCAGGATGATTGGGATGGGGGTGTGAACACCCCCGCCCACAGTGTCGTTACCCCAGAAAAATTCTCTCCTGGAACTGCCTCTGGTTATCTGTGGTAGGGCAAAGAGAGATTGTTCCTAATATGTTAGGGTTACCGTATTCTGAAAAGCAAAAAAAGAGGACATATTTCCTGACCGACTACTTCAAACAAGCGATCGCTGTGACAGATCTCACTTTAAATACCCCTACTATTAAAGTGGTGCTCACTGTGATTAGCTAGGAATATTCCTGACCTTCCAACCCAAAAAGAACATTTTGATCAGTTTTTTTTAAAAAAAAAAGAGTTCAGAAGCAGATGGATGCTTCTAAAAGGAGGGCATCTGGTAACCGTATAATATGTAAGAGTTAAAGGTAAAGGTTTCCCTTGCTCAAAAGCCAGTCGAATCTGACTCTAGGGGGCGGTGCTCATTTCCGTTTCCAAGCCGAAGAGCCAGCACTGTCCGAAGACCTTTTCCGTGGTCATGTGGCTGGCATGACTAAATGCCGAGGCCTACGGAATGCTGTTACCTTCCCTATCTTTCGAACTGCTAGGTTGGTATCAACTCTATGCCTGAGAGGAGTGAATGGAAAGTCTCAGTCTTATTTTGACATATTTATTGCTTTACAACTCCTGACCTTATAACCTTAGCTTGTTCTTTAGTTTGTCCTCGCATATCTTGAAACCTCTTTTGTCATGTGGCATGTTAATTTGCTGTTCAGCCCCGGTCTATAAGTTTGAACCTTCCCTTCCACTCCAGTGTATTTGAAAAAGTGTGCCTTGTAAACAAAAGCTTGTACCTTGAATAAACCTTTGTTGGTCTTAAAGGTGTCACTGGACTCTAAATTTGTTCTACTGATTCAGATCAGCACAGCTGACCAACTGGATTTTGGGAAAATTAGATTGGAGTCCAGTGGGGCTTTAGAGACTAATGAGAATTTCAGGGTTATGAGCTTTCGAGAATCAAAGGCACACGGTTTGAATTTCTGCCTGCCACTTCATGACAAAGGGGGCTGAGTTTCTGTCAGGAAAGCATGGAGACATGTGGTCATCACTTCAGTATTAAGCCCTCAGTTGCTGCCCATTTAGGCTGGTTTTACTGGTTTTGTAAGGAGGGGACGAAAGGGGGGTATGAATGCCCCCCTTTTATTAAAGCGGCACCATTTGCACACACACACACACACACACACACACACCCCAAAGCAAAAGAGAATATCAGACTTTATCACTGCCCTATTGTTTTATGGGGTGTATGATCTGTTACAAGAAAGCACCCCAGCCCATTTCGTTCCTGAGAGACTAGAACCAATTTTTTCCCCTCAGGGAGGAAAAGAAAATCCCCCTCAGAATTTCCTCCCGAGAGTTCCGATATCGAAGGCTTATTTGGTTGTTTGCTCATAATTCGATATTGGCCTTCGACGTTTGACTTCAACGTCCGGGGAGGGTGACAATCCTTGACGAGTGACCTGCCGTAGTATTTCAGCATTGGCATCTTGATAGCTTTTACAGGTTTTATTTTGCGAGACTCACGATGAGGCCTGCGAGTGTCATGTGCTCGACTTTTGAGTGGTGAGGTTAAATTTTACAAGGAGCATCGCTCAGGTCAGGGAGAGTTTCTTTTTTCTTCTTCTGGCTCATCGGGGAAATGCCGCCCCAACTTTTCTCATGGACGGTTGCCCCTTTCTCCTGCAGGCTCCCGGGCTGCTCCCACTAGTAGCCTGTCGCAGCTGGACAGAGTCCTCTGGGAGTATGTCCCGACAGTCTACAACGTAACTCAGGATCGCCTGGATGCCCTTCGCAACTCTAAACAGGGCCAAGAGATCAGGTGGGTAAGCCAGGCTCTGCCACGGTGGATCGGATGGCACGGAGCCTTCATGGGTCAAAACGACCCAGAGCATGTCTGGCATCACTGCCCTGCCTGAAACCTGTGTTGTCCTTGATAATGCAAACACCCCTCAGTTCTGGCATGGAAGACTTATTCCTCCCCCTTAAACAAACACACAATATGTGCATGTACCACCACCACCACCCAAAATGCCCCACATGACCAGTTTGCTCATTCAGAGGACTGTAAAAATGTCTAGGTAAGGTGCTTCCTCACTAAATGAAATTTAGCAAATGTTAGTTAAGGTAACCAAATGTCCTTCCTTCCTTCCTTCCTTCCTTCCTTCCTTCCTACTCTCTCTTATCTCTCTCTCTTTCTATCTTTCTCTCTCTTTCATCTATCATCTTTCTTTCTTTCTTTCTTTCTTTCTTTCTTTCTTTCTTTCTTTCTTTCTCTCTCTCTCTCTCTCTCTCTCTCTCTCTCTCTCTCTCTCTCTCTTTCCTTCTTTCTTTCCCTGCCTGCCAGCCTGCCTCTCCTCTGAAATCTCCGAGTTCTGTTCAATAAAACTGGTAGAAATCGGAGGTTTTGTTTGGCTGGAGATGCTTTCTTTTGTAAACATTTGAGCGACTGCTGTCACTCAGAGAACTGAGCTCTGGCCGCTACAGCCCAAGATGGAGGCCATGTCGCATACCTAATTTCTAATTCAAATGTAGCAACGATCTGAAAATCGGCACACGTGAATGCAAATTAGTATATGCACGCTTTGTGCCTATTTTGTCCTCTCTGTGTGTGTGTCTGGCGGGGGAGGTATCTGGAGATGGCCACCCTATGTTCAGTCCAGGGTGCCCTGATCATTACAGAAATCTCTGCATGGGACATCTATACATCTTGACTTTTTAAACAGGGAGGTCTGTAACACCCCCATAGCTAAGGTCCTCCTAGATTTCATCTAGAATCTATAGTATACCATAGAGTTTGCCTTCCGGTTGCCAGTTTCTCCAGGGGAACTGATCTCTACAGTCTGGAGGTCAGTTGTAACACTGAAAAAAATCAGTGCCCCACCTAGAGTTAGGTTTGCCAGCTCTGGGTTGGGAAATACCTGGAGATTTGGGGGCGGAGCCTGAGGAGGGTGGGGTTTGGGGAGGGGAGGGACCTCATTGGGGAATAATATCATAGAGTCCACTCTCCAAAGCAGCCATTCTCTCCAGAGGAGCTGATCTTCATCATCCAGAGGCCAGTTGTAATTCCCGGAGATCTCCAGCCACCGCCTGTAGGCTGGCAACCCTAGAGCCTGGCCGCCCTACTCCCTGGTTGCTCTCTCTCTTCCCTCTCTCCGCAGCAACCTTGTCCTCAATACCATCAACACCGTGAAAAGCAGCCAGGCCGAGCTGGTGGCCGAGGTCCAAAAGCTGGGGGAGAAACTGGCCGAAAATGTTCAGCCTCACGCGAAGGAGCTGAAGGAGAGGGTGGAAGTTCTCATGGCCGAGTGGCAACAGAAGCTGACGGCCACCATGAACAATGCCCAGGAGGGCCTGATGGAACACACGGAGCCCCTGAGGCAAACCCTGGCCAACATCACGGAGGAGCTGGGTCAGAAGGTGGAGCAGAACATAGAGCGCTTCCTGGGGACCTCCAGTGAGGCCCTGAAGGCCAAATTCCGGAAGGACGCCCAGGTGTTCCGCCAGAAACTGCAGCAGCAGCTGCAGGCCCACTTCAGACCCTGGAGGGCAAAGATCCAGCAAGCGATCCGTGCACTGTCCAGCTATACCGAGGCCATTCCAAGTGACCTCCTGAACCCCATCAGAAACCTGGCGAACATGTGGTTGCAATCGTTCCAGTGAGAATCCGGCCGAGCGGCCAAGGGCAGGGAGACCCGTTTGTGCCCTGGGAAAGCACTCACAAACACCCAGTGTGGAATCGCGGGAAGGGGATGGGCCTCCAGAAGAATATTCCCTGAAGCTACACGGCCTCTTGGTCCATGTAACACCACCGTTCCCCCTTACGGGACAATAAAACCTCTGTTCGATAGTCCTGGTTGTTACTGTAGCCTTCAAAGGGATGGGAGCTGGGAAGGGTAGGGTTCCCATCTCCAGGTTGGGGAATTCCTGGAGATTTGGGGGTAGAGTCTGGGGATAGGGATGCCAGCCTCCAGGTGGGACCTGGAGATCTCCTGGAATTACAGCTCATCTCTAGGCTACAGGGATCAGCTCCCCTGGAGAAAATGGATGCTTTGGAGGGTGGACTCTGTGGCATTGCACCCCACTGAGGTCCCTTTCTTTCCCAGGTTTCACCCCTAAATCTCCAGGGGTTTCTCAACCTGGATCTGGCAACTCTACCCCACTATCCTCTGCTGATGGCTAGGGGGGTCCTAGCAACCTTATCTGGGAAAGGCGGGTTTCAGGGAGGAGAGGGACATCAACAAGGTACAAGGCCATAGAGTCCACCCTCGAAAGCAGCCATGTTATCCAGGGGAACTGATCTCTGTTGTCCGGAGATCAGTTGTAATTCCAAGAGATCTTCAGGAGCTGTGCTAGGGGGTGCCGGCACACAACGTTTTAGCTGGCAGTGCAGAGAACTTAGCTGCTGGCGCAGCCTACAAGAGAAACAAGAAGGCATTTTCCCCTCTCCTTTGGAAACAATGGAAGACGGGGCCACCTCCTTGTAGGGCTCATAGAACTGGATCCCCGGTCCAATCTTTTTGAAAAGGGGGTGGGGTTTGAGGAGGGGCACCGGTAGCTATGATGCAAATATGGCGCCTCTTCCTCAAAAAACAGCCCTTCCCCCCGAGCCTCAGAAATCCCCTGATCGATTCTCGGTTATAGCCTGTGAGGATCATTGACTATAATGGTCCCCATAGGCTATAATGGAGCTGGAAAATTTTTTTCTTTGTGAGATATAAATATTGGGATAAATAAGTAGCTTGGGCAGATTGAAAATATTTAAGCAATAATATTTAAGTGGAAAGGGGTGGGTAGACCTGTTCCCCAGCAGCCAGGTCTACCAATACAGTGGAAAGGGAATTTCCCCACCCAGAGTTTAGTCTCCCACCACTACCACCAAAGTGCTTTGAGAGAACCCCCATTCCTTTCTTCAATCCTTTCTCCTCACCAAACCCTCGCTAGGAATCTGTTCCTTGAGATTTCCTCCCAGCCATCTGCATTCGAATGTGTTCTTCCACTTCCCTGGATGAACCAATAAAGCTTAGTGACTCTCCAGGGTCTCTGATGAAGGTCTTTAGACTTCACCAACTTCCCTGGTATTCTTCCCTGGAGATACCAGGGTCTGAGCCTAGCATTTTCTACATGCCAAGTGGAGGCTCTACCAATGAACCAGAGCCCCTCCCTCAAATCTCTCAAGACCTATGATGCTGGATCTTTTTTTTTTTTTTTTTTTTAATTTCACACAATGTTCGTTTTTGTAAGAAGAAGTCAGAACCCTTCCTGCTCTGATCTCCTGGCTTCTGTGACGTCACGACAATTCAGCCAATGTGAGGGCTAGCCTGTCCCCGCCTCTTCTTTTTTGTTTGTTGTTTTTAAGGGAGTCTCTGGGATGTGGAAGGATACAGTATAGCCCGATCCTGTCAGATCTCAGAAGTTAAGCAGGGTTGGGTACTTGGATGAGCGACCAACAAGGAAGTTGGCATAGGAAGGCAATGGCAAACCACCTCTGCTCTGTCACTGGCCTTGAAAACCCGACAGGGCCGCCAGGAGTCATCTAAAACAATGGGACTCCAAACGCACGCCAAAGAGAATCTCTGAATTGTTTTGGAACAAAGTTTGAGTCCAGTGGCACCTTTAAGACCAACGAAGTTTAATTCTGGGCATTAGTTTTCATGCGCATGCACACATTTTCGGATACAAAGTGCGCAGGCACACAAAAGCTTAGAAAGTAAACTTTGTTGGTCCTAAAGGTGCCGCGGGACTCAAACCTTGTTACATTTCTTCAGACCACCTGAACTGTATTGGTTTGCCAATTGGCAAGACGTTTTAATTAACTTATTTATTTTGCTCAAATGCAGTATTTAGCTTGGTGCCTCATTCATAGTTCTGCCCCCACGGTAAGAGCTTTTTAAAAATGCAATCCAAACAAGCTTATTGGTACATAGAGCGCAAGTGCCAGGTAACACCCATCGTTGGCACTTACATTTCAAAAATTAAGCGCTGCCAGGACTGAATTAGGTCTATTCTGCATCTGGTATTCACTCCACATTTTCTCAGCACTTGACTTGGTTCCCCTTTGCCTCAGAATATCTGTTTTAATTGCACTGTCTTGGATCCTGGCTCCTGCATTGGCTAGTGTCAGCTTGTCATCTATTTTGTTTTCAAGGCTCGCTCCTGCATTGGTATGCAGATTTTCCTGTGTCAGTACTTGCCACAGCGGTCATTAGCCACCTGAGCCAAGCAATTCATGGCGAGGTGATAAATACAGGGGGGGAAATAGGGGCGGGGTAACTGATGGAGATCAGTGAAGCCGTGTCAAGTTGTCTGCTTGTTGTTCCCTTCGAATTGGAAGTGGAAGAAGGAAAAGGTGCCACTCAAAACCACATTCAGATACCCCAGGACAACACCGTATTTACTGTGAAGTCACCCCTGAACAGTCATAAATCTATGCGAAGGTACCATAAAACCCGATGAACAAAGAAAATGAAAGCGGCATGCAGTGTAGAGGGAGATTAACCTTCCAAGGTGGCTGTGGAAAATCTGTGAGGAAAAAGATGGGTGCAGAACCAGGCTTAGTTTCTGTTCTTCTCAGTTGTAAAGTGGCAGATGAAGGGCCGGGGGAGGGGGAGGGCACACACTTATTGGACTGCTTCCCCAGGTGAACTTGCATGCCATTTACTTAGCTCAGGTAAGCTTTGTGTTACCGTCCCATCCCAGAGGAAAGTTCAGATTCGTTTCAGGGTTTTCCAAATTCCAAAATTTGGTATCAGACTGGAAATATTTTAGCTGACCAATAAAATGAGCCTTTCTTCCCAATGACTCTTTCACCAGTTAGACTGAGTAGGAAGGGGAAAATGACTCAGTTGGAGTTGCTGACCTCCAGGCAGTTGGCTGGAGATCGCCTGTTATTACAACTGATCTCTGGGCGATAGAGATCAGTCCGCCTGGAGAAAAGGGCCGCTTTGGAAGGTAGACTCTAGGGCATTCTATCCAACTTGAAGTCTCTCCAATCCCCAAACCCCGCCCCCCTCAGGCTCCACTCCCCAAATCTCCTGGTGTTTCCCAATCAGGAGCAGTAACCTTACACTCGGGGAAGGTAGTGAAGGGTTGAATCGGTGGATCTGAGGACTGGGTTTGCCTTTTTCAAGGCTGAGTTGAAGAGTTGCCAAGATCCAAGTGGCGGCTAGAGATCGGCTGGATCTCCCAGGATTACAGCTGATCTCCAGCTGACAGAGATCAGTTCACCTGGGAAAAATGGCCACTTTCAAAGGTGGACTCTATGTCATTATATCACATTGGCCTGTCCAGGGAGGATTGCCTGGGTTTCCCGCAGCCATGGGGCACCGGGGCAAGCCAAGGGAAGGCCATTTAAACTGCCTTCCCTTCCCTCCAAGGGCCGGCTTGCCTGGGCCAGAGGCGTGGCCACCTCGGAAGCTAGCCGGAACATCATTCCGGTGCATTCCACCCCCAAAATAGCCCTGGTCGCAAGTGATTTCCAGTCTACAGAGATCAGTTTCCCTGAAAGAAATGACTGCTTTGGAGGGCAGACTCTACGGCTTCATGTCACTGCCTGCTCCGGACACCACACCCAAATCAGGAACTGTCACGGGCTGGGTGCTGGCAGGACGAGAGAGAGCGAAAATTCAAGTCCAGTCCAAGGTCAGAATCAAGGGGTAGCAAGCAGGAGCCAGAAGAACAGAGTCTGAAGTACAAACCGAGAGCGTAGTCGTTGGAAGCCGGAGTCAAGGGTTCAAAGCACGAATCAGGAATCAGGAGCACAGGCGAGGGAGGTGCAGAGCATCATCAAACTGACTAGTTACTAGCACGCGGAACCAGCATCAGGAGGGGAAGATAAATACCCCTCAGGTGCCGGGGTTAATTAGTGCTCAGCGTGTGCATCCCGGCTTCTGTTAGAACTCAGGGCTGAGGGACCGCCTGCTGTGCAGGCGCGCCTCCCTTCGCTGGGACGCTAAGGCTGATTTTACATCTGCCTTTCCTGCTGGAATCATTCTACTTTCAAAAAAACTCGCCCACATCTCTTTCAAGTGTGAATCTGCATTCCTTCTCAACTGTCCATATCTGCTAATTGCTCTCTAGCTCTCAAGCTGGCTTCACACCTCTGTAAACAAATCCTGTTCTTAACAGCACTTCAAAAGAATGACCCCTTTCACTCCAGTTCAATCAGATGTGGACATTCCCCTACAACAGCTTTGACACCAATGTGTTACCGGTGCAGGGAGCGCTGGAATGAGGCTGTTACAAAAATGCACATGTAAAATCAGCCTAAGTCTTGCCTGAGCTGGTTCTGCAAATGCACCATTGGAGGAGGCGAGTCAGGGGGGCTGCCTGTCAGGCATTGTTCCTCCACCGCTGTTGCCGGGACAGGTGGTAGGGATATGCTGGTGAGCGCCGAGGTTTCATCAGAGTCAGGTGTGGGCTCTGTTGAAGCCGGGAATGCAGGCTCAGCTGGAGCCGGGGCCACATCCTCAGCAGGACTCATGACAAGGAACTTCATGGCGGCTTTGTCCTCAGGTACAGCTGGGGTGAAAGCAGTGGCTGTCTCTGAGTGGTGGGAACCCCGAGGGGGATAGCTGATCCCTTTTCCCCCACTGTCACATATTAACACTGGCCCAGGGGCTCCTGGGAAAGGAGACTGTTCTCTTGCCGAGGGCCTTGGGACGTGGCCAAAGCACACAAATCCATTGCAGCAATGAGGAGGAGGAACAGAAGATAACTGGAGGAGTACCGAACTTCAGTTCTCCGAGTTAAGAGAAAAGAGGTTAAATAAACCAACGAACGCAAGTAGAATGTCGCCAGGTCAAAACAAAGGTCTGTCTCATTTTCAGCAGTTGTCAACCGGGTGCCTTAAGGAAGTTTTTTATAGTGGACCGTATAAAAAAACAGCAGTGGATGTGTTGCTGTCATGGGTCCCGGCTCTGCCTGAGGCCAACTACTCCTCAGATGAGGAAGAAGCATGGAGCAACCCAGCCTCCTCTGGAGTCAGCCCAGAAGAGGAACCGTTAACAGGGCGAAGAGAGAGTGCTACACTGCAGCTCTTGCAAAGTCAACGTTTGGGGCTGTGAGTCTTGGCAGACTGACTCCCAGGGAAGGGAGGACCTGGTCATAAACACCCCCACGCACCTGCCTCAGTGCAGAAGCAACCGTGCATGATCGGACCTGATCCTCGCTTGTAGCTTCTGCTCCCTGCTCCTGCAAACTTTGACTGATTCCCTGGCTTTCTGACCTTCATCTCCGTTGTTTGACTTGTGACCGGCTGAGCCAGCACAGCTGCTATAGCATCCTTACATTATAGCGCTACAGCTACTATCAATTTTGACAAGGGCAAAGAGAGCTTTGATGGCCAGGGGAGGAACTGGCGGGTACAAGGGGATAATGAGGAGAGTCCTACCATGTTTAGCTTCCGTCACTGTGCGGATGGAGTACACAGTGGGGGAATTAGAGAACTACTTTATACTGAAACAGAACCTTGGTCCATCAAAGTCAGGATTGTCTACTCAGATTGGCAGCAGCTTTCCGTGGTCTCAGGTGAATGTCTTTCCTGTCACCTCCTGCCTGGTCCTTTTAATGGGAGATGCCAGGGATTGAACCTGGAACCTTCTGCATGCCAAGCAGATGCTCCGCCACTGAGCTACAGCCCCTGTGTGGAAGCAATGTCAGCGATAGACTGCCTTGACTGTAAGTGTTTGGAGGTGACTGCCTCTGACCACAGTGGTCCCATTTTGCTGTCGTGAGTAACAGCTGACCTATCATCTGGAAATATTTCCTTTAAAGCCATCTCAGTGGGTGGCCATTGCCTATTTGTGTGGAAGAAAATGCCATGATCCTGTTTGGTCTGTCTAACTGATCATTATTACTGGGTGACTTAAGTTCTTCTGGGGGGGGCAAGGAATTGTCGGTCAGGGATACTCTAGCTGTGGATTTCCTGCATCAAGCAAAGAAGTAGTTTGACTAGATGGCCTCTAAGCTCTCTTCCAATTCCTAGGACTCTAGCCCTTTCTTTAAGAACACAAGAAGAGCCCTGCTGGATTAGACCAGTGGTTCATCTATTCCAGCATCCTGTCTCACACAGAGGACAACCAGTTCCTCCGAAGGGCCAACAATAGGACTGAGACCTTCCCGTGATGTTGCCTCCTGTCCCTGGGATTCAGCGGTTGACTGCCGCTGAACATGTATTCACCATGGCTAGTAGCCACTGATAGACCTATCCTCCATGAATCTATCTAATCCCCCTTAAATGTTGTTTATTCCTCTCTCCATCACTACATCCTCTTGAAAGCGAATTCCACATTTTAATCACTCTCTGTGTAAACATGCCTGCCATTTGTCAGGGTGTGTGGCATATGGAAATAAGTTATGCTAATGGATTATGCTAATGAGCTCCTGCACCTCTTTTTCTATGGAATAACCCCTGAGGCTGTTAATGAATAGAGGACATTTTGGAGGATATGAATTCACAGGGTAGCTATAGCCATTTTTACTTCTGTAAAAATATCCCGGTCTGTTGATGTATATTTTTCGGGAACATATTTATCCACCAACCCTAATAAGCAAAGTTCAGGATCTCTAGGTAACTTAAAACCCATTCTGTGAATTTCTTCAAGTATCTTCATCCACAGTCTCAACAGCCTCCCGGCTCCACCGCAGGTGCTCACTTTTAGCAGTAAATAATATTTAGAGTTGTGCATTTGATGTTCTCTATTAGGAATAAGATACCAACTGTCAATTACTTTGTCATAGTTTTCTTTTAACCCAGCACGGATAATGGACGCCAAACTTGGTGTGAAAACCTGTTGCTGTTCATCACCCGTCATTATGTAGGACAAGGGGGGAAAGAATGTGATTTTTGAATGTGATTTCTGACACTTTTTTGAATGTGATTTTTGACACTTTCATATATATATATATATATATATATTAACAGCTGTCACTGTGCCTTCAAAAGTTTAATCGTAACAGATCCTGGTTTGTAACTGAGAAGCTTCTGATTAGAGAAACTTATAGCAGAATGTATATATTTTATAACTGCATTTTTTTGTATAAGAAGCCATATTTAGCAAAAGTATTATTAAAAGCATCTGTAGAAGGAATTAGGATGCAATAAGAAATGGAATGCATATTTAAAAGTTGCATGGCCGCCGAGAGCAAAGTTTAATGTGATTCAGAACCCCTTCTCAACAAGCTCTCCCCTCTGCAAGCCCAGGAAGTCCCCCAGTGTTCTGAAGACAAGATAAACAAGTGAAATTACTGACACCAACGAGAGATGCACTGAGTCAAATCATGCTCATATGATGTTAACTGCCTGGTACCAATTAGAGACCCTTTAATGTGTAAACTCTATGTGATGTCATTTGGGGTGTAAGACCTCCTGCCCTTCCTGGTTCTGGCAGAATACAGCTTTGGAGCTGCTGGAGTGCTAAGGCACTCATCAGCCCTGTACTCCCTGTTATGAATTCATTAAACAGATATTTATCTAACTCGTTGGACTCAGACTGTGTGATTCCAATTCGGCCAAGGGGTCACACTGATACAGATTTGTTCATCATTATCCTTATGATAGCCTGTCCTTCTGAAGTGAAATAATCGTAATTCATTTGAAAAGAGCTTTTCATCACAACAGCATAAACTGAATATACTAGGCCCTTCCTACATGCTCTTTTAGAGATCAGGTGTCTCAAAAAGAGTCAGCCCAGTACATAACAAATTGGAAGTCTTATTAGAATTCACAACATCTCTTAAAATTGAGGATACTGAGACCATTTTATTGAATTTGCTTTATCAGCTGATTCGGGAAAGGTCACATAACACCCACCTTTTATGATACTGAACATGCATTATCCACTCTGCCCACAACTGCATGAACTTAGATTCACAATTGTACATCAAGGACTGAAGAAGCAATATTCCATTTAAATCTTAATCTACTCCATATTATAAAACTTCAGTTTTAAAATTTGTCTAAGCACACTCAGGTTTATCGAAGCACTCCCACAATTTCATTTCCTTGTTTCAGCCACATATTTAGGTGGTAAGAGAAGAAGAAGAAGAAGAATTGTATGGCATTGCGTGCAGAATAGCCAGGAGATCCTAAGATTGTCTGGCAGTCAGAATTACTAGCTCTTTTAGTGTTATGCACCACTAGGTAGTGAGCTAAACTTGTCCCACCTGGAGGCTGGCATCCCTAGGCCAGGTCTACCAATATAGTGGAAAGGGATGGGTAGACCTATTATCCAGAGACCAGGTCCACCAATATAGTGGGAAAGGGTGGGTAGACCCCCAAAGCCCCGGCGGTCACTTTAAGGCACATCTTTTTATTCCATGATTCAGGGGGAGATTTACGGATATGCTCTAAACCCCCCCCCCCCAACAACAACAACTGATGCGGTAAATATTATTATCCCTCAGACCCTCAGATTCCAATGTACAGAAGTCGACCGGGGTTCTCTTCTTGGTGAGAAAGATCAATGCTTATCCTTAATCACAAAGAAAGGATTGAACCTCATCTCCGCGGTGTGTTTTTCGGCTGCTTCCAAAACTGGTTTCACGTAGGGCCTTGCGATGTTGGCAGCGCCCTCCAATCTTTCTCTGACCGCTTCCTGCACCCCATCCGCTAAGGGTTGGAGGGCAACCTGGACTTCTCGGAGGTATGCCAGGACAATCTTGACCTCAGGGGCCAGATTTTCCAACTCGTGCATCCTCGCTTTCAGCCTCTCCGTCTGGTTTTGGCCCATCTCCTCTACTCTGGTACGGAATGCGGTAGAGTACGGCCTCACCTTCTCCAGGGCCTGTTCGGCATGGGGTGCCACGACGGGTTCCAGAGCATGGATGAGATCTCTGGTGGCGGGCTCCAGTCTTCTGGAAAAATCCCGAATGGCGTAGAAGAGCTTCTCTCCCACACCTGCTGGGATTCCAACGGCCAGGTCTACAGTTTCGACGACCTCTTTGGGCAGCTCATTCACCAGCTTTTCAAAACGGTCGCTGATGTTCCTAAAGCTTTCAGAAGCTTGGTCTCTGAAGAGGGGGAAAGGAAAGGGGAGAGAGAGGGTGAGAGCTCAGCTGGTAGGCTTGTCAACCTCCAAATGGTAGCTGGAGATCTCCCAGAATCAGGCCTGTAGCTACGGTGGGGCTTTTGGGAGCTCCACCCCCTTTCTTAAAGGCACAGCCCCACAAGAATTTCTCCTGTAAATGCTTTTATCAATTTCTTTTTTTCAATTTTAAATTACAGTACAATAACAACAACAATAAGAACAAACAATTACAGAAATAGGAACTAGTAAACAATTGCAGTTAGTGCCAGATATAATGAAGAACTGCATAATACCGTCTTGGTACAGAATAACCTGACGATATTTCATCTTTGAAAACAAATTCTAGGAAGGGGAGCCATTTCAGATGGAAATCTGAATGTTCAGATGTAGAGCTATAGTAAAACACTTTATCAGAAATTTTATCCATAGCATAAAAATCCAAAATCTTAGAATACCATAATGATAATGACAACTTGTTTGAGGATTTCCAACTGCTGGCTACAACAACTTTTGCTGTGGTTAGTAAAACAGAAATAAGCTCCTGGCGGAATCTTGGGATATGACTGTCTCGCCAGAGATCCAACAGACTAGATTCAGGAAGCTGTGGAATCATAAAACCTGTGATATCTTTAATAGAGGAAATAACTTTTGTCCAAAATTGCCAAACACCACCACCAACAGTGGATGAAGGTACCCTGTTCCCCACAGTCATTTTAGAACATTTTTAAAGGTGTGCTCTCTTTTAAGAAGAGTGGGGTGCTGTCATTGACTAATTCCCACACTGAACAAGGGGGTTGGAGTAGGTGACCTCTATGATCCCTTCTAACTCTGTGCCAAGAAACTGGTTTCCTTTAAGAGAGTTTATCTGCCTAAGTGCTAGCTTTCTTGACTATAGAAGTCATCACCGCCACCAGCTGGCTTGTGATCAGAACTGTTGCTTAGGATGGCAGAAGTCATTAACTTGCAGCAGCTGAGAACTGTCATCTAAAGTGGTTGACAGCTTGCAATTTAGAGATCTATCCTGGTAACAGCTTTCTATTGGCTAAATGGCTTTTCTTTCCGCACTTTCAGCCCCACCAGGAAAAAAAACTGCCCCATGAGCCACAAAATCGTGGCTATGGGCCTGCCTGGAATTACAACTGATCTCCAGAGGACAGCAGGCTTGCTATTCCCCAGTTCCAGGGGCTTCTGCCCAATGGTGGCCAGTTGGTTGGTGTGGGGGAAACCCAGCCCCCAAGCAGGAACATTGCCACATGTCAGGGGTGTCATGCTGTGATACTCTGGTTTTTGGGCAAAAGTCTATGGTTTGATGCTGATTTTACCATAGTTTTGCCCAAAAACTAGAGCGTTACTCCCAATGTCACCAGCACGATGACATCACGTCACAGCCCACTCCTGGAATGCCCCCCATCCCCCTCACCAGTATGATGATACAACCTGGCATCCCGGTAGAGTCTGGAGATTGCCCGGTATTATAGCTGATCTCCAGACTTCAGAGCTCAGTTTCCCTAGAGAAAAATGGCTGCTTTGGAGGGTTGACGCCATACCTCTCCCCAAACCCCGCCCTCCAAAGGCTCTGCCCCCAAATTGCTCGGAATTTCCCAACTTGAAGTTGGTACCCCTGCAGATCCCTTGGTAGGGTTGACCAGGTCTGCTCTGGGAGCTTTTTGGTGCGTGATGACATCACCCGGAAGTGACATCATCGCCCAGGGCACATTGTGGGCAGGGGCTCTTATCGTTCGAGGGAAAACCATAGAGTTTTCCCTTGAACGACAGAGCATCCCCCAGCAACGTACCCGGCGCGATGATGTCACCTCCGGGAACTGTCATTGCGTTGGGCACGTTGGTGCGAATGCGGCACTCTGAGGGCAGGGTTCCACCACAGCCGGATCTGGGTCGGTGGATTGGGGGCCTTGAAAACAGGCAAACCCCCACCCCCAGTGGGGGAATGGCAGTCCTGTCCCTCAGATATCTCTTCTGACTGAGAGGATATGGGGTAAGGAAGGCTGATTTGCTTACTTCACCGCATGGACAACCTCCAGCTTTCTGACCAAGTTTGCTTGCTCTTCGAAGGGCCTGGTAATGTTTCTGAAATATTCTTCAACATTATGCTTTAAGACGTGCAGCCGGGAACCTGGCTCTTCACTGCAGACAGAAGCCGGGGTTCCTGGAGGACAAGAGGGGGAAAAATAATCCAGGAGGTGAGTCTGACAGAGAATGACTGGCCCATGGTTACTGAGTGTGGGCCTCCAAACCGCTCTCCGTGGCTGAAGTCTGGTATTCGAACCTCAACGACACTCTAGATTCCGCTGCTCTAGACTCTAAATTCTCCTATACGATTGCCAGGTTTCCCTGGCCTCTGGTGTGTGTCACCAAGGATGTCTCCCTCCACGTACCTCAAATCTCCTGGTATTTCCAAACCCAGAGTTGGGAACTCAAATCCTCCCTATTAATTTCCAGGCAAAGCAAAACCTGAGCAAAGAGTGAGGCGCCGCTCATGGCGTTTCAAACCCTTCCTAGGCTGGTTGCTATAATTACTTTGGAATGAAGGGCCTATCCTAACAACTTTCTTTTGTGGCAAGATGTGTGTAAGAATGCTGATCGGAAAACTTCCCTTTCAGTTACGTAGTCTGCTGAATTACCCTCTTCCCATCCCTCTGACTTTCTTTAACCCTTGACAGACAGCTTGGGGGGCAGAATAGCAAAGATGGTTCTGTTGGACCAAAAAGGACCAAATTCCCTCTGATTCTTTTTTTAAAAATTGCTTTCAGTGTAATCATGATACTAATCAAACCAGGTTTTGACCATTTGTTTGTTTTAGTTATCTGGTTCATTAATGTCTGAACCACAGGCTCTTGGCTTCAAGCCTTATGTTAAAGAAAAATGGTTGTGTAATTCAGATCAATCCAGCCTGAAAAGTGTACATTGGGTTACGAAGATAACAACTGTACTTCAGATGTTCCTCACGGGCTGCCAAAACATCAGGAAGAGATCAGTTCCAAACAGTCCTTGGTCTGTGATCTGCAAACATTGATTTGCCCAACGGACTTTGCTCTTACAATCCCAAATTTGCCTTTTTGGTGGACAGAAAGAACAGTTTGATCATGAAAGAACTGTGATTGATGTATTGGGGGCGGGCGGGACAATTTCGGAAAAGCAAATGGGGTGTGGGCAAATGAGGCTAATCCCTGAATACCACATCTGCGAGTGAGTTTCTGGTTGGTTATTCTATTGTTGCCAACTTCCAGGAGGGACCAGGAGATCTCCCAGAATTACATGTGATCTCCAAAGCTCAGTTTCCCGGGACAAAATGGCAGATTTTGAGGATAAACTCTATGGCATTATACCCTGCCTGAACTCCCTTCCCCCAGACCTGCCCTCCCCAGGCTCTACTTTCCAAACCTCCAGGAGTTTCCCAGACCACCATCGGCAGCCCTAAAACCCCATCCTATATATATATATAAGGCAAGCCATGATCCCAGTGACTCACCTCACCTCCCACTGGCCACTGGGGAAGCTGCCTTGGTGTCCTATTGGCCCATCCCTCTGGCTCCCCATTTTTACACCCCCACTTTTGATGCATTGCAACTTGGGAGTTGTAGTTCTCAGCCGGCCTTACTGCAACCGTAGCAACGGGAATTAGAATGACAACTCCCAAGTTAGGAGTCCCAAGAGGCTCTGGGGCATTACTGGGGGGTCCCAAGAAGCCATGGGGCATTAGCAGGGTAAGTGTTAAAGGGAAAGCACCTTTGGAACTGAAAGGGGTTGGGCGGGGGGAAGGGAAGGGGGAAAAATCCTGAATACATCTCCAGCTCCCAATCAGAGAAGGCAAGGATACCCAACGCAGGGCCCTGGAACCCAGTCTTGGTTCCTGGTCCTTCTCTGGGACCCGGAAGTCACATAATCGTGCAGGACACATTGCAGGGGACGCTCTATCGTTTAAGGAAAACTCTATGGTTTTTCCTTCAACAATTGAGCATCCATCTGACCCTCCGCAGCGCGCCCGGCATGATGACCTCACATCTGGGTGACATCATTATGCTGAGCACCTTGGCGTGAACGAGACACTTTGGGGTTGGGGCTCCTCCCGCTGGCCGAATTGGGGATGGCAGATTGGGGGCCATGAAAGCGGGCAACCCCCTGCCCCCGTCGGGGGAATGGGAACCCTAATTACAACTGATCTCAAGACTACAGAGATCAGTTCCTCTGGAGAAAGTGGCTGTTTTGAAGAGTGGACTGCGTGGCATCACAGCTTTACCGAGCTCCCTTCTCTTCCTGGGCCCGCCCATGAATCACCATGGATTTCCCTACCCAGAGCTGGCCACCCTACTCAAAGATCAATTTCCCTAGAGTCAAGGGCAGCTTTGGAGGACAGAATCTATGATACTAGATCCTCGCTGAGATTCCTCCCCACTCCAGACTCTGTCCTCCCCAGGCACCACCCTCAAACATCTTGGTTTCTTTGGCATCTTTCAGTCCCTCCCTGCAGGAACTTCTGTGTCTGGTGCCTGTTCTGCTGGTGGTTGTTCCCGGAGTGCCTTTTCCTTATCGGCACCCCTCTGGGACAAGAAGTGCTTCTTTCTTCTTACGTCTGCAGCTGGCGCCGCATCCTGAACGAAACAGGTTCGAAACAAGCTGGTAGGAACAGGCCGTCTACAGCCCTCACCTGTAGTAAAGAAGCTGGAGTCCAGTTCAACGTGCGCCCCCCCCGAAAGCTTAGACCTAGAATTAAACTTTGTTGGTCTTAAAGGTGCCGCTGGACTCAGCCATTGTTCTGGAAATCAGTTAAGCCCTGGCTGGCGGCAAGCCCCCGACTCCAGCGCTCTGCACCAACCTCTGGGGATTTCTGCAACATTGGGGAAAGGGAGAGGAGCTGCAGACGGTGGGGCTGAGCCCAGGAGGAAGCATTTATTTGCTTTCAAAATAGGGGTGGGGGGGGAGAGATCCACCCCCTGCCCCCCTGCAAGCCCATTTGTGGCACCTACAGAACTGAAATAGGTGAGTTGCCCCCAATTTAAGCCCTAAAAATTGTGTGTGTGCACAGCCTGTTGACTTGGGAGTGAGGAAGGGAGACATATGGGCCGACGAGTGAGGAGGAGGAGGAGGAAACACAAGACACACTTGGGGGGGATCGGCTTATTTTATGCATACTTAGTTTGAAGTGAGAGACTGGGACAAGGAGGTAGCCGCCGAAATCCATGATGAAAGGGAGACACTGGAGTGGGGGCACAGCAAAATCGATAGGGGGGCATTGCAAAACCAGTAGGGGGCGCTGCCCGGACACAGGCTACAGCCATGCCAGGAAGGGAGGCCTCTGGACGGGGCTCTGCTGTCCTCTGGCTTTGTCTGCACCCCGGGCTCGCCTGTGGTGCCTGAACTTGCCTTCTTGATGGCAGCTGACGGAGGTGTTGTGAAGGCAGCAGGGGGGGGGAGGAGTGAATGCCAATGGTTGGGGGGGAAGACAGCAAGGATGGGGGAAGTAGTGGAGTGCCGTGGGTGCAGGGATAGTTGAGAGGAAGAGGGGAGGGAGTTGAGATGAAGGGAATCACTTTCTTCCTTCTTCCTCTTCCTCGATCAACCTTCCCTCTCTTTCTCCCCTTTTCCCTTTATCGGTCAATCTACCCCCCTTCTCTTATAACCTAACCCCCATTTCCCCCTTTCTCCCATTCCCTTCGCAACAGCCTCCTTCTAACTATGCCTTGCCTCCCTCTATCTTTCCTTCCCAGTCCGGGCCGGGGCACTCACCGAGAGCCTCTTTCTAGAGCCCGTTGTATTTGTTCCCACCGCGGGACTTATTCTGAGTCTTCCGTAGATTTGTTGAACCCTTTCAGAACCTGAGCGCTGCCTCAGGTCGTTGCCACCCATTCCATAAGTCGCATGGTCTGTTCTGAAATGACTCCTGGTGAATTTTTTATCGGCGAGCCAGTATTCTCTGTTGCGAGAGTGGGGGAAGGATTATCTGGCTCCTTTATAAACCTCTATTTCGATTGCCTTCCCCCTCCCCTGCATCTTTCCCAGTTCTATAAAATGAGACCGGATAACCAGAATCAAAACAGAGCAGAGTTCATGTTGCGGGACTTCCTCTTTCGTTTGCCCACTAAGGACCCTCTCCCCAACTATGTCCCAGTGTGTCAGCAGACTTTCCAGCACAGTACAGGGGGCAAAGTGGAGGAGCTGGCAAAAAATCACAACCCTCCCTCCCTCCCTCCCTCCCTTTCTTTCTTTCTTTCTTTCTTTCTTTCTTTCTTTCTTTCTTTCTTTCTTTCTTTCTTTCTCTCTCTCTCTCTCTCTCTCTCTCTTTCTGTCTCTCTCTCTCTTCTCTCTCTCTCTCTGTCTCTTTCTCTCTCTATCATCTTTCTTTCTATCTTTCTATCTTTTGCCTTTGAGTCAGGGCTGCCTTATGGCCACCCGCAGGGTTTTCAAAACGAGAGACATTTTAGAGATGGTTTGCCATTTCCTGCTTCTTCATAGCAACCCTGATATTCCTTGATGGTCTCCCATTCGGGTACTCGCCAGGGCCAACCCTACTTAGCTTCCGAGATCCTGGCCAACCAGATCAGGGTTTTCAATACAAACTGGTATTACTAAAGCGGCTACCCTTCTGATTTCTATGACGGCCTTGTGTGATTCCAGCTGTTTTTATTTTCAGTCTCTTCCTTAATAGAATTTGGCTGCCCCAAACTGAGCTGTGTTTCCATCTAACTTCCTATCCCCGTGACCTCGAGAATTCTTCCCTGATTAGCCTCTGCCAGCTCAAATCTTACTATATAAACAGCAAGCTGGCCGAAGGTCCATTCTCATCCAGGGCAAGGTACCCCCCTTGACCCTTGCTGCACCAAGTAACCAGATCGGATGACAAGCAGCATTACAGGGCTTCCAGGGGGGTGGCCCCGTGTTACTTTGCAAAGAAGATCTAGGTTCAAGTCCAGGAGTACCTTAGAAACCATGAAGATTTTGGAGATACAACCTTTCAAGAGTCAAAGCTCCCTTCTTCAGGTGTCTGACAAAGGGAAATTTGGCTCTCGAAAACTCAGTACCCCTAAAATCTTAGTCTCTTGGATTGTTGAATGGCTGGTCCTGCTACAAATAGTCCCCAAAATAGTAAGTAATGTTTAGTCCAATAAACCTCTCTTTACACCAACTCCTCTTGGCCATTTCCCCCTAGTTGTTCACCTGTCTGAGGCAATCATCTTGGAGCTCTCTAATCTGTTCTGGATTGCCCCATTTGGAATAATCTGCTATCCCCCGCAAACTTGGCCACCTGGCCCCATATCGCTTGCGGATTGCTCACACACCACCAGCCTCAATTTCCTGCCTTCCCTCTGTTGTGCGAATGGATTGTTTATTCCCCGCTGTTCCTTAATAAGCAATAAATTCCTGTTATCCAAACCTTGGGAAGATGGCAGTTTAAGAGAAGCAGAATAGGTCTTTCTAATTCCTCTGTTAACTTTCTGTCCCTTTTTAAATTGTTTGAACATGCTTAGGAGGACCATACCTTGAGGCTAAAAGAAGAGAGGGAATGGGGAAGAGCAGAAAATGGGGCTGCCTGAGGAACTAAATTTGAATGGGGCATAGAAGGAGGGGGAAGATTCATTGTATGAAGCAGAGTATATATAGGTGGGTGGTGGGAATAACAGTACTCAAGATGGAGGTCAGGGCTAAAAGCACAGTAGGGGGCACAGCAGCTGAGCTTGGAATGACAGGTGTCCTGGGTTCTAATCCCCTTTCTACCACCATGTTCATTGTGTAGACTTAGCCCAGTCACGATTTCTCTGCCGACGTTGGAGGCCTGCTTGCTGATAGGACAAAATGGCATCAACCCGTAGGAAGCACTCCACAGACCCTATCCTGGGCTTTGTGAAGTAAGGGCTTTGGCTGAGCAACTAAAAGAACAAGTAAATTACCTCACAGTTTGACTCACCGGCATGTTTAGACAGCAAGTTCAGAAATAAAGACAGAATTCCTCAAGCAGGAAGAGTTCTGTTGAAGTCTAAACAGTCTGCGATTTTTTACCAATACAGTTGACCTGAGGAATATTAACCTTTGAATTTGAATCCTACTTGAATGATTTGATGATCCAACTTTAAGCCTCATAAGGCTTGTCCCCCCACTCCCAAAAAACACCCCTGGTATTCAAAAGAACCATAACCCATCCCCAAATTGTGTCTGGGGGTCTCTCACTCAGAATCTCCCGCCATCCTGTTCTATTTCCCTCCACTCACCGGCATAGATGGCCAAGGCCAGCGTAATGGCAAGGAACTTCATGGCGGCTTCGTCCACAGTGGGGGTGAAAGCAGTGGCTGTCTCTGAGTGGTGGGAGCCCCGAGGGGGATACCTGATCCCTTTTCCCCCGCTGTTACTCATTAACACTGGCCCAGGGGCTCCTGGGAAAGGAGACTGTTCCCTTGCCTAGCTCCTTGGGACATGGCCAAAGCACACAAATCCATTGCAGCAACGAGGAGGAGGAGAGGGAGATAACTGGAGGAGCCTGAACTTCAGTTGTCCCAGTTAAGAGACAAGAGGTTAAGCAAACATCTCTACCAATGAACTCAAGGAGAATGTCGCCAGGTCAGAACAAAGGTCTATCTCGTTTCCAACAGTGGTCAACCGAGTGCCTTAACGAAGTTCTTACAGCAGACCATATTAAAAAATGGCAGTAGATGCATCGCTATAGCATCATTATATTATAGCGGTACAACTGCTATCAATTTTGACAGAGGCAAAGAGAGCTCTGATGGCCAGGGGAGGGAACTGGTGTGTAAGAGGAGATAACTAGGGGAGTCCCGCCATGTTCAGCTTCCATCACTGCTACGGATGGAGAACACAGTGAGGGAATCGTCCCTGTGTGGAAACAATGTCAGAGATACCTTGATCATAAGGGTTCGGGGGTGACTGGCTCTGAGAACAGTGGTACCATTTTCCTGTCGTGAGTAACAGCTGACCTATCCTCCAGAAATATTTCCTTTAAAGCCATCTCAGTGGGTGGCCATTGCCTATTTGCGTGGAAGCAAATGCCACGATTCTGTTTTAGGGAGAAGGATTTCCTTTGATCCGTCCAGCTGATCATTATCACTGGGTGACCTAAGTTCTGCTCGGGGGGGGGGGGGAATCTGCTTTCTCCACATCATCCACAGTTTTTATCTACCTGTAATGCTATCTACCTATAGTGGGAGGCAGTAGCTCTCCCTTGCTGGAGGTTTCTAAGGAGCTGTCCGTCAGGGATTCTCTAGCTGTTCATATGACTTCTCCGTTGAAGCTCGGAGAGGAAAGAATCAGTTGTTCCAAACATTCCTTTGTCCAAAGCGGACAGATTCCGTCCCAAATGCTCTAGGAGACGTGTTTCCTCTCTTGGGGTGCCAAAACATCCGGAAAAGAGATTGGCTAGGGTTGCCAGGTCCCCTGGTTCCATGGGGGGTTTTTTCCTCTCACTGCCAGCCAGCTGGCCCGTGGGGTGGAGCCCCGCCCCCAAGAGACCTTTTAAACCAGGGATGTCGAATTCATTTGTTATGAGGGCCAGATCTGACATAAATGAGACCTTATTGGGTCCGGCCATGTGTGTCATGAAATGTAATGCCAGGTAGCGGAGATATAAACTTTATAAAGGACCCAAACACAAAGAGTTTTTTTTAAAACTTAAGATAAAAACATGCTTAAAACATTAGCACTCTTGCAATATTTGGTCTATTTTAACAGTCTCTGATAACTGACCCCTCTTGCTCTGAATCATTGCATCAAAATGTCTGTGCTGTTGCAATCTTGAGCATGCTACTCAGGTGTGTCTCTGTGAGCTGCAAACCTACTTTTGATTTATTGACACTTACCAGAGAAATCCAAAGTGGCCATTTTCTCTGGGCGAACTGATCTCTGTCACCTAGAGATCAGTTGTAACCCCAGGAGATCTCCAGACACCACCTGGAGGCTGGCAACCCTATTTGGTCTCCACTCACCTGTAAAGATGGCCAGCGCTAGAGTCAGGGCGTGAAGCTTCATGGTGCCTTAGATGTGACTACTGTGTATCTGTTTGGGGTGTAGGCAGGGGCCCTTTAGGAGCTGCGGGGCCTCCGAGGGGAATTGCTGATCCTCCCTCGGCATGCGGTCACTCACTAATGGAGAGAGGGCATTTTATTTGTCCTGGCCCTGGGGGTCAGGGTTCATTGGTGACTGGGGGAGTCCTCTGTAGGCTAGGCTTCTTTCTCTTCTTTCGATTGCAACCCAAATGTGAACTGGATCTACATGAATCAATGTAAATGTACCCCTTTTTGCAACATACTTCTTGACAGATTTATTCACTGACCTCGGGATCATTGCTTCTAGATCCAGGTCATGTTCAGTGAGGGTTGCCGGCAACGCTCCCTCTAAGCTGTGGAGTCTTGTGAGCCAAAATCCTACTTTGTGAGCTACTGGCATGAAAGTTGCGAGCGAGCGATTGGGCTGCCGCATACGTTGGTTTGCTCTGGAGCCCTCCTTCCTGAGCCAAGACAAAAACGTGTGAGCTGGAGGCTAAAAAACTGTGAGCTAGCCCACACTAACTCAGCTTAGAGGGAACACTGGTTGCCGGCAGGGGTAATTTCGTAGAAAAAGAGCTGCAGGTGCTCATTAGCATACCTAATAGGCTATTAGCATATGCCATGCCCCCTGACATCACTGGAAGTGATGTCAGAAGGAGAAGAAAAGGGGGGGCATCTTCAAAAGTCTGCCCTCCACTCCATCCCCTTCCAAGTGCCAGTTTCTGCCTCTCTCCTAGAGTTGCCAGCTTTGGGTTGAGAAACTCTCCGCGATTTGAAAGGGTGGGGTGTGGGGAAGGGAGGGACCTCAGCAGGCGTCTGATGCCACAGAGTCCACCCTCCAAAGCAGGCATTTCCTCCAGGGGAACTGATTTATGGACTCTCGAGATCCGTTGTAATTACCGGAGATCTCCGGCCTCAGCCAGGAGGTTGGCAACCGAGCCAGAAATGAAACAGGTGACGATGGTTCTTCTCCCTGTTGTGGAGAGGCAGCTGTCTAATGCCTGTAGCAGCAAAATAACAGGGGAGCCCAGTGGTGTCTCAGGGACCAAGCGGTTAAAATGTCAGTCCAGGGTCTGGGAGACCCATGTTCAAATCTCCTCTCGTGCCATGGAAGCTCGCTGGGGGATCTTGGGCCTGTCACCCGCTCTCAGCCTAACCCACTCTCATCTTTGTGTCCCTCCTTGGGGGGGGGGAGAGGGTGGGATATAAATAAAGAACTAAAATGAGGAAATCGCCCCTTTATTGCAGAGGCTACCGCCAAAGGCATCTGACCCGGGCAAGGGGCTGCAGCAGCGGAAGCTGCGAGTCTTTCAAAACGCTGCTGGACTCCTTCCGACAGCTTAGAGGGAACACTGGTTTTTCAGCTGCTACCCACCTGCCATTATCCCACTCCAGCTGCTAACTTTCTGCCATGGGCATCCCGCCCTTGCTCCAGTTAGGCATGTTGTACCTTTGCACCTGGACTCCCTTCTCTGCAACACGCCTCCCGGCTTCTGAGTGGGAAATAAGGGCCCTGGGAGCCCCATTCCAGCCAGTATGTGAGGAAGGGCGCTTTGCCTTTCCAGAGCTCCTACTCTGAAAGTCCGGTTGGTCTCTAAGGTGCAGCTGGTGGACTCGAACCTCGCTCTTCCACGCCTGAGATAATGCTCTCTCCCTCTCCGACTAGTGGCTTCTGACTTCCCGCCCCTGGGCCGCTTTCCTCCCCAGCTGCAACCAAGCCAACGGCCTTCTGCACGGTGCCTCTGCGCCCTGACGCCCTCCTCTGCAGCTCCCCTCCCAGCTCCTGGCTGGCAGAGAAGGAGGGCTCCGGGATTGGCTTGCCAGTTCATAGCAGACAAAGGGTGCTTGGCCTCTGGACTGAACACGCCTGCCCGGGGAATCTGGCTGCCCAGAACCGGGCCATTCTCTTTGCCTGGTGGCCACTCAGCACCTCACTCACCCTGGGGCTTTTCTGGTGGTGGCGTGGAGGAAGAAGGTGCAGGGATGCCGGGGGGAGCCCCCACCTCCCCCTCCATTCCCGCCCTGCACTCCCCTTGGGCCAGGGGCTTCCTGGCACGCAAGCTAGGAATGGTGCAGGGGGGCTCTGCAGGGCTTCTTCTTTCTCTAGAGAGGGAAGCACAGGGGCAGGGAGCTGGGGGCAGGGCTTGCTGTCACTGCCATTTGTGCCGGCTCCTGGGCTCCCAGAGCGGTGCTCCGGCACGCTCCAGCCCAAAATGATCCCTGGTTGCCAGACCCCCTTTCCCAGTGGGGTTTTCCCCAATCTGGGGGCCTCCTTGCCCCAATGAGCAACCACCCGGCCACCCCTACTGCAAAATTTAAAAGGCTCTCCAGCTGGAGGGAGGAAAGGGGGTGGCAACCAACAGCATTGAAAGGGACCCTTTTAGGCGATTCTGCATTGGTTTTTTCCCTCTGTTGTTTTACCAAACCCACGTTGGAACAGAAATTCCCCTCTGCATTGCATGCTGCTTTCACTTTCTTTGAGCATCGGGTTTTATGGTACTTTCTACCCTGCATGCCACTTTTACTTTCTTTGAGTGTCGGGTTTTATCGTACCCTCTACCCTGCAAGTTGCTTTCACTTTCTTTGATCATCAAGTTTTATGGTACCCTCCACACTGTATGCCGCTTTCACTTTCCTTGATCCTTGGGTTTTATGGCACCTTCTGCATAGATTTAGGGCTACTCAGGGGTGACTTTGCAGTCAGTATGGCATTGCCCCAAGGTATTTGGATGTGGTTTGGAGCTGCACCTTTTCCTCAATGTTGAGAAAATGTGGAGTGAATGTCAAGTGCAGAATCGCCCTTCAGTGCTGTTGGGAAGAGGTGGGGGCCAGGTGCCTGTACTGCAAGCTGCAAATTCATGGCTTGGAGTGCAGGTATGTGCACCCCCCCCCCCGGCCAAAAGCATTTAAGGGGACCTGCCAGGGACTTGGAAGGACTTTGCAACACTATATTCAGCTTCCAGTTGAAAGGAGAGAGAGACACCTAATCTAAAGAGTACTTTCCCTATCACAAAGGGCGAGCTTGTCCAGCATCGTGTGTGTGGGAATATTGGGGTATTGTCTCCACAGGAGAGGCCTGCAGAGTCATGTGTCTCCATGGAAGGCCATGTGAGAGGAGGGGGAGGACAAAGGGAGAGGAGGGGCCAGTGGGCAGCTCCCAGGTTAGGACATAAGAACATAAGAACATAAGAGAAGCCACTGTTGGATCAGGCCAGTGGCCCATCCAGTCCAATACAGTGGCCAAAAACACCAGGTGCCCTCACAAGGTCCAGCAGTGGGGCCAGGACACTAGAAGCCCTCCCACTCTTCCCCCCCCACAAGCATCAAGAATACAGAGCATCACTTGCCCCAGACGGAGAGTTCCTATCTATACCTTGGGGCTAATAGCCACTGATGGACCTCTGCTCCAGATGTTTATCTAATTCCCTCTTGAAGCCGTCCATGCTTGTAGTTGCCACCACCTCCAGTGTTAATCACCCTTTGGGTAAAGAAGGACTTCCTTTTATCCATTCTAACCCGACTGCTCAACAATTTCATCGAGTGCCCACGAATTCTTGGATGGTGAGAAAGAGAGAAAAGTTCTTCTTTCTCTACCTGCTCTATCCCATGCATAATCTTATAAACCTCGATCATGTCACCCCTCAGCCGTCGTTTCTCCAAGCTAAAGAGCCCCAAGCGCTTCAACCTTTATTCATAGGGAAAGTGTTCTGACCCTTTTATCATACTAGTTGCCCTTTTCTGTACTCTTCCAAATGCTATAATATCCTTTTTGAGGTGTGGTGACCAGAACTGTACACAGTACTCCAAATGAGGTTTCACCATCGATTTATACAGGGGCATTATGATACTGGCTGATTTGTTTTCAGTTCCTTTCCTAATAACACCTAGTATAGTGTTGGCCTTCTTCATTGCAGTCGCACACTGTCTCGACAAAGAGAGGCATCCCATTCACGGAGATAACACTATAACACTATATACCCTTATAGATAACACGGAGATAACACTATATACCCTTATAGTGATGTAAGCGCCCCCTAATATCCAGGCATGCTGCGCCGCTCATCCTGACACCTCGGGTAGAGGAGAGAAACTGATGGAGTGACAGACTCCTGAGAACCACTACAGTAAAAATAAACACACACACACAAAAAACAACCCGTCAGAAGTATCTCAGCTGGTTCCCTTCTGATCGTGTGAAAGCAACATGGCGGAAGCCGCTGTAAGCAAATGGCATACCAGTGCTACATAAACAGGGTGTCATTTGGAATTTGCTAGGGTCGTCTTCTTTATTATATAACCTGAAGGAAGTTACGTCATCGTAGTCATCATCATCATCATTTTATTTACATCATTCATAGTCGGCCTTTTTCACTTGGATTACACAGAGTGAGTCAATACAATTGACAGAGTGGGTTATTCAATAAGCAATACAACACAAACCAAAACAATAGAATCAATCAAGAAGAAGAAGAGGAGGAGGAAGAGGAGGAGGAGATTGGATTTATACCTTCACTTGGAGTCTCAGAGCGGCCTACAATCTCCTTTCCCTTCCTCTTCCCACATCCTGCGAGGTAGGTGGGGCTGAGAGCAGCTCCGAGAGAACTTGTGACTGACCCAAGGTCACCCCAGCAGCCACATGTGGAGGAGGGGGGAATCCAACCTAGTTCTCCCAGTTCAGAGTCCGCGCTCCTAACCACTGCACCAAACCGGCGCTCAGGCAGGTGGGGCTGAGAGAGTTCTGAGGGAACTGTGACTGGCCCAAGGTCACCCAGCAGGCTCCGTGTAGAGAAGTGGGGAATCAAACCCAGTTTCTCCAGATTTGAGGCCGCTGCTCTTAACCACTACAATATGCTGGCTGTCCCCCCAGAGGGCACCTTGTGGGGCACGTGGGGCTGAGAGAGTTTTGAGAGAACGGTGACTGGCCCAAAATCACCCAGCAAGCTTCATGTGGAGAAGGAGTGGGGAATCAAACCCGGTTCTCCCAGATTAGAGGCTGCTGCTCTTAACCGCTACACTGTGCTCTTTACAGAGGCCGGCCGGCCGCGGTTCCGTTCTCTCTTGCTATTGGGGGGAAAAATCACTAATCTCTGAACATCAAGTCATAGAACACCTTGGCGTATTGTCTGACTGACTTCTGGGCGTGGGCCACATAAGGCTGCCAGGCTCCTTTGGTGGCGTCTACTCCGTCCTCGAGCCGGTCCTGTACTTGGTCGATGAAAGGTTCCAGGGACTTCCGGTATTGTCTCCACTGCCTCCGGACGCGCTGGGTATAAGGGATCAGCCAAGGCGCCAACTCGTCCAGACCGGATTTCAGCTTCTGGTTCAGGCTTGCATCTGCCTCTTGCCCTCTGGCACTGAGGGTCTTGGCGTGGGCTCTCACCGTCTTCAGGACGGGGGTGCCAAAGGGAGTCAAAACGGGATGCAGAAGGTCATAGAGTGCCTCTACGGCCGACTTCAGGGTTCCCCTCAGGTCCATCAGGGCGGTGAAAGCCTTCATCAGTGTGGCTATCGGTACAGTGGCTGCTAAGTTGTAAGCTTCGGCGATCTCGGGGGGCAGCTCGCTCTGCAGTTTATTCCAGCGCCTCTTGACTAGGGAAGTGTAATCCTGAAGGTAACGTCTGCAGGAGTGGGGGGAAGGAGGACCAGTTGGAGACTTGCGGCCATCTTGGGCAGGCTTCCCTCAGAGACCTCTAAGTTATTTTGTTTATCACTGTGATTCCCTTCATTTATACCCTGGCCTTTGGGAACCCAAAGCTGCTTACATAATTTCCCTCTTTTCCATTTCCCCCCTCCCTCTCACAGCAACCTTGTGAGGTAGGTTCAGGTGGCTAGCTGTTTTGGTCTGAAGCAACAGAATCAATGCTTGAGTCCAGGGGCACCTTTGAGGCCAACGAAGTTTAATTCTGGGGATAAGCTTTCGTCTGCATGCACACTTCTCCAGATAAATTAAAACTGACATCCTCAAGCCTTACATATTGGGGGGGGGGGGGGGGGGGTTAGTTGCCAGGAAGGACTACTTAAAGTCAAGATGCAGAAGTCACTGGGCGATAAGTGCCTCCCTCTATCCTCTCTCAGCTATATGTAGAAGAAGAAGAAGAAGAGATTAGAGTTATATCCTGCCCTTCACTTGGAATCTCAGAGTGGCTTACAATCTCCTTTCCCTTCCCCTCCCCACAACAGACACCCTGTGAGGTAGGTGGGGCTGAGAGAGCTCTTGACAGAAACTGCTCTTTTCCAAGAACAGCTGTGCCAGAGCTATGGCTCTCCCAAGGTCATCCAGCAGCTGCAAGCGGAGGAGTGGGGAATCAAACCCGGTTCTCCCAGATCAGAGTCCGCGCACTTAACCACTACACCAAACTGGCTCTACACCAAACTGGCTTGAGGAAGTCAGTTCCAATGCATCTGAAGAAGGGTACATGTACACGGAAGCTTATACCCAGAATTAAAATTTGTTGGTCTTAAAGGTGCCACTGAACTCAAACATTTATTCTTGTGAGGTAGTCTAGGATGAAAGAAAGTAATTGGCCTAAGGTCATCCAGCAGGCTTCCATGGCATGAGTGGGAATTCAAACCCGAGCCTCCCATATCCTAACCTGACCAGGGTTGCCAACCCCCCAATGGGGGTGGGTTTTCCCTCAATTTTGGGGAGCCCAATCAGCTGCCGGCCAGATCCCCGCCACGCCCAACACGCCTGGTGCGATGATGTCACTGCACCAGACATGTCGCATGTAGGATGCTCTAGCATTTGACTAAAAACACTGTGGTGACCATAGAGATTTTAACCAAATGCTAGAGTGTCCGTGTACAATGTGCCCAGCGCAATGACGTCACTTCCGGGACCCAGGAATCAAGCCAGGAGCCCCCTGCCGGCTGATGGGTGAGACCAGGCAAGCCTAAATCTGACAGTCTAACCACGACATCACACTGGCCCCCCAGTGTCCCACCTGCTACGCCAACGTAAAAACCAGTAGAGGGAGACCAGTGTGGCGTACAAGTTAGAGCATCTGACTGGACAGACCTGTGTTCAAATCTCCACTCTACCATGAAGCTTTCTGGGTGATCATGGGCTAGTCGCTTTCCCTCTGCCTGACCACCCTCACAGGGATGTTTTGAACTTGAGGGGGAGAGCCACATATGCCCCCACGATCTCCTAGCGGGAAAGAAGGAAAAGGAATGTAATAAAATACCACCCGAGAAAGGAGAGCTGCTGGTTCACTTGCTTCTTGTTTTCCTTAAGTTAGAGATATTCACATCCCACTTTTCCAAAGCCATAGAGCCTCTCTGTAGATTCCTGAGGCAGTTATCGGGTTGCCAGCTCTGGGTTAGAAAATACCTGGAGATTTGGGGAGGTGGTGCCTGGGGAGGGCGGGGTTTGGGGAGGGGAGGGACCTCAGTAGGGTACAGGGCCCTAGACTCCACCCTCCAGAGCAGCCATTTTTTCCAGGGGAACTGATCTTGGTCATCTGGAGTCCAGTTGTAATAGCGAGAGATCTCCAGGTGCCCCCTGGAGATTTGTAAGCCTAGATGTACAATCCCTTTTTTTGTTAAGGATGCAGGGAGTATCACGATGGAGCACACCACTGCGACATTATCTATGAGGTTCGGAGGAACCAGGAAGGCGTTAGATGGGCCATCCGACACTGAGCAGTGATCCCGAGATGAGAAAACGCTCAGTGCTTCTGTAACAGAAAGAGGAAGGAGACGCCAAAACTTCACCTCACAACATTCCCTGTCCACAGTACATGTTGTGTGCATTCTGAGCTGGAAGCATATTAAAGAAAGTGCCCCCATCTTTTTTTCTGTCTGTGGGCCCCTTTCGAATTTTGACATGGTGTGGTGGGCGCAACTGCTCAAACAGCTGCCACAAAATGGCTGCTTAAGGAGGCGGAGCCAGCCACAAAATGGCTGCCACAGCTTACCTTTAGTCACCCAGTGAAGTTCTTCATTTTGTGGCAGCAGCTGCCGCCACTGCAACATTTTGAACAGTCCACACAGCCAGTCAAATCTCCAGTGACCAGTCAGAAGCCTTGCTGGGCGAAAGCCCACCTGGCCCCGCCCACTTTCTAAAACACTTGGCGGGCTTCGGCAAAAGTGTCAGCGGGCACCCTGTTGGGGACCCCAGTATAAGAATATATTATATAGAACAGAACAAGGCTGCTTTGCTTACCCTAACTGCCGGCCAAGCTCCGATCTTCGCATCAAAATCTGTTTTTCATTCACCACGCTACTAATGTTTCTTATGTATTCCTGTAGCTCCTCTGTTAACTCAGTCAGGTTGGACCTCGATTCATCTCTGAGGAGAACGGCCTGGGATTCTGTCAGACAAAAGAGAAACCGTCTGTCAGCTCTTCCGGTAGAGAAGATGAAGAAGGGGAGAAAACGCAGGGTTGCCAGCAATGCTCTCTCTAAGCAGTGGAGTCTTGTGAGCAAAAATTGTACTTGCTGAGCTGCTGGCATTGTGAGTGAGGGATTTGGCTCCTGCATAAATTTGATTGCTCTGTAGCCATCCTTCCTGAGCTAGGACAAAAATCTCTGAGCCGGAGGCTAAAAAACTGTGAGCTAGCTCACACTAACTCAGCTTAGAGGGAACATTGGACTTGCCAGCTCTGGGTTGGGAAATACCAAGAGTTTTGGGCGGTGGAGTCTAAGGAGGCTGGGGTTTGGGGAGGGGAGGGGCTTCAATGAGGTACAGTGCCATACAGGCCACCTTCCAAAGTGGCCAGCTTCACCAGGTGAACTGATCTCTGTTGCCTGGAGATAGATTGTAATCCCAGGAGATCTCCAGCCACTACCTGGAGGTTGGCAATTCTAAATAAGAGACTTTTTTAAAAACCTGGGTTTGAACCATGTTGTGCCACAGAAATGAATGCCTTTGCAGAGAGAGGTGTCACCCTTGGAGAAAAATAAGAAATGGAGTTATCATGAATATTGGTTCTTTACTGGGGTTCAGAGACAAGCAAAATCACAATAATCTTATATCTAGGTGTTTTTTTTAGGGTCAAATTTACATCTGACTTTCCCGCTAGAATCATTCTAGTTTTTAAAAAAACCTGTCTATACCTGTTTCTGGTTTCCAACCATACTTGTTCTAGTTTATAAATTAATGTTTACATTTGTTAATTGCCCTCCTGTGGTCAAGCTAGCATTATACTGCTTTAAACAAATGCTGTTGCTTAGTACTCTTCAGACCCCCTGGAGTGAAATTTGAAACCAGCGTGAAATGAGCTTGGGAAAAGACAGCTGTCAAACTACTTCAGAGGGGAGGTGTAAATTGGGCCTCAATTGTTCCACTGATTTTTTAAAAAAATTTCCCTGAGCATGAACCACAAGGTCTGATTTCTGCCAGATCTAATGCTGACCAACATGGCTCTGGACTGCAGATTAAAAATACAAACATTGGGACCATGTCTGGACAGGGTCGAGATTTTCTGTGATTTTTCAGTGATGCAGGAAAATGTTTTTTAAATGTGGTTTTTTTTTAGTGAAGAGGATTTAAAACCACTGTCCCAAATGTGCTGAAAAATGAATTTTTTATTATCTTATTTGGCTAGACCAGAGCCACCATTTTAGATAGTGTGAGAGAAAAGAGGGTAGAATCAGCCGAACCAGTTTGGTGTAGTGGTTAGGAGAGCAGACTCTGATCTGGGAGAACCAGGTTTGATTCCCCACTCCTCCACATGCAGCTGCTGGTGTGACCTTGGGTCAGTCACAAGTTCTCTCAGAGCTGCTCTCTCAAGGGCAGTTCTCTCAGAGCTCTCTCAGCCCCACCTACTTCACAGGTTGTCTGCTGTGGGGAGGGGAAGGGAAAGGAGATTGTAAGCTGCTCTGAGACTCCTTTGGGTAGTGAAGGGCAGGGTATAAATCCAATCTCCTCTTCTCAGAGGGAATAAGGAGGCAGTGACAAGAAAGGAGCTGGGGGAGGAGGAAAGAAGAGAAAATAGAGATGGAGAAGGATAAATATGCAATAGAAAATGGAGGGAGGAAGAAAGGGTCAGTAGAAACAGGTGGTTGCAACGGCTGCTAGAGAAGGGGAAGTCTTCCTCGTCCCCCGCTACAGCCCCTCCCTTCAGCTTACTCAGAATGTTAAATACACATCCGTTCGTGAAAAACCACTGTGCCACAGCTTCCAAAAGTAAGCGAAAGCAGGGCAGTCAGCCTCCAAAAGAGTCTTCAAAGCTTCCCTCTTGCCTGACGTCAGCTTCTCACTCACCTGCGAAGAAGGCCACGGCTAGCAAGGCGGCCAGAAGTGTCATGGCGACTCAACGGAGAGAGGCCGCTGGGACGAAGGAGGTGGTGGAGACTGAACCGTGGGGCGCTCTCGGGGGCATAACAGAGCCCTTCTCTGCCCACCTTCTGTCATTTATTAACACAGAGCCCTGGCCTCCCAGTATCCCTCTGTGATAAGGGTTCCAGGTCTTCCCAGCACGGCTTTGGGATGCGGGGGTAGGGTTGCCAGATCCAGGTTGGGAAACTCCTGGAGATTTGGAGGGTGGAGCCTGGGGGAGGACAGGGACCTCAGTGGGGTCCAGTGCCCCAGAGTCCCCCCTCCAAAGCATCCATTCTCTCCAGGGGAACTGATCTCTGTAGACTGGAGATGAGCTGTAATTCTGAGGAATCCCCAGGTCCCACCTGGAGGCTGGCATCCCCGCTTGGGGGGGGCTCTCCATCTCCTCAAACTCTTTTTCTTCTTCTAGTACAAGTCTTTGTGGAATGGAGCCCGGCATTCTGGCCTGTGAAAGCTCAAGCTCAGATAAAAAATCCCACTGGTCTTCAATAGAAGAAGAGAAGAGAAGAGATTGGATTTATACGCCACTCTTCACTTAAGAGTCTCAGAGCGGCTTACAAACTCCTTTCCCTTCCCCTCCCCACAAAAGACACCCTGGGAGGCAGGTGGGGCTGAGAGAGCTCTGACTGAAACGGCTCTTTTTCAAGAACAGCTGTGCCAGAACTATGGCTTGCCCAAGGTCATCCAGCAGGTGCAAGTGGAGAAGTGGGGAATCAAACCCGGTTCTCCCAGATTAGAGTCCGCGCACTTCACCACGACACCAAACTGGCTCTCCAAACTGGAGTTATGTGAGCCCTTTAAAGCCTACCAAGATTTTCTGTTTCTGCCGCAACATAGCCAACGCTGCTGGAATTATTTCCCACTGTTCTAATCCTGTCTCTCTCCCCACCCCATCTTGACATATTAAATCTCATTTTAAATTCTATTAAATCTCATTTTAAATTCTATTAGACCTCTATTAGATCGGACAGAAACACTCACCCACCCCTGGCATCGCCATTTGTTGTGAGGGGTGGCCATATTGGGATTTCCTTCCCCTCACTGCTTTCCACAGATACGACTCCTTGTTCCTGTTAACCCTCAGTGACTAAGTACCAAGATGGGTTAGAACAGATGAAAGGAAGTACTTCTTTAGCCAAATTGATGAACGCATGGAATTCACTGCCACAGGAGGTGGTGGCAACTACAAGCATGGACGGCTTCAAGAGGGAATTGGATAAACATACGGAGCAGAGATCCCTCTGTGGCTATTAGCCACAAGGTATAGATAGGAACTCTCGGTCTGGGGCAAGTGATGCTCTGTATTCTTGGTGCTTGGGGGAGGCAACAGTGGGAGGGCTTCTAGTGTCCTGGCCCCACTGGTGGACCTTCTGAGGGCACCTGGTATTTTTGGCCACTGTGTGACAGAGTGTTGAACTGAATGGGCCATTGGCCTGATCCAACATTGGCTTCTCTTATGTTCTTATGTGCTTTCATTTGGACTAGGGCTTCCAACCATCAGGTGGGGCCTGAAGATCTCCCGGACTTACAACTGATCCCCAAACTACTGAGATCTGTTCCCCTGGAGAAAATGGCTGCTTTGGAGGGTGGACTCTTTGACATTATACCCTGCTGAGGTCCCTCCCCTCCCCATATCCTGCTTTCCTCAGGCTTCGTCTCCAAATCTCCAGGAATTTCCTAACCTGGAGTTGGTGGCGCTAATGTGGAAGGGGAAGGGAATTGCTGCTAGAACAAGTGCAGTGGTTAGATTGGGGATCTAGGAGACTCCGATTCAGACCCCTACATTGGCATAGATAGAGTTTTCTGGGTGCCTCGGCCCCTCTTTTTTGGTTAACATGTCTCATAGGGTGGAAGTGGGACTAAAATGGTGGACTAGAGAGCCACACGTGCCACTCTGAGAACTCAGTAACAACATGTCGTATCTATGGGGAGGGGCTGTGAGCAATGCTCCCTCGAAGCTGTGGAGTCTTGTGAGCAAAAATTCTACTTTGTGAGCTACCAGCATTAAAGTTGTGAGCGAGTGGTTTGGCCACTGCATAAATTAGTTTGCTCCAGAGCCATCCTTCCCGAGCTAAGACAAAAATGTGTGAGCCAGAGGCTAAAAAACTGTAAGCTAGCTCGCACTAACTCAGCTTAGGGGGACCACTGGCTATGGCTCAGTGGGGAGAGCACCTGCTCGGTATGCAGCTGGTCCTAAGTTCAATCCCTGGTGTCTCTGGGTATAAGGACCAGGCAATAGGTGATGTGAAAGACCTCTGCCGGAGACCCTTAAGAGCTTGCTGCCAACCAGAGTTGGCCGTCCTGACTAGGAATGGGCATGAACCGGCTGATGAACCAAAGTTCGTCACAAATTCTGGTCTGTTCAGGGTTTGCAAACCGGAGTTTGTGAAAAGAACCGGGATGAACGACCCCGAATTTTGGCACATGATTCATGCTTTCTGCTCTTCAAGAGAAACAGCTGAGTGGATGGGAGCTCCCTGCCACTCAGCTGTTTGGGGAACTTTCAGTTCCCCACAGCTTTTCGCAGGAACAGAAGGCAGAGTTTAAGTGACTCAGCCATTTAAACCACTTCTGCTTTCTGGTCCCTGCAGCTATCTGCCGGGGAGCAGAAAACAGGGGCTTTAATCACCCTCCTTTCTGGTCCCCGTGAAATGCTGCAGGGAACAGAAAGGAGGGTTTAAACAGCTCACAGCCATTTAAACCCTGCTTTTAGCTCCCTGCAGCATTTCATGGGGACCAGAAAGGAGGGTTTAAATGGAAGGGGTGAAGTGCCATTCCAAGGGCACTTCGCCTCCACCTTTCTGCTGGCTGTGAAGAAAGGTGGGAGAGAAGTTCCTTCCGAGGGGATTTCCCTCCCCCCTTCTGCTGGCCTCTGTTTTTCAGGGTGTCTTCTGCAGTCTTTTCAAAGTTTAAAGGGACTGCATAAGACAGCCCCAAACACCTGAGCTGCAGGGGAGCTGGGTTTTTTGGTTTTCTGCAAACCCCCTTTAAAGAGACTTCAATCGCTTTCAACGGGGTTTGCGGGGCCACCAACTGCACGGACCAGTTCAGCTCATAAAGAACCTGCCCAATTCGTTTAGTTCATAGTTAAGCCAGGAACCACAAACTGAATCACATTTTCCTGCCCCTCCCTAGTACTGACCCTGACGGATCAAGGTTCTGATTCAGTATAAGACAGCTTCATGTTTGTGGAGGGCCCGTGGCCCAGTGGTAGAGCATCTGCTTGGCACGCAGGAAGTCCCAGGTTCGATTCCTGACATCTCCAGTTATAAGGATCAGGCAGGGGGTGACGTGAAAGACCTCAGCCTGAGACCCCGGAGAGCCGCTGCCAGTCTGAGTAGACAAGACCGACCTCGATGGACCAAGGGTCTGTTTTAGTATGTGTTCGTGTATGTTCAATTTTGCTTGGGCAACCACGCCTTTCAACCATCTGTGACGTTGCAGAATCATGTGAAACCAACACCATACAAACAGAGGTCTGGGTAGGAATCATTAGGGGGGTATATGTCCTTTATTACACGTTTAGGAGTAGTGGGAGGTTATAGATGATCCCCGCCAACCCCAACCACTGATGGTCATATCGTAACCCTCTTTCTGCCCGATTTCTGTTCACACAGGCCGTCCAGGGTTCCACCTTCCATGGCTTATGAAGTCACTAATCTCTGGGGAAGCCTTCCTCTCAGTGCTCAGTGCGTTCTGGGAAGATCTCCAAGAAAGGGGTGACGAAGGTCTTCACCAAGGAATTGTTGATGGTCTCCAGTCCTTGTAGGAGCTCTTTCTTCACTGGCTCGGCAATGTTCGAGAAGGACGTCTGAAGTTCTTTCCATTGGTTTTGGACCTCCGTGGCATAAGGGTTCAGCTGGGAAGCTAGGTCTTCTACCCGCTCTTCCAGAGTCATATTCATCTTGGCTTTCACCTTCTCTACGGTGGTTGAGACGACACTTCCCAGGTTCGCTGTGTAGGGAGCGAACCTCCGCAGGAGTGGCTCTACATAGGGTTTCAAAACGCGGGGCAGCGTCTCAGATATCTCCTCCGTGGCAGAGGTCAGCTTCTTCCTCTGCACGTTCAGGGAGTCGAGGGCTCTGTTCCATACGCCCCACGGCATCTTAAGGGCCAGATCGTAGACCTGCTTGGTCTCGGAAGGCAATGCCTGCTCCAGATTATATAAACTCTCTCTTACTTGTAAATAGTTGGCCGTGACGTTCTGCCTGCAGAAAGAAGAGAAGAAGAAGAAGAAAGGATTGGATTTATACCCCGCCCTTCACTACCTAAGGGAGTCTCAGAGCGGCTTACAAACTCTTTTCCCTTCCCCTCCCCACAACAGGCACCCTGTGAGGGAGGTGGGGCTGAGAGAGCTCTGAGACAACTGTCCTTGAGAGAACAGCTGTGCCAGAACTATGGCTTGCCCAAGGTCATCCAGCAGGTGCAAGTGGAGGAGTGGGGAATCAAACCCGGTTCTCCCAGATTAGAATCCGCGCACTTAACCACTACACCAAACTGGCTCCTTCTTCCCTTCTTCCAAAAGAAGGGAAGAGACTTAGAACAGGACGCTTCTGAACTGAGAAGATGGCCAGATTATTAAGAGCCAGTGTGGCGGAGTGGTCAAGGCCATTAAATCCCTGCTCGTGCTGTGGAAGCCCGCTGGGTGACCTTGGGCCAGTCACACCCCCTCAGCCTAGCCTACCTCACAGGGTTGTCGTGCGGATAAAATGGAGAGGAGGAGAATAATATAAGCTGCCTTGGGTCCCCCTTGGGGAGAAGGGTGGGGTACAAACGAATTAAATAAACAAAAAAGTAAATAATGCTTAATGTGCAAAGTTTGCTTATTCAGCTCCCATTTTATAGAAATCTATTTCTTAATTTATTTGGTACTTTTTTTTTTTAGCCTCCCTTTTTTCTTCGCAGATGCAGGGCAAGTAACAAAGTAAGTTGGAGGTGCTTAAATACCGACGAGGGAGGACAAACTATGGGGCCACGGGCTTGCCATTTTCCTGCTCTTGGTGGGCAACCCCCCCTTTCTCGCCTCAATCCCCTGCTGCTGAGAAACTGAGGAACAGAAGGGAAAAACTGACTGGAAAATGGCCTCCATAGGTACACTCTAGGAATTTCCTCATGTCTCTACGGTATTTACCATAGAGATTGAGGGGAAGTTCCTAGAGTATCACCCGGAAGTGATGTCGCACCCCAAACTCCACCCTCCCTGGGAAGAACCCTCAAAACCTCCTGGCATTTGCCCCAGCAGCACTGGCAACTTAGGGGGCTATCTCCCCCTAAGATACTTTTACATGTATGCAAATACAGAAGAATTCAGACTTGCTCAATGGAGCCCTAATTTGGTGGCCAACTGATTCTGGAGGGGCAGCACAGTCACAGTTCCTGGCTAGCACAGCTGGTACGTCTCCAGCCAAAGTGTGAGCACAAAAATATGGTGGGGAGATGGAGAGAAGGTGTTTTTGGTTTTTGTTGTGCTTCTTAAATGCTGTGTTTCCTGAATCCCGGGAATGGGCAGAGGGCAGCTGTGTAATTGAAGAGGGTCCCTATGTGTGTCCTGACTGCTCCTAAACAAGGATTCTCCTGAACTAGGGTTGAGAAACAAATGGTTTTGAGGCTGTAATACAAATTGTAGCACTCAAGGCTCTGTGGTAGAGCATCTGCTTGGCATGCAGAAATGTCCACGTTCAATCCCCAGCATCTCCAGTTAAAAAAGCAGTAAATGACCTGGATCCCGGGAGAGCCGCTGCCAGCTGGAATAGACCGTGTTGACCTTGATAGAACCATGCCCTGACCCAGGATAAGATAACTTCATGTGTCTGTGTTCGTGTGGTACCAGACCTCTGGCCACTCTACTACCTGAGCTGCACATATGTCCTCATGTAGCAAAATAAGGGGGATTTGCTTACGTAAGCTGATTGAAAAACTCCACTCCCAGGATCAAGTCCACCTTCTCATCCACTGTCCTTCTGAGGTTCACCAGGTATTCCCCAAACTTCTGACGTAACTGGGCCATCTTGGACTCCGGCTCATCTCCGAGGATGAAAGCCTGAGATCCTGGAAGGTCAAAGATAAACCTGTGCATCAGATCATGTCTAGCAAGAAGTGGGAAGCTGTGAGAGCCATTCGTAGAAGAATCGCCCAAGAGGCAAATAGCTAATTGAACAGAAAGCCATTTTCCGTGATGGAGCACATCATTTTCCAAGCTATCTGTCTTTACTCTGTTTCCAAATTGGGTCGCATAATATGGGCACTAATCTATTCATCAAAAGGATTTATTTCATCTAAATAAAAATCATGACAATTAAAAAAAAAAAACAGATTCTTTGAAGCTCAGTGTTCCATTTGTGAAAATGCGTTTCTAGCCTTATTTTGTTTTAAAGAAATGGCCGCGTGGTTTAAGGAGGGGCTGTGGCTCAGTGGAAGAGCCTCTGCTTGGCATGCAGAAGGTCCTGGGTTCAGTCTCCCAGCATCTCCAGTTAAAAGGGGCTAGGTAGTAAGCGACCAAGATCAATATAACTCATACTATAGGGCTGCCAGCTCCAGATTGGGAAACACTTGGAGATTTTGGGGGTAGAGCCTGGGGAGGGCAGGGTTTGGGGATGGAAGGGACTTCAGTGGGGTATAATTCCATAGAGTCCACCTTCCAAAGCAGCCATTTTCTTAGGGTTACGAAGTCTTGCCTGCCTCCTGGCGGGGTGTGTGTGTGTGTCCAGAATTCTTCTGGGAGTCTTCTTGCATGCACGCCACAATGGCATCTTTCGGAGGTGACATCACGCCAGGCACATCGGGCAGGACACGCTGTCATTTGGGCAAAAACCTCTATGGTTACCATAGAGTTTTTGCCCAAATGCTCGCCAGGCATGTTGGGGCTCTTCAGTGGCAGGGTTCCCTCCGCCGGCCAACTGGCCAGCAGGGGATTGGGGGCCCAAAAATGGGGGGAGCCCCTGCCCCCATTGGGGGGATGGCAACCCTACATTTTCTCTAGGTGAATTGATAACTTTCTCCTAGAGATCAGTTGTAATAGTGGGAGATCTCCAGCCATCACCGGGACTTTGGCAGCCCTATCATACCAGTATAGTATCCTCATAGTAAGACTACTTGTAGGACTACTAAAACTAGTAGTTTTATGGATACCGTGTGGACTGCCAAAAAAGGCAAATCAGTGGGCCCTAGATTAAATGAAGCCTGAACTCTCCCTAGGAGCTAAAATGACCAAACTGAGGCCGAGAAGCCAAGGGTCCCTGGAAAAGACAATAACGCGAGGAGAAGTGGAAGGCAGCAGGAAGAAAGAAAGACCCGACGTGAAATGGATTGACTCAGGGCTTTTCTTTGCTTGTCTTTGGAAAAAGAGGTGCCGGAACTCTCAAGAGGGAAAGGACCTTTTCGACCCATATACTGCAAACTCGTGAACTTTTAAATATTTTAAAAAGAATTTGGTCGAAGCGGTTCCCCCAGGA
The DNA here is from genome assembly GCA_029233225.1 of Lepidodactylus listeri. NCBI lineage: Eukaryota > Metazoa > Chordata > Lepidosauria > Squamata > Gekkonidae > Lepidodactylus > Lepidodactylus listeri. The sequence continues at coordinate 37,195,702 of JARCFY010000020.1, forward strand.
AAAAAAGCCCTGAATGGTCTCAGTGAAGGAAGTCCTGGCCCTCAGTTTGCAAGAAGAAGAAGAAGAGAAGAGATTGGATTTATACCCCGCCCTCCACTCCCCAAGGGAGTCTCAGAGCGGCTTACAAACTCCTTTTCCCTTCCCCTCCCCACAACAGACACCCTGGGAGGTAGGTGGGGCTGAGAGAGCGCTTTCCACAGCTGTCCTTGAGGGAACAGCTGGTACAGAGCTATGGCTTGCCCAAGGTCATCCAGCCAGGTGCAAGTGGAGGAGTGGGGAATCAAACCCAGTTCTCCCAGATTAGAGTCCGCGCACTTAACCACTACACCAGACCTGAGCAAGGCTATTAATGCTTGGATGTTTTGCTGGTCATTAATGTATAGAGCTGCCACAAGTTGAGTGACTCGTTGACAATTCACACAGAGAGAGAGAGAGAGAGAGAGAGAGAGAGAGCGAAGATGGTGTGAAAGACCTCTGTCTGAGACCCTGGAGAGCCGCTCCCAGGCTGAGGAGACGATACTGACCCTGATGGACCAAGGTTCTGATTCTGTATCAGGCATCTTCATGGGTGTTCCTGCTGGCGCCCCATGAGTGTCACACTTATAAGGTTCCTACCTTTCCAGAGATGCTGCTTATGGTTCCAGTTGCCTGTTACTGAACCTGGCCAGTCAGTGTTCTTAACAACAAATTCAAACTGAGGGGACAAATGAGGTTATTGAGGTGACTGTCCAAAGATGTCACAATGTTTTTTTCCACCAGAGGAGGCAAAAATGAACCCCACGCAGGCCTTGACCGTCGACCTACAAACAGTGTTCTTGCAGATCAAACATTGCTCTTGTAAACTCAGATTTCGAATGTTTTGAACTCAGCGGGTGACAAAGCTGGATGGAGCTGGCTTGACCACGAATGTACCATAGACTTGCCAGCTGCAGGTTGGAGATCTTAGGGGTGGAGCCCGAGGAGGGTGAGCTTGGTACAGGGAGAGCCAGTTTGGTGTAGTGGTTAGGAGCACGGACTCTAATATGGGAGAACCGGGTTTGATTCCCAACTCCTACACATGCAGCTGCTGGAGTGACCTTGGGTCAGTCACAAGTTCTCTCAGAGCTGTTCTCTCAAGGACAGCTCCAGAGAGAGCTCTCTCAGCCCCACCTACTTCACTGGGTGCCTGTTGTGGGGAGGAGAGGGGAAAGGAGATTGTAAGCCGCTCTGAGACTTACCTACTAATAAATACATCAGGTCTCATGCCTGGTTTGTATGTTCCTTATTTAGCTGGTTCTTACCCTGATTGGGTAGCACAGGCATCCCCAACCTTTTTGAGCCTCCAAGGACCTTTGGAATCCTGACGCAGGGGAGTGAGCACTATCACAAAACGGCTGCCACAGTAGGTGGAGCCAGTCACAAAATGGCTGCTGCAGGAGGCGGAGCCGACCACGACGTCAACATATCAGGCAGAAGCACTGCTTAACAGGATGCCTTTTAATCTGCACAGCCAATCAGAAGTCCTGTCAGGCCAAATACCCACCCAGCTCTGCCCACTTTCTAAAAGGTGGGCATCATAAAAGGTTTTGGTAGGTGCCCTGGACACTGCGTTGGGAACCCCTGGGGCAGAATGCCTTTACCTCATCCCAAGGGAGCAGCCTGTGTTTCCAAAGAGCCTGGGCTCTGTGGCCCTGAGTTGTGGGGCCCCAAGCATTTCTCTGGAGCTCTTTGGCAATGCTCCCTCTAAGCTATGGAGTCTTGTGAGCCAAAATCCTACTTTGTGAGCTACCGGCATTAAAGCTGTGAGTGAGCCATTTGGCTGCTGCATCAATCAGTTTGCTCTGGAGCCCATCCTTTCTGAGCCAAGACAAAAATGTGGGTGCCGGAGGCTAAAAAACAGTGAGCTGGCTCACACTAACTCAGCTTAGAGGGAACACTGTATCTTCAGGGCTCTCCACCTCACAAATGTCTCAATACACTGAGGGTTGCTGGCCCCCAGGTCTGGGCAGGGTTCCCCACACTTCTAGGGGCTTCAATCTGCCCCTGGCCAGCTGGCTGGTGAGGGAAGCACCGCCCCCAAGCTCCACCCCCAAGACCGACCACTCGCCCGGCCACCCCTCTCCCTCCCCTCTTGCCTGATTTAAAGGGCTTCAGCTGATCGACGGGGTCTTTTTGCCAGCCCAGCGTGCAGCCTGCAACTGCCCCTCTCCCTCCCTCCCTCCTGCTATTTTTAAAGGCCCCACCGATCAGCTGAAGCCCTTTAAATTGGGCAGGATGGGAGGGAGAGGGTGGCCGGTTGCTCTTGGGGGCAGGGCTTGGGGCGTGGCTTGGGGGTGTCCCCACCACCCCCAGAATGCCCCCAAAATCGCCCCGTCAGAGTGACGAGAGGACCTGGCACCCCTAGATATACTCCATTTTCCTCCGTCTGTTTGGTTCATTGTGCCAGACGCCATCTTGAAATGCAAGGAGGCCTCCGTTAAACCCAAACTTCTGCGCCCTGGGTGACTTACATGGCTAGCGTCAACCCATACATCCCCCCCAATTTTTAATGCCTTTCACCATTTTTTGAAGTTTCTCACATAAACCTTTTAGCCCACCGCTAAATTTTGGGTTTTTTCCTTTACTTCACCCACCCACGCCATACTCTGGTCAAGCCACGAGGTCATCTTGGATGGTTAATAAAGGTGTTTTTCTTGGTCATACGGGAAAATGATAAAATGATGATGTTTCGGTTTCCTGAGGAACCCTGTCAGTGCTCTGACGACAGATTCGCCAACTCCAGGTTGGGAGATTCCTGGAGATTTGGGAGCAGAGCTTGTGGAGGTGGAAGTTTGGGGAGGGAGGTTGGAAAGGCATAATGCCATAGACTCCACTCCAGTTTGGTGTCGTGGTTAGGAGTCTGGACTCTAATCTGGGAGAATTAGGTTTGATTCCCCACTCCTCTGCATAGGTTTGCAGTACCTCCAGGTGTCGTCATTGCGCTGGGCACGTCGGCCCAATCTGGGCACTTTGGGGTCAGGGTTCCTCCCGCTAGCTGGATCCGGACCGGCAATTCAGGGGCCCATTGAGCGGGCAACCCCCCCCCCCCCCCCGGGGGACCTGGCAGCCCTATCTCCACATGCAGCTGCTGGTGTGACCTTGGGTCGGTCACAAGTTCTTTCAGAGCTGTTCTCTCAAGAGCAGTCCCTGGAAGAGCTCTCTCAGGCCCACCAACCTCCCAGGGTGTCTGTTGTGGGGAGGGGAAGGGAAAGGAGATTGTAAACCACTCTGAGATTCCTTCGGGTAGTGAAGGGCGGGGTATAAATCCAATCTCTCCTTCTTCTTTTCCCAGGCAGCCATTTTCTCCAGGAGAACTAATCTCTGTAAGGAGGGTGGCCAGGTCTCCCCCGATTACAGGCACCTATAAATCTGTTGGAATTCTAGGATTATTTTATTTTACGTTTCACCCTTGGATGAGTCAGCAGAAGGTCTGGAGGGAAGGGAAGTTTAGTCAAAGGAGAAATTCTTTGTCTGGTGGACCATTCTTCCCAACAACTAAACTGGGCAGTTTCAGCTCCCTGAACATCTTCCTTCGCTCTTCAGGATCATTTTCTCAGCGCCCCAAGGGGCAGGTGGAACCAGCAAGGAAACTTGCCTTGGCTGTGAAAGAAGCTTCAGAGTTTCCCTCCGGATCGAGGTAGACCTTCTACTCACCTGTCAGGAGGGACAAGGCCAGCAGAACGCCAAGAGACTTCATGGTGGCTTGGAGGGATGTCCTTGAGAACTTGTTTTGACGGAGGCAGTGGCTGTCTGTGAGCGGCGGGGCCTCCAAGGTAAGTGATCTTTTCCGCCCTCGTCTCCTGTCATTCATTAATGCAGGACACTGCTTGGGGGTCAGCCAGGTGTGTGTGTGTGTGTGTGTGTGCGTGTGTTCCCATTTTATGGGGTCATTGCCAGAGTATACAAAACCACTAGAACACTATAAAGTACTAAAGTCGGAGACTCCTCAAGTGAAATCAGCTCTTAAGTTTATTAGGTGGAGAAGATGACATGATAGATGGAGGTCGTGGTGCTTATATTTGCACATAAGTGTGCCTCCGGCCTCGCCCAATGAAGCGAATAGGTTAGGTTTCCCGTGTTTGTGCGCTATAGGACCCTCGTCGGATCCTAAGCGCCTGAGTGGTCTAAATTACAATCTGGCTGGGCTATTGTCTGCCAGATCAAAGTTTAGGCAGCTAGCTCGACCATGTGTGTTTTGGCGACCATGTGGCGGTCGCCATTACATACATTACAAACACCAAGCAGAAGGGTGGGGAGATATTGAAGGAACCTGCAGTCTAAGGATGCCAGCCTCCTGGTGGGACCTGGGGATCCCCCGGAATTACAGCTCATCTCCAGATGACAGAGATCAGTTCCCCTGGAGAAAATGGATGCTTTGGAGGGTGGCCTCTGTGGTGTTATTACCCCTCTGAGGTCCCTGTCCTCCCCAGGCTCTATCCCCAAATCTCCAGGAGTTTCCCAACCTGGATTTGGCCACCCTATGACATCCCCTGCTACTGGCCAGGAGGGACCTGGCAAGCAACCCCAATACAACTGATCTCCATGCAACAATGATCCGTTCACCTGGAGACAAGGGCCACTTTGGAAGGCAGGCTCTAAGTCAGGGGTGTCAAACATGCGGCCCAGGGGCCAGATCAGGCCCCGGAGGGCTTCTATCAGGCCCACTCTGGAACTGGCCATCTCCTGCTTCCAGTTCTGTTGCCGCTGCTGCATCATAGCTTGCTTTGCCAGACTCTCTCAATCGCTCAGCCATTTCATGTGTTCCCCCTGGGTCCCAGGCTTAGAACACTGAGCATGAGATTTCTGTGGCGAATGTCAATAAATCAAAAGTAGGTTTGCAGCTTCCGGATACACACCTGAACAGCACACTCAAGATTGCAACAGCAGAGACATTTTAATGCAATAATTCAGAGCAAGAGGTGTCAGTTATCAGCAGGGCTATTTTAGGGCAGGAACCCACAGGAAGGCTGTTCTGGCTGGCTCCTGAGTTGGCCACGCCTACAACCAAAACCTCTGGCATGCGTGGCTACAGAGCACGCTCCCTCCCCACGTTACACACAAGAGGGAAAGGCGGCAGGTTAAAATGCCCTCTTTTCCTCTGGGGAGCCCCAGGGATTTCCTTGTCAATTACACTCCCCACCAGTCAGCTGAGAGTGAAATTGACCAGGAAAAGCCTCTCTCTGCCTTCCCTTCCCTAGCTGACGGGTCACAGCTGGAAAAGGGCAGGCAGGGAACCCAGGCACTCCCCTCTGGGGGAGGGAGAGAAAGGCATTTAACCATGCCCCCCCCCACTCCCGTGAGTCTCTCCACAAAAGCATGTTAAAGCATTGTACCCTGTTGAGGTCCCTCCCTGAACCCCGCCTCCTCAGGCGCCACCCCCGAAATCTCCAGGTATTTCCCAACCTGGAGCTGGCAAGAGGTTGTTCCAAGTGAGCTTAAAGCTTTCTGTTTACTGCACCTATAGACAAGCCTAGGCACCAAGAAAACAGCATTGCTGTCACCAGGGATCCGTTGGGGCCGGAGGGAGGCGGAGCAAAGCTCCGCCAGCTCAGGACTGGCCAGTAGGGCAGCCAAGGGCTGAATCAGATTCTCTAATCTGATTCAGCTCGCTGCTGAATTGCCGCCGAAATTCGGTGGCAATTTTAGAAGCCACTGGAGGGGAGGGGATTTGAGGGAGAGGCTCCAAACTTGCAGGGTAGCTGCTGGGGCCTCTCCTCAAAATGCCCACCAAGTTTCAAGAAGACTGGACCAGGGGGTCCAATTCTACAGACCCCCAAACTGGTTGCCCCCATTCCCTCCATTGTTCTCTATAGTAGGAAAAAAGTTAACATTTTTTCCCTCCATAGAGAACAATGGAGGGGATGGGACAATCTGTTTGGGGGCCCATAGAATTGGACCCCATGGTCCAATCTTCTTGAAACTTAGTGGGTATTTTGAGGAGAGGCCCCAGCAGCTACCCTGCAAGTTTGGAGCCTCTCCCTCAAACCCCCTTTCCTCCAGCCCCTCATATACCCTATGAGTTTTTGCCATTGATTTCAATGGCCCATAGGGTATAATGGGGCTGAAACTGACATTCCCTTTCTGACACACTTCTGGTGATGTCAGGGGACGTGGCATATGCTAATGAGTTATGCTAATGAGCTCCTGCACCTCTTTTTCTATGAAAGGACCCCTGGCTGTCACTATTAGATACTACCAGAGAGCCAGTTTGGTCAGCTCAGGGGACTTACTCTGATTTAAAATGTGTTTCAATGGCCTTTAATAAAACTTTGCTCGTTCTGGCCACCAGGCAAAGAAGCAACCTTTTCTGCCTCCCTGGGTGGGGAGGGAGGGTCATATTTCCCCCAGCACTAGGATTGCCAGCTAGGATTGTCAACCTCCAGGTGGTGGCTGGAGGTCTCCTGGGACAGCCACTAATCTCCAAGTGAACCACAACCCCAAAAGACATAAGCAGAAAATAACAGAAAGGGCTGTATAGAGTGCTGAATTATAATTTAAATATCATAATAAATATGTGACAATACGAAGATATATAGTACAAAAGTCCAAAATGTGTAAATGTTTTGAAAATCAGTCACATAGCACGACAGATCACTCCTGTAAGAGACATATTAAGACGAAGGCTAACCCTACACGGAGTTCCTGATTTCTGATCTATTGAAATTGATGTCCTACTTCTTGGATGCGTTCTGCAACTTCATCTGCAAATCATATATTCCTGTTCGGATGAAGTGTCTACGAAACGAGATTATATTCCGGAGAAACTTGTCATTTAGCTGAAAGATTTATTCAGAACATTTACACATTTCAGACTTTTGTACTATATATCTTTGTATTGTCCCATGTTTATTAGGATATTTAAATTATAATGCAGCGTTCTGTACAGCCCTTTTTGTTCTTTTCTACTCATCTCCAAGCGACAGCGTTCAGTTCACCTGGAGCAAATGGCCGCTTTGGAAGGTCGATTCTGAGGTATTCTCCCTGTCTGAAGTCCCTCCCCACACCAAGCCCCGCCACCCCTCAGGCTCCACTTCCAAAACCTCCAGGTATTTCCCGACCTGGAGATGGTAACCCTATATGTCCACTCTGGCTTGGGAAATTCCTGGAGAATTGGGGGTGGAGCTTAGGCCACTATGCCGTGTTGAAGTCCCTCCCCTCCCCCCCTGGCTCCACCCCCAAATATCCTGGAATTTCGTAACCTGGAGCTAACAACCCTAAATGGTGTGTGAGTGGAAAGCTCTTACAGGACAGTCAAACCAGGCCTTAAAAATAAAATTCAAATCGCTGATGCACCTCTAGGGGGCAGTGAAGACTAGATAGTCTGTAACGATGTAGTTTTTCTGGGAGTGATTCAGGACTTGCTTTGTTGGGGGGGTTAGTTTCGTCAAAATTCCCATTGCTTTCCCTGTGTTGCTCAATTACAGAATGTTGTCACACTTGTTTCGCCTGCATTTTTTTCTCCTTTTTCTTTTTTAAAAAAGGATGAGCAAATGTTTTCTATTTCATTTCTTTTGATGTTCATGTGCCGCCCGTCAGCAGTTTCTGTTCCCTGTCTTTCAGCTGTCACGTTTGTAGATTCGTTTCTATTCTGTCTGGGTGTTTTCTATTTTTAATCCCTCGAGTACACGGTGTAGAGATCATTCTTAGGTATGTCTTGTGTGTACGTTGCTGGTTTCATCAGCACCAAACCGCACTGGGAAATGTGTAGCTTTTTAAGGGGAGAAATGCGGTGATGGTAAATAGAATACGGAGCAGAAATAAGGTCACAATCAGTGCATACAAAGAAACTGAGACCGAAATGGGGAGTTAGAAGGGCTGTCATATAGAGGATGGGGCGGAGTTCTTGTCTGTTGCCCCAGAAGGTTGGACCAGAACCAACGAGCTGGAATTAAATCAGAAGCGTTTCCAGCTAAACATTAGGAAGAACTTCCTGACAGTCAGAGCGGTTCCTCAGTGGAACAGGCTTTCTCTGGTGGTGGTGTGCTCTCCTTCTTTGGAGGTTTTCAAGCAGAGGCTGGATGGCCATCTGACAGCAGTGCTGATCCTGGGAACTTAGGCCGATCATGAGAGGGAGGGCAGGAGGGGTTGTCTCAGTGCTTAGTTCTCGTGGCCCTTTCTTACACACCCAGGGAAATGCCGATCACCACTTTGGGGTCAGGAAGCCATTTTTCTCCAGGCCAGTTTGGCTGGGAATCTTGGAGGTTTTTTGTCATCTTCTGGGCGTGGGGGTCACTGGGTGTGTGTGTGGGGGGGAGGTATTTGTGAATTTCCTGTGTTGTGCAGGGGGTTGGACTAGATGACCCTGGAGGTCCCTTCCAGCTCCATGATTCTGTATTTTCATGGGGAAAGTTGATACAGAGCTTGGGGGGGGGGGGGGAAGCCTCTCATCCATTTCTGTTGGGTATCATGTAGGAATGAGAAAACGTTGGTGTCTTTCTGCCTTTGGTATCAAACCATCACCAAGGAGAAACTCGAAAGCATCCCTAGAGCCACACAAGTACCTTTGTGAGGCCGCATTCATCCTGTGGATCTTGCAGCTCCGGCAGAGCCAGGGATGGCTCCTGGAACCTGTCGGATCACACAGGGCACGGGCAGGCCAAGGAATGGGGCAAGGCGTGGCTGGGTGGACGCCTCGCCTCGACGCTCTCATAGTCTGGAGCGTGTCACACGACACCCCGTCAGGCATTTCCTTCCTGGCACAGGTGGGTGTCGTCTGGCGCCTTCCATGCATGGCTAACGTGGGTATGATGCCAACTGGTGGGCGGCGACGGACTTTCCAAGGATGCCTGGATCCCAATTCCATTGCGATGGCTGTTTCCTCCAGGATGTTTTGTCCGGCTTCCTGTTTTCAGGAGCATCGATTTGATGTTATGTCGCTTCTGGGGTTTCCCCCGGCTTTGCTGCAATTGTTCCCAGACTTGGGTTGGCACAATCTTTCTGGGAAAGATCACAGTCAACGTATCTTTGGAAGGGAAGGTGTATTTCAGGGTTCTTCAGTGTGGAGCCCGTACTTCTCCTGGTGCTAGGGTCGCCAGCCCCACTGATGGAGGAGGGGGTCCCCCTCCACAGCTCTCCCCTGCTGCTGATCAGCTGGCCAGCGGGGGGACTTACCAGGAGAGAGAGGAAGGTCCAGGCGATGTCACCAGTGATGTGGCGACATCATTTCCTGTGCACACAGGAAGTGACGTCATCATGCCAGTGATGTCCGGGTGATGCTCTGGTATTTGGGCAAAAGCTCTATGGTAGAAGCCATTTTTAGCAGAGTTTTTGCCCAAATACCAGAGCATCGCCTTAACAGCGCAGGGTGATGATGTCACTTCTGGCGTACACGGGCAGTGACATAGTCACCGCACCAGCAACCTCACCTGGGCCTCCCTCCTGCTTCTGATAAGTCCCCCCCACACACACTGGTTGGTGTTCGTTGAGCTTTTGACCAAGTGGGTGGGGCCATTGTAAAGCAGGCACGTTATTGGCTGCTCGTGTTCAAATGAAAGGGTTCTCCTTCAAGAGTACTAGTGAACACTTGGGCTCAGGTTGCCAGCTCCAGGTAGGGAAATATTTGGAGGTTCTGGGAGTGGAGCCTGGAGAGGGCGAGGTTTGGGGGGCAGAGTGTCCTCAACTGATCTCTGCTGTAGGGTTGCCAGGTCCGCCTTGGCCACTGGCAAGGGATGGGGGAACACTTGCCAGAGATTTGGGGATGGAGCCGGGGGCGGGGCAACAGGGACCTGGGCGGGCACAGGGACCTCAGTGGGGTGCAATGCCGCAGAGCTCACCCTCCAAAGCTTCCATTTTCTCCAGAGGTTGGGGCTCCCCCTGCTGGCAGTTGGCCGGCAGGCAGATTGGGGCCCCCGAAATCGGGGAGAATCCTGTCCCCATTGGGGGGGGGGGGACGGCAACCCTATATCCAGCCTACAAAGATCAGTTCCCCCGGGGACAATGGCCGCTTCGGAGGGCAGACTCTATGGCGTTATACCTTATGCGCTCCATCCCTTCTCCAAACCCCTCCTTCCTGAGGTTTCACCCCCCCCCCCCGAATCTCCAGGAACCTCCTGCCCCAGACCTGTGCACCGTCAGACCGGAGGCTAGAAAAACAACTTCAGGATAAACTTTTTTAAAAAAGAGACATTGCTGTCATTCTTGTGGTAAAGCTTTGGGGAAGAAGTCTGGCAGGAGGGCGGAAGTTCACAGCTGCTTCTGCAGAAGTCTTCATGGTTCTGGTGGATCTTTGGCCTACATCTGAGCACCCTGGGAGGGTTCTTTTTTTAAAAAAAAACACCTTTCCACTTCTGCTTCTCAATACACTTCCCCATCCCCCACACAAACCTCCCTGCTGAAAGAGCACGTGAGACAAGACGGCTGAGTCACTGCAGTGGAGAGGGCCGGTTCCTTGGTTCCCCGTCTCGCTGGGGTGTATGGATTTTCAGTAGGACAAAGGGTGCTGTGTTCAGATCCTCCCCTGTCCCTCGTGGGAGGCTTCCTGCCATGGGGTTGTTTTTTAATTTTAAGAAATTATTGTTATTGAAATCTAGATAAAATAAAAACACCAGTTAAGGCTAGTGGATGGCTGGCATGGTATGACACCACAAAATTTATGCAGAAATTACAATTGGTATTAAGGCGCTGTCGATGCTCTGACCTGGATAGCCTAGGTTAGGCTGATCTCTGATCTCAGAAGCTAAGCAGGGTTGGCCCTGATCCAGACTTGGATGGGAGACTGCCAAGGAAGTCCAGGGTTGCTATGCAGAGGCAGGCAATGGCAAACCTCCTCTGTTCCTCTCTTGTCTTGAAAACCATGTGGGCTCGCCATAAGTCATCTGCAACTTCAGGGCGCTTTCCAACACACACCGATTGATACGAAACTGATTGTTTGTCCAAATAGTTAGTTCATCAATAGGTGGGAAAGATCATATCTTCAGTCTTCTCAATCCTAAATCCAACTCCTCCTCCCCCTCCTCCTCCTCCTCCTCCTCTTCTTCTTCTTCTTGACAACTTGGCCCACAATCCCATTAAGGTAAAGGTAAAGGTTTACCTTGCTCAAAAGCTAGTCAAATCTGACTTTAGGGGGCGATGCTAATCTCTGTTTCCAGGCCGAAGAGCCAGCGCTCTCTGAAGACGTTTCCGTGGTCATGTGGCTGATATTATAGACACCGAGGCTCATGGAGCACTGTTCCCTTCCCACCGAAGCGGTATCTATTTATCTACTTGTAATTTCTTGCTGGGGCCAGAGACGGGAGCTCACTCCGTCCCGCGGCACTCGGGTCTCGTACTGCCCAGCTACCGACCTTCCAGTCTGCAGCTCAGCGTCTTGACCTCTGAGATCCCGTTAGAAGGTAGCAAATGGCTCTTTTGCAGATAAATTGCCTGACACAAGCACAAGTTTTAAAACCTTCCCTTCCTGTTTTTTCTATTGGCTTCAGTTTATTCTGAAACGCTGTTTGGGATAGCACCATCGCTCCACAAACTGAATGGGAGTTTTATTTGGCCATCCCAAAATATGTCAATGGGCGCATTAATCTGACGTTCAAAAACTTTGCAGCCATGTGTCGTCTTCTGGATGAACCTCATGTTTCTGGTAATCCGCTATCAAAAATTGGGCCTCTCTCAACAATCCACTTTCCTTTCGAATGTCTTTCTTTACATTACCCAAGAAACCAACTATAGGGTCCATTGTCAATCTCCCATCATCTTGTACAGATCCTTTATAATAATTCTATACAGCATAACCTTTTAACAATCCCTCCCGCCTTACTGCTAGAATTCGCCAGCTCTGGGTTTGGAAATACCTGGAGATTTGGAGAGTGGAGCCTGGGGGAGGACAGGGACTTCAATGGGGCACAATACCACACCCTCCAAAGCATCCACTTTCTCTGGGGGAGCTGATCTCTGTAGTCTGGAGATGAGCTGTAATTCTGGGAGATCTACAAGCTGTGGTGGGCCTACATTTTGGGGACCCTGAAGCCTGAACCCTTAGGGGGGCCCTTTCTCAACCAGCAACAATAGGGCGACATCCAACAAGGATATGAAACAGGTATTAGAGCATATTTGAAGGTCCATATTAAGAACTTCAACCCACTGGCTTATGGTTCTGTCACTAAAATAGCCATATTCTAATAGCAAAGGTTTCCCTTGCTCAAAAGCCAGTCGAATATGACTCTAGGGATGCAGCGCTCATCTCTGTTTCCACGCTGAAGAGCCAGCGTTGTCCGAAGACGTTTCCATGGTCATGTGGCCGGCGTGACTAGACGCCGAGGTGCACGGGACGCTGTTACCTTCCCACCGAAGTGGTTCCTATTTATCTACTTGCAATTTCTTGCTTTCAAACTGCTAGGTTGGCAGGAGCTGGGGCCAGAGACGGGAGCTCACTCCGTCACACAGCACTCGGGTTTCGAACTGCCGAACTACCGATCTTCCGGTCTGCAACTTAGCGTCTTCACCTCTGAGCCACCGTGGCCCCTCGTATTTTAATAGCAACCACTTAAAAAAAACCCCCATCGATTTTGTTGGAAAATTCGCTCATTTGCAAAAAAAAGTGGCTTCAGGGCTCCTCGAGGCTTAGAGGCCCTGAAACTTAATCTTCATTAGTTTCATGGTAGGTCCACCCCTGTCCCCAACTCCCACCTCGGGTGGACAGGTTCCCCCAAGGCCCCGATGGGGGACAGGGAGCAGGGAGGCCAGATCCAGTTTGGGATATCCCTGGAGATTTCAGGATGGAGCCTGGGGAAGGAAAGGAAGGGATTTCGGCGGAGTATAATGCCAGAGAGTCCACCCTAGAGACGGGCACCCTGAGCGAGCCAGCCCTGCTTAGCTGCTGAGATCTGACAAGACCAGGCAAGTCCGAGGCAGCAATCAAGAATTAGCAAAATAGCGAATAGCTCTTCTGTTGAACAGGATCCGGTTTGCTTTGTTTGTTTGTTTGTTTGTTTCGTTTCTAGCTCTGACCCCTGCTTGGAATGAGGTGTCTGGAATCAGAGAATGACTCTCCCCCTGTCTGGCAGATCAAGACTGAAAGGCTTTTGATGAGTCACCGGTTTTACAGGCCTGTTGACCAGAAACCTTAATTGTGATTGAGATTCTCATTTCCCCTCCAAAGTAAACACTTTTATCTCCCATTGATAGCGGAACCTTCTTGGTTGGGATCTGCAGCTTTCCTTCCAGCCCCCTAATCATCTTGGTCGCCCTCCTCTGCACTTTTCCCAGCTCTCCAGTGTCCTTTTTCCAGAGATGGTGCCAGTCTTCAAAGGGGCAAAGTCAAGCACTGCCTGTACCACGTGCCTTCTTGGGGGTGGCCCCCACCTTGTGGAACGGCCTGCCCGAGGAGGATCAGGAAAGCTCCCCCCCTCCCACAAATGATGCAAAACTGAATTATTTAATAGGGCTTTTTTCTATGTGCGCAATTGGGTAGCAGTGCCACGGCTCATTTCGTAGCAGGAGCTCATTTGCATATTAAGCCACACCCCCTGATGTAGCCAATCCTCCAAGAGCTTACAGTAGCCCCTGTTAGAAGAGCTCTGTAAGCTCTTGGAGGATTGGCTACATTACGGGTGTGTGGCCTAATATGCAAAGGAGCTCCTGCTACGAAATGAGCCCTGGGTAGCACTGTTACAAAAGGTTTCCCAAAGTTACTTGGATAAATTACATGGTGTGGGGGAGGACTGTGCTATGGGCTGGCTCCTGTTGTATACTTTTGTATCATTTAATGTGTCGTGTTAACACTTGTTGCTTTTTGTCAGCTCTGTCTGTGGACTGGGACGGCCTCTATTAGGGCATTAACCCACCTGCTGAGGTCCCTCCCATCTCCAAACGTAGGTCCCTCTCCAGAGTCTTCCCCCAAATCTCCAGGGATTGCCCAACCCAGAGTTGGCAACCATAAGAGATGAGGAAGGCTGGTTTGGCCCTAAGCTCTGCTGAGGAGGCGTATGGGTCACGGTCAGTGATAAAATATCTCCGCTACCTGGCATTACATTTTATGGCACACCCGGCACACATTTATGTCAGATCCAGCCCTTGTACCAAATGAGTTAGACACCTCAGCAATAAAGCCATCTTTTTCTCCAGGGAGAACCAATCTCTACAGTCTGAAGATGAGCTGTAGTTCTGGGAGAACTCCAGGATCCATCCTAGAGGTTGGCAACCCCCAGTTTTACTGGTTCTGGACTCTGAGCAACCGTTAGAAGCCATCGCAACAGGCCTCTGTACTGGACTCAAATCCCTGCTCTTTTAGAATAAATATTGGCTATTTGACTTGGGCGGATCGCGGATGGTTCCAATTACAGAGTTATGCGAAAGTTATCTCAACAAATGCTCATCCAAATGAGCCGGGGTGAAGCCGGGGGGGGGGGGGGGGTTTCACGTGAACCGGCAGTCCACGTTCCCACTGCAATTTCCGTGATCGCAGGGCCTCTGGCATTCCAAATTCCCACAGTTCTGCCTCGGACCATGTTACCGGCCACAGTTTGCCTCCACAGGGATCCTTCGCTTTTGGTCAGGTTCTTCCTCTGCTCCCACAGTCCTGGTTTGCTGTCTCAGCTGTGGAGGCTGTTCAAAAGAAAGGCCCTCGGGGATTACAGCTGCCGCCGCAGCGTCTGACGGGCCGAGAATTTGGCAATCAAAGCAGGTGATCTCGAATCCTGGCTGGGGTTCTCTGACCCTTGCCCTGAGGGGAGTTTTTGTGTGTGTGGAAAACACGTGTCAGCCAGGGCGCTGGGTCCTGCAGCCACCTCTGGGAAAAGTAGGGGTGCACAGCTCACGGGGGGGGGGGGGCATCAGGGTGGTAGACTGGGGCTCAATAGTTAACCAGCTGATGGTGCCCTGCTCCGTTACAGGCTAGGTTTAATGGGCTAGATTAAGAGAGCCAGTTTAGTGTAGGGGTTAGGAGCACAGACTCTAATCTGGGAGAACCGAGTTTGATTCCCCACTCCTCCACATGCAGCTGCTGGGGTGACCTTGGGAAGAGATTGCGCTCTTCGTTTCATGACCTTCAGACAACAACTAGTACTGAAAGATTCCTCCCCAATGTCTGGGGCGTTCCCTTGTAAATTCAATGCATAGAGGGTCTTAAATCCCAACCTGACGGGCAACCGGTCACTAATATCTGGAACTAATCTCAATAGCTGTCATGCCTATTCGCGAAGAATTGCTAACTGAGGCTTCATTTTTCACATGAGGAATCTTTCAGTACTAGTTGTCTGAAGAAGGACACGAAACGAAGAGCGGAATTTAGAGCCTTCACCCTGAATATAACAAGGATTTCTGAGCGCGACAAGTTTTTATGTATACATGTTTGAAGATACATGTTTAAATATGATGGATTGTAAATTCTGAGGGGCATTTCACACAACACCCCGTAGCGCTTCAGGACCGGTACAAGAACTGAAGAACACTTGCGATGAGGTTTCAAGGTAAACCGGCTCAGGAATGCTTCCCCAACGGGAGAGGCACATTTCTGTGTGAAAGGGCCAATATGTTCCTTTAGGGAACTAGTACAAATACGGTTCTGTGTAAAATGCCTGACAGAAACCGTTACTGAAGAGTTCCTGAAACAGAACATATTGGCTGTGTGAAATTCCTCTGAATGATAGTTCTGCTTACTACTGGATTTTTGTTTACTGTTTAAATTGTATAAAGAAAGTGTTAAAGTTGTACAAAGACAGTTGTTTTCCTGGGTCTATTTCAGTGTTTTGAACATTTATGAGGCAACACATTTGTTAAGACTAGAAAATTTCCTCCCCCGTTTTTTGTTTATTTGCTCTTTGTTTTTGTAATAAAGAAATATATATATATATATATATATATATATATATATATATATATATATATATATATATAAGATAATGCAGTGTGACACTAAATAACAAATCAAGAGATCTAAGAACAGGAGATGTTCTTTAGAGGAGTTCTAGATGCAAAACAAAGTTTGAGCTGAAACTCTGAATACTTAATAACAGCGCTGCTTGGCGTGATCCTCTTTTTATGCTGGGTGGGGAAGAGGGGAGCCGTTGTTATGAAAGAAACGTGGGCGTGAAAAGGGGAGGGGAGGCCGATAGGATTAGCAATCCCAGAAGAAGACAAAGACCTTGTCATGTTCTGCATCTGTGTGGATGAATGGATTTCCTGGTGCAAACAGGAACTGTGAATGTTTCTGTTGGAATGGGGCTAGGAATGTGGGAAGCTAACCTTCCACCGATGGTCCCTGATTGTTGGAAAGGCAAGGCTACCCAGTTGTGTGAACTGCGTATTGATTAGAGTGATCTGACCAGGAAGGGATGAGCCAGGTAAGATGATAGGATTTCTTCTTTCCTGTGGGCTTCAACAGAGCAAGACATATCTCTTTATTTTGGATAGGGAGGAAACTATTAGTCTAAAAGAAGCCATGGGGCCAGAACTCATTTGTTAGGAGGGCTGGATCCAACATAAAGGTCACTTTGTTGGGCCGGGCGACGTGTACCATAAAATGCAATGCCAGGTACTGCAGATATAAACTTTATAAAGGACACAGGCAAATCCAATTAACGATATTATTTTTCACTCAAAATACAAACAAAAGCAATTGATTCCTAGCAGTGGAAGCAATTGATTGACTGGGGAACCCACAAAAGCCCCAGTAAAGACTAAGGTTTTTTCTCCAAGGAGTACCATAAAAGGGGGGAGTACCTTACATTTCCATGTATACCAGTTGCTTGTGGGCTGGGTGAGAGCCAGGACGGGCCAATTCCGGCCCCTGGGCCTTACGGTTGACACCCCTGCTCTACGGCCACACGCCCAACATAGAAAGTTCAGACTTGTTCTTTTGTTGTTTGGTTCTGCTCCATCTTGGCTTACTGTATCTTTCCAGGCCACACTCTGATCTACTTCTTGGCCAAACATGGCTTGTACTTACACAGAGGGTTGCCGGGGGGGGGGGGGGGGGAGGAGATACAGACGCATATAGGGGGCCTTACAACTGCATCAACAATGCCCTAACATCGATTGTAATTTTTGCATACATTTTGTGGTTTAATGTGACGGCAACAATGTGCTAGTGTTAACTGATGTGTTTGTCTTATATGGACTTCAATAACAATCATTTCTTAAAATTAAAAACAACCCCAATTGCAGGAAGCCTCCCACGACGGACAGGGTTAGGGTTTTAATGCAGCATTCTTTGTCCTACTTTGTTTTAATGCAGCATCCTTTGTCCTACTGAATATCCCTACACCCCGGCAAAAACAAACCAAGGAACCACCTATCAATGCAGTGGTGACTCAGTTGTCTTGCCTCACATTAAGGCTCATTATGCATGCATATCTTATTGCAGACTTTTCAGCAGTAAGTCTTTGATCTGTACTTTGGATTCTGTGCCTGCCTTACACACCATTCTTTTCCCTCTGGCATACTTATTCTGCAGCTGCAATTTTTAAAAACGTGCTTTTCTAAATCAAGGTTGAATGTCATCAGTGATTTTTTTTTAATTAGACAATTGCCCTCTATTGCAGCTGCACAGTAGTGTCCAGCAAGCGCCTTCCATTTCAGTCCTCATGGTTCAGGTTTTGTGCACGCATTTTAGCGTCAGTTCGTTGAATGGAAAGGGACAGAAAGGGACACCGGCAAAGGAGGAAAAACCAATGTCGAAACTGACCAGACTTCTAAAAATACTCCCCCCATAGTTTTATTTTTTTTAAAAAACCAGAAAACTTTATAAGTATTTTAACTGATAGACATGTCTCCCTGAAATAACTTTCTCTGTACATGTTTGCCAAATTGGGGAGGGGGGAGGAGAATATTCATGGGGGTGTGGGCAGAAACCTTTGGAAAGTGAGGGGCAATGAAGGGTACCCTAATTCTTGGAAGGGACAGGACACTACGAGGCACCCAAGGGGACAGGATTACTGTCTGCCAAGTGCTACATGGGCCGACCTGCCACCCCCTGCTCCTGTGCTCTCTCCCTCGCTCTCTGGGGAGGCCAGGAATGGCTTTGTGAAGCTCAGCCTAAGTGCGGGATAGTGAGTCCTTCTGGCAGAAGTGGCAGAGCTCTAAGCACTGGCTCATCCCACAGTCAAAGGGCTGTTGGCCAGCAGGGGACCTGATTTTCTTAGGGGTGAGTTGCTATGGCAAAGGCGAGGAGGAGGGAAAGACACCAAGAGGAGGAGGCTGCTGTGCCTCGTCTCCGGTCCACCCTGCAAGTGAGCATCACTTTGCCGGCAGCTTCAGAGGGGGAGATGGGGTAGGCACAGCGGCAGCAAGGAAGGCAGGCAGCTCAGCTCAGCCCAGCCCCTCTCCATGTGTGCCTGCCTCTTCCATGCAGTTTCCTCACTCTCAGCTTTGCCTGGCCTGGAACAGAGATGAGGTGGCATTGGAACATGCCCACCAATGGAGCCAGCCATTGTTGGCACTGCTGCTGCGGCCTCTCCCATTTTAATTTTTTTTAGTCAGTGATCTGAGTCTAGCGATAGTTTCATATCACTAGATTCATGCCACTTTTCAAAAAAAAAATTTTTTTTAAAGAGGGCAAAATGGAGTTTGTACACCAGTGATGTCCCAGGATGGCAGAAGATGCAGAGTGGGCGGAGTGCCCTCGATGTGGGTGGGTGGGGGGGTGACCTTTGAGGGGTGGCAAAAGGGTGAGTGGGGGCAATCCGAGGGAATCTGCGAGCTTTTGAATCACCTTCGGCTTAGAAGCAAAACAAGGGGGAAATTGGCACAAAAGCACTCTCAGGAAACCCAGGGAAACAGCGACCAGACAGCAAACTGAGCGCTGAAGGGAGGAATATCAATGCAGAACAAAGAAGGGGCATGCTTGGTGAAAGCGATGGGAAACACCCGTGCATAATAGGCCATTAAGTTTCCCAGGAGACCTCCAGCCACCACTGCTTAGCTAAAAGAACAGGATTTGCAGAATATAAACACTCTGCTGTATTCCCTACCAGGGCTAACAGTAGCACAAGGAGGGGCATTTCTTTTATAGGAACAGTTTGGGAGTGAAGAAAGGCTAGCCCCCCTCCCCCATCACACCAAGTCACCCCTCACCCAAACCTTCCCTTTGTTAGGTTAGGAGATCTGCTGATGGCTCTCCAAAGGAATGTCGATTGACTTCCCACCGACATCTCGGCTTTTGTTACGGGCTTTGTGAAGGAAGGGGGAGTTGTGTTGAAACCGGGACTCTTGTGTTCTCGACTCCGGCTTTCACAACCGAGTTGAACTGTGACACCGGACGAGTCATTTGCCCCTTTTAGATTTCCTGTCAGTAACAATCTCGAAAACAATGCTGTCAACAATGTTGTCTTCCCCTCCTTTGCCAGATCTGTGAGGGGATGTGACTGCCGAAGATCAAAGCCCTTTTTTAAAAAAGTTCAGAGGGGAAGGTTCTTTTTGTTCCTAATTATCTTCAGAAATAAGTTTTGTTGTCTGATGGATTTGAAGTGCTGCTAGGAACTGGTCAGAGTTCCAAGATGGCTTGGGGGGATATGTGCCACTCCCTTTCTATGGGAAGGGCTTGGGGAAAAGAGATGTAAGGGCAGCAGCGTCGTTCTGTCAGAGAGAAATAAAACAGAAGTTCAGTGGTACCTCAAATCGGGTTGCCACCCTCCTGCTATTACAATTGATCTCCAGACAACCAAGATCAGTTCCCCGGGAGAAAATGGCTACTTTGGAGGGTGGACTCTGTGGCATTATACCCCAAATCCTGCTGTCACCAGGCTTCACCCCCCAAACCTCCAGGTATTTCCCAACCCAGGCCCGCCAACCCTAACCTTAAAGTATTATAACAGCTACAAGTCCAGTGGCACCTTAAAGATCTACAAAATTTATTCTGCCATGACTTATGAAAGCTCATGCTGGAATAACTGTCTCGGCCTCCCCTACCTCACAGGATCGTTGTGAAGATGATGGAGGAGGGGAGAATAATGTCAACTGCTCTGGGTCCCCATCGAGGAGAAAGACGGGGTGTGAATGAATTAAATAATAACTGTTCTCCGTCTAATTCAAAGTACCCCTGGACTTCCCTTTCATTTTAGGGGAAAGGTGGCATAGAGATGGGAGGGACTAAAAGGGGGTAGGGTTGCCAGCTCTGGGTTGGGAAATACCTGGAGGCTTCGGGGGCGGAGCCTGGGGAGGGCGGGGTTTGAGGAAGGGAGAGACCTCATTGGGGTATAACGCCACAGAGTCCACCCCCCGAAAGCAACCATTTTCTCCAGGGGAACAGCTCTCTGATGAGGTCCCCTGGAGAAAATGGACGCTTCGGAAGGTGGACTCTGTGGCATTATGCCCCACTGAAATCCCTCCCCTCCCCAAACCCTATCCTCCTCAGGCTCCACCGCCTCCCCCAATCTCCAGGTATTTCCCAACCTGGAGCAGGCAACCCTAGCTCTCACTGAGTCTACCCTGGCTACAGCCCTTTGAAATCAAACACAAATCTAGGGGCACCTTCAAGATGAACAACATTTATTTCAAGATCAGCTATTTCAATAGTCTCTTGCTGTACCCCTTTGGCACATGAAACTGCCGTAGCCCAAATCCGACCACTGGGCCATCGAGTTCAATATTGTCTACTCAGACTGGCAGCAGTTCTCCAGGGTCCCAGGCAGAGGTCTTTCCCAGCCCCTCCTGCCTGGTCCTTTTAACTGGAGATGCCCAGGATCGAACCTGGGGCCTTCTGCGTGCCAAGCAGAGTCTCTTCCACTGAGCCACAGCCCCACTTCATGGATCTCCAGGGTCTCAGGCGGAGGTCTTTCCCATCACCTCCTGCCTGGTCCTTTTGACTAAGGATGCTGGGGATTGAACCTGGGACCTTCTGCATGCCAAGCAGACACTCTACCACTGAGCTACCACCTCTCTTCATGGTTCTCCATGGTCTCAGGTGGAGGGTCTTTCCCATTACCTTCAAGGTCAGGATTGTCTACTGTCAAGGTCAGGATTGACAGGAGGTGGCTCTCCAAGGTCTTTCCCATCACCCACTGTCTGTTCCTTTTAACTGGAGATGTCGGGGATTGAACCCGAGACCTTCTGCATGCCAAGCAGATGTTCTGCCACTGAGCTACAGCCCCACTTCACGGTTCTCCAGGGTCTCAGGCGGAGGTTTTTCCCATCACCTCCTGCCTGGTCCTTTTAACTGGAGATGCCGGGGATTGAACCTGGGACCTTCTTCATGCTAAGCAGATGCTCTGCCACTAAGCCACAGCCCCTCCCTTACAAATAGACCCATGAAGCTGCCTTATACTGAATCAGACTACTGATCCATCATCATAGTATGTCAGACTACTCAGTCTGGCAGCAGCTCTTGTAGATCTCAGGTGAAGGTCTTTCACATTACCTCTTGCCTGGAGATGTCAGGGATTGAACCTGGGACCTTCTGCATGTCGAGCAGAGGTTCTTCCACTGAGCCACGCCCCTCCAATGCACCCCTCTGCACCGCAGAGCGAGTTTGCGCCAGCACATCAGAGGCAACGTGGAAAGGTCATGCTCTCAATCAGGCCAGCATGAAGCTCAAAGCTCATTCCTTGCATGACATTTTGTGCTCTGAGAACTGCCTTTCTGCTCCTTCTCCCGTCCCGGCACTCACAAAGAGTACTCTTGGACTCTGTTTGCTTTCTCTGTGAGTGCCACGCAGGGGTTGCAAAGTGAAAGTTTGACTCCCCACTGATAACCGTGTCCTGCCCGTTGTACGGGTTCTAGCACACCCAGTTCAAGGCTGCTGTGAGTCCATTTCCCTTTGCCATTTGTTTTTTAAAGTTGGCGAAAGGGATTTTCAAAATATGGTTTTGATTATCCACGTTTCTCGGTTTTGCCGCCCCTGTGGAATCCTGTGGCACGCACCCATTTCTTAACAGGGAAAAGAGGGCAAGGTCGATCATGTCTGCCTCCTGCTTGCCCTGGGAAATACCGAACCGTTTTCTGTTATCTTCAGCGTGCACCGAAAAGTGGCACAGTGCGTACTCGCCAGGAAAGGCCCTTACACATTTAATTGGTTGAGTGTTGTATAACTCATCTGCCAGGGGCTGGCTGTTCAGTCATGGAATGCTGAAAGTCAGTATGGCTTCCGGGAGGGAAATGAAATGTTGCTTTGGCTGTCTGAAAAACTTTATGTAACATCATACAGTTGCTGGCGTCGTTGGGTCCAAGGCCAGGCAAACTGCATGCGTTCAATACCTTCAATTCTAGTGGAAGAAGAGGAAGAAGAGATTGGATTTATACCCCGCCCTTCACTACCCGAAGGAGTCTCAGAGCAGCTGACAATCTCCTTTCCCGTCCCTTTCCCACGACAGACACCCTGGGAGCAGTGTTCCCTCTAAGCTGAGTTAAGTGTGAGCTAGCTCACAGCTTCTTAGCCTCCAGCGCACACATTTTTGTCTTGGCTCAAGGAAGGAGGGCTCCAGAGCAAACTAATTGATGCGGGAGCCAAATCGCTCGCTGACCACTTTAATGCTAGGAGCTCACCAAGTAGAACTTTTTTGCTCGCAAGACTCTGCAGCTTAGAGGGAGCATTGGTTGTGACTCCCCCGCAAAGCTACACCGGTCAAACATCTGCCTGCAAAGTGGCTGGGAAAGGTACCCGGGGCTGCTGCCTAGAAGGGGGGGGGGAGCCAAAGGCAGCTTCCAGACATGGGGGGGCAAAGCTTATCTGATGGGGGCGGGGGAAGGAAACAAAACAGAGAATTTCTCTTTTCTGTGTGTCGCTGTGAACCTCGGCTTGTATTGTCCTGACCTCTGGTCTTTGTGCCCAGCAGGGTTACTTCAGGTCAGCATTTGGAAGGGGAGACACGCAGCAGAGGGCCCTTCTGTGTGGGCCGGCGGCGCCTCCTTTGGGGGAGGGGAGTTCCCAGGATCCTGTCCTGAATTAATGATTTCCATATTATGGAACTGGAAAGGGGTTTAACAGGCCAGCCAGTCCCCGGGATGGCCAGCTTTAAAAACCAGGCCTGCTTCTCTGCCTTAAAAAAAAGTTTTAAAAAAAGTAAATAGATTCAGTTTCCCCCACCATGGAGATACATTAGTGGCAGGGATTAGTGGCAGTGTTCCCTCTAAGCTGAGTAAGTCTGAGCTAGCTCACAGTTGTTTAGCCTCTGGCTCACACATTTTTGTCCTAGCGCAGGAAGGATGGCTCCACAGCAAACGCGCTGATGCAGCAGCCACATCGCTCGCTCACAACTTTAATGCCAGGAGCTTGCAGAGCAGAATTTCTGCTCGCAAGACTCCACAGCTTAGAGGGAGCATGGGATGCCAGCCTCCAGGTGGGACCTGGGGATTCCGCTGGAATTACAGCTCATCTCCAGACTGCAGAGTTCAATTCCCCAGGAGAAAATGGATAGTTTGGAGGGTGGACTCTGTGGCATGGTACCCCACTGAGGTCCCTGTCCTCTCCAGGCTCCACCCCCAAATGTGCAGTTGTTTCCCAACCCGGATCTGGAAATCCAACCCCTCCCTTTCCCCTGCCGTGGCGTGGTGGTGGTGTGGTGGTGGTGGCAATCCTAATTAGTGGAGAAAGTGTAATTTGTGCATATTAGGCGCAGGAGCCAAGAAAAAAGTGGGAGGGGGACACATTAATAAACCTATGGTTGCCAGCTTTTAAAAATAGTTGCTGTACCCATAACAGTGCTTGCCCCTTGGAAAGTAATAGTTGATAATGTGTGTGGAGATCTTCACTCACTGATGGGAGCCCCTTTTAAAAGTCTAAGCGCAAGCTAGCCATTCCCCTGCCCCCCCCATCAGTTGTCAACCCTAAACCCAGCCGCTGATTTTATGATCTGGGAACACACAGCGACTAAAGGCTCTGTTTGTGACTCTGTTTCAACGTTTCTGAAGAAGTGTGCACGCACACGAAAGCTGATAGCCAGAATGAAACTTTGTTGGTCTGAAAGGTGCCGCTGGACTCAAACTTTGTTCTAAAGACCCAACAGATAGTAATAAATTTCAGGAGGTAGAAAGTTCTTGTGTATCTTACTGCTGGTGTGACCCTGGGACAGTCATAAGTTCTCTCAGAGCTGCTCTCTCAAGAGCAATCCTTGAAAGAGCTCTCTCGGCCCCACCTACCTCCCAGGGTGTCTGTTGTGGGGAGGGGAAGGGAAAGGAGTTTGTAAGCCGCTCTGAGACTCCTTCGGGTAGTGAAGGGCAGGGTATAAATCCAATTTCCTCCTCCTCCTCCTTTTCCTCTTCTTACATAAGAACATAAGAGAAGCCAATGTTGGATGAGGCCAATGGCCTCTCCAGTCCAACATTCTGTCACACAGTGGCCAAAAATACCAGGTGCCATCAGGAGGTCCACCAGTGGGGCCAGGACACTAGAAGCCCTCCCACTGTTGCCCTCTCTTCTTCTTCTTCCTCAACACAAGGTGGGAAAGAAAAGTCTTGGTTGAGGGCCTCCCAGAACAGAGTTGACCCCTTTTCCTGGGAAGGAAAAGCCACCTTGAGCCAAGAAGAAAGGCAGGGTATAACTATTTAAATACATAAACAGTGTTTCTGGGTACCTAACACTTCCAAGTCTGGCCAGCAGTTCAGGAAGATGTTTTCAATGCCAGGCTGGGGAGGTGGGAATAATAGTCACCTGTTTGAATATCTACCCGTCCTGTCATGGGGCTATTAAAAAGACAAGGAACCCTGTCAGGGAAATAAAATGGCCGCCCTTTCTGAGAATAAATGCCAGTTAGCGATTCCCCAAACAGTCATTGGGAGTGTGCACAGGTGTGAATGAAGAAGTGTCGGGGTGGATGAACGGCTCCATGTGGTTTTTCCAGGCCAGGTTTGTTTACTTCCTTCCCTGGGCAAACCTTGCAAACCCTAATCACAGCAGTGGCCACACAGCCTTGGCCGTAGTTGACACCCAAAACGCCAGGCCTAATGGAAGAAATGCCAACCCTCTGTTTGCTTCCTGTCTTTCAACGGCCGGCCTGTGCTTGAGGTGACTCGTGCTGGGTGTCGGCTAGGGGGTGTCTCTCCTCGACCTGAAATTGCTGTGCCAGGGGAAATTGGAGGGCTCCGTGCCCGTTTTCTGGACACACCACAGGATGTGAGGAGGCGAGAGAGCCACAGTTGAATGCTTGTGGTCAACGAACCACAAAGAGCTCCTAAACAAACAAGCTGGCAGGAAAAGAGAGTCATAACGGAGGCTGGCCAGTGGCTCCTGTCTCTTTCTTGAGGCCTCCCGTAGCCCGAAGGAAAACCTCAGGGGTGTATCACCTCAAATAATCGGCGGTGGCTTGGGAACTGTTGCCTAACTCTGCCTGAAGCGGCCAACTCAAGTCTGACCCAGGCAACCAGCCAGGAAAGTGCACCTTTTCAGGTACTTGAGGATCCCGTTTTTGAGTGTCTGCCAGGCTTCCAAAACAGGAGGTCCCTGGTGACCCAAAGGTTACCATCAGTGTTCCCTCTAAGCTGAGCTAGTGTGAGCTAGCTCACAGTTTTTTAGCCTCTGGCTCACACATTTTTGTCTTAGCTCAGGAAGAACGGCTCCAGAGCAAGGTAATTTATGCCGCAGCCAAATCGCTCTCTCACAGCTTTAATGCCAGTAGCTCACAAAGTAGAATTTTTGCTCACAAGCCTCCACAACTTAGAGGGAGCATTGGTTGCCATCCTCCAGGAGGGGCCTGGAGACCTCCCGGAGTTACAATTTATTCCCCAGGTGACAGAAATCAGTTCCCCTGGAGAAACTGATCATGGCATTATACTCGGATGAGGTCTCTCCTCTCCCCAAACCCCCACCTTGCCCCCAAATCTCCACAAATGTCCCAATCTGGAGTTGGCACCCCTACAGCAGCCAAGGTTGCAACTCTTGCTTGGGAAATACCTGGTGGTTTGGGGGGGTGGAGTCTGGAGAGGATAAAGTTTGGAATGTGGAGAGACCTCAACAGAGGGCAATGGTATGTAGAGTCCGCCTTCCAAAGCAGCCATTTGATCCAGCAGGACTAATCTCTGTAGTACAGAGATCAGATGTAATTCCAGGAGATCTCCAGCCACCACCTGGAGGTTGGCACCCCTGCCAGCAACCCACCATATACAAGCAGTGGTTTGCTACTATGGTTCTCCTTAACGGTAGAAGGAGGAAGAGGAGGAGAAGAAGAAGAAGGATTGAATTTATACCCGGCCCTTCATTACCTGAAGGAGTCTCAGAGCGGCTTACAACCTCCTTTCCCTTCCCCTCCCCACAACAGACACCCTGGGAGCAATGCTCCCTCTAAGCTGTGGAGTCCTGTGAGCCAGAGGCTAAAAAACCATGAGCTAGCTCACACTAACTCAGCTTAGAGGGAACACTGGAGTTCTCTTTCGAGGACTGCGTATGACAGAGCAGCTCTGAGAGCACTTGTGACTGACCCAAGGTCACCCCAGCAGCTGCCTGTGGAGGAGTGGAGAACCAAACCCGGTTCTCCCAGATTACAGTCCGCGCTCCTGACCACTATACCAAACCGGCTCTACACCAAACCTAGCTGTAGGAGGTGAGGTCTCGTGTCAGGAAGTCTCCGGCACCCGGAGCAAGCATGACCTGAGGGCGTGTGGGTTTTTGTGTGGCGTCTGTGCCATCTCTTTGCTGATTGGGCCGGTCTGGACAGGGACAGTTGTGGAGTGCCTCAGACAAGCTGAATCAGCAGCCCAGACTCGTAACCACTTCTCTCTCCTTGTTTCGAAGCTCCCCTTGCCACAGGGTTTTCGTCAGAGTCACAAGGAGTCTGGACTCTCTCACCCGAGGCACCCCTGCACCCACTGACCACATCCCTGTGCCCTCCTGACTGTGAGCATCTTACCCCGTGAAACCTTGCCTCGTCGGGAAGTTCTGCCAAGTGCACAAGATCACACTTTGTACTGGATTAATCTTGGGGGAAAGCAAGGTTGCCGGCCTCCAGGTGGGGCCTGGAGACACCCCCCCCCAAGTATCGCAAAATGATCTCCAGAATCCAGAGTTCAGTTCCCCTGGAGAAAATGGCTGCTTTGGAGGGTGGACTCTATGGCATTGTACCCCACTGAGGTCCCTGTCCTCCCCCAGGCTCCCCCTCCAAATCTCTCTAAGGATGTCCCGACCCAGTGGAAGTGGAAAGGGCCATCAAGTCACAGCTGACTTACGGCGACCCTGTATTTATTTATTTATATTTACTTGGTTTCTTTGATTTGTGCCCCGTCCTCCCCGCTGAAGCAGGCTTAGGGTGGCTGACTCCCTGATCTGGGGGGGCTGTGCTGTGCTGTCAGGGGTGTGGCCTAATATGCTAATGAGTTTCTGCTGTTGGGTGTGGCCTATTACGCTAATGAGTTCCTGCTGGGCTTTTTCTACATGGTTAAGTGGGCGCAAAACTTAGGACATAATATAGATTTGTACCAGGGTGGCTTACATAAAATTAAAATATGAAAAGATAAAAACAACAGTATAAATATCAGAACAAAACACGGCATAAGAGCACAGCATAATTACCCAAAGCCATTTGTATGGCGGCGGCAGCTGTGTAATAGTAGCAAAAGCTCAATAAATTGCGGTCGGCGGATGATTTTTCTATCAGCAAGCACAGGCTGGGTGATGGTAAAGGGCACAGGGTCTTAGGTTGTTAGGTGCGGCTCCATACCTGGTGAAAGAGCTCCATTTTACAGGCCCTGCAGAGCTGTTAAAGGTCCCGCAGGGCCCTGATCTCCTCCCGGAGCTCATTCCACCAGGTTGGAGCCACCACTGAAAAGGCCCTGGCCATAGTCGATACCAGCCTGGCATCCTTGGGGCCCTGTAGAACAGGGGTGTCAAACATATCGTCCCCTGTTCATGTTCAAAAAGTAGGGGAATATGCACCCATTTCCTTTTCGTTACTTGTGAATGGATTTGTCTCCTACGTGTGAACACCCAGGGAGCTGCCTTACACTGAATCAGATCACTGGTCCATTAATGTCAGTATTGTTAGCTCAGACTGGCAGCAGCGGTTGAGGGCCAGTTTGGTGTCGTGGTTAAGAGTGTGGACTCTAATCCGGGAGAACCAGGTTCGATTCCCCAGTCCTCCATGTGCAGCTGCTGGTGTGGTCTTGGGTCAGTCATAAGTTCTCTTAGAGCTGTTCTCTCAAGAGCAGTCCTCGAAAGAGCTCTCTCAGCCCCACCGACCTCTCAGGGTGCCTGTTGTTGGGAGGGGAAAGGAAAGGAGATTGTAAGCCGCTCTGAGACTCCTTTGGGTAGTTAAGGGCGTGGTATAAACCCAATCTCTTCTTCTTCTTCTGTCCAGGGTCTCTTTCCCATCCCCTCCTGCCTGGTCCTTTTTAAACTGGAGATGCCGGGAATCGAACCTGGGACCTCCTGCATGCCAAGCAGAGGCTCTGCCACTGAGCCACAGCCCCTCCCTACTCTCCCTATGCTCAGAATTCTCTGAGAATCATAATATTTATCCAAAGATGTCACCATTCCCACACGAGTGTCAACAGACACCAAACAGCAGACATTTCAAAGGGCCGAAACAGATGCTGATTGGCAAGGCTGAATTTGAGACCCTCAAAGCAGGGCTGGGCGCGGTTTTAAGGGGGAGAAGTTGAGTCCCCAGAATTTCTCCCCTGCAACTAATTTCTCTACACTTGTTTGCCATCGGGAAAGTGGCTGGGAATGGTGTACAGGTAGCTTGTTTTCTGCCGGGGAACTGATCTCCATAGTCTGGAAATCGGTTGTAGTTCCGAGAGATCTCCAGGCCCCAACTGGAGGTTGGCAGCCTTATACACTAGGGAAAACTCCTGTGGGTTAAACTTTCCCCCCATACTTTCCAGCTCCTAAGTGATATATCTAGCCCCAAGGCCTTATGACTATTTAGTGTGAACACATTTCCCTTCTGGAGCTTTTTCATTCTGTTTACATGAAAGGCAAAAAATACCATTTCACAAGCAGAGCTTGTGAAAGAAGCCCCAAGATGGGAACCCGGAGGCACTGGTCCTTTGGCCCCCCACCCCCACCCCAAACTGGGCAAGCTGAATGCAAAAGAAGAATTGATTCCGTAGGGTTGCCAACCTCCAAGTGGTAGCTGGAGGCAGTTCGGTGTAGTGGTTAGGAGTGCGGACTCCAATCTGGGAGAACTGGGTTTGATTCCCCATGCCTCCATGTGCAGCTGCTGGTGTGACCTTGGGTCAGTCACAAGTTCTCTCGGAGCTGTTCTCTCAAGGGCAGTCCTCGAAATGGCTCTCTCAGCCCCACCTACCTCACAAACAGTGTTCCCTCTAAGCTGAGTGATTATGAGCTAGCTCACAGCTTTTTAGCCTCCGGCTCACGCATTTGTGTCTTTGCTCAGGAAGGATGGCTCCAAAGCAAACTAATTTATGCAGCAGCCAAATCGCTCACTCACAACTTTGATGCCAGTAGCTCGCAAAGTAGGATTTTTGCTCACAAGACTCCACAGCTTAGAGGGAGCATTGCTCACAGGGCAGGGGTCATTTCGTAGAAAAAGAGGTGCAGGAGCTCATTACCATAACTCATTTGCATATGCCACACCCCCTAACATACCAAAAAGTGTGTCAAAAGGCAACACCCACCCCTCAGGCTCCACTCCACAGGTGAGTGAAACTGACCTGCTCTTCCTCCACTCCCTTCCCCATCCAATACTTTGTGCAATAAAAATAAGCGTAAAGAACACACCCCCATTCTCTTCCTGCTCCCTTGAAACCACCAAGTAGACTTGAGATACCCAGGACATGTGCACCACCCATCCCTTTCCCTACCCCTCCCCACAACAAGACACCCTGTGAGGTAGGTGGGGCTGAGAGAGGTCTTTGGAGAACTGTTCATGAGAGAACAGCTCTGAGAAAACTTGTGACTGGCCCAAGGTCACACCAGCAGCTTCATGTGGAGGAGTGGGGAATCAAACCCGGTTCTCCCAGATTAGAGTACAACTCCAGACCACTACACCAAACTGATGGGGTGGAAGCTGCTGAAGAGTTGGTGAAATTTCTCCAGTACTTATGTGCCATGTGCCCAGATAAAAAATGGTATACTTAGAAAATTTATATGCCACCTTGAGCAAGTCTCTGGAAAAGCAGCACACAGTCATAAAAGGAACAATGATAAAATTATCAATATTAAAACAAATATTGATATTTAATATCAATATTAAAAACAATAAAGACCTAGCAGGGCTTTCCCCGGGGCGCTGCGCCTCTGCACTGTTCGGGGAAGCCGAGGAGGGGGCAGGGCTTGGTCATGTGCCCGCCCCCTGGGCTCCTCACTCCCGGAGCTGCACTCCTGTGCGCTCCCGCTCCAACGGACCCCTGTCACAGGGTGTCTGTTGTGGGGAGGGGAAGGGAAAGGGATTGTAAGCTGCTCTGAGACTCCTTCGGTAGTGACGGGTGGGGTATAAATCCAATCTCCTCCTCCTCCTCCTCCTCCTCTTCTTCTTCCTCCTCCTCCTCCTGGGGTTACTACTGATTCCCAGGTGACAGAGATCAGTTCCCCTGGGAAAAAATGGCTGCTTTGGAAGGCGGACTCTATGGCACTGTACCCCGCCGAGGTCCCTGTCCTCCCCAGGCTCCACCCCCCAAATCTCCAGGAAGATCTGGCAGCCCTTCGGTTCACACACACACACACACACACACACACACACACACACACACACACTTACTTTCATCTTCCAGAAGTTGTTCCTCTTTAATAGCTTGTTTAATTAGTCACAGTCCCCTCCCTCTTCTGGTGAGCTCAGGGTTAAGACTTTCCCTGGGAGAATGTTGTGTACTCTGTGTGTGTGAGGAGGGGGGGGGGGATTAAACTTTGTTCCCCAGGCCACCTTGGCAAAGTTTGCAGTTTTACCATAGCTGGCTGCTGACTTCGCCGGCCCCTCCTCCTCCTCCTCCTCCTCCTCCTTCTCTCCCCCCCCCCCCCCCCACAACTCCCTTCCTACCAGCTGAGCTGAGTATATTTAAGTCTCTGGAAAGAGGGGCTGCTTGTCCGCAGTTCCTGAACTCCAGCAGAAGAGAAGGTATGAGGACAGAGCTCTGGGCTTTCTCTTTGGCCCCAGTTGGCAACCAGATCTGGCACGGGTTGGGAGGCTGTGGAAGCAAGCGGGGAGGGTGTTGCTCTCGGTTAAGAAAGCTAGCCTTAAAAATCTGTGATTTAGGGGGTGGTTGTTGTTTTCAGTGGCACAGAGTTTGTTGGGAGGGAGGATTCCCTCCGGGCACACTCCAAACTAGGGATGCCAGCCTCCAGGTGGGAGCTGGGGATCCCCAGGAATTCTTGCTCATCTCCAGACTACAGAGATGTGTCTGCCTAGAGAAAAAGGATGCTTTGGAGGGTGGATTCTGTGGCACTGCACCCCACTGAGGTCCCTGTTCTCCCCAGGCTCCATCCCCAAATCTCCAGGAATCTCCCAACCTGGAGCTGGCAACCCAACCCCCCTCCCCCTCTGATCGTCTTGGAGGGGGACCTGGCAACTCTGTCCCAAACAAGGGGTACTGTTTCAGCAGAGCCAGTATTTGATCCTCCTTGTCTTTCATAGGACGAGTCCCCTGCCGGGAGAGCGAAATTTCCCCTCCAAATTTCACACCCTCTCCCTTCTCTATTTCTTTGTCTCTCTTTCCACAAAAGGAGCTGCTTGGTCACCATGAAGTCCTTGATCCTGATTTTTGCGGCCGCACTGCTGGGAGGTGAGTAAATGGGATGGAACTCTCTCCCCCAAAATGTAGCTGAAAACTGCGAAAAAGGACATCCAACGAGCCCTGCCCTACCCCTCTTCTTAGAGCGATGCCCCTAAAAGCGTAGCGCTGAACTCCCATCCTTCAGGAAAAGGTCCATCAATGGTTACTAGCCGCAGTAACTTCCAGAGACAGATCCAAGTGGTCAGCCGTGTTGGTCTGAAGCGGCAGAACAAATTTTAGAGTCCAGTGGCACCTTTTAGGACTCTGAATTTGTTCTTCTGTAGACAGAGGCAATATGGATTAGCTGGAGGAGAGGAAGATGGGAACGAGGGATCTGGCTAGCTTCCACTGTGGAAGCCAGCCAGACGCCTAGTTCCCTCTCTTGCTCACCTCCAGCAAAAGCAGAAGGAAGGCTAGATTCGATGGACCTTTGGCCTGACCCGGGAGTTCCACGAAGCCATCGAGTGAAACGTGGAAAGGGCGAGTGAGGCCAGGCAGATAAAGAACTGTGAAAGAACTGCCATGCTGGCTCCGCTGGCTGCTGGTCCGCAGCAGCCAGCACAATATTTTATTTACTCAGTTTACATCCCACCTTTCTCCCCAGTAGAGACCCGAAGCAGCCTGTATAGTCCTCCCCCCATCCTCACAACGACCCTGTGAGGTAGATTAGGCTGAGAGTGTGACTGGGGCCAAGATCACCCGGTGAGCTTCCAGGGCACAAGGGGGGAGGGATTCGAACCTGGGTTTCTCAGATCCTAGCAGAATCCTAGAATCTCAGAGTCGGAAGGGACCTGACAGGCCATCGAGTCCAACCCCCTGCTTAGTGCAGGATCAGCCTAGAGCATCCCTGACAAGTGTTGGTCTAGCTGCTGCTTGAAGACTGCTGGGGAGGGGGAGCCCACCATCAGTGTTCCCTCTAAGCAGAGTTAGTGTGAGCTAGCTCACAGCTTTTTAGCCTCTGGCTCACGCATTTGTGTCTTTGCTCAGGAAGGATGGCTCCAGAGCAAACTAACTTATGCAGCAACCAAATCGCTCACTCACAACTTTAATGCCAGTAGCTCACAAAGTAGAATTTTTGCTCACAAGATGCCACAGCTTAGAGGGAGCATTGCTCACCACCCCCCTTGGCACTTGATTCCACTGTTGCACAACTCTGACTGTAAAAAAGTTTGTCCTAATATCCAGCATGTACCTTCCTGTCCTTAATTTAAACCCATGATTGCCAGTCCTGTCATCTGCTGCCAACAGAAATATTATTATTATTTTATTAGCTCCCTGTCCTCCTCCGCTTTAACCTCTACACCATGCTGGCTGCCCAATATGTAGGCAAAGGGCTCTTCTTTCCGTTCTGAGAGCGCACCATGAAAGAGCTCACCCATCATATATATACACGGGCTGAGAGACACGATAGAAGGGAATGGCTCTGATTTTGTGGCACAATGGGAAAGCGGGGGGGGGGGGGGGGGGGGGCGCTGGAGAGCCCTTTGCTGGTATCTCCGTCTGGCTCCCCTTAGAAACAGAATGCTGGAACAGATAACGACTTCTTTGGTAAGGCGACAACTAGATTAGAATTACCTGGTTGGATCAGACCAGTGCCTTATCTAGTGGCCAGCGCGATGAGCCAAGGCAGAGACAAAGGTCTCTTTAACCTCTTCCTTCCCGATATGAACAGCATCAGCACCTTCCCTATCACGGACTATAGGCACATCTATGGCTATTGTGTGGATAAGAGAATGGCTATGTATCTGTTTCCAGTACTGGATAAGCCAAGACAGATGAAAAGGGCTCTTTAACTCCCTCCTTTTCAATATGAACAGAAATAGCACCCTCCCTTATTACAGACTATAGACACATCTATGGCTGCTGTGGATAATAAGAGAAGGGCTGTGTTTCTGTTGCAAACTGGGAAGGTGTAGAGGGGTGGGGGGAGCGGAAGAGCCCTTTGCCTATATCTTCATGTATTTCACCAGCCACTACTGGAAACAGAACATTGCAATAGGTATGACCTTCCTTAAGGTAAGACCGTAGTAAGAATTACCTGGTTAGATCAAAACAACATCTTACCCCAACATCTGTTTCCAGCTGTGGCTAGTCAGATGAGCTGAGGCAGAGGCAAAGGGCTCATAAATTCCCCTCGCTTCTCAGTATAAACAGCACCAGAACCTTTTCCCTTTTCATCCACCTCAGCCATAGTTGTGCCTGAATTTCTTAATGGAAATGTTCTGTTGCTGTTCATACTGGGATGGAGGGAGCTAAAGAGCCCTTTGGCGAGCCAAGTTAAAGGCAAATGGCTCATCAATTCTCGCTTTTCAGGATAAATAGCAATAGCACCCTTCTCTTTTTCCCCACCTCATCTGTAGTTGTGCCCACACTTCACAAGGGAACGGCTCCGTTGCTATTCACCCTGGGAAGGAGGGAGCCCTTTGCCTGTGTTTTGGCTCAGCCAGCTGGCCACTTTTGGAAACCAGTAGCTGGGTAAACATCGGTAAGATCCGGCCAGGTAACTCTTATCTAGTTCTCTCCTTACCAGGGAAGCTCTTATCTATCCTAAAATCCAGTAGCCAATTGCAGCCAGCCAGATGTGCCAAGACACAGGCAAAGGGCTCTTCAAAACTCCCCTTGTTTCCACGATGCACCACAGACAGAGCCTTTCCCTTACATTAGGCACCTTGGCCTGCGATGTGTCTGCAGCAGGTAATAAGAGAAGAATTTCACTGCTCTTCCTGTCTTGAACTTAGGCCTGTTTGCCCATGACTCTCACTGAGGGGAGCAGCATGGCTTCTGCAAACTCACTAGTTGGTCAGCTGGCGTGGCGCCATACGAGATCGGTGACCTTGGGCAATCTGGCGTAGATGCTTCAATGTTGTCATCTTCCTTTCCTTCATCCACGCAGGCTCCTGGGCCAACCCTGTCGTGCAAGAGGAGCTAAAATCCAACTGGGAACGAGCGGTGGAAGGCTTCTGGGAGTATGTCACCAAGGTCGGGAATTCTGCCGATGAGGTCACTACTCAGATCAAGGCTTCGCAGATCAGCAGGGAATTGGAGTGAGTGATGTTGCGTTTTCCTTTGGAATGGTCAGGGGGCAGGGGAGGTTTTTGGTTGTGGATAGACTACAGTTGACAGCAGGGAACTGGAGGCCAAAGAGACCTGGAGACCAGGAGATACCAACGCCATTAAAAACGAAAGACTTTTGCCCTGACCTGGATAGCCCAGGCAAGCCCAGTCTCATCAGATTTCGGAAGCTGAGTAGGGCCAACTCAGGCAAGTACTCGGAAGGGAGACCTCCAAGGAATACCAGGACTGGGACGCAGAGGCAGGCAATTATCAAGCCACCTCTCTGAATATCCTCCACGTCCCCAGTCAGGGTCAGTCACCAGAAGTTGCCATGACACCCAGATGCACACACACAGGCACATGAACATAAAAATACAAAAATACGAGAGAGAAGGAAGGAAGGAAGGGAGGGAGGGAGGGAGAGAAATGGAAGGGAGAGAGAGAAATGGAAGGGAGGGAGGGAGGGAGAGAGAGAGAGAGAGAGAAAGACTTTTGGTTAGTGAGTAAGACTTCAAATTCACACTTGGGTGACAAAAAAGATCTGAACTGGAAATCAGGAACTGAATTCTGGATTCTAGAATCTGGTACTGAAAAACGGGCTGCTTCGTCAAGCGCCCCCAGTTTGTACCAGAGCTAGCAGAACTGGGTTTTCAACTCCAGGCTGGGAAGTCCATGGAGGTTTTGGGGGCGGAGTCTGGGGAGGGTGGTGTTTGTGGATGGGGATAGCCCTCAGCAGGGTAGCCCTCAAGTCCACCTTCCCGAACAGCCATCTTCTCCAAGAAAACGGATCTCTGTCGCCTAGAGACCAGTCAGAATTCAGAGAGGTCTCCAGCCAACCCTAATTGCTGGGCATATCCTGAGGCCCATCTGGTTGCGGGAGACACGCCCCCTGCTGGCTGGGGGAGGGGGGCCCGGGGAAGAAAACCAGCACTGGGACCGGGCCCTGCCCCACCCGCCCCTACAAAGGAGGGAGGGAGAAAAGAGGCTGCCCGGCCAACTCTGTGCAGCGTGAGGCTCAGCCGGGCTTCTCTTTTCCCAACCCACCGTGGGTCAACCTGGCTGAAGCACCCCCCAAGGCTGTCAGCTTGCAGAGGCGGCTCAATGCCACTGGCACTCGGCGAGGTTGACCCCAGGGTGGGAGCACCCCGGATTTCAGCCCACCAGCAATTTTCTCAGTGGCCTTAGTGGCCCATCCATCCTAGTCAATTAGGGTTGCCAAGTCTGGGTTGGAAAATACCTGGGGACTTTGGGGGTGGAGCCAGGAGAAGGTGGGGTTTGGGGAGGGGAGGGGCCTCAGCATGGTACAATGCCATAGAGTCCACCCTTCAAAGCAGCCATTTTCTCCAGGGGAGCTGATATCTGTCAGCTGGAGATCAGTTGTAAAAGCGGGAGATCCCCAGGCCCCACCTGGAGGCTGGCAGCCCTATAGTCTATTAGAGCCCTTAGAAATTGCTGCTGGAGGGGCGCTACTGTTCCCCCAGGGATGCCAGCCTCCAGGGGGGACTTGGGGATCCCTGGGAGTTCCAGCCAATGCTCCCTCTCAGCTATGGAGTCCTGTGAACAAAAATCCTGCTTTGTGAGCGACTGGCATGAAAGTTGTGAGCAAGGGATTTGGTTGGTTTTGGGCTACTTACCATGTGTAGTCTGGCTTCCCTAGGCTGGAGAGGAAGACACATTAATAACGCCGAGAAGGCGGGAAAGAAAGAGGAGCGGCTCAGCTTGCCCACTGAGCTTGCCAACTTCAGCTTGGGAAATTCCTGGAGATTTGGGGGTGGAGCCCAGGGAGGGCTCTTCATGGGGTACAATGCCAGAGTCCACCCTCCAAAGCAGCCATTTTTCTCTAAGTAGATCCGAGTCCAATAGCACCTTAGGGACTAACAAGATTTTGGGGGTATAAGCCAGGGTTGCCAGCCTCCAGGTGGTGGCTGGAGATCTCCTGGGATGACAACTGATCTCCAGGCGAGAGAGATCAGCTCACGTGGAGAAAATAGCCACTTTGGAAGGTGGACTCCATGGCGTTATACCCCACTGAAGCCCCTCCCTTTCCCAAACCCCACCCTCCTCAGGCTCCACCCCCAAAATCTCCAGATAAATCCCAACCAGGAGCTGGCAACCCTAGTCTAAGCTTTCGAGATTCAAAGCTCCCTTTGTCAGGTTTCTCAGTGAAGGGAACTTTAGCTCTTGGAAGCTCATACCCTGAAAATTTTGTTGGTCCCTACGATGTTACAAGGACTCGAAACTAGCTCTTCTAATGACAGGTCCACCATCTGAAACTATTTTCCACAGGGGAACTGATCTCTGTAGTCTGGTGGAGATGGGTGGTAATTCCAGGAGATCTCTGCCTTGAAGATGGCAACCCTACAAAGAGAATTTCACAATGTTAGAAAGGATTATTTGACCGTTTTAGCTTGCTGACTGGTTTAGCTGATGTGACCGGCGGTCCTAAGAACAGTTTTCTGGTAATAGGCCCTGGTGACTCCAACAGGACTTCCTTCTGATGCAGAGTTCCCTCTAAGCTGAGTTAGTGCGAGCTAGCTCACCGCTTTTTAGCCTCCGGCTCACCCATTTTTTGTCTTAGCTCAGGAAGGGTGGCTCCAGAGCAAACGAATTGATGCAGGAGCCCAATCGCTCGCTCACAGCTTTAATGCCAGTGGCTCGCAAAGTAGAATTTCTGCTCGCAAGACTCCACGGCTTAGAGGGAGCATTGAGGATAACATGATTCTACCCTGTGCTATGTCAGAAATTTTTAAACTCTCTTTTGACTCAATTTGAGGAATATTCTGATCGTCTAAAGATTCTTACCCTTCTTGATAATCCAAATCTTGAGATAACGGAACTTGTTGCCAAATTTCTTTCTGCTGCCATTTTGATTGATTGGTCTTCTTTGTTGATATATTGACATGGCATCTCCTTTTTACATTTGTTCCTTTTGCAAGTACTATTTTCTGTTGCTGTTGTTCTTGCTCTAGATGAGTCTGTAAGTGTTACGTGCCAATAAAGGTGATTGGATTGGATAAGATAATTCTGACCACCTATTCTTCCCCACTCCTTCCACCCATCCCCCCCTTCTTCTTTTTTTTCCACAGCGGCCTCATCACAGACACAATGGGGGAGCTGGAACTCTACACCACAGACCTAAGTAACAAGATCGGCCCGTACGCTCGGGACGTCCAGCAGCGCCTGAATACAGAAGTGTCGGCCCTGGCCGGGAATCTGCGGGCTGACATGGAAGAGACCAAAACCAAGGTGCTCCAATACACCAACGACGCCCGCGTCATGTTCGAGCACAACGTGGAAGTGGTCCGGTCCCAGGTCGACCTGTACCTCCGCAAGCTGAGGAAACGCATCGGCAAGGACACCGAGAACTTGCGGAACAAGTTCGCCACCTACGCCGAGGAGGTACGGGCTACCACAGACGACAAGGTCGACGCCGTACGCCAGCAACTGGCGCCGTACATCTCCAGCATCCGCGAGAAGGGGGAGCAGCGGCTCCAGGCTCTGCAGCAGGCCGTGGAAGAGCAAGGGAGGATGGTCGGGGAGCAGCTAAGTGCCCGAGCCCAGGAGCTTCACGACCACTTCCGGGGGAAAGCTGAGGAAGTCAAGGTCAACATTGACCAAGTGGCCGAAAAGGTACGCCAGTGGTTCGACCCCTTGCTGAATGACCTCCGCTCCCAGATCGAGACCTTGGTGGACAAGTTCAAGCAGCTGGAGTCTTAAAAGGTGGCCGGCGTAACCCGGAAGCTAACCCCGCCTTTTCCTTGGAAACCAAGATGGCCTCCTGGGCTGAGGCTCCTTGGTGGAAAAGGCACAGGTGGTCACTATGTGTACGACTAACCTCACACCGCCCGGCAAACCTTCTACACACACCTCCCTCCCGTTCTGTTCGGTGGCCATTTTGGCCCGTTAACACCCCACCCACTTCCTGCAGGCAGCGCCACCAACCAGGCCTGGTGCCTGTTCAATGTGGTGCCGACCGAACCCCTGACAAGACGGGCCGTATAACAGTTCACCACGCTTCCTTGTTTTAACACATGCGTCCACCCGAGACGCTTCTGTCATGCCTTTCGCCAAAATTTTCTCGGCTTTTTACCAGAGTTTTTCATTTCGACCTGTAACTAAATAAAATTATATGTACTTCAGAGATGCGAGGGTCTCTCTTTCGTGCAACCTAAGGTTTGGTGTCTGGTCCTGTTAGGGATGCCAGAACTCCAGGTGGGACCTGGAGAGCCCCTGGAATTACAGCTCAGACTACAGAAAACAGCTCCCCTGGCGAAAACGGATGCTTTGGAAGGTGGACTCTGTGGCACTGCATTCCACTGAGGTCCCTGTCCTCCCCAGGCTCCATTCCCCAAATCTCCAGGAGACCTGGCAAATATTCAACTGGGGCAGGAAGGAAAAGGGGGTGGGCACGCAATGCTCCCTCTAAGCTGTGGAGTTTTGTGAGAAAAAATTCTACTTTGTGAGCTCCTGGCATTAAAGTTGTGAGCGAGTAGGGTTGCCAAGTCCTACCTAAACTGTAGCGGGGGCAGTCCTGGCCATCTCCAGGAGTTCCCTTCGCATGTGCGCTGCAATAACGTCCCCCGGAAGTGGCATCATTGCGTCGGGCACGTTGGGGGCGAGACCACTATCATTTGAGGGGAAACCATAGAGTTTTCCCTTGTATGATAGAGCGTCCCCACGCAATGTGCCCAATGTGATAACATCATCTCCGGGTGACGTCATCACGCTGGGCCGCAATTTGGGGATGGGGTTCCCCCCCCGGCGGGTAACAGACCCATCGAGTGGGGTTTTCCTTGCCCCCCAGGGGGATCTGGCAACCCTATTAGCGAGCGATTTGGCCTGATCCAACATCGGCTTCTCTTATGTGCTTATGTTAACCCATATGATCCTGAGCTAGGAGCAGAGGTCCATCAGTGGCCCCTATTAGCCGCAAGGTATAGATAGGAACTCTCGGTCTGGGGCAAGTGATGCTCTGTATTCTTGGTGCTTGGGGTGGGGGGCAACAGTGGGAGGTCTCCTGGAGTTCTGGCCCCACTGCTGGACCTCCTGAGGGCACCTGGTATTTCTGGACACTGTGTGACACAGAGCGTTGGACTGGATGGGCCACTGGCCTGACCCAACATTGGCTTCTCTTATGTTCTTATGTTCTCCTGCTCACCCACTGCGGCTTCTGGAAGCCATTTATTGACAAGCTCTGATGGGGAAGATGGTACTTTCTCCAGAGTCTAGCCTTGGAGGACAATGTTTCTACGCGATGCCCCCTTTCTTTTCAGTCAACAAAGCACAGATCAGATCTTGGGCCGAACGAGGGAGCCACCGTGTCTTGAGGGGCATGCTTGGGAGAACGTCCAGCTTCCAGAGAAAGTGGTGCTGCAGAACTGTTACATACGGTTGCCGCCCTCCAGGTGGTGGCTGGAGATCTCCTGGGAGGGCAACTGGTCTCCAGGTGACAGTGGTCCGTTCCCCTGGAGAAAAGGGCCACTTTAGAATGGCATTCTACTCCATTGAAGTCCCTCCCCTCCCCAAACCCCGCCCTCCTCAGGCTCCACCTTCTAAGTCTCCAGGTAAATCCCAACCTGGAGCTGGCAACCCTGGAACTGTAGTTGCCCAGAATGGCTTGTGGGCTTACAGTGCGGGTCTGGAAAACTGGAACGATTCAAAAGCAGGAGAAGTTATATAGGTACAGAGACAGGGCAGCATGGTTAGAGCGCCAGACTAGTATCTGTGAGACCTTGGTTCGAATCCCCTACTCTGATATAAAGCTGACTAGGTGACTGGGTTGGGCCGAATAACAAGTCCTTGCTTGGCAAACCCTCCCAAACAGCTTGGCCTAAACGGGGGGGGGGGGGGGGGGGGGGAGGGGACACAAGCCAAAAGGAGGCACCTTTGTTGAAAGGATTTCACGTGGATTATGAACGCGGCTCATCAAACAATGACACGCCAGTAGGTACCCGGCAAAACAGGCCCCTCTCCTTTGCGGCCCACGCAACCTGTCCTGCGTCCTCCTCCAATCCAGTCAAACACAGCCACACTCGCTTCGAGAACCTCAGAAAAACAACAGTAAAAAGCAATAATCCCAGGTGTTGTGTGTGGCTTCATTGAAATCACAAACAAATCTGTAGTCAAAGCACGCTAAAATAAATGCAACAATAATAATTATCTAAAAAGCAAAGTCAATAATAATGCCAAACTCATATATATATTGTTGTAGAATCACAATCATTATAATAAAGAACAATTATCCAAAAGTGGGTGGTGACAAACTCAAACCCACAATAAGTCGCAGCATACCTCAGAAGCAACAGACTTCCTTCATAAATAGAACAAGCTCACAAAGAAAATATTTTTTTTGTTTATATAAATTTCACTTGTCCTTGAATTGAAGTCCAAACATCTATATATTGTGGCTTGTAGTAAATCAGATCCATTTCAAGTGGAAACTATGCCGTTCCGGATAATATAGACAGTGTTTCAGATCTATTCCTTCATCAGGTAAGTCTAGATTGACATACAATGAATACACATGTATAAGCGAGGTCCCAGTCAAAATATTCCAACTGGGCACAGCTCCATATCACCTGCAAGCAGTGTTCCCTCTAAGCTGAGTTAATGTGAACTAGCTCACAGTTTTTTAGCCTCCAGCTCACACTGTCTTAGCTCAGGAAGGATGGCTCCAGAGCAAACTAATTTACACAGTAGCCAAAGCGCTCACTCACAACTTTAATGCCAGTGGCTCACAAAGGAGAATTTTTCCTCACAAGATTCCACAGCTTAGAGGGAGCATTGCTTGCAAGTCAGAATTACTGCTCCTGGTTTCATAGCTGACTGAATTGTCCTGGCTTGGCCTATGTAATCAAACACTTAAACATGCAATAATAAAGTGGGGAGGAAACAGGCCTTTTCTGGTTTCCCTCGAGGTTTCTGGGACCCTTGCCATGTTTTCTTCCAACACAGATTAAAAAATATAGGTCGCACTTGGAACTTTCCTACCAACGATCAGTCCCCAAACGGGGCGTTACCCTCACCCATCCTACTGGAGCTGCCATATGCTACATTCTTTGTAGGGTTGCCAGCCTCCAGGTGGGGCCTGGGGACCTCCCGCTTTTACAACTGATCTCCAGTGGACAGAGATGGGCTCCCCTGGAGAAAATGGCTGCTCTGAAGGGTGGACTCTATGGCATGGTACCATGTTTTGTACCGGGTGGTGATGGGAAGTGCCGTCAAGTTGCATCCAATCAATGGTGACCCTTGCAAAGTTTTCAAGGCCTTGGGGCGGGTTCCCACTGGCTGGCAGGGGAAGCCCCGCCCCCGAAGAGCCCTGTTGTGCAGAACATGTGGGGGGCACTCTAGCATTTGGGCAAAAACTCTATGGTGACCGTAGAGGGTTTTTTTTACCCGGACACTAAAGTGTCACCTGAACGACGATCTCTTCCGAGTGACGTTTTTGTGGCATGTGCACTTTGCACATGCGCCAAAAGACCCTGGGAGCTCAGGTAAGACCTAGCAACCCTAGATTGGGCTAGCCTGGGCCATTCAGGGCAGGGAAGAGATTATCAGCAGTGGTTTGCCATTGCCTGCCTCTGTGGAGTGACCCTGGAGTTCCTTGGTGATCTCCCATCCAAGTACTTACCTGAGCTGACCCTCAGGACTGTGGCTACAGTGGGGCATCTTGGGGCACAGCCCCCCTGACTTCCTGCCATGGCCCCCTGATTTCCCATCCAGCCCAGGTGCTCCCTTGGATGTGTGTGCAGAGCGCCCCCTGACTTATTTAAAGGCCCCCTGAATTAAAAAATCCAGGCCTGCCGACCGGGCTAGCCTGGGTCATCCAGGGCACGGCAGAGACAAACAGAAATGGCTCGCCATTGCCCGCTTCTGTGTAGCACCCCTGGACTCCGATGGTCTCCCATCCAAGTACTAACCAGGGCCAACCCAGCTTAGCTTCCAGGATCTGCTGAAAATCCAGGTCAGGCCATGCTGCTGCCGTGCTCCTTTAGCAACAGCACTGACGCCCAGATGTTCATCAGATGAGGCATTTCCTGGCGGCTACAGGGACAGGGACGGTTTCTCCTGGCATGCCATTAAAGGCACCGGTGGTGGAAGGAAACACGCCAGGAAGCCCAGACGGACACGTGAACAGCCGCCGGGCAAAGCCAGGGTCGTCTCCCCGAAGCTACTGGGCTCTGAGCTGGAGGGGAAAACCAGATCTTTGGAGCTGGGTGGGGGGTTGTGTTTTGTTTTTTACAAGCTCTCTGTCAGGCAGCTGCTGGGCCTTGGGGCGGGTCGCAGGGCTGTTCCTTTCGGGGAAAACGATGATGCGCCACTTTCCAAGACGACTTCTCGGCTGTGGTTCGGCCAGCTTGATTCG
This sequence comes from Lepidodactylus listeri, assembly GCA_029233225.1. Taxonomy (NCBI): domain Eukaryota; kingdom Metazoa; phylum Chordata; class Lepidosauria; order Squamata; family Gekkonidae; genus Lepidodactylus; species Lepidodactylus listeri. The sequence continues at coordinate 37,238,660 of JARCFY010000020.1, forward strand.
TGGTCTAGTTGGGGATTAAGGGACTTTCGAAATGAAAGCCAAGTGCCTGGGGCGGGGGGGGGGGGGGGGAGCCAAACTAGGCTTGGGAAAAGGTTTTTTGTGTGTGTGTGTGTTTTAAGGGAAAGCTTTTAGAAAAGAGAGCTGGCCTGTAAGAAACAAAATCACAAGAGTACAAGACAGGAAAAGAAGGTATAACAAAGAAGAGAGGAGGGGAGAGGAGGGGATTGGATTTATACCCCACCCTTCACTACCCGAGGGAGTCTCAGAGCAGTTTACAATCCCCTTTCCCTTCCCCTCCCCACAACAGGCACCCTGGGAGGTAGGTGGGGCTGAGAGAGCTCTCTCGAGAACTGCCCTTGAGGAAACAGCTCTGAGAGAACTTGTGACTGACCCAAGCCGCATGTGGAGGCGTGGGGAATCGAACCTGGCTCTCCCAGATTAGAGTCCGCGCTCTTAACCACGATGCCAAACTAATGGGGCTTCCCAGCTTGAGCACCGTGGAGAGAGAAAAGTTCGGATTGCCTCACGGCACTGAGAACATCATGCTTTCCAAAGGCACACTGAGGTAATTAAATCAAGGGAAGAACAACCCGCCTACTCTGGTGCCAAACAGGGAATTAAAACTGTAGAGACGACACACCTTCTCCACCACGAACGCACCAGGAGTGGCTCGTGATCACAAACTGTTCCACTAATTAATGAAAGATAGGAGATTCACTGAAGATTTTTTTGGTTAAAAAGGCCTGCGTATGACCATCCCCCAGGGTCTGCTTCCAAATCTCCAGGAATTTCCCAGCTCAAAGTTGGAGGAGGAGGAAGAAGAAGAAGAAAAGAAGAAGATGAGGAGGAGGAGATTGGATTTAGACCCCACCTTTCACTCAGTGTCTTAGAGCAGCTTAGGGCATAAGGACATAAGAAAAGCCAATGTTGGATCAGGCCAGTGGCCCCTCCAGTCCAACACTCTGTCACACAGTGGCCAAAAACACCAGGTGCCATCAGGAGGTCCAGCAGTGGGGCCGGGACACTAGAAGCCCTCCCACTGCTGCCCCCACCCAAGCACCAAGAATACAGAGCATCACTTGCCCCAGACCGAGAGTCCCTATCTATACTTTGTGGCTAATAACCACTGATGGACCTCTGCTCCAGATGTTTATCCAATTCCCACTTGAAGCCGTCCATGCTTGTAGCCACCACCATCTCCTGTGGCAGTGAATTCCACATGTTCATCACTCTTTGGGTGAAGAAGGACTTCCTTTTATCTGTTCTAACCCGACTGCTCAGCAATTTCATGGAGTGCCCACAAGTTCTCGTATTGTGAGAAAGGGAGAAAAGGACTTCTTTCTTTACCTGCTCTATCCTTATAAACCTCGATCATGTCACCCCTCAGCTGTCGTTTCTCCAAGCTAAAGAGCCCCAAGCGCTTCAACCTTTCTCCACGGGGAAAGTGTTCCAACCCTTTTATCATTCTAGTTGCCCTTTTCTGCCCTTTCCCCAATGCTACAATATCTTTTTTGAGGTGTGGCGACCAGAACTATACAATCTCCTTTCCCTTCCCTCCCCACAACAGACACCCTGTGAGGTAGGTGGGCCTGAGAGAGCTCTCTCGAGAACTGCCCTTGAGAGAACAGCTCCAAAAGAACTTGTGACTGGCCCAAGGTCACCCCACAAGCTTCATGTGGAGGAGTGGGGAACCAAACCTGGTTCTCCCAGATTAGAGTCTGCGCTTAACCACCACAGCAAGCTGGCTCTCCTAGCATAACTTCATAAGATTTCAGCCGAAGGGAGGGAAGAATAACTCCCACAGGGAAACAAGGAGGAATCGGAGGCAAAAAACAAGAATAACTCGGGAGGCTGGTTCCTTATTCGTAGTTCCTCATTCATTCCTTATTTGTGATTTATTCGTGAATTCATTCAGAAACACAGGAGAATTGGGGTGCGGCCTGCCCCAGTATCTGCCTGTGTGACTGCCCTCAAGGCACTGCATTTTGGAGCCGCTGGCACAAGAACCGCACTTTGGACCAGGACACAGCATATGTCCCCTCGAAGGGGAGAGGCCGCCGTTCATGAGGGTGTATGAAGCGTGGTGGTCCAAACCTTACTTTGGGTTGTGAAGGGCAACCAGTTCCTTATCCAGATCTCCTTAGAAATAGAGGCCTCTGGGAGTCACTCCAAATAGAAGCTTCTGGTGCCAGAACCAGTGTTTGGACCAGGCAGTGCTCTATGTCTCCTTGGTGAGGACAGTGCCCAGAACTTGGGGATGTGTCATTTGTGGTGGTCTAAAGATTGTTTTAGGGGTGCAACCAGGCCGCAATATCTGCCTGTGTGATTGTCCTGGGGGCACCCCACTTTGGAGCAGCTGGCACAAGAACCTCGCTTTGGACCAGGAAACAGGATATGTCGTCTTCTTTTTTTTAAATAATATTTTATTATTTTTCAGAAGCAAAGAGGGGGGGGGGAGTAGACAATACAGAACAACACAAGCAAACAGAAAAGGAAAATCAGCATACAACATGAAACTTGTACTCGTAATAACGGCTTAAAATTGTCTGAATAGAGTCTGTCTATTACGCACAAACGGTTTACACCTTCGAGAATCGGAGCTTACATTCCAGTTCTTAAACCTTCTTGAGATAGTCCTCTAGCCATTTGTATACCCTTGACCAGTTCTTACCAAGTTTCTTCTTTTTTAACCGTGTAACTGTAAAGTTAGTGTGTCCATTTCGGCTGTTTCTAGTAATTTATGAATTATTTCTTCTTTTGATGAATTATTTCTTCTTTTTTCCAGTATTTTGCATACAAAATCCTAGCCATAGTTAAAACATGTACAATCATGTATATATCTTCTTGAAGGGGAGAGTCCTGTGAACCTGGGGGCATATGGCATGTGGTATTCCAGACCTTATTTTGGGGTCCAGAGCTTTCTAACTCTCCTCAATGTTTCTGGATGAATTCATGGATAAGTCACAAACAAGGAATGAGTACAGAACTGCGAATAAGGAACCGACTCCGTCCTCTGCCCTTCACCTTCCTTGCGTCTCCTATAAAACCCATGACCACTCGATAGTATTCTGTTCCCCGACACCGTCTTTGTCAGCTTACTACTTCACAGAGTTCGTAGTTCATGTTGTGTTCAAGATACTTGTAATTTCTTGCAGGATATTTGTTAGAATATTCATGCTCATTTACATGTGGATGTTATGATCCTTTATTTCAGTCAGGCTGTGGTTTCGTGCCTTCATGACTGGTATATATATTTTTTTGTCTCTGGGGAGCTATTCTTGTTTTCTGCCCACGGGGAAGGGGGCAGGGGCGGAAAACAAAGCCCGTCTCAATTGCAGCTGTTGATCTAAAAAACCTGAGGATCTGGAGATAAAATAAATCCGAAAAGACTCCAGGCTGGGGGGTTACTGCCGTTCAGCACTGGTGAGTAGCTGAAAAAGAAGGCTCAGCTCTCTCCGAACAAACATTCCCAAGTGAACGCGAGTAACCCCCGGCCCTCCGCCTTCCCCTTTCGGGCCGGATGAATTGGGGTTGCCAGGCCGAAATCTGGGGAAGAAAGGACGTTGCGGAGACAGACTGTTTGTTCTTCGCGGGAACTGCAGGGCCCAGAAAGAAAAGGCCTTCCATTAAGTTTGCGAAGGAGAGGCGTGGGACTTGGGCACGGCAGCCCTCTGAACGAAGGGACAGCTTTTCCACGAAGGGGAGGCATCGGGGTTCTTTGAGTCGGCTGCTGCACGGGGTTGCCAGCCTCCAGGTGGGACCTGGGGGTCCCCCGGAATTGCAGCTCATCTCCAGAATACAGAGATAAGAACATAAGAATATAAGAGACGCCAATGTTGGATTAGGCCAGTGGCCCATGCAGTCCAACACTCTGGCACGCAGTGGCCAAAAATACCAAGTGCCCTCAGGAGGTCCAGCAGTGGGGCCAGGACACCAGAAGCCCTCCCACTGTTGCCCCCCGTCAAGCACCAAGAATAGAGCATCACTTGTCCCAGACTGAGGGTTCCTATCTACTATACCTTGAGGCTAATAGCCACTGATGGACCTCTGCTCCATATAAGATTAAGCTAGGAAAGGAGGAGGAGGAGGAAGAAGAAGAGATGATGATGAGGAGATTGGATTTATACCCCACCCTTCACTACCCAAAGGAATCTCAGAGCGGCTTACAATCTCCTTTCTCTTCCTCTCCCCACAACAGACACCCTGTGAGGTAGGTGGGGCTGAGAGAGCTCTTTCGAGAACCACTCTTGAGATAACAGCTCTGAGAGAACTGTGACTGGCCCCAGCTTACCCGGCTGGCTGCATGTGAAGTCATGGTGAATCAAACCCGGTTCTCTCATATTAGAGTCCGCCACCCTTAACCACCACACCAAACTGGATCTGTCTTTCCCGCAGACTTTCACAACATTACTTCTGTTCAAAGTTCAGCCCCAAATCTGAGTCTTTCAAGGAAATGATTCTTCCCGATTTCTTTTCTTTTCTTGGCCACATTGAGGGCCAAATCACAGTCGTGCTTCAGTGACTGGTCTATTTGTTCTTCTAAACAGTTGGCGGGACTGGGGCCAGGGGACTGAAGAAAGAAGGATAACAAGCCAACCCCCCAAAAAAATAATCTCATGTGAGGGAAAGGTTAACTTCCCATTTCTCAGCCTAGCCCTGATAAAACACAAGTAGGGCTTTCAACTCTGGGTTGGGAAATGCCTGGAGATGTGGAGGGGGGAGGCAGAGGAGGGGGGCAGGGTTTGGGGAGGGGAGAGACATCAGTGGCATATAATGCAACAGAGTCCACTCTCTGAAGCAGCCATTTTCTCCTGGGAAACTGATTTCTGTCGTCTGGAGCTCAATCAGAATTCTGGGAGATCTCCAGGCCTTCCCTGGAGGCCGATGACGCACACAGACTACTTTTAGAGTCAAAATAACACTTTGGGGGTTCCAGTCACAGCACGTCAACATGTCAGTTGGATCCAGTGGCGATATCTCATGAGCCACAGTAGAAATAATCCACGTCTCCGCTTTGTAACCCAAGATATTGTTTCTTCGTTTGTATTTATTTAACCGGATTTCCCCCCCCCCCACCTGGTCCTTTCCCCGGGGCGACAATCCTGTCAGGTAGGTTTAGGCTGAGAGAGAGGAAAGAAAAGATTGGGTTGATACCCCACCCTTCACTACCTGAAGGAGTTTCAGAGTGGCTGACAATCTCCTTTCCCTTCCCTTCCCCAACACAGACACCCTGGGAGGCAGGTGGGGCTGAGAGAGCTCTGACAGAGACTGTTCTTGAGAGGACAGCTCTGAAAGAACTTGTGACTAACCCCAAAGTCACACCAGCAGCTGCATGTGGCAGAGCGGGGAATCGAACCTGGTTCTCCCAGGCTAGAGTCTGCGCTCCCAACCACTACACCAAACTGGCTCTCAAGAGCCAATTTGGTGTAGACAGAGAAAGATAGAGGGAGCAAAAGAGCAACTGGCCCAAAATGCTTCATGACCAAGGGGGGATCTGAACTCAGATCTCTCCCCTGTCCGAACCTGACAGTCGAATCACTGTATCTCGCTGGTATGTATGATGCTCAGGGCCTGTGCTTTCTCCGGCAAACCCGCCACCAGAGAGCCATCCCTCAGTTTAAAACCGGAGAAGATAATGGCAGCGAGAACTGTCTCTTTCAGCTCGTGGACAACTTGCAGTGTTCCCTCTAAGCTGAGCTGGTGTGAGCTAGCTCACAGTTTTTTAGCCTCCAGCTCACACATTTCTGTCTTAGCTCAGGAAGGATGGCTCGGAGCAAACTAATTCATGCAGTAGCCAAATCACTCGCTCATAGCTTTAATACCAGTAGCTCACAAAGTAGAATTTTTGCTCACAGGACTCCACAGCTTAGAGGGAGCATTGGAAGTGTCTGATCGGATCATCTGTTGGTGCAGATCAAATGCCTTTGATTGGAACGGTCCCTGTCCAGAGCAGTCCCTTTAAGCTGAGTGAGTGTGAGCTAGCTCACTGTTTTTTAGCCTCCGGCTCACACATTTTTATCTTAGCTCAGGAAGACTGATTTATGCAGCAACCAAATTGCTTGCTCACACCTTTAATGCCAGCAGCTCACAGCGTAGAATTTTTGCTCTCAAGACGCCACAGCTTAGAGGGACCATTGCTTCATAACTTTAAGAAGAGAAGAAGAAGAGAAGTGATTGGGTTTATACCCTGCCTTTCACTGGAAATCTCAGAGCGGCTTACAAACTCCTCTCCTTTCCCCTCCCCACAACAGACACCCTGTGGGGTAGGTGGGACTGAGAGAGCCCTGACAGAAACTGCTCTTTTTTCAAGAACAGCTGTGCCAGAACTATGGCTTGCCCAAAGTCATCCAGCAGCTGCAAGTGGAGGAGTGGGGAATCAAACCCGGTTCTCTCAGATTAGAGTCCGCACACTTAACCACTACATACCAGCAGCTCACAAAATAGAATTTTTGCTCATAAGACTCCACGGCTTAGAGGGAGCATTGGTCCAAAGGCTGCGCTGTGTGTGTGTGTGTTCGTATGTCTGAGTGCGTCTGGCCTTGGTTTCCACCCCGGTTGCTGGCTCCCCGAAAGAGAGAAGAAACCTGGACTACATAATAAACTCGCCCTCTATCCTTGGAGCTTGCTGCCTTGGAAGGGCCAAGGCAGGGCTTCTTGCTCCCCTCCAAAGAGCCGGCTCTCTTCTGGGCCTCTCCCCTGGCTGCTGTGGAATTTTTCCTGGAAGGGATGGAGCAAACCCAGTAATGATAGGGTGGAGGCGGAGGAGGAGGAGAGGGAGAGAAGGGTCAGATTGCACCCTGGAGGGGCGGGGAGGGGAAAGAAAGGGGTGGATGACGGAGGCGGGGTGCAGGTTTAAAGGGAGCAGCCCGCGGGTAAGGATGTGACTGCCGCTTGCCCTGGTTGATTCTCTCAGCTGCACGTAAGTAGGGGATGGAGAATGGAGAGGCAGGAGACGGGGATGTGGTGGGAATAGCCTGGGAAGGAGAGGGGGGGATTTAACCCGATCTGAACCACCTCAGTTTAGCGGCCTAGCAAGGCACCTTGTGGGTCTGGGACAGTAGTCTAAGAATTGTGTATGCCAGGTGGCCACATTCTCCTGAACAAGAAAGCAGCCTGGCGCCTTGAAGAGGAGCAGCTATTTGGCAGAGGGAACGTTCCCCAGCTGGGCCCCTGGGGGAGAGCTTCACCTGACCTATCTCTGCCTTCCGGCCAGGCGGCTGTTCAAAGCACCGAAGCAGACTTTGACTGGGGGGATTTCTCTTTAAAAAAATGGGGTTGGTTGTTTAGAAAGGACAAAAATAACAAAGTGCAGGCAGTGATTTGGGACGCTTGCATTTATTTCATCTCAGAGCTGGGAAAGCAGTGTTCCCTCTAAGCTGGGTTAGTGTGAGCTACCTCACGGCTTTTTTAGCCTCTGGCTCACCCATTTGTGTCTTCGCTCAGGAAGGACGGATCCAGAGCAAACAGACTTATGCAGCAGCCAAATCGCTCATGACTTTAATGCCAGTCCCTCACAAAGTAGAATTTTTGCTCACAAGACTCCACAGCTCAGAGGGAGCATTGGCTGGAAGGGGTTGCCAGGGGTCATCTAGTCCAACCCTCCTGCCAGCACCGGAACTACAACGATAACATCCCCATTTTATTTATTTAACTCTCAGAATCAGAAGGGGTGTGTGTGTGTGCGCACAGGCAGGGGCTGTGACTACAGTGGAGAATGTGGGTATCATAGCCTAGTGGGAAGAGAAAAATGGGGATTGGTTTGCCTCTCTAAGAGTTCTCTTGCCCCAATCCCTTAGCTGTTGGCTCCTTCTTTACTATCCACACGGTACTGCTACTTTCCCCTCGTTCCCCTCCTCCTGTGCCTCTAACAGAAGCACATTCAGTGCAGGAATTCAACAGGTAGATCCTTTCCCCTATATTCAAGACAAAGAAACATCCCCAAATTCATTCCACTGTGATAAAAACTGTTCTCTGCAGATCCTGCCCCAAATAGTCCACATTTATCACCTCTAAGAAGAGGACACAATTCGGGTTCTCGCTACCTGTGTTTTCCCTCCTTCGCGGAGACTTTGTGCCTTTAAGAGTGTCGTCTTTTTATAGTTTAAATATTTTTTTTTAGTATTCCACTAGTGTGTGTGTGCGCGTGTGTGTTTATAGTAAGAATAAGAGTTAGATCATCTAGACAAGCCTTCTGGACAATATCCAGGTTTTAACAATGATTTAATTTGAGCATAGAAGTTTGTTCAGCGGTTAAAGATGTAGATCTTAAGGTGGGCAGCCGTGATGGTCTGAAGCAACAGAACAAAGTTCGAGTGCAGTGGCCCTTTTAAGACCAACAAAGTTTTATTCAAGGTGCGAGCTTTCCTGTGCAGGCACACTTCTTCAGACAATGACTCACTGTCTGAGGAAGTGTGCCTTGCACACAAAAGCTCACACCTTGAATAAAACTTTGTTGGTCTTAAAAGGGGCCACTGCACTCGAACTTTGCTCTGTCAAAGATGTAATCTCTCTAACTGTTAATAGATCATCGCCAACATTAGGAAGGTTCTTGTTTATTATTTTAAAGAGAGAACCCCATCCCAAACCACTGTAATATTTTATTACATTTATTACATAATGTGTTTTATTTTCTGCTTCTGTATTTGGAATAGATATTACATCTGATAGTACATCTCATTTTACTTAACCTATAATATCTAATAACTTCAGATGAATCTAGATTTTCCCCTACGCCCTCTTCCCTTTCGTTGCCCACTTTTTTGGAGAAAATAAAAAAGAGTCTCGTACTAGGCAGAAATTCCACTGGTGAAGCGTGTTGGGGATAAACCGTGCCTGTTGAATATCAGGCAGCTATACAATGAACCTGCCAGCAAAACGTTGGCACCGGTTCCTCCGAGAGGAAGGAGCAGGGCAGAATGGCATGCTTGGCTGAGGGCGGGGAGACGTGGGGAACAGGGGTGGACCTGGAGCCAAACGGTGACAGTTCCAGGAGCACAGCAGGGCAAGTTATCAAAGACAGGGCGAAGCGAGAAAAAGATTGGTCAGACAGGGCAGCCGGTGCAGGATATGCTATGGAGACAGTTGCCAATGGTTTTACCAGCTTCTCCTCCTCCGAAGCCTCAGGCAACAGCTCGATTTGCAGACATCGCCACATCACCACGCTGTGCAAACATCATCCGTCCCGCTGATCTCTGCAGATCCAGCTGCTGATCAGAGCGGAAGAACCGAACAGACGAGGTTTTATTTCTGCTCGCTAGGCAACTCCGTTTGAGATCAGTAGCGAGGGAGATAATGTGGAGTTTTAGCCCTCTGGGGGTATCTCCTAAAATGTAGGGCTCAGTTCCTCTCCGGAGACTGAACTATTAACCAGGTGGTTTTGAGTATGAATCTCACCTCTCACCAGGTGCTCAGACGCGAGCCGTTCTTGCTTAGCGCCACTGTCCGGCAGCCTAGGGAGATAATTGTGCCAACCTGCCCTGCAGGGTTGTTGTAAGGATGGCAACACGAAACTAATTTTGGAAGGCAGCCGTGCTGGTTTGCAGCGGAACAGCTAGATTGCAAGTCCGGCAGCACTTCAGAGGCCAACAAAATTTTGGGGAGGGGGGGAATGAGCTTTCGAGAGTCAAAACTCCCTGCATTGGATCGAGAATGGGGATTGAACCCTCTCCAGTGCTTCAGTAGTGAGGCTGAAGGTGACTCTTCCTATTCTCTGTCCTTGTTTACTCCACCAGAGACTCCCAGATCCACCGGACGCCATGCAGCTTGCCATCTCCATCGCCGTGGTTCTGGTGGCTTTGTCCGTTGTGACAGGTAGGAACGAGGACATGGTTGTTACCTGAAGCTGGCGAATGCCCAGCAAAAACAAAGATGCTGCCCAGATCGAGATCCAGCCAAGGAGGCCATATCTAGAAGGCTAGTCTATTTAAGAACATAAGAGAAGCCATGCTGGATCAGGCCAATGGCCCCTCCACTCCAACACTCTGTGTCACACAGTGGCCAAAAATGCCAGGTGCCCTCAGGAGGTCCACCAGCGGGGCCAGAACTCCAGAAGCCCTCCCACTGTGCCCCCCCAAGCACCAAGAATAGAGTATCACTGTCCCTGACATAAGAACATAAGAGAAGCCATGTTGGATCAGGCCAATGGCCCCTCCAGTCCAACACTCTGGGTGCGTTCAGACGCGCACATTTGAGCCATTTCGAAATGCTTCAAGCTGGCTCAAATGTGCACATTCAGACAGCCAAAGCTGCCTCCTGTCCCCAGCTGTCACCTACCAGACCAAATACCGTCTCAAAGCGTCGCATTTTTGAGACCAGGTCCTGAGGTGGTTTCTCCCGTCCTCTTCCGACTCAAGCCAACTTTTCCTCGTGTGATCGCGGAGCCGTCGCCAAGCCACTTCCGAGTCTTTAAACACCCCCCCCGTGGAAGCCTCTGGCTTCCGCTTTTTGCCCGCCATTTTTTTTTACCGTCGGCAATATGCGCATAAGCGCTTCTATGCCTTTCCCCCCCAATTCTTTTTTTTTTAAATGGACACTAATTCTTCGTTCGGGATGCCAAGGAGACCAGTTTTGGGGTAAAAGTTTAAAGGGACGTGTTCTTTCAGGACAAGGAAGTCACGGAACTTGTGTAACTGAGAGACTTTGCTTGCCTGCTTTTGTGCATGTGCTAGACTGTATTTTCAGATGTTTGCTTATGCGCATGTGCAAGAAGCAAAAAATAAAAAAAGCCCGACACACGCTTCCCGTGTAGATGCCGGGGAGCCGCTTGAGTGCGCTTCAAACTAGGGGTGAGGGTGATCGCGCTGGTCCAGAGTGGGGCGTTTTGAGCCAGCTCCAGCACGCCGTCTGAATGCACCCTCTGTGTCACACAGTGACCAAAACCCAGGGGCCATCAGGAGGTCCATCAGTGGGGCCAGGACACTAGAAGCCCTCCCACAGTTCCCCCTCCACAAGCACCAAGAATAGAGCATCACTGCCCCTGACATAAGAGAAGCCATGTTGGATCAGGCCAACGGCCCATCCAGTCCAACATTCTGTCACACAGTGACCAAAAACACCAGGTGCCCTCAGAAGGTCCACCAGCGGGGCCAGAACTCCAGAAGCCCTCCCACTGTGGCCCCCAAAGCACAAAGAAGACAGAGCATCACTTGCCCCAGACCGAGAGTTCCTATCTATACCTTGTGGCTAACAGCCACTGATGGACCTCTGCTCCAGATGTTTATCCAATCCCCTCTTGTAGCTGCCACCACCTCCTGTGGCAGGGAATTCCATGTGTTCATCGCTCTTTGGGTGAAGAAGGACTTCCTTTTATCTGTTCTAAGCCTACTGCTCATTCATTTCATTGAGCGTGCCCAAGTCCTTGTAGGGTTGCCAAGTCTTATGGACTGACCGGAGGGGGGGAGTCCTCCTGTGGCTGGGAATTTCTTCTGGCGCACACGCTTTGCGCGTGCGCCCGGCGGCGTCACCGGAAGTGACGTCGGCACATTGGGGGCGTTGCCAGGGCAACACTCTGGCAATCGCCCCAAAACTCTATGGTATCATAGAGTTTTGGGGCGATTGCCAGAGCGTCGCCCTGGCAACGCCCCCAACGTGCCGACGTCACTTCCAGTGACATCATTACGTCATCCTCGCCGGACGACTTCGGGGGTGGCGTTCCCCCCGCCAGCCAAAGTCTGGCCGGCGGATCGGGAACCCCTTTAGCGGGGGATCCCCCACCCCCCGGGCTGACTTGGCAGCCCTAAGTCCTTGTCATGTGAGAAAGGGAGCCAGTGGGATGCAGTGGTGGTCTAGGCCCCTGGACAACCGAATCCCCAGTTCTACCACGGAAGCTCAGTGGGTGACCTTGGGCCCCTCACCAACTCTCTGCCCCGAGCTACTGCACAGGGGTGTTGTGAGAAAACAGAGGCCAGGGGGAGCAACGTTCATCAAAGCCAACTGGAGTCCTAGCGGGATATAAACGAAAAGAGGGGTTGGTATGCAAAAAGACCGTGCTGCTCCTTCACTCCCTCACCCGCCACCCAGGACAGGCCCCTCCGGCGGTGCCTTCCAGTCCCACATGCCGGTGCAGGCCTCACCCTGCCCCATCCCGCCCACCACTGCTGTGGGAACTTTCCTTATTGCAGTCAGAGACGCTAGCGTCTTTGTTAAAGCAGGGCTGTTTTCCTGTCTCTACTGGTTCCACAGCGGCCTGCGTGGGCTGAAATCGCCCAGCAGGCTGAGAAGGTTTCAGCCTGGAGAGCGGAGCGGATTCGATTAAATTGTCGTGTGCCAAGATGCTAGCGGGTGAAACGGAAGGTTGCCAAGAACAGTTCCCCAAATGAAGGAACATTCTGGAGGCTTGCGGGGTATGTTCTGTGGGCGTGTTGTCTAGCTGGGGATGCGGGCAGAGGTGTGTCTGTTTAATAACCCCCCAAACCCTCATCTTCAAAGCATGCGCCATGCAGGGGATCCGTACTTAAATACCCAGGCATGTCGTTTAACCTCAGGTCAAACTTCGGTGGAGTGGCGTCTGGGGGAGGAGGAGGAGCCTGTGTCTCCCTCATTCATGTTTATTCCGTTTTAATTATTTTTAATTATGGGTCGGTTTTAATTATCATTCAAATTCAATTTGTTCCAGTTTAATTATCTGCAGGCCGGTTTAAAAGAGCATCGAGACTTAAAAGGGTCAATCAGTTTAAATAAACACCATGAACCGGAGATCGGGTTGCGACCTCTGGGTTGGGGGATTCCCGGAGATTTAGGAGGTGGAGCCTCGGGAGGGTGGGGTTTGGGGAGGGGAGGGACCTCAGCAGGGTGGGCAAGTTTTCGGGTTCCCCAGAATTCTTCATCACGTTGGATATGTACAAAAAAATGAATAAATAAAGAGGGAGGGAGAAGAGGAAAATGCATATTTCCCCCTAACGTTAATCAGCTGCCTTTCTACTGAGCAGGACTCCAAGACGGCCTACGATACAAATAAAACAATTCTTTAAACACACACACACACACACACAACAAGAGATTTCCAGGCATCAAAGGGCTTTCCCGCCATGCCTTGAAACGTGATCTCCCCTCCCCTCCTCTTACTGAAGAGCAAACCTGATGAAGAGTTCTGTAGAACACAGAAGCTTACATGCTGTTCTTGGACATTCACTTAAATTAGTTATTTATCTAAAACATTTATTGGTCCCCTTTCTACCTCACAGAACTCAAGGCCAGCTCCGGTACAAATAATGATTGCGAAAACATCTAAAAGGCTGCAATTTATCATCTCGATTAGGACTGCCAAGAAATAAAAAAACCCAAAGTCCTGAATAAAACCTTTTTTCGGCTGTCCAGGCCGGTAGCCAGGATTTTGTGGCGTGTGGGGCAAAAAAAAATCTGGTGGGGCTGCCATTATTTGTCATAAGTAAAGGAGGGGTGGCCTGCGCCCCTCTCCCTCCCCTCCTGCAAGATTTAAAGGGTCCTTCAGCTGATTGATGGAGAGCACATGGTCTGCCGATCAGCCGGAGGTCCCTTTAAATCTTGCAGGAGGGAGGAAGGGGGGGGGGGCGCTACCCTCCCTTCTTCTCAAAAGCATTTAAATGATTCCTTTAAATGCTTTTGGGAAGAAGCGGGGGCCCTTTAAGGAAGGGGGCGGAGCCCCCAATAGCCCCACCATAGCTACAGGCCAGCAGCTGCCTCCTGAAAAGTGAGTGGGTGCCAGGCGCACCTCCCTGGGGGAGTTGTTCTGTAATCGAGGGGCTGCCACTGAAAAGGCCCTGTCTCAGGTGCTCACCAGGTGCTCTCTCTGTGGTCCTAATTCCCAGGCAGGAAAGTATAGAAGAAGACAGTCTAGCAGATGCCCTGGTCCCAAGACCAGTCCCATGATACTTAAAGGTAAAGGTTTCCCTTGCTCAAAAGCCAGTTGGATCCAACTAGGTTAGTCCGGACAGAAATATATTATGCAACCATTGTTGGAATTTGTTTCCTGGACCAGTACAGCTAACGGCAGTATTTGAGTGATGATCCAAGCACTCACGCAGACTTGCTCTGGCTTGTCCATAAGCCGCCCCCCCAGCCGCCCTGGGATGGCCTAGACATGCAACTGTCTGGCATTTCCAAGCCTTGGGGTCCACGCCTCAATGGGTTTTCCTTCTCTTTCCTCTTGCCGTCTCCCAGACTCCGCTTCGGTTTCCGTGACGGAAGAGCCCACCTTGTCTCAGAAGTTCGATCGGTTCCAGGGAGAAGTCCAGACTTTCTTCGAAGACATCGGGGAGAAAGCCAAGGGGGCTTTCCACGACCTGCACAACAGCGAAATCAGCACCAAGGCCCGGTGAATATCTGGCTGGTTCCTTAGGGGCCCATAACCACTCAGCCAGGATGGGTGGAGGAGCTAGTGAGGGCTTGGCCACTTGAGGGACGTTCCAGACCTTTACAATTAACGCTTAAGGTGCTTGCGGTGGAAAGTTGTTGCTTTTCTAAAAATGCTCAGCTCGGCAAAACCACGGCGCACATTTAAACTGATTCGCATCAAGGCCTGAAGCCTGTTTCCCTTTCCTTGCATTCACGCTGGCAAAATTCCCCAAAAGGCGTCTTCCCCAGACAGTCTCTTGGGAGCGATGTAGTTTGTTAGTTCTGCCAGTAGGGGTCAGGCCCCTCCTGCATGACCAGAAAAACAAAGGTGTGTCTGTGTGAAGTTCTGTCAAGTCGCAGTTGACTTATGGCGACCAAGAGATGTTCTGAGGTGGTTTGCCTTTGCCTGCCTCTGCACAGCGACCCTGGACTTCCTTGGAGGTCTCCCATCCAAGTATTAACCAGGGCCGACCCTGCTTAGTTTCTGAGATCTGATGAGATCAAGCTAGAGTTGTCGGGTCCTTACCAGCTGCCGGTGGGGGGCCCCAGGATCCTTTCTGGGGTTTTCTTGTGCAGGTGTGAGGCGGGTACAACATGATGACATCACCCAGAAGTGACATCATCATGTTGCTGATGTTGAGGGTGACGCTCTGGCTTTGGGGCAAAACTCTATGGTTGGAGCCCAATTTTGCCATAGAGCTCTGCCCCAAAACTAGAGTGTCACTTCCAGTGTCAGCGACGTGATGACGTCACTTCCGGGTGAAGTCATTATGTCATGTCCAGGGGCATTTGCAGGTGGGGTTTCCGCCTGCCAGCCAGGTGGTCAATGGTGGAATGGGGCCCGCAAAAGAAGGGGATCCCCTTCCCAGAACAGGGCCTTGGCAACCCTAGACTGGGCTAACCTGGGCTCTCCTGGCCAGGGCTAGCTCAGTATTTAGGCAGAACTAATTTAGATTCCAGTGGCACCTTTGAGACCAACAAAGTTTTATTCAAGGTATGAATAAAACTTTGAATAAACCTTTGCTGGTCTTTAAGGTGCCACTGGACACTAAATTTGTTCTACTGCTTCAGGCCAACCACGGCCGACCACCTGGATCTATCTTCAGTATTAAACGGAAACGATGCCAGTTCTGCTAGCCACCAGTAGAGGGTGCAGCTGAGCTGAACGAAATGCCTCCAGTTGAAATTTTCGCTCATTCGCGCTACCAGTGTCATAAGGCGATCAGGAGAGCCCTGCTGGATGAGACCAGTGGTCCATCTGGTCCAGCCTCCTGTCTCACACAGTGGCCAACCGGTTCCTCTGGAGGGCCAACAACAGGGCAGAGAGGCCAAGGTCTTCGCCTGATGTTGCCTCCAGGCTCTGGGATTCAGAGGAGTTGTGCAGCGGATTCCACGTTTGAATCCCTCTCTGTGTAAAGTGGTATTTCCTTCTGTCCCTCCTAAACCTACTGCCCATCAGCTTCACTGGTTGCCCTCAAATTCTAGCATGTTGGGAGAGAGAGAAAAAGTTCTCTTTGTCAACCCTCTCCACCCCATGCAGAATTTTATAAACCTCTATCATGCCCCCCACCCCCGGTCGTCTCTTTTCTAAACTGAAATGTCCCAGACTCTTCAGTCCACCCTCCAAAGCAACTGCTTGTCTCCATGGGAACTGATCTCTGGAGAGCAGTTGTAATCCCAGGAGAGCTCTACGCCGTACCCAGAGGTCGGCAAACCTCCTCTGCCCCAAATCTCCAGAAACCTCCCAACCCAGAGTTGGAAACCCCACTGGACGTGAGAGCTCTGTGCGGCCAGGGGCAACCAGGGGTCTTTCAATGTCGTCTTCCCGTTTACAGGAACTGGTTCTCAGAGAATTTCCGGAAGCTGAAGGAGAAATTCCAGAAAACCTTTCCCACTGCGGAAACCAACTAAAGGCGGTCTTCTGAATGGACCGGGAAGGTGTATTCCACCCCACCCCACCCGCCAACTCCCCAAGCGGATCTTCGAACGGAAAGAAATTGCCCCCTGCCGCTTCATTTTCTACTTTTGCTATGTTTTTACTGGCCTCATTTATCAGATGCCAATAAAGCCTTCCTGGTGAAAAGAAAGCCGAGTGGCTCAAGTTATTTGGGGATTTTCTTCCCAGCATTGAATGTTGGGGCGGGTGGGTGGGGCCACGCTAGGGTTGCCAACCTCCAAGTGGTAGCTGGAGATCTCCTGGAATTACAGTTGATATCCAGGCGACAGGGATCAGTTCCCCTGGAGAGCCAGTTCGGCGTAATGGTTAGGAACACAGACTCTAAGTTGGGAGAACCAGGTTTGATTCCCCATGCCTCCACAGGCGGCTGCTGGTGTGACATTGGGTCAGTCACAAGTTCTCTCAGAGCTGTTCTCTCGAGAGAGCAGTCCTCGAAAGAGCCCCACCTGCCTCACAGGGTGTCTGTGGTGGGGAGGGGAAGGGAAAGGAGATTGTAAGCTGCTCTGAGGGAGACACCCTCAGACAACAGACACCCTGGAACCTGCACTCCCCTGAGCAGTATGTCTACAGTTCTTGGAGGGGATGGGAAGAACTCTGCACGTGCTCAAACCTCTCCTGTCTTTGCAATGACATCACACATTCCAAAGCTAGGTTTGCCAACCTCCAGGGGGGCACCTGGAGATCTCCTGCTATTACAATTAATCTCCAGATGATGAAGATCAGTTCCCCTGGAGAAAATGGCTGCTTTGGAGGGTGGACTCTGTGGCCTTGGACCCAGCTGAGGCCCCTCCCCTCCCCAACCTCCAGCCTCGCCAGGCTCCATCCACCCCCTCCCCCATCTCCAGGTATTTCCCAACCCAGACGTGGCAGCCCTAGTTTGGCATTCAAAGTGATGTCTAAAGGAAACCCTCCTTGTGGGTCCTGACTCTAAAAAACACCACAGAGCTGTCTCATTCTACCCCTCCCAGGGGCCATTTTCTCTGTGACAATTTTACTTTTTGGTGACTCCTCCACAAAGAGTAGTGGGTTGATCAGTGACCCCCGAGCAAATATTGCATCAGGGCTGAGCAAATCGTCCTTGTCCCTCCCAGCCCTGGCGGCTTGCAAGCTGGGATCCCAGAATAAATAGGCCTTTGGACCCGTGACGTGCCCAGTCATGACATCTTGGGGTGTATTTCAACAACGGCCACAAAAAAGCTCAGACCAGAGTTGAGACAGAGAGACCACCAAAGGGGCAGCAAGAATTCCCGGCTCCTCCAGGGAAATGAGACTGTATGCTTTATGGCATTTTTGCAGCACCTAATTAGGCAAGAGACAGGCTCCTTTTCAGGCACTAGCCTGCTACTGTTTCCACTGAAAGGACGCAGGAGGAGCAAAGGAACAGAACGGCACACCTTTAGGGTTGCCAGCCTCCAGATGTGGCCGGGAGATCTCCCGGGATCTTTGGACGACAATGGCTGCTTCGGTGTTGCCAACTCTAGATGGGGAAATTCCTGGAGATTTGGGGGGGGTGGAGCCTGGGGAGGGGGGGTTTGAGGAGGGGGGGGGACTCTATGACACCATAGAGTTTTCAGGCTGAATGCTAGAGCGTCCCCCTGGCAACGTGGCTGGTGCAATGATGTCAGTTCTGGGTGACATCATGGTGCCGGGCACGTCGGCCCGATTCAGGTACTTTGCGGGTGGGGTTCCCCCCGCAGGCCAGATCTGGGCTGGCAGATCGGGAGGGGGCCTAGAGTGGGCAACCCCCCGCCCCCCTGGGGGGATCTGGCAGGCCTATCTGCAACAGAATCCCGGCAGAGAGGATCTCTTTCCCCAGGTCACCCTAACAGCCACTTTACTGCTGGAAAACCTACAAGAAAACCAGTTTTTATGGCGCCATTGTGGAAATCTGTTCCTTGACAAATCCACGGGCCGATGAGGAAGAGGGAGATTCCGAAAGTCGAGGGCTGAGCAGCAGTAGCCACGCTGACTTCCCCACCGTCTTGACTCCCACCCTCCCCAAAACACGGGCCTTGGGTTTCAGTCCAGCGTGTTCTGCAGGGCATGCACAGGGTGGGAACGAGCCCAGCCACGGGGCTTGGGCGGCACGACAGCATTGCCAACCTGGGGCTGGGCCATTCCTGGAGATGTGGAGGCGGAGCTTGGGAGGTAAAGTTGCCAGCTCTGGGTCGGGAAATACCTGGAGATTTGGTGGGGTGGAGCCTGAGGAGGGGAGGGGCCTCAGCGGAGTATAATGCCACAGCGTCCATCTCCAGGGGAACTGTTCTTGGTCGTCTGGAGATCAATTGTCACAGTGGGAGATCTCCAGGTGCAACCTGGGCCGTTAGCAACCCTATGGGGAGGGAAGGTTTTGAGATCTCAGCTAGGTATAATGCCACCCTGCAGAGTGACCGTTTCCTCCAAGGGAACCGAGCTCTGCAGTCTAGAGGTCAGCTGTAGTTCCGGGAACACTCCAGGCTCCACCTGGGGGCTGGCAACCCCAGAGCCATGAATGCAGTACGTGAGCCAAGCCGGTGGGGAAACTGCAATGTGCCCCCGGCAGGAGACTGCGACTCTCGGACTCTCCCTTCCACCAGCGCTGACAGCCTCAGCCTTGTTTGCTTGGACTTTGTACAAATCGGTGAGATGTGTTATTTGGCAACCAAGATTCTGGGGTGGGGAAACGGGGGCTTAAAGGACACACTCTTGCTATAAAGGTGTCGTTCCCAGTTCAGGCCCCGGAGCAGACAAGAGCACTGGACAGACGAGAGTGAGTGTGTTGATCCCCTTGGGATTGTATTCCCCCCTGCGACGGGCGCACCCAAGAAAGCGGAGTGGGGAAGGGAGGGGTACCACAGCTGGCTTCGGCACCACTGGACCCTACAGAAACAGTGC
The DNA here is from genome assembly GCA_029233225.1 of Lepidodactylus listeri. Taxonomy (NCBI): domain Eukaryota; kingdom Metazoa; phylum Chordata; class Lepidosauria; order Squamata; family Gekkonidae; genus Lepidodactylus; species Lepidodactylus listeri. Next base: position 37,257,801 of record JARCFY010000020.1, read on the forward strand.
CCAGGCCCATCCTAGGAGGCAATCACAGGCCAACACTGCCTAGAAGCTGAGAGCCAACGCCGTGAGGAGAACGTTGGATTTCATTTTAGGGTTTCTCTCATTTTTGGTTTCATGCGGATCTTTGGGCTTTTTCAGTAGAGCCAAGGCCCATTTTTAAATATTTTTTTGTGCCTTTGTTGTACAGATCGCTCATGGAAATAGAGCCATATTTGCTCCCTGCTCTCTGATGAAACAAAATGGGACGTTTTGCCAACTATCCTTCAAAGAGGGGCCTCTGATACCCAAAGTGTCAAAGCGATCCTCCTTAATCTCTTTCATTTTCTGTATCCGAGTGTGAATTTTGTGCCTCGTTTTAGGTCTGAGACAGTCTCCTGAACGGCGGAGGACGAGGAGGAAGGATACCGTGGACACCCAGACGTAAGTCTTGTCTCCAGATCCGGTAGGGTTGCCGCTGATTTTACCATCCCTGCTCCTGCGCCTGGAAACAGCCTCTATCCATACAAACGTTTAAAAGGGGGTACTTTCCCCTTTTGTCTTAATCGGTGTACTAGGGAAATCTTCCCCTGATCAATTTTCTGCATAGTAGGTAGCGTTGCCATTCCTCAGGTGCTGGCTGGAGATCTCCCAGAATTACAACTGGCCTCTAGGTGACAGAGATCGGTTTACCTACAGAAAATGGCCACTTCGGAAGGTGGACTCTATGGCATTATACCCCACCGATATCTCTCCCCTCCCCAAACACTGCATTCCCCAGTTTTCCCACCTCCAAAATCTCCAGGTATATTACAACCCAAAGGCAGGAGCTGGGCTGGTTTAAAAGTCAGCAGTCCTTACCCAACTATTATGCTTGACTGTTTGTACAGAGTTGCCAACTCTTGCTTGGGAAATCCCTGGAGATTTGGGGGTGGAGCTTGGGGAGGGTGGGGACTTCAGTGGGGTATAGCGACATTGAGTCCACCCTCCACAGTGGCCATTTTCTCAGTGGGATCTGTTGCCTGGAGGTCAGTTATAATTCCAGGAGGTCTCCAGCCTTCACCTGGAGGTGGAAGCCCTGTGCGTGTGTTAATCTGTGGCCTGCATGTGAATCAACTGGCACTGTAGTTTCCACCCAAGGTCGATCTTGTCTGCCCCTTTCGATCAAGATGGTTGATCTTGGGAAAAACCAGTTCCGAATGTGTTCGTTTTCGGCTAAAAACACCCCAGTTTTTCTGCCTGAGATTCCATCCCTCCCTCGTAGCAGAGTACTGATTGGATAGGAAAGGCTGGTGTAGTCTGCCCCCCCCCCCCACACACACACTTATTAAAAATATTTTCATTTTTTCATTTCCTATTTTTTTTTTTTATCATGTCAGTGTTTATTTTCATGCTGCACGTTCACAGAACAAGGAAACTACAGGGAAACTGGCCGTGCGAGAACCCAGCGGCTGCTGTGTTGTACCGACACCCACAGCAGCGATGGGGAAAACACACAAGCCTGTACTCATATGGAAAACGTCATCATGGTCTCCCAGCTCTGGTGTGAAGGGGAGGGGTGTCTTAAAAAGAAAATACGAATGTCTCAGTGGCTCAGTGGCAGAGCATCTGCTTGGCATGCAGAATGTCCCAGGTTCAATCCCCGGCATCTCCAGTTAAAAGAATCATGTAGGAGGTGATGGGAAAGACCTCAGACTGAGACCCTGGAGAGCCATGAAGTGGGGCTGTAGCTCAGTGGCAGAGCATCCGTTTGACATACAGAAGGTCCCAGGTCCAAGCCCCAGCATCCCCAATTAAAAAGACCAGGCAGGAAGGGATGTGAAAGACCTTCACCTGAGACCCTGGAAATCCATAAAGCAGGGTTCTAGCTCAGTGGCAGAGCATCTGCTTGGCATGCAGAAAGTCCCAGGTTCGACCCCTGGCATCTCCAGTTAAAAGAATCACGTAGGAGGTGATGGGAAAGACCTCAGCCTGAGACCCTGGAGAGCCGCTGCCAGTCTGAGTAGACAAGACCAACTACGATAGATCTGTGGTCTGATTGAGCATAAGGCAGTTTCATGTGTTTGATTGTTAGGGAGGGTCCATGGTTCAGTGGTAGAGCATCTGCTGGGCCTGCAGAAGGTCCCAGGTTCAATCCCCGGCATCTCCACTTTTAAAGGACCCAGCAGTCAAAAAGACTTCTACCTGAGTCCCTGAAGACAGCTGCCGGTCTGAGCAGGCAATGCTGACCTTGATGGGCGGATGACCTGATCCAGGATAAGCCAGCTTCACGTCTTCATGTGTGCTCAAAACCCCAGAGAAATGGAGCGGCGTCAGTGTGTGTGCCTTTGGGTCTTGGCCGGATCTGTACTAACCTTGTCGAATTTTCCGCACCATAGGCAGCCCCCCCACGAAAATGGATCTGAAAGTTGTCGCTCTCTCTGTCCTGTTGCTGTTTCTCTGTCCTGGTAAGTGTGTGTCCCCCCCCCCCCCCCCCGCCTTGACCAACGACTCTGCTGGTTTCGAAGGCATGAAGATCTCTGCCTGAATCTGGGCTTCTGGCGATATGTGCATGATGTTCAGTTGCACAAGGGAAAAGGCAAGCCGCTTAGGGAGTCGGCATGGGTCCTTGGGACTAGTGCAATGGCGTGGCAAGCGAATGGCTGCAAAGACCCTGTTGGCGAGACAGAGCACAACTGCAATAAGAAAGGCCAGCGCTATGCTGGGAATTCTTAGGAAGGGAATTGAAAACAGATCAGCCAGTCTCATAATGCCCCTGTATAAATCGATAGTGCGACCTCATTTGGAGTACTGTGTACAGTTCTGGTCGCCACACCTCAAAAAGGATATTATAGCATTGGGAAGAGTGCAGAAAAGGGCAACTAGAATGATAAAAGGGTCGGAACACTTTCCCTAGGAAGAAAGGTTGAAGCGCTTGGGGCTCTTTAGCTTGGAGAAACGACGGCTGAGGGGTGACATGATCGAGGTTTATAAGATTATGCATCGGATACAGCAGGTAGAGAAAGAGGTCCTTTTCTCCCTTTCTCACAATACAAGAACTCATGGGCACTCCATGAAACTGGTGAGCAGTCGGGTTAGAACAGATAAAAGGAAGTCCTTCTTCACCCAAAGAGTGATGAACACGTGGAATTCACTGCCACAGGAGGTGGTGGCGGCTACAAGCATGGACGGCTTCAAGAGGGAATTGGATAAACATCTGGAGCAGAGGTCCATCAGTGGCTATGAGCCACAAGGTATAGATAGGAACTCTCGGTCTGGGGCAAGTGATGCACTGTATTCGTGGTGCTTGGGAAGGGGGCAACAGTGGGAGGGCTTCTAGTGTCCTGGCCCCACTGCTGGACCTCCTGAGGGCACCTGCTATTTTTGGCCACTGTGTGACAGAGTGTTAGACTGGATAGGCCATTGGCCTGATCCAACACTGGCTCCTCTTATGTTGTAAAGGAAGCCAGGATTGATGTATCGCCCTTTCTATGGGCTTTTCCACATTCTCATTTTACTCATTAAGTTCCTGTTTCTTCTGGGTTTTTCCCCCTGTTGTGCACATTTTGCTCTCTCTAGTGGTCAGTTCAACATCAATCGGTTTACACTGGAAAGGAAGCTAGAGTTCAGACTTATAGTCCAAGGCTGAGCAGCAAATTAACATGTGACATGACCAAGATGCTTTAAGACATGCAAAGACAAAACTAAGTGAGAAGCTAAGGTTATAAGGTCAACAGTTATTTTGCTCTAATTAAGGAGGGGAAAGGACAGCAAAGCAATAAATATGTCGAAATAGGGGATAAATGTGAAATGGCATCTTCTTTTCTAATTGTGGGAAGTGAACTGAGACTCACCACGAAAGCTCATAACGTCGAATAAACCTTTGTTGGTCTTAAAGGTGCCGCTGGACTCTAAAAATTGGTTCTTTCCCAGTTTATTCCCCTGTAGATATTGCAGGGAAACAAACTGGGGGAGAAACCTGATGTAATATCGAATCGACCACTAGAGGGAGCAATACAGTTGCGCAACAGGGAAACCCCTGGAAGAAACAGGAACTTAAGGAGTAAAATATGAATGCAGAAAAGCCTCATACTTACTCAGGAGTAAATTTCATTGAGCCCGGTGGGACAGGCATTGAAGTAAGCATGCACAGGATCATAGGCGTCAACTTCAGGGGGGCTGGGGGGCTGGAGCCCCCCTTCCCTGAACTTTTCCAGGATGTGCTGAGCCTCCCCTGGAGACAATGGCCTGTAATGTCTCTGGCCCAGCCCCAGCTCCCCACCCTGGGAAACTGAAAAGTCTACGCCCTTGTACAGGATCACCTGCCTTCTCTCTTCCCACGCAAGACAAATGAGATACGGTTCTTTTTTTTTTAATCCCGTTGCTAAACCGGGATTTAATCCCGGGATTTAATCCCGTTGCTAAACCGTTGCCTTGATCTCCTCGGCTACTGGCCTCTTTCCACATAGCGTTCAGCCGCTTGGGTGTTGTTCGGGGTGCTTCTGCGTAGGAATGATTCCCCATGTGGCTTTTGCTGCCACTGCAAATGCCCCCTGCAGCCATGCGGATGCGCTGATGCAGCAGTGAACATCTCCGAAATTCAAAGAGAACCGTCACCAGGGGGAAACAGCCCCGGTTGGGGAAGACTGGAGCAAAGCGGAGGAAACCCAGATGAAGGACACTTAGGGGATGACCACGCAGATAGTAAAAAAAACCCCATTCCACTTTGGACAACAAACCGTTGCGCGACCTCCATGCTTCATGTGAAATTGTGTTTGTTCTGTTTCTGGGAATGGGGGGGGGGGGCCGGGAGAGCTGCCAGTTTTTGCTTGGGAAATTCCTGGAGATTTGGGAGCAATTCTTGGGGAGGGTGGAGTTTGGGGAGGGAACTCAGAGGGGATGTGATCTCTAGGGTCCACCATAGAGCTGACCCTCTGAAGCTGCCCTTTCCTCCATGCAGGGGTCATTTTGAGCAGGAGCTTGGGGGAGCTCAGCTCTGGGAGTTGGTGCCAGCCTCCCCCCCTCCCCGCAGGGGAATGCCTGCTTGTGTCATGGCTGCAGCAAAATGACCCTGTCCCCTGGAAAGGTCCTTGTTCCTCCGACCAGCCTTCTGAAGGCTTCAGCCACCACTGAAGCTCTCCTCCCAGAATAGTGGTATTTCTGAGGCTTGGATTAGTAGCTCTCCCCTTCTTTCTTTCTTTCTTTCTTTCTTTCTTTCTTTCTTTCTTTCTTTCTTTCTTTCTTTCTTTCTTTCTTTCTTTCTTTCTTCCTTCCTTCCTTCCTTCCTTCCTTCCTTCCTTCCTTCCTTCCTTCCTTCCTTCCTTCCTTCCTTCCTTTCTTTCTTTCTTTCTTTCTTTCTTTCTTTCTTTCTCTGTCTATCTCTCTCCCTCCCTCCCTCCCTCCCCATCCCCCTCCCTCTCCCCTTTCTTTCTTTCCTTCTGACATACTTCAGGTGATGTCAGGTGGTGTAGCATATGCAAATAAGTTATGCTAATGAGTTATGCTAATGAGCTCCTGCACCTCTTTTTCTACGAAATGACCCCTGCCTCCATGAGACCTGAAGTCTGGAGCTCAGCTGTAATGAGGGTTGCCAGCTCCGGGTTGGGAGATACCTGGAGATTTTGGGGGTGGAGCCTGAGGAGGGCGGGGTTTGGGGAGGGGAGGGGCCTCAGCAAGGTTCAAGGCCATAGAGTCCACCCTTCAAAGCAGCCATTTTCTCCACGGAGAACTGACCTCCGTATCCTGGAGATGTCATAAAAGTGGGAGCTCTCCAGGCCCTGCCTGGAGGCTGGCAATCCTAGCTGGGGCCATAGCACCATCTGAACAAACTGCGTTTTGCTTGGATTGTAGACGTGTCCGGCTACCGCATGCAGAAGAGGGCTGCCCAGGAGAAAAGTCAGTTTGCCCAGCTTCAGGAGACAGCGCAAGGGTACTGGGACCAACTCGCCAACAAAACCCGGAGCTGGTACGACGCGTTCAGTGCTCTGGAGTTTAATGTGCAAGCCCGGTGAGTTACCTCAGGGCACACAGACCAAGGGGAGGGGAGGAGACAACGGGTGGTTTCTCAGGAGTCCTGAACATGGGGATTCATTCATTAAAACATTTCTACCCCGCCTTTCTCCGTCGCTCAAGGCAGCTTTGAATGGCCTTTGCCCATCAATGGGCTGGATGCATGCATGAGCAAATGAACGTTCCCTCTCTTGTTTGGTTTTCCATCACCATCTCTCCCTCTGTTGCTCCCTCTGCTGGTTGATTTGTGTCATGTCGGCCTGTCAAACGCTTTTGTCATAGAATTATAGAGTTTGAATCATAGAATCATAGAGTTGGAAGGGACCTCCAGGGTCATCTAGTCCAACCCCCTGCACAATGCAGGGAATTCACAGATACCTCCCACCCACACACCCCCAGGGACCCCTGCTCCACACCCAGAAGATGACCAAAAAGCCTCCAGGATCTCCAGCCAAACTGGCCTGGAGGAAAATGGCTTCCAGACCCCCCCAAAGTGGCAATCCCCTTTCCCTTCCCCTCTTTCGAGGACTGCTCCTGAGAGAACAGCTCTGGGAGCACTATGGCTTGCCCAAGGTCATCCAGCAGCTTCCAGTGGAGGAGTGGGGCATCAAACCCGGTTCTCCCAGATTAGAGTCCGCACTCTCAACCATTACACCAAACTGGCTCTCACAAAATAAAGTCATCGCTTTCTCAGTTTGTAAGGCCTTTCTGTTTGTTTCCCTCTAGTGAAACTGGCCAAAAAGTCAAGGAGGTTCTGTCTACCTACACAAACATCTTATGGGACCAAACACAGGCATGGTGGAATGACCAGTGACATCTCTCTCCCTCTCCCTGAGTCACTGAAGCTTTAACACGTGAATCCGCTCCTTCTCCCCCCACCCCCATGTCCTTTGGGCATATCGATGCTTGTCTGCTCAGCAGTTAAATAAAACTCGCCTCCTGCTACGATGTGGAGAACCTCTCCTCAGCTCTGTGGTTGTGTTTGTTGTCGTTCTTTGGGAGGGAGGGGGGAAAGAATGACATCCTGACTTGGGGATCCTCCATATACAGAGGCAACAGACCTCTGAAGTAGGGTGGCCGGCTCCGGGTTGAACACACATGAAGCTCCTCCCATTTTTGGCACAAACAGGGCTCATTTCGTAGCAGGAGCTCCTCTGTGTATTAGGCCACACACCCCTGATGTAGCCAATCCTCCAAGAGCTTACAGTAGCCCCTGTAAGAAGACAGACAGACAGATAAAATTATGATGTTCCAACAGCTGGGGACAAATTCTCTCGCCATTGCTTAAAATGAGTTTTATTAAAGTTCGGCCACACGTCATCCAGCTCTGACCAGCTGCTAATAATAAGACATCATTTGGTTTATCCAGGGTGTGTAATTGCATACTTTGGTGTAGACAGTGGGATGGCCCTTCATGGCACACTCGTAGCCCCAGGAAACGATCCCCTGCAGCTGCCCGTTGCACTCCAAAGGCCCTCCGGAGTCTCCCTACGAAGCAGACAGAGAGAGGCGTCACCGTTAGTAGAACTTCCACATTCAGAGGCATTAAACCTCTGAATCCCAGAGCCAGGAGGGCAACATCAGGGGAAGGCCTCAGCCTCTATGCCCTGTTGCTGGACCTCCTGAGGAACTAGTTGGCCACTGTGTGAGACAGGATGCTGGACTAGATGGACCCTCACTGGTCTGATCCAGCAGGGCTCTTCTGATGTTCTTCTCAGTGAAGGCCTCGGCCTCTCTGCTCTGTTGCTGGCCGACCAGAGGAACTGGCTGGCCACCATGTGAGACAGAATGCTGGACTAGAGGGACTGCTGGTCTGATCCAGCAAGACTTCTTATGTTCTTATGTTCAGATGATACTCAGTGTAAGTAAGTGCAAAATAATGCGTGTCAGGCCAAAACCCCTCCCCTTAATTTAAGATATGAGATGATGTGGTATCTGGCTGAGACTTAGAGGGAAAGAGATCTTGGGGTTTTACTGACCAATGAATACTTTTGATTTGGTGTGTGACAGTTGTGAAAAAAATGCAAACTCCATGCCAAGGATAATGAGGGGATGCGACGTCATAGGATCCACCTTCTGAAGCTGCCATTTCCTCCAGGGAAACTCATCTCTGGAGTCAGGAGATCAGTTGCAGTTCTGGAGGAACTCCAGCCCTTACCTGGAGATTGGCGACCCAGGCTTGGATGGATTTAAAATGGGGTTGAAAACAAATTAAGGAGGGTTGGTCTTATTGCAGCCATGTGGAAAACGAAATCTGGAGACTGCTCAGTTGTTTCCACATCGGATTTCCCCACATTCTTATTTTGCTGTCTTGTAAGCGCTTCTTTCTCCATTTTTTTTTTGTTTAAAAATGTTCCGCATGTGTTTTGCTCCCTCTAGCGGTCAACTCTATATCACAACGGTTTATGTCGGGCATAAAAACCTGCCATTTAAACCTCCAGGGAGCTATGCCTGACATAACCTGATGTAATATTGAATCGACCAGTAGAGGGAGCAAAACAGATGCAGAACAGACTCCCCCCCGCCAAGAAACAGGAACTTACAAGTGAGGAAACAAGAATGCAGAAAAGCGCATTGTCCCAGCAAATGCCCAAAAGAAAGCTTTTGTGGATAGACCCATGTCATGCTTTTGAAGCACATGGGCCAGGAGCGGCCCTGGAGAGGGAAGTAAAGTGCACAAAAGAAAAGAAATCAAGACTTGGGGGGGATCTTACAAATGGAGTGTCGCCCATCGCTCCTGTGAGGAGGCCCCAAAGTGAGGCTTGGAGAGGGAACACCGTCTGGCCCTGAGGAAGTTTCCACTCACCTGGCAGGTACTGGCTCCACCCTGCATGAATCCGGCACATACCATGTTGCTGCTGTAGTAATAAGGATAAGCCTGCTTGCACTGCGCACTGGAGATGATCTGCTCTTGCAGGCACTGCAGTTTATCAGGGTAAGTGACTGCGAAGAGACGTGGCACCATTAGGAGGGGCCCTCCATCCCTGGGATGCCTGAGACCTCGGATCCCCAGCCGGCAACCCATTTCTCGTTTTTAAACAGAGGCCGTTTTTTTTAACCGAGCAAGAGCTGGCTAGATTAGGCTGGCTGTTCCCAGACCACTCAACTAGTTTCATGACAGAGCAGGGATTTTGAACCCGGTTCTCTCACATCCCAGTCCAACACTCTAAGACACAGGGAATCGAGGGCCTAGATACCTGTCCAGGAGAGCAAAATGGATTTTTCATGACTTTCTGAAGCACTAGAATTTGAGATCCAGGTTAGCTTGCCAACCCTCCAGGAGTGGTCTGGGGACGACCCACAATGACAACTGATTTCCTGACTACAGAGATCCCTGGAGAAAATGGCTGCTTTGGAGGGTGGACTCTGTGGCATTATATCCCATGGAGGTCCCTTTTAGGGATGCCAGCCGGTGGGGGGGACATGGGAAGCACCTAGGGTTGCCAGCACCAGGTTGGGCGATTCCTGGAGAGGGGTGGTGGAGTCTGGGGAGGATGAGGTTTGTGGAAGAGAGGGACTTCAGCAGGGTATAATGCCATAGAGCCTACCTTCCAGAGCAGCCAGTTTATCCAGGGGAATTAATCTCTGTCCCCTGGAGATCAGTTGTCATGCCAGGAAATCTCCAGCCGTCACCTGGAGGGTGGCAAGCTGAGAGGCACCATAGCTGCAAGAACATGCTCTCACTTCTGGGGGAGACCCAGAAGTGCCGTCACACCCGTCTAGAGATGCATTGAGTTTCCAGCGATTCCTGGAGCTGTGTGATGTCACTGCCAGGTTGGCCAGGAAGTGACATCATGGGGTCGCGTTAACATTGCCGCTGATGTGAATGGCGGCAGGAAGCGGGGCTGCCAGAGGGAGGTCTCCCTGGAAGCCCTAGAAAGCCCTGGAAACCCTAATCACTCTCTTCCCCAAACCCCACCCTCCCCAGGCTCCACCCCCAAATCTCTAGGAATTTCCCAATTTAGAGTTTGCGAGCTTAGATCCAGGAGGTGTTGGGGAGAAAGCTATTTCATGGCCTGTTTGACGGATTCTGGAGGGATGCTGGCAAGTTGCTGGCCTGGACAGACTTTTGGTGATTTGAACTGTTGTCGTGCTGTCCCCTGCAGAATCTGAAACAGGGCCAGAGAGGTCTTTGCATGGACTCTAATCTGAACCGAGTTTGATTCCCCACTCCATCACATGCAGCTGCTGGTGTGGCCTTGGGTCAGTCACAAGTTCTTTCAGAGCTGTTCTTTCAGGAGCAGTTCTCGGAAGGGCTCTCTCAGCCCCACCTACCCTCACAGGGTGTCTGTTGTGGGGAGGGGAAGGGAAAAGAGATTGTAAGCCACTTGAGACTCCTTCAGGGGGTGAAGGGTGGGGTATAACTCTAATCTCCTCTCCTCCTCCCCTTTGGTGCACCAAGCCCTTCCTTAGCCTCCCTGTGGCTCCAAGACTCACCTCCGTGGATGAGGAGGTTCCCCCAGCCTGAGGTCAGGCACCAGGTTCCATCCGCTGGGCAGCTGGAAGGCAGTGAGATGGGAGCGACATACTGGTTGAATCTCGCCGGCTGGGCCAGTTTGACCAGCATGATGTCGTTGTCTTGGGTCTTGTCATTGTAGTTGGGGTGGCGTATGACCAGGGCGGCATTTATGTTCTGCTCTGTGCCCTCCGTCCGGGTCGTATCGGTCTCGCCCAGGTGGGCGACCAGAGTGTTAGCCCTGCGGACATTGCAAAAGAAGAGGATTCCGTGGGGCAGCCACACCCAAAACTGATACCCATCAATGTCTACTTGTTCCTTCCCTGAAAAACAGAACCAGTTCTGGCTCCCACCCCCACAGTTCACCAGAGCGGGAGGTGCTTCAGGGGAGCCCAGGAAGGTCACATTAGGGTCTACAGAAGGCATCCCCAATCTTTTTGAGCCTGTGGGCACCTTTGGAATTCCGACACAGCGTTGTGGACACAGCTACAAAATGGCTGCCGCAAAATGGCTGCTGCAGCTTACTTTCAGTCGCACAGTAAAGATCCTTGCGCTATGCTGGCAGCTGCCGCCAAAGCGACGTTTTAAAAAGAAATCTGCGCAGCCAATCAAATCTCCAATCGGCAATCAGAAGCCTCATTGGGCAAAAGCCCCCCTGGCTCCACCCACTTTCAAAAAAACACTTGGCGGGAACCAGGAAAGGCGTTAGTGGGTGTTCCCCAACGTGGTGAACACTGGTCATCAGGGAGGGAGAACCCATTTGGAAGCAGCTCACTTCATTGTAGGAAAATGCTCGCTTGGGTTCTCCCAATATTTTGTAATTGTTCTACCGATAGTGGCCATTTTGTCCTGTGGCAGCCATTTTGTGGCGACGGTCAATGGCTGCCCTTTCTCAAAATTCCAAAACAGTGCCTGCAAGATCAGCAGGGTTGACAACCCCTGCCATAGACCTATGAGAGGCTGTCTCAAGTTACTTTGATACTTAAGCTGCCATTTTTAGTTGCCATGGCTGCTGCTTAAGAACTGCTTAAGAGCTGCTTCAGAATTTCTCCCATCTATCAAGTTCTATGTCTGAGGCAACTAGAAGGCGAAGAGGCCCTTCAATTGTTTCTGGACACGGACCTCACTGAGATTGTATTTTACTTGCTATTAGTTTTTAATTGAAGTAAGCCACTGTGGCAGCCATTTTGTGCTGAGGTAAAAACCAAAGGACTGCCTAACTTTTTAAGTTAATAGAACAAAGTTTGAGTCCAGTGGCATCTAAAAGACCAACAAAGTTTAATTCTGGCATAAGATTTCGAAGAAGTGTGCTTGCACACGAAAGCTTATATGCAGAATTAAACTTTCTTGGTCTTAAAGGTGCCACTGGACTCAAACTATTGCTTCAGACCAACACAACCACCCGCCTGAATCTGTCTTGTTTAAGTTAAATCAGGGTATGTCCCTTGATTTACTTAGCTAGATTATTTTACCAGCCATCTCTAGGAGGGAAAGGAAAATATGCCTCACACAGGGCTACTAATATCGTCTTTTTGAAAAGTCTGGAAAGGTTTTTTCTTCTGACTCAGTCTGTATGCATCCTAATCAAATCATGCGAAATGCAAATTCCATGTTCATGCAGCCTCTAACCCTTCAAACGCCACTCAGTTTCAGCAAACTTGCCAGTAGCAAACCAGGAGAGAAACTAAGTGGAGGCAGGGGTCATTTCGAGCAGGAGCTCGGGGGAGCTCAGCTCGGGGAGTTGGTGCCAGCCCCACTCCCCAGCGGGGGACTGCCTGCTTGTGTCATGGCTGCAGCAAAATGACCCCATCCCCTGGAAAGGTCCTTGTTCCTCCGACCAGCCTTCTGAAGGCTTCAGCCACCACTGAAGCTATCCTCCCAGAATAGTGGTATTGCTGAGGCTTGGGTTGGTAGCTGTCCCCTCTCTGCCAGCGCTCTCTCTCTCTCTCTTCTTTCTTTCTTGCCTTCTGACCATGGGCGTCAACTATGGGGGGGCTCGAGGGCTCGAGCCTCCCCCGAAATTTCCCGGGGGGGGGCTCAGCCACCCCCGGCAAAATGCTCGCCCAGCCGGCCGTCGCTGCCTCTCCTTCACCCCCGGCCTGCCCTGCCTCCCTGAGGTGGGGGGGGGGGGAGAGAGGCGGCGGGGACATAGTCGCGCGCGCGCTTTGCGCGGGCGGCAGTCCCGGCCAGCTGGCTGCCACTGCCGCCGCAGGTCTGCCTCCCTGGGCCGGGGGGGGGGGGGACGGAGCGGCGGGGACATAGTCGCGCGGGCGGCAGTCCCGGCCAGCTGGCTGCCGCCGCCGCCGCAGGTCTGTCTCCCTGGGCGGGGGGGGGAGCGGCGGGGACATAGTCGCGCAGGCGGCAGTCCCGGCCAGCTGGCTGCTGCCGCCGCCGCGGGTCTGCCTCCCTGGGCCGGGGGGGGGAGCGGCAGAGACATGGTCCCGTGCGCGCGCGCGCACGAGAGAGCCCCTGCCCCCCCCCGGGATTTAGAAAGTCGACGCCCCTGCTTCTGACATACTTCTAGTGATGTCAGGTGGTGTGGCATATGCAAATAAGTTATGCTAATGAGTTATGCTAATGAGCTCCTGCACCTCTTTTTCTACGAAATTACCCCCGAGTGGAGGCTGAAGGGTTAAAGCCCCTCTCCCGTCCCTGCATGGTCCTGAGGCAAACTGAGGCTGCCTGAATTTGGAATTTGCTTTCCTTTTTAAAAAAATTACCAAAAAGCAATAAAAATGACAAAGAAACAATGAAGGGGGGAAATTGACAACTTCTGTGATTCAAACACGATACGCAACCATGTGAAAAGAGAGCCACGTCTCCTCCACAAACGCACTCAAGCACACCCCTTTTTCGACTTTCGAAAGCTACTCTGCTATCACTGTGTAGGTAAAAGAAGCGGAAGATGCATGAGGAGTTTTCAGAAAGCTGCAGAAACTATCGGGCGGGTGCCAGACGGAATTACTCACGGGACATAACAGTGGGCTGCGGATACGATCCACCGGTCATTGATCAGAGACCCTCCACACCAGCGGTTCCCATTGGTGGTGAAGTAGACCTGCCAAGGAACTGAGTGAGCTGGACACTCATAACCGTTAACGATGTCCTCCGTCTTTAAGGGATAAGCAGCTAGGGGGAAGGAAGGAAGACAACATGATAAGGTACCTACCTGGCCTACTGATCAAGAGGAAATTAGTGTGATGTCCAGCCCTGCACTTCTGGCTCCCAGAAAGAAGGAAGAACTGCCAGATACTGGGTAGGTGTGTTGAGGTTATCCGGTAGGGTTAGTCCAGTCACCATTAATTAGCAGAGTGCTTAAATAAAGCTACAAACGCAGCAGCGTCACTTTACCAGGTTACTCAGCTTAGAAAGCTACACAGAGCCACGTTGTAAATTTAGAAATACTCCTCTCTTTATTTGAGAAGTGCACTTTGGATAGGAAAGAGCAGAGATTGATAAGAGTACTAACTTACTAGCTAAAGGATGGAGTCGGATGGTGAGAAGCCCATCTGCCTCATGGTGCCAAGAGGGGACCGTGTATCCCTCTCTTGGTGCATGCAGGTAGAGAGCAAGTCTTCATGCAGAGTGAGAGAGAAGCAGGAAAGGGAAATTGGTCCCTGAGAACACAGTCTGCATTTCAAAGGGGCAGAAGAGAAGATACAGGAAGAGAGCTAGCTAGTCTCTCTTGCCACTCAGTCTGGAGGTCTGAGACAGGGGACATTGCGTCTGGAACTTCCAACAAGGTGAGCATCATAATCAAATGAGAAGAGACACTCTACCCACCCAACCCCTGTATCTCTATGGTGCCACTTCCTACTTCCCTTAACCTTTCCTATTAGCCATCCTGTCTTGGTCATCCTGCTGTTGAATTCTGGGCTCTAAAGCTTTAATCACAGATAGTTTTTCTTTATTTTAATTTGTTTCTCCCATTCTAGTTCTGGATGAATTCTGATTTTTGGCACTGACAACCAGAAGTTGTTAGGTGATCGTTCTATCGTATTTACCGACTCGATGCTGTCGAGGGTTTTATGTTTGTTTATGCTTTCATTTTTGCCGAAGGTATTCCCTTCCTAATGTGTTAAACATGGTTTATACAATATGAACACTGTAAATTTAAGCCATGCTTATGGACTTTTACAGCTCTCACTCGCTGTTTTGTAATTGGGTTCGAAATATCTCAATAAAGTTGATTGAAAAAGGGCTATCCAGGTCAGGGCTGCTAAAAATCCTTTCAAATAGCAGAGAGCCCTGGCTTGTGTATCCGTTCAGCCCTTTGGTAAGTGATTTCCTCGGGCTATTTGATTGGCGTAGAACAGTCTTCGTACCAGCAGCTGCTAAGAAAAGGTTAAAACACACACACACACATTTATACAATCAAAGTGACAGTATGTATAAAATATATAAATGAAAACCAGTTCCAAAGGAGGGAGAAGGTTTCAACCCATCTTGGAAGGGACCTCCAGGGTCATCTAGTCCAACCCCCTGCAGAATGCAGGAAATTCACAAATACCTTCCTCCACACACACATACCCAGTGACCCCTGCTCCATGCCCAGAAGGGGGCAAACCCCCCCCCCCCAGGATCCCTGGCCAAACTGGCCTGGAGAACAATTGCTTCCTGTACCCAAAGTGGCGATCAGCATTTCCTTGGGCCTATTACACCTTGAATAAAACTTTGTTGGTCTTAAAGGTGCCACTGGAATCTAAAATTTGTTCTCCTGCTTCAGACCAGCATGGCTACCCACCTGGATCTATCTTTCGATCTTTCTATCTATCTTTCTTCCCTGATTCTTCATCCGACCCGATTTGCCCTTCTCTCGAACCAGAGGGAAATTTAACCAGCATCCCATAATATGACGTATGGATCCATACCTGCTCCCCAGAAAGCCAGAGCAAGGAGAAGAAGCTTCATCTTCAGCTGGGCTATGAAAGAGACTGTAGTGATTACTGAGGGCTTCTTTCGACTGGTGTTATAAACTTGCACGTTATCGGGGCATCTCGCGTGACTCCAGATAAAAGCAAAATTGTCAGGCTTTGGTTTTCCTGGGGTTGTGAGCTGGCGGAGGTCAAGGAGGAGGCCAGATAACCCAAAGACCTCTTTGCCTCATAGAGGACAACACAAGGAGATTTCTTTTGATTTGCTGCCATTCATTCTTTCTACCCAACGCCCACAAAGAGAAAAATAAAGCACAGGACTTCGGTGACATCATTGGTACCATATGCATTGCTTGATTTCGATGGTTGCCGGGTCTGGAGAGCCAGTTTGGTGTAGTGGTTAAGTGTGCGGACTCTAATCTAGGAGAACCGGGTTTGATTCCCCACTCCTCCACTTGCACCTGCTGGATGACCTTGGGCAAGCCATAGCTCTGTACCAGCTGTTCTCTCAAGGACAGTTGTCTCAGAGATCTCTCAGCCCCACCTACCTCACAGGGTGTCTGTTGTGGGGAGGGGAAGGGAAAGGGGTTTGTAAGCCGCTCTGAGACTCCCAAATGAGTGAAGGGCGGGATATAAATCCACTCTCTTCTTCTTCTTCTTCTGGATTGGGAAATGCCTAGAGATCCTGGAGGTGGAGTCTGGGGAGGGTGGAGTTTGGAGAGGGAAGGGACCTTAGCAGGATACAGTGCCACAGAGTCCACCCTCCAAAGCAGCCATTTTCTCCCGGGGAACTGATCTCCGTTGTCTGGAGATCAATAGTGGGAGATCTCCAGGTGCCTCCTGGAGGTTGGCAACCCTTTGGTTTATTGGCCCTTGATGAGTCAAAAGCTTGTTGATTCGCAGCTGCTGTTGACTTGTGATGGAGGTGGGACCTGGGGGTGGGACCTGGGGGTCCCCTGGAATAACAGCTCATCTCCAGTCTACAGAGCTCAGTTCCCCTGGAGAAAATGGATGCTCTGGAGGGGGGACTCTATGGCACTGGACCCCTCTGAGGTCTCTGCCCTCCCCAGACTCCATCCACAAATTATCAGTCTAGTGGCCTAATATTCGGGATAGCCGGTGGGTATTTGAGGGTCCAAGGCCCTGTAGTACCTGTGCTTCCCCCTTTATTAATACAGTTCTTGGAATTTTCTGCTCTACATGATTGTGGCGGGAGTTTTCTCAAATTGGGCTGGGGAAACACCACCGGAGACAGCATTTCTGTCGTTCAGACCTGACATCTTCAATCCAGAAGGGTTTTCAATGCCTTTATGGTAGAAGTGACATAAGTTACTGTTTTTCTGCGGTAATTCGGTTGTTGTTTTATGAAGCTGTACTAATTTTAGGGTTTCTAGTTTCTAGTTTTTGATCGTCAGCAGGCTTTGAGCATCCCGAAAAATCAGAATCATGGCATCCAACTTAACCAAATGAATAAATGGCAGAGGTAGGATTCGAATCCAGGACACCCTGGGCCAACTGTCTAACCACTACTCCATACCAGAGTATGTTTTCAAGGACATGTTTCTACCAAACACTGTATTATGGCTTGAGAGGCACTTTTGTATAGAGCTTAGAGGGCCAGTCTAGGATCTGAGAGACACAGGTTCGAATCCCCACTCTGCCACGGAATCTTGATCTTGGGCCAGTTACGCACTCTCAGCTTTACCTACGTCATGGGGTTGTTGTGAGGATAAAACAGAGCAGAGGAGAAAAATGTAAGCCATTTTGGAGAGAAAGGTTGGGAAATTCCTGGAGATGAAGGAGGAGGAGGAGGAAAATGTAAGCCACTTTGAATGCCCATTGGAGAGAAAGGTTGGGAAATTCCTGGAGATGAAGGAGGAGGAGGAGGAAAATGTAAGCCACTTTGAATGCCCATTGGAGAGAAAGGTTGGGAAATTCCTGGAGATGAAGGAGGAGGAGAAGGAAATTGGATTTAATCCCCGCCCTTCACTACCCAAAGGTAGAGTGGCTTACAATCTCCTTTTCCTTCCCCTCACCACAACAAACACCCTGTGAGCAATGCTCCCTCTAAGCTGTGGAGTGTTGTGAGCAAAAATTCTACTTTGTGAGCTACTGGCATTAAAGTTGTGAGCGAGCGATTTGGCTGCTGCATAGCTTAGTTTGCTCTGGAGCCATCCAGACAAAAATCTGTGAGCCAGAGTCTAAAAAACTGTGAGCTAGTTCACACTAACTCAGCTTAGAGGGAACACTGTGAGGTAGGTGGGGCTGAGAGAGCTCTCTTGAGGACTGCTGATGAAAGAACAGCTCTGAAATGCCTTGTGACTGACCCAAGGTCACACCAGCAGCTGCATGCGGAGGCGCGGGGAACCAAACCCAGTTGTCCCAGATTATACCAAACTGGCATAGCAGTAAAAAGAACAAAATAAGTAGATAATATTTTGTCTAAAAAAATCAGTCCTAAATGTGTTACAGTGTACCTTTCCGACAATAGCGAAATTATTTCGAATGCTAGTTGTTCGGCTCATACATACATCCGTGTGTGTACTGACTTGGGATCTCTTCCATTCTGCAGCAAAACGTGTTCTCTCACCCGCAAATTCATTCCTGACCTCCGATAGCCCATTCCTCCTGCCAGATGCTTTTGAAAAGTGCTCAGCTTGGCAAGAGGCGGAAACTCTGTTTGCCAAGAATAGGCCAACCGCTCTGATTGTGATCTGAGGACAAACACGCTTGTTCCCGATCCGTCCAAGGGTATCAGCCAACCTTTCCTTCCACGGAACTAACAACCCATTAAGCGCTATTAATTTACTGACCTTCACCTTATTCTTTTCTCCAGGAACAGAAAACAAAAGCTAGGGTTCCCAACTCCAGGTTGGGAAATTCCTGGAGATTTAGGGGTAGAACTTGTGGAGGGGAAGGACCTGGGCAATGCTCCCTCTAAGCTGTGGAGTCTTGTGAGCAAAAATTCTACTTGGTGAGCCGCTGGCATTCAAGTTGTGAGTGAACGATTTGGCTGCTGCATCAGTTACTTTGCTCTGGAGCCCTCCTGCCTGGGCGAAGATAAAAATGTGTGAGCCGGAGGCTAAAAAACTGTGAGCTAGCTCAGACTCACTCAGCCTAGAGGGAACCCTGAACGCGAGCAAGGTACAGCGCCGTACAGCCCGCTCTCTAAAACAGCCATGTTCTCCGAGGGAATCTGATCTCTGCAATCTGGAGGTAAAATTCAAGAAAAGCCAGGATCTCTATGTGGGCACCATCAATATTTCAATAAAGAAATTGATCAAAACTTTCTACCATTGTTCCCTCCCAGAGTCCGGCAACCCGACTCTTAACCTCTCCGAAACAGAACGTCACCTGCGGTTCCCAGGTTATTTTCAGACTCGTCTTTCCAGCAAACATCGCCTTCAGGGAACAGGGCAGGTGGAAGAGGCACCTATTTTTTTGTCCTGATAGTGGGGTTGTTCTTTCTATTTTGGGCCTGTCACCCAAACAGCTGTTGGATAAGGGCAGGGTGGGGGGGGGACAGGCCAATATAAAGGACCCTGGATGATCGCAGCGATGTCTTGAGACAATGGCTATTTTCCTGTGCGTGATTCTGCTGGGCGTTGCAGGTAATCTCCTCCCTTTCTCCCTCTGTCATCTGTAGACCCACACACGCACAAACTACGGCCTCACAGTTATTTTGAGAAGGGGAAGTTAGTTTCGGCCGGAATGAGCGCTAGGCAGAGAGTAACCAGCACGTATTAGGCCAGACTTAGATGGTATTTTGCCAGTGATGAAAAGGCTTCAGTAGAGGCTGATTGGACATGGAGAGCTTCGATATTTGGAGCTTCCTAAGCTTGATGGTCCTTTAGGGCTTAGCAGTTCCCCGGTGTTGCAGTTCTGGCGAGGAGCAAAACCAGAAGACCTCTTGATCTTATGGTGGGCCACCGTACCTAGCCGGTGGGGCTGTGTTTGGTGCCTAGAATCGCAACCTGGGCAGTTTAAAGGCACAGAAGCCTTATCCTGAAAAAAGTTGGCCACTGTTAGTCCCAAACTTGAGGGCATCCAATGAAGCTGATGGGCAGTAGGGTTCAGGATGGATAAAAGGAAATACTACTTTACACAGAGAGGGATTAAAATGTGGAATTTGCTGTAGTGATGGTCACAGGAATAAACAACTTCAAAAGGGGATTAGATAGATTCGTGGAGGATAAGTCTATCAATGGCCACGAGGATGCTGGACTAGATGGACCATTGGTCTGATCCAGCAGGGCTGTTCTTATGAAGGCCTTGGCCTCTCTGCCCTGTTGTTGGCCCTCTGGAGGAACCGATTGGCCCCTGTGTGAGACAGGATGCTGGACTAGATGGACCACTGGTTTGATCCAGCAGAGCTCTTCTGAGGTTCTTATGTATTCAAGGGCCACATCCCTTGGCGTTGGATATAAGGCTGGGAATTGTTACATAGGCCAAGCTGTTCTGTACTTGTTTCGTGGGCAGCAAATATTCTGCTCTTTGTCAATTAAGCTCTGAATGTGTCCAGAACATATAGACTTAAACTTTTCTGTTTTATTTAGTGCATTTTGATTCTCCAGGTAGCTGGAGGATGCGGACCTAGTTCCTTTTATCCTCACAAACAGCCCTGTGAGGAAAACCTCCTCATTCAGAAGCACTAATCCTCTGAATTCCAGAGCCAGGAGACAACATCAGGGGAAGGCCCCAGCCTCTATGCCCTGTTTGTTGGACCTCCAGAGGAACTGGTTGGCCCCTGTGTGAGACAGGATGCTGGACTAGATGGACTACTGGTCTCATCCAGCAGTGCTCTTCTGATGTTCTTATCAGGGGAAAGCTTTGGCCTCTGTGCCCTGTTGTTGGCCCTCCAGAGGAACTGGTTAGCCACTGTGTGAGACAGGATGCTGGAATAGATGGACCACTGGTCTGATCCAGCAGTGCTCTTCTGATGTTCTTATCAGGAAAGGTCTTGGCCACTGTGCCCTCTTGTTGGACCTCCAGAGGAACTGGTTGGCCAGTGTGTGAGACAGGATGTTGGACTAGATGGACCACTGGTCTGATCCAGCAGTGCTCTTCTGATGTTCTTATCAGGAAAGGTCTTGGCCACTGTGCCCTCTTGTTGGACCTCTAGAGGACATGATTGGCCACTGTGTGAGACAGGAGGCTGGACTAGATGGACCACTGGTCTGATCCAGCAGGGCTCTTCTGATGTTCTTATCAGGAAAGGTCTTGGCCACTGTGCCCTCTTGTTGGACCTCTAGAGGACATGATTGGCCACTGTGTGAGACAGGAGGCTGGACTAGATGGACCACTGGTCTGAGCCAGCAGGGCTCTTCTGAGGTTCTTATCAGGAAAGGTCTTGGCCTCTCTGCCCTGTTGTTGGACCTCTAGAGGACATGATTGGCCACTGTGTGAGACAGGAGGCTGGACTAGATGGACCACTGGTCTGAGCCAGCAGGGCTCTTCTGAGGTTCTTATGAAGGCCTCGGCCTCCGTGCCCTGTTGCTGGCCCTCCAGAAGAACTGGTTGGCCCCTGTGTGAGACAGGATGTTGGACTGGATGGACCACCGTCCTGATCCAGCAGGGCTCTTCTGAGGTTCTCAATCTCCTGGCCTGTTTTATCTTCTCAACCTTGCACCCTGTTCCGTTTGTCCCCTGCCCACTGGTGCGGCCTTCTTCCCGTTTTGTCTTTTCGCAGTGGCCACGCCTCTGAACGGCTATGGTGGCAGCGGTGACGATGACAAGATCATCGGAGGTTACGAGTGTCCAGCCCACTCTCAACCTTGGCAAGTCTTTCTAACCTACGGGGCCGGTTATCGGTGGTGCGGAGGCTCCCTAATCAATGACCGCTGGATCATCTCCGCGGCTCATTGCTACAAAAAGTGAGTAGGGGCGCTGACTGCAATGACGGGCGGCCAGCCATTCCTACAGAATTCTGACTTTCCACTGCAGGCTTCTCAGTAGTGTTGCACGCGCGGTTTATGGAACACTGTACTCTGCCACTGACTTGACATGACTAACCTTGGTGAGCACACTTAGGGTCATTTTACACCTCCCCTCTAAAGTAGTTTGACTGCTATCTTTTCCTGTGCAGATTTCACAGTGGTGTGAAATTTCACTCCAGGGGGTCTAAGTGCACTAATCAACAGCAATTGTTTAAAGCAGAATGAAGCCGGTTGAATACTAGCTTGACCACAGGAGGGCAATTAGTAGATGTGGACATTTCAGTAGCAGCACGGTTTCACACCGCACAGAGGTGTGGGCAGGTTTTTTTGGAACTAGAATGATTCCAGCGGGAAAGTCAGATGTAAAAACAGCCTTAGCCTCTTTCTAGCATAGGTAGGCATACATATGCTAAGTCCCACTGGTGATCCTCACCACAGAAATCGCCGAGGCGCACGGAGCGCCGTTCCCTTCCCACCAAAGTGGTACCTCTTTATGTACTTGCAATTTCTTGCTTTCAAACTGCTAGGTCGGCAGGAGCGGCACTCGGGTCCCGGACTGCTGAGCTACCAATCTTCCGGTCTGCAGCTCAGCGTCTTAACCACTGACCTTGAGCTTGTTTGGAGGTTCTAGCAGGGGAGCGCAGCTATCGTATACCCTTGACCGAAGAACGGTTCACTCCTTCTATCTGGGATGGTCATCCTCTTTGACCGAGCGCGCAGCTTTGGGAGGGACACACATGGAGCGGTGAGGGAGGTAGGGGACACCCGCCTAGCCAGCCAGATCAGCCGAATCAACCCTGGCGATCAATGGGGTGACAGATGTCGCAGCCAGATCGCCCTCACCACTGAGCCACCGTGGCCCCTTCTACTAACTTAGTGGCAGTTTGTTAGTACTAAACCAAATGATGGCTGAATGGAACCTCCATGTTGAAAGGCAGTATACCTCTGAATACCAATTGCTGCTGCATAACTACGGGGGGCTTTTGCACCCCTGGTTATGAGACTTCCAGAGACACCTGGATGGCCAAACCGCAGGGTTAGTTGGACCACTGGTCTGATCCGACGGAACTTCTTGTCTGTTCATTGATTGCCTTTTTTTGTTTCTTTACAGCCCCCGCATACTTGTCGCACACCTTGGCGAGCATGACGTTTCTGCCGGGGAAGGTACAGAGCAACACATCCAGGTGGAGAAAGCCATCCGCCACCCTCAATACGACTCGGGCACCGTCGACAACGATTTCATGCTCATCAAACTCGCCCAGCCCGCCCGTTTCAGTGCCTTTGTGCAACCCATTGGTGTTTCTCAAAGCTGCCCCGTGGCTGGGGACAACTGTCTTGTCTCAGGCTGGGGGAACACTCTGACCACGGAAGGTGAGTCGTGGCAGTTGTGGCACTCAGCCCCATACTGTTGTGAGCCTTGATGGAAACAAGGCCTCCCTTTAGGCTGGGACGTAGAGGGGGAATGTAAGAGAGGGGGAAAGGACCCCTAATGTCCCGTGATAAACCGATCTTGTTCAACCACAGAGATAACAAGACAGAAGAAACGAGAGTCTGCATCAGTTTTACATCAATACTTCTGAGTAGCAGTGTGTGTGAACAAGATCCTGGGGTACAGGTCGGACAAAAGTTAAATATGAGCCGCCAGTGTGATGCAACGACAAAAAAGGCTAATGCTATCTTGGGGTGTATCGACAGAGGAATAACATCCAAATTGCAAGATGTCATATAGTCCCGCTGTATACTGCATTGGTCAGGCCACCCCTGGAGTATTGTGTGCAGTTCTGGAGAGCTCCCTTCAAAAAGGATGTGGACAGAATGGAGCGGGTGCAGAGGAGAGCGACGAGGATGATTGGGGGAGGGGGCTGCAGACCAAGAAGCCCCAGGAGGAGTGGCTGAGGGACTGGGGAATGTTCAGTCTGGAGAAGAGAAGGCTGAGGTGGGACAGGATGGCTCTCTTGAAGTATCTGAAGGGCTGTGTCACTTAGAGAAGGGCAGGGAGCTGTTCCTGTTGGCAGCAGAGGAGACGACTCGCAAGAATGGGTTTAAATTACAGGAAGGAAGGTCCCAGCTGGATCTTAGGAAAACTTTTTGACAGTCAGAGTTGTGCAACCGTGGAATCAGCAGCCTCGGGAGGCGGTGAGCTCCCCCTCCCTGGCATTCTCCAAGCAGCAGCCGAACCAACACTTGTCAGGGATGCTCTAGTCCAGTGTTTTTCAACCACTGTGCCGGGGCACACTGGTGTCCCGCGAGATACTGTCAGATGTGCCGCGGGATTTTTTCAATAAAAGAAATGTGCCTTCCGGGCTGACCTTCCGGGACGCGTTAAAATACATCCACATTATATTTCTTCTGAAACTCAGGTCAATGTTATGGGAAGGAGCCATTACACTTTGGATCTGTAACTTACGATTTCAAGTTGAGTGGCTATTACGTGTATTTGTAATACTGTCATCGTTAATACTTGAGCTGAGGCAACTAATGACCCATTCATCTTGTATTTCAGTGTTTTTCAACCACTGGGCCGTGAGATATTGTCAGGTGTGCCGCGGGATTTTTTCAATGAAAGAAATGTGCCTTAGCTCGAAAAAAGTTGAAAAACACTGCTCTAGTCTGATCCCACACTGAGCAGGGGGTTGGACTAGATGGCCTGTGGGACCCCCTTCTAACCCTGTGATTCTATGAATTGCTTAACAAGCTGCCAGTAAGATTGCCAATTGTTTTTCAACCTCCAGGGCCTTAGCAAAAAAACAAAAACAAAAAACCACAGTTGGTAATCTTACTACTAATTGGGATATTTAGTTATTGTCTCTACAAGAGACATGTGTCTCCATGGAAGGCCATGTGTAGAGAGGGAGAGAACAAAGGGAGAGAGAGGAGAGGTCAGAGGTTAAGACACAGAGAGGCCTCCTATTCAAAGAGATAACTCCTATTCACTCTTAGAGTGATGTAGCGCCACCCCCCCCCACGCCCAACAGTGCTAACTCATTAAATAATTCCCATTGCTTAATCATCTGATGATCCTCATCTCTGTTTCTGCTGAGATGGCGATACACTTGAACGAATGGGTTGGCCGCAGCCCCAGTTGCTCAACTGCTGATTGGTAGTTCAGCAGGACCCTGCAATTGGTTGGAATCAGATAAGCCTTTCCACCAACTGATCTTTCTCTGTTCCAGTTAACTACTCAGACAATCTACGATGCGTGGATGTGCCCATTCTGTCCATGTCTACCTGCCAAGCTGCCTACCCCGGCCGCATCACCTCGAATATGTTCTGTGCCGGCTATATTGAGGGAGGCAAAGATTCCTGCCAGGTAAGAAAGGTGTATTGATATGGGAGGGTCTAGAAGGAATATTTGGATTGAGAGAGAGAGAGAGAGACCCAGAACCATTCTATGACCCTGTTTCTGAATCAGCAGAAAAGAGCAAGAGTCCAGTAGCACCTTAAAGACTAACAAAACATGTGGCAGGATAGGAGCTTTCGTGAGTCAATGCTCACTTCTTCAGATACAGCTGGAATGGCAGTCCATCTGTCCTATTTCTTGGAAAGTGAAGTGATTTCAGATGTCAAATAACATTACCAGGCAAATGACAATAGCAGGCGCGATTGGATTCAGGTGATATATGCAGAGGGGTAATAGGGCGTGGAGACAGGAAACCTGGGTCTCGATTCAGCCCAGGAGGATGCATTATCTTAAGCTTCAATGTCAGCTGCAATTCAGCAGTCTGTTTCTGAATGCTCGTCACGTACTTTCAAAACCTCTGCATCGTGAAAGCTAGTCTAAAGAATAAAAGGTTTGATATGGTTCTCTCCCCGAGATGCTAGAGCAGGAGACAATGAAAAATATGTCCTATACATCCCAGTTCCAGGATGGCACAGTCCAGAATTATGACATCATGATATATAACTCTGAAAAATGGCTGTAGGGTGTGGATCAAAAAATCTGCACATTGGGGCCACGTACAAACTGGGGGAGGGAGGTTTGCAGAAATACCCAAAACTTTAAAAAAGAAAGAAACCAGGGGGGTTAATTCCCCTCTAAACTGAGAATGTCAGTTGAGAGCTTTCAAGCCATTGGCACTTTGGGGTTCCTAGCAACCACAAAAATGTAGATTTGGCTTAAGCAACCCGGACATGACTGCAAGTTTGGGAAAAAGAAGGAGGAGGAGGAGGAGGAGATTGGATTTATCCCCGGCCCTTCACTTGGAGTCTCAGAGCAGCTTACAAACTCCTTTCCCTTCCTCTCCCCACAACAGACACCCTGTGAGGTCGGTGGGGCTGAGAGAGCTCTTCCGAGGACTGCTCTTTCAAGAAAGCAGCCGAAGCAGAGGGAGGAAGGGAGAGAAAGTGGAGAAAGGGCCGGGAAAAGACTGGGAGCTGGGGGGGGGGGCATCGTCCGCAAGTCTTGTAGGTCCCTAGCTCGTCACGCACAATTATCTGGTTCATTTTTTAAATGCATTTTTGTGTGTCTGTACGTGTACGTTTGCATGCCTGGAAGTCCTGGCCAGCCACTTCTGGTGACCTCTGCTAGGGCCTGGATGTTTTTCAGAGAGGTGGCTTGACTGCCTGCCTCTGTGTCCTGGCCCTGGTATTCCTTGGAGGTCTCCCATCAAAGTACTTGCCAGGGTCGGCACAATGTAAGTTCATCACTTGGTTTTTAATTTGTGTATTCATACCAATGCTGTTTGTATTTATTTTATAGTTTTAATGTTCCTTAACGTTTTTGTTCTGCTGTACGTCGCTCAGAGTACAATAGTAGTGACTGGGTGAACAACAACAGCAGCAACAACAACAACAACACTAATAATCTGTCCTTGTTTGCAGGGAGACTCTGGTGGCCCACTGGTGTGCAACGGGAAACTGTCAGGTGTGGTGTCCTGGGGACAGGGTTGTGCCCAGAAAGACTATCCTGGGGTTTATGCGCCCGTGTGTAACTACAGGGGCTGGATGGAAGAGGTGATTGCCAACAACTAAGAGACTTTCTGCCTCCACACCACCAAAAATGGTGTAATGTTGAAATGGGTAGGTATTCCCCCCTGGAGCTCGACGAAAAAGGGGAATTAATGCTGCATCCTTGTGTTTAGAAATAAAACAGAATACTGTCCTACCTTGTTGGTTTGTGAATTATTGAAGGGGGGGGGGGGGTTGCAGTGATGTGTGTTTGTCTGACTGCATCAGAGTTTCGGAGGCAGCCAATGACGGAGGAGGTTACCATTTTAATTCCCTTTTTCTCTTTCTTTCTTTCTTTCTTTCTTTCTTTCTTTCTTTCTTTCTTTCTTTCTTTCTTTCTTTCTTTCTTTCTTTCTTTCTTTCTTTCTCCCTCCCTCCCTCCCTCCCTCCCTCCCTCCCCCCCTCCCTCCCTCCCCTTCCCTTTCTTGCCTCCCTCCCCTCCCCTCCCCTTCCCTTTCTTGCCTCCCTCCCCTTTCCTCCCTCCCTTCCTCCCTTCCTCCCTTCCTTCCTTCCTTCCTTCCTTCCTTCCTTCCTTCCGCTGCAGTCTCACACGCTAAATAATCCACCTTCCATCTTCTTTCAGTGCCCTTTACCACTGGGTTTTACAGAGTGAACTGGCAAAATCCAGTTGGAAAGTGCATTGAAAGTTGACTGAAAGTGGATTATTTGGTGTGTGCAGCTGCAGTCTTTCCTTCCTCCTTTCTTTGTCTTAAAAGTGACACTGGACTCAAAAATTGTTCAGTCTCTTTTTACAGTGAGACGGGGCTGCCTTGATCCTCTATGGAGGTGCTGTGTTTTTCTATTGGCTGGCAGGCAGAAATTCGACAATTGTGGTTGCCAGGGGTCATTTCGAGCAGGAACACACAGGAACTCTGTTCCGGGAGTAACAAGCCCAGGAGCGGGCACATATGGTGACGTGCTGTGGGAAAAAGCAAAAGCATGCTAACTCGATCTGTATTTTCAGGCTTGTTGTAGGGGAGCTTCCCTGCGAGAGCAAAGGAAACCTAAAGTGTCTTTAGCCAAAGCGTAAAGCTTGCTCGCCAGCTCTGAGTTGGGAAATACCTGGAGATTTTCATGTTGCCTTCTGACAGACTTCCGGTGATGTCAGGGTATGTGGCATATGTAAATAAGTTATGCTAATGAGTTATGCTAATGAGCCCTTGCACCTCTTTTTCTACGAAATGACCCCTGGTGGTTGCTATGGAGATGTGTCAATAGGCAAGATGGTGCCCTCCTGAATTTCACGCTTTCTTACATCTGTTAGAAACACGAGGCCTCTGGAGGCCGCGGAATGCGCCTGCTCTGGCCTGCAGGCCCTGTTCCCCCCTGCCTTTCAACATTCTCCCAATACCTGGAGAGGCGTTTCTCTCTCTCTGGTAACCCAACAACAACAACAACTGACCTTTGTAGGGATTGCCCAATGGGCGGGTCAGGACTCCCAGCGTCCCTTCCAAGTTCTGAGGCCTGGCCTCTGTGTGTCTTGCGGGAATAGCCACTTGCCAGCTGCTGGCCTCCCCCCCCCCCCCCCCCCCGGCGCTCCTTTTAAAATAGTGTGTCCAAGACGGTGGAGGTCTGTGTGGTACAGAGAACCACTACCAGCGTCCCAAGTTACAAAGGATTTATTAAAGAGAGAATGTTCACAAGTCTACTGTTAGCCCAACACCAGATTGAGCAAAGGATTTAAAAGAAATGGGTAAAATGCAATTCCTCTGACCCTCTCTCTATACATGCCCTATCAGATGTTAAAATATAGGACAGGCTCCTTAGTTTAGGACGTTGTAGATCTCTACAGATTTCCCATTACTTTGCAGCTTCCTCCAGATCTTCAGGCCAGCATGCGGTTAATGGCTGCCTCCTCCAGACCCCAGTTAAGAGTTCTGTCTGCTCTGATGGACTCAGCACAAAAGAGCCCTCCTCTTTGCTGCACACAGTTTTTATCATATCTATATCTCCATCCCACGGACCAGGTCAGGCTGGGTCAAAAAAGAAACTTTTCCTGAAGCCTCCAGAAGTTTCTTCCTGAAGTCCTTCTAGTATTCAACACCTCCAAATCTCTGTTCCCTGCTAGGAGGAGGGGGGAGAGAGTCTGTCTCTAGCTGAACCTATTAGCATTTCTTAAGAGGTAGCTGAGGTGAGGCTGGAGAGCCATTGAACTGACTTCCTCCTTCCTGCCTGTTCTCTGCCCAGAGAGAAAAACTTTTATAACCTCCTGGTAAAGGTTTTACTCAGGTCACACCTCTGTGCTCCAAAATGCATTTCTTCAACCGGGGGCAGAGGGGAATTGTGGCAACCAATGCTCCCTCTAAGCAGTGGAGTCTTGTGAGCAAAAATTCTACTTTTTGAGCTTCTGGCATTAAAGTTGTGAGCGAGCGATTTGGCTACTGCATAAATTAGTTTGCATTCTTCCTGAGCTAAGACAAAAATATGTGAGCCAGAGGCTAAAAAACTGTGAACTAGCTCACACTAACTCAGCGTAGAGGGAACACTAGTGGCAACTTGGCTTACCAAATAAGGGCTGATTCTACCTGTTTTGACTAAGGTTGCCACCTTTTTCCTCTGGTCTTGCTCCTGCGCAGGTAAAATTTTGTATGATGGGGAAGGCAGACCCAAAGCATGTCTGAGTGCTGAATAAGGCAGAGAAGCCAGAAAGGGGATGGAGATGGACAACATCAGTAGGTCTGCTGTAGCGGTTAAGAATGCAGACTCTAATCTGGGAGAACTGGGTTTGATTCCACACTCCTCCACATGCAGCTGCTGGAGTGACCTTGGGTCAGTCACAAGTTCTTTCAGAGCTGTTCTCTCACGAGCAGTCCTCGAAAGAGCTCTCTCAGTCCCAGCTAACTCACAGGGTGTCTGTTGTGGGGAGGGGAAGGGAACAGAGATTGTAAGCCGCTCTGAGACTCCAAGCAAAGGGTGGGGTCTCTTATCTTCTTCTTCTTCATATGGGCGGTGGAGAAAACGTCTTCTCGTCTGTGAAACCGACTTCCTCTAACCATGACAGGAAATGTCTGTCAGGTAGTTCCTGGAAGGATTACGTGTGTTGCATTTTCTCATTTTTGTAACGAGCATCAAAGCTGTTGCAAGTCAGCGTGTTGTTCTTTTCGGGAAGAGATGAGCAGAAGATCACCATAGGTGAGATCACACTTTGGACTAGTCCCCTCCGCCCCACCCAGCCTAGCACTGAGCGGTCTTACCTCAGTAAGCTGACCATGGATGCCCAGTCATGTTTAAATGGACACATGAAGCTGCCTTGTACTGGATCAGACCACTGGTTGGTCAAGTCCAGTCCTGTCCTGTCTACTCTGACTGGCAGTGGCCCTCCAGGGTCTCAGTTGAAGGTCCTTCACATCAGCTATTATCCAGACCTTTGACTGGAGATGCCGGGGATTGAACTTGGGGCCTTCTGCGTGCCAAGCAGATGCTCTGCCACTCAGCCACGGCCCTTCCCTTGCAAATGAACACATGAAGCTGCCTTATACCTTTGGTCCTTCAGGGTCAGCATTGTCTACTCTCATGGGCAGCAGCTCTCCGGGGTCTCAGGCTGGGGTCTTTTTTATCACCTCCTGCCTGGTCCTTTTAACTGGAAATGCTGGGGATTAAAACTGGGACCTCCTGCATGCCAGGCAGAGGCTCTGCCACTGAGCTACAGCCCCACTTCATGGCTCTCCAGGGTCTCAGGCGGAGGTCTTTCACATCCCCTCCTGCCTGGTCCTTTTAACTGAAGATGCCGGGGATCGAACCCGGGACCCTCTGCCTGCCAAGCAGAGGCTCTGCCACTGAGCCACAGCCCCACTTCATGGCTCTCCAGGGTCTCAGGCAGAGGTCTTTCCCATCCCCTCCTGCCTGGTCCTTTTAACTGGAGATGCTGGAGATCAAACCTGGGACCTTCTGCATGCCAGGCAGAGGCTCTACCCCTGAGCTACAGCCTCACTTCATGGCTCTCCAGGGTCTCAGGCAGAGGTCTTTCCCATCCCCTCCTGCCTGGTCCTTTTAACTGGAGATGCTGGGGACTGAACCTGGGACCTTCTGCCTGCCAAGCAGATGTTCTTCCACTGAGCCACAAGACATTAACAAATATCACACACACGTTTTTATTGAAAAATATGCAAATTTGCTTGTTATTAACATTAAATTAGACTGTGTGAAAGAGCCGCATATGGCTCCCGAGCTGCAGTTTGGCCACCCCTGGACTAGGTGGTTCCTGATTGGCTGGGAACATCTGTGTGCTTAATCCAAGTTGAACAAGGAAGTAACAGCCCTCACTTATCTCCAGAAATTACATCCTATAGTTAAATCTGATTGGCTACAGAACATTGCGTCTCTGTCTTGTCCATTGTGTGGTCTCTGATTGGCTGGGATCATCCATGTGTTTATTCCAAGGTAAAGAAAAAAAGGAACAGCTGGGAGAAAAAAAGATAGTGAAGAATCAGCAACAGGACAGGATCAAAAACAAGTTGACTATTGGGAGGGGCTGAAATTGCTTTAAAAAAAAAAAAGCCCAGAATTGAAACTGGAGGATGTGGATGTTTCCCCTTGGGATTCCATTTCTTCAGATGCTCCCCATAGCAAGTCTCACATCATGACAGAATAATCGTAGTCTATAACTTGGGTTGTGGCGTGGTCCTTGGGCTGGCTGTACTCGCAGTTGGAGGCACTTGGTCGGCGTCCCTCACTCCTGTTACATCTACGCCACAGCCTGGAGAGCTCCCTCCGGAACTTGACGCCCGCGAAGGCATACGCCAAAGGGTTGAGACAGCAATGGATCAGGGCCAGGGTGTGCGTGAACAACAGTCCATAATCCAGCGCCTTTCCCCAGGCACAAGTTCGCCCAAAATGACCTTGACGCTGCAGGCTATCAATGAGGAGGAAGAGGTGGTAAGGGGCCCAGGAAAGAACAAAAAGGACCAAGATCACCAGCAGCAAGCGCAAGGCCGGCACCTTGCCAAACAGATGAGCGTGCCAAAGCCGGACTGAGATCCGGCTGTAGCAGAAGAACATCACCAGGACCGGCACCAGGAAGCCGAGGAAGAAAGAGGTGAGGCGCAATCCCAGGCGCCAAGACTCCGCTTCCTGGGCCTCGAAGCCCAGATGGCAGACGAACCGCCCCGCCTGGGGGATGAACGACCTGGTGCGGAAGTGTAACTCCATGGCCGAGAGGCCCAAGCAGATTCCCCAGAGCACAGCGGAGGCCAGATAAGTGTGGAGAAGCTTCCAATGGTGATACAGCTGTACGGCGTGGACAATCGCCAGGTAGCGCTCCACGCTGATACAGGCCAGGAAGAAGACGGTGCTGTAGCTGTTCACAGACGTCAGGGTCCCTAAGAATTTGCAAAGGCCCTCGCTGAATACCCAACCCCAGGTGAATTGGGCAGCCCAGAAGGGGAGAGACATCACCAGAAGGAGGTCGGCCAGAGCCAACTGGAAGAGGTAACAGTCAGCCAAGAGCCAGGGGCACCGGCATCTGCCCAAGACCACCACCACCAGCCCGTTCCCGACCAAGCCCACCACGAAGACCACAGACAAGACCACGGGGCTGAAGATGCGAGAAAAGTTGCCCACCTCGCTTCGGACACATGGAGCCGTGTTGGGGTCAATGTCATCGTAACCGGTGGGATACTGGGGAGGAGAGAGAGGCAAGTTAATGTAGAATCTCTGCAAGAAACCAGCCACGGACAAACTTGATGGAAAATCCCCCCAACAACCAAATCAAAAATGACAGTCAGTTTGTTGCAGTTTGGTTAGGGTGTTGTACTAGGATTTGGGAGCCCAGGGTTCAAGTCAACATAAAGTTTACTGGGTTATCATGAGCCAATTGTTCACTTTCACCCTAACTGGCCTCAGAGGGTTGTTGTGAATGTGAAACTGGGAGAATGAGGCATACCACCTTGAATGTAAGAACCCGAGAAGAGCCCTGGATGGATCAGACCAGTGGCCCATCTAGTACACCACGCTATCTCACACTGTGGCCAACCAGTTCCTGTGGACAGCCAACAACAGGGCATACAGATCAAGACCTTCATACGAACCTAAGAAGAGCCCTGCTGGATCAGACCAGTGAGGGTCCATCTAGTCCAGCATCCTGTCTCACACAGTGGCCAACCAGTTTTTCTGGACAACCAACAACAGGGCAGAGAGGCCAAGGCCTTCCTCTCTGATAAGAACATCAGAAATGCCCTGCTGGATCAGACCAGTGAGGTCCATCTAGTCCAGCATCCCATCTCACACAGTGGCCAAACAGTTCCTCTGGAGGTCCACCAATATGGGACAGAGGCTGAGGCCGAGGCCTTCCCCTATTAAGAACCTAAGAAGAGTCCTGCTGGATCAGACCAGTGGTCCATCTAGTCCAGCATCCTGTCTCACACAGTGGCCAACCAGTTCCTCTGGAGGGCCAGCAACAGGGCAGAGAGGCCAAGGCCTTCATAAGAACGCCAGAAGAGCCCTGTTGGATCAGACCAGTGGTCCATCTAGTCCAGCATCCTGTCTCACACACTGACCAACCAGTTCCTCTGGAGGGCCAGCAACAGGGCAGAGAGGCCGAGGCCTTCATAAGAACGCCAGAAGAGCCCTGCTGGATCAGACCAGTGGTCCATCTAGTCCAGCATCCTGTCTCACACAGTGGCCAACCAGTTCCTCTGGAGGGCCAGCAACAGGGCAGAGAGGCCGAGGCCTTCATAAGAACGCCAGAAGAGCCCTGTTGGATCAGACCAGTGGTCCATCTAGTCCAGCATCCTGTCTCACACAGTGGCCAACCAGTTCCTCTGGAGGGCCAGCAACAGGGCAGAGAGGCCGAGGCCTTCATAAGAACGCCAGAAGAGCCCTGCTGGATCAGACCAGTAGTCCTTCTAGTCCAGCATCCTGTCTCACACAGTGGCCAAAAATTCCTCTGGAGGGCCAACAACAGGGCACAGAGGCCGAGACCTTCCCCGGATGTTACCTCCTAGCACTAGGGTTCAGAGGTTTACTTTGTTTGTTTATTTACTTTATTTATATCCCAAGGCAGCTTACATCATCCTCCTCTCCTCCATTTTATCCTCGCAACAACCCAGTGAGGTAAGTTAGGCTGAGAGTGTGTGACTGACCCAAGGTCACCCAGCAAGCTTCCATGGCACGAGTGGGGATTCGAACCTGAGTCTCCCAGATCCTAGTCCAGTACTTTAACCATTATACCACACGGGTGTCTGAAGAGTTCACTAAATAGTGTTGGAGTGAGCAACTCAGCATGCATGGACACTGGCGGGCGCTACATCTCTCTAACCGTGTATAGGTGTTATCTCCTTAAGAACATAAGAACATAAGAGAAGCCAATGTTGGAGCAGGCCAGCGGCCCATCCCGTCCAACACTCTGTGTCACACAGTGGCCAAAAACACCAGGTGCCCTCAGGAGGTCCAGCAGTGGGGCCAGGACACTAGAAGCCCTCCCACTGTTGTCCCCCTTTCCCCAAGCACCAAGAATACAGAGCATCACTTGCCCCAGAGCGAGAGTTCCTATCTATACCTTGTGGCTCATAGTCACGGATGGACCTCTGCTCCAGATGTTGATCCAACTCCCTCTTGAAGCCACCCGTGCTCGTAGCTGCCACCACCTCCTGTGGCAGTGAATTCCATGTGTTAATGGCTCTTTGGGTGAAGAAGGACTTCCTTTTTTTCTTTTCTAACCCGACTGCTCAGCAATTTCATGGAGTGCCCACGAGTTCTTATATTGTGAGAAAGAGAGAAAAGTACTTCTTTCTCTACCTGCTCTATCCCATGCATAATCTTATAAACCTCGATCATGTCACCTCTCAGCCGTCATTTCTCCAAGCTAAAGAGCCCCAAGCACTTCAACCTTTCTTCATAGGGAAAGTGTTCCAACCCTTTTAACCCTTTTATCATTCCTTGAATGGGATGCCTCCCTTTGTCTTAACCTGGGAGCTGCCCTCTGATGTCTCCTCTCTCTCACTCACTTTGTCTTCTCCCTCACTTCACATGGCTTTCCCTGGAGACACGTATCTCTGCAGGTCTGTCCTATACAGGCAGTGCCCTCATACACCCACATACATGATGCTGGACAAGCCGGCCATTTGTGATAGGGAAAGTCTCCTTTAGATTAGGCATCTGTCTTTGCTTTCGACTGCAACCTGAATGTGAACTGTATCTACCTGAATAGATATAAGTTTTTACCTTTTGCAATATACCGCTTGGGAGATTTATTTCCTGCACTCAGGATCACGCTTCTATGGCTGGGTGGGACTCTGCTATATTAATCAAACATCCCAATAAATAGAATTTTGTTGTTCACATTCTGCAATAGTTTGTCAATGTCTCAGTTTGAAACTCTTGAATTTAGCACTCTTTAGATTTCGGAAGGCTATTTGTCAAAACCCTCAGTCCGCTCCTAAAGGCAAATAATCTGGCATCAGTTGGTGATGTCTTAGCAAAGGGGTCTCAAGTGGGAATTGCCAGTGGTCTGAACTGGCTTTGCTCTCACCCACAACCGGATTCATGTTCACTTAGCAACGAGCGCTTCACTGCATTTCCATGCTAGCGAAGTCATTACTCGTTTATTTCAGAAGTGGACGCCAGACAAAGGCCCAAGCCCTGAAGGGTTGCCAACTCAGGAATGGGAAATTCCTGGAGATTTGAGGGTGGAGCCTGGGGAGGATTGGATTTGAAGAGTGGAAGGTAGGGTTAACATTCCCCAGCTGGCCAGCAGAAGGATATTCCTCTCCCAAACACCAATGTTATGCGCAATGCGCTTACGTCACCTGAAAGTGTCATCGGGTTCT
The DNA here is from genome assembly GCA_029233225.1 of Lepidodactylus listeri. NCBI lineage: Eukaryota > Metazoa > Chordata > Lepidosauria > Squamata > Gekkonidae > Lepidodactylus > Lepidodactylus listeri. The sequence goes on from JARCFY010000020.1 coordinate 37,292,740, forward strand.
CATCCCCCCCAGCGGGGACAGGGGTTCACCTGCTGTCATAGCCCCTAATCTGCCAGCCCTGATCCGGCCAACGGGGGGAACTCCGCCCCCAAACAGCCTCGTTTGTATCAACGTGCCCAGCGTGATGACATCACTTCCGGGTGATGTCATCGCGGTGTGTTTGCTTTGCACATGTGCCAAAAAAACTCCAGGACCAGGACAACCCCCCCCCCCCGCCACTAGCATCCAGGTAAGATCTGGCAACCCTAAAGTGACATAGGAATGTCAATGACATTGGGGGGGGGGGAACGCTCTGGTTTTTGGGCAAAACTCTGTGGTTTGAGAGTGATTTGACCATAGAGTTTTGCCCAAAAACCAGAGCGTCGCCCCTGACATCACCAGCGTGCCTACGTCACTTCCGGGTGATGTAGGCACGTCACACAACATCCACGCCCACTCCCGGAACACCCCTCCACCCCAACAGGCACGACGAGTAGACCTGGCAACTTTAGTGAAGGGACCTCAGTGGGGTATAATGGGGTACATAGAGTCCACCCTCCAAAGTGGCTCCAGGAGAACTGATCTCTGTGGTCCGGAGTCCAGCTGGAATTCTGGGAGCTCTCCGGGCCCCGCCCCAGTTGCCAGCTATCAAACCTGAGGGCAAACAATTCGATTTGGGGTTTCCCTGCCTCTTCGTTTTCCACTCGGCCGCTCAGAATCGTGTCCTCTGTTCTGTACCTCCCAAATAAGGGGGAGGGGGGATCACATGAGGAAGACCATCCCAACACAATGGCTGCTCCGGAGCGGACTGGCCAAATTTTGTCCCTGGAAAGGCTCCCAAGGGGGCCACAGATTTGCCAGCTTAGCTATGCCTAGGACTGCCAACAGGCACGTAGCCAGGGTTTCGTTTGTCTGGGGAGCATTTAAATGTTTAAGGGGGCAGTTAAATTACAGTTGATTGAATTAATCTGGATGCCTGTCTTTGAAGGGGGAGGTTCCAAGCCCATTCCTAGCACTTCCTTTCAATGGAGAGGGCAGCGGGCGCACCAGTTCTGGGGGGGGGGGGGGAAACAGCTCCGAGGGCACCTAAATGCCCTCCATGGGGCAAGACAGCATAGAAGGGCACTCAAGACCTTCAGTACATCTCCAGAATTCCCCTTTCCTGCTAGCCCAGTCTGGCTGTAGACCACCAAAGGCTCATGGGAATGTTTCTGAAAGACTCAACATGGCCGCCCTAGGTGGTCTACAGCAGGACTGGGCTAGTGGTTAGGGGGATTGTTGGAGATGTATTGATGGCAACACCCTTGAGTGCCCTTCTAAGCTTTCTTGGCCTGTGGAAGGGATTCAAAAGGCATTTGAATGCCCTCTGAGCTGTCTTTTCCTGTGTCCCAGGATGCCCCCCCCCCAAATTCCACAGTGGGAGGGAGAGGGAAGCCCCAGCAGGGGTCTCTCCTCAGAAATAAGGTTTCTGGCATGGCTAATTGTAGGGCAGGGCCCCAAAATGCCCCACTGTGGCTATGGACCTGGTTACCAAGCAATCCCTCTAAGCTCTGGTGTCCTGTGAGCAAAAGTTCTACTTTCTGAGCTACCGGCATTAAAGTTGTGAGCAAGTGATTTGGCTACTGCACGAATCAGTTTGCTCTGGCGCCATCCTTCCTGAGCGAGGACAAAAATGTATGAGCCAGAGGCTAAAAAACTGTGAGCTGGCTCACACTGACTCAGCTTAGAGGGAACACTGTCGCCGAGCCAACCCTGGGTCGGGAACTTCCTGGAAATTTGGGGGTGGAGCCTAGGGAGGGCAGGGTTGAAGCCAGAGAGGGGCTTACGTGAGGTAGAATGCCACGAAATTCACCCTCCAAAGCTGCTGTTTTCTCCAGGGGGACTGATTGCCGTCGCCTGGAGATCGCTCGTAATTCTGGGAGATCTCCAGGCCTTGCCTGGAGGCCGGCGCCCTAGTTTTTCCACAGCAGCCTCCTCTGAAAAGGCAGAACAACAGGGCCGGAAGAAGAGTGACCACCTTGCAGTCTAGCCGGAAGGAAGAGAGCTCCTGGTGGGTTCCTAAGCACAGGAATAACCTACCTCGAGATAGGCGTCGTCGGAATAATTGAACATGTTTGCTTCTGCTGCTGCAGCGACCGAGTTGTTCCTCTATCTGGGCAAGGTGGGTGAAGATGCCGTTCCCCCAGGCCTTTCCCCCTTCCCCCCAAGTAGGGAATGAAAACAAAAAGTTGCAGTGATGTAAGAAACTGGGGAAATCCAGCAAACCCACACAGTTAGGAAACCTTCCGAGAAGGGGAAGCGGAGAGGTGAAGGGCTGCAGGTTGAAGGGGAACTCGGCATTCAGAACCTGAGCGCCACCTCTGGATTGCCGTGCCACAAATAGCGCCAAGGTGGGTGACAGCTGCTGGTTACAGCTCCAAAAAAGGGGGCGGGGGGAATGCCGTGTGCTTGGAGAACGTGTCGTCAAGTCTCAGCTGACTTACGGCGACCCTGTCGGGTTGTCAAGGCAAGAGGCATTCAGAAGTGCTTTGCCATTGCCTGCCTCTGCCGACCCTGGGCTTCCTCGGTGGTCTCCCATCCAAGATTTGCTAAAATCAGGCTAGCCTGGGTCATCCAGAGCAGGGCATGCTTTTTAAGCAGGTCTAGAAAGCCAAGAGGTGTAACTGTGCCCTGCATGACGAACCGAGTAATGGGGAAGACTTCACCTGTTGAACTTCACCTGCAGCTGTTCTAAAGCTCAAGATACTTGCTAGGAAGGAAGAGGAAGAAAAACCACAGCAAGCCTTACGGGCATGAAGAGTAGCCTAAAACTAAGGTGGGGCCCTTCAGGTGGGACCCAGAGAGCTCCCAGAATTACAGTCCATCTCCAGACTACACAAATCAGTTCCCCCAAAGAAAATGGCTCTTTTGGAGGGTGGGCTGTTATGGCATTGTACTCCACTGAGGTCCTTCAGGTAGAGATAAGTGGGGTATAAAAACCAGGTCTTCTTCTTCTTCTTCTTTTTCCTCCTCCTCCTCCTCCTCTTCTTGTTCTTCTTCTTGTCCTATCCCTCTAAGGAACTCAGGGTGATGTTCATGGTCCTCCCTGATTCCATTTTGTCCACAAAACAGCCCTGTGAGGTAAGTGATGGGCCTTGGTATCCCCAGAGGGACAGGATGGGGATTTGAACCTGGATCCTCCACATCTGAACCCATTCACTCCAACCTCTATGCTGGAATTTCACCTCAAGAGAAGGGCTCTCTTCCAGTTCCAAGCTATTTAATGGAGGAGGAGGAGAAGAAATAGAAGGAGGAGGAGGAACTTGGATTTATACCCCGCCCTTCACTACCCAAAAGAGTCTCAGAGTGGCTTACAATCTCCTTTCCCTTCCCCATCCCACAACAGACGCCCTGTGTGGTAGGTGGGGCTGAGAGAGCTCTGAGAGAACTGCCTGTGAGAGAACAGCTCTGAGATAACTTGTAACTGACCCAAGGTCACACCAGCAGCAGCATGTGGAGGGGTGGGGAATCAAATCAGGTTCTCCCAGATTAGAGTCCTCCACTCTTAACCACTACACCAAACTGGTTCCCATTGTATTAATTGATTACATGTATCACCTACTTTTCTGCAATGGAGCCCTCATCTAGGGGTCTCCCAGCTGGTCCCCCTATATGAGTAGTGACTTCCTCTAGTTTCACCAAGACCAATTTCCCACAAGGCGCTGCTCCGCCACCACTCTTCCCTTTCCCCTGATTGCATGTGTCAATTTCCCACCATTTACCCTGTGCTGCATTTTGACCCGCGGTTTCATCTGTTCCCCCCCCCCCCTGTTTTGCAATCCTCAAAAAACAGGATCGTGAAGCTGCAGAGGAAATCGGGCTCCACCCCCAAAGTCCCCAGGTATTTTCCAACTCGAACTTGGCAACCCTAATTCCTTCCCTGCCTGGTAGCGATCAAACCTTATTGTAAGGGCAGGCAAGTGTTTGCTTTGGGGGTTTATGAAGTGAAATCCAGACCATAAGAAGCGAAGGCACAATCCAGTTTTATTAGTCAAAGAAACAAATAAAATAAAAGTACAGATAGTTACCAGCTGAGCTCACAGTTATAAGGGAGACATGCTCTCATCCATCCCAGGCCAAGCGTTACATGTGGATCATGCAGATATGGTTCAGCTGCACCCAGGGGAAAGCTTTCCTTGGCCTTGCCGGCAGGAAGGATTCAGGAATTTCAAAGCAGCCTTGTGACCAGTGTTCCCTCTAAGCTGAGTTAGTGTGAGCTAGCTCACAGTTTTTTAGCCTTCGGCTCTTATGAGACATTATTGTCTCAGCTCAGGAAGGATGGCCCAGGGCAAACTGATTGATGCCGTAGCCAAATCGTTCACGCACCACTTTAATGCCAGTAGCTCACAGATTAGAATTTGTGCTCACAAGACCACACAGCTTAGAGGGAGCACTGCTTGTGACGTTGGGCCATTCTGCGACTAGCATTCACTCCACATTTTTTCAGCTGGGGCTGATTCTGCACTGGCTTTTCCCTACGTTGTTATACCAAACCCACGTTGGAACAGAAATCCCCCTCTGCACTGCATGCCACTCTCACTTCCTTTGAGCATCGGATTTTATGGTACCTTCTGCATAGATTTATGGCTGCTCAGGGGGGACTTTGGAGTCAGCACGGCGTTGCCCCCGGGTGTCTGATTGTGGTTTTGAGCAGCACTTTCCCCTCCCAGTTGAGAAAATGTGGAGCGAATGCCAGATGCAAAATTGCCCTGGGAGGGAAAAGTGCAGCTCAAAACCACATTCAAACACCTCAAGGGCAATGCCGTACTGACTGCAAAGTCACCCCTGAACAGCCATAAATCTATGCAGAAGGTACCATAAAACCCGATGATCAAAGAAAGTGAAAGTGCCATGCAGTGTAGAGAGTGCCATAGAATCCAGTGCTCAAAGATAGTGGCATGCAGAGGGGAATTTCTCTTCCAGTGGGGTTTTTGTAAAATAAAGGAGGGAAAGCCAATGCAGAATCGACCACTCTCTGGTGTAGTGGTTAAGTGCGCGGACTCTAATCTGGGAGAACCGGGTTTGATTCCCCACTCCTCCACTTGCATCTGGCTGGATGACCTTGGGCAAGCCATAGCTCTGGACCAGCTGTTCCCTCAAGGACAGCTTGGGAAAGAGTTCTCTCAGCCCCACCTACCTCACAGGGTGTCTGTTGTAGGGAGGGGATGGGAAAGGAGTTTGTAAGCCGCTCTGAGACTCTTAAGTGAGTGAAGGGCGGGGTATAAATCCAATCTCTTCTTCTTCTTCTTCTTCTTCTTCTTCTTCTGCTTGTCCACTTTACAGGCTTTCCCGGTCCTTGGTATATTCTTTTCCAAGCATGCCCTTGCTCGGGCTCAGTTAGGCAGCCAAGCTCTCAGTAGCAACACACAATCCGAATGTTCAGGCTTTCGGCTTTGGAAGCACATCAACAAAGAAATTGTGCACACGTTTTGGCGTTACGATCGCAGGGAAGCCTGCAAAAAGGCAAAGGTGTCAGGTTCTGACTTTCTCCCGGAAGGCTCTCCCCTCAGACAGTGAGATGAAGCTCAGGGAATATACCGTCTTCAGTAGCCAAAACTGCAGACCATGGGTTTAGAGAGAACCGAGCGCCAAACTAGAAATTCACTTTAAAAAAAAAACCAACAGAATTGGGTCTAGATTCCACATGCAACAGCAAAAATGGGGACCCCCCCCCAGTACAGTTTGACATGGTAAATGGCTGAGAGAAGAGGGGTCCTGATGCCAAATGGGTTCTGCTTTACTTTTAATAGCCATTCCCAGAGAGAGAGAGAGAGGGGGGGGGGAGTCTCAGAGTGGCTTACACTCGCCTCCCCTTCCTCTCCCCACAATAGACACCCTGAGAGGTAGGTGGGGCTGAGAGAGCCTTGAGAGAACTGCTATTGAGAGAACAGCTTTGAGAGAATTGTGGCAGAAGAAGAGGAGGAGGAGGAGGAGGAGGAGGAGATTGGATTTATACCCCACCTTTCACCCAGAGTCTCAGAGTGGGCTTACAATCGCCTTCCCTTCCTCTCCCAACAAGAGACACCCTGCGAGGTAGGTGGGGCTGAGAGAGCCCTGAGAGAAATGCTCTTGAGAGAACAGCTCTGGGAGAACTGTGACTGACTCAAGGTCACCCAGCCGGCTGCGTGTGGAGGTGTGGGGAATGAAACCCGGTGCTCCAGATTAGAGTCCACCGCTGCTAACCACTACGTCAGCTAATGCTGCCATCTCCTGCTCGGGAGGTGGGAAGAGTGAACCCTTGATGTCAGGACTGTGGAATGTTATGTTATATTTCTCATAGCATGCTTATCGCTCTCCACACCACTCCGACCTTGAGAGACAGTTGGTGCCGGCCCATGTATCTTTTCTCCTGTCTGACTATATTTCTTCCCCTATGAACCAGTATTTTAAGAACCCTTTTTGCCTGATAAGATGATTGGCTTCAATGCATTAACCAACCCCTTTCTGTATTCTGTATAATTGACTTGCTTGAGGCGGTGCCCGCCATTACTAACACAGAATGTGCAGATGACCATAGCAGACCTTTCTTAATAAAGCATTCCTGTTTAAGGACACTTGTTGTTGACTCTGTAGGACCCTCACACACTACATCAAACTGGCTCTCACAACGCAGTAGAGTCTCTCACAAGGCAGGCAGGCTTATCAGAGTCCCGCGTAAGAGGCCTCTGTGCTCTCGGACCACGTCGAGTCTTTCCGGTGGCTCGACGGGTGGGCATGTCTCTTCAGGAACTCGTGGCTCACACAGCCGACCTTCTCCAAGAGTTCAAGGAATCTGTTCCGGAACTTGATCCCAACAAAGGCGTAGAGGAGAGGGTTGAGGCAACAGTGGAGAAACCCCAAGCTCATCGTGACGGTCTCCGCCACGTCCACCTTGGACTCCCACTCGCAACTTTGCTCCAAGACTTTGTATTCAATCAGGGTGTCGATGAGCATCACCACGTGGTAGGGGGTCCAGCAGAGGAAGAAGACAGCCACCACTGCCAGGATGACCCTGAGGGCTTTCTGCTTCTGGAAACCTTTGGATTTCAGCAGCGTGAAGATGATGTGGGTGTAGCAGTAAGCCATGGCCAACAGTGGGAGGAAGAAAGCCACCACTTGGTTCAAGATGCGAAGAGTGATCCTCCAGCCGGAGCCGAAGTTGAGGGAGCACGAGGTGGTGTTCTGGCGGGAATCAAATTCGACTTTCAGGAAGATCAAATCTGGCACTGTGAGGAGAATGCAGAAGAACCAAATGGCCAAAGAGCAGAGAAGGATTCCGCAGGACTTGGACCTGTTGTACATGCGGATGACATAAACGATGGAGAGGTACCGATCGAAGCTGATGCAGACCAGGAAGAAGATGCTGGAGTAGAAATTGATCTTGAAGATGCTGCCGACCACTTTGCACAGGAAGTCGCCGAAGACCCAGCTGTGTACAGCTTGGGCCGCCCAGAAAGGGAGCGTGGCCACCAGGAGGATGTCAGCGATGGCCAGGTTGAAGATGAAGACGTCTGTTCCGGGTAGGGCCCCCTTGGCTCGCAGCAAGACGGTGATCACCATGACGTTCCCGCACAACCCCAGGAGGAGAATCAGGACATAGAAACACGGTAGGAAGTTCCTCTCAAAGGCTTGGATGGTATAGAAGTCACAGGGCGGGACTGGGCAGCACACTTCGCTGTCGTTGTAGTCCAACTCGCTGTAGTTGAAGTAACCGGAGGAGTTCCCAAAGTAGTTGGACATCTCCTCTGAGTCAAAGGTCTGTTTGTAGTCATCATGGTCCTGGAGAAGAATATCAATTGTTGCGGTTTAGAAATATTTACAGCCATAAAAATTAAGGTGTCCAACTCCAAGTTGGAAGGAAAAGAGATGCTAGGGAACAGCTTTATCGTTGGACAAAGCCCCCACGCATTTCGCCGTGAAAGTTTCGTCAGAGGGATCAGAGAGTTCGCTTCATCCTCTACCTTTCCACAGCCAGTAAGTTCTATTACCGTCACCAGAACTTAATAGGACTCTTATTGAGTACCAGTTACCTTACTAGAACTTAATAAAAAAGGAACAGAACCTAATTGCTGTGGGAAGGTTCAGTGTCAAGTGAACTCTCTGATCCTGCTGACGAAGATTTCACGGCGACACCTGTAGAGGTTTTGTATAACAATAAAGCGGTGTCCTAGCATCTCTCTTCCGTTCTTGGTTTGCGGTAACGCTGCTTGGTGTAGCCCTGTTTTTCTCCCAGCTGGGAGATGGCTGGAGATCTTGGGGGGGTGGAACCTAGGAAGGGTGGGGTTTGGGGATGGGGCAGGGTAGAATGCCATAGAGCCCACCCTCCAAAGCAGCCATTTTCTCCAGAGGGAATGATCTCTAAGGTCAGTTGTAATTCCAGGAGATCTGGGATTCACCATCAGGCCTGGCCTCCATCTCTCGCCCTTCCCTCTGCTCATGGGGAGGGCATGAACCGACCTCAGATGCCTCCAAATGACCACATTGTTGCACTGTATTGTAATCGTTTTATTGGATTTGTTTAAACCATTTTATTGACTGATAACGCTGTTGTATGTTGTGCACTGCCCTGAGATCTCCAAGGGAGGACAGCTTATAAATTGAATAACTCAAATCAATCTCCAGGCTCCACTTGGTGGTTGTACGAAAGTAGATAGCACCGTGTGTAATAGACATATGTTTAAGGTAGATCGGTTTTGTGATTTTTCTCCCCCACCAGTGGTCCATTGGAGCGGGAGCGCACAGGAGCGCAGCTCCGGGAGTGAGGGGCCCAGGGGGTGGGCACATGACCAAGCCCCGCCCCCTCCTCGGCTTCCCCGAGCAGTGCAGAGGCGCAGTGCCCCGGGGAAAGCCCTGCTAGGGTCTTTATTGTTTTTAATGTTTTGTTTTAATATTGGTAATTTTATCATTGTTTCTTTTATGACTGTGTGCTGCTTTTCCAGAGACTTGCTCAAGGTGGCATCTAAATTTTCTAAGTATACCATTTTTTATCTGGGCACATGGCACATAAGTACTGGAGAAATTTCACCAACCCTTCTGCAGCTTCCACCCCATCAGTTTGGTGTAGTGGTCAGGAGTTGGACTCTAATCTGGGAGAACCGGGTTTGATTCCCCACTCCTCCACATGCAGCTGCTGGTGTGACCTTGGGCCAGTCATAAGTTCTCTCAAAGCTGTTCTCTCATGAGCAGTTCTCAAAAGACCTCTCTCAGCCCCACCTACCTCACAGGGTGTCTTGTTGTGGGGAGGGGAAGGGAAAGGGATGGGTGGTGCACATGTCCTGGGTATCTCAAGTCTACTTGAAACCTGGTGGTTTCAAGGGAGCAGGAAGAGAATGAGGGTGTGTTCTTTACACTTATTTTTATTGCACAAAGTATTGGATGGGGAAGGGAACGGAGGAAGAGCAGGTCAGTTTCACTCACCTGTGGAGTGGAGCCTGAGGGGTGGGTGTTGCCTTCTGACACACTTCTGGTATGTTAGGGGGTGTGGCATATGCAAATGAGTTATGCAAATGAGTTATGGTAATGAGCTCCTGCACCTCTTTTTCTACAAAATGACCCCTGTCCCCCACCATACTGTTATATAAATACTGGTGTCAAATATGATCAAAAATAGATTTCACCCAAACAATACATCAAAGTGCAGGTTTAGAGATACACAATCCTAGATAGGTTATTATGTTCCGATGGGACCCTAGAAAATATGCTGCTATCTTAAGTGTTTTTGTGCTCACTAAGAGAAATTATTGCGCCTTATGTCCTGTATGTAGGTCACTGTCCTTGAAAAAGATTTATTTGAAACGGGTCAATTACTAGAGTCCGGTGGGACTAGTGATTGTGATACTGACAAGGCTCTGTCTGAATATCTGAATAGAATGTAAACCTGCACTTTGATGTATTTTTTGGGTGAAATCTATTTTTGATAATATTCGACACCAGTAGTTATATAACAGTATTTGGTGGGAGGGGGAGAGAGAAAAAGCATAAAATTGATCTACCTTAAACATACATCTATTATACCCGGTGCTATATACTTTTGTATGTCTTCCTATCACTGTGACCCACAGTTTTTGTATTTTCCACTCGGTGGTTGGCCACCCTAGGAAAAGGGGATTTAAAAACGTGCCACATAAATAAGTTAAATAATCCGCAGAGAGTCTTTTCTGCTTCTTCTGCAGTTGGTCCCTTGCCCTCCAGCAAGTCTGCGAAACTAGGTGTGCCTTATGGTTTCAACAAAAATCCTGGACGGACTTGATAAAAATTGTCCACTGTGTATATAACAAGGATGCCCATGCATATAACCAGGATCTACCCAATTTGGGTTGGTTTATTCCAGGACTCCCCAGTGTGGTGCCCATAGGGTTGCCAAGTCAGGCCGACAAGTGGGCAGGGAGACTTACCAGGAGGCTCCAGGAGAGGGAACTCTGAAGCGAGTTCCAGGTGAGCTGCAATTGCATTTAAAGGGACCATGTTCCTTTTAAAGCTTTCCCTCCATTGGAAATAATGGAGGATGGGGGCACCTTCCATTGGGGCTTATAGAATTAGACCCCCTGGTCTAATTGAGTTGAAAACAAATCAGCCAGTATCATAATGCCCCTGTATAAATCGATGTTGTGACCTCATTTGGAGTATCACCACACCGCAAAAAAGGTATTATAGCACTGGAAAAAGTGCAGAAAAGGGCAACTAGGATGATAAAAGGGTTGGAAAACTTTCCCTGTGAAGAAAGGTTAAAGCACTTGGGGCTCTTTAGTTTGGAGAAATGACGGCTGAGGGGTGACATGATCGAGGTTTATAAGATTACGCATGGGATAGAGCAGGTAGAGAAATAAGTACTTTTCTCCCTTTCTCACAACACACAAACTCGTGGGCACTCCATGAAATTGCTGAGCAGTCAGATTAGAACGGATAAAAGGAAGCACTTCTTCACCCAAAGACCCATTAACACATGGAATTCACAGCCACAGGAGGTGGTGGCAGCAGCTACAAGCATGGACGGCTTCAAGAGGGAACTGGATAGACATACGGAGCAGAGGTCCACCAGTGGCTATTAGCCACAAAGTATAGATAGGAACTCTCGGTCTGGGGCAAGTGATGCTCTGTATTCGTGGTGCTTGGAGGGGGGGCAGCAGTGGGAGGGCTTCTAGTGTCCTGGCCCCACTGCTGGACCTCCTGAGGGCACCTGGTGGTTTTGGCCACTGTGTGACAGAGTGTTGGACTGGATGGGCCATTGGCCTGATCCAACATTGACTTCTCTTATGTTCTTGTGTTTAATCTTTTTGAAACTTGGGGTGGGGGTTGAGGAGAGGCACTTGCAGGTGTGCCGAAAATTTGGTGCCTCTACCTACAGATAAATTATCCGTTATAGCCTATGGGGACTGGTCTCCATAGGGTATAATGCAGTGCCCAGCAGATATTTTCTCCCTCCACTTTCTAATATCTCCGAAGCAGGGGGAGGGGCTCCAAACCAGGGGATCCCCTGCCCCCAACTGGGGATTGGCAACCCTTTTTCCTGGAGCCCACCTGCCTCCACCTGAGCCTCTTCTCCCTCCCCAGCCCACAAATTAAGAGTTTACAGGGCTGTTTTCTTTCCCCCAAGAAAGTCTATGAGAGAGGTGTCACTTCCTGTGGTGTTCACACACAGCTTCCTCTCTCGCCACTCCTCTCTTTGGTCAGAGTGGTTTTTCAGTTACCAACGGTGAAGACAGGCCTCAGGGAAGCTCACAGAGACTGAAGTCAACAACCCCTTCTTTAGTTCTTTGGGGGGGTTTACCCCTTGCTTCAAGTATGCAAAGGTACAGTATTCCTGGAGAGCGAAGCACGTTTGAGCTATCCTAACCAATAGCCATTGACAGAACAAAAGAGAGAAGAGAAGAGATGGGATTTATACCCCGCCCGTCACTACCCAAAGGAGTCTCAGAGGGGCTTACAATCTCCTTTCCCTTCCCCTCCCCACAACAGACACCCTGTCAGGTAGGTGGGGCTGAGAGAGCTCTCCCAAGAACTACCCTTGAGAGAACAGCTCTGAGAGAACTTGTGAATGACCCAAGGCCACACCAGCAGCTGCATGTGGAGGAGTGAGGAATCAAACCCGGTTCTCCCAGATTAGACTCTGCGCTCCTAACCGCTACACCAGACTGGCTCTCTGACTACGCCAAACAGGAACGATCCCCTCACGATTCCATCGAAGCTTCACTTAGTCCAAGCTAATTGCTACTGTTCATTCCATAAGTTAATGAGCAGCCAGCAATTCGGGTTGATTTATTTCAGGGATCCCCAACATGGTGCCCTTTGGGCACCATTAGCACCCACCAGCACCTTTCCTGGAGGCCACCAGCCAAGTGTTTTTAGAAAGCGGGTGGGGCCAGGTGGGTGTTTTTGACGTCTCTGGCTGCCCTGGAGGGCGGACTCTATGGCATTGTACCCTATGGAGGCCCCTCCCCTCCCCAAGCCCCACCCTCCACAGGCCCCACTCCCAAAAATTCCTGGTATTTCCCAAGAGGGAGTTGGCAACCCTCCTTGTGGCACCTTGAAGACGAGCAGCTTTGTCTCATGGCTTGAGCCCGAAGCACATGAGATGCATCCTTCCTTGGCAGATCATGGGTGGAGGTGGTGGCAGAGACTACCACCGAGTTGCAGTTGAATTACGGTGACCCTGTAGGATTTTCAAGGCAAGCAGGGCTCATTTCGTAGCAGGAGCTCCTTTGCATATTAGGCCACACCCCCTAATGTAGCCAATCCTCCAAGAGCTTACAGAGCTCTTCTTTCAGGGGCTACTGTAAGCTCTTGGAGGATTGGCTACATCAGGGGTGTGTGGCCTAATATGCAGAGGAGCTCCTGCTATGAAATGAGCCCTGAAGGCAAGAGACAAACAGAGGTGATTTGCCATTGCCTGCCCCTGACTTCGTTGGTGGTCTCCCCTCCAAACGCTAACCAGGGCCAACCCTGCTTAGCTTCCAAGATCTGGCGAGATCAGGCTAGCCCTGGGCCATCCAGGTCAGGTCTGGCAAACAATACATAGATATGCATATATTACAAAGCCTGAATTTGGGTAGATGAATAGTGTAATGGGGGCCACTCGCAACATCGTTCGTTGGCCCTCGCATGCTCTTCCATGGCTGTGTTAATTGAACATTTACATGAACTGACATGAATTTATACAAACATTTGCATGAACTACGGGAAATAAACCCGTAGTTCCGATTGAGTCCTGGATGCGATGTGTTAATTAAATTAAATTTAAATTAAATTAACTAAATGAGCTAATTTCAAAAAGGGGGGCCTCACTGCTGGCTTATGGCCCCACCGGAGGGCACAGCAAGACAGTTTTGGAAGGGTTAAGCAGCCCATCCCGGTAAGCTTCGTGCAGCAGGACTGCAAGTCTGGTGGGAGATGGTGGAGGAGAGAGAGGCGGAGGGGCCGCTCGGGACGCAGATAGAGAAACAGCAGCCCAGAAGCTTCTCCTGGGACTAGGATATAGACCCCCCGTGTTCTCTTTCATTCCAGCTGCTGTGAGGTGCTTTGCAAATGGAGAAAAGAGATTGCGCACCGCCCTTTTTTACAGGTCGCAGGGAGGGGGGGCTGTCAATTGCTACGCCAGGCCTTACATTGGTGTGTGTCTGCGGTAAATGGGGGGGGGGGCAGCCTCATACACCATACCCAGCAGAGAAGCAGCAGTGGAGGCAGCGCCCCCATCTGCCCCACCACTGGCTACAGCCCTGTTTACGGGGAATGCAGCTTGGGATCACCCAGCGGCATTGTGTGAATGGCACTCATTTGGGTGTGCTCTTCTTCACCCAGTTAGGGATACATTCGGGGAAGATTAAGCTCTCTAAACCAGCTGTTGGGGCTGTGCACCCTGAGCTGTCTTCCAAAAATATCCTTTGCATGTGTCAACCATTTGGTAGGGGTGCGGCTGTAGTTAATTCCCCTCTGTCCCCACTGCCCCCCACCAAATACCTGACCGAAACCATTCATCATCCTGGACACTCCATGCTTAAATGGGGTTGTCTCAGTGTTCCCTCTAAGCTGAGTGAGTGTGAGCTAGCTCACAGTTTTTTTAGCCTCCGGCTCACCCATTTTTGCCTTTGCTCAGGAAGGAGCAAACTGGCCGTAAGCCAAAGCAAACTGATTGATGCAGCAGCCGAATCGCTCGCTCGCCACTTGAACGCCAGGAGCCCACCAAGTAGAATTTTTGCTCACAGGACTCCACAGCTTAGAGGGACCATTTGGCGGAATATTTTGTATTTTGAAAGATATGGACATTGAACTACAACAGTCACAGTCCTGGCAATGAAAACCGCATCTGGGCAGGGAATTAATGGTAACAGAATAAAATAAATCTAATTTAGGGCTGAAAGGTCTCCCCTGGCCACGGACAGGGGATGGGGGGGGGGGTTGGGTTGCCAGATCCAGGTTGGGAAACTCCTGGAGATTTGGGGAATGGAGCCTGGGGAGGACAGGGGGGGCAATGCCCTCAGTGGGGGGCAATGCCCTAAAGTCCACCCTCCGGAGCATTCATTTTCTCCAAGGGAACTGATCTCTCTGGTCTGGAGATGAGCAAAAATTCCAGGGGATCCCCAGCTCCCACCTGGAGGCTGGCATCCCTACGTTTCATCAGACGTTAAAATAATCCTTCACCTATTCCACAAACATGATATACCTACCCCTGCTGCTTGTTTCATCGAAGGCAACCATTGCCTAACAAAACTGATTTGCTGCATCACTATCGTTCCCAAAAATATTTATTTGGTGACTTAATTTGTACCCCACTTTTCTTCCCGATGGGGACTCAAAGTGGCTTACACCATTCTCCTCTCTACCCTTTAATTCACCTTATTTTAAAAAACATACCCCCCCCCAAAAAAAAAGCTCTTTTAAGCTTTTTCGAGACTTTGAGCTACTTTAGTGGACACTGAGAAACAGAGAGAGAGAGAAATAGGTTGGATTTATACCCTGCCCTTCACTTGTAATCTCAGAGTGGTTTACGGGTCAAACCCGGTTCTCCCAGATTAGAGTCCGCTCACTTAACCACTACACGAAAGAAAGAAAAAGAGAGAGAGAGAGAGATTGGATTGATACTCCGCCCTTCACTCGTAGTCTCAGAGTGGCTTACAAACTCCTTTCCCTTCCCCACCCCACAACAGACACCCTGTGAGGTAGCCCTAACCACTTGGAGACACTGGTTAGAGGGAGCACGGGTGCTGTTTGAAGTGTGGACTGATCATAAAAACTTGGAGGGAATGAGAGAGTTCTCCCAAGAACTGCTCTTTCAAGGACAGCTCTGATAGAACTATGGCTTGCCCAAGGTCATCCAGCAGCTGCAAGTGGAGGAGTGTGGAATCAAACCTGGTTCTCCCAGATTAGAGTCCGCGCACTTAACCACTACACGAAAGAAACAAAGAGAGAGATTGGATTTATACCCCGTTCTTCACTCGTAGTCTCAGAGTGGCTTACAAACTCCTTTCCCTTCCCCCCCCCCCCCACAACAGACCCCCTGTGAGGTCGGTGGGGCTGAGAGAGCTCTGACAGAAACTGCCCCTTTTCAAGAACAGCTATGATAGAACTACGGCATGCCAAAGTCATCCAGCAGCTGCAAGTGGAGGAGTGGGGAATCAAACCTGGTTCCCCCAGATTAGAGTCCGCGCCCTTCACCACTACAAGAAAGAAAGAAAGAAAGAAAGAAAGAAAGAAAGAAAGAAAGAAAGAAAGAAAGAAAGAAAGAAAGAAAGAAAGAAAGAAAGAAAGAAAGAGCTTTCTCACTCCCCCAGTCCTACTGGCATTCAAGTTGCGAGTGGGCAATTTGGCTCCTGCATCAATCGGTTTGCTCTGGAGCCCTCCTTCCTGAGCTAAAACAAAAGCCAGAGGCTAAAAATCTGTGAGCTGGCTCACACTAACGCAGCTTAGAGGGAACACTGCCCCACACCCTTCCCTGTTAAGCCGGCTTTGCAGCTGTTTGATCTGGGAGAGGCATTTGAGTCTCAAAGATTGGGAAACTCCTGGAGATTTGAGGAATGGAGCCTGGGGAGGACAGAGACCTCAGTGGGGTTCAGTGCCACAGAGTCCCCCCTCCTCCAAAACATCCCTTTTCTCCAGGGGGAGCTGATCTCTGTAGTCTGGAGATGAGCTGATATTCCAGGGGTTCTCCAGGTCCCACCTGGAGGCTGGCACCCCTAGCTGGCCCAGCTCTACTGAAAATCTCTATGCCCACCCCGCCAGCCTGAGCTAGGGATGCCAGCCTCCAGGTGGCAACTGGGGAACACCTCCAGTCTACAGAGATCAGTTCCCCTGGAGAAAACAGATATTTTGGAAGCTGGACTCTAGGCAAAGGCACCCCACTGCCGTGTTCCCTCTAAGCCCAGTTAGTGTGAACCAGCTCACCGTTTTTTAGCCTCTGGCATGCACATTTTTGTCTTCGCTCAGGAAGGAGGGCTCCAGAGCAAACTCATTGACGCAGCAGCCAAATCACCTGCTCACAACTTCAATGCCAGGAGCTCAGAAAGTAGAATTTTGCTCACAGGACTCCACAGTTTAGAGGGAGGACTGGTTCCCTGTTCTCCCCAGACGCCATCCTCAAATCCCCAGGAGTTTCCCAAACTGGATCTAGCAACCCCGCCTCCCCATTCCCTGTCAGTGACCATGCGGGTACCACCTAGCCCCATTTCCCCAGCAGCTCTTGATACGACCGTATAGCTGAAACTTACCAAACTGCTCCCCATGGTCCTTGTGTAGGGTTGCAGGGCAGCTGAGAAGGGGTTCTGGAGAGACAGGAGGCCTTTGATCTGGGGTAGACCAACGGTGTGATCTTCATTGAGCGGTGCACAGGAAGTCTAGTGGTGTTTTCACACACACACACACACACACACAGAAGTACACCTCGCAGGCAGGATGCTAGAGCCTCCCTTGAGCCCCGACTCATTGGGGGGCCGGCGCTGGAACAGCTGGAGAAATAAGACTCTGAGCATATGCAGAGTGCATCCCCCTCCCCTTGCCTCCGCACTAGCTACGGCTCCCGGCCGGGGCATCTCTGAGGCAGGCCCGTGTGCTTTAGAGGGAGACCGAGACCGGTCGCTGCCCTGTTTAAAAAATGAAAGCAGTGTTCCATGTGGAAAATGAAAGCGAAGTTCCATGACTGGAACTGACTATTCAAATGGAGAAAGGGTCGGTGCTTACTTTGAATAACTTGAGGCCGGGAGCCTGCAGACGGTTCTATCAGAATGACGGGCCTTCGTTGGAGGGTCACCAACTGTCTTGGCTGAAACCTGCTCCGCTGCCTGGAACGCACAGAGCTGCTAGGATTTGAGAGACGGGGGGAGGGTGGGCGTTTATGTGTGCTTGGGAGACATCCAGCGTCACAGCCTGTGGTCAAGATGGGTTGCCGTATTAGTTTCGTCTGTAGCGGGAGAAATGCGCAAGAGTCCAGGAGCACCTTGAAGACTAACCAAATCTGTGGCAGGGGAGGAGCTTTCGGGAGCCACTGCTCCCTTCTCCAAGATGGGTGGCCCTGCTAGTCTGTCTGTAGCAGCAGAAAAGAGGAAGAGTCCAGGAGCACCTTAAAGACTAACACAATCTGTGGCCGCTCACTTCTTCAAGGGTAGCCGTGTTTTTAGTGGTAGAAAAGAGGAAGAGTCCAGGAGCACCTTCAAGACTAACACAATTTGTGGCAAGAGAGGAGCTTTCGGGAGCCACTGCTCACTTCTGATTTCCTGCCCTTCCTTGCAAATCAGCGTGGTTTTCTCTTTGCGATTCTCTAATACAGTCCTACACACTAGTCGTGACCTAGGCAGTTCTTAGGGTTGCCAAGTCTCTTAACCTTACCGGTGGGGGGGAGTCCTCTGCTGGCTGGGCGACGTCACCGGAAGTGACATCAGCACGTTGGGGGCGTTGCCAGGGTGACGCTCTGGCAATCGCCCCAAAACTCTATGGTATCATAGAGTTTTGGGGCGATTACCAGAGAGTCGCCCTGGCAACGCCCCCGACGTGATGGCGTCACTTCAGGTGACGTCGCCCAGCGCGGGGGAAGTCGTCCAGGCTGGACGACTTTCGGGGGTGGGGTTTCCCCCGCCGGCCGAATGCTGGCCGGCGGATCGGGAACCCCTGTAGCAGGGGATCCCCCGCCCCCTGGGCTGACTTGGCAGCCCTAGCAGTTCTTCTAGAGCCTGTCCTGCGCGGATTGCGCTCTGTCCTCCAAACGCATTGACCCCAAGTGATCAGAAAAAAAATGGATGCTTTGGAGGGTGGGTTCTATGACCCTGTGCCCTCTCCTAAGGAGGGGCTGTGGCTCAGTGGAAGAGTCTCTGCTTGGCATGCAGAAGGTCCCAGGTTCAACCCCTGGCATCTCCAGTCAAAAGGACCAGGCAGGAGGGGATGGGAAAGACCTCTGCCTGAGATCCTGGAGAGCCATGAAGTGGGGCTGTAGCTCAGTGGCAGAGCCTCTGCTTGGCAGGCAGAAGGTCCCGGGTTCAATCCCCGGCATCTCCAGTTGAAAGGAATCAGGCAGGAGGGGATGTGATGTTAAAGACCTCCGACTGAGAACCAGATCGCGCGAAGTGATGGTATTGCTTTACTCTCCTCTGGTTAGGCCTCACCTAGAGTGTTGTCTTCAGTTTGGGGCACCACAATTTAAGAAGGATACAGACAAGCTGGAACGTATCCGGGAGGGGGGGGGGATGAAGATGGTGAGGGGTCTGGAGACCAAGTCCTGTGAGGAAAGGCTGAAGGAGCTGGGGATGTTCAGCCCGGAGAGGAGACGACTGAGAGGCAATACGAGAACCATCTTCAAGTGCTTGGAGGGCTGTCATCTAGAGGATGGTGCAGAGTTGTTTTCTGTTGCCCCAGAAGGTCGGACCAGAAGCAACGGGTTGAAATCAAATCACAAGAGTTTTCGGGTAAACATGAGGAAGAACTTCCTGACTGTTAGAGGGGTTCCTCAGGGGAACAGGCTTCCTCAGGAGGGGGTGGGCTCTCCTCCTTTGGAGGTTTTCAAGCAGAGACTAGATGGCCATCTGACAGCAATGCGGGTTCTGCGAACTTAGGCAGATCATGAGAGGGAGGGCAGGAAGGGTTGCCTCAGTGCTTAGTTCTCGTGGCGCTTTCTTACATGCCCAGGGAAATGCTGATCGCCACTTTGGGGCCAGGAAGCGATTTTTCTCCCAGCCAGTTTGGCTGGAGATCCTGGAGGGTTTTTGTCATCTTCTGGGCATGGAGCAGGGGTCACTGGGTGTATGTTTGTGTGGGAGAGGTATTTGTGAATTCCCTGCATTGTGCAGGGGGTTGGACTAGATGACCCTGGAGGTCCCTTCCAACTCTATGATTCTATGATTCTGTGACTCTGGAGAGTGGCTGCCTGTGTACGTGGAACAAACTGACCTTGATGGACCAAGGGTCTAATTCAGTACAAGGCAGTTGCATGTGTTCCTCTCACCGAAGATATCTGGGGGTGGAACCTGTGGCTTTGGGGAGGGACCTTGGCAGAATGTTTGTGCCACTGAGTCCACCCTCCATAGCAGCCATTTTCTCCAGGGGAGCTGACCTCTGTTGTCTGGAGGTCCACTGTAATTCAAGGTGATCTCCAGGCCCCACCTGGAGGCTGGAAAGTCTGCCCTCCGAGTGTACTTTTAAGGCTCTAGATTTTGTGATATTTCCGGCTACAGGACAATTTCCTTACCTGCTGGTGTATTAGAAAGCACTAATACAGAGCATCAGGGCAGACAGACAGACAGATCGAGGTGGAGGCAGAGCTGGCCAACCCCCATTGGGACTCGGAACAAAGCATGTCAGACTGCAGAGAAACGAAACTCTTGTTTTCAAGAAGTGCAAGTTCCTTCCCCATGAGCTGAACGATCAAGAAAGGCAACGGATGACTCAGCTGGCACACAGATGATCAGTGAGCCCAGTGCGAACGCAGTCCCTCGGGCTTTTGCAGGACTTGAATGGAAGCCAAAAGGATCTTTAACTGTGCAGAGGTGTGAGAAACATCAAATCTCAGACATCAGTCCATCCATCTAAAACATCCCCAAACGTACAGGGCAGTGCTCCCTCTAAGCTGTGGAGTCTTGCGAGGAAAAATTCTACTTTGTGAGCTACCGGCATCAAAGTTGTGAGCGAGCAATTTGGCTACTGCGTGAATTAGTTTGCTCTGGAGCAGCGTTCCCTCCAAGCTGAGTTAGTGGGAGCTAGCTCACAGGTTTTCAGCCTCCAGCAAAAAATTTTGTCTCAGCTCCGGAAGGAGGGCTCCAGAGCAAGTTAATCGATGCAGTCGCCAAACTGCTCGCTCACGACTTTAATGCCAGTAGCTCACAGAGTAGAATTTTTGCTCACAAGGCTCCACAGCTTAGAGGGAGCATTGCTCTGGAGCCCTCCTTCCTGAGCTAGAACAAAAATGTGTGAGCCGGAGGCTAAAAAACTGTCAGCTAGCTCACACCAGCTCAGCTTAGAGGGAACACTGCAGGGCACCCCCCTCCCCCCAAGGGCAACCCGCTCTGGGATCAGTCCAGCTTTTCCCACTCCCGGCCTCATCTGCTTTCTGAGATGCCAGTTCACACATGCACGTACGGGACTCAGGGACTCAGGTTGGTGATCCGAATGGCCTCCACGACACCACTATTGTGTGTAGAAGAGCTGACGCTGCACGCATGTTCCTTAAAACACTGTCCCTTTAAAACTGCTAATTAGCCCAGGCTAGCCTGACCTCCTCAGATCTCAGAAGCTAAGCCGGGTCGGCCCTGGTGAGTACTTGGATGGGAGACCTCCAAGGAAGTGCAGGGTCGCTACGCAGAGGCAGGGAATGGAAAATCACCTCTGAACGTCTCTTGCCTCGAGTTAAATGGCCCAGGCTGGCTGGATCTCATCAGATCTCAGAAGCTAAGCCAAGTCAGCCCTGGTTAGTACCGGTACTTGGACCACCGAGGAAGTCCAGGGTTGCTATGAAGGGGCAAGGAATGGCAAGCCACCTCCAAACATCTCTTGCCTTGAAAACCCCCATGAGGTGCCACCAGAAGTCCGCTGTGACTTGATGAAGGGGGGGCGGGGAACAGAGTGCAGGGAGGCTGGCATTGTCCAGTAAAGCCAAGCAGGGCTCGAATGGCTAAACCCCCTCTTGCATTTCCCTGTGGCTACAAACCACAGCTGTGGGCCCCATGTACCAACTGCTGGAGACCTGTGGTCTGTGTTGTGTCAGGCTTGGCTTTTGGCGAGAATTCAGGCTCCACTCTCAGCAGCCCACTGCTTTAAACCACTGAATCATGTTGGCGCTTTCGACCTCTTCGGGTTGACCCCTTTGGTTCTCCCCAGACCTTCTCAACCAGTGCCAGAGGCGACGACACAAGAACACTGCCTTATATGGGACCAGACCCGCGGTCTACTGTTGTTGTTGTTGTTGTTGTTGTTAATAATACAAGAAGAAGAAGAAGAGGAGGAGGAGGAGAAGGAGGAGGTTGGATTTATACCTCACCCTTCATTACCCGAAGGAATCTCAGAGCGGCTGACAATCGCCTTTCCCTTCCCCTCCCCATAACAGACACCCTGTGAGATAAGTGGGGCTGGCAGAGCCCTTTCGAGAACTGCCCTTGAGAGAACAGCTCTGAAGGAACTTGTGACTGACCCAAGGTTGCACCAGCAGCTGCATGTGGAGGAGTGGGGAATTAAACCCGGTTCTCCCAGACTAGAATCCGCACTCCTGATCACCACACTACACCAAACAACAACCTAACCACTGCACCAAACAACAACAGAATTTCTGAATCGCCCCGTCCCTGAGTACACAGGGCTCCAGGCAATTTACAACAGGTTAAAAACATAACAAAAAAAATAGATTGAAATCAGCAAATCAATCATTCCTAATTTGATAATCTCCAGATACCGTCCATAATTTAATCGAAAACCTACTCGGTTCTGTTCTTCTGTCTCGTGGGCCGGTTAAGGAGGAGGTCGAAGCAAGCAAGAAGAGGGGAAAAGGGATAAGTTTATTGCAGTCAAGGACCATAATAAGGGGGAAGGGAAGAGGTTAGTCTTGTCTGTGTGGACCAGCAGCCGGTCTCCAGGGGTTTAGGGAGAGGTCTTTCACGTCACCTGCTCCCAGATCCTTTCAAACGGAGATGCTGGGGATTGAACCTGGGACCATCTACATACGAAATGTATGCTCCGCCACTGAGCCACGGCCCTCCTCCCAAAACCACGCGTCACCGAAGAAATACAACACAAGACGAGAATGTTCTAGTACATGAGATCCGGATCCTCCGCTGTCCTCATCCTCTTTATCATTTCTCGGCATCTTCGCACCTGTTCAGGCCCCTGCTTGCCTTGTCTCCGTGGAGGCAGGGCTCCAGAGCACAACAGGAAGACGAAAAGAGTTGCCATATGGAGGTTTCGTTTTCACACCTTTTCTCGCCACCAAGGCGACTGGCAGGTTTGGGGTTTTTAGACTCTCCTCTCCCCCCTTGTGGCTTCACACTTTGCAAGTAGGTAAAAATGCACCAGAATCGATTTTCTTTAAAAAATAAACGAAAAGAAGAAGAATGAAACTGGGTAGGCGAGAAGAAAGCGTTGCACGCTAAGAGTCCCTCTTTGCGCTCCATCATCAAAAACACAGTTCCTGATCAAAGCAGCTGTGAGCGGCCGTAGGAGGAGGTGTCAGGGATCGCTGAGAAAGGTCTTATTTCCACCGTGTCTAACTCCTGCGTGCTCACCTGCACCCTCTCGGCCACCGAGCACAGGTAAAACCGAAACCAAGTGACACTTTTAAGCAGGGGTCATTTCGAGCAGGAACGCGCAGGAATGCCGTTCCAGGAGTAACAAGCCCAGGAGCAGGCACAGTGACGGCCCCAGGTTTTTCTGCCCACTAGGTGAGGATATGTTCTGGCACTCCCCCCCCCCCATGCAGGACAGGATAGGGGCTGGCGCCGGAGCCCCAGTGGGCAGGCCAAGGGGGCGAGCTGCAAATGCATGCGGGGGTGGGGGGGGTGGGATCGCTCGAGGGGAGGGTGAGGGAACCTGTGCCAGGCTGCAAAAGGAGCTTCAAAGAGACCGCGGGGGTGGCAGAGGGCAAGCGGCACTTTCCCGTCGTCCCGGGCTGTTCCCCACGCCTGTGTCCCCCCCCCGCCTTCTTCTCTTTCTGTCTGGGGGGGCTGCAAAGAGGGGAGTCTCTTGCTGGGGACGGAGCAAGAAGCCAGCAAGGGAGGCTTCCTGTGGGGGGTGAGGAGGGGACGAGGCCAGCCAGAATGGTGCCCTCGTCGAGCCATTGCCCTAGGCGACGGTCTAAAATGGTAAAGTGCCGCTAGCGGTACCTTCCTCTAGGTACCCTTTCAGTTTGTGAAGTTGATAAAGTTCAGGGGACCGTCAGAAACATTACATTGTTCGGATCGCTTGACCGGAGCTCTGGGGACGTCGCATGTTTAAGCGGTTATGTGCGCATCGCTACGAGGTTTTTAAAAATGGCGGCCGTTCGGGATAGTCTGGAGACCATCCCTACGGGCTGATTGCGCGCTGGAGGTACGACCTGACGGTGGAAAGTCTGGCATTGGCCCGTCAGCCAGCTTTAGACCGGACTTTCACTACTATCTTATAAGTACGGATCCCCAGTGGGGATCTATGGGCTACTCACGGAAGCGGCACGATTCCCAGATGTTGTGATCTGGACGTGTACTTGGCGCAGCTCAAGAGAGCGGTATGAACACACCCTCGGAGGACCATTGCTGGGCTCACTGGGCAGCGTGGAGCTCTTCAGGGGTGGGACTCCCCCGCCGGCCAGCTGGCCAGCGGGCGGATCAGGGGGCCCAAAATCGGGGGAACCCCCACCCGCATCGGGGGAATGGCAACTCTAGTTTTATAGTGTATGGTCTACGGGCTGTTAAACTTGAATAAACTTGAACTTGGATGCTCCCCAAGGGTTGATAAATGTTCAGAGGGGAAGGAATTGCTTTCTGCAATAAGCCTCATTAAATCATACCACATATAATCCTAGCTATTTCTCAAGGGGCCTCAAAAATATGACACAAACGATGCATTTGCTGAAGATCTTTGGCCTTTTAGAGGAGGGCAATAGAATACTAGAGTTTCAATATTACAGGAGCTCAAGCTTTTTCCACTCCATCTGAAAAATTTGCACAAGAAGAAGTGAAACTCTGCAACAAAAGAAACTCTGGCTATTCATGCTGAACTCAACAACGTCATTAAAAAGTTTCTATCCCCCTTCTGAATGTTCTACAGTCCCAAATGTCAGTTTTTGCCCTGGAACTTTCTCCCTGCTAATTCTAAACGGGATTACGGAGGTGACAAGATCCTCACCTGAAACGAAGTTAATTTCTTAAATCGTACGCTTACACAGCACGGTCTTGGCAACGGGACTACATCATATGATGGAAGGTAAAGAATTACTTAAACTGAATAAAACTGCTTCTAAATAAAATATGTGAAGTGGGGGAAATGTAGACAGCATCCTATCAGAAGAGATATCTCCGCACCCATTTCTTCCATTATGGGACCTGCCCGCCTGCAGTTTTATAAGTGTTTATAGAATAAATCAATAGCAATTTATGTTTTTAGTTGTGGTTTCTGGTTTCAGTTCCCCAAAAGATTTTTAATCCATTGATATAAAGCACTGAGTGACTGCTGTCTGTTCAGCATATATCCTATCATGTCCTCCAAATGTATATAACTAAACCAAGCTATTTTTGGAACAATTGTTGGTACTCGGTTATAGGATGGCTCCAGAGCAAACCAATTTATGCATCCACCAAATCGCTGGCTCACAACTTTAATGCCAGTAGCTCACAAAGCAAAATTCTTGCTCACAAGACTCCACAGCTTGGAGCACTGGTTCCCAAAGTGGGCAATACCTAGGGTTGCCAAGTCTTCGGAACTCACCGGCGGGGGGGGAGCCCTCCTCCGTCCGGGAGTTCCTCCTGGTGCGCGCGCAAAGCGCGCATGCCCAGCAACGTCACCAGAAGTGACGTCAGCACGTTGGGGGCATTGCCAGGGCGACACTCTGGCAATCACCCCAAAACTCTATGGTTTCTAGGGCTGCCAAGTACCGGTGACTTACCGGCGGGGGGGAGTTGTTCTTCCCCCGGGAGCTCTTCTGGCGCGTGCGCCACGGCAACGTAATGACGTCACCTCCGGGTGACGTCATTACACGAGGGAAGTCGTCCTCACCGGACGACTTCTGGGGCAGGGTTCCCCCCGCCGGCCGAATGCTGGCCGGTGGATCAGGAACCCCTATAGCGGGGGATCCCCCACCCCCCGGGCTGACTTGGCAGCCCTAATGGTATCATAGAGTTTTGGGGCGATTGCCAGAGCGTCGCCCTGGCAACGCCCCCAACGGTCTGACGTCACTTCCGGTGACGTCATTACGTCGTCCTCGCTGGACGACGTCGGGGGTGGGGTTCCCCCGCCGGCCGAATGCTGGCCGGTGGATCGGGAACCCCTTTAAGCGGGGGATCCCCCGCTCCCCGGGCTGACTTGGCAGCCCTAGCAATACCGCCTCCTGGGGGGCGCTGGAACGATCCAGATGGGTAGTAGGAGCCTTGGGTGCAATTGGGGGGTGTTGAATAAAAATAAGGGGGGGGCGGTGGAAGCATAAAGAAAGAAGAGTCCAGAACCTCTCTAAAGCAGCCGTTTCCTGCCTTCCTGGTCTTCCCTGGGATCTGGAGATGAAGAGGGGTCCCCACAGCCAATCACAGCCATGCACTGGAAAATTGCAAATCCCTGTGCCCCCTTGTGAGGCTGGGGTTGCTGCTGGGCTCTTGTGTGGTGGCTGCTGCTGGACTCTGGCCTTCAGCTGCTTCTGCTCTGTGCCTGACTGGCTGCGTGGATCGTGGTGGATTCTCCCTGCATCTTCTTGTCCACTTCTTGAAGGTAGATTTCCAGGGGGGGCGCCGAGTGATTTCTTTTCCTGAAAAGGGGGCAGTAGGCCAAATAAGTTTCGGAACCTCTGGCTTAGAGGGAGCATTGGTTTGAATGTGGTTTGGAGCTGCACCTTTGGTGCAGAGAGAAAACAGAGAGAAAAGCCAATGCAGAATCGCCCTTAGCCAACCAGATCCCTGGAAGAGACTTACAGAGAGGAGTCAAGATCGCTCCAGGTGACCGTTTCTTCCCCCATGTTGGCACCACCTCTCTTGAGTTGCTATGAGGACAAAGGGGAGACTGTTGCAAGCCTACAGAGGAGAAGAGTGAGGTGTAAGCCCAGGAAACAGGTGAGAATCTGTGGGTACACCACACGCAACGGGGAAGCTGCGCCCTCCAAACACCATCTTCATCATTTATTGGCTTCATCAACAGCCCGCTTTTCTCCTCAAGGTGGACTGCAGAATGCGAAACCATCAAGTCAATAGATCAGGTCCCACCTTTACAGATGAAGCAAAACATTTAATCTCTAAACTGCAGGGAACTGAATAATAAAATTCAGAGCAAGGGGGAGAAAGAGGGAAATGCACTCTGCACACCCTCAGGAGCACTGAAGGCCCCTCCAAGGGTGGCCAATTCCAAGTTGGAGAATTCCTGGAGATCGGAGGGGGGGCAGCCTGGGGTAGGGCTGCCAACCTCCAGGTGGGGCCTGGAGATCCCCTGCTTTTACAACTGATCTCCAGCCGACAGAGATCAGCTTTCCTGGAGAAAATTGCTGCTTTAAAGGATGAACCATGCTGAGGCCCCTCCCCTCCCCAAACCCCGCCCTCTCCCGGCTCCACCCCCAAAGTCTCCAGGTATTTCCCAACCCAGGGCTGACAACCCTAGCCTGGGGAGAGGACGGGACTTCATCAGGACATAATGCCGTAAAGTCCACCCTCCGAAGCAACCATTGCTTCCACGGTAACTGATCTCTGGAGCGTGAAATTGTAATCCCAGGAACACTCCAGGCCGCACCTGGAGGTTAGCAACGGCAGACCCCCTAACCCTGAAAGAAACAGCCCTTTCCCGCTCAGGAGGCAGCGCGCATGCGCCCCCAACAGTCGTCCCGAGTTAACTGCAAGAAGCTTGGCAGGGAGAGGGAGCGAGAGTGTTTTGTGGTCACGTGATGGGGGCGGGAGTCATGTGACTGGCCAAGATGGCGGCGCCCCTGCTTCGTTTGGCAGCTGCAGCGTGAGAAGGGTGGAGAGTCTGGTAGGCTTTTACGCTGAAATCAACGGAGCTGGCTCCCGAATAGGCGTGCATAGGCTGGGGAAGGGGTTGATTGAAGAAGGGGCGGCAGGAGAGTGTTTTGCATGGGGCGGGGAGCAAGGGCAGACGGGGAGCAGGGAAGGGAAGGGTGGAAAGCAGGCACGCAGATACCTTGGGAGTGGTAGGGATCCCTGACTTGTGTCCCGCGTTTGAAACCCGTGTCCTCCTCCTACAGAGCGTTCTCAGACGAAACCAGCAGAAAGACGTGATAGCCGTTTTGCTGGGGCAGGAAAAGGGTGTCATACTTTGGAGGAGATCATGGGGTGGGGGGGTGATGGAGAGAACTACCCCCCCCCTCACACACACACACGCACACGCTGCATGCTCTTGTTATCTTGGAGGTCACACCTCCACTGCCTGAGGGTAAAATAGTAAAAAGCCCAATAGCACCTTTAAGACGAACAAACCTCACTGTAGCAGAAGCTTTCAAGAAACAGCGCTCTCTTCCTCAGAGGCATGGAGGGTATGAAGAAACTGGCCAGTAGGTGGTATGGGGAGGGGGGGTAAGGATGCAGAAAGTGCCATGTACACCCTCTCCTCTCCCCCCTCCCCATACTACCTATATATCTCTGGCCAGTTTCTACATACCCTCCATGCCTCTGACAAAGAGAGCTGTGTTTCTCAAAAGCTTCTGCTACAATGAAGTTTGTTCGTCTTAAAGGTGCTACTGAGCTTTTTACTATTTTGCAGCAACAGACTAACACAGCTAACTCCTCTGGATCTACGCCTCTGAGGGTGGAGGTTTTGAGGTTGCTTTGGGGTTGTGGGTTGTTGTCATCTCTAAAGCAAGCCCTTTTTGATCATTCAGCATTCAACAGTGGGAGCAAGATGGGATTTCCATCTCCAAGCTACACAGGTCCTTGCTGCAACTATGAGACTTGATATTAGGTCCCGTCTGATGATCTCATTTGATGGGATCCCGACATCTCCCCCCCCCCCCCCCCCCGCACAACTGTATTTTCAGGTTAAGATTCAGCCAGTTTTGTGTAGCGGTTAAGTGTGCGGAACCTAATCTGGGAGAACTGGGTTTGATTCCCCACTCCTCCGCTTTGCAGCTGCTAGATGACCTTGGGCAAGCCATAGTTTTGTCCGAGCTGTCCTTGAAAGGGAAGTTGCTGTCAGAGCTCTCTAAGCCCCACCTACCTCACAGGGTGTCTGTTGTGGGGAGGGGTGGGGAAGGGAAAGGAGTTTGTAAGCCACTCTGAGGGAAGGGTGGGGTATAAATCCAATCTCCTCCTCCTCCTCCTCTTCTCTGCAGGTGACATAAAGATGGCTGCTCCAAGGAGCAACGCTGTGGTTGTGGGGGAAGCATCAGAGACCGATTCAGAGGAAGAGGATTATCTTTCCTCTGTGCCTTTCACCTCAGTCCCCAGCCTTTCCGGTGTGAAAGTCCTAGGGGAGGCATCTGAAACAGACGAGGAGGAAGACGCGAACCCCGGCGGATTGAAGCCAGAGCCTCGGCTAATCAGCCCGGACCTGCCCCCGCTGATTGTCTACAGAAATGAAGAGGCAGGGTCCCCCGTGGCGGTGGAAGAGAAGCCAGCCCTCCGCATCAGGCACCGAGGCCGCTATAGCTCCCTGCTGCAACAGAAGCTGATCGAGAGCAATGCCCGCTTGTACCACGACATCAGCACCACCGTCAAGCAGGTCTACCAGATGGCCATCAAAGAGATTGGGGCCATCACTGGGCAGCTCAGCGACTCCCAAAACGGCATCATCAATGCCTCGCACAGCATCCGCCTCGTCCTGGAGGATTTGCAAGCTGTGGCCGACAAGATAGACATCATCACTAGCTGTAACCTGCTGCCTGATATCCAGATAGCGCTGCCTCCCTCACATGCCTAGCCAAGCCAAGAACTATGGTAAAGGGGTCAGTTTTCTTCTTCTGAAGTCAATCGCGCAAGGAGCGGGGCCGCTTAGGTGTTGTCTCCGAGGCAAGCCGTGTTCTGTTAGCTGAGATCTGTTTTTGTTCCATGTTTCAGCGACCGCGCATCTTACAGTGACTTGGCCTGTCTTCTTCCAATAAGATAGATTTGAACAATATAAAGCTGCTCGTGTTCTGTTTCTTGCCCAAACACTTATCATGCAGCCAGTGTTCCTTCTAAACTGAGTTAGTGTGAGCTAGCTGACAGTTTTTTAGCCTCCGTCTCACGCATTTTTCACCTTAGCTCAGGAAGGATGGCTCCAGAGCCAACTAATTGATACAGTGGCCAAATCGCTCGCTCACAACTTTAATGCCAGCGGCTCACAAGGTAGAATTTTTGCTCACAAGACCCCACCGCTCAGAGGGAGCATTGAATGCAGCTCTCACATTGTTGTCCCTCCCTAACGGCTTCTGCTTTGGTGGATGCAGATCCAGCATCACTGTAGCTTGAGGTAGGGGAGCTCCCGGGGCTTGCGGTGGGACCTGTCGCCCCTGACCTCAGACGCCCTTCCTCCCCCACATTCGCTTGCCTGAAAGAGCTCGCCACCTGTGCTCCTGGCTGCATGTGCTGTCCAGTGCCACCAGAGACGGGCATGCAGGTACTGTGTGGTAGAATCACAGTTGGAAGGGGCCATAGAGGCCATCCAATCCAACCCACTGCTCAGTGCAGAATCAGCCCAGAGCATTTCTGACAAGTGTTTGTCCAGCACCTAGTTGAAGACAGGCAGTGAGAGGGAGCTCACCACCTCCCTAAGGAGCTGATCCCAAATAATGTAAAAAAAAATAATCATGTTTTAATATCCAGCTGGTAGCTTCCCGCCCTTGATTTAAACCCATTCTTTGCGAGTCCTCCCCTCTGCTGCGAACCGGAACAGCTCCCTGACCTCCTCCAAGCGACAGCCTTTCAAAAACTGAAAGACAGCGAACATGTCCCCCATCAACCTCCTCTTCCCCAGACTGAAAGAGCCAATGCTCAGTGAGGAAGCAACTGGGGCAGAACCAGCTGGGAGGACTTCTTGGCCCTAAAAAATGTGCCACAGAGTCTCCTTCAGCCGACAGTAGTACTGCAAGCCATAGTTCTGTCAGAGCTGTTCTCTCAAGGGCAGTTCTGGAAAGAGCTCTCTCAGCCCCACCTACCCCACAGGGTGTCTGTTGTGGGGAGAGGAAGGGAAAGGGATTGTAAGCCACTCTGACTCCGAGTGAAGGGTGGGGTATCAATCCAATCTCCTCCTTCAACGCCATGATTCATTGCTTATAGGACGCCACACAAAACTGAAATACTGCAGGGATACCCTCAGGCTTATATTTATTTAATTTATGGTCTTTCTCCACAAATGGGGACTCCAAGGGGGTTACCACATTTCTCCCTCCATTTTATCCTCACAAACAAACCTGTCCTGCTTTCAATCAATTAGCATCCTTTCCTCTTGGGAAAATTGTTTTCTACTTATGTACTTAAGCAGCTTCTGGATCCGATGGAATCAGAAGAAGCCGTGTTGGGGCGTGAACAGATTGGAGTTCTTCGGCATATGACCACTGCCCAGTTCTCAACCATTTGACTGAGAAATATTAATCTTTTACGGGGGGCTGGTTCTATGCGGGTATTGACCTGAAGGGGGGGCCTTGGATTCTATAAATCGTCCTGGATTGCGGGAAAAACTTGATTAAGCTGCTATAGACAAAAGGCTCCTAGTACTTATCCAGCGACTATGTTCGAGCTCAGCTGCCCAAGTACACTGTAGGTATAAGGGCGCTTAACAGATTAACTTGGAAAAACTGGTACGACAAGGACATTTGCTGGCTCGAGAGCCAGTTTGGTGTAGTGGTTAAGTGTGTGGACTCTAATCCGAGAGAACCGGGTTTGATTCCCTACTCCTCCGCTTGCAGCTGCTGGTATGATCTTGGGTCAGTCACCATAGAGAATCAACACAGCCCCTCCTTCATGGCAAGAAGTGAGAAAAAATGATCCTGTTGAACAATGTCATAAATGAGAGAGGAAGCAAGCTAGAGTTATACATCTTCTCCAGACAGAAGTGAAGAAGGAACGGAGAGGGAAAAGCACTTCCCCCTTCGACGCAGTATTTCCAGCGGGCAAAAGTCATGCCGCATGCCGAGGGGGAAGGGTCCCCCCTTTCAGTTCTAAAAGGCTAGAAAGTTCTTTCTTTGCAGCCGGCCTGCGTACACTGAGTCCCAGTGTGGAACTACACGGAGGATAAAGACAAAGCTTTGTTATTTAATGTTTCTCTTGTGAAATCTCAGCTCTTTTCTCGCAATTTAGAAACATTCCCCTGTCCCACTTTGGAAATTGGTGTATGAATGAACGTCAAAATACCAGCAAAGGATCAAAACCAATCCAGAGACGCTACCAGGCCTACAATGCCCTGTATGTTTTGTTTAGTTTATTTGGGATATTTTATCTCGGTTTCCCCCCACACTAGGAACTGAAAAGCAGCTTATGCAATGGAATGAACATGAAAATACTTTGCAAAACTCTGCACACCGCAAAAGCACCCCACCCCCCACCCCCAAATCTTCAAGCAGCTAATGGATCCCAAGAACCTTTCAAGATGGCAATCGTTCCCTCAACATGGCACACAGGGGCACAGGCCACGAGACCTTTGGCTGTTGCCCTTCTGTGTGTGCCAAGGGGCTTCTGCCTCTACCAAAACACAGGATTTCAATTACTTCAAGAAAGGGAGGGAGAGATGTTCAGTCCAGAGAACATCTGGCTGGCTTAGACGCTCCCGATTCCATACTTATGGATGTTTGGGCAGTATTGGGGTTTAACTGTCTCGGATTCCCCTGGGATGTGTAGAATTTCAGGCTGGGATGCTTTGTAGGCCTTGGGGGTAGGGTTGCCAAGTCTTACCATATGAACAGTGGGGGAGCCCTGGGCCCTCTCTGGGCAACGCTCTGGTAATCGCCCTAAAAATCTATGGTACCATGGAGTTTTCAGGGCAATTGCTAGTGTCGGCAGGCGACTTGTCCAGCATGATGACATCGTTTACGGGAGACGTCATCGCGCCGGGCACATCGGCCTGATCCGGCCACTTCGGGGGTGGGGTTCCCCCAACCGGCCGGATCCAGACCGGCGGATTGGGGGCCATTTTAGCGGGGGAGTCCCCTCCCCTGGGGGGACTCGGCAGCCCTACTTGGGGGGGGGGGGAGAACCCTAGACAGTACCACCAACAATTCAATTCCCTTTCTCGCCCCAATTTAAAATAGGAACACCACAGTACTCCCCCCCCCACACACACACACACGCAAAGGCTTAAAAGGGAAGAAAATCCAAGGAAGTGAAGATGTAAGGACAGTCTGCAACTTGGCTTTCGGGGCGGGGGGAGAAAAAATATAACCACTTCTCCAAAAAGCGACCTGGAAGTGAACATAAATTCTTGGCCCGACTGCATCCCGGTCCCAGAGAGGAAGCTTGAAATCGAGGCTTGGTGAGTTCCGTGCGTGTTATTCCCAACCCATTTAGGATCAGTTCTCCGGCCTGTTCAGGCGGGTCTCCGTGCTTTGGCCTTTCTGTTTCCTGTGAAGCTCTCCAAGATTCCCGGGAGCCTACTCGCTAGTTTTTAGAAAAGTCTGCCAGAGACGACGGGTGAAGCGGCTCCCAACATTTGTACAGAACCACAACTTTGGGGCAATCGAGCTTACTATGTTGTGCTGAAAAAAAGCAGGTGAGCAAACACATAACTACACCTTCTAATACACATACACTGTTGGTTTTGTTTAAATGACATTGCAGTGTCAGCTGCCGCTCACAGTACCTTCCTGCCCCCTTCTCAAGTGCTTTGGGACTAGGGTTGCCAGCTCTGGGTTGGGAAATTCCTGGAGATTTGGAGGTGGAGCCTAGGGAAGGCGGGAGTATGGGGGAGGGAGGGC
Organism: Lepidodactylus listeri; assembly: GCA_029233225.1. Classification (NCBI taxonomy): domain Eukaryota; kingdom Metazoa; phylum Chordata; class Lepidosauria; order Squamata; family Gekkonidae; genus Lepidodactylus; species Lepidodactylus listeri. The sequence continues at coordinate 37,325,693 of JARCFY010000020.1, forward strand.
CCTCGGCAGGGTCCAGAGCCATAGGGCCCCCCTCCAAAGCAGCCATTTTCTCCAGGGGAACGGATCTCTGTAGTCTGGAGATCAGTTGTGATTCCAGGAGAACTCCAGGCCACACCTGGAGGTTGGCATCTCTCTCTGTAGTGGGCAATATTGGCCAGTTACCCATACTGCTTTCCTTTCTGGTAGAATTTTAAGAATGTATAACCCGGATATAAGCGGAATAGCGACTTCACAAAGGATACCCATGGTTATTTTAGGATTTGTAGCAAGCAAATCCTCTCTGCGGCTTGGGAGTCACACGAGGGATGCCAGCCTCCAGGTGGGACCTGGGGATCCCACAGAATCCCAGCTCATCTCTAAACTACAGAGATCAGTTCCCATGGAGAAAATGGATGCTTTGGAGGGCGGACTCTGTGGCACTGGCCTCCACCGAGGTCTCTGTACTTCCCGGGCTCCATCCCCAAATCTCCGGGAGTTTCACCAGCCTGGAGCTGGCAAGCCCGCCCCCACCCCAGTGGCTAGCCCCCGTTCTGAGCATAGTCCCCCAAGCCACCTACTCATATTCAAGGAAAGTGGTCAGTTGCTTTAGAAACTGGCATTCTTCAGACCCGTAGCCAGGATTTTTTAATTTGGGGGGGGGTGCTTTAAATAAGTCGGGGGGCACCCTGCACCCCCCCCCCAAGGGAGCACCACAAATAAAATTAAAAAATTGAAGTCGCGGGGCCTGGGCAGGATGGGAAGACAGGGGGGGCCTTGGCAATAAACTGGGGGGCTGGGCCCCAAGTTGCCCCACTGTAGCTATGGGCCTGGCAGACTTCCATCATTTCTGTGGTCTCAAGATAAAACAGCTTTAATTTCTGCTACAGAACTGGCTAGGGTTGCCAGTCTCCTAGTGGTCCAAACCACGAATGGGCCACAGTGGCTAACCAAAGGTTGTGCCCCACTAGTGATCACTGTGTGAAAATGATCTTAGTCCAATTACAGTCTTGACCTGGTGGATTCCCTGCCTTTTTTCCAAAGAAGGAGGAGGAGATTGGATTTATACCCTGCCCTTCACTACCTGAAGGAGTCTCAGAGCGGCTTACGATCTCCTTTCCCTTCCCCTCCCCTCCCCGCAACAGACACCCTGTGAGGTGGGGGGGGGGCTGAGAGAGCTCTCTCTCGAGGAGTGTAGTGGTTAAGTGCACGGACTCTAATCTGGAAGAGCCGAGTTTGATTCCCACTCCTCTACTTGCACCTGCTGGATGACCTTGGCCAACCCATAGTTCTGGCACAGCTGTTCTTAACAAACAGCAGTTTCTGTCAGAGCTCTCTCAGCCCCACCTGCCTCACAGTGTGTCTGCTGTGGGGAGGGGAAGGGAAGGGAAAGGAGTTTGTAAGCCACTCTGAGACTCCTTTGGATAGTGAAGGGCGGGTTATAAATCCCATCTCTCCTTCTTCTTGTTCTTCTAGGTGGGGCTGAGAGAGCTCTTTCGAAAACCTCTCCTGAGAGAACTTGTGACTGACCCAAGGTCACACCAGCAGCTGCCATGTGGAGGAGCAGGGAATCAAACCCAGTTCCAGATTAGAGTATGTGTTCCTAAACACTATGTCACGGGCTGGGGTGCCAGTCACAGGGAGTCCAGAAAAGCCAAGGTCAGGAGACAAGAAGACAGTGCAGCGTCCAAAGCCAAGCTGAGGTCAGGATCCAGGGACACAGAGCCAAGTCCGAAACTACTAACCAGAAGCATAGTCCAAAGCCGAGCCAGGGTCAGGAGCCAGGAACACAGAGCCAGGTCCAAAGTCAGGGAGTCTGAAGGTCTAGGTGCAAGAGCCGGGGTCGATGCAAGCAGCATGAAGCTAACTTGTTGCTCCCACAAAGAATGCTCCCCAGAGTGTGGAGTTAAATGCTGTTGCCAATTAGCCAGCTGCACCATCGCCCAGGCTCCTGTTAAAACTCTGGGCTAGCTGAGCGCCTCCCTTGTAGCCTGGCCTCTCGTCGCCTGGTTGCTAAGTTTTGCTGGAGTCGCTCCCTTAAACGAGTCACATGTGGGGATGAGTCAGGGAGACTTTCAGCTTGCAGTTCTTCCTTCTTATCTGAGCCAGGTGTGAAGACTGCTGTTGCAGGCACTTGCCAGCTATCCTCCTCTGCTGCTTCAGAGGGGCCAGCTGTGGTTTCTGCAGGCTCAGTCAGCTCATCCTCATCTACGCCCATGGCACACTGCACCAAACTGGCTCCGCCAGGAGGTTCATGCCCTGCAGTGCCTATTAAGCTCCCACAGGACACATAAGGCTGCCTTGCTTGGCACAGTATTTAATTAGCTAAGAGAATGGGTGAGCCAGCTGGCTGTCCGGAGGGTGCTAATAACCAGCTGAATTCTAAAATTGGAATCTCTTTTATTGTATTTATCAGTTTTATTACCTTTAAAAAAAAGATTCTAAGGCTATGTTGTGCATGTCGTGAACCACCCCGAGTCCTCTGTTGAGGAGAAGGTATGGGTAATAAATCAATTAATTAACTAAATGTTTAACCGCATCCCTAAAAACAGGGCTTTTTTCTGTAGAAAAAGCCCAGCAGGAACTCATTAGCATAATAGGCCACACCCAACAGCAGAAATGCATTAGCATATTCAGCCACACCCCTGACCGCGCAGCTCCCTCCCTGGATCGGCTTCCCCAGGTGCCCCGCGGCTTGCGGGGCATGTGGGGAACCCGAGGGAAGGAAGGCAGTTTAAACTCCCTCCCTGGATCAGCTTGGCTTCCACAGGCGCCCCGCAGCGGGGAGGCTGTAGGCGTGGCCAACACAGAAGCCAGATGGAACTCCGTTCCTGTTCGTTCCTGCCCCAAAATAGCCCTTCTCCTGCCTACAAAGACCTCTGCCTGACTTCCGTGAGCTCTGCTTTTCCGGTTTCCATGTTCCCTGCAACAGCTAGACAGTTTGCGAGGAGATACAGCGATGTGACCGATCCGTTAATGTGCCACAGGTGTGACCCGTCCCTCCTGGCCTCTTGGACTTACCTGTATGGAATGGCTGAGGCAGCCACTGGTCCGGTTGGTGAGCCCCACCGTGTTCAGGGCCTGCCGCGCAAAGGCCTTTGCTGGTAGCTTACAGAATCCTTTGACATCTTTGGTCATGTTGGAGGTAACGAACAGGGGCAGGACGCTCTGCAAAGGGAGAGTGTGTTAGGGCTGGGTGTCGTGGACCAGCCTCAGCCGGAGGTGCAGCTGGACTCTGGCTCGCTGCCTGAGCCCAGCCTGGGTGAGGACCAGTCTGACTGGCAACTGGAGACCAGGGTGAATAAGGACTCCTCAGGAGTCGAGCCTGAGTCCAGTGCGGCGAAAGATGACCTCAGAGTAGAGGACACTCAGGAATTTCAGTCAGATAATACAGAGCCGGCTGAAAACAGGGCGTGCCTCCGGAGGCACCCACGGCCAATGCTCCCTCTAAGCTGTGGAGTCCTGTGAGCAAAAACGTACATCCTAAAACCATGAAAACAAACATCCTTCTCAAACATAATGTTATTTAAAACAACTTTAAATGGATTTTTAGAACAGGGTTAGAATCGGTGAGTGATAGCAAACGAAGACAAAAAAGTTTCCACCATGGGCAGAAGATGGCGACAGCGGGGGACCGGCCAGTCGCCCTGGAAACAGAGTTCCAGAGTTTTGGTGCCATGACAAGGATGGCCAGTCCCCAGGTCGGAGCAGGGGCTCCCCCGCTTTTCGGGGGTTTCTCCCCACCCCCAAACAGCCACATCTCCACGTGACTCCCCCGACAGGATGGCATCACCCAGAAGCGACATCATGATGCCAGGGGATGTCACATGGGGACTCTCTGGTTTAAGGGCAAAACTCTACGATTCTAAGCCAGTTTTACAATAGAGTTTTGCCCTTAAACCAGAGCGTTCCCGCGTGATGTCCCCAGTGTGATGACACAACTTCCGGGTGACACCATCATGCTGGGGACGTCCCAGAACACACACACACCCCAAATCCCCTCACCGGAGCTACGAGGAGACCTGGAGGAGGAGTGGGGAGGAGACTGGATTTATACCCCACCCTTCACTACCCAAAGGAGTCTCAGAGTGGCTTACAATCTCCTTTCCCTTCCCCTCCCCGCCCTGTGAGGCAGGTGGGGCTGAGAGAGCTCTTTCGAGGACCACCCTTGAGAGGACAGCTCTGAAGGAACTTGTGACTGACCCAAGGTCACGCCAGCAGCTGCATGTGGAGGAATGCTCCCTCTAAGGTGTGGAGTCTTGTGAGCAAAAATTCTACTAAAAATTTGTGAGCTACTGGCATTAAGGTTGTGAGCGAGCGAGTTGGCTACTGCATAAACTAATTTGCTCTGGAGCCGTCCTTCCTGAGTTCAGACAAAAAGGTGTGAGCCGGAGGCTAAAAACCTGTGAGTTAGCTTACACTAACTCAGCTTAGAGGGAACATTGGTGGGGACTCAAACCCGGTTCTCCCAGATTGGAGCCCGTGCTCCTAACCGCTGCAGCCAAACTGGCTCTCTGCGTTTGTGGATGCATTTTTCTTTTTCTGAGATTGGTATTAAGCGGTCACTCTGCACCCATATATAAAGCTCAGCTCAGCTCATGCATACCCAGATACAAAAAAGAAAAGCCAAGCAGATGCCTGATCAACTCTGAACATCTCTAACAAGGGAGACTTCCTACTTCTAGAGGGACTTCCAGAAGGAACGTGATTCTCAGTTTGGAGGAGAAAGTCTGTTGTAGGTCATTAAACAGAAAGAGCTCTACTCTGGATGCAGCAAAGAGTAATCTTGGAGAGGTGTGGGGAATGGTGGAACAAAGATAAAAATCCCATGTCCCCCCAAGAGTAGGAACTGATGCCCATGGGGTCCCATTTTACCAGAGGACCAACCATAAACGATACTGCCTTGGCATTCTTTGGGACAGAGTAAGAACGCACAATACCTGCACAATGATGCCTTTGGATCTATATTCTAGGTCTAAGGCTCGCGAGAAGAAATCGTCAAATACCTGCCATGGAAACAAGAAAAAGGAAGTGAGGAGTCATAGGGTGACAGCAATCAGGACGGGGACGCTGGCTTCTACAGTTACAGCTAGGCTTCTGGGAGACTGCGCTCAACCTTGAAGGCTCCCAGGGGAAGCTGAAGGGTGCTGAACTGGCTCTGAGGCGATCAAGAGAAGGAGAAAGAGGAGGAGGAGGAGAATGAGGAGGAGGAGAATGAAGAAGAGGAGGAGGAGAAGTCTCAGAGCAGCTCACAATCTCCTTTCCCTTCCCCTCCCCACAACAGACACCCTCTGAGGTGGGTGGGGCTGAGAGAGCTCTTTCAAGGATTGCTCTTGAGAGGACAGCTCTGAGAGAACTTGTGGCTGACCCAGGGTCACCCAGGCGGCTTCATGTGGAGGAGTGGGGAATCAAACCCGGTTCTTCCAGACTGGAGCCTGTGCTCGTGATGTGTTATTTATTTATTATTTCAATTTATACCCCGCCCTTCCTGTGAACTGGCTCAGGGCGGCTCACCACAATAAATACAAACAATCTAAATTAATACCATAACTAACGCAATCAAACCACTTTAAAATTTAAGGTAACTAAAATGTTAACCACTACACCAAACGAGAAGGGACTGCAGGCTCGCGTTTCTTTATCTTTTCCCTCTCCTAGCAGATGGCCTTAAACAGATAATCCGCTAGGGGAGAGAGTCTCGCCACGATACCCTCAAGGGGCAATCCTCTCCCCAGCGTTATTTAAAATCTTTATGCGCCCCCTTGTCTAGCTGGTGTGGAATTACGGCTGTGGGTGTCACCAGTACACCGATGACACCCAGTTCCATCTGTTGATGAGCGGCCGGCTGGAGATCGCCCCAGAAAATCTGGCCAGAGGTTTGGAGGCCATGGATGGTTGGCTGAAGCCGAGCAGGCTGAAACGAAATCCATCGAAGACAGAGGTCCTGTGGCTGGGCCAGGGGGCGGGGCAGGTTGCCAGCTCCCCTTTCTTGACGGTGCGCCATTAGCAGCTGGGCTGTCCGTCAGGAGCTTGGGACCCTTTCAGTGGAGGCCCAGGTCACAAAGGTGGTTCAGCTGGCCTTTTGCCATCTTCGCCAGGTTAAGCAGTTGGCTCCATACCTGTAGCCCTCTGACCTAGCCACAGTGATCTAGGGGCAACGGTCACTTCCAGGCTGGATTACTGTAACTCGCTCCACGTAGGGCTTCCTTTGAGTTTGATCCAGGAATTGCAACTGGTCCAGAATGCAGCTGTGAGGGTTCTGACGGGAATGCCTTTCAGTGCGCACACCCAGCTAGTGCTCTGTCAGCTGCACTGGCTCCAAACTGAAGATCGGATCAAGTTCAAGGTTTTGGTGTTGACCTTCGAAGCCCTAAACGGTCAAGGACAAGCATGCATTCAGGACTGCCTTTCCCTGGTATGTCCCCCACAGAGCATGATGCTCGGGTGATCGAAATCTGCTGGTGGTCCCTGGCCCAAAGAGCATCTGTCTTCGACCTCTGAGCCAGGGCCTTTTCAGCCCTGGCCCCAGTCTGGTGGAACACTCCCCTGGGAGAGGTCAGGGCCCTGTGGGATCTGGTAGAATTCTGCAGGGCCTGCAAAACAGAGTTGTTCCGCCAGACCTGTGGTTGAGATCACTGACGGACTCCTTGTCCATGGGTTTCATCAAGCTTTGGCCTCCCCAACCTTCTCCTTTCCCCCCATTTCCTTCTTATCTGACGCCTATATATTGCCCCTCCATGTGAGTTTTACGCCATCTTAGATTTTACAGGGGGGTTTACAGATTTTATTGTATTTATTGAAACTGATCTGTTTGTCATCTTTACAAGGTTTCAGACTATATATTCCTAATTGTTGTCACCTGCTCTGAGCCAGACTTCGGGAGAGCGGGTTATAAATTGAATAAAATAGATAGAAAGCTAGATGATAGACAGACAGACAGACAGATAGATGATGGATGGATGGACAGAAAAATAGAGACAGACAGACAGACGGACGGATAGACGGACGGACAGAAAAATAGAAGGATAGATGATAGACAGACAGATAGATAGATGATGGATGGATGGACAGAAAAATGATAGATAGATAGACAGACAGACAGAAAAATAGGATAGATGATAGACAGACAGACAGATGATAGATGGACAGAAAAATAGATAGTAGATAGATAGACAGATACATAGAAAGAGAGATGAGATAGATTAGATAGATGAGAGAGAGATGATGATGATGATGGATGGACAGACAAACAGACTCTTCCCCAGCTCGGGATGCCAGCTGCCAGGTGGGACCCCTGGAATTGCAGCTCATCTCCTGGGTACAGAAATCCATTCCCCTGGAGAAACTGGATGCTCTGGAGGGCGGACTCTATGGCATTGCACCCCGCTGAGGTCCCTGTCCCCCCCAGGCTCTACCCGCCCCCGCCCCCCAAAATCTCCAGGAGTTTCCCGGTCTGGATCTGACAATCCTATCCCCAGCAATGGGATGGAGGGGGGACAAAGTAGATTATGTCAGCAAGAACTAAATGGCAGAAGGAAGAAAGCTTGCCTGGTGTCTTTTTCTGCCCTATTGGGATGATTTCAAACCCTCCCAAGCTTTCTCTGCCAGTCGGGCAAGTCCTTTCAGAACAGGCAGAGGAGGAATTCTCCAACTAGGTGTAACACGCAGAACTGCCTTGGTAAAAATAAAGTTTATTGTATGTGTTGTTTACGTTGCTATGTTCTCCAGCTTTGGGAAATCCAAAAAACGTCTTGTTTTACTTAGATGTAGGAGGTTTTCCTTACCTTCGTTGCGGAGTACATCAACAAAAATGGCATTGGATACCGGCCGCACATAGATGACATGTTGATGATAATCCCTTTCTTCCTGTAGGGAGAGCCGCCAGAACGAGTTAGGAATGAGGTGAAGTAGCACCTCCCCCACTGGTAGATGGTGCAAAATCTCGATCTTTTAGAAGATAAACGTTTCAAGTGCACTCTGGTGATGCTCACAGGTCTCCTTCGCCTAACCATCACGACTGGGACTCCCTTTCGAACTCCCTTCTCTGGTTCATTTCCAGCATTCACCTGCTGTTGCCATTTGGCATGTGAAATCGTCTTTATAACGTTTTTATCTCCAGTACCTTACGTTACATTTTTATGGCACACATGGCCCCGGCTGTCAGTTAGCACTGCCATAGGCATGGGTAGGATCAATGTATTGCTGAGTTACATGTATCAGTGCCGGCTGTTCTACCCTCAGGTTCTGATCTCATAACATTGCTTTGTGTTCCAAGGTCTCTTTCAACCCCTTTAGGTCCCGCCCGGGAGACAGCATCGGTATCCCGACTCCGGCCTTTGGAATGCGAGTCTTGCTTGCCTGCTTCGCTTTGCGCATGCTCATTACTCATTTGCTTCCCTTCCCTTCTTATCTCTAGCTGGCTATTCCTTGGCTAATGACCATGAGCAGGAGAGCCTCCTGTTATGTGTTACATGAATCACAGGGGTTATGTATTCCTTTTGCTTCGTTTCCTCTGGGAACATTTTCTCCAAAAATCCTCAACAGTATTTTTCCCTGGGAACCTATTTTGCTGCACTTTCCTTGGGAACATTGAGCCAGTGTATTTGGGCGCCAATAATTCTCTCTATCGATTCATAGATGGTAGGCAGGCCATATTTCATATCAAGTATAATTGTAATGGCACTGTTAGGCTTGGGCATTGCTAACAGAAAAAGTGTTTGACCAACATGATCTTTTCTACAAATAAAGGACTTTCTACTTAAGGAGACCTGTTGTGGACTATATCTCTTGGCCCATTCTCGCACCAGTCCAACAAAGTGACGTCTATGTCAGATCTGGCTCATAACAAATGAGTTCAAAACCTCTGTGCTAGATCTTTACCTTCTCCCACTGGTGGCAAGCAGTCATATGAGGTTATTTTTGTTAGGAAAGGAGGCTGGAACAGTGAACTTATTAGGGTCCAGGGACTGAGACACCTGGATAAAATCCACATTTCTGAGCACAGAAGGGCTTATGTTACCATCAGGACAGGATTTGCCATTCACTACGGAATGCCAAACTAAGTTTATCCAAAATACGTAGAAGACACAAGCCCAGGAAAGAGGCTGAGAGGAAAACATTGCAGCTACCAAAAGCGTTTGTGGAACATCAGAACCTTGACATAACCCAAATGGAGGGGACGAATAAAGAATAATGGAGTAGGAAGGCAGGTCACCTCGGTACAACCTGGTTAATTGGAATGCACCATACACTTGGGTGCTTGCTCTTCCATATGCTGGCTAAAGGGGGGGGGGGGGGTGTCTGATCTCTGAAAGCCACCTTGGGAGAACTAAATCAACATGCTCTTTTCCCCTCCTGGAATTTAGAAATATGTACAAGAAGTGAGGACCCGTGATACTCCTCCACGCCGCGGAGGAAGCTGCCACAGGTGAGCCTTCTTCCCTGCCCTTGACTGGCCTCTGCCAAGCTCTTCCGCCCCCCCGGCAGCGATGGCAAGGCATGTGCGGCTCCCAGCCGCCGGGCCTGCCAACCTCTTTCCCTCCCCCCCACAGCGGATGCGAGGCATCATTCCAACTGTGTTCCCTGCGCATGCGCAGGGGATGCTTTTTACTTTGAGGGAGATTTAAGTATCCCCCAAATTTATTTATTTTTTTACTTTTCAGGTTTTTCTGCACACCTGGGGAGTCCCCCAAGTGTGCAGAAATATTATTTATGTTTATTTATTTGTTCGATTTATAGGCTGCTCGCCCCGCTATTGCAGGCCCAGAGCAGCTAACAGGTCTTGGCAAGCCAAGGTTCATAAATACACTAAAACTTTAAAACCATCCCAGTTCAACAGTAAGAATTTAAATAAAGTGCTCAGAGCTCAGAAAGGTCAGATGGCATATCATATACCCCAACATTTTGGGGTATAAGGCATATCATATACCCCAACATCTCTTTGCCCCCTAGGAGCCCCCAATGTGTGGATTTGGATATCCACACACAGGAGGTGCCTTGGCTATCAGATATATAGATGTTCACAACACAGAAGCTGCAGGAGAATCCGGAGGTTTTACCTGGCCACCATCTCAGGAAGGAGGAGCTGCGTCATCTGTGAAGAAAAGAACAGATGAAACTGTCAAAGTGGCAGAAAAACAGAGGCCCAAACCCTTCCCGCTCCATAGTTGCCGCTCATGCCACATGTCAATCTAAATCCATTTCATGCCATACCCAAAAGACGCTGAACACAGGGAGGAGCAAGTTCTCGCGACACAGACCGGGCTCCGAGCTATTTCTCGACTGACCTGGAAGTGGAGTCCTGAGGTCACAAAGCAATGACCTCTTGGTTCCCCTCCTTCCACCAAGGTCTGGGGGGGGGAAATGGCCGGTTGCACACACCCTCTCGCCCACATCCCACAGGTCTGACATGCTGGACAAGAGGTGGACAGTTTGGATACCCAGCAGGGACAGGGGACTCCATTTCACTCACCTTTATGTTCGAAAGCATGTTGCAGTGTACTATGTCATCTATATACTACAAAGAGGAAAAGAAAACGAGGTAGGATCAGCTTGGTCGCCTTGACGACTGGGAGTGACTGCCTAGGCATTTAACCCCGTAGATCCTAAATAAAGAACTGTTTCGTCGTTTCGCCCAAGACCAGTGTTCCCTCTAAGCTCAGTTAGTGTGAGCTAGCGCAGTTTTTTAGCCCCTGGCTCGCACATTTTTGTCTCAGCTCAGGAAAGGATGGGCTCCAGAGCAGACTGATTTATGCCGGAGCTGAACCGCTCGCTCGCAACTTGGATGCCGGCAGCTCGCAAAGTAGGATTTTTGCTCACCAGACTCCACGGCTTAGAGGGAGCGCTGAGCTCTTCCTCTTGAGATTCTATGAACTCTTATAAGCGAAGCTCCATACACACCCTCACACTGCCTTGGCGAGGGGCAACGCCAAGGTGCTTTTCTCACAATACTCACCTTGTCGACGTTACTAGGATCCAGAAAACGAATGGGATCGGTTATTGTACAACCAACATTGTTCACTGCAGAGAGACAAACCAAAGGTCAGATCCCTGCACTGACTCAGAGGGCTCAAAAGGAAAACAGCGGGCATACGCCAGGCCAGGTCTCTTGGCAGCTACAGCAAAGTCCTCCTCTGATCACCTCACAAAGTGGTGTTGGACGGAACAACATTGGTTCAGAATCCCTGTTTTGTAACTTACCAGGCTTGTAAGTGAATCCGCTCTACGTAGGGGACATTTTGGGGCACCAGGCGAGGACGTTTGGTCACGTGATGGTTACTGCCAACGAGGCAGGGGGAGTGCTCGAACTTACCTAGGATGCCAATCTCCAGACCCTGCAAAGCGGCTCGAATTGGCTCATAGATTTCGGAGCCCTGAGTGAAATCTGCTTGGATCACCTTGGTGCTTCGGCCGTGCTGCTCCTCTAGGAAACACAGGCGGAGAGGATTTTAGAATTACTTTACGGGATGGAGCACTGAGCACAGCAGCACCCCCAGAACCTGGTCTCTGCCCCAGTCAAACCAATGTCACAAATTATGGCCCTCAGACTTTGGTTCGCTCGAATGATCTCTCGAGACTTCTGAAAATCCGTTTCTTTTCAAACGATACGGAGGCCTAGTCTTTCCAAACGATATGTTGAACTTAGTGATTCCCCACAGAGCTGCAAAAGCTCAAACAACTTGAGCAAAAGTCTCTTGGAAGTGGAAGGCCAGGGGGTTTATAGTGCCAGGGAAGTCCCTACGTGCTTAGGGCTGCTAGGTCCCCCCCGGCAATTAGCAATGAATGGGAAGGGACTTACCAGGAGAAAGAGAAAGGCTCAGGCAATGTCATTGGTGTTGCACAGGAAGTGAGATCATCATGCCAGATACTTCCAAGCAACGCTCTGGTATTTGGGCAAAAACTCAATGGTAAAACCGGCGTCTACCATAGAGATTTTGCCCAAATACCAGAGCGTTGCCCGGAAGTTGCTGGCATGGTGACGTCACTTCCTGTGTGACGTCTGCACTCTGGTGTGGACCTTTCTCTTTCTACTGGTAAGTCCCCTCGCTGGCCAGCTGATTGGTGGCTGGGGGGCAGGGCCTGGTGGCGGGGGAGCCCTGCCTCCACTGGGGGTCTGGCAACCCTAAGGGTGCTTCTTCCTTGCTGAAGAGATGTCCCATGGATACAAGGCCGGCTTAATGGATTCATTAAGTGTGGTGTAGTGGTTAGTGGTTTGATGTAATGGTTAAGTGCGCAGACTCTAATCTGGGAGAACCAGGTTTGATTCCCCACTCCCCCCACTTGCAGCTGCTGGATGACCTTGGGCAAGCCATAGTTCTGTCAAAGCTGTCCTGTTCTGGAAAGAGCCGTTTCTGTCAGAGCTCTCTCAGCCCCACCCACCTCCTAGGGTGTCCATTGTGGGGAGGGGAAGGGAAAGGACATTGTAAGCCACTCTGAGACTCCTTCAGGCAGTGAAGGGCAGAGTATAAATCCAGTCTCCTCCTCCTCTTCTTCATCTGAATTCTCATGCAACATCTAGTGATCTTTCTGGGTGCATTTCGACATCTCTGTTTCAGACTCTCTTTTGCAAGCTGACAACATCCAGTATGGCTTAATGAGTGCCTCCGATGTCATTCCAGATAAAAGGATTTACAGCACTACCCTAAGGACGGTTACACCCTTCTAAGCACATTTGACTTGTGGGTCATGCTCAGAAGAGTATAAGATATGATACTCATTTGAACTGATCAATTTTTTTCTCCAGTCTCACCTCTCCTATGGACCATTAACTAGTTATTGTTACTTTGTTCATTTGTTCATGTTGTTGTAGTTGTATTGTGATTTAAAATAATAATATTTTTTTTAAAAAAAATGCTCGAAAGAGAGCACCAATGACAGCTAGAAAAGTGTAAGTTAGGGTTACCAGGTCTTACCTGGCTGCTGGTGAGGGGGTGTGTGTGTCCCGGTGCCTATCCTGGAGTTCTTTGGTGCGTGCGTGATGTCATCACACAGGGCACATTGTGGAGGAGGCACTCTAGCATTTAAGGAAAGTATGGTTTTTCCTTAAATGATCAACCATCTCCCCCCTCCCCCCACGCGCAACATGCCCTGTGGGTGATGACATTGTGCCAGTCACATTGCCAAGAACATTGTAAAGAAAATGGTTTTCCTGGCCTGGTTACGAGCTAAAATCTTTGGTTCGGGCTGCAAAACGGCCTGCAGAAACTTGCCCTAGAGACAGAGAGATAGCAGAGCGTGCTCTGACCTTGCTAAATTGTTTTCAGCTGGAGGATGGTACCAAACTACCAACTGCCCTTGGAGCTTCCAATGGAGCACATTCCAAGGCAATTGAGCTATGGACACCTGGAGGGGGAAGGTCGGATCTTAGCTGCAGATAAGTTTCGATTCTCCCCCTTTGCTCTTGTCCATTAGGGGATGCCGTGTGCCTAGTAACAGAGAGTTACATCACCTCCCCGGTTTCTGATCGGGTCAAAGGCCTAGAGCCGATTGGAAGCCCCTTGCTATAAATCTAGTTGCTATTCCCATTCAACGGGGGTGCCCAGTGACTATTCGACATGCCTTGTCAATATCCCAGAAGCAACCCAGCAATGGCATTCCGTCTTTATTTCTGCCTGGACGGGCTGATTGTGTGAAAATCTTCTCTTGCTGAAACAACTGTCTCTGCAGACCTGGAAAGGGTAACTAGAACTGTGTCTATATGTGTTTGGCTATGCTGGAAATGCTTAGACTTTGTTGTTTTACCCCTTCACAATCTAGTCTTGCGTTTTAAATATTTTTGCACCTTAATCTATATACTAATTCCCAGAGGTTTTTTTTTCTGTGTGCATACTTATATCTGCCAAAAGAGAGCTCACTCTCCCCCAACAGCTTTTCCTACATAACCAGGGGCCTTCCTCGGTCTGCAGAAAAATCCAAAAAGTTTTAAAAAAAAACTTCAGGGATCGTTGAATTCCCCCCAATACCTTTAGAAGTGGCATCAGCTCCAAGCGTCAACTGTGAGAGATTAGAATGTTCGGGGGAAGGGGAGACTTGTCTATATATCTAATTCCCAACATGGCCCCCTGCATGTAGATACTTATTTCCGTAGATTGAGGGCACATGGAAGGGAAAGAGATTATCCTGCATGCTTGGGGCACTCTCCTGTGTGCAGAAAAATCTAAAAACTTTTTAAAAGGATACGGGGGATACTTAAATTCCCCCAGAAGTACAACAGCTTTTTCTGCTCATGCGCAGAGAACGGACTTACCAAAGATGAGGAGCCTTCTCTCCCCCTCTTGGAATACTTTGCGGGTCCCCCTTTGTAAACAATTATATTTTTACTCTGTTGTGGGTTTTGCCTTCAATTGACCTCAAAGCCTAAATCCAAAAGTCTTGACTCTTGCCCGCCTACCAAAGTAACTGTTTTGTCTTGGAAACTCAGGCTGCAGTCTCACTCCCCAGGGCTGGGTTTCCCTGCCTAGTTCCCTGAGAAGCTGGGTGACTTGGTCTTTCACTCCTGGGCTGTTGGGATAGATTGAAAGACCTGGTGGCCACATACCAAGGCTCGGTGAGTTTTTAGACTCTCAAGTATTTTGTAACTTTGCTTTGCAACGCTTTCTGCTTGAACCAAACGTTCCTGGCCCTGAGGGGCTGGCAGTCACTTTTAACAATGGCGCTTTGGGGGGCAGGAAATGCTTAGACTTTGTTGTTTTACCCCTTCACAATCTAGTCTTGCGTTTTAAATATTTTTGCACCTTAATCTATATACTAATTCCCAGAGGTTTTTTTTTCTGTGTGCATACTTATATCTGCCAAAAGAGAGCTCACTCTCCCCCAACAGCTTTTCCTACATAACCAGGGGCCTTCCTCGGTCTGCAGAAAAATCCAAAAAGTTATTTCCTGCTGGCTGGATCGGGGGCCGGCGGATCTGGGCCCCCCAAAGTGGGCAAACCCCCGCCCCCGTCGGGGGAATGGCTGCCCTAGTGTAAGGAGGTCTCACAGTCCTGCGTGCAGAACACTTTCCCAGATGGGGGCCTCATTTCATCTTCAGTGACACTCCGGTTTGAGTGATTCGCATTTGATTCGTTCAAGTCCAGGTTCACAATTCCTCCATTAATGGCAATGCCTTTGGCTTCTGATGAATTCTAGTGCTTGGGTTACTATAAAGAAAGCTTCCTACTGTTCCCCCAGTGGACTGATTTTCTCCGCAATCTGTTGTTTCAGGAGCTTGTGGCTCCAGCTGCCTAATTCCACTTCCACCCCGGCAAGCAGGGCCTCACTCACCAATTTCAGTTGCCACCTGCTTCAGTTTCTCCATGGAACGGCTGATGAGAACCACGTTGAGGCCTCTTCGAGCAAGCTGGGAGATGGAGAAGAAAATTAAGGTCAGCCAGGAATCCAAAGGGTGTGAGGCCAAGCTGAGTCAGATGTTTACAGAAGATTGTTACCACACGTCTTTGCTCCTCAAAGTAATAATTAGGTGAGGAAATGCTGTGAAGAAATGACATTTCAACCACAGGCAACCTGGGTAAAAGTAACTGGCTGGGTTAAGGGGGTGGGGAGGCTAGAAGTTGGAGCTCAGAAGGTTCTTTAAACTTGTGTCTTCTGATAGCACAAAGCAGAGGTTCAACTAGTTTTGGTTCATTTGAGTTCGGCGGGAAGTCTAGTTCACGCAGGGCAGGGGTGTCGAACTCATTTTTATGGAGAGCCGGATTTGACATAAATTGGACTTTGTCGGGCCGGGCCATGTGTGTCATAAAACGTAATGAAAGGTTGCGGAGCGATAAACTTTATAAAGGACACAAACACAAAGATTTTGTTTAACTTAAAAACATGCCTGAAACATTAGCATTCTTGCAATATTTTGTTTAACAGTCTCTGATAACGGATACTTTTTGCTCTGAATTATTGCGTCAAAATGTCTGTGCTGTTGTAGTCGGGGAGGGGGAAGAGCTTCCGCCCCGTGCAGGGAGCAGAAGCTTGCCTATCTATCTCTCAGCCTCCCAGCCTCAAGTCATGAAGAAGAGGAGGAGGAGAAGGAGGAGGTACAAACCAGGGCCAACCCTGGCTGTTCAGAGCTGTTCTCTCAGGAGGAGTTCTCTGAGAGCTCTCTCAGCCCTACCTACCTCACAAGATGTCTGTCATGGGGAGGGAAAGGGAAAGGAGCTTGTAAGCAGTTCTGAGACTCTGAATGAAAGACAGGGTATAAATCCAATCTCCTCCTCCACTTCTTCTTCATGACTTGAGGCTGGGAGACATACCAAATAGTCCTACACAGGAACTTCGCAAACACTTTATTGACTTACCTCATGGGCGTAGGCTTTTCCAATACCAGCTGTGGCTCCGGTCACCACTGCAAATAAGACAAAGGTGCAGTCAGTTGGGGGGGGGGGGTATTTTAATCAAGACCGTGTCATAAATCCTGCCTGAAACCCAAAAAGAGCCTAGGAAATTACCTCATTTTAGGTCTCTGAATCCTTATTTGCCCTGACCTGGATAGCCCAGGCTGGCCTGATCTCATCAGATCTCAGAAGCTAAGCAGGGTCGGCCCTGGTTAATATTTGGATGGGAGACCACCAAGGAGGTCCAGGGTTGCTACGCAGAGGCAGGCAATAGGAAACCCCCTCTGTTCTACTCTTGCCTCGGGGTCACCCTAACTCGGCTGCTACTAGATGGCCCTTTCCACCACCAGTCCTTAATTCCTTCTGAACAAAGGCAATTTCTGTGCAGGAAGACGCACTCAGTGTGGAACAATTGGACAATATGTGGGAGATTATTTTGCCACAAGCGCATGGACTGGATGGGCTCTGTCCTTCACACCACTCAAGTACCATCCAGCCCTGCGAAACTTTAGAAGGTGTATGAGTCAGAAAGGTGGACAGGGGTGGTGGTGACCTTGAGACAGAGCTTGTAAAAAGTCACATTCTCAAATTACAGAGCAAGTGCATTTTGCTTCAGTGAAATAAGTGTCGGGTTAAAACAGCAACTGTGTACGGACGTCCGAATGTAGCATTAAAAAAATAGATCAGAGGGCTGGTAGTTCAGCAGTGCCCCAGCTCCTGCCAACCTACCAGTTCGAAAGCAAGAAACTGCAAGTAGATAAATTAGGTACCGCTTTGGTGGGAAGGTGACAGCACTCCGTGCACCTCAGCACCTAGTCATGCCAGCCACATGGCCACGGAAACCTCTTCGGACAGCGTTGGCTCTTCGGACAGCGTTGGCTCTTCGGCTTGGAAACGGAGATGAGCGCCACATCCCTAGAGTCGAATTCGACTGGCTTTCGAGCAAGGGAAACCTTTACCTTTTCCTTACTTGGATGGGAACTTTCAGTTCTTGAGGCATGCCTCAACTGAAGACTCTAGCAATCTTTTGTCAGAGAATTCTCAGCTCACTTGGCCAACTATAATCCGGAAGGGGCAAACAGCCTAAACACGATTTATTTTATTATTATTATTTTATTTGTTTAATTTGTATCCCACCCTCCCCGCTGGGCAGGCTCAGGCCGGCTTACAGAGTATGTATAAACTTAGGCGTCAACTACGCGGGGGCTCGGGGGCTCAGGCCACTCCTGGAATTTTCCAGGGGGGACTGAGCCCCCCGGGTGAAACAGAGCACCCACCCGCCACCGCGCCTCCCCGCCCCCCAGGCCCCTGGCCGTTGCGGCTTCAAGAAGCAGTCGCAAGAGCCACAGCGCCCCCCCCCACCCCGGCTCCCCCACACTCACTCCTCCCTCTCTGAGGGCTCCAGGCAACTGCCCAGCGTGACGACATTACCCAGAAGTGACGTCATCGCACTGGGCACGTTGCCGGGGCAACACTCTAGCAATTGCCCTGGAAACTCTATGGCACCATAGAGTTTCAGGGCGATTGCCAGAGCGCCGTCCCAGCAACGTGCCCAGCATGATGACGTCACTTCTGGGTGACGTCGTCACGCTGGGCAGTGGCCTGGAGCGAGCGAGGTAAGAGTGGGTGGGGAGAGGGACTCCTATTTCCCTCCCCCCCAGCCCTGCCTCCCCACCGCGGGAAATTATAAACTTTATGCCCTTGATTTAAATATGTTACTCATTTAAGCATAGCTTCAGAGATTTCGCTGTGTTGGCCTGCATTAGAACAGCCAGATCTGAAACCTTAGAGACCAACAAGTTTTTCAGGATGTAAGCTTTCAAGTGTCAAAATTCCTTTCATCCTGCACCTGATACCAACTAAGCATGGCACCTAAAGTCAGTTATGTTATGCGTGATCTGCTACTCTGCCCTGATCTGGGTAGCCCACGCTAAGTCCACTCTCATCAGAGCTCGGAATCTATTACTCTGCCCTGATCTGGATAGCCCAGGCTAGTCCACTCTCATCAGATCTCAGAAGCCAAGCAAGATTGACCCTGGCTAGTCTTTGGATAGGAGATCTACCAGGATCCTGATGCTAAGAAGAAGAAGAGGAGGAGGAGGAGATTGGATTTATATCCTGCCCTTCATTTGGAGTCTCAGAGCGGCTGACAAACTCCTTTTCCTTACCCTCCCCACAACAGACGCCCTGTGAGCTAGGTGGGGCTGAGAGAGCTCTTTCCAGAGCTGTCCTTGAGATAACAGCTCTGACAGAACTGTGGCTTGCCCAAGGTCATCCAGCAGCTGCAAGTGGAGGAGTGGGGAATCAGACTCGGTTCTCCCAGATTAGAGTCCACACACTTAACCACTATACCAAACTGGCGGAAGCAGGTTAAACTGGAGATGACTGATACTAAAGAAGGAATCTGGAACTATTTATGGACTAAGGAATCGTTAAGAATTATTCAAAGAGAAGACGGCAATCATACTTTGAGGGATGGGCTATTAAGAATGTGGTTCCAATGGAAAAACAGAATGAGTCCGCCAGTCTCGCCTCTGACTTCTCCAGTTGGCGTAGCAATGCTTCCCTCAATCTCACAAACTGTGTGAGCCGGAGGCTAAAAAACTGTGAGCTAGCTCACACTGACTCAGAGCACACACTCACACAGAGCCAGTTTGGTGTCGTGGTTAAGTGTGCAGACTCTAATTTGGGAGAACCAGGTTTGATTCCCCACTCCTCCAGTTGCACCTGCTGGATACCTTGGGCAAGCCATAGCTCTGTACCAGCTGTTCTTGAAAAAGAGCACTTTCTTTCAAGAGCTCTCTCAGTCCCACCCATTTCACAGGGTGTCTGTTGTGGGGAGGGGAAGGGAAAGGAGTTTGTAAGCCGCTCTGAGACTCCTTCGGGTAGTGAAGGGTGGGGTGTAAATCCAATCACTTCTCTTCTCTTCTGACTCACCTTAGAAAGAAAACTGCTTGACGGTGCTTTCCACCACCAGCTACCTATTACCGTAAACTATTAAGGGACTAAATGCTGCAGGTCAGTATGCCCGCCTGTGTCCCTACAATATGAGGTCATTGTATAACAGTGGAAAGAGAAGCAACAGCAATCAGGTGGAACTCACCTGCCCAAGGGCCATAGGAAGCCAGGTCTATCCCTTTCCACACCTCAGCCAGCACATAGGTCCTCAGAATCCATGCTAAAAACCAGGCAGCCTTCAGAGAGATCCAGAGAACGCTCAGAACTCCAACAGAAGTCAGTAGCTGCTCCAGAGAAAAGAAGCTGAGGGATGTCATTTCTTTGCCTGCCATGCCTGCAACCCACATATATCTTATCAAGGATCAAGCAACCCACATATATCTTATCTTGCAATACTCTTTGTCAGAGCAGGCCCTTGTGTCGTCCGTTTCCAGCTTAGGAGCAGGATGTCCTGGAATCTGAACCAGTCTCCAAGCAACAACAGTCAGGTCCCCTGAAGAAAATGGATGAACTCTGTGGATTTATACACCCCACTGAGTTCCTGCCCCTCCCCAAATCCCAGCCACCACCCTCAACCCTACTCAGGAGACAGCATTACAACACTGTGTTTCCCCAGGGCTTCTGGGATAGAGCCTGTAATCCAGCAGGTGTCATAGCTGTAGACTTTCCAATTTCCCAGGGGCCTGGGGCAGCACGAGGCACCCAGCCACCCCGAAGCCGGCGATCCTCCACGGCGCCTCCCCCCCCCCCCCCGGCAAGCCCCAGACCGCCTGTGGCCTCCATAACCTGGAAGGGAAAGCATTCCAGCCGGCTACGAAGGCCACAGCCGCCCCCCAAAACAACCCCCCCTCTCACTGAAGCCCAGGCCAGCTCCTTACTTTTCTGTGTGGGAAATCTGAATACACTGAAACCCTGTGCAGTTTGCAGCTCCACCACACCCAACTGAGGGCTTCTGGGAGCTGGGCATGGGGCTTAGCTTTCAGGAAGCAAGCCCTGACTTTCCTCCCACCCCACCCTGCCCTCCGCTTTCAAAATGGGTTGGGGGTGGCATGGGGGGGTTTGGCAAGGCTTTTGATCCTGGTTGCCCGGGGGGGCTCAGTCACCCCTGGAAATTTTGGGGAGTAGCCTCAGGCCCCCCAGCTCCCCCAAAGTTGACGCCTATGGCAGGGGCACCAACGAAGAGGCGACACCTCAAGGAGGAACCGCTTCAGTGGGGACGCAAGGATGAGATTCTTGTTTATAGAGTCAAGAGGTCTGGGGACGGCTAAAGGACTCATGTGCTGTTTGGGGTGTGGGACTCCTAGTCTTCAGTTGCCTCCTTATTGGGGAGATAGCCTGAGGGAGGGGTCTGCTGTTCCCCGGATCTTGGGTAGGGGGAGATAACAGTAGTGGGATTATTGGGGGCAGTGGCTAGAAAAGCGTTCTGATGGCGGCCACCACTCTGGTAAGGGTCTCCTTGGGAAGGCCCAGAGCACCCACCCTGTCCCTTTATAAACTCCTTTTCCGGCAGGTTCCCCCTTATAAGTGACCAACAAGCTGAATACCAAGTTAATTAACAGAACATACAACATCATCAATATAACTATAATACAACCAGTGTTCCCTCTAAGCTGAGTTAGTGTGAGCTGGCTAGCTCATAGTATTTTAGCCTCCAGCTCACAGATTTTTGTCATAGCTCAGGAAGGATGGCTCCCGAGCAAGCTGATTTATGCAGCGACTAAATCGCTCGCTTGCAACGCCAGCAGCTCACAAAGTAGATTTTTTTTTTGCTCACAAGACTCCACAGCTCAGAGGTAGCATTGACTAGAACTGCTAGCACTGTAATATTAACGTGCTATTGTTTTAATGAACTGTTTTAAATGTTTATGATATTTATTGTTATCATGTTTTATTGTGTAAGCTGCCCTGAGCCTGCTTTGGCGGGGAGGGTGGGATACAAATTTTAATGAACGAAGGAGGCGTGAGGACCCAGGCAGGGTCACAACCAATTCTTTATCAAACAGATTTAACAATAACTGTAATTCAATAACATGTAGGAAAAATGAGCACAGGAAAGGTAGGTAAACCTGCAAAATAAGAAACCCTAACATGTCTAACTATATGGCCCCTAGCCTTCTCTAGGTCTTTGGCTTCAAGCTGACTCAACCCTTTTTGAATGAGGGATCTGTCCACCTGCTGCAGCTCCACGCCGGCTCTGCTCCCTGGGAGTGAACCTCCTCGCACTTTGGGCCCGGCCTTTTATACCTTCTTCCCAGGCACTGCCCCCTACTCCTCTACGGGTGCAAGTTTCCCCTCCAAATCCCCTGTTAGCCAATCACAGTGTCCAAAAGGTGACCTGGGAAATGTAGGTCCTGATAGCTACTCTAATACAGGCTTCCCTAGAGCCACTAGGCCACTCTAAAGCCTGTGGGCCGCACTACTATAGGCCTAGGGTCATGACAGGAATACACAGGCTGGCCATTCTAGGAGAAGGAGAAGAGCCGTGTAATTAGGAGCCGCGTAAATTAGGAGCCGCATAAAACAACCGAGAAGAGACCCTGTGCCCTGGTCTTACCTTCAGCCCGCCCTCGTTGCATAAATAAGTAGATCAACAGAGCTTGTGGGAACATCATTATGACTGTCACCTGTTGGGGGTATCGTTCAGTCTTGAAATGTCTGCTCTCGCACTTTATCTGAATACTGTTCCAGAACTTTAGGATAATGGATTTTAGGGTAATTGACTTTGTTGATGGTTTGATGATGGATTTTTATGGTGGATTTTATCTTTATTTATAGATGCATTTTGTGTAAGCTGCCCTGAGCCTGCCTTAGTAGGGAGGGGGAGGGTATAAATAGGATAAAATGAAATGAAATAAATAAGAAGAAGAAGAGATTGGATTCATACCCTGCCCTTCACATGGAGTCTCAAAGTGGCTTACAAACTCCTCTCCCTTCCCCTCCCCACAATAGATACTCTGTAGGTAGGTGGGGCTGAGAGAGCTCTTTCGAGAACTGCTCATGAGAGAACAGCTCTGACAGAAGTATGGCTTGCCCAAGGTCATCCAGCAGCTGCAAGTGGAGGCGTGGGGAAATCAAACCCAGTTCTCCCAGATTAGAGAGTCCACGCCTTTAACCACTACACCGAACTGGTGGAGGCCTGGCCGCTGGTTGGCCTCACCTCCAGATCTGCCTTCCAGCCAATAAGGATCTTGCTGTGCCAAGATTGGACCCCTTGGCTTTAGGAGCCTGCTGCTGAATGCCAGGTCAGTAAATGGAAAGACTACTGCTATTTGGGATTTAATCTTGGATGAGTAGGTTGACACTCCCTTGGGACAGTTTGAATACCTCGTGATGCCGTTCGGTTTGAGTGGCGCTCCGGGGGTTTTTATGAGCTTGATAAATGAAGTGTTGCACAAGCATTTATTCAAGGGGGTGTTATGTTACATAGATGATATCTTGATCTATTCTGCTGATAAGAAAGAGCACGTGAAACTAGTCCGGGAAGTCCTTTCCACCCTGTTAAAAAACCAACTGTATGTCAAATTGTCTAAGTGCGAATTCCACCGCGAGTCAGTGGACTTCCTAGGGTATCGCATTTCGCAGAGGGGTTTAGAGATGGACCCAGCAAAAGTGGAGGCGGTGGTCCAATGGGAAGCCCCCCGAACGAGAAAGCAGTTGCAAAGTCTCTTGGGATTTTGTAATTTTTATAGAACCTTCAGAAAGGATTTTGCCACGGTTACCCTTCCCCTAACTGATCTGCTGAAAACCAAGGGGAGAGGTGCCGAAGCAGGGAGGCCCGGGGAGAGAATTGCCTGGAATGGGGACTGCCAGAGGGCGTTCGAGACTTTGAAAGCCCTTTTTACTTCTGAGCCCATTTTGGCTCACCCAGACGAGACCAAAGAATTCATAATCCATGTAGACGCGTCCGATGTGGCAATGGGGGGGGCCATTCTCCAGGAGGGATCGGATGGGAAACTACACCCCCTTGCATATATCTCTAAAAAAATTAATGAGACGGAAAGGAACTGGTCAGTTTGGGATAAAGAAGCCGCGGCTATCCGGCTGGCTCTCACTACGTGGCGGCATTGGCTAGAGGGGGCGCAAACCCCGTTTGAGATTTGGACTGATCATAAAAATCTGGAAGCGCTGCGCACTCAGAGATCGCTGAATGCGAAACAACTTCGATGGGCTGATTTCTTCTCAACATTTAATTTTGTGTTAAAACACTTCCCTGGAAAGGCCAACTCGTTAGCAGACGCGCTCTCCCGGTTGCCCCAACATGAAAGCCTAAAAGAAGAGGTGTTCGACTCCATGTTCTCCCCCCAGCAGCTGGGAGGGGCGGTAACCACCAGAAGCCAGAGCAAGCGATTGCAAGTAGAAGCCGAGGCGTGTGAGTGGGGGAAGGAGTATTCACCCGAGGAGATTGAGGAACTAGAGACAGTGGCTGAGTGTTCCTTGGGTGAAAATCGGTGTTGGTACCATGGGGATAAATTGGTGGTACCACAAAATAAGCGAAAGGACATTTTATTAGCCTGTCACTCCTCCAAACTGGCGGGGCACTTTGGGTTTCTGAAAACGCTTAACCTAATCCAACGTCAGTTTTGGTGGCCACACATGCGGCGGGATGTTTCAGACTTTGTCTCAGCTTGCCAAACTTGCTTGATGTGCAAAAAGCGGGGAGGAAAAGTCCCGGGACTCTTGCATCCTCTGCCCACCCCTTCTTGCCCTTGGGAGGCGATAGCTATGGACTTCATTACTAACCTGCCACCCTCGAAAGGGAAAACGGTAATTTGGGTGGTGGTAGACACGTTTTCGAAGCAAGCCCATTTCACCCCTTTCAAACAACTACCTACGGCTAAGGGGATGGCCAAGGCTTTCTTCAACCAGGTGATAAAATTACACGCTTTTCCTAAGCGGGTGGTATCCGACAGAGGCAGTCAATTCGTTGCCAACTTCTGGCGGGAGCTTTTGAAACTGATGGACATAGAGCCTGCCCTAAGTTCAGGTTACCACCCAGAAACCGATGGGCAGTCCGAATGAACTAATCAAATTCTGGAACAATTCTTGAGATGCTACACCAATTACCACCAGGATAATTGGGTGGACTTACTGCCGTTTGCAGAATATAGCTATAACAATGCTGTGCACTCTTCTACTGGCGTCTCCCCCTTCATGGCCGTAGGAGGCTTTGAGGGAAAGCCTTTGCCAACCATCGAAAATGTGTCCGATGCTTCACCTACCGACTTCAAGAGTTGGTGGGCAACCTTACAAGAATCATGGCCACTAATTGTCAAGGCATTAGACCAAGCAAAAGAAGACTACAAGAAATATGCGGATCGTGGCCGAGCTGAGGGGTGGGACCTCAAGCCTGGGGACTCTGTTTATCTCTCCACAAAAAATATCCATGGCTTGCAACCCAGCAGAAAATTGGGGTGGAAATATGTAGGGCCCTATAAGGTGTTGCGAAAAATTTCAGATGTGTCGTTTGAATTGGAGCTACCCAAGTCACTGAGCTCTGTGCACCCTGTTTTTCATTTCAGCTTACTGAAGAGAGATCCTGGGCCGAATGCATGGCATCCAGTTCCTCCAGTTCCTCCTCCACTGATGAAGGAGGGGGCACCGCATTTCGAGATAACTGAAATTCTTGATTCTAAAAGGCGAAGGGGCCGCTTGTATTATCTAGTTAGATGGCTTGATTTTGGTCCTGAGCACAATGAGTGGATTCGTTCTGAACATGTGCATGCTCCTAAATTAATTAAAGCTTTCCATAAAAAGTCTCCTGACAAGCCCAGGTGAAGGGAATTATCGGGGGGCCAGTGTGTCAGAATCTGCTGATTCAGACATAGTGTTCTTTATTCTTACAGTTCTACCTTGCATGTTTGAGTGCTGTTCTTTTGTACTGTTCTATTGCCAACCATGTATGCTCAGTGTATAATTGTGACTGCTATGCTATAGTAATTACCTAGGCCGGGAGTTTGTAACTGCTAAGGCGGGAGGGTGACACCTGCAGTGTGTGGGAACAAAGGGCCTCTCACACCGCGGCCTCTACATTCCAGCGGCCCTGGCTGGGACTTCAAGGGAGGATGCGTCTCATCCCTTATCACATGCAAAAGCCTTGAGGCCATTGATTGTTATGTGAACTGGTAACATCTGAGGGGTCTGGTTTTGGGAAGGGAATTTACAGCTTGACACCTCACTTTCTTTCCTGTGAGAACCAAACGGTCAGGATCCTGTTTTGCCCGCCAATTTTCCCCTATAGTGATTGGCTACCTATGGGTAATTCAAACTCCTTGGAATGGTATAATAGACCTGCCTGTATTATCTGTCTCATCTCTGACAATAATCCGAGAAGCTGTACTAATGTAGAGATTGGAAATAAAGAACTTTGGATTACCAACCAAGATCTGATCCTTGACTACTTTGCGCAGAACTCTCACACTAACATGTGTTACGGAGACCTGGCTGGACGACACGGGGAGTGTAAATCTGACCCAGCTCTGTCCTCCAGGTTTTCTGTGGAACAGCACAAGCTAGGCCAGGAGGATGGGGAAAGGGTGTCGTGGTGGTCTATTGGGATTCCATCCATCTATCAAAGTGCTCACCCAGAGTGTGTGCTCCTGAATGTGGCTGACCAGGACAGGTTTGGAGTAGTGGTTAGGAGTACGAACTCTAACCTGGGCCAATTTGGTGTAGTGGTTAAGAATGTGGACCCTAATCTGGGAGAACCAGGTTTGATTCCCCTACTCCTCTGCATGCAGCTGCTGGCGTGACCTTGGGTCAGTCACAGTTCTCTCACAGCTGTTCTCTCAGGAGCAGTCCTCGAAAGAGCTCTTTGAGCCCCACCTACCTCACAGGGTGTCTGTTGCAGGGAGAGGAAGGGAAAAGGGTTGTAAACCACTCTGAGACTCCCAGTGAAGTGTGGCGTATAAATCCAATCTTTTCTCTTCTTCTCTTCGTCTTGGTTAAAGGGAGTGGTAAATGCTCCCTCGAGAGCAAGAGTTGTGCCATCTTGCGCTCAAAGGAGGCAGTCATTAGACCTGTTTTGAAAAAAAAATCCCGAATCCCTATTACGTTGGAGAACTATGTTTGCCCCTTCCAACTGCATGATTCTATGACTTCCAGCCAATCTCCAGTTTTCCACCGTTTGCCCACTCTTGCTCCTTAATTTACTGGATTAATAACCTTGGAAGTTGCTTCTAACTGGTCTGCTTTCCTCGGCCAGTAAATCTTCTTTTAAGAGCTGAAGTCAGCATGGCGACATCAGAGGCAGGCTTTTGATAGACAGAAATCCTGTCTCTAGTTGTGTCTCCCCAGCCCAATAAGAGAAAACGCATGGTACAATCCTGTAGAGCACAAAATATCAAGGACTTTATTAATAAAGGGGGATGCACTGGTGTAACAGGGCTTTGGACCCTCAAATACCCACCGGCTCTCCCGAAGTTACAATGGGGGACATAGGATTTTATACTCAATATGGTATCACACAAACAAGGCAAAGCTACTGGTTCCATGAAACTTTGTCAAACTTCCGTCATAACTTTCTGATTGGGCTCAGATTTGAGGGTTGGGCTTTCTCAAGTGAAGAGGTTTCCTTTTTTAGCCTTCTTTTCCCCAGGCTATGAAGCTCTAAAAAGTATCGGTTGTCGCTAACATAGGTACAGGGTGCTGATGTTCTTCATAACTAAGCTAACTGACATCAGAAACACGCGCAGTTCTAGCTGGCCAGAACAAGGCCACAGGTCTTGGCTGAATAGGAACTTTGTCAGCATTTAGCCATTTCCCAGAGTGCATTTAAGCAATGAACCAAAGTTCACTTCGTTCATATTCAGAAGTGAACATGTATGAATGACTGATTTCTGTTTCTGTGGTTAGGATCATCAGTGGCACTTAGCATATGTATGCCTATCTATGCCAGAAAGATGCGAAGTGTGCTCACTAGGGTTAGCCATGTCAAGTCAGTGGCAGAGTATAGCATGTATAACAATGTTTCATAAACTGTGCGTATCACACTCTGGATCAGTGGGTTGCAGAACTTTCCAGCCAGTCTTTAATCTTCCATTCTTGCACCACCTGTTAGAGCGTTTCTCAGCTTCAGGGATTCTTGGAAGAGACTGGTTGTGGAGGGATGCAGTTTCAGTGAGATCAGGGACAACTTGTTCAGAAATTTCAAAATACAGACTCCCGCACCTTAATTAACAAGATAGATAACCAAGCAACATCAAAGACAGGCTCTGGAATATGTCGTGTCAGATACATCAGACTAGGAATATGTGAGTCAAAAAACCACCATGGAGAAGGGATATTAAACATGCTGTTGACTCAGTGAAGGTAAATATCGGCCAGTATGGCCACCCTGCTTGACCCTAAAGTAGACCCACTGGTGGAAAGATTAGAGGAGGTGGAAGCTATGGCATCCAAAGCCTTGGAGCTTGCAACCTCTCATAAGGGTTGTTTAGCTATGGCTGATTCTGCAATGGCCTTTCCCTCCGTTACGAAACCCACATTGGAACAGAAATCTCCCTCTGCATTGCATGCTGTTTTCACCACCTTTGATTATCGGGTTTTATAGTACCCTCCCGACTGCATGCCACTTTTGAGCTCTTTGATTGTTGGATTTTACTGAACCTTCTGCACAGATTCATGGCCATTTTATGGCCATTCAGGGGTTAGTGGGCAGTTGCTACAGCATTGCCCCGAGGTATTTGAATGCGGTTTTGAGCTGCACTTTTTCCACCCGGTTGAGAAAATGTAGAGTGAATGTTAGATGCAAAATCGGCCTATGATGGGGAAAAGCTGTCTGCTCTGGAATAGCAAAGCACTGTAATGGCCCCGATCACACGCAGAATTAGCCGTGCAATAGGCACGACTCCCAGCCAGATTTTAAGGGCACGATCACAAGAGCACATCTGTGAAGTGTCCCGCACCCGTCGGCAAGCCGTTTTGCTCCGCCGGAGAAGCGGACTAGGGAAGCTCCAGTATCAAATGGGTTGCTGCGGGCCACAGACAGACTTTCCCCATGTGATCGCTCCAGCACGCACTTGTGGCATCGGGGATAGTCTTATCAGGCTAGCCCGACGCCATGCTGTTGGTTTTTCCCCCCTTCTCAGTAAGCGCATCATCGCACGGTGCCATTGGAAGCCCTCAGGGTGGAGATGAAATTCACTGATCCCCCGTTTAAGCAAATCGGAAATGAATGACAAAAAAACCCAATTCACCCACGGTTGTGTCTGATCACACAGTGGCGAGTTGTGCCCACAGCTTCACAGAACTGTGTGATCGCACAACTGCGGGTCACAACTTCTCCCTCGCTTTATCTTGCGCGTGTGGCTGCAGCCTAACAATGAACAAATTGACTAGCTTCGGCAGTGCTGGGACAGGGAATTGGAGCCAGCAGACACAGAGAACCAAGCAGCAGGGCAAAATCCTGTGCCGCATTCAACTTCTATGGCTCCCCAGCCTGTTATCAAGACAGAGGCGAGTGCTGCCTTGACACCCTGCTTGGAGAGTGAGAACTCTTTAGCGCGGACGTCGTCCATCGAGCCTGAGAGTCCTGGCGCTACAGTCCCCGACTGCACTATGGACTGTCAGCCACCCAGTTCCAGCAGAGACACCCCCCCCCCACAGTGACAGTAGGGGAACCATGGCATTCCCAATGAGTAAGAACTCACCCCAAATTATTTGCAAGACTATTGTCTTGTACACTGCCCTGAGCCCAAAGCATTGGGGGAGGGTGGTCTAAAAAATCAAATTATAAATAAAAAAATAAATTTCCAGCACAGCTCTACAAAAAAAATAGGGATCTACTTGTTTCACCTCAAGCAAATGTCTATAATATTGTTTTGTTACTATTGCCATTTGCCCTCCTTTCAATGTTAATTAACTGTTTTATTCATGTTCATTATCATGCATTGTTACTATGGTTATTATCTATAAATACTGCTAATAATATATAGTGTCAAAGAACAAAACAATTCGGCCACTGTAGCATCGCAGAGGCCAGAGGAATTCATTTATGAAAGGTGGCCACTAGAAGGCACTGGAGAACAAAAATATAATCGTTTTTAAAAATCTCAAATATAATCGTTTAAAAAAAAGACCAGCAAGGTGCTACCGGACTTGGATTTTGTTCGACAGTTCGGAAGAAATTTCTAGAGAATACCTTCTGGGTTTTGGTTTTTGTTGCTGTTCCTTTAAAAAAAATTATGTTTTACTTGAGTTTTATATATATATATATATATATATATATATATATATATATATATATATATATATATACACACACACACACACACACACACACACACACACACACACTAGGAGCAAGGCCCGTTGTAGAGCAATACAACGGGCTCTAGCAGCTGTCGGGGTTCGTGCGGCCACCCGCCTGCACCTGCCAGCATTCCCCTCGCGGCCACCCATCACCCACCCAGGTACCTGTGGGTGTCAGTTGCTGCATGGCCACGGCGGCAGCAGGACGACTGAGGTTTGCTGGCCAGCTCTGTTGTCCTGCAACATCCAGGCTTCGGCAGCTGCCCCTTTCGACCTATGGGCTCGCAGCCTATTGATGGTGGGCAGTGGGTCTGTGGGCAAGTGGGCGGGTCTACAGCACAACATGGATGAATCACAGGGCACTTTCGGGCCAGCGCTGCATCAGCCAGTGGCCAGGGTCTCCAGGCTGAGTGGCAGCTCGTTCAGCCTACGGTTGAGGGAGCACATCGTACACGGCCACCCCAAATTGGCTTTATTATATATACATACATACGTACTTACATACATATTTAACTAGTACAAAAGGGGATAGAATGTAGCACAAAAACTATAGTGTCGCCCCTGTTGACACTGACGTGATGACATCACTTCTGGGTGACATCATCACATTGCACCACCCCCGGAATGCCCCCCCCAAATCCCCCCACCAGATCGACAAGGGAGCCTGGCAACTCTAGACTGGAGTGGGGTACAGTGCCTTAGAGTCCCCCCTCCAAAGCATTCATTTTCTCCAGGGGAACTGATTTATGTAGTCTGGACCATAACCATAATTCCAGGAGATCCCCAGGTCCCGCATACTGTTCCCAGCAGAGATCAGAATAGTAAAGCATAGCAAATTGTTTACCGTTATCTTTAAACATCTAATGAATTCTGGGAACTGTAGTTCTAGCAACCTCCAGGTCAATCAGCCTGAAGTTGCCTTCCTGGTTGGTTCTCTATCTATATATCTAATAGCGAAGGGAGGACCCCCTGTGCGGATATCTAAATCCGAGCTAGGGGGCCCTGGGGGGGGGAGAGGTTTTCCTACATACAGGGGGCACTCCCACCATGTGCAGAAAAATCCGAAAAGTTAAAAAAAAACCCTTCAGGGACCATAGAATCCCCCAAAATACCTTTTGAAATGGCCTCAGCTCCAGGCATCAACTGTGAGGAGATTAGAATGTTCGGGGGGGGGGGGGGGAGGTTCCAACTGTTTCTGTCAGTCAAAGGCAGGGATTTTACTGGCAGCAGTCTGTCAGAATCTGCTGATTCAGACAAATGTATCTTGCTATTTACAGCCATTTTGTATTTGCTGCTTTGCTTTTTTATAGTACTGTATGTATGCCTTCATCAACACCTGTCATGTACCCCTCATCCTGGCCAGTATGTATTAGTATGTATGTAGAATGTGTAACCCCAGGTTTATGACCCTGACCGGCCTGGTTTGTGTAACTGTCAAAGCGGGAGGATGTCAGCTTCAAAGCTTGGGAACAATGGGCCTCTCACACTCCTACCTCCGCATTCCATTCATCTCGGCTGAGACTCTAAGGGAGGACAAGTCTCATCTCTTATCAATGTGCGAAAGCTTCGAGGCCATGGATTGTTATGTGAACTGGTAACATCTGAAGGGTATGGTTGGGAAGGGGAAATTTACAACTTGACACCTCACTTTCTTTCCTGTGGGAAGCAAACGGCCAGAGCCCCGTTTTGCCCGCCGTTTTTCCCTTGTAGTGATTGGCTACCTATGGGTAATTCAAACTGCTTAGAAAAGTATAATAGACCTGGTTTGGCCATCTGTGTCATCTCTGACAATAATCCGAGAAGCTGTACCAATGTAGAGATTGGAAATAAAGAACTGTGTTTCATCAACAAAGATCTGATCCTTGACTACTTTGAGCAGAAGTCTCACAGATTGTCAGAGATCTGTGACTGGGACTTGGCCGTTCCCAACCATGTCGGACGACGGTACTATTCCCATCCCTACTACTCCGGAAGACACACCGACCACCCCTGGGGACCAGGGAGCCGGTGGTGGAGGCGGCGGAGGGGAGCCCGAAGTGCCAGTGACTACGATTCAAGGGGCTCACTACATCCCGCACCCACCTCCTCTTCAGAGCGGGACCCCGAGGTACTCATGGAGCAATTTCGGTCGCGGGACCGTGGACTCCTGGGTGCACGATCGGAAAGGGGCCCGAGTCTCGGTCCAGGGAGACCACCTCGACCGGGGGAAGCCAAGTTTCCTGGGAGACGAACGCGACACTACCTACGCCGGAGATTCGCGTCTCCAGTCCCTGGACGGAGAGAGAATGGGACCCTACGGGCCCGATCCCTACCGAGAAGACCAGACGCAAGCCCTCGACCGGATGATGGGAGATTTGCGGTTCCAGCTTACCATCGAATTGCGAGAGCTGGCCCTCGATCTCCAATATCAGGTCCGGGACGCCCTCACGGCTATGCAAGCGGCTCAGCCGGCGCCAGCCGTGGTCGGAGTCCAGCAGCCGGTGGTGCCTCCCGGGGGAGTCCCCGCCCCGGTGCAGCCGCCCGCGCAGCAGCCAGTGGCGCCGCAGGTCCCCCCTGCCGTTCCTCGCCCAGTGCCCGCACCTCCACTTGTGCCGGGTCCCGTGCCGGCAGGGCCAGTGGTTCGCCCGGCCCCCGCCGACCCGTTGACGGCTACTTTCGATGGGGACCCCGAGAAGCTGCGTTTCTTCCTGCTGGAGATCGAGCGGTTCCTAGACACCTGGGGACATCTCTACCCCACCGAGAGGGACCGGATTGGCTACATCGGGTCCAAACTGAAGGACACCGCCAGCGATTGGTATGTGAGCCTGCACAACGCCCCCGGGCCTGAGCTGCGTTCGCTGAACAACTTTATGTGGGCCCTCTGACACCACTATGAGGACCCCTTGGGGGAAGAAAAAGCCCGGAACCAACTACGGAAGCTGACCCAAGGGCGGTCCTCGGTGAGGGACTACACCGACAAGTTCCGGCGCATCTCAGCCAAGATTCGCGGCTGGACGCAGGACCTGCTCATCGAAAAGTATCGAGAGGGGCTGAGTTACGAGGTGTACGAGGCGATCCTGCGAGCGGGAAGGCCAGGGTCGTTGGGCGCTTGGATGAGGGCAGCCGCAGACGTGGAAGAGCACTTCACCCTCATCAAGATGGGAGCTTCATCGACGGGCCCCAGCAAGGCGACGCAGAAGGCAAAGGCCAAGCCCAACATGCAAGAAATCCGAGATGCCCGGTTCAAGCAGGGGCTCTGTATGAGGTGCGGGGAGAGCGGCCACTTCGCCTCAGCATGCCCGAAGGGAGGGGGAAAGGTCCCGAAGATCTCCACCCCGGTGGCCGGGAGCACTCCCAGTTGAGGAAAGACCTCGTCCAAACCCCAGGCTTTACAGCTGGAAGGGGCAGCGAGCGAGCAAGGAGAGCTGGAGCTGACGGAAGCGCAGATGTCGGGAAACTCCAACGGCCTGCAGTGAGCGGCGCAGAACTGCAGGTCCCTCGCCATGACGCGCCATCTCCGGTGAGCACCCCCGGCCCCTTTTTGTATATGGTAGTGACTGTAATGACCCCCGGGACTGGGACCCACGTCCGGGTCCGTGCCCTAATTGACTCTGGGTGCGCTAGAGACTTGATTAGCCCACTAGTGGTGGAAGGGCTGGGACCCAAGGTCACCCCATTGGGGGAGCCACTCAAATTCACGCAGATGGACGGTTCAGAGATGAAGGAGGCGTGTGTGGCAGAGACTGAGGGACTTATTGTGGGCATGAGGGAGCATTGGGAGAAGAGGGCCTTTGTTATCACCCCAAATACCCAATTCCCTATGGTGCTGGGGAGCCCCTGGCTAAGCTCCCACAATCCCTATATTAAATGGAGTGAAGGGAAAATCTCCTGGTGGACGACAAGTGCCAGGGCCACAAGTGGGATGTCAGGTGGGGACCAGGACCCCCGATGCCGCTCCGACCGCCGGCCCTCACCCTAGTACCCTCAACAGTTCCCCGGGAGTATCGTGACCTACTGGATGTGTTCAGTGAGACCGAGGGACCGAGACCCCCAGGGAAAATAAGTGCTGGTATCATGGAGACAAATTGGTGGTGCCCCGCAGCAAGAGAAAGGACATATTACTAGCCTGCCACTCTTCTAAATTGGCAGGTCATTTTGGATTTCTAAAAACACTCAATTTAATTCAGAGGCAATTCTGGTGGCCACGCATGCGCAGGGATGTTTCGGACTTCGTCTCTGCCTGCCAGACCTGCTTGATATGCAAAAGGAGGGGGGGAAAAGTCCCGGGACTCCTGCACCCTCTACCCACTCCTTCTCGCCCTTGGGAGGCAATAGCTATGGACTTCATTACAAACCTGCCACCCTCAAAGGGAAAGACTGTAATTTGGGTAGTGGTGGACATGTTTTCTAAGCAAGCCCATTTCACTCCCTTCAAGCAGCTGCCTACCGCTAAAGGGATGGCCAAGGCTTTCTTCAATCACGTGATCAAATTACACGCTTTTCCCAAACGCGTGGTATCCGACAGGGGCAGTCAGTTCGTTGCCAACTTCTGGCGGGAGCTCCTGAAATTTATGGACATAGAGCCTGCTCTAAGCTCTGGTTACCATCCAGAGACCGATGGGCAGTCTGAACGAACTAATCAAATTCTGGAACAATTCTTGAGGTGTTATACTAACTACCACCAGGACAATTGGGTGGAGTTACTGCCATTTGCAGAATATAGTTACAACAATGCAGTGCATTCGTCTACGGGTGTTTCCCCATTTATGGCGGTGGGGGGCTTCGAGGGAAAACCTTTGCCCACATTGGAAAATGCCTCAGATGCTTCCCCCACCGACTTTAAGCGATGGTGGGCGACCCTGCAAGAGTCGTGGCCTCTAATAGCCAAAACGCTTGATCAAGCCAAAGAGGATTACAAAAAGTATGCAGATCGTGGTCGGGCTGAGGGCTGGGACCTCCAGCCTGGAGACTCTGTCTACCTGTCTACCAAAAACATACACGGACTGCAACCCAGTAGGAAACTGGGGTGGAAGTTTGTGGGCCCTTACAAGGTGTTGCGCAAAATCTCTGATGTGTCTTTTGAATTAGAATTGCCCAAATCACTGAGTTCTGTGCATCCTGTTTTTCATTTCAGCTTACTGAAGAAGAATCCTGGGCCGAATACATGGCATCCAGTTCCTCCGACACCTCCTCCACTGATGAAGGGGGAGGCACCCCACTTTGAAATTTCTGAGATTCTTGATTCTAAGCTGCGTAGGGGCCACTTATATTACTTAGTTAGATGGCTTGACTTTGGCCCTGAACAAAACGAGTGGGTTCGTTCTGAAAATGTGCATGCTCCTAAATTAGTTAAAGCTTTCCATAAAAGGTTCCCAGACAAGCCCGGATAGATGTATTTTTGGGGTGCCAGAGTGTCAGAATCTGCTGATTCAGACAAATGTATCTTGCTATTTAC
This sequence comes from Lepidodactylus listeri, assembly GCA_029233225.1. Lineage (NCBI taxonomy): Eukaryota > Metazoa > Chordata > Lepidosauria > Squamata > Gekkonidae > Lepidodactylus > Lepidodactylus listeri. The sequence goes on from JARCFY010000020.1 coordinate 37,360,628, forward strand.
AGCCATTTTGTATTTGCTGCTTTGCTTTTTTATAGTACTGTATGTATGCCTTCATCAACACCTGTCATGTACCCCTCATCCTGGCCAGTATGTATTAGCATGTATGTAGAATGTGTAACCCCAGGTTTATGACCCTGACCGGCCTGGTTTGTGTAACTGTCAAAGCGGGAGGATGTCAGCTTCAAAGCTTGGGAACAATGGGCCTCTCACACTCCTGCCTCCGCATTCCATTCATCTCGGCTGAGACTCTAAGGGAGGACAAGTCTCATCTCTTATCAATGTGCGAAAGCTTCGAGGCCATGGATTGTTATGTGAACTGGTAACATCTGAAGGGTATGGTTGGGAAGGGGAAATTTACAACTTGACACCTCACTTTCTTTCCTGTGGGAAGCAAACGGCCAGAGCCCCGTTTTGCCCGCCGTTTTTCCCTTGTAGTGATTGGCTACCTATGGGTAATTCAAACTGCTTAGAAAAGTATAATAGACCTGGTTTGGCCATCTGTGTCATCTCTGACAATAATCCGAGAAGCTGTACCAATGTAGAGATTGGAAATAAAGAACTGTGTTTCATCAACAAAGATCTGATCCTTGACTACTTTGAGCAGAAGTCTCACACAGTCTAGGGTTTATTTATTATTTATTTATTTATACATTCGATTTATTGATCGCTGCTTCCCACACGCAGGCAGGCTCGCAGCGATTTACAATTTTTGTTTGAAGACAAAGGACTAACAATTCAATTCAGTGGGGGAAGGGAAGACAACACATATAACTGAGTCTTTCTGTTGGCTTTTTGATGAGTCATGTGCTCAGTGTTCGTTCCGTTCCTTCTCAGCTCCACACCGCCACCGCCTGGCAGTCTGCTTCATTGCAGGAGATCGGGATGAATTCCTGTGCAAGATCTTCCAGCTTATTAGCCAGCGCTGACAGAAGAAACTTAGATACTAACACCTAATTATCCGAGGATTAGGTGTGCCCACTTTCTTAACAGTGGTTCCCAATTTTATCTACTTGCCGAAGCTTTTGAATCGCTGGGTGGACGATGAGCTGGGGACGAAGCTGGCTGCTCAAACCAGCGCGGGGCTTGAACAGGCAGAGGTCTGCTTAGTTCAGCTGTTAAGCAGCGGATTAACCTGCTGCGCCACCGCTCCCACTTGGGTTGCCAAGTATCCCCCCAGCCACCAGCAGCGGATCCAGAGCCAGGCTGGGAAACTACTGGAAATTTGGGGGTGGAACCTGGGGAGGACAGGGACCTCAGTGGGGTACAATGCCATAAACTACACCCTCCAAAGCATCCCTTTTCTCCATAGAAAGTTATCTCTGTAGTAACTCAGTGTTATTGAGGGGGAGAAGGGAGGAAGCAAAGGTATGATGAATGGGATAACCATCCCGCAAGTTTCGCGTCTCCACTTGTCTATATACTAATAGCCAAGGGTCCCCTGGGTGTGGATACTTATTTCCACAAATCAGGGGCACATGGAGGGTAAAGTGATTATCCTGCACACATGGGCCGCTCCCCAGGGGTGCAGAAAAATCTAAAAACTGTAAAAAATATACAGGGGAGGTTAAAAATGGCCAAAAAGTAAATCAGCATTCACTGCGCGTGCGCAGGAAATGGACTTACCGAAGCAGAGGACAAGACGCCTTCTCTCCCCCTCCCTCCCGTAGTTCTGATTGCACTGAGTCCTCCCTCATGGCCACACCCCCTCCATCGAACATTCAAGCCTCTAGCAGCATCTACCTTGCAATTTTCACTCTGCTCAGGCAGTTCCTTCTGCTTTCCATGCCATTGCAAGAAGAAAGCACGCACTTACTCAAAAAAAGGGGAGGGGGGAGCCAGCAGAAAATAAACATGTCTTTGAGTCTGCCCTTAGAGCAGGTGAGAGAAGTGCCCAGTGCCTCCGCTCTTCTCTCTTTCCCATCCTCCTCCCGGTCAGTTAGTTTTATGGTTTACTGTTACAGGGGAAAGAAAAACAGGGTGGGTGGGGAGGAAAATCTTTTCTTCTTCAGAGACTGCAGGAGCATGATTCTTCCCCTGCACTGAAATGCCAATAGAGTGGAATGGCAACATTTTGTTATGGGTCCCCTCTTGTCTATATACTTGGGGGGCACTAGGGTGGCAGAGAGATTTTCCTGCACACTTGGGGGACTCCCGAGGTGTGTAGAAAAATCCTAAAACTTAAAAAAAAACTTTCAGGGGGATATTTAAATCTCCCCAAAAGTTAAAGAGTGTTCCCTGCGCATGCGCAGAGAACGCTCTGGGAACTCTGTGTGACTCGGCGGCTGAGATGTGCTGAGGCCTTGCCACTGATGTTAGGGGGGAAATCGGCAGCCCAGCAGCTGAGAGCCACTTGGGCCTCGCCGCCGGGGGTGGGGGGGAATCGGCGGCCCGGCAGCTGAGAGCTGCTCAGGCCTTGCTGGTGCCCAGGGGGAGAAAATTGGTGGGCCTGGCGGCTAGAAGCCTCAGGCCTCACCGTCGGTGTGTGTGTGGGAGAAAGATTGGCAGGTCCAGGCCTCGCCATGGGTGCCGGGGTGGGGTGGGGAGAAGACTCACCTGTGGCTGCTTCCTCCGCTCTGTGGAGCTCCTTCTCCCTCCCCCCACGAGTATCGCGGGTCCCGCCTCTTGTCTATATATCTAATTCCCAACATGGCCCCTTGCGTGTGGATACTTATTTCCGCAGATCAGGGGCACACGGAGGGAAAAGTGTATCCTGCATACTTGGCTCAAAGTTAGGGGAAAAGAAGAAGGGGAGAAAAAAGAGGGAGGGGAATTGTATCGGGGGGGGGGGGCAAGAGAACAAGGGAAAGATGGGGGTATTTGCTTGGGGGGAGAGAAAGAAGGGGGAGAGAGAAAGACAAAGAAAGAGATTGGCTTGCGGTGGGGGAGAGAGAAAGACAAAGAAAGAGATTGGCTTGGTGGAGGGTTGTAAAGAAAAAGAAGGAGGGATTGTCTTGGGGAGAGAAAGAAAAGGGGAGGGGGGAGGGAAGGAAGGAAGGAAGCAAAGGTGGGGGAATGCCTCCTTCCCGCAAGTTTCTTGCAGGTTGCCCCTTGTAGCTTCCTATTCCTGTAATAAACTAGCGGGCGAAAGTAGTTTTTATTGTCCTTTTCCTCCCATTGTTCTGCAATCCCTCTGCTAAGCAGACGGGAGGGACTCATCTCATCCCTACTAGGAGCAGCCCAATTAGAAGTTCAAGAAAAGATTATGTGCCTGTTCTGTTATGGAACATGTCACACACATAGTTTAGGGATCAGGTACACAGAGTCCACCATGTTAGCCTGTCACAGTAAAACCAGCAAAGACTCTTGCGGTGCCGACAGTTTCACGGAATAAATGAGTTTGTGATTGCAAAAGCTTATGTCCCAACAAACTTGTCAGTCGTTAAGTTGTCCTAAGGCTCCGTCTTGTTGGCGCATTAAGGATAGATTTCTGTTCCGGACACCCGTCCCTCTTTAATCCCAGTTCCGACTCCCACTTGGATGCCGACCCAGGAGGTTTGTTGCTCTTGAACTAGAAGGACCAGTCACAGACACAGCGACGAGATTGGAGGCCGTAACGCAGACACCCAATGTGGGTCAAAGAAATAATATTTTTCTGGGAACTCCTATTGCTGGTGGAGAAAGAAACAGAACTCGGCTCCAAAAAGAAATGAGGCCTGGCGAAATGAAGACACTTCCGTTTGTCCTTCTACAGAATTAGATGAATTATTATTTAATTAGATTAATTATTTATTTAATTAGATTAATTATTAATTAGCCTTGCACATATTTCCCGTCTATTCAGATAGGTGCCCTCTTAAGTTTTCACCATATAAAAGAGTCACAAATAGGGTTGTCAGCCCCTAGTTGGGAACTTCCTGGAGAGTTAGAATCATAGAATCATAGAGTTGGAAGGGACTTCTAGGGTCATCTAGCCCAACCCCCTGCACAATGCAGAAAATTCACAAATAACTCCCGCCCCGCACCCCCACTGACCGCTACTCCACTCCCAGAAGATGTCAAAAAGCCTCCAGGAGAAAAACTGCTCCCATCACTTTGACCATACAGACTTTGGCTGGCAGGGTGATGTCTCTACTTTTTGTTATGCTGTCTAGGCTTGCCATCGCTTTCCTCCCAAGGAGCAGGCATCTTTTATTTTCATTATTAAAAGATGACCCCCACACACACACAGAGACTGTTCTGTGGTCCAGTCCAGTTCACGTCCTCACCCCTGCCCAGTGCTCTTGAAAGAAACATGGGATTCCTTGATCACAGATGTTCCTTGTGGAACCTTGTTTGGATCTCAGGTAAAAGAGCCGAGAAAGACCCTTACCAAAGAAAATGAAGATATTGGATTTATGCCCTGCCCTTCACTACCCAAAGGAGCCTCAGAGCATCTTCCAGTCTCCTTCCCCTTCCCTTCCCTTCCCTACAACAGACACCCTGTGAGGTGGGGGGGGGGGGCTGAGAGAGCTCTTCCGAGGACTGCTCTTGAAAGAACAGCTCTGAGAGAATTTGTGACTGGCCCAAGGTCACACCAGCAGCTGCATGTGGAGAAGCAGGGAATCAAACCCAGTCCACACTCCTAACTACTACACCAAAGACCCAGGTGAGCCGTTTGCCAGTCAGTGTGAGCGGTACTACCCATGACGAACCAATGGCATCAAGCAGCTTCATATAAGAGCCAGTTTGGTGTAGTGGTTAAATGCGCGTACTCTAATCTGGGAAAACTGGGTTTGATTCCCCACTCCTCCACTTGCACCTGCTGGATGACCTTGGGCAAGCCATAGCTCTGTACCTGCTGTTCTCTCAAGGACAGTTGGTTTCAGAGCTCTCTCAACCCCACCCACCTCACAGGGTGTCTGTTGTGGGGAGGGGAAGGGAAAGAAGTTTGTAAGCCGCTCTGAGACTTTGAGTGAAGGGCGGGATATAAATCCAATCTCTTCTTCTTCTTCAAGAACATTAAAGCACCCCCACTGGATCATACCAATAATCTATCCAATCCAACATCCTGTTCCACACAGCGACAGCTGGTTGCATCTCTGGAAGGCATACATGCCAGACATGGAGGTGAACATTTCCCCCTGTAGCCCCCCTCCAGCCCCCGGGGTCCAGAGTGTTTCTGCCTCTAAACATGGAGGTTCTGTTTAGTCATCGTGGATTACAACCATTGATGGACCTAACCCTCTATGAATTTGTCTAATCCCTTCTTAAAGCCAGCTAAACTGGTAGTCATCACCACATCCTGTGCCGGTGAATTCCACGAGCTTCATTCTTTGAGTGGAGCAGTGCTTCCTTCTGACTGTGCTGTATCTACTGTCCATCAGTTCATAGAATCATAGAGTTGGAAGGGACCTCTAGGGTCATCTAGTCCAAACCCCTGCACAATGCAGGAAATTCACAAATAGCTCCCTGCCACACACAAACTATGAATTAGAAACATAGAGCAGGAAGGGGACCCCAAAGGTCACCTCATCCAATCCCTGCATAATGCAAGAAATCCACAGTTCCCTCATATGACCCCAGCTCTGTGCCCAAAGGAAGGCTAAAAACCTCCAGGATTCTGGTCTGGAGGGAAATCCCTTCCTGTCCCCAAAGTGGTGATTGTCCTTAGCCCGAGCATATAAGAAAGGGCCAGGAGAGCCGAGCACTGGCTCATCCCTTCCCGCCCTTCCTCTCACAATCTGCCTAAATTCGAAGAATCAGCATTGCCGTCAGGTCTTCCTAACAACCTCCGAAAGGTGCTATGATTAACAACTGTACTAAGGCCTTGCAAACTGAGAGCCATCCTACACGAGCCCTGCTCATGAGGTTGGCAGCCCAGTATGGAGTGCTGTGGGACTGGGACTGGATATTATAGAAAGAGCCCTCCTTACATGGACAGGCTAAGGCCCTTTCTGCACCTGTATTTTGCGTCGGTTTCTTGAGCACATCCTATTCTTCCGTTCTGCATTCCCTCCCACTTTCACTTCCTGTTTGTGTCGGGGATTTTTCTTGCTTTTGCATTTGTTTTACAAGGATCTGCATTCAGACCACTTCCAACACGCTGTTGTCCCGCAGTTACCAAAATTCCTTTTGCTGTGATTCTTTGTTCTCATTCACTTTTGAATCACTAATCCTCTCTAAAGTAGAGTTGTTTTAGTGAATATTTAAGTGCCCTCTGCCCTCCCCCGTTTCTCCCTCTCTCTCTTTAGGTTGATGCTCTCTCCCTGTTCTGTTTTCTTTCCCTCCTTCTCCAAAGACAAAAGAGGATCTGTCCTTCCACTCAGGCAAACTTTTAAAAAGCCAGAGAGAGCATAAGAAGGAATCAGTAAATATAAAGGACTAGGGGATTCCCTGCTCCCAAATGTGTCAGTCTTGCATGTGCGGGTCTGGATTTTCCCCTCCCATAAGAACGTAAGAAAAGCCAATGTTGGATCAGGCCAATGGCCCATCCAGTCCAACACTCTGTCACACAGTGGCCAAAAACACCAGGTGCCCTCAGGAGGTACAGCAGTGGGGCAGGAATCCCTCCCACTGTTGCTCCCCCCCCCAAACACCAAGATTACAGAGCATCACTTGCCCCAGACTGAGAGTTCCTATCTATACTTTGTGGCTAATAGCCACTGATGGACCTCTAATTCCCTATCTAATTCCCTCTTGAAGCTGTCCATGCTTGTAGCCGCCACCACCTCCTGTGGCAGTGAATTCCACGTGTTAATCACTCTTTGGGTGAAGAAGGACTTCCTTTTATCTGTTCTAACCTGACTGCTCAGCAATTTCATGGAGTGCCCATGAGTTCTTGTATTGTGAGAAAGGGAGAAAAGGACTTCTTTCTCTACCTGCTCTATCCCATGCATAATCTTATAAACCTTGATCATGTCTCCCCTCAGCCGTCGTTTCTCCAAGCTAAAGAGCCCCAAGTGCTTCAACCTTTCTTCATAGGAAAAGTGTTCCAACCTTTTTATCATTTTAGTTGCCCTTTTCTGCACTTTTTCCAATGCTATAATATCTTTTTTGAGGTGTGGCGACAAGAACTGTACACAGTACTCCAAATGAGGTCGCACCATCGATTTATACAGGGGCATTATGATACTGGCTGATTTGTTATCTATTTCCTTCCTAATAACCTCCAGCATAGCATTGGCCTTTTTCATTGCAGTCGCACACCGTCTCAACATTTTCATTGAGGTTTTTTTTTTTTTTTGCAGAATCAGGGAGGGAGGGAGGGAGGGGTTGGGTGTGCAGTTAAAAGTTCTGAAGGATGTTTGCCTTTCTCGTCATCTTAGACAAAGCAGCCAGTCAGCGCAAAAATGCAGGTTTTGCTTGTAAATGCAGAATGCATACAGAATACACGAATAAATAAACCAGAGAGGGGGGAAACCAGTACAGAGGGGATGCATGCGGCTGTGAAGTCAACCCCTAAAGCTTGACTCGGATCCTCTGGAGCAAGCCGTTCAGTGCAGAAAGGGCCTAAAAGCATGTTAGGCTGTCCAGTTTAGGGGGGGAACCATACTGCTCTGATGGGGGGGGGGGGGAATTACCCATTTCTGCACACGCACACACCATCATTTTGCTACTGCTAATGGAGACAGAAAAGGGCACAATGGAAGAGTGCCACAGACATGGGGTGACATTATGGAGCCTCTATTGTATTTGAAACTAATATAGGAGTTCAATTATAAGAACTCAGTTTCTAGATATAACAGAGGAGAGAGAGATCCTCTAATCAAAGCTAGCTAAGCAGATGGTTTGAGATGCAGGAAAAGCATCTTGCTGCCACGTTGCCAAGATGTAGAGTTAGGCAAATGTGTGCAGACGAGGGGCAAGAAGCCAGAAGGAAGGAAACTTTCCCTAAGGGTATCAGTCTAGACATCAAAAGGATAGCAGCAGAGAGTAGCAACGGAAGGATGGCCAGTGTCCTGCCCATCTAGCTCTGTAAGGCCCTTTCTGCACTAGACCTTTAATCCTGAATCAGCGCTGTCTCCTACTGGCTATTCTGCACCACGCCCAAGTTCACCCCTCTTTTTATCCGGGGTTTATTGTCAATTCTGCACTACACTGTGGCCACCCCGGGTTTGGACTGCTGTAGCCCCGGGGTATATGGGTCCTGTTTTGCCGCAGGCTTTCCCTCGATCTGGAGTGGCCCCTTTGCAAATTTAAGTGTAGAATTTTTAACTCGGTTTGGATCCTCCCCGCCCCTTTCCCTTGGACAAAAACACCCCCGTTCGCCATGCAGAATTTGTAATCGTGGGGCAGGCAAGCAAATTGGAGTGGGACAAAATCAGTGCAGAAAACAACAGAGAAACCGAGAAAACTGCAAGGCCGAGAAAACTGCAAGCCATTTGGCCACGAGTCGAACAGAGAAAAAAACCGGGGTGAAGTCCAAGTGCGGAAAGGGCCTTTCTCTCTCACAGTCTTCCCCTGTAGTCTGAGGCGAGAGACAGCGTCCAGTCCTTGACTTCCAGCAAAGTTTACTTCCTCATACGCACACGGAAATTTGACACAGGACTGCCATTTCTCGTGCCATTTTCCCTCAGTCATTCACTGTATCTAGCAATCTTAAGCACAGCTCACCTTGTTGCCAGCTATTAATTAAAGCCACCAAACGGACGGGAAAATAAGCAGGTGTGTCTAAATATTCCTTATCGTTTTAGCAGCCTGATCCTCTTTGAAGTTCAGCAGGACTTACTCCAAAGTAAGGATCACTGTCTTTGGATGCTTGTGTTTCTTCCGGAGGCGCTGGATTTGGGGCGGGTGTGTGAGAATTACCCAAAGTCACCGCAGTGGATGTCTCATTGAAACGAGGGGCTAAGGAACAGGAATCGACTTGGAAGGCAATGGGTGTTGAGAGAAGTCCTCGTTGGCCTGGAATGTCATTAGCATAATCTTACGGACCGAGGCATTTTAATTGAGGGATATGTCAAATGGGTGTGTCTGTATTTCAAACGCCTCAATCAATTGGAAAAGATCAAGGGGTTTGTTTTCCTCAAGAAGGATCCATACTGGATTGTTTGCCTAATCTGGCTAATTAATTATTTCGAGTGAAGAGATAGCCGAGGCTGAGGATAACAAAGGCATGGAAGGTTATCCAGCCTGATAGGATTAGGGATGCCAGCCTCCAAGTGGGGCCTGGAGATCCCCCAGAATTACAGCCCATCTCCAGACTACAGAGAGGTTTGATTGGCTGTGAAAGCAGCTGCCACCGCAGCACAAGAATCTTCACTGTGTGACTACAGGCAAGCCGCGGCAGCCATTTTGTGGCTGGCTCTGCCTCCAACGGTGGCCATTTTGTGGCTCTGGGCACAGGGTGTCGCACAGCAAAACGGGCAGCTTGTGTTGTCGGTAGTCTTGCATTCTTAACTGCCGCTGCAAATCCTGTCCCCCAAATGGAGGATGGTATTGATGTGGGGGGGGGGGGCAGATATCCCGTACAGATACCACATCACATGGCCGCTGTGGCTCTCCACAGGAGCTCTTCAGTTCAGTCGCAGCGTAGCCAAACCGCAGACTATACAAAGTTCCAGCAGTGAGCCCTCCCACTTTTTTTTGGTTCCCTCTGAGAAAGCAGGTCCATGAGGCCCAAATTAAGACTGGGTCTGTGGTGTGGGGAGAGGAGTTAAGCCTTCCTCACAGTGTTGTTTTCATGATCTGAAAGCACCCCAGAGAGCCATTGTTTACACCACTGGGGCAAATTTATTTTTGGTGTGTCTGTGGAGTTGCCATTCCCCCGACGGGAACAACGGTTCCGCCGATTCTGGGGCCCCCAATATGCTGCTGGCCAAAGACCCCCATCCTGCCTGATGTGCCTGGCGCAATGGCATCACACAGAGGCGACATCATCGCACCAGGCACATTACACAGGGGACGCTCTAGCATTTGGGCAAAAACTCTATGGTGAACATAGAGTTTCCCACCAAAAATGCTAGAGCGTCATGCCTGACATGCCCAGCTCCAAAAGAACTTATGACTGACCCAAGGTCACACCAGCAGCTGCATGTGGAGGAGTGGGGACTCAAACCCGGTTCTCCCAGATCACAGACTGCCCTCCTAACCACTACACCAAAATGGCCCATGACACTGTGTTCCGCAGCGCCTGCAAAGTGGAGCTCCTCCATCAGGCCTTTAATTAGGAGCTGCCACTGGGAGAAATGGCCTTTGGAAGTGGCTGGTGGAATTTTTCTGGCCCAGGGAAATCGGCTGGTGGACACTTCCTGGCCTGAGACATTTAGACTGCTGCTTCTGTGTTGGATGCTCTGTACTGCCTCCTTAACTACAGAGGCTCTGTATTGCTGCCATCTTCTGTGGTCTTATTCTGTCAATTTTATGTAGTTGGATTCAGTTTTAACCTACGTATGAATGTTGATTTTATTGTTGTTAGCCACCTTGAGCCGGCTTTGCTGACTAGGTGGGATATAAATGTAAATAAATAAATAAATGCACGCTGCCTGGACCCTTGATTAGGCAGGTCGCCATCTAGCTGGTTAGCTACTGCCCAGGCCTCCAACTTTAGGAAAGATGCTGAAGACTATAGTAGGAGCAAACCAGGCCACAGCTCAATGGAAGAGTCTCTGTTCTGCATGCAGAAGGTCCCAGGTTCAAGCTCCCAAGTTTGAGATCAGTGGCAACCAGCATCTTTTCCTTGCTTCACGTATTAAAACATCCATAGCCTACTCTTGAGAGTCCCTTGGACTGCAAGGAGATCAGATTAGTCAGTCCTAAAGGAAATCAATCCTGACTGTTCCCTGGAAGGCCAGATCCTGAAGCTGAAGCTCAAATGCTTTGGCCACCAAAGGAGAAGGGAGCACTCCCTGGAGAAGACCCCGACGCTGGGAAAAATTGAAGGTCAAAGAAGAAGGGGACGGCAAAGGATGAGATGGTTAGACAGTGTGATCGATGCAACGAACATGAAATTAAGCAAACTCCGGAGCACGACAGAAGACAGGAGGGCCTGGCCTGATGTGGTCCATGGGGTCACGAAGAGTCGGACTCGGCTGTGCGACTGAACAACAACAGCCTACCATGTGAAAGAAGAAAAGAAAAATCTCCAGCGCAGTTCTGCCTGCCCATATGCTCCTTCCCATGAGAAATTTAAACCAACACTGTCTGCTTTGCATATGAACAAGGAACATACACACACAAACAACCGCATATGGTTGTCCTCATCATGACAAATTTGGCCCAAAGTTGCCCACAAGCGGAGGCAGGATGTTTGCGTGCCCTGGCATAACCCGCAATGAAATCATCCTGACACCATTAACGTTCCCTGCAGATCTCAATCAAGCTAGGCGCTCGTGTGGCTCTTTGTTTGCCTCCCGACTCAGGCCCTCCCGACCTGGGCCCTTTGCAAACACCAGGACAGAGTTTCCAGGGTTCTCCGGGTGCCCAAGAATTCAACAGGAGGGGCAAATAAGATAGAGAGGAAAAGGTGGCAAAGCGATCTTCCAAGAGCCGTAATTGCGCATAATAGCCTCCTGCAGAACATTATGAGGAAAATGGAGAAATACGGGAGATTAATTTCGAAATGAGTGCAGCGCGGCTGCCAAAACCTTCCGAGAATGCCTCTAGGAAAGGCTCGTCATCGTCTTCTTGAGCCAGCCACCTTCCCAAAAAGCAACCACAGGCTGCATGGTATCATGTGAAATCCCGTGATTCTTCTTTGTGGCAAAGGATGAGCTTCTGTGAGTCACTGCTCACTTCTTCAGATACCGTCCCCCGGCCGCAGATTGTGTTAGTCTTAAAGGTGCCGCTGGACTCTTGCTCTTCTCTGCTGCTACAGACAGACAAACACGGCTATCCAACTCGATCTGTGATTCTTTTAATAGCTTTGTTTCCTTAGAGGGCGCAGTGGTCACAGGCTGCAACTCAAAGTGGCGCCTTAGCCTTTCCCCTCACCTGGGTTTTGGTAAGCTGCTTTCAGCACCGCGAGAGAAAAGAAACGAGTGTTCGTATCTCCTTTCCCCTTTTCTCCCATACATTCCTGCCTGGGAACGAAGATCACAAGGGGAGCCACACACACACACACACACACACAACACACAACACACCGACTGTCCTAGCAGTAAAAAATGCTCGTATGGTGGCTCACAAGACAGGGTCTTTTCGGTGGCAGCCCCATGATTATGGAACAACCTCCCCAGGGAGGTGCGCCCGGCCCTCTCGCTTTTGATGATTAGGAGGCAGATGAAGATGGTTTTATTTAGAACTGCATTTGACCGATTTACTTTTGATTGATTAGCATTCCTAACTGAGATTTTAAATTGTGGTCCTTTGTGTGTTTCCTTATCATTGTTGTTGTTTTTTACATTGTAAGCCCCTTAAGTTCCGCAAAGGAGAAAGTTGACTAATAAATGTTTTAAATTTAAAAAAATCAATCAATCTTTCCAGGGCAGGCATAAGTAGCTGTGCATGCCGGGGAGGGGGGCAATTTCTTAATAAAAAATACACCCAAGGGAAAAAGGACGCCCTCAAATTGCACTTGTCTTGCCCTTGAAGAAGAAGAGGAGGAGGAGGAGGAGATTGGATTTATATGCTGCCCTTCACTACCCAAAGGAGTTTCAGAGTGGTTTCCAATCCCTTTCCCTTCCCCTCCCCACAACAGATACCCTGTGAGGCAAGTGGGGCTGAGAGAGCTCTCCTGAGGACTGCCCTTGAGAGGACAGCTCTGAGAGAACTTGTGACTGACCCTCGGTTCTCTTCATTTCAGTTTTTTCCTTCTTCAGGCCACTTTTCTCTGACCACCCCAGAGAAGACTTTGCCTGTATATTGGAAGAGAGCTTGGCTGTATTCCAGTTTTTTTTTTTAATTATCAGTGTATTGAACTGTATTTTATGGAGGCTGAAATTCATTTAGGAGTCCTGTGTGGACCATATTGAACATATACGAATGTATTAGATATTAGCTATATATTACAAACTTTTAATAAAATCATTTTTAGGACTTCATCAATACCCCTCTAAGCTGTGGAGTCTTGTGAGCAAAAATTCTACTTTGTGAGCTTCTGGCATCAAAGTTGTAGGTGAGGAATTTGGCTGCTGCATAAATTAGTTTGCTCTGGAGCCATCCTTTGTGAGCAAAGACAAAAATGTGTGTGCTGGAAGCTAAAAAACTGTGAGCTAGCTCACACTAGCTCAGCTTAGAGGGAACACTAGACTTCATGTGTCCAATCGATTTTTTTCCTACACAGTGCTACAGCCTCAGTACTGTGATTTTATATCAAACTTGCTTTCACTGTGGTACCCTTATATATTTATACCACCTGAAGACTGGCAACCAGTGTTCCCTCTAAGTTGCGTTAGTGTGAGCTAGCTCACAGTTTTTTAGCCTCTGGCTCACACATTTTTGTCTTAGCCCAGGAAGGACGGCTCCAGAGCCAACTAATTTATGCCGTAGCAAAATCGCTCACTCACAGCTTTAATGCCAGTAGCTCACAAAGTAGAATTTTTGCTCACAAGACTCCACAGCTTAGAGGGAGCATTGGACTGGCAACCCAACCTGAGGGAGATATAATCTTAAATGGCGCTCAGTGCTAACATACACATGGGGCATCCTCTCTTGTGTAGGGAAGCCCTTTGTTTGCAGTTCAGTCCCCGCCCCGCCCCCCCCCCCCCCATTTCACCAGGGTTTGCACAGACGACTTCTTAGTGGATTGTGATCCGTTCTCATTTTGAGTCTCTCCCCCAGTTTGCTATCCTTACCTGTACTCGAATGCATTTACTGCCAAAATTTGTTTTCGGCCTGTCCAGACCTGCCCCAGATGGCTCCCAGAGGCAAGCGTAAAAGCAAACCCGCCAAGACAACAAAAACAAAACCTTGCCTATAAAACAAGTCCACGTCATGCTAAACACATAAAAATAAGCCAGGGTGCAAAAGTAGATGAAACAAATAGAGCTGTCTAAAATGATTTAAGGTAGTCCTTGGGTTAGGAGCAGACTATAAAAACAAGCTTTAAAAAAAAAGATGGAACACCTTAGTCAAAAGCCTGGGTAAGGAGAAATGTTTTGCCCTGGCACCTAACAGAAAGGAAAGGAGGTGCCAGCTGCGCCAAAAGGGGAAAGCATCCCACGGGTGAGGAGTAGGGATGCCAGCCTCCAGGTGGGACCTGGGGATCCCCTGGAATTACAGCTCATCTCCAGGCTGCAGAGATCAGTTCCCCTGGGAAAATACGGCTGCTTTGGAAGGTGGACTCTGTGGCATTGTACCCCACTGAGGTCCCTGTCCTCCCCAGGCTCTACCCCCAAATCTCCAGCCGTTTCCCAACCCGGATGTGGCAACATTACCCCCCATCCCTCACTGGTAGCTTGGGGGGACCTGGCAACCCTAGCTCAGGAGCCACCACCAAAAAGACCCTGCCTCTTGATGCTACCTGCCCTCCTTCTGTAGAACAAGATCGAAATCAGTTTCCAGAAGGGGCCAGCTAACCTGGCCTCCGCAGAGCTACCTTGGGAGAGGGAGGGGCTGATCATTAGTCCCTGCTGCAGAGAAATGGGAGGCAGTCAATACAAAAATGAAGTCTTTTACGCCACTACTCTCTTTGGACATTAGCATTTCGACAACAATAATTATAACCGTGTCATTTGTAAGGCTACTAACCAAGTAAGCGCCATCCAATACGACCACTTCTGCCTGCAGGTCTACAATCTAGAAGGGGAGGGGGAAGGGAAAGGTCAGGAGTTGGAGAGGCCGAGACCGCAGGCATGAACAAACAGGTGTGTTTTCTCCCCTCCAACAGAGTCCGAAAGAGGGAGATGCGTAGCCAGTTCCAAAAAAGAGGAACAGCAAGAGAGAAAAGGCAGGAAGAACACAGAAGGAAGCCGAAGCTTAATGAAGACAAAAGCAAGCTGACGGAGGAAGAAGAAGTTTGGGATGGAGACCACGAAATCGATCATGTTGGTATTCAGAGACGGGACTTCCTGGCCTCCATAGATATTGCAGAGGCCTCTTTGCACATCTCAGTCCAGAAGTACGTTCAGTTCACCTACGATTGGCGTCACCTTCCGTATTGGGCCCTTCCCTTTGGGCTCAAGTTGGCCCCCAGGAAACAATTTTTCTCCAGGCCAGGGGAACCTGGAGGGGGTTTTGGCATCTTCTAAGCATGGAAGAGCTGCTGCGAAAGCTGCAATCGCCTCCTCCCAGAAATCTCTCTTGCCCCCAGTTCTTAAGACTCAGTACAGGAACATATGCGGTTATCTCACAATGGGAAGGATGCTGACACGAACCACGAATAAAGACCCTCACTCTGCCTCTCTTGATTCTTAAAATTGTTGGTACCCTGTTTTAAACTTTACTGCTCAAAATAAAGACCGTTTTGATCAGAATTGTGTACTGCGTTAATTAATTGATACTTGATTATTTACTATGGCCTCGCATGGTTATGACAGTTTATTGTCACTGGTTTGTCTTTGTATCTGATGTTTTCAATAAAAACTTTTTTTAAAAAAGAACAGGGGTCACTGGGGGTGTGGGGGGGATATCGGGTTGCCAAGTCTTCCTTACTTACCGGCGGGGGGGAGTCCTCCATTGCCCGGGAGCTTCCCGGGCGCGCACACGCCCTGCGACATCACCCAGAAGTGACGTCAGCACGTTGGGGGCGCTGCCAGGGTGATGCTCTGGCAATCGCCCCAAAACTCTATGGTATCATAGAGTTTTGGGGCGATTGCCAGAGCATCGCCCTGGCAACGCCCCAACATGATGATGTCACTTCCAGGTGACGTCATTACGTTGGGGAAGTGGGGTGGGGTTCCCCCCGCCGGCCAAATGCTGGCCGGCGGATCGGGAACCCCTGTAGCGGGGGATCCCCCGCCCCCTGGGCTGACTTGGCAGCCCTAGGGGGGAGGTATTTGTGAATTTCCAGCATTGTGCAGGGGGTTGGACTAGATGACCCCGGAGGTCCATTCTAACTCTATGATTATTTATCAGGAGAGCAAAAATGGGGCTAGAAAGAGGCGATGGGGGGGGGGGGAAGAGAGAAATGTGGCCCAAAGCATGGAGAGATCTGAAATCAAAAACAGCTGACTTGGATAAGGTAATGGAAGCCAGTAAAGCCAAGAGGATTTTCACTCTTGTGGTTTTCGACAAGCCATGCAAAACTGAATTCTTCAAGAAAGTCATCTTATAATTTGATACTAGATATGAAATTGCAGGATGAAATGGTGAAATCTTCAATGATTAGACGGGCACAAAATATAGGGCATAATATACAGATCAATGGACGAGGGTATGGAAAACTAATATAAAATACACAAAGGCTTCATCATATAAAGAAAATGTATACAAAATGTTATATAGATGGTATTCAGAGAAATTAGCAAAGTGTTACCCAAAATATGTCAAATGTATGCTGGAAATGTAAGCAAAATACTGGTTCCTTTTTCCATATGTAGTAGCTTTATAATATAACAAAAAAATGGATATGGATTCATTAGATATTGCAAAAAATGCTAGAGACAACGTACCATTTATGCCAGAACTGTTTTTATTAAATATGATACCAGAGAGTTTTAAAAAACCAGATGCTTATATGATTATAAATGTTATAACTATGGCTAGGATTTTATATGCAAAATATTGGAAAAAAGAAGAAGTCCCATTAAAAGAAGAAATAATTTATAAACTTTTGGAAACAGCGGAAAAGGACAAATTAACTTTACAACTACAAGATAAAAAAGAGGAAATTCTCAAGAAAACTTGGTCGAGACTTTATAAATGGATCGAAGGATATCTTAAAAAATGTACAACATTGTTATTAAGATATAAGCTTTTTTATTTTGAATGGTGAAACTGATTTAAGTGCATAAAAGTGCGATTCCATTTTTGTAAAATGTCAGTGGTTTTAAAAGAGTACATGCTTCATTCTTGTTATGTGTTAGATTTTCTGTCTTTGTAGGTGTTGTTCTTTTCTTTATGTAGGAAAATCAATAAAATCTTTTTTTTTAAGAAAGCCTTTCTATGCAGGCCACTGAGTTCAACAAAATGATTCACAAAATTTCTTGGAAAAATTATTAAGGACTGTGGTCTGCTGCTGTGTACAATTTGCTGTGATGTGGGCATTACTGTGTAATTCTGGCATCGTTTAATGTGTCACGTTGATACTTAGGCTTTGCTTCGGTTCTGTTTTTAGACTTCTGGTTGGTGCTACAGCCCTAATTCTCCTATTGCACTGTTTACTGAATGTCTCATCCTGTTGACTGTGTTGACTCGGTGTAATCCACTGGACTCTAAATTTGTTCTGCTGCTTCGGACCCACACGGCTGACCACCTGGAAGGATTTTTTTAACAATTACCTAGTTTCGTAACACAAGGGGGGGCAGCAGTGTTCCCTCTAAGCTGAGTAAGTGTGAGCCAGCTCACAGTTTTTCAGCCTCGGGCTCACACATTTTTGTCTACGCTGAGGAAGAATGGTTCCAGAGCAAACTAATTTATGCAGCAGCTGAATCGCTCGCCCACAACTTTAATGCCAGCAGCTCACAAAGTAGAAGTGTTGCTCACCAGACTCCACAGCTTCGAGGGAGCATTGGTGGGCAGCCGTGTGGGTCTGAAGCAACAGAACATAGAGTCCAGTGGCGCCTATGCTAGAAAGGAGATGGACGGAATCTAATGACAGACTCTCACCATTAACGGTACATCAATCTCCAATTATGACATATTTTTTACCTATGTTATCCCCCCCCCCATTGAACCCTAACAGATGATAACCATAACCAAGCTTGTTTTTCTTTTTATTTGAGAAGAGGAGGAGGTGGAGGAAGCGATTGGATTTACACCCCGTCCTTCACTCAGAGTCTCAGAGCAGCTTACAGTCTCCTTCCCTTCCCCTCCCCACAACAGACACCCTGTGAGGTCGGTGGGGCTGAGAGAGCTCTCTCGAGAACCGCCCTTGAGAGAACAGCTCTGAGAGAACGTGGGACTGACCCAAGGCTACACCAGCAGCTGCCTGATAATTTACAACCCACCCTCTATAGATAGGACTGCTATTTCTAATGCCATTTCCACGTCGGATGAAGTGTGCTCGCATACAAAAGCTCACGCCTAGAATAAAACTTTGCCAGTCTCAAAGGTGCCATTGGACTCTAACTTGGTTCTAGTTGGGAAACAGTTAAGTTTTGACAGCAGCTTGCATAAAAGGGGAAAGAAGAGTTGTGGAAGAGGAGACTATTCTGTATCCGAGGAGAAGGAAGAAGCGTAGCATTACCTGGAAAGAGTAAAGGGAACAAGGAAGATGACAGAGGTCTCCAGCATTACTGGCTAGATCATGAGAGCAAGCGTATCGAACAGGCCCTATCTGAACTCTTTCACCCCAATCTGTGACACACCCTCGAGGCAACTGGGTTTGTCGGTACCTCCCTTCCGCAGCCTGCTCAGCCAAGCATTGTAACTACACGTGCTACAGAGCCAGCTGTTAAGACAACGAGAAAATACCCAACGGCAGGCATAAATGAACAAGACAAACTGAACACAAGAATAGTTAAAAACGTTTTCAGCTGTAACCGAAAATAAAATAGCCAACCCCAAATAAACATTTTTTTTTTGCATTTGTTTCCGTGGCTTTCTTTTAATTGAGGAGGTGGTACTTGGCTGTATTGTGTTCAGTTTGGGGCACCATAGTTTAAGACGGATATAGACAAGCTGGAACCAATGCTCCCTGTAAGATGTGGAGTCTTGTGAGCAAAAATTCTACTTTGCAAGCTCCTGGCATTAAAGTTGTGAGCAAGTGATTTGGCTACTGCATAACTTAGTTGGCTCTGGAGCCACATCCTTCCTGGGCTAAGACAGAAATGTGTGAGCCGGAGGCTAAAAAGCTGTGAGCTGGCTCACACTAACTCAGCTTAGAGGGAACACTGCTCACAGCACCTACAGAAGCTCCCTTCCCCATGTCCCCACCATCATCACATCCAGAAGTTGCCTGCTTGGGAATTAAGTCCCAAGGAAGCTAATTATGGAGCCAGCCAATCCTAATGCCCCTCTGGGTCCTTTTCTGCTCCAAGCACACCAAACGAATCTTTAATTAAAAAACCAGGCATACGCGCACCAAGCCAGGGTTTCCCAGCGCCACCCACTGCCACCACATCCGCCTCCCACATCTGGGCTTCTTCCTGGTTCCCCCATGAGTCAAAATCTGTGGCTTTCCTGGTTTCCTTCGTTTAACAGTTCCTGTAAGGCTGTTTGGCGAGGCCCAGAAAGAGCTCCGTTCATCAATCTGCTTGCCTCCATATTACAATCCTTGAGACCCAACTGAGGTGGCCTAAATATGCAGCATCTCTGCACACTTCGATCTTCCTGGGTTGTCCGGGGCTGATTGGAACTCCGGAATGGCCCAGAAGCCAACTAATGCCCCCTTGTCCCATGGTGGGCATCACTCAACTGAGGCAGAAATTCAACAGGCGAAGCATTCTCTATTGTTCGAGATCCGTGCCAGGCAGGAAAAGCTGCCAGGCAGGAGAGCCAGTTTGGTGTAGTGGTTAGGAGCGCAGACTTTAATCTGGGAGATCCGGGTTTGATTCCCCCACTCCTCCACGTGCAGCTGCTGGTGTGACCTTGGGTCAGTCACAAGTTCTCTCAGAGCTGTTCACTCAAGGGCAGTCCTTGAAAGAGCTCTCTCAGCTCCACTCACCTCACAGGGTGTCTGTTGTGGGGAGGGGAAGGAAAAGGAGATTGTAAGCTGTCAGAAAACTGTAGAATGGTGGCCTTTTTTTCGATTATTCATGCATTAACAACTGCGAGGATACTGTATGCAAAGTATTGGAGGAAGGATGAAATACCCCCCAAAAAAAGAAATTATAAGTAAAGTACTGGAGACTGCAGAAATGGACAAACTGACTTTATTTTTGAAAGGATTACAGGAAGAAAAATTTCACAATACTTGGTCCAGATTCTATACATGGCTAGAAGACTATACGAACTGAACTGATCTACTTACTCTCTTCGTACAATCTGCGTCGCTCAACTATACTATACCGAAAGACCTCTAGAATACTTGGACTATTTTACTTTTTTAGGTTACTATATTTACTTAATACAAAAATCGATAACTAGAGAATTTAAGAAAAAAAACTTTGGTGCTATTTCTAGGTATACTACCCTCCGTTTATTTTATGCATTTGTGTGTTTTGTAGGGCTTTGTTTGTGTTTTCTTCGTGTTTCGAAAATAAAATTCTTACCAAAAAAAAAAAAAAAGGGAAAGGAGATTGTAAGCTGCTCTGAGACACCTTTGGTTAGTGGAGGGCGGGGTATAAATCCAATCTCCTCTTCTTCTACTCCTTCTTCTGTTAATTTTTTCCCAGCTGTAAAGGGCTCAGACTAAAAGCGATGTGGGGAGTCATACAACTGCAATGTAAACGATGGGCTCTAGTTTTTACCATCCTCTGTCCGCAGGGTTTTTCTCCCAGCTCCAATGCAGAAGGTGAGCAGGACCGGGAGGGAGAAAATAGCAAGCAAAAGAGATCGCTGCATGTCCGACAGGGGAGAGGGAAGGTTTCAGCTCTGCTTGCGTACGTGCTCGGTTTTCCATTTCAAAGGAAAACACCAAAAACCCCGCTACCCACTCCATTCCATGTGAATGGGCAGACGTGTCCCCACGGCGTCTAACTTAGCCTAAAGACAAGTGCACTGATTTCGGTCACCTGCACATCAGTTGTAATGTCAAGAGGACTCCAGGCAACACCTGGAGGTTGGCAACTCTATATTGATCAAAAAACCAATCCTGATATATAGTTGTATGAAACATAAACACATGGATAAACGTCTGGAGCAGAGGTCCCTCAGTGGCTATTAGCCAGAAGGCATAGATAGGAACTCTCGGTCTGGGGCAAGTGATGCTCTGTATTCTTGGTGCTTGGGGGGGAGGTAACAGTGGGAGGGCTTCTAGTGTCCCGGCCCCACTGCTGGACCTCCTGAGGGCACCTGGTGTTTTTGGCCACTGTGGGACACAGAGTGTTGGGCTGGAGGGGCCACTGGCCTGATCCAACATTGGCTTCTCTGATGTTCTTATGTTCCTATGCCCCAATTACTCTTTTTAGATATCCTTCTCCTCACAGCACCTTCCCTTAGATCCATCGATTTTATGAAAGCAAGAAGAAGGACATCTTGTGTAGCAGGCAGGTGCTATGGAACCGCCTTCCAGGATGAGCACAGAGCTTCGTGCCTTTCAGAGGACAAGCAAGGACGCTGCTTTTGGTAATGCCTGTTTCACCGAGTGGCTTCTCGATCCTTTTTCTATTGCAGTCTCTTATTGCCTAGCAAGTCATACTTAATGAAACTATTGAGCCATCAAGGACAATCTTGTCTACTCAAGTCTGGCAGGGGCTTTCCAGGGTCTCAGGCAGAGGTCTTTCACATCACCTCCTGCCAGGTACTTTTAACTGGAGATGCCGGGGATCGAACCTGGGACCTTCTGCTTGCCAAGCAAACGCTCTACCCCTGAGCTACAGCCTCACTTCAGGGCTCTCCAGGGTCTCAGGTGGAAGTCTTTCGCATCCCTTTCCACCTGGTCCTTTTAACTGGAGATGCTGGGGATCGAACCTGGGACCTTCTGCACGCCAAGGAGATGCTCTCCCACTGAGCCCTTAAAATAAGAAAAATCTCCCCCCAAAATGCTGTCCAAGACCGACTCCTTTAGCGAGACTTTTCTGGAACTTTCCTGGCCTCACCTTACAAGACTGCCCTCCCTGCCATCTCTACCATTTGTCCTTCAGCCCCTCTCCCTCCCCTGCTGCCCCCCCAAATTTCCCCAACCCCTCCCCCCCCCAAGTTACTGGCTGCAGGGCTGGGTCTTCCCCATTGCCCCCTTTCTGGTTGTTTCAGCTGGAGATGCCAGGGATCACACCCAGGGGGTTTTTGCACGCCAAGCGGAGGCTCTACCCATCAGCCAGCCCAAACCCATCCCTGCTCCTACTTTCCAAGGAACCGCTCTGAGTTATTCCAATATTTCTCACATCTGTGCCTCCCGCCTGACGAGGAAAACAAACAAACAGTTTTCCTTGGTGAATCGGTGAAAGAGATGTCTTCGTCCTGACTCATAGACAAAGGATGGAGGTGGTTTCTCTCTCTCTCGCCAGAGTCCTTAAGCTCTGCCCCTTGCATAGCTTGAATTTCTACTTTGCAGCAACTAATTATTATTTTGTCGGGGAGAAGGTTGCACTTTTCATGCAATCCTTGAGGTTACTCACAGCATTCCGCACCCCCTCCTCCAAGCCTTTACTCCCCCGTGGTAAATAAGGCAAGCGTGCGAGGGATTAAAAGAAAGAGCCTGCTACACTTGCACGTGTGTGGCAGAGAAACAAGGAGAAGAAGGATTCGACAGGACGGGAAGAAGGGGGGTCGCCAATGAGGACGTGAGGAAGATAGCGAGAGAGAGAGAGAGAGAGAGAGAGCAAGGAAAGAAACACCCCCAAGGAGGCCCCGATGAATCCAGAAGCAGAGGAAGACCAAACGGAGGCAGAGACCAAGGTAGGAATGCGGGCAACTGGTACTTGTCTTTTTCCGGGCCTTTGCGATGAAAGAGCTCAGGCTGTGTGCCCAGGAGATGGGCTGCAGCGTGCCTTGAGAAATCAAGCCACTACACAGGGGCCACCTGCAGGAAGGCCCCGCGTCGCGTCGATCTCCTTCTCTCCTGATTGGCAGCCCGTGCAGGATGGAGGATGGATGGCTATCATGGCGTTTCCTAAGGCAGTTGACCGGGGTGTGGGGGGGTGCACCTCAAGAGCATCTCTGTTGCCCAGAATGCACATGCCCCATCTGAGATTCCTGACTGATGGGGCAAAGAAAGGCAATATCAGCTGGACTATGCCACAGAAGCTGTTTTTGGAGTCAATCAAGAATGTTAAATCACAGCAGGATGTGTATTTGCATGTTTAGCACAGGTTGAAATGTGCATTCAGGTTCTATCCTGGGGGGTGGAAAATGCCCTGGATATAAAAAAAATCCAGGAAATACTACCTTAAAAGGACACTGGTCTTGGATAGATCCTAGTGACAATCTGTGGACCAAGAGATAAATACTGTGCAATGCTCCCTCCAAGCTGTGGAGTCTTCTTGTGAGCAAAAATTCTACTTTGTGAGCTGCCGGCATTAAAGTTGTGAGCGAGCAATTTGGCTGCTGCATGAATAAGTTTGCTCTGGAGCCATCCTTCCTGAGCGGAGACAGGAATGTGTGAGCCGGAGTCTAAAAGACTATGAGCTAGCTCACACTAACTCAGCTTAGAGGGAACACTGCTGTGGAGTTCATTTAACCATCGGCAGTCTTGCAGCTTCAGAGTCTGGCGCAAGGGGAAACCGGCAGTATCAGTACCAGACACGGAAGCCAAAGAATAATTTTTAAATCCCCGTCTCTGCCCCTGACTTCCTGTGAGGCCTCAAACAAGTCCCCTAATGGGCAATTAGTATACTGTCCCACGATGAAGATTGTTTCTGGCTGGCAGCTGTGTTGGGTCTGCGGTAGATGAGCCAGATTCGAGTCCAGGAGCACCAAAAAGACCACCAAGGTTTCCAGGGTGTAAACTTTCAGGAGTTGAAGTGCCAGGGAACTTTGATTCTTGAATGCTTATACCCAGGAAATCTTGCATTTCGGAACATTTGGTCATGGGATGAATTCATCTGCAGCGCTCATGGCTACAGGGTATTTCACATGTCTACGGGGTGTAGAAAAGACGCTTTTATGAAAAGTTGTATAAATGTATAGAAGTTGTATAGACTCTGTGCTGGTTAGAGCTCACCTGAGTATTGTGTTCAGTTTTGGGCACCACAATTTAAGAAGGGTATAGACAAGCTGGAACGTGTCCAGAGGAGGGCAACAAAGACAGTGAGGGGTCTGGAGACCAAGTCCTGTGAGGAAAGGCTGAAGCAGCTGGGGATGTTTAGCCTGGAGAGGAGACGACTGAGAGGGGATATGAGAACCATCTTCAAGTACTTGAAGGGCTGTCGTATAGAAGATGGGGTAGAGTTGTTTTCTGTTGCCCCAGAAGGTCGGACCAGAACCAGCAGGTTGAAATTAAATCAAAAACGTTTTCTGACAGCAATGCTGATTCTGTGAACTTAGGCAGATCATGAGAAGGAGGGCAGGAAGGGTTGCAACGATGCTTAGTTCTTGTGGCCCTTTCTTACACGCCCAGGGAAATGCTGATCGCCACTTTGGGGTCAGGAAGCAATTTTTCTCCAGGCCAGTTTGGCCGGAGATCCTGGAGGTTTTTTGCCATCTTTGGGGCCTGGAACAGGGGTCACTCTGTGTGTGTGTGTGTGTGTGTGTGTGTGTGTGTGTGTGTGTGAAGGTATTTGTGAATTTCCTGCGTTGTGCAGGGGGTGGGACTAGATGGCCCTGGAGGTCCCTTCCAACTCTATGATTCCATGTACAACAGCAACAACAAAAACCCAATGGAAAAGCTGGGTTTCTGAGATGGATTGGATGCCGCTGCGTTTGATGGAGTGATTTGGAAGCCAGAAAAAGCCCGTTACGACACATTTGTTAGTCTTTAAGGTTGCATGGGACCCTTGCATTTGCCTCAGCAGTGGCGTAACGTTGTGGCCCCGCTGGAACAGATGTGTGAAGGATGAATGAGTCTCTCAGGGGTTCGTCATGGCCATTATGTCTGAAGGTCCTGCCAGGTAAAGGGGTAAAGCCAATTACAGCCAACAAATCGAGAGCCAGATTAGTGTGTCGGTCAAGAGCATCAGCCCACAACTAGGAAGACCCCAGATTCAAGCCCCCAATACATTGTGAAGCTCTCTGCATGACCCTGGGCCAGCCGCCTACCTTACTGGGCCGTTGTGAGAATAAAACGGGTGTGTTTTGCATGAGAAGGCATGTTGCTTTCAGCTTCTTGGAAAAAGGGCATGATGAGAAATTAATTCTGGGTACCTAAAGCAAATGGGCAGCACCACTGAGTGGATTTTTAAAAAATCTGCAGGGGGGGGGCGACCCAGGGTGGGGATAAATCTTGCAGTAAACCCCAAAGTTTGCACAGAAATATCAAATGTTAAATGACCGGATGGGAGAGAGGTGTAGCCAGTTTGGCATAGTGGTTAAGAGCATGAACTTTAACTCGGGAGAACCGGGTTTGATTCCCCACTCCGCCACATGCAGCTGCCGGTGTGACCTTGGGTCAGTCACAAGTTCTCTCAGAGCTGTTCTCTCAAGGGCAGTTCTCCAGAGAGGTCTCTCAGCCCCGCCTACCTCACCGGGTGTCTGTTGAGGGGAGGGGGAGGGGGAGGGAAGGAGGTTGTGAGCCACTCTGAGACTCCTTCAGGTAGTGGAGGGTGGGGTATAAATCCAATCTCCTCCTCCTCTTCTTCTTTCCTCCCCCTGGTAGTGAAAAATCCAGTAAAATACATGCACACAAAAAGCGAACTCCAAAAGCAGGGATTATGGCTGGAGTAAGGGATGGGTGGGTGGGTTAAGGGGAGGCCATCCTCTTGGGCCGGATGCGGAGGGAAAGGATGGACAATTCAGCAGGTGGGGGGGGGGGGAACAGCAAGGGGGAACTGAACTGGGTGTATGGGATTTACCCTTCCCCTGTGAGTCCTCGCAGGTCCCCCAGTCTTGGAAATAACCAATAGTGAAGAGTTAACCTAGGAGGCTCGCTGGGTCTTTGAACTGATCCAGGAAGGCTATCCACATGCCCAGAGCCTTCATTTTAATCGATCGATTAACCCCGCATAACGTTTGCGTAGGCGATAAAATGTACCTCTGAAGGGGAAAAGGCATACTTCCTTGGTTATTCAGACCACGCAGGCTTGTATTGCAGCAAGCACCAGACTTCTCGGAGAGGAGGCATTCCCTCCAAGTGTGGGAGAAGATGGAGAAACGCATCGTACTGCCCTCCCCCCCAGCCATGCTTAAAATAATGAATGCTTTTTTGTGGGGGAAACAGGTGGCTGAGTTTTTTGGTTCAGTCGCTCAAGAGCCTTTGTATTTAATTGCTTTAAACACAGGGTGCTTTGAAAAGACACAGGCGGCCGGCTTCATCCATTCCCTCCTTCCCGCTCTCTGAAATATGCCCAGATGCAAAACCGCCACTCTGGGGACGAAAAGGGAACACTTTCTCTTTGCTCAGACGCTGCCCATGTGGCGGCATAAACCAGCGATTCGAACACACCTCCGATGTTGTGAGAGG
This sequence comes from Lepidodactylus listeri, assembly GCA_029233225.1. Classification (NCBI taxonomy): domain Eukaryota; kingdom Metazoa; phylum Chordata; class Lepidosauria; order Squamata; family Gekkonidae; genus Lepidodactylus; species Lepidodactylus listeri. The sequence continues at coordinate 37,386,684 of JARCFY010000020.1, forward strand.
TGGTGCCCAACACCTGAGGCCGCTTCCTGTAGCGTGCACCAATTTGCATGCTTAAATACACAAGCAATTATGCCCAGAATGAGGAAGGAAGGACCATTTCCTTTGGGCCGGCCCAGCTTCTAATGATAATTTAGCCACAGGGAGATGTGAGAACCCAACTACAACCGGGCCAGGCCTTTAGCCACTACTTCAGCTGCAAAAACAGCAGTCTTTCCGCCTCCCCCAGCCCCCTGCATCTAGCTCTATCTTCACGTGCCCCGCAGGAATAGATAAATGAGTGAGACAAAAGAAAGGGATTTCTTAAACTTTGAAGCACAGCGAAACGCCAAAGGTCCAAAGAGCTCCCTCCCCTGGTGTGATGGTGGTGGTGATTTGGAAGTCAGGATCTCGGCATCTCTGCTGACGTAGAGCAAAATACCGAACACGAATAGCGCACTAAGTTATAAAGCACCACCAGTGTTGCCTCTAAGCTGAGTTAGTGTGCGCTCGCTCACAGTGTTTTAGCCTCCGGCTCACCCATTTTGTCTCCGCTCAGGAAGGATGGCTCCAGAGCAAACTGATGTATGCGGCGGCCGAGTCGCTCGCTCACAACTTTCTTTCTTTCTTTTTTTGGAAGCAGTATTTTGAACAAGCGCCTTTATTGAGAAAAAAGGTTACAGTGCACAGAAGAAGAGATAGTTATGCATGAGTTAAATGGGAGAAGTCTTTAAAACAAGTATAATGCTATTCGCAGAACTACAAGTCTTAACATACTGCCTATAAGTAGATTTTTGTAACTTACCCTTATAACACTTTTCTAAAGGTAAGAATATATTTTATATTTACAGTAGGAGGTTATTTCACCTTCAAACTTATTGCTATTTATCTTTTCTAGAAAGGGGTACCACTTTTCAAGTGGGTTGTGTAGCTCCCTCCCTATTAACGATCTGTCAAAACAGAATGTGCATTTTTCTTCCAGACACAACTCACAACTTTCATGCCAGCGGCTCACAAAGTGGCATTTTTTTTGCTCACAAGCCTCCACAGCTTAGAGGCAGCATTGAGTACCACCGCACAAAACATCCTGGGTGGCGGCGGAAAGTGCCATCGCACCTCAGCCATCTTGTGTGACACCGTGGCGTTTCTCAAGGCAAGAGATGGGCAGAGGTCGTTGGCCATCGACTTCCTCTGCATAGCGGCCCTGGACTTCCTTGGTGGTTTCTCATCCAAGGACTCGCCAGAGCTGACCCTGCTTCGCTTCTCAGATCTGAAAAGACTGAGCCAGCCTGGGCCATCCAGGTCCGAGCAAAAGAGGTGGTTTGCCCTTGCCTGCCTCTGCATCGTGACCCTGGGCTTCCTGGCTGGTCTCCCATCCAAGGACTAACCAGGGGCGATCCTGCTTAGTTTCTGAGAGCTGAAGAGACAGGGCTAGTCTGGGCCATCCACATCAGGTATGGTTTCCAACCTCCAGGTGGGGCCTGGATATCTCTGGCTGTTACAACTGATCTTCAGACAATAGGGAACTATTCGGGATCAGTTCCTTGAAGAAAATGGCTGCTTTGGAGATGGACTAGGGTGCCAGTCCGCAGTTGGGGGCAGGGGATCCCCTGGGTTTGGAGGCCTTCCCCCTACTTCAGGGTTATCAGAATGTGGGGGGAGGAGGGGAAATGTATGCTGAACACTCCATTATACCCTATGGAGACCAGTCTCCATAAGGTATAATGGAGAATTGATCCATGGTTATTTGGGGCACCGGGGGGGGGGTGCTGTTTTTTTAGGCAGAGGCACCAAATTTTCAGCATAGCATCTGGTGCCGCTCCTCACCCCCCCATTTCAAAAGGGAAGGAAGGAAGGAAGGAAGGAAGGAAGGAAGGAAGGAAGGAAGGAAGGAAGGAAGGAAGGAAGGAAGGAAAAGAACAACAACGGAGGAGGAGGAGGAGGAGATTGGATTTATACCCCGCCCTTCACTCACTCGGAGTCTCAGAGCATCTTACAGTCTCCTTTCCCTTCCCCTTCCCATAACAGACACCCTGTGGGGTAGGTGGGGCAGAGAGAGCTCTCCGGAGAACTGTTCTTTCAAAAACAACTCTTTGCTTTAAAAAGTCAAAAAAGAAAAAGAAAAAAACAACTCTGACAGAACTGTGACTTGCCCAAGGTCATCCAGCAGCTGCATGGGAAGGCGTGGGGAATCAAACCCAATTCTCCCAGATTAGAGTCTGCGCACCGGGCCAAAGTCAGGGAAAACCCTAACTGGGCCAGGGGGTCCAGTTCTATGAGCCCCCAAAGAAGGTGCCCCCATCCTCTATTGTTTCCAGTGGAGGGAAGCCATTTAAAAGGAATGTGGTCCCTTTAAACATGACGGCCAGAACGCCATTCGGAGTTCAGTTTTGCTTCTTCCCTCCCCTCTCTCAGAGTCTCCTGGAATGCCGCCCACCATCTTGTCAGCCTCACTCAGCCCCCCTAAATGGTACCAGTGGCCATGTGTACGGCTGTGGTCCCTCCCCCACCCCACTCTCTCCAGGCTCCGCCCCCTCAAATCTCTCGATATCTTCCAACCTGGAGCTGGCGGAATAAGGTCAGGGCAGAGAAAAATGGGGGTGGTTGGCCATTGCCTGCCTCTTCACAGCGACCCTGGACTTCTTCAGTGCTCTGCTAAAGTTGCCAGTGCCGGGTTGGGAAATAACTGGAGATTATGGAAGGGGGACGCCTGAGGAGGGGCGGGGTTTGGGGAGGGGTGGGACTTCAGTGGGGTAGAATGCCATAGGGTCCACCTTCCAAAGCGGCCATTTTCTCCAGGGGAACTGATCTCAGTTGCTTGGAGATCACTTACGATCCCAGATTTCCAGCTACCACCTGGAATAGGGTTGCCGGGTGCCTACTGTCTGCCAGCAGGGGGCTCCTGGCTGCTGCCCGGGGTCTTCTGGCCAGAAGCGACGTCATAATGCCAGGCGCGTCATGTAGGGGACACTCTAGCATTCAGCCAAAAACTCTATGGTCACCATAGAGTTCCTAGCCAAACACTAGAGTGTCCCCCGCATAATGTGAGTGGCACGATGACATCACCTCCGGGAACATTGGGCGTGGCGGAGCTCTTTGAGGGCGGGGCTCCCCTGCCGGCCAGCTGGGAGGCAGCAGATTGAGGCCCCCCAAAATCGGGGAAACCCACCCCCCATCGGGGGGATGGCAACCCTAACCTGGAGGTGTGTTACCCCTAGTGGTCTCCCATCCAAGTATGAACCAGGGCCAAACCTGTTTAAGTCCAGTAGCACCTTTAGGACCTGCAAAGTTTAATTCTAGGTATAAGCTTCCATGAGCATGCATACTTCATCTGATGGTATCTCAAGGAGTGTGCATGCTTGTAGCCAGAACTAAACTTTGTGGGTCTCAAAGGCGCCACTGGACTCAAGCTTTGTTCTGTTTCTTCAGACCAACACGGCCACCCGCCTGAATCCATCTCCAGGGCAAACCTTGCTTCACTTCCACGATCTGACAAGATCAGGCTAGCTTGGGCCGGCTAAGGCAGGACAGGATCCCCACCCATTGCTGCGTCTTACATCACCTGCATAATGCCCCCTCTCTCTTTCTCACTCCTTTCGAATCCCTCCTTAACACTCACCTTTCCCACAGTCTTAAACCCAACCCAGGACTTCCGTCCCCTTACTGCAGTTCTGGGGCAGGCCAAGAGATGATGCTGTTTTTAAAAAAATCATAAATAGCTGCTGCCCCGACCCTAGTTTTGATTGGGATTGTGGTGTGTTTGGGGGGGGGGGCGGTTAACCCCCACCCCAATCCACTTTCCTGACCCCATGTCCCGATGAGAAACTCATACCAACGGCCTTGATCTTTGAATAATTCCCCAGTGTGTAAGGCTGGTTTTACATCTGCCTTTCCTGCTGGAATCATTCTACTTCCAAAAAAACTCGCCCACATCTCTTTCAAGTGTGACTCTGCATTCCTTCTCAACTGTCCATTATCTGCCAATTGCCCTTTAGCTCTTAAACTGGCTTCACACCTCTGTAAACAAATCCTGTTCTTAACAGCACTTCAAAAGAATGATCCCTTTCACTCCAGTTCAATCAGATGTGGGCATTCCCCTACAACAGCTTTGACACCAATGTGTTACCGGTGCAGGGAGCGCTGGAATGAAGCTGTTACAAAAATGCACATGTAAAATCAGCCTAAATCAGGGGTGGCCAACCTGTCAGAGACCAAGAGCCACTTTTTTTACTGTGTTACAGCAAAGAGCCACATCATACACATGGGCACACTTGAACACCACCCATCCCTTCCTCTCACACACAGAGAGAGACCTCCCTTTATCACCACACCCCACCCTTCTGTGCCTCTCCCATTGCTCCTCCCTGTTGTCAATCTTCTTTCCTTGTGCTCTGTCTTTCCCCTCATGCTTCCCCGCTGAAGCCCTCTCCCTGTGTCCTGCCCCCTCACACAGCTGGGGCCGATCGTCTTCCAGCCGGCCCGGTCTCCCTCTGTTGGTGGGAAGTGTGCGGCAGGCACTATCCTGGCCAGCTTCGGGTCCTCGCTGCTCCCGGGGCCGGGGCCTGGCGCATCCTTGCAGCCCCATCTTCCGGTCCTGGCCAGTCAATCGGGGCTGGGAGGGTCCTAGCGGTGCTCCTCCCGGCTGCGTCTCCCTCATCTCGCCTGGCTTCTCTGTCTTCAGTTCTTCGGAGCCCGGCGTCAGCCGCAGCTCCCCCGCTCGGTGAGTCCCCAGGAGGCTCTATGCCCACCGGGCGACTCGCTTCGGGACACGCCCTAAGAGCCGCATAAAACCAGGCAAAGAGCCGCATGCGGCTTGAGAGCCGCGGGTTGGCCACTCCTGGCCTAAATCGAGGCTATCTGTGGCTGCTATTTACAAATTAAAAATTGCTCAGTAGATCTGATTAGGGGTCTCCCAGCATTCTGTTTGGCTTGGCCCTAAATCCAAATATGGGCAGCCAAAACCAATAAGAACATAAGAGAAACCAATGTTGGATCAGGCCAATGGCCCATCCAGTCCAACACTCTGTCACACAGTGGCCAAAAATACCAGGTGCCCTCAGGAGGTCCACCAGTGGGCCAGGGCACTAGAAGCCCTCCCACTGTTGCCCCCCGTCAAGCACCAAGAATACAGAGCATCACTTGCCCCAGACTGAGAGTTCCTATCTATACCTTGTGGCTAACAGCCGCTGATGGACCACTGCTCCATACGTTTATCTAATTCCCTCCACCACTACCTGTGGCAGTGAATTCCACGTGTTAATCACTCTTTGGGTGAAGAAGGACTTCCTTTTCTGTTCTAACCCAACTGCTCAGCAATTTCATGGAGTGCCCACGAATTCTTGTATTGTGAGAAAGGGAGAAAAATACTTCTTTCTCTGCCTGCTCTGTCCCATGCATAATCTTGTAAACCTCGATCATGTCACCCCTCAGTCGTGTATTCTTTCCTTCTTGCTTATCCCACCTCCGTCTTGCCCCTATTCCCTCATTGCTTCCCTTATAGCAAATCTTTAGCGAGTCTTTTGATTGTATGCTCCTCAGGGCAGGAAACCAATCCTCTTGACCTCGGTGAAGAGCCAGGCACACGGACAGCAAGGCACAAATAATAATTTTCTGGTGAAAGTGTGAGTTGTTATTCTGAGCTAGCTCCCAGAAGGACTCCTTGATTATATTCCTAAAAAATTAAACATTAACAATTTAAAAAACCCCTATTTTAAACACAAGTCTAGTAGCACCTTAAAGGGTAACAAAATTCGTGGCAGGGTAGGAGCTTTCGTGAGTCACTGCTCACTTCTTCTGCTACTGGGCTCTTGGTCTTTTCTCCTGTTACATACAGACGGACATGGCTACCCATCTTGAAGAAGTGAGCAGTGACTCCTGAAAGCAAGGGCGTAAACTTTCCAATTTCTGGGGGGGGGGGGGGGGGCTAGGCCAGAGATATCACAGTCCATTGTCTCCGGTGGAGGCTCAGCACCTCCTGGAAAAGTTGGGGGGGGGCTTCAGCTCCCCAACCCCCTGAAGTTGACACCTATGCCCGAAAGCTCCTCCCCTGCCACAAACTTTGTTAGTCTTTAAGGTGCTCTTGCTCTTTTCTCCTGCTACGGACGGACTAACACAGCTACCCATCATGACCTGTTTTGACACGTGAAGGCATATAATTTATGCTCCTATTTTCCTTTACAATTCACACAGTGGGGGGGGGGTTTTATATAAAAAGAGGTGCTAGAACTCTCAAGAGGGAGATAAAGTTTTCAATCTGTATATTGAAAACTCATGAACTTTTAAACATTTCTAAAAGAATTTTGTCAAAGAGGTTCCAGGACTCCATTCCGACGCGTTCCCCCAGAAAAAAAAGCCCTTCAGTCACTATTTTTTTAACCTCTGTGGGAAAGTGCATTGTAACACCTTTTAATGTGTGAGCATCACGTTCTCCTGGAAATTGAAATAATCTATTCACACGCTGGCTGTTGTTGTGGGTCACGCGACACGCGTAGCAACGGGCAATCCCAAACTGAGACACATGCTGAAAGATACATCTAGTGAGCCCAGTCTGTTCAACAAAGCTCAAATGCACAGGGGGACTGTGAACCCTAATCTGCATTCGCATCCCGTGGATCATACCCACATCACACGTGTGTGGATCTGTCTTGAGAAAAATGTTCCTGTATGCCAAGATTTAGCAAGGCCCAATGGGGGGAAAAACGTTAAACCGGATAACATCAAAATTAATCACAAAGTTCGGCAAGGGGCGAGCTCACTCAGAAATACCTCACACATCTTATCTGGCCGGGACTGAGGTGGCAAATCTAGTCCGCCTCCACAGCATCCCCCTCGCACAACCTAGACTGAGCAAACAGGTCAGGGAAGGTTTTGGTAATCCCACAGCACCTCGCCAAGGGGTGGAGGCGTGGAGGCTGGAATGTTCCCCAACCACCTGTCTCTCTGTGAAGAGCGACTAAGAGAGTGTGATGGGGGGAAAGGCGCATCCATTCCCTTTTGGAGTTCGACAATTCGTCAAGGACCGGCAAAGCCCCTCTCGGTTTGCACTGATGCCACGGTGGGTAGACAAGGAACTGAGACTCTGAGAAATCCTGTCTCAGCTCGCTCGCGGGTGCCTCGTATGTGACCGTGGGTAAGTCTGTTTACCTTTTCTTGCCTGGCAAGATGGAGGCTCTGTCCGATGCTCGTACAGACAGCCGTTTATCACTTGGTAGCCCGGCCTCTCCGTATGTGTGTTTGTGTCTGTGAGACAAAGTGGGAGTGCGTGTGAGAGAAATGTCAACCGACAGACCAGGTGACTGACCCCTCAGCTCGGGGCTGACCTGGTCCTCATAAGGCCCCACCATAGGCAGATTCTACAGGACACCTTTTTAAAGGGAAGCCAAGTGTCAATTATTTAGTTCAGGATAGTTTTACCAGCATTGGGGTAGATCAATCTGCCCTGTTCGTCTGTCTGTAACAGGAGAAAAGAGCAAGAGTCCAGGAGCACCTTAAAGACTAACAAAATCTCTGGCAGGGTGGGAGCTTTTGGGAGTCACTGCTCCCTTCTTCAGATAAAGAAGTGAGCGGTGACGCACAAAAGCTCTTACCCTGCCACAAAGTTTGTTGCCACAAATTTTAAGGTGCTACTGGACTCTTGCTCTTTTCTCCTGCCACACTGGGGTATCGCTAAGATGTCAGGACTGACATAGAAAAACGTCTTGGGCTCACTTTGGATAAATCGTTTGCCTGTATCGTCCTGGTGGGCAGACAGGAAAAAGAAAGATAGATAGACAGACAGACAGACCGACATTCTTAAATCAGACTTCTGCCCCTGATCAGAAATGTGGGGAAGCAGCAGGAGTGGTAAAAAATTTTCCTCACCAGGATAAATGACAAATGCTGTGTCCCATGAGCAGTATGGTAAATGTCGGCCATTTGTAGTCATCTCCTGCAGTTGTTCTGGATATCGCTGTGGGCCGAACCACCTTGTGGCACGGCCAAGATGGTGGCGTTATACCACGCTGAGAGGGCCAGCAGTCCAAGTTGTAGAAGATCCTGACTGGGTTTCCCGACATCTTCAATTTCCTCAGGGCCACAGCGTTGGGGTCAGGGGAGGGGATTGACTGCACACCCCTCCACTGTTTCCTGAATCCAAGTGGTGGTCAGTCCCAAAACACAGGTCGCCTTCCCCACCCCCCCAATTCGCTTGGTAAGGGGAGGATTTCTGTCTGGGTAACAGCATGGGGGAGGGAAGGTTAACACCCTCCCCCTTGCCATGTTACAACAGTGCAACCTTCCCTTGCGGCTGCTTCTAAAGGAAATTAAAGCTGTTGTGAGACTCCGTGAGTCCCCAGATGTCGAACAGTTTTGTGTTATGGATGCGTTAAGGCAACGGATATCGGATGCCGGGGACAGCAAGAGTCGAAGCATTAGGGGAACTGGGAATAGGGAAGAAATTCCTCTTCCGGCATACCACAATGCAATGAAAAACCACTGCGCTCTGAGGACTTGGTGAGGGGCTTCCTGTCCACCTGGCCTTTGAGGGCCAGCACCGCGTCCCACCTGCGTTATATCATTGCTTAGGGTTGAGGATAGGTGAGTGGGAAATTGTGTGGTCTGATGCTCTTAAAAGAGGGCGTTCTCACTTTCTCCTTCTTGAGCTGTATGGGAGATCTAGCGTGTGGGCCTCACCGGATACATCCCCTGACCCTCATTTCGCTCTCCATTCTCGGATATTATCAGCTCCTTAGGGGTACTACTTTCCTTATCATCTTAGAGTGTCCCTGGAGGAGAAAGGTGTGTGGAGAAGGTACAATTCCTCTGATCCTATAAAATCCCCCTTGTCATCAGAATCCTTCAAAGCGCATCATCGCATCTTGTACTGGTGGTGGCAAGAAACTGGGCTCGGGGGTACATGCCTTCTTCAGCTTTAATCCCTGCCTTCATGAGAGGATGAGGGCCATAAGCAGATTAGTTTTCTGTTCCCTTTCTCCCTCCTTTACATTCAATTGCCCTCAACACTTTTGAGGATGTTCAGTGTGTGTTGAGTTTCCTTTGGGGGGGGGGGGGGTGGTAATTTTCTTCTTATGTAAAAAAAAATAAATCTCTTCCTCAGTTTCCCAGCCTGGTAGGCGTAGGAAGCGGGGTGCATAACAGCCAGGTTTTCTTGCCAAACTGGCTTTCTCTCGCCCCCTACCCAGCTGGTTTTTTTGGCGGACTCCAGCTGCGGTGAGGAAAAGAGGGGAGGAATTCATGCTAAAAGCAAAAGTTGAGTGTTCCCTTCATCCCGCTGTGTGGCTCCTCTGGTCAGTCCACACATCGCAGTCCACACATCCCTCTAAGCTGTGGAGTCTTGTAAGCAAAAATTCCACTGTGTGAGCTACTGGCATTAAAGCTGTGAGTGAGCGATTTGGCTGCTGCATAAACTAGTTTGCTCTGGACCCATCCTGCTTGAGCGAAGACAAAATGTGTGTGCTGGAGGCTAAAAAATTGAGCTAGCTTACACTAGCTCAGCTTAGAGGGAACACTGGACTTCATATGCCCAATTGAATTTGTTCCTACACAGTGCTACAGCCTCAGTTTGGTGTAGTAGTTAAGTGTGCGGACTCTAATCTGGGAGAACCGGGTTTGATTCCCCACTCCTCCACTTGCACCTGGCTGGATGACTTTGGGCAAGCCATAGCTCTGTACCAGCTGTTCTCTCAAGGACAGTTGTCTCAGAGCTCTCTCAGCCCCACCTACCTCACAGGGTGTCTGTTGTGGGGAGGGGAAGGGAAAGGAGTTTGTAAGCCGCTCTGAGACTCCAAGTCAGTGAAGGGCGGGGTATAAATCCAATCTCTTCTTCTTCTTCTCAGTGCTGTGATTTTATATCAAACTTGCTTTCACTGTGGTACCAATATATATTTATACCACCTGGAGAGTGGCAACCAGTGTTCCCTCTAAGCTGAATTAGTGTGAGCATACAGAAGGTCCCAGTTTCAATCCCCGGCATCTCCAGTTAAAACAAACAGACCGTGGGTGATGTGAAAGACCTCCGCCTGAGATCCTGGAGAGCCATGAAGTGGGGCTGGAGCTCAGTGGAAGAGCCTCTGCTTGGTGTGCAGAAGGTCCCAGGTTCAATCCCCGGCATCTCCAGTTAAAAACGACCAGGCAGGAGGTGATGTGAAAGACCTCCACCTGAGACTCTGGAGAGCCATGAAGTGGGGCTGTAGCTCAGTGAAAGAGCCTCTGCTTGGCATGCAGAAGGTCTCAGGTTCAATCCCCGGCATCTCCAGTTAAAAGGAACAGACAGTGGGTGATGTGAAAGACCTTGGAGAGCCACTTCCTGTCAATCCTGACCTTGATGGTAGACAATCCTGACCTTGACAGACCAAGAATCTGATTCAATATAAGGCTGCTTCAGAGGGCAACTGTGTCGGTCCACAGTAGAACGGCAAGATTCGAGTATCGCCTTAGAGACTGACAGGATATGCAGGGGATAAGCTCTTAAGGTTGCGTAGAGCTCAGGAGGTCAAAGAACAAGTTTTGGGTAAGGGTGAGAAGAAGGACAGGAACATCATATATCGAATCAATGCAAAAGATCACAGATCAACCTTGGGCGCACTAACCAAAGTTACAGAACGACATCTGAGTCCTGTGGCACCTTTAAGAGCAAGAAAGTTTTATTTGAGGTATAAGCCAACTTGTACCTTGCATAAAGTACTGTTTTAATCTTGTTTTAAATACAGTCCTCTTAATGTATTGTTTTAATTTAATTGCTATTGTATATTATTTTAACACTGATGGAACTCGCCTTGTGCCTGCTTGCGGGGAGGGCAGGACACAAGTTTAATAAAATAAAAATAAATAAAATAGAATAAAGCGTTGTTGCTCTTAAAGGTGCTGCTGGATGCAAATGTTGTTCCACTGCTTCGGACCAACATGGCCACCCACCTGGATCTATAATCAAAGTTATTACGAGGGTCGTAAATCTTTGCTAAATTCTAAATGGCGGTATAAAATACTTTTAACACAAAGCTCCCTTTGTTCGATGCCTTCATCTAAGGAAGCGTTGACTCTTGAAGCTTGTATCCTTAAAATCTGGTTGATCTAGCAGTACAAGGCAGCTTCGTCTCTTCCTGTATTTCATAGCTGTGACTCGCACAGCTAACAAAATGGGTAACTGTCCTTAATTCCTGTGATCAATATCCTATATATGAGCAGAATTCAAACTCAGGACTCTTGAGTCCAAACCCAACACCGTATCCCCCCCTGCCTAAAAGTGGAACAGCAGCTGGGGGAAAGGCAGAGTTGCTGGGGAAATAGTTTTGCAATTGGCTTTGATCCAACAGCATTCAGTTCTTGGATAGCCTGCCTTAATCAGGTATCTTATCAGCAGCAAACTATGGCCCACATGACATTCATGTGGCCTCAGACACTGATAATGTAGTCTCATGGAATGATCACAAACATCCTAACTGCTGAAAAGCAAACTGTCAAGAATAAAATATTCACTAAAAGCATAATGGCTGTAAGGGAACAAATTTTGAAACCAGTAGCCCCTTTAAGACCAACAAAGGTTTATTCAAGGTATGAGCTTTCGTGAGCGCACACTTCTTCAGATGCATTGAAATGGAACCAAACAGTTCAAATATATAGGCAGATGCCTCTATATAGGTGAACAGTCAATTAGCATACAACTTAATGAAGATGTTTTGACATCTACAAAGACTGAACAGCAATAACAAGCCAGTTTGGTGTCGTGGTTAAGTGCACGGACTCTAATCTGGGAGAACCGGGTTTGATTCCCCACTCCTCCACTTGCACCAGCTGGATGACCTTGGGCAAGCCATAGCTCTGTACCAGCTGTTCTCTCAAGGACAGTTGTCTCAGAGCTCTCTCAGCCCCACATACCTCACAGGGTGTCTGTTGTGGGGAGGGGAAGGGAAAGGAGTTTGTAAGCCGCTCTGAGACTCCAAGTGAGTGAAAGGCGGGATATAAATCCACTCTCTTCTTCTCTTCTTCTTCTAAGTTCACAGGGTCACCATTTGGATTTAATTGGGGGCGGGAAACAGCGAGGCAATAAACATGTCAAAACAGGAGATAGATGTGTAAAAGTATCCTTCTTAATTGTGGTCCATGGGGTCACAAAGAGTCGGACTCGACTGCGACTGAACAACAACAAAAACCAGATTCTCTTGTTGGGCGCCTGCTGTAAGGGAAGCGAAAAGCCTGGTTAAGGCTATAGCTAAGACAGAGAAGAGCTGTGACCGGTGGGAAGCAAAGAAGTGAGCCACCAAGCATTTGCTCCAGTTCTTTAATAGCTGCAGTGGGCCGAGAGCACACCCTGGCTGTCCTTATTGTCTTATCTGATACCCAGGAATGCATCTGTGGGATTGCAGGCTCTCTCTAACGCTGCACGAGAAAAATGTTTGAGCTGTTCCACGCTGTCTTGCAAACTGGATGTACGTAGGAGAATATCCTGGAGGCGCCCGGCAACCTCCTTTCGCCCTCCCTCCGTCGAGGCAAAATAGGAAACCTGGGACCCCCCCCCCCCGCGCACCGTGGGACAGGCCGAAATCCTGCTGGCGAATTTCACCCAGCGGAGAAGTTTCGCTTATTTATTGATACGAGTAACTGATATGCCGCCCCTCTGGACCGGTTTGAGGCAAGTGTGATGGCTAAAACAATACCAGTCGCTTGACAATAAAACAAGCCAAGCCAGTAGGACAAATAAATAAAAGCAGGTCAATTAAAAAAATGTGCCAGTAAAAACAAGCCAAGCCAATTTTTGAAAGGCGGGGCACAAAAAGGTACACAAGACAGAGCTGTTTAAAATGAAATCAATAAACAGGGTTGCCAGCAGGGCTCCCTCTGAACTGCGGAGTCTTGGGAGCAAAAATTCTACTTTGTGAGCTCCTGGCATTAAAGCTGTGAGCCAGCGATTAGGCGGCTGCATCAGTTAGTTTGCTCTGGAGCCCTCCTTCCTGAGCTGAAACAGAAATGTGTGAGCTGGAGGCTAAAAAACAGTGAGCTCGCTCACACTGACTCAGCTCAGAGGGAACACTGGTTGCCAGTCTCCAGGCAGCGGCTGGAGATCTCCCGGAATTACAAGTTATCTCCAGGTGACAGAGATCAATTCCCCACCCCTGGAGACAATGGCTGCTTTGGAGGGCGGACTCTGCAGCGTTATATCCCACTGAGTTCCTTCCCACCCTTCCCCGATCTCTTTCTCCAGGCTCCCCCCCCCCCCGCCCCCCCCCCCCCAAAAATCTCCAAGAATTCCCCAACCCAGAGCTGGCAACCAGATTAATAAAACAGCCATCGGAGAGGGAATGATGAAGGCCCAATTTACCTTATTATGTTTCTCTGCCTGCTAACAGAACCAGTTTGGTGTCGTGGTTAAGTGCGCGGACTCTAATCTGGGAGAACCGGGTTTGATTCCCCACTCCTCCACTTGCACCTGCTGGATGACCTTGGGCAAGCCAAAGTTCTGGCACAGCTGTTCTTGAAAAAGAGCAGTTTCTGTCAGAGCTCTCTCCACCCCGCCTGCCTCCCAGGGTGTCTGTTGTGGGGAGGGGAAGGGAAAGGAGACTGTAAGACGCTCTGAGACTCCCTTGGGTAGTGAAGGGCGGGGTATAAATCCAATCTCCTTCTTCTTCTTCTCTTCTAACAAATGGGGGCCAGTCAGATCTAGGGTGGCCAACTCTGGGTTGGGGAATTCTTGGAGATTTGGGGGGGGGAGCCTGGGGAGAGGGGGGGTTGGGGAGGGTCGGAAACTCAGCAGGGCACAATGCCTTAGAGCCCGCCCTCCAAAGCAGCCATTTTTCTGCAGGGGAGCTGATCACTGTCGTCTGGAGGTCAGTTGTAATCCCAGGAGATCACCAGGGCCCCCCTCCCCAAGGTTGGCAACCCCAACTGGCCAGGCCTTGTGACGTCTGAGGTGCAGAGGGCCTGGTACACTGGCTGTCGTTTGCCATTTGGCCTGGAGGAGGAGGAAGCAGCAGCAGCAGCAGCAGCAGAAGGCGGAGGAAATTCCTCTTTATTAATAACTATAATCTTCAGTAATTAATATTTTGGCTCCCGTCCTGACCCTGAAACGGGAGTTAAATGCCAAGGTCTGAGTCACACTTCGTTCTTCGGAGGCTTCCTGGCTGGCAGCCGGGCACGTGCCCTGGTGAGTGTGTGGCTTCTGGAGCCCTTCGAGTGTTGTGCAGTCACAGGTGTAGCGACTGCAGCTGGCATAATTACCGTTTTCCAAGCTGGCACCCATTTGGCATCGCAAGGAGCTGCCCGGGCCTGCCCTGAGTGCTTGTGGAAAACGGCACTTACGGAAAGTGTTCTGCTAGCTCGGTGAGGGTTCCTTCTCAGGCGCGTAGCTACGGTGGGGCTTGGGGGGGGGGGTGCCGCCCCCTTTCTTAAAGGCACAGCCCCACAAATATTTCTCCCATAAATGCCCTTTTCAATAGTTTTGTGAACATTTTTTTTCAAGACACACATTCCTTTAAGCAGAGCGGGGCGCCATTGTTGACTAATTCCTGCACTGAGCAAGGGGGTTGGAGTAGGTGACCTCTAGGATTCCTTCTAACTCTGTGTCAAGAAACTGGTCTCCTTTAAGAGAGTTTTCCTGCCAAAGTGTTGGCTTTCTTGACTATAGAAGTCATCCCCCCCACCTGCCGGCTTGTGATCAGAACTGTTGCATAGGCTGGCAGAAGCGATTAACTTGCAGCAGCTGAGAACTGTCATCTCAAGTGGTCAACAGCTTGCAATTTAGAGATCTCTCCTGATAACAGCTTTCTATTGGCTAAATGGCTTTTCGTTCTGCACTGAGAACTTCAGCCCCACTGGAAAGAAATTTGCCTCACAAGCCACAAAATGCTGGCTACAAGCCTGTTTCTTTCTACAAGAGGTGAATTTCTAGCAGAGGGCAGCCAGAAACCTCTGGGAAGACCTCAAACCAGGCACGAAGGTCACAACACCCTTGCCTCAACATGTATGCTGTTTATTTGCCAACTTCCAGGATTCAAAGATACACAGCCTCTGAATATGGAGGCTCCATTCAGCTCTGGAGTTGCCATTAACAGGGGTGCCAGCCTCCAGGTGGGGCCCAGAGATCTCCTGGAACTACAACTGATCTCCAGATATCAGTTCCCCTGGAGGAAATGATTACTTTGGAGGAGGAGGAGATTGGATTTATACCCCGCCCTTCACTACCCAAGGCAGTCTCAGAGTGGCTTACAAACTCCTGTCCCTTCCCCTCCGCACAACAGACACCCTGTGAGGCAGGTGGGGCTGAGAGAGCTCTTTCCAGAGCTGTCCTTGAGAGAACAGCTGTGCCAGAACTATGGCTTGCCCAAGGTTATCCAGCAGGTGCAAGTGGAGGAGTGGGGAATCAAACCCGGTTCTCCCAGATTAGAGACCGCGCAATTAACCACTACACCAAACTGGCTCTTTGGAGGGTGGACTCTATGGCATTATACCCAGCTGAGGCCCCCAAACCCCGCCTCCCCCAGGCTCCACCCCAAAATCTCTAGGAATTTCCCAACTCTGGCTACCAACTCCGGCTTGGGAAATCCTTTGAGATTTGGGGGTGGAGCCTGGAGAAGGCGGGGTTTGGGGAGGGGAGGGATATAATGCCATCGAGGTGACCATCCAAAGCAGCCTTTTGCTCCAGGGGAACTGATCTGTGGCTGTATGAAAACTATCAGTTTCCTGATGCTGTAGAGGCAGACTGGGAAATATACCCATTGGCACCAGTCCCCTCATAGTACAGCGGGGTATTTGGGGAGCCCGTCCCACAAACAGCCATGCCAGAGACTTGGGGGGGTGGTATTTTTTTATATGTGCATGTGTGTATGAAGCTGTATTGTGAAGGTACCACTCCTGAATGCTCCCTCTAAGCTGTGGAGTCTTGTGAGCAAAAAAAAAAATCTACTTTGTGAGCTACTGGCGTTCAAGTTGTGACCGAGCGATTTGGCCACTACATAAATTAGTTTGCTCTGGAGCCATCCTTCCTGAGCTAAGACAGAAATGTGTGAGCTGGAAGCTAAAAAGCTGTGAGCTGGCTCACACTAACTCAGCTTAGAGGGGACAGTGCTCTTGAGTGCCCTTCTAAGCTTTCTTGCCCCATGGAAGGGAAGTCAAAAGGCATTTAAACGTGTTTTGAAGGCAACTGAATGCCCTCTGAGCTGTTTTTTCCTCGGAACTGAAATGCTCACTACCCCGTCCCTTGAAAGGAAGTGCTAAAAACAGGCTTGGACCCTCCATGTTTAAAGACAGGTGTCCGATTAATTTTATTGACTGTAATTTAAATGCCCCCTTAAAAATTTAAATGCCCCCTGAACACCCCCACACACACACACACACAGCTACGGGCCAACTTGGAACCGATCCGTTAGCCGTTCTCATTTAACAGATGTTTGAACTGTAGAAATCAGCGGGTGTACAAAATTACACAGTTGCTAAAGCTCAAGAACATGGAGGGGGACCAATAAAAAAAGGCCCTGGCTATTAAGAACTTTATTGCATACGGCCAAAGGCTGTTAAAAAAGCTCTTGTCGGTTCAGTGGGGCAGAGCCCTTTCTGAATTAGTGCAGTGATTTATACCCTACCCTTCAGATATAAAAATCTATTGTCCAGGGCAGCTCACAGTCAAATCCTGAAATAGTCAATGCCAATTAATGCACAGTTTAAGAAGGAAGGGGGGGAATCATTGAAGGCATTAATACAACAACAAACAGTAAAAGAAGATGTTAAAAAGCTGTAAGACAGATAAGATAAAATAAAATACGAATGCTGCAAGACAGATCAAATACAATTAAATATGAACGTCATAAGAACAGCACAGGTTCTTAATTTAAAATCAAGTTGCTTAGAAGTAGAGCCCCAAAATTAAATGTCCAAGGGTAAAATCAAGTCAAAACAAACACTGGCTTAGAAACAACACTTCCAAAGTAGCTTCTAATACATGAGGGAGAGGAATCCGAGCAAACACAATGGTGGAGCAGGGTTGCCAACTCCAGGCTGGGAAATTTCTGTGGATCCTGTGGAGGGCAGGGTTTAGGAGGGGGCACCTTAGCCGGGCATCATGCCACACAGTCCACCCTCCAAAGCAGCCATTTGCTCCAGGGGAAGATCTGTGTAATCTAGAGATCAGCTGTCATTAAGGGAGAACTCCAGGCCCCACCTGGAGGTTGGCAATCCTGGTGGTAGAAGGAATTCCCTAACTGCAGTGCCACCATGGAGAAGGCTCTGCCACCGAGTGCCTGCCCACCAAGCTCTGAACGGTGGCAATCCACAAAGCTAGGCTTATATAGTTAATGTCAAATGGGAAAAAAATAAATGGGGGTGGGTCTTAAATCTTGATTATTTCCCTACCCGTGACCACCACTAGCTAAAGTTGAGGCAGCAAGGAACACACAGGGTGACACTGAGATCTTTCCCAATGGTAACAGTTAAAAGTTTTTCCTCTTCTTCTAAATGTGAGGTTAGCTGCTCACATAGCACTTTGCTCAACGAAGTAGGGACATTATCCCGGCCCTGTGGGAGCCCCAGTTGCCCAACTCCCAGCAGGGTTTGCACGGGAGAGCTTCCTACAGAAGGCGCTCGAAGGGTTAAGTCTGTCCACCTCTCAGGCTGCCATTCCTAACAGGGCCAATATCTCCCCCTGGAGGCCAGTGCCTCGCTTTGCCTTAGGGCAGAGCTCGCTCTGAAGGAGAGGTTCCCGGCTCCTTTACCCCACGTGCTGTGCAAAACAAAAATGCCACCAGTCGGGAAATGGCCTCGTTGTGGCCACATTCTCTGCACCTTTGCTTACTTCTCTCACCCTGTGTATCTTTCTCCTCAACATGTGCGCGTTTGAAAACAAGCAGATCTCTGCAAAACTCCGGGGTCTGGGAAGGAAGCCAATCCTCGGAAGAAGAGCCTCATTTGGGGAAGAGGGAGCGCGAGATCCCCGGGCGTCCGCGGACCTGTCCATAAGTAGGCCAGGCGTGGGCTAACTTTGCCAGCCGCTCTTTATGAAGTACATTATCAAATGTTTTCCCGAATACCAGGTATATCCGCACCTTCTCACCTGATCATGTTGTATATGTGTATGTGTATATGCATCTAATATCCAAGTCGCTGTTGAGTTTGTTGGTATTTCTTCGACTAATGTTCAAGATACCCCTAACAATAATATTTATTTATACCATATGCAGAACACGGTGGGAATAGGGTTGCCGGGTCCCCGGGGAAGTGGGGAGGATAGGATTGTCAGATCCAGGTTGGGGAACTCCTGGAGATTCGGGGATGGGACCTGGGGGGGACAGGGACCTCAGTGGGATGTAATACCGTAAAGTCCACCCTCTAAAGCAGCCATTTTCTCCAGGGGAGCTGATCTCTGTAGTCTGGAGATAAGCTGTACTTCTGGAAGGAATTAATATTCACATAAGAGCGATGTTTCCATAGCAGGAAATAAGATACTAGGGCAACATTTTCTACTCTCTTGATTTTATTTTATTTGCTAGAAATGTTTCCATTAGAACTGAAGGGGAAAGGAGGGAACGTAAGAACATCAGAAGAACCCTGCTGGATCAGACCAGTGGTCCGTCTAGTCCAGCATCCTGTCTCACACAGTAGCCAACTAGTTCCCTCTGGAGGGCCAACAACAGGGCAGGGAGGCCAAGGTCTTCCCCTGATAAGGATATAAGAAGAGCCCTGCTGGATCAGACCAGTGGCCCATCCAGTCCAGCATCCTGTCTCACACAGTAGCCAACTAGTTCCCTCTGGAGGGCCAACAACGGGGCCGAGAGGTCGAGGCCTTCCCCTGACAAAAACCTTAGAAGAGCCCTGCTGGATCAGAGCAATGGTCCATCTAGTCCAGCATTCTGTCTCACACAGTGGCTGACCAATTCCTCTGGAGGTCCAACCACAGGGCATGGAGGCCGAGGCTTTCCCATGATGTTGCCTCCTGGCTCTGGGATTCAGAGGTTGGCTGCCTCTGAACACGGAAGTTCCTTTTAAATGTGTTTTTTAACTGCAAAAATACTTCTCCCCAAGTTATTTGACCCACAACTCAGCATTATGTTTCAGGGATACCGAAATACGGCAATAAGAAAATACCATTTACCACACTTGATGTACCCAAAGATGGCTCCAGGGTTACAAACCAGAGAGTGTTTTCACATCAGGGAAAGAATCCTTCCCACCTGCTTAATGTCTCTAGATCGAGCAGTATTTCAAGTAGTAGGAGCCAGGGCTCTGGAAGCCTTTTCTAGGTTAAGCGAGCAGACAGGGTGCGCCGAAGTTCGCCAACCTCCAAGTGACAGCTAGAGATCTCCCAGGATTGCAACTGATCTCCAGGCGACAGAGATCAGTTCCCCTGGAGAAAACAGGCGCTTTGGAAGGTGGACTCTAATGGCATTATACCCAGGGCTTTTGTTTTCTGGGAGAATGCGCCGGAAAGGAGTTCCGGAACCTCTCTGATAAAATTATTTTTCAAATGTTTAAAAGTTCTTGAGTTTTCAGTATACAGACTGAAAACTTCATTTCGCCCTTGAGAGTTCCAGAACTTCTCTCTCTTTTTTTAAAAGCACCCTGATAAATACCATGCCGAAGTCTCTTCCTTTCCCCAAATCCTGCCCCTTCTCAGGCTCCGCCCCCCCAGGTTTCCAGGTATTTCCCAACCCAGAACTGGCCACCCTAGGTACAGAGTATTTTTAAATTTTATTTTTATGGATTTGGATTTGCATTCCGCCCCCCGCCCCTGCGAGCGGGCTCAGAGTGGATCATGTCATAAACAGACAAAAACATACACTAATAAATATAACAATATTTAAAACAACTAAGTAATTCAGTTTAAAACACCTGTGTATCAACACAAACCAGAGGTTTAGCAGTGGTAAAGAGTCATTAGAAGGCTTGGCTGCTTTTTCTGCTTCCTAAATTTTGAACAGTGCTTTCAAAACAGTGTGAGATGATAGACAGATGATAGGCAGACAGAGAGATTGTGTGGGACCAAAAGCAGCTCCAGCTGACCCTGTGTAAAGTCTCTGTTTTCTGGTCCATAGCCCCGATAAAACTGCCCCTAACTGTGTACCACTGGAGGGGTGCCTCATTAAAATGTTGTTCTTAGTTTGTTTCTTAGGCCTCTAAAACATTTATTAGCCTCCTTTCTTCCACATGGAGCTCAAGGCAGCTTATAATACAGAATACATAAAATAAAACACATAAAACCCATCTTTAAAAAAAAAAAGCACCAAAATTTAAAACCGCAGTTTAGGATTGCTAATAAATTAACCAAACATAGTCCTAGATAAAACTGTCTTCCGCTGCCTCCTCAGGACTGGAAGTGAGGAGGGCTAAGTGCACCTCCCTGTGGAGGTTGTTCTACAATTGTGGGGCTGCCACTGGAAAGACCCTGCCTCGTGTGTCCACCAAACGAGCTCCTTTGATCGATGGAGCAGTCAGGAGGGCCCCTCCCTATGTTCTTAATTCCCAACCAGGGACATATGGGGGAAGTATTAATACGAATTGTTAGTATTGTTATTTGGGGGGGGGGGTGTCAGGCTCCTTCATTCAAACATCTGGAAATTAATCTGAGAAGGGAATGGGGTGTCTCCTGCCTGTAGCACGCATTCTTGTCTGCTCACGATCTCCAAACGCCTGCGCATGGACACCTGCGCACGGATAGCCTAGGCAAGCCCAATCTCGTCAGATCTCGGATGCTAAGCAGGGCCGACTCTGGCAAGTACTTGGAAGGGTGACCTCCGAGCAATACCAGGGCTCGGGACGCAGAGGCAGGCTAATCAAGCCACCTCTCTGAAAAAAAGTCAACCACGACTTCCAGGCAAGCACACAACACACACACACACACACACAAATATGAAAAAAATCACACGGTGCATGACTTCCTGTTCTACATACCGCAACTGCAGATATAGGTTTTGAATTCATTAACACATTCTAATACAAGATTGCTGTGCTTTAAAAACACACACACACACACACACCCCAAAACCTGTTTGTCATCAAAACATCTATCTCTCCCTTGGGTTCTTAATCTGCAGGGCTCTCGAAGAGTAAAGGAATGTGGGTCAAAAGAAAACGGGGCAGAGTCTCCAGTTATCCCTAACAGTGGGGTTGGTGGATCCTTGGTATGGAGTGTATTGCGAGTACGCCTCTGTTTTCACCTGAGAAATGCCAAAGGAGGGCACAGTTAAGGAAGGTGTGGGTGGTACTTAATTTCCAAAAGCAGTGACGCAAGGAATCTCCAGCCTGTGTGAGAATTGTGCTACTTGTCCTGATTTCTCAATTCTGATTTAAAGCAGTTGCATACTGGTAACGGAAAAGGACGCTCTGTTCACGCTCATGGATACCATAGTTTGCGTTATTGAATTACTAGGAATAAGGCCCATTGTGGAAATAAATACAACGGGCTCTAGAAAGAGGCTCTGGGAGAGTGCCCCAGCCTTGGGCACTCAGCGTCAATTTGCTGTGGCGACCTCAGCACGGTATAATGACACAGAGTCTACCATTTTCTCCAGGGAAAGATCTCTGCCATCTGAAGAGCAGTTGTAATTCGGTGTGATCTCCATCCCTCCCTTGGAGATTGGCAACATTGGTTCCCCATGAGGGAGGAATTTCCCAATCTGGAGTTGGCAACCCTATCCCCCTCCCAGCCAACTGTCAATGTATTGTTATTCGCCCCCTGGCTTCAACTTCCCATCTCCTCCCCCTCTCTCCTAGAGAGCAGTTGAAATTCTGAGTGATCTCCAGCCCCAATCTGGAGATTGGCAACAATGGTTCCCCATGAGGGAATGGCTGGCTTGGAGGGTGGAGTCTATGGCATTGTACCTGTCTGAGGTCCCACCCCTTCTCAAACCTCACCGTCTCCAGGCTCCATCCCCCAAATCTTCAGGAATTTTCCACCTGGAACTGGCAACCCTATCTCCTTCCCAGCCAGTTAACAACCTACCCTTATTTTCCCCTCACTCTTAAGTTTTCCATCTCTCCCCCCCACCTGCAGCCTATACCATACTCTGAAGCCCTGACTGCTATGTCACATTGGCTGACATAGGGGGGCCATCTCAGCAGGGTATAAGGACACAGAGTCCACCATTTTCTCCAGGGGAACTGATCTCTGCCATCTGGAGAGCACTTGTAATTATGAGTGATCTCCAGCCCTCACCTGGAGATTGGCAACCATAGTTCCCCTGGAGGTAAAGTAGTTTTTCTCTGCAATGGGGACCAAAGCAGCTTACATTATTCTCCTCTCCCCCTTTTGACTTGCACAACAACCCTGTGAGGTAGGTTAGGCTGAAAGTCTGTGGCTGGCCCAAAATCAGCAAGAACCTGGGTCTAGCAGACCCTGCTCTGAAGCACTGATTGCTACGCCTAGGGTAGCCAACCTCCTGGTGGAGCCTGAAGATCGCCAGGTATCACAACTGAATTCTAGATAACAGATCCCCCCCCCCCCCCCCGAGAAAATGACTGCTTTGGAGGATGGCCTCTATGGCATTCTGTTCAGCTGAGGCCTCTCCCCTAGTCAGGACTGGCTCCAATGAGTTTTCTCCCAAAGGCCACCATAGGTGTGGAAAGGGCCTTTTACTGAGAGAAGCAAGCTTGGTTGCCTAGCAACAGACACTGAGGAGAAAGTACAGTTGCCAGCTCTGATTAGGGAAATACCTGGAGATTTGGGGGGTGGATCCTGTGGAGGGCAGCGTTTGGGGGGGGGGGTGGAAGGACTCAGCAGGGTATAATGCCATAAGGTCTACCCTCCAAAGCAGCCATTTTCTCCAGGGGAACTGATCTCTGTCATCTGGAGTTCAATTGTAACAGGGGGAGATCTCCAGGTCCCATCTGAAGATTGGCAACCCTAGGGGGAAGTCAGCTGCACAGCAGGGGGTTGAAGAGAATGGTTTGATGGTTACTGGCCCACCTCATTAGCCAGCCAGCCATGGTGGAACTAAGCAGGAGAAAGCCGTTTTCACAGTTTATTCGGAAGGAAAGTGGGCAAGCTGGCAGTGGGCAGGGGAGGTTATGCTGAAAGTCCATTGTCTTTTTACTGACAGAAGCAAGCCACTGAGGGGACAGTTGAACCCACCTGACAGTGGGCGGAGGAGAAGAGTGGACCCCAGCACCCAGTCTGTCCCCTTCGCCAGCTCTCTCCAGACTGAAGCTGAGACACTGGCCAGTGGCTCTGTGGGCAGGACTGAGGCAATGCAGCGAGGGAGTGCAGCCATTGGCCAGGGACCCCTTTTAAGTGGCAGTTCTTGCAGCCAACTGATTTTGGCACCCCATGGAAAGTTGCCACCCCAACTCGTCTTTATAGATAAAGAATATTATTATCTTGTTGTTGTTTTTAAGTAGCACAGTATCCCTGTTCCATCTCTGCTTGCCTATGACCCAAATATTTGCAGCTGCAAATATATTTTTTACTCCTTTTGTCTATTGGGTAATAAATGATTTACAATAACATCCTCATAAAGCTTTTATTGGACAAAAGGGAAGGTAAAAATGTGGGGGAGGGGTTAAGGAGGGAGCTGACTGGGCTACAAGGCCACGACCACCAGCACTTGCTAAAGATTTATTTCCTAGGCACCGCAGTGCTGGTTTATGCCAAGTGCCAGCCATAACCGGAGGAGGTTCCTTTCGGCTGTGCTCCTGACCCAGCATGTTCCATCCTACTGGAATTTTTAAATATCCAAGCTGACGGGCCTCGCTGTGATTTGAGAAGGATTTATAGCCCACTGAAGTCCCCCAAACAGGTGGACAGCAGGTCCTGCGGCTACAGCGCTCACTATGGCGCAATTCTGTCCCGCTCTTTCATTCAGGATGGTGCACATTAAAGCCCCCTCTTCCCATATTAGCCTCCCCGCCATCCTATGAGATGGGCAACTACTGGTCCAAGGTCACCTGGCCAGTTTCACGGCACAGGGAGGATTCAAACCCAGATCTTACCTGTCATAGGGTAGGGACCACACCGCACAGACCCTCCTTTCCTAAGCGTCTTTTGTCCTTGAGTCTGAGATCTTCCATTGAAATGACCTAAGCTCCCATTTACCAATGTAAAATGGGACAGGCATCCCCAACACGGTGCCCGCGGGCACCTTTCCTGCTCCTATGGGGTGTTTTTGGAAAGAGGGTGGGGCCCTTGCCCAGCAAGGCTTCCAACTGTCTGTGCAGATTCAAACAACATCATTGCAGTGACAGCTGCTGCAGTGTTGGTTTGATTCTCTCATGCCTGTTTATTTATTTTAATTATTATATTGGATTTGCTAGGCCACCCTTCCTTACTACTAGTTTCCAGGTGTATTTTTTAAAATAACCCATCTGCTCTCCTGCACTCGGGCTCCCTCTGTGTATGTGGCTCCACCTCCTGTGGCAGCCATTTTGTGGTTGGCTCCACCTCCCACAGTGGCCATTTTGTGGTTGGCTCCACCTCCCATGGTGGCCATTTTGTGGTGGTACCATCCACCATGTCAGAATTTCAAAGAGGCCCTCAGGCTCACAAAAGGTTAGGGACCCCTGAGACAGGGTGAGCTTCGGAGCTGGCCATGGGCAGAGCCAGATGTTACAACTCCTTGAGGGACAGGAGCTGGACTTTATTTGCAACATTTATATCTCCCCTTTCTGCCCTAGCAGGGCCGCCAGTGCCCAAGCCACCTTATGGCTTCCAGTGCCTGGGCTGGATCGTGCTGATCTGTCCCGCTAACAGAAGTGCTTGCCCCTGGTGTGAGGACCCCCTTTCCCGGAAGCAAGAGGTTCACCCATTAGGGGACAGAAGAAGTAGAGTTGGATTTATACCCTGCCCTTCACTACCCAAAGGAGTCTCAGAGCAGCTTACAGTCTCCTTTCCCTTCCTCTCCCCACAAAAGACACCCTGTGAGGTAGGTGGGGCTGAGTGAGCTCTGAGAAAACTTGTGACTGACTCAAGGTCACCCAGCAGGCTGCATGTGGAAGACTGGGGAATCGAACCCTCCCAGATTAACCACTACACCAAACTGGCTTCTTACCCAGTGGGTAAACGCCACTGTTAGCCTATTGGAACCAGGAGATCCAAACTCACTTTTTAAACCTAGACTGTTGTTTTTTTTTAATTGAACCCAGAATTCAGTGTTCGAAAACTCCCAAGGCACTTTTGGTCTGAGTTGGAATGAGAAAGAAAGGGTGTTAAAGCTCATTAGAGCAGGGGTGTCAAACATGCGGCCCATGGGCCGGATCAGGCCCTTGGAGGGACCCAATCCAGTTCACAAGGCCCTGGCTGTTTCCTACTTCCATTTGCAGTTCTGCTGCTGCTGCCATGTTACAGCTTGCTTTACCAGTCTCTCTCAATCACACAGGAGAGATAGATAGGCAAGCCTCTCCTGTGCAATTGAGAGAGTCTGGTAAAGAACATGGCCCGACCCAACAAGGTCTCATCCACGTCAGATCCGGCCCTTATAACAAATGAGTTCAACACCCCTGCATTAGAGAATACTTTGATTTGGATCAATTTGAGCACATACCCAAAAAGAGAGGCTTAGATGTCACGCAGGTGCTAGACTTCTGCCACCTCTTGACAGCTCTCCCTGCTTTCAAGACTTCGAGTCTACACCCATTTGACGCGCTGCGGAGTCATTCCTTTTCTTGAGTGACTGACATATTTGCCTTCTTAATTGGTTTGCTTGGCATGTGAGGCCGGAGCAAATTAAAAAACATTTGAATCCGCCACGCCTTCTGGAATTTTGGCTCCTTTTTTCTCTTTCACTTCAAGTAGAACTCTGGAACTGCCGGGGAAGGTTGCTCTGGCAGATGGGAACTGTTAGAGCAAAAAAACCCATCGCCCCTCGGCTGCTATAGCTGCTTATTGAGCAACAAAATTCTGAAACGAAGCGCTGGAGAAGACAGCTGCACCTGTGGTAGAATTCTCACCCACAGCTTGACAATTTAAAAAAAATCTCCAAGGGAAGTTTAGCGAGCGCACCTGGTGAATCTGTTCTCTCTTGCACAGGGCCCCGCCTACCTTGGAACTCTGGTGGGGGATCCTCCAGCACAGGTGCTGATGAACCCCACCGATGAGGAAGTCGCTCGGTTACACCACGAAGAGCCCCACGCAGATGTGGACTGTCACGCCAAGAAAGGTAGGACTGCTCGCCGGCTTGCAACAGCCACGTCGGGGCGAATGGGAGGAAGCTGGGGTTAACGTTGAGCATCGTGGCCTCTTCCAGAAACACTGGCTCAAAAAGATAGATCAAGGGGGGTGGCCGTGTTGGTCAGCAGCAATAGAACAAAGTTAGAGTCCAGCGGCACCTTTACGACCAGCAAAGGCTGCGGTCAGGCACGCTAAACAATCCACTTTCAGTGCACTTTCCAGCTGGATTTTGCCAGTTCACACAGTAAAAACCCAGTTGGAAAGTGGACTGAAAGTGGATTATTTAGTGTGTGTGACCGCAGCCAAAGTTTTATTCAAGGTGTGAGCTTTCGTGGGCACGCATGCTTTGTCAGATGAAGAAATGGAATTACGGATCATACTTGTATATATACAGGGTGGCTTGTTAAATTAGCATGCAAAATAGTGAAGTGTTTTTTTTAACAGATAAAAAGAATGACATGCTTGGTTTCTGGGTATAATTTGTTTGGGTTCAACTGGGGAGGAAAAAAACAACATACGTCGTAAATATGCCAGAAGTGGGGACTGGTGTGCCCCAGATTGTGAGAATTCAGTCTCTAGATCCCATCCATCTCCTTTCTAGCATGGAGGTGAACTTTGAAGCACCTCAGCTGTTTAGAACTCCCTTTCTTGTCCCCAGAATAGAAAACTACATTCAAATCTACCACTCCAAATTACATTACATATTCAATTATATTCTTAATTGTTAAGACCAGTAAACTGAGATTTTTTAAAAGTAACATTTTGCTTCACTAAAACATGGAGTTAACTGACAGAATCCTTTTCCTGGGGTGCAGTGTTATGCCAGAGATCAACAAAAAAAATGGCACTGCATTACAATCACTGTTATAATATACTATTTTTTAAAAAACACGTTAAAATATAGGGGGGGTATAGCCTTTCTTGGTGAGAATGCATAGATGAGGATTGAATGAGTTAGCCTATGTAATGGGATAAGAAACCAATATCCCTGTTAAGTCCTGGAGGGGTGTTTGTTCCGAGTGTTGTAACAACCTGCAATTCAGCAATTTCCCTTTCCATTCTGCTCCTGACATTCCTTTGCAATAAAACAGCTACTTTGAGGTCAGCCATGAGGTCCAGGATTACATTGCTACTGGCTATTCATTACTGATAACACATTAGCATGCAGTCTCAGAATTTGTGAGGAACTGGCTTGGAATCGACACATTTCATGCTGCAATTGTTATTAATTCACAACCAATGACGGGTGAGAGGGAGGAAGGGGCGGGGCTTGGATGTTGCAGGAAAGGTTCTTGGAATGCAATTTACCTGTCAGCACCACGCACATTTCATCTGCCCTCCCACGGTGTCCCCGGCCAGAGGAAGCCACACTGGTTCTTAAGTCCATGGAAGTAGGCTTGAAAGGGAGAGGGCAGAGCGGGGGGGGGGGGGGGTGGAATAAACATTCAAACTAAACTGCAGCTGCTCTTTCACAACTCCTGCTTGTTTCCTTTTAAGCTAGGAAGGGTCAGGACGGACAACCTTTGAAAATGCTGGCCTTCCTGATACAGAGGAAACCTTTTCTCTCCTAATGGCTGTAACCACATAGCGCCAGGTTTGAATCCCCACTTGTGCAATGGAAGCTTGCTGGGCGACCCCGGGTCTGTCACACACTCTCAGCTTAACCTACTTTGCAGGGTTGCTGTGAGGATAAAACAGACAAGAGAATGATATCCCCGCTGGAGTGAAAGGCGGGAGATTAAGTAAAGAAAAATAAAGCGCTAGATCAGAGTCCAGGAGCACCTTAGAGACCCGGCCAGCAAGATTTTCGGGATCTGAGCTTTTGAGAGTCAGAGCTCCTGTCTTCAGACAGGGACTCTCAAAGGGCTTATGCCCTGGAAAAATCTTGCTGGTTTCTAGGGTGTCCCTGAACTCGAATGTAGCTCTCCTACTGCAGACTAAAACAGCTGCCCTATGAAATTGTAAATGAATACATGGGGTGGAGGGAAAAAAAAAACCCGGGCAAAAGGCAGGCAGCATCATAGGGTTGCCAACCTTCAGGTGGGGCCTGGAGACCTCGCAGTACAGAGATCAGTCGAGAAAAGGGATGCTTTGGAGGGTGGACTCGCATTATACCCTGCAAAGGTTCCTGTCCTCCCCAGGCTCCACCCCTCAAATCTCCAGGAGTTTCCCAACCTGGAGCTGGCAACCATTGTTCCCTCTAAGCTGAGTCAGTGCGAGCTAGGTAACAGGTTTTTTTAGCCTCCAGCTCACACAATTTTGTCTTAGCTCAAGGAAGGAGTGCTCCAGAGCAAACGAATTGATGCAGCAGCCAAATTGGTCGCTCACCACTTTAATGCCAGCAGCTCATGAAGTAGGATTTTTGCTAACAAGACTCCACGGCTTAGAGGGAGCATTGCTGGCAACCCTATCCTCCCCAAACCCCGCTTCCTCAAACTCCACCCCCTAAATCTCCAGGTGTTTCCCAACCCAGAGCCAGCAACTCGACTTGGTCCCCTATTTTTCAAAACAGCAGGGATGGCTCTGTCCTCCTTTACGAAGTACTGAAATGTTCTCTTTCACCGTGAAAGAGAATATTCAGGAACTTCGCAAAGGAGGACGAAAGTTTCACCTCCACCCTAGCGAGTGAGCAGAAAACACTCCCCCTCTCTCTCTTCAGCAGCTGGGAGCCACAAGCCTTCAAAAGGCTCTCCAGTAAATGCCTTAGGCTAACTAGGAGGTTTTTGCATATCAAAAGAGAATGCTCGGGATAATCAGAGAGGTGCAGTTTTTGAATTCTGGTCCACGCCAACCTCAGGCCTCTGTTTACTCGCCAGCAAATTTGCTCCTCCACCTGATGTAACCTGACCTAATTACCATGTTAATTTGAAGGCAGGCTTCCGTGGCACTGAGTCAAGTACTCAAAGCTCACCTCGGGTTCCAGATCCCTCCTGTGATTTGTAAACAGAAAACCTGAAGGGAGAGCTCTTTCAGCCCCACCTACCTCACAGGGAGCCTGTTGTGGGGAGGGGAAGGGAAAGGAGATTGTAAGCCACTCTGAGACTCCTTCGAGTAGTGAAGGATGGGGTAGAAATCCAACCTCTTTATCTCCCCCCCCCCCCCCCCGCCTCATAGCCAGGATTTTTTTTGTCCAGGGGCATTTAGATTTTTAAGGGGGCAGTTAAATTACAGTTAATTAAATTAATTCGGATGACTGTCTTTGCAGGGGGAGGCTTTGAGCCTGAAAAACAGCTCAGAGGACATTTAATTACCTTCAGAAGGCATTTAAAATGCCTTTTGAGTTCCCTTCCAGAGGGCAAGACAGCTTCAAAGGGCACTCAAGGGTGGCACCTTCATTACATCTCCCACAATCCCCCTTCCTGCTAGCCCAGTCCTGCTGTAGGCCACCAAAGGCTCATGGGAATGTTTCTGAAAGACTCACCATGGCCTAGGTGGTCTCCAGTGGGACTGGGCTAGCAGAAAGGGGGATTGTTGGAGATGGGGAATGAGCTCCTGGAGGAGATCAGGGCCCTGCGGGATCTAATGCAGTTCCGCAGGGCCTGCAAGACGGAGCTCTTCCACCAGGCCTTCGATAAGGAGCTGCCACCGTTTACCATCAACCATCGCTAGTAACATCTGAGATGGAGGCCGGCCCAAACGCTGCCATGCTATGTTATGAAGGGAATTGCAGGACGTCATCTTGGTTTGTTGTTTACCATCACTGCGAGCACTTTAAACTGTAAAATTTTACTGCAAACTGTTATATTGTTGTTGTTGTTTTAAATTGCTTTTAATTGTTTTATCTGGACTGGCACTGAGTGCCACATTGTAAGCCACCCTGAGTTTGCTTGCGGGGAGGTTGGGGTAAAAGTGTGATAAATAAACAAATAACGTACTGAAAGTGCAACTCTTCAGCGCCCTTTTAAGCTTTCCTGGCCTCTGGGACTCAAAAGGCATTTAAATGCCCTCTAAGCTGTCTTTTCCTGGGTCCCAGGGTGCCCCTCCCCAATTCCACAGTGGGAGGCAGTGGGAGTCTCTCCTCACAAATAAGGTTTCTGGCATGGCTATTTGTGGGGCAGGCCTTCTAATTAAGGGGGCCGGGCCCCGAAATGCCCCAATGCAGCTACAGGCCTGCTCCCCCAATATCCCAATAGCCAAATGAGACCCAGAGTGGTCAGGGTGTCCGACTAGCCCCCGTTCAAAGCCCCACTCTGTCGAGGAAGCATGTTGGGTTGACCTTGCATCAGGCGCACCTACCTCGCAAGGTAGTTCTGATGACAAAATGGAGCGGAATGATGCGTGAGCCGCTTTGGGCTCTCCTTGGTGAAAAACACAGGGAATGAATGAATTTTTAAAAAAATATTAGATTTTTTTTTTTAGTTGCCACTCACTCGGAGGGTCTCATGGTGACTGACAACATTAAAAACAATAAAGTAAAAAAACAACATAGTTTAGTTTAGTTTATTATTATTACAGCCCATGGCCAACATAGATCAAAACAAAATATAAAATACAGAAAGTGCACAGCCATTTGTACGGGCATATTATAGTAAAATGTACAAAGACTTAAGAAAGGAGTATTTAAAAGAAGAAGGGAACTTCTGGGGGGGGAGAAAATATTGCAGAGCCTGGGGGACAGTTACATCACTCCTTTATGTAATCTTTGCGGATTCTAGAGGCTGCAGCCAAAAATCTGGAGCAAGAGAGTGTAACTTGAGGGTTGGAATCCGCCAAAAGTATATTCCTCAATTCAGAGTCCGGGAGGTCCATCAATTTCGCCAGTATAGGCTGAATAAATTGGGCTCGTATTTCGTCGCGGAGACTACACCCGAGCAAAGTATGTTTGATCGTTTCTACTGCCACATGGACAAACATGCTCAGCCACAAGCAAGTTTTTGCAACGACCAGGGGTCATTTCGTAGAAAAAGACATGCAGGAGCTTATTAGCATAACTTATTTGCATATGCTACATCACCTGGCATCACTAGAAGTATGTCAGAAGGCAAGAAAGAAAGAAGAGAGAGAAAGAAAGAGCTGGCAGAGAGGGGACCGCTACTACTCCAAGCCTCAGAAATACCACTATTCTGGGAGGAGAGCTTCAGTGGTGGCTGAAGCCTTCAGAAGGCTGGTCGGAGGAACAAGGACCTTCCCAGGGGACAGCGGGGTCATTTTGCTGCAGCCAGGACACAAGCAGGCATTACCCCGCGGGGGGGGCTGGCACCAACTCCCGGAGCTGCGCTCCCCCGAGCTCCTGCTCGAAATGACCCCTGGCAATGACCCTCTATTCACTGCAGAAGGGGAAGTGTTACATCGGGCCACAGAAAAGCCCCTTCTGTAGGATGGAACTGTCAGATTCGGTAGATATGGGGCTGGGAAAACAACATATCTCATCTGGAAAGGAGCATTAAAATCTCGAGACCTTGGCAGTATCATCCAGTCTCTCAGTGTCTAGCATTCTGTGCTTGACTATGGCCCTTACTTGGTTCAGGGCCATTATCTGTAGAGACTCAGAGGGAAAGCCGAGCATAGACACCTTCTGATGAATAGCCCTAAGCCAGGCAGAACAATACAAACAACAACATAAAATATGAACATTGATATATTAATACATGTGGCTATCACCGTACCGCAATTAAAACAGCCCAAATGTGTAGTTACCCTCCAAAGGCCAAACTAAACAATTCAGCTTTGCATGCCCTGTGGAAACGAAACAAGTCCGGCAGGGCTCGGGTGTCATCCAAGCGTGCTTTCCACAGGACAGGGGCCACGACCGAGAAGGCCCTTCCCCTGGTGACAGCTAACTGAGCCATCCTGGGGCGGGCCAGGCCCCTACATGAATGAACGAACGAACGAATGAATCAGATTAAAATGCTTAGTCTGCATCCAACCCACCTCATCTAGGATTACTCTATTATTCACTCAGCGGCAGAAAATATGAGCCGGACAACCCCACCCCGCTCAAAACCCGCTTGCCCACATCCGACAAGTCCCACGATGGGTGACCAAAAATATTTATAACTGCAGGTGGGGACAACTGACTTACTTCATGCCTAAATAACTCAGGTCACCATGCGACTATGCTCCTGGCTACTGTGATGCGTGGTGGCAGTGAGTTCAGCGGGCTATTTAAAATTTGGGGCTTCGGCGAACTGGCGCAGAGAGGATGGAGCATGCTCAACGTTCCCCGGACAAAGTAATGCCTTTGTGGCCTTTGCCGTTTAACACAACGTCTTGGCACACTTCTTGCTTAAAGACAATGGTTCCACATCATTTAGCCAGGGGACAGAGAGCTGTACAAGCCACTATGGAGAATTATGTGTCCCAATGCTCAAGGTGCTCTTTCCCTGGGGCAGGACCCCGTAGCTAGGGATTTTTTGGGGAGGGGGCCTTGGGGGGTACAGCTAATTAAATAAAAGTTAATTACATTAATTTAATTTGGGGGCAGCCCGGGAGGGAGGGGGCCCAGAAGAAATGCCGGGGGGCCAGGCCCCATTGGGCCCCTTGTTAGATATGGGCCTATGCAAAGGCCAGCAACCTACTCTGACTTCACTCGGGGGCTTACTATGAACACATGATCAAATTCCACTTGTGGGGGCAACAGATGAACATCACCAGAGACAGTCCCCCGGGAGTTTGCCCTCTAGATTTTAACACTTACATCCTGTTTCACAGCCTGCCTTTGGGGCGGTCAGTTTTCTTGCAAATACTGCTCTGTGTTTTTTTAAAAAATCTTCGACAGTGTTTCTCTAACAGTGTTATGGACAATTAAGGTCAGCTTTGCAAGAGCTGAGTTGCTGGATGAAACCAGAGTGCTTCGCTGGAGATCCGTTCTTCTGTTGTTTCACAGAGATGCCCAAATGACATCCGGCAAGAACAGAGCTATTAGAAGACAGTGCCATGCTAGGCCGAGATTATGAATGCAAAACAAGATAAGCTATGCAAGGGCTGAGCTGCTAATAACAGTGTTGGCATAGTGCTTGAGAGGATTAAAAAATATTCATTTACTTCCATTTATATCCCACTTTCTCCCTCAGAGGGGACCCAACATAGCTTACATCATTCTCTTCTGCTCCGTTCCATCCTCACAACCTCCCTGCGAGGTAGGTGAGACTAAGAGTGCGTGCCAGCCTAAGGTCACCCAGCAAGCTTCCACGGCCGAGTGGGGATTTGAACCCGGGTCTCCCGATGCTTTAACCGCTAAACCACACTAGCTGGGTTTATGCATACAGAATCTCGCAATACTGTCCTTTGTAAGGAGTGCCGTTGTGCTTTCAAACGTCACTCTCAAGTCGTGAGGACGAGGAAGCTCGATTATGGTTCTGTGTGAAAGCTTAGCAGCACAAACTTCTGCAGAGTCACACCAGGCTGCAGGGCCAGTTCCAGGTTTCGGGGCACTCGGCAGAGGGATCCCAGGCCCCCCCCCCCATCCCAGCCACATCTCTCACTACCTGCCCGTGCATCCCTTCCTACCCCTGCTCACCAGCTCCCTGCTGTCCGTACTCACAACTGTCTGTACTGCCCACAGCCTGATAGCACTGGGCAGCGTGTGCAGATGGGTGCGTGTGGGGCACAGGGCTCACAAGGGAGAAGGCAGGGCGATGGCATGTTGGGGGAGGGGTGGGCAGCAGCAGCAGGGCACCTCCGAAGCCCCGGGCCCGGGCAGCTGCTCCACCTGGAAGGGCGTGCTACCAACGCCAGCCCTGCTTAAAGTAAAGCCAGCCTAAGTGCACCGGATTCTAAATTCTTCACGAAATCTCAAGATGCAAAATACACCAACGGCACAAATACCCGACGTGCCCAGAGCCGCAGAAGGCAAGCAGGCTTTACCTTGAAAGAGACAAAGGGTAGGGAGGGTTGCACCAGGGCTTAGTTCTTGCAGCCCTTTCTTACACGCCCAGGGAAATGCTGATCGCCACTTTGGGGTCAAGATGCAGTTGTTCTCCAGGCCGGTTTGGCTGGAGATCCTAGAGGGTTTTTTGGCCCTCTTCTGTGCATGCAACAGGGGTCACGGGGTGTGTTTGTGGGGGGGAGGGGAGGTATTTGTGAATTCTCTGCATTGTGCAGAGGGTTGGACTAGATGACCCTGGAGGTCCCTTCCAACTCTATGATTCTTCCCTTGGCCTGGGAAACGATGAGCATTTGGTCAGCGCAAGTCACCCTAGACAGTCGCACTTAAGAGCCGCGACAGAAGAGAAGATGCAGGCCCAGTTGTTCAGCTCGGGCGAAAGACGAGTCAGCCAGCATCCCTGCTGTTCTTCCGCACTAAGCTTATGGGTGCCCCTCTTCTTTTCCCATCCCCCCAGATCTCCTGACCGAAGATGACATCTACTGCAACTCTCTCTCCAAGACTCTATGCCACACCTCCACCCCCGTCACCGTGGGTTTCTACTCGCCCTGCGGAACCCGGCTGCACTCCCTCCTGGAAAACATCGCAGGTTGGTGCCAGGGGAAAGAGATCTGCATGCCAGGGGTGGTGGTGGTCAAAAAGGTTGTCACAGATGTGTAAGCAATGGCATGGGTGGGGGGAAGCACTGCAAATCTAGTTGGCAAAATATATTCAAGTTCCCTTTTGAGGATTTTTCTTCCGGATTCATAGCTTCTGCAGTTCAAATATCTCCCCTCCCTCCATGCACACACACGACATAAAGTCTGGTGAAAATCTCCTAAAGAGCTATGCTCTGAAATTGGGGGTGGGTGGATGCTATCTGTCTTCCATAAATTTCAGAATGGCGAGTATGACATCCTCGCTTATTGGGGAGACCGTTTCTCCTTTAAAACACACTCAGTGTACATGAACTTGGTAGCTTTCTGCTGCCACCAGGAATTAAAAAATCCAACTCTCTCTATTTTGGTAGAATGACCCAGTGTCTGGGCACTTCAGAGGACTATGTGGCCCTGAGGAAGGACTAATCTGATTGCTGGGATAAGTTTAAACAAATAAGGATTTATTTATACGAGAACAAAAATAGGTTGCTGGGTATTTTTGAACTGTTGTTGAAGAAAGAACATATAACTGGCAAAGCCTGGTGTCACACACAGCATTTCAAACACCAAAACTCAACTCTGACAGGCTCTCTCTCATATAGCCACACAGGCTCAACTTCCTTGTTCACATATATAGCCATGCAGGCTGAACTGTTTGTCTTATTCACACAGAATAGATTCAAACTGCTGCTTCTGCCGTACAGACTCTCTCACAAACTCCACACACTGAATACTGAATCTCCTCAGAGACATCTCTCTTCCCACACTCTCAGTCATCAGCCAACCACATCATACTTGTCTCCCTCTATCGTTCTTCTTACATTACTGCAGTCAAACTAAACATTTAAAGAAACACAAACACCAAAACATGAAATCATCATAGCAAGGTTTCACACTTATGCACCATAGCTGCCTTTGTGGCCCTGATGGGCCCTGTCAATAAGCTACATACCAACTGTAATGTATCGGGTTGTACATCTGACACTTTTTGTGGAAACTAATTAGAATGCGTGCCCTGACCTGGTTGGTCCAGGGTCGCTATGTAGAGGCAGGCAATGGCAAACTACCTCAGTTCCTCTCTGCCCTGACCTGGATGGCCCAGGATGGCCCAGTCTCATCAGATCTGGGAAGCTAAGCAGGGTCGGCCCTGGTTAGACCTGGAATGGGAGACCAGCACAGAAGTCCAGGGACCAGTGGAAGTCCAGTGGGAGGGCTTCTGGAGTTCTGGCCCTGCTGGTGGACCTCTTGATGGCACCTGATTTTTGGCCACTGTGTGACACAAAGTGTTGGACTGGGTAGGCCACTGGCCTGATCCAGCATGGCTTCTCTTATGTTCTTATGTAACCCTTTCCAGCAAACAGACCCTCTCCCCGTTCCAATCACCCAGTGGGCATTTCAGCAGTTTAGGTACTGTGATGGCTGAAATCATGCAGACAAGGGATTAGTGGTTACTTCAAAGCCCTGGAAGGTGGTCCTGATGGTGGAGAAAAGTGCCATCAAGTAGTAGCTGACTTATGGCGACCCTGTAGGGTTTTCAAGCCAAGAGACGTCCAGAGGTGGTTTGCCCTTGCCTGCCTCTGCGTAGCAACCCTGTACTTCCTTGGAGTCTCCCATCCAAGTACTAACCAGGGCCGACCCTGCTTAGCTTCCGAGATCTGAGTAGCCTGGGCCATCCAGGTAAGGGGAAGGTGGTCTCAGAACTCTCTTTCTTGGGTTTTGTGAAGTTGTCACAGATAACCTCTACTGATGCCTTTTGTCGTTGGCAGAATGTATGCACAAAGAATCCTGCAGGAGAGAAGAAAACGAATACCACAGAACCCACCAGAGGCCACGGCGACCGGAAGGAATGAACTACTTCACTCTCCTGTGGTATCTGGTCTTCTATGAGCCAGTGATCACGGAGGTCCACCTCAGAAGGAAGAACATCGACTTCCTTTTCATCAGGTTCAGCGCCTGGCAGTATGCCGGAAGTGACAAACTCTGGGCTGGTTTGGTCACCACCCTTTGTGACCACATCCGCCAACACTTCGGGCCTCTCCCGCTCAGCTTCTACCATGTGGTCGGGAGCCGGCCGCGATTTGCCTCAGGGTTCAGCCAGAACGAGTGGAAGCTCAAGAAGAAAGTTGCCTTGACTGCCGGAGGACTCGTGGTCATGTTGCTGGCAGGGGTGAGCCTGGCCTCGGTCGCCATCTTTGTGCCGGGGATAAGGGACGGTAGCGCCTTGAAAGTCATCAGCGCGGTGTTTGGCACCATTTCCGGCTCCAGTATCATCGTGGCCCTCGCTCCGGTCATTAAGCACCTGATCATCTCTCAGAAGAAAAAAATCGAGAGCATGACCAATAACCAGAAATTCACCAGTCACCTGGGCTTCATGAGCGCCGTCAAGAGAGAGATTGAACTTCTCACCAGCTTTGTGTATTACATGGAGATATTCGAGAGGCAGCGACTGAGGATCGTCTTTGAGATCACCAGCTTAGACATGTGCTACCCGGAAAGGGTGGTCGGGGTTCTGAACGCCATCAACACGCTGCTTTCGGACACCAATGCCCCATTCATTTTCATTCTGGTGGTAGACCCCTGCATCATCACCTCTTGCTTAGAGCAAGCGGGCAGCATGAAGGGCATGGCCGACAATGGCTATCTCTACCTCAACCGCACAGTGTCGTTGCCTTTCTCCATCCCAGAAATCGGCATCCGGTCCAAGATGCGTTTTTTGCACGAGACCTTCCAAAACCGGGAAGACCTGATGTACCGGATCATCACGAAGAACGTGGAGCAGGGAGTCCGGAAGGTAAAAGGGATAGACTCAGCCCTGGCTGAGATGGAAGCGTCCGTGGAAATGGACCAGCACCAGATCGACGCCCAAGCCGTGCAGTACATCCACGAGGCGTTCCACTCCTTGCACAACGAACACGACTGCCTTTACAGGTACATTCCTGAGAGCATCATGCAGATGAAGAGGATCGTCAACACTATCCCCATCACCCTGCGGCTCATGACTCAGCAGCACAGCCTCCGCCATGACATCTGCCCCAGATCGGTGGCGGGCTGGGTGGTCCTGGCCAACCAGTGGCCGTGCCGCTTGAGCTGGATCCTGCAGTGCACAGAGGATAAGCAGCAGTGCCGGCCACCCAAGGACTTCGACCAGCAGCCGCTGTGGGAAGTCTTTGTGGGGAACTGCAGGGAGCTTTACTCCATGCACGGCGACCTTCAGAACATTATGGCCCTGGACGGCGACTCGGAACTCTTTGAGCTGTTCTTGTCCCACGACTTCCCATTCACCGTGCAGGAAGGGGCAAAGTACCTGAAATATACAGTCAACCTGGACCATTCCATTAGGCACCGAATGGGGCAGCTGAGGGCACTTGCTATGCTGGAGAAGATATACAAGAAGAAGGAAGACGACAAGAAGAAGGAAGATGACAAGAAGAAGGAAGACGACTCGGACAAACAGGACTAGGAGAGTGGTTTTTCGGACTGCTCCAGGGAGCCCTGCTGTTAGATCAGTAATGGTGGACAAGTTGTTCCAAAGGCAGTCTTGTCTGCTGTTGCATATAACTCTCCAGTGCGAAAGCACCTCGGGCTGTCTCCTCCGTAGGCTTTGCTTTCCAACTGCCTATAGGGGGAAAAAAGTCCTGTCCCTTTAATTTCAGAGGGCAGCTGTGTTGGTCATCAGTAGAACGGTTAGATGCAAGTCTGGTAGCACCGCAGAGACCGACAAGATTTTGGGGGTAACTAATTTATTTATTTACTTATTTTATTCGATTTATACCCCACCCTCCCTACCAAGACAGGCTCAGGGCAGCTTACACAAAATGCGTATATAAATACAATTAAAACCCATCATAAAAACAATCAAACCATAAACAAATCAATTATCCTACAAAGGCAGCTTTGATGCTTGAAACTTTTTACCCTGAAATTTTTGTTGGGTCTCAAAGGTGCTACTGGACTCGAATCTAGCTGTTCCTTTAACAGAGGCTTAACGGGATGGTATCGACCAGGTGATGTCGTTTTTCCTCCATGCTGTGACAACTGCCCTTCTACCCATGAAGTCTTTGTTAAAGGGACATGACATTGTTCTAAGGGCGCCGCTGGCCACCTCACTCCTAGCACACACACTTGCTTCAACAAAGGGTGCCGGAGAGGTCCCCCTTGTGGGAACTAAGTATGCGTCCTAGAAGGCTTCCCGGAATGCTCCGGGAAACACAGAAGGGTCTTTGCGGCAAACAAGTCAACGTAGGAAGGGTTTCCCCAAACGCAAGTTTGAAAAACCACTTTCGTGGAGGAGGAGGAGCAAACAGCCGGCTCCTCTTCGCCCCAGGACACGGGACCACACCTGCAACACTCTCGCACTTTTTTTGTGGCACTTAATGCTGTGAACATGGGAGAAAACTTGGGAAAGAAATCAGATGTGCACTACAGCCAACGTAGGATTTAAGGCTAAAAGTTTGGGGGAGGGGACCTCCATTCGTAGGAATTATTTATTTAGGAAGGGAAGATTAAGGCAGTATTAATCGCTCCTGATGGAAGGAGTGGAGTTGGGAATATTCCGCAATACCATAAACTCAGAGAAACCACGAAATGTTGTGCTAGGCGCATAAACGGGCATCTTCAGAGTCCGCTTTTTAAAAGCAAAGTTTCTGGCCCTAAAGGCTGTAAAAGCTATCCTTGAAAAATATATGGGCACCACCTCATGAAATCTGAGAAACTGGGATGGGGGAGAATAAATCATGGGTTGGTAGCCTCCAGGGGCTTACTTGTAAGGCTGTGTTAGGGTAATCCAGACAGGTTCTGCTAAAAGCCGTCATTGATATTAGGGGGAGTAAGACTGCCAGTGAAGAGAGCAATCAGGGACTTTATGGTGGCTGCCCCGAGACAGAGGGGTGGTCCGGTTATACATCTCTCTCCTGGCTTTCAGGAAGAAATGCAAAACACACTTTTGCAGGTAGATCTCCACAGGCTTTTGGGAATGCTTTAGGCCATTTCCACATGGGTTATCTGCCCCACCCACCACTTCTCACCACAGCATCACTATCCATGCATCTCCTGGGGTTTCCTTGAATTTTCTCTGATCTTTCTCAAAACCTGCTTTGCTCTGAGGTTTTGGGAAAGATTACAGTAATGGCTGCTGTGTGGATGAGAAAAATTGGATTTTCCCCATCCACGGGGGAGCCATTTCCCCTGATATTGTCTCTGCAGCAACCATTCCCCCAATTGGGAGGGGGAGCTTCTTACTTTTTTAAAAAAATGGGCTCTGGAATATCATTATATCACTATACCATGTAACAGGTGTAATGGGTACTCAATTCTCAGCTTTTATTATGTTTTTTTAAAAAATCATTTCTATCCCTTTTCCATGTGGAGATATAAGGGGAAAGGCATAGCTCTGCAATGGTAGGGGATAGAGACATTTAAAAAAAATGAAAGATGGGAATTACAGAGAATCTGTTACACCTAATGTTATATCGGGATAATGATATTCTAATGCCAACTTGTTTGTTTTTTTAAAAAACAGCAGATCACAGATATCGTATGGAGGGAGGAGATGGCCACCTCCACTTTACAAGCGGCACACACATTTATTTAAAAAGGGGGAGGGGAATATAAGCAAACTGCACTCTGGCCTATTAGCGGTGACAGAACTGTGCCAAAGGTTTCCCCTTCGCTGCCCCAGCCCTGCTCTCCCAAAGTACCCGGAAAAACATAAAAGACTTACCTGCACAGTAACTCTCTTTTTGCATCTGAAGCTACACGTTCTGGTCTATGAAAGCTTACACTGGAATAAAGTTCTGTTAAAGCACCAGAACTCAGGAGACCCCTGTTTATTTTTGCTGCAGCAGATACCCCCTCTGGGGCTGATTCTGCATCGGCTTTTCCCGCCGCTGTTTTAAGAAACCCAGACTGGAACAGAAATTCCCCTCTGCATGCCGGGCCGCTTTAACCTTCTTTGATTGAGTTTTATGGTAGCTTCCACACTCCTTGCCGCTTTCGAGTTCTTGGCTCGTTTGGATTTTATTGTACCTTTTATTGTACCTTTTATTGTACCTTCTGCATAGACTTATGGCTGTTCAGGGGTGACTTTGCACTCAGCACGGCATTGCCCCAGGTAGCTGAATGTGGTTTTGAGCTGCACTTTCCCCTCCCAGTTGAGAAAAGGTGGAGTGAAAGCTAGATGTAGAGCAGCCCTGGGACTCTGTGATGGGAAAGCACATCAATTGCTTCTGCCAAGTAGGTGGCTACCGCCACCTAGTGGAACATGGAGCAATCGCACCTCTTTATGGCCGCTCAACCACAATCCCTGCTATGGGATCCATGGTGGGCACTGGACCCAACAACATCAACAACACCATCTCAGGTGCATTCACATGCTCATCTTCTAACACTGTGTATGCCATTAAATGCCATCATTGCCCTTTGGCTCATCACTTGTTTGTCCCTATTGCTTCAGGGTCCCCGTCCCCCCCCCCCCAAAATGCCTTTTGCACTCTCCAGTAGTTCCAGAGGAAGCAAAACACATGTGGAAAAGGGGGGGGGGGAACCAATGTTCCCTCTAAGTTGTGGAGTCTTGTGAACAAAAATTCTACCTTGTGAACTACCGGCATTAAAGTTATGAGCAAGCGATTTGGCTACTGCATGAATTAAGTTTGCTCTGGAGCCTTCCTTCCGGAGCTAAGACAACAGCGTGTGAGCCGGAGGCTAAAAAACTGTGCGCTAGCTCACACTAACTCAGCTTAGAGGAAACACTGGGTGGGGGACCCAAAGCAGCAGGGACAAACGAGGGACAAAAATGACAGTGTGGAATTGGTGGGGGCCACATGGGACGAGCGACGGATCCGAAGTCTCCAGAACGCCAAAGAGAAGCGACTCCCCAGAATTCCAAAAAGGTGTAAGCAAAAAGCGCTGCCTTTCGAGGTGCTTGCAGAAAGCACCCGAGCCACCCTCCGCACATCACTGTGGAGGTCTTAGCCTTCAGTGGGGAGACACTGCGGCCCGGTTCGGTGCCAAAGGATTCACGTTCAGTTCTGTGGGGCAAATTGTTCCAGTGGCAGAGCCTCTGGCTCAACACTGGAGTGGGGGAAAGGAGCTGCTCTCTCCTTCCAAACATCCGAACTCACATCCTTAAACAGAAATTATTTTGCAATCAGTGCCACATAAGCCAGGGGGGCCCAACCATGGCACCCACCAACACATTTCTGGTGCCTGCTGAGTGTTTTTAGGAAGTAGAGCTTTTGCCCAGGTAGAGCTTTTGCCCAGCAAGGCTTCTGACTGGCTTGTGCAGGTTTTTTAAAATGTTGCTTCGGCAGCAGCTGTCACTCCAGCAGGGGGATCGACAATAGGGTTACCAGATGTCCTCTTCTCTTGGTGTCTGTCTTCTTTGGGGATATTTTTTAAAAATGGAGGGAAAAATGTCCTCTTTCCTCGGTTGGAAGTTTAGGAATATTCCTAGTGAGTAGCAATTTTCACAACTTAAAATAGTAGGGTCTGGGCCACGGTGACTCAGAGGTTAAGATGCTGACCTGGAGACCGGAGGATTGGAAGTTCGGCAGTTCGAGACCCAAGTGCCGTGTGACAGGGTGAGCTCCCCTCTCTGGCCCCAGCTCCTGCCGACCTAGCAGTTCGAAAGCAAGAAACTGCAAGTAGAGAAATAGGTACCGCTTCGGTGGGAAAGGAACAGCGTTCTGTGTGCCCCGGTGTCTAGTCATGCCACATGACCACGGAAATGTCTTCGGACAGTGCTGGCTCTTTGGCTTGGAAACGGAGATGAGCTCCGCATCCCTAGAGTCGGATTTGACTGGCTTTCAAGCAAGGGAAACCTTTCACCTAAATAGTACGGGGTACTGAAGATTGGATTGTCATAGTGAGCACCTGTTTGATGTAGTCAGTTGGGAAATATGTCCTCTTTTTTGCTTTTCAAAGTATGGTAACCCTGACTACAGGGTTACTGAACATAAGCTGTAGCAATCATTTTGTGGCTAGCACCGCCTCCTGCAGCAGCCATTTTGTTGGCCCTCCAGAGGAACTGGATGGCCACTGTGCGAGACAGGATGCTGGACTAGATGGACCCTCACTGGTCTGATCCAGCAGGGCTCTTCTGAGGTTCTTGTCAGGGGAAGGCCTCGGCCTCTCTGCCCTGTTGCTGGACCTCCAGGACTGGTTGGTCACTGTGAGGCAGGATGCTGGATTAGATAGACCACTGGTCTGCTCCAGCAGGACTCTTCTGACGTTCTTCACTCCTGTGAGGGAAAAGGACCCTTATTCTGGGATACAAATGGCGGTGTTATAGCAGCATTCTCTTCGGTGCAGGAAGGGAGAATGCCTCTTTTACGACAGCGCCCACCACTTACTTTTTAAAAACGCATGGATTCATTTTTTTTTTAAAAGCAAATCTGCTATCTGACTAGTGGGGGCCCAGGCCCATGGCCAGCATTTTTTTAAAAGAGGGGGGCCTTTTAAAAAACCGCGAGGCACTGAAATTTGCAGCCCTCGCTTCTCCCCCAAAGAATTTAAATGCTTTGGGGGAGAAGTGGGGGCCATGCACCTGCACTTCAAGCCACAAATTCGAGGCATGGAGCACAGGTGTGTGCACATGCCCCCTGCTTTAACTGCTTTGGGGGAGAAGTGGGGCCCATCCAGCGGGCTCCCCCAAGCACTCCTCCAGGCTCTCGGCCCGTTGCAGGAGCGGGTCAAAGAAGCCAGTCTCCCAAGGCTGGCCGAGCCGCCCTCGGCCTGGCATCCGTGCTAGCACGGACGGTGCGCGTCTTGGAGGCTGGGAATTCCGAGGAGAAACGCAAAACGCCCGCCTGTTCTTCTGGAGAGTGGGGCGCAGTTAGCCCAACAGCGCCTCCCCCCCATTGCTTCTCCCTCAAAGCATTCAAAGGGACCCTTTAAAATGCTTTGGGGGAGAAGCGGGGCCTGCTTGTGTGTCAAGCCACGAATTCGTGGCTTGGAGTGCAGGTGTGCGCGGCCTCCCGCCCACTTCTCCCCCAAAGCCATGGGGCCTTGGGAGGAAGTCGGGGGGGGGGGGGGGCAGGAGGCCTCACTGTACCTACGGGCCTGTGGGAGGCACCTCCTTAGTCGACCAAGATTACATTTTGTAGATGGAAGCTGACTGGACACAGCAACCCTGAATTGTAAGTCTGAAAACAGAGAGGACGACAGACGAGCCCAGATTGTTAGAAAATGCTTTTATTTCAATCAAGTATATCATAAACAAAACCCAGTAGATGCACTAACACACAATCAATTCCCTACATTTTTTTTTTCCTTTCGAGAAAATGTTATTTTTTAAATAAAGCTAATTCTGGTCCACAGATGGCCCTTTCTAAAGCAAGAGAAGGAAAATAAAATCCTATCTTTTTTTTTTTATCCCCCCCCCCCCCCCCCTTGGGACAAAGTGCTGGAATGAAAACAAATGCCGGAAGCAGACTGGGTTGACACGAAAGAAGGGGGGGGGGGGGACTGTTGCCACTTGGACACTTTTCGGAAGCTGCGATGCCACGCCCGGGGCAAAGAGGGCAGCGAAGGCGGGGGGGGGGGGGGGATCTGCCTGGAGAGAGACTGGCACCCTGGCTGGCAGTCAACGAAACGATCATCTTACTTTTAAGGCCAAAACACTGGGGTCGACCCAAGGTGTGGCTCGGCGCTCTTTCACTCCAGCTCATTTAAACCACCCAACTACAAAAAGGATGAGACCCGAATTCCCCCTCCCCTCCCCTCCCCGAGGTTGTCTATGCAAACTTCCAAACCGCTTGTTTGCCCTAAGCAGAGTTTCCTGCACTCACACATCCAGTGCGTGTTCACAAAAAAGTCTTCTTGGAGTCTCCCTCTCTGAAATTCAAAGTCTCAGAGGGTTTTGCCCTCTATCCCATAGATGGAACTTCATCTCGGCATGGCACACCAGATGCGAGGGGCGATGCTAGGTTCCCCAAGGACTTCTCGTAGCCTTCTCCCTCGCCCCCCCCCCATCCCAAAGCTTAAACCGTCCCTTCCTCTCCCCTAAGTCCTGCCTAGAGGTTCTTCCAGTTTCTCTGTGGAAAACAGCAATGGTGGTGGACTGCCGATACAGACACAATAAATATATTTGGAAATGCCACCGGGTTAGGGCAGGCAAACCGTATGAACGACGCATCACGGGAAGCAAATTATGTTCCCTGTCTCCACCCCCACCCCCCAATATCTGCCACAGATAACTGGGGTCTATGGCTCAGGAAAGTCTCTGCGGTAGTGTATAAGAGTGACAGGATGAAGGTGATCTGGGTTCAAGTCCCACCCTGCCATGAGGTTCTTTGGGTGCTCCTCAGCCCGTCCCTCTCGGCCTAACCCCAC
This sequence comes from Lepidodactylus listeri, assembly GCA_029233225.1. Taxonomy (NCBI): domain Eukaryota; kingdom Metazoa; phylum Chordata; class Lepidosauria; order Squamata; family Gekkonidae; genus Lepidodactylus; species Lepidodactylus listeri. The sequence continues at coordinate 37,431,526 of JARCFY010000020.1, forward strand.
CCCTTGGGGTCATTGTGAGGATAAAATGGAGGAGGACCTGGCACACTCCTTAGGGGAAGGGGCCGGGATAGCAGCACGGCAGACAGAGAGGGTCAGTACTACCTGGCATGGTTGGTTTTGTGGGAGGAAACGATTCTTCCCACGGGGCTCGAAACATGGCCAAGCCACTCGCAGCCGGCCTTGCAAACCGCACCAGGAAGAATCTGCAGGTTGTAGCGCAGCGTCCCTCCCCCCCCCCCCCCCCCAGCTCTCCAAGTTGACCTCCGCTTCCTTTTAGACATGGCTTTCTAATTTTGGTAGCTGAAACACGGGAGGGCCTTTTATACGCCGGAAGCTTTCGGTATTTTAAAACAAAAGCCCTTGCAACAAGATCCTGTCGACGTACACCCCGATCAAACAAACCTCCAGAGGTAGTTACAATCACCTCCAAGTGTACCGGATGCTCAGTCCAAACAAGAAGGCTTGTTAGGGACCCAGGGCATTTGGTTGGCGATCGCCAGATCCACAAGTTTTAGACTAGATGACTTTACCCCCTTGACTGAGAGTGTGCTGCCTTGCTTGGATTAAAAAAAGAAAGTCCTTTAGATGGACTGCCTGCCTTGAGTGGGTGGGGTCAGGATTAGACCCCACTGCCGCCACCACCTTGGTTGTCTAGAAATGTGTCAAAACACACACATAAACCAGATCCCAGCTCTACAGCAGCCGGTTAAGACTAAAATCTGTCACCCACTCCTTTGGGCTTCTCCTTCCTGATATCCGTGGACAAGGGCTAGATTGGAGTCCGGTAGCCCCTCGGTGACCGACAAGAATTTTGGGGCACGAGCTTTCTCCCTTTGCCAGATTCATCAAGGGAGCGTTAACTCTCAAAAGTTTATATGCCGAAGGTCTTGCTGGTCCTCAAAGGTGCTACGAGACTCGAATCTAGCCGTTGTGCAAGGACGTCACAGCGAACACCAGCGCTCTGGTGCAGACAGATAACCACCGCACGTGCACAAACACATCACAAATCCCGGTCTGCTTTTTGACACACAATTCCAACGCCACATGGTTGTTCCGCCGGGAAAATATCCCGCCTCTTCTATTTATCGATCTGCTCCTCCTCCACACCGGGGAAAAGATAGGAGGGCTTACCGATTCCCGGCCCCCAAAGAGACTGAGAGAGCACCCGCTCAGGGAATACAGCTTTTCGTTTAATTAGAAGACGGTTTCGACAAAAAATCAAACTCCACACACAACGGAAAAGGAATGACAAAACGTTAGCAAAACTTTTTTTTTTTTAAAGGAAAGGAACACGAAAATAGCGCCGTCTTTTTAATGTAGTGTGAATGCGGCAAAAAAACCCCTCCTTGTGTGTGTACGTATGAAAAGAATCACAGCCAAGCACGTGGAGGGAAACCGTGTCCGAGGCCGCCTCTCCAGCTTGCAATTCTGTGCAGCAAAAAGTGCCCCGATTAAGCTCCCTGATAGATTTTATTGCACTTAAGAAAAACAAAAACAAAAATCAAAATAAAGTAAAAAGCTTAAAGTCCTAACAACCTACCGAAAGGCCCTCCCTTACTTGGGCAGGCAGTTTTTTCTCTGGTCAGTCTATACAAAACAATAATAACAATAATAATAATAATAATAATAATAATAATTTTGCTTAAATTATAGAGATTAGTACCGTAAATCTCTTGCAGAGAGTTCGCTTCACGTTAGCAGGGAGTAGTCCGTCACAGACAGGAAAAACAGATATATACATATTTATATATATATATATTCTCAATTCCTGCTAGAAGTTTGGAGGAGGGGCGCAGGGGTTCAGTGATCACAGTGGGATACTGGAGATCAGAAGGGGCGGGGGGCAGGAAGCTCAGAGCGCCGGTTCCTCCTGACACCAAACTTTGCAAAGGAAATGCAGGATGTTTTTCATCACCCCGGCCGGTCTTTGACTAAGACAGACTGCATCGTTCTAGAATTGTGGAGGAGTCTCTCTTTGCTCCTGCTCCTGAGCACGCTTCTTTCCTCGGAGACGGGGAGAGAGAGAGAGAGACTCCTGTCTTTGGGACTACCTGCAAGACCTTTCGCACCTGACTTTTCGGCTCGTCTGAACGAAACTTCAAGGTCTCTTTCCACGCTCTTTCTCCCCCCTCGACCCAACAGGGATACAGGAGGAGAAAGATGGCGCAGAATTGGGGTTCTTCCACAATCCTTGAAACTTCGGCTTCTCTCTCATGGGCAACAGCGCTGTAGCCTGGGGGGACGTCACCAAAAAAAAAAGTCCTTTCCCTGAGAAATAGTCAGCCCCCTCCCCACAAACCTTCCGCAGCAACCCTCCAGTTTTGATACTGAAGACGAAACCAATTTTGACAGGGGGGCTTTCCTGCCACGAGATTCAGTCCCCTTCCCCCAGAACTGTACACAACTTTTAATAATGGTTCACGATTCAGCAACTGGTAACCCCCCCCCCCCTTTCATTAAGGAAAAGAAACTTTGGTTTGGAGGTGTTTGACCTCGCTCTTTAAAAAAAATGTTACTTTGAAGGGCCCCCAGGGTTAAGGGGCAGCTACACGTCCGTCGGGAAGGATCAATTTTCCTATTCGACTGTTCGTAGTGAGATGCCACAGCTAGGTTCCCGATCCGCTGCTCGGGGACGTGCGGGAACCATGGGGACAGCCAGCGATGTGAAGAGGGGACGGGCAACTTAAAAACAACAACAATGAAAAAGGAAACAATAAAGCAACCCCACACATCAGCAGCATCCTAAAAGATTTCTTGTGTCCGTCTGGCATCTGGTGTGAAAGAGGTCACTCTCCCTCCCTGCACATCTGCCACTTACTGAGATTTAAGAACAGTCACGATACTTTGACCAAGACTGTTCGCCGCTTTGCCGACACTGCTGTGGCTGTCTACCAAAGAGTCCAGCAGGGTTTGGCTTGAGGAGTCTTTCTAGGAGGTGCGCCGAGGTTGCCCTTCGTTCGCCACGGCCCACCAAGACGAGAAGTGGGAAAGAACAGCTGAAACCACGCTAGTTTCATCCTGTTGGCAGCCAACGGGCGCAAGTAGCCCACCGATGTGCAACAGGGCCTGTGGCCCCCCGGCCTCATCTTAGTGCAATTGCTCCCCAAGGGACGAGAGCGCAGTTGTGCGCGCACAGGAAATCATGCCACTGTTCTCTCTTCTTTTTTGCATTTGGTGCGACTTCCAGATTTTGGGGGAATGAAGAGGGGGGGCCCTCTGCAAACTAGGAGGTGGCCAACTGGTTCCAAAATGGTCACGGGGGCAAAAAGGAAAACTGTTCCCATTCAGTTGTGGTAAACAGACAAACAAACAGTGAAAAGAAGGGCACAGTTATGAGGAAACCGAGAAAATAAATAATCATCTGTGCTCTGAGCAGCAGCTTGGGCCGACAGAAGATCTGCAGAAACCGCCTGATGACACTGCCGCCTCCGATACAGGAGAGCCGCTGCCATCTCCCCGCAGTCTTGGAAAAAGGATTCTTCTGGAACCTGCGCAAGCACTCATAGTGCAGAGAAAGCAAAAATACAGTGTGCCCTCCCCCACACTCATTTTTGGGTTTTGTTTTATTTTAAAGTCCATTTTAACCCGTTCATCCATAGTTCACAAGTCTGTGTCCTTGCAGTTTAACTTGGGAGAGAAATTCCGGAAGGAAAAACCCTGCAAGTGGGCCCCCCCCCCAAGGGGTGGTGTGGGTGGAAGGGGTTCAGAGCCGGACAGAAACAGCGAGACTTTGCGCTGTCCTCAAAGCAAGGAAGCTCTCCTCTTGGTCAAGGTCTTCTCGACTTTTCCCCTTGCCCCGAAGGCCTCCCCCCTCCTTGCTTTTCTTGGAGGGAAGAGGAGTCGAGAAGGAGCACGTGGGATGGGGGAGAAAGGAACACAGGAGCTGAGATTGTAAGTGAGCACAGCTGTTCCGCCAGAAAGAAAAGAGGGGGGGGGGAATAGCAGAGGGAGGGGGAAATCACGTTGCCTCTGTATTGCAAACTCAGCTTTTTCCCCCAGTGTCACATGGCGAGGGAAGGGAGTAGAACTATACAGGTGCTTCCCGGAATGCCCGGCACTGAAAAAGAGGAGGGGAGGAAGGGAAGAGACATTCAGAGGATCAAAGTCAGAAGGTCGGAGTCAAAGGCCATCCCCTGGATCCCCCGGCACTTTGTCGACGCTTCCATCTACACAATTGCAGGTTACTGAAATGTCAACATGGGTGCTTTTTAAAAAGCATGCTCCCCCCCCCCCCCCCAGTGCCAAAGAAACGTTTACAATGCCCCGTTACTGTACCATTTTTCCAGCCCTCCCCAGTTCTCTCCGCTCTGGCCAATGGCAGCCCTCCCCGCTTGAAACCGTCCCCCAACAGAATCCCATGGGTTCTACCAGCATCCAACCTGTCTTCACTCCGGCAGACAGGCCCATAGCCAGGATCAGGGGCATTTAAATCTAAATTAAATTACAGTTAATTCAATTTATCTGAATGCCTGTCCTTAAAGGGGGAGGCTCCGAGCCTGTTTCCGGTCCTTCCTTTCAAGGAACAGGGCAGTGAGCGCATCAGTTCCTACGAAAAAGCAGCTCAGAGGGCATTTAAGTGCCTTCAGAAGGCATTTAAATGCCTTTTCAGTTCCCTTCCACAAGGCAAGAAGGCTTAGAAGGGCACCTTCAATACATCTCCAGCAATCTCCCTTTCTGCTAGCCCACTAGGTCAAGGCAAAAAATAAGGTTTCTGGCGTGGCTGGGGGGGGGGGGGCTTTTAATTAAAGGGGCAGGGCCCCCAAATGCCCCACCATAGCTACAGGCCTGCAGGCGGATGCACCTTTAAGGATCTGACTGTCGCTTCTGAGATGCTGACGGACCAGAGCATCTGAGTGCAGTCTTACTTCAAAGCACGGAAGGCAGAAATTGGATGGACAGAGCAATCCTACACAGATAGGTTCAGGAGAGTGGCCGTGTTGGTTTGTGGTTAGAAGAGCAAAGTTTGGGCGCTTTCACACATGCTGAAGAACACAGTTCCAATCCACTTCAGTTACTGTTTTGCAAGTGGATTTGGCCATTTCACACAGTAAAATCCAGTTGCAAAGTGGATTGAAAGTGCGTTATTTAGTGTGCACGAAAGCGGCCTTTGTGTCCAGTAGCATCTTGAAGAACAAGGAAGTCTCCAGAGTGTACGCTTTTGAGAGTCAAAGTTCCCTTCAAAAAGCTTAGACCCTGGAATTCAGGCCTGTAGCCAGGATTTCATGGCTTCTGGGGCAAATTTCTTTCTGGTGGGGCAGAAGTTCTCAGCGCAGAAAGAAAAGCCATTTAGCCAATAGAAAGCTGTTACCAGGAGAGATCGCTAAACTGCAAGCTGCCAACCGCTTGAGACGACAGTTCTCAGCTGCTGCAAGTTAATCACTTCCACCAGCCTAAGCAAAAATCCTGATAACGAGCCGGCAGGTGGGGGGATGACTTCTACAGTCAAGAAAGCTGACCCAGACAGGACGCTCGGCTCACAGAGACAGTGCTCTACCGCGACTCCCTGGTCTGTCCCGAAGGGCGTCTTCCCTTACCTCAAGTGTCACATTGGTTCTTGTCCCATCTCTAGGCTCGCATCCAACAGCAGTTCCTCCAGCTCCTTCTCGTTCTTGGAACAGCTCAGCTCTGGAAAACAGAGGGTGGGTGGGGGGAAGAGTTGGAAGATTCAGCCAGTCACAAAGCCACCCATTTAGAGCCACGTTGGGAATGTCTATCTGGCCCTACGCGTCTGCGTCAGTTCCTTACGGAAGCCAGGCCTGCGCAGAGCTGAGCGATGTTTCGGAATAAGTCAGGGAAGAGGAAAGGGATGCTGGCTACGTGATGAGAAATCCCAGAACGCTTCAGGTCAGCTTCCTTATCCAAGCAACTTCCTTCTCTCCCTTTAACGGTTCCGACGTAACTTTGATGATCTGCTGATTCCAGAGCAGCAGAAAAGAGCGGGAGTCCAGGAGCACCTTAACGACTAACCAACTTTGTGGCAGGGGAGAAGCTTTCGTGAGTCCCTGCTCGCTTCTTCAGACTGTAGCAGCGGCTCCCGAAAGCTCCTCCCCTGCTACAAACTTGGTTAGTCGTCAAGGCGCTACTGGACTTTGGCTCTTTTCTGCTGCTGCAGACAGACAAACACGGCTACCCTTCTTGAAGAAGTAAGCGGTGACTCCCGAAAGCTCCTCCCCTGCCACCAATTTTGTTAGTCTTTAAGGTGCTCCTGGACTCTGGCTCTTTTCTCCTACTACAGGCAGACTAACATGGCAACTCTTCTTGAAGAAGTGAGCGGTGACTCCCGAAAGCTCCTCCTCTGCCACAAACTTTGTTAGTTTTTAAGGTGCGCCTAGACTCTTGCTATTTTCTACTGCTACAGTAGGCAGACTAACACGGCTACCCTTCTTGAAGAAGTGAGCAGGGACTCCCGGAAGCTCATCTTCTACCACAAATTTTGTTAGCCTTGAAGGTGCTCCTGGACTCTTGCTATTTTCTACTGCTACAGTAGGCAGACTAACACGGCTACCCTTCTTGAAGAAGTGAGCAGGGACTCCCGGAAGCTCATCTTCTACCACAAATTTTGTTAGCCTTGAAGGTGCTCCTGGACTCTTGCTATTTTCTACTGCTACAGTAGGCAGACTAACACGGCAACCCATCTTGAAGGAGTGAGCCATGGCTCCCGCAAGCTCCTCCCCTGCCACAAATTTTGTTAGCCTTTTAAGGTTATACTAGACTCCTGCTGTTTTCTCCTGCTACAGACAGATGAACACGGCTACCCTTCTTAAAGAAGTGAGCAGGGACTCACGCAAGTTCCTCCCCTTCCACAAATTTTAACCATTTTCAAGGTGCTCCAGGACTCTTGCCCTTTGCTGCTGCTGCAGACAGACTAACACGGCTGCCCATCTGGAAGAAGTGTGCAGTGACTCCCGAAAGCTCCTCCCCGGCCACCAATTTTGTTAGTCTTTAAGGTGCTCCTGGACTCTTGCTCTTTCCTACTGCTACAGACAGACTAACATGGCTACCCAGCTCAATCTATGAGCACAGGAAGGCGTTGCTAAAGCTAGCATGGGTATTTCACAACTGTCAGTAGTGAAGAGCCATTATAACAGAATTCCATTTGATGAACGAGTTTGCTTTTGTGCCCGAGGTTTACAGCAGATCGGGGAAGATGTTATGTTTTCTATCACGATTGTCAGGGAAACGGGATTTGAACAAACTTGTAATGCTCCTGGCGGGTAGAAGTCAATGGATAACTTTGCAAATGGCAACGTTTATTGCTGTGGTGGTTAAGACTAAGACAAAGTTCTCCTGACGCAAGTCCTACTGATGAATGGTTTTATTATCATAAGTAATTTTTGTTACGGTGTAGTTTATCATTAAAGAAGACATTAAGACATTAATCTTTGTTATTTAGGTTGTGAATTTTATTCCATTGCTGGGGAATGTAACTGTTTGTGTTGTGACTTTTATGATCCTGTGTTCGTTGCTGGCTATGACTTGGAGCAAATGCATAAAAGGTACTTGATACAAATGTCAGCAATAACTTCGCTGGAACACATGAAGCTGCCTTACACTGCATCAGAAAACTGGTCCATGAAGGTCAGTTTAGTCTACTCAGACCAGCAGAAGCCCTCCAGGCGGAGGTCTTTCCCATCCCCTCCTGCCTGGTCCTTTGAGCTGGAGATGCGGGGGATCGAACCTGGGACCTTCTGCATGCCAAGCAGAGGCTCTTCCACTGAGCCACAGCCCCACTTCATGGCTCTCCAGGGTCTCAGGCAGAGGTCTTTCCCATCCCCTCCTGCCTGGTCCTTTGAGCTGGAGATGCGGGGGATCGAACCTGGGACCTTCTGCATGCCAAGCAGAGGCTCTTCCACTGAGCCACAGCCCCACTTCATGGCTCTCCAGGGTCTCAGGCAGAGGTCTTTCCCATCCCCTCCTGCCTGGTCCTTTGAGCTGGAGATGCCAGGGATCGAACCTGGGACCTTCTGCATGCCAAGCAGAGGCTCTGCCACTGAGCTACTCTTTGTATAATAGAGGAACTCCTCTCCTGCATTGCACAGTGCTCTCGGGGGGGGGGGGGGGGGGACGACACACACACACTCCCTCTCTCTCTCTTACCATGTTCCGCAGCGCAACTGGCCATTTTGCAGTCGCGCCCCAAGGACGCGTCTGGCAGTGCATGGGCAAAATCCGTCCTTAGTCCATTAGGCAGCGGAACGCTGAGCACTGCACCTGCGCAAAGCCCTGAGTTCATCTTCTCGGTACCTGAGCTGGAGCTCGGTACAGAGGCCGACGTTTCGGAGCTGGCCATCGACACGGCAACAGTCTCATTCGCCTGCCCGTCCGAGCAGTCAGTCTTTGTCGGCCGGCTCTGGGCAGGAGGGTTCACCTGCTGTAGTGGGCTGGCCTGCGGAAGAGGCCCTCCCTCTTGCCGCACGCTCTTTTCTTCTGCCTTTTCCGGCAGGCTCTCCACCCGCGTCACCACGAAGATTTTGTGGCCTCGGCCGGGGCTGGAGACCGCGATCCGCCTCTCGTTCCCGGGAGAGCTGGTTTGCGGTGGGGCCCCGCTCGTAACTCCCACTCGAGATTCACATTTTATTTCTTCTGTAGTGTTCGGCGGGGGGGCTCCGGTCTCAGGGCTAAGGGCCTCCTTGGCCTTTACGGGGGAAAGACACGCCTTGGGGGGATCGTTACGCTCCGGCTCCCTGCCTTTCTGCGGCTGAGCAAGATCCTTCATCTCCAGCTTTTCGTCGTCCTCTTCGTCCGTGTCTGAATCCGACTCGGATGACTCGTTGCTGCCGTCGACGGCCGTCTTCTCCGTGGTCCCGTTCTCCTGGGATGTTAGCGCCTCCCCAACTTCCTCTCCCTCTTCCAGCGTGGGTGTCGTGTCGCCGTTGGGCCCGCCGTCTTCCACGGGGCCCTCTTCGAGGGGTTCGGTGATGGTGATTTCGGGCATCGAGGCGGACTGCTGAAGCTTCTGCTCTTTCTCTTCCTTCTCTTTGGCCAGGACGAAGTTACGCTTGCAGCCGTTTTGGATTTCGGTCAGGAGGGCCTTCTGGGTCTCAATGAAGCTCTTCACCTGCAACGGGAGCAAGAAAGACGGCTGAGATGAGCAACGGGGCACGATTGTGAGCAGTGTCGCTTGGAAGACATGAAGCGGCATCACTTACTTTGAGGAAATGATCAAGCCGCTCGGCCCAAGGAGGCGGGTGTTGCGACTAGTCACTGAATTTATAGACTCCTTTCTCGAACGAGAAGCAAGGCGAATGTACAATCTAAAACAGATTCAGGCCCTACTCGTATCTGACAAAGGGAGATTTGACTCTTGAAAACTCATAACCTGAAAGTCTTCTTGGTCCCTTAAGGCACTACTGGACTTGAATCTAGCTCTTCTACGTGGCTGCCCTCTGAAACTATACAATTTAAAACAATGCAATAAGAACAGAGAATGTGCAACTGGCAATATGGGTGGGGGGTGGGAATGCACTGAAAACAGTTACCGTACGTAAAAATAATATCGCGCGGCTGCACTGCGAAATTGGCAAAGAATACAATAAACACTGTAAAATATACAAGGCGCATAATGATGGAAGCTGGCTAAATGTCACAGATGTTAAACAACCTTGTTCCCAATTATAAAAATGCTCTCCCTGCTCCCCCAAAAGTTCCGTTTTACCCTAGCTCTGTTAGGTCTGGCTGCCCGAGGCTGCTACTGGATAGCTTGGAAAAAACTGGAGAGCCAGTTTGGCGTGGAACAGCAGTCACTGGGGGCCTGGGGGGGAGGTATTTGTGAATTTCCTGCATCGTGCAAGGGGTTGGACTGGATGACCCTGGAGGTCCCTTTCCAACTCTATGATTCTATGAAGTTGAAAGGGAACCCACATAGCCCCAGTTGGAAGAGGAGAATCTCGGAGACTGGGCTTTTCGTGGCCGGAGATTCGATCAAGTGAGCAGTTGTGCTGGCCAAAGAGTCAGGCCAGGAGGGAGCCTGTACAGCTTCGGCCCACTGGTAGGAAGGGGGACCCCGAAAGTTCTTAGCCGTCCAGGTTCAAATCTCTACTCCGCCAGGGAAGCTCACTGGGTGATCTTGGGCCAGTCACTCTCAGCCTGATAAGCGTCACAGGGTGGCTGTTATGACAAACAGAAGGAGGGTAGAATGATGCATTGAGGGGAGGGGCTGTGGCTCACTGGTAGAGCATCTGCTTGGCATGCAGAAGGCCCTGGGTTCAATTCCTGGCTTCTCCAGTTAAAAGGATTGGGCAGTAAGTGATGTGAAAGACCTCCGCCTGAGACCCTGGAGAGCCACCAAGTCGGGCTGTAGCTCAGTGGGAGAGTCTCTGCTTGGCATGCAGAAGGTCCCAGGTTTGATCCCCGGTTAAAAAGGGACTGGCCAGTAGGGGATGCAAAAGACCTCAACCTGGGACCCTGGAGAGCCACTGCCAGTCTGAGTAGATAAGACTGACTGTGATGGACTAAGGGTCTAGTTTCGTATAAGGCAGTTTCCCATGATGATGCAAAGGAAGGCCAGGTTGAAACAACGACTAATCAAAGAGAAAATCGGTCAATTCCAAGTCAAACCGGATTCTCTTTGTAACACCTTCCCCGCAGGAGAGGAAGATAGACCCTAACTCAAATGGAATCTTGCCACCTATCATGCTTAGGGGATCAACAGTACAGCTTTGGGGGATGCGGGGTGTGTTTAAAGGAGTGCGGTTACCAGAGACAGCCGAGACAGCACTATGCCTGGAAGAAACAACCTTTCGGGAAGGAAACCTGAGCTGCCAAGCATCCAGCGTCGGCTCCAGTGATGCCTTCTGCGCCTTGGGTGGGATCGTATTACCGCCTCTCAATGCGGGCAAGTTTTCAAACGTGACATGGTGGATTTGGTTCTGCAATCCCACTCTGCTGTCAAAATCCAAAGCCAGCCGCCTGCCTTGAGTCGAGAGACTGGAAACCAACCAGGCCAGCACTCAACAGTCCATCTTGCAGCTAAATCTGGGGGAAGATGTCGGGAAAGGTATGCCTTTTTTTGGTCACCTGCAAATTCCACCCGTGCTGCTCTGTGCAGCTGTGTGGCCCAGGTGTTCCCTCTAAGCTGAGTTAGTGTGAGCCAGCTCCCAGTTAGCCTCCAGCTCACACATTTTTGGCTTAGCTCAGAAAGGGTGGCTCCAGAGCAAACAATTCGTTTGCTCTGTAGCCAAATCGCTCGCTCACAGCTTTAATGCCAATAGCTCACAAAGTAGAATTTTTGCTCACAGGACTCCACAGCTTAGAGGGAGCACTGGAAAGGATTTCCTTCTGCTACCCCGCTCTGCCCAAATACGAATTAATTAGGGTCATTTTGTGGATGCCGTAAACTTTAGCTCTATAGCTAATGCTGTTACTACTACTACTATTATTATCTGCCCTCCTTGCGAGCGGGGTCAGGGCAGAGAACAAAAAGGTCTCATAAATACAAACAATCTAAAAAATACATACGAACACATAGTTACATAAAACCATTAATTAATCTAAAATACAGTTTGGTTGTTACCCAAAACCCACAAGGCGCCGTTAATACAGTTTTAAGCCTCAGTTTGCTTTAATTTAACTGGGGGTGGGGGGTGGGTAGAGGCAATTGGTAGGCCAATGGTCGTTGGAGACTATTACCAATAACCATTGAAGTAAAAAAACCCTGCTGTTTAAAGCCAGTGATGTTAAAAGATGTTGCTGTCCTCAACCATATGCTTGGCGGAACATCTCTGCCTTACAAGCCCTACAGAACTGTCGCAGGTCCCCCGCAGGGCCCCGATTTTGGTAGGCGGAGAGTTCCACCGAGTTGGAGCTGAGGACAACCAGAGGCTCTGTGGGCGAGGGACTTCCAACAGATGCAGAATTCCAAATGTCTTCACTCAGCCCGACCGACAATAGCATGGGACAAAAGATGCTCGGGCACACCTTCCCACCCAGCCCGGGCTTACCGATTCCTTTTTGGGCTCCCTGTCGAGGTCCAGTCTGAGCAGGGAGTGGTTGACCTTCAGAGCCAAGGACAAGGCCATCAGCCCCCCGGTTTTGATCTCGTTTTCTCGCAGGTCCAGGCGGAGCAAGCGGGGACTCTCGGCGATGAACTCGGCCACGGCCACCGCACCTGGAGGGCCACAAGAGGTGCCTGTCGTGAATGTGGGGAGCGCCACGGGGAAGGCTTCTCTGCCTCGAGAGGCGGAGAGCCGTCCGGCCTGGTGGGAAGAACGCGAGGCCTGGCTCACCTTCGCACGTCAGCTTGGTCGACGCCAAGCCCAGCCGGAGCACCGAGCGGTTGCCGATCAGCCCGTTCTTCAGGTTGCGGACGCCTTCGTTGCCGATGGGGTTGTGGCCCAGGTTCAGCGTCTCCAGGCTCTGCATGTGAGGCTGAGGGGGCAAGTGAGGAAAGACAGACGGTCACCGCCAGCGTGTTCCCTCTGTGCTGAGTTAGCGTGAGCTAGCTCACAGTTTTTTAGACTCCGGCTCACACGTTTTTTGCCTCAGCTCAGGAAGGATGGCTCTGGAGCAAACTGATGTACGCAGTAGTAGCCAAATGGCTCGCTCACAACTTTAATGCCACTAGCTCACAAAGTGGAATTTTTGCTCACAAGACTCCGCAGCTTAGGGAAAGCATTGGTTACTGCATGCTTAAGGGTTCGTTCAGCCAGCATCCGGCTGGAACCCATGACGCTCAGCTCCTCAGAATTGCCCAACTGCAGGGCTTCAGGCTATCTAACACAGCAGCGAAGTCTGTGGCTCACAGGAGACAAGGCGGGCCTCCACCCCTCCCTACCTGGGGACCCAAAAACTTGTAAAACTTTATATCTTTGAATAAATGAAAACCTATACCTTTGAGTGATTGTTTGTAAACTTGTATTATTGGAATTTCGTATGCAATATGGTAGCAAATTCTAATAATTAGCATGCAATAAACATTGTGTAGTAATGCAGTAGCTCAAATGGTTAAGACGCTGAGTTGCAGACTGGAAGACCAGTAGTTTAGCAGTTCAAGTCCCGAGTGCTGCATGACGGAGTGAGCTCCCGTCTCTGGCCCCAGCTCCTGCCGACCTAGCAGTTCGAAAGCAAGAAACTACAAGTAGAGAAATAGGTACCGCTTCAGTGGGAAGGTAACAGCATTCCATGCACCTTGGACATCTAGTCATGCCGGCCACATGACCACAGAAACGTCTTTGGACAGCGCTGGCGCTTCAGCTTGGAAACGGAGATGAGCACCGCATCCCTAGAGTCGTATTCAATTGGCTTTCGAGCAAGGGAAACCTTTACTTTTTACCTAAACGTTCTGTGCATGGTGTTACTTTGTTACTTGTAATGTTTTCAGTACATGGTAGGAAAAGGACGGGGGTGGGGCTCAGTTCTCAGCACTGAGGAGAGCTGGGGGTGGTGGGGGAGGAGAAGCAGAGGGTTACACCTGGGAGTTCCAGGCGGCGATAGGCTCTGGCGACTTCCTCTCACCTGTGCCACACCTGCCCCAACACTCCTGTCTCCTACGAATGGCGGCACCGCAGTATCAATGAGGAAAAGTGGATGGATTTGCCAGCTGGAGACCCCAAGAAATCTGCTTACAAACAGCTTGCAAGGCATCTTTCTTGGGCTGGGACGGACAATGTTTTCCAGGTGCCGCTGCAACTGGGAGGGGAAACCGACGGTGGGGAAGAAAGGCCTGCACCTCAGCTCAAGGCAGCTTCAGCACTCGGTGAGAGGGACCAGGTTTTCAGAAAGCATCTATGGAGAAAAGTGCTGAATTTGGCCTACGTGACCCCCCCCCAAGGGGGGGCCTGCGGAGCGTGCCTTGGACTCCCCAGCTCCATTCGAGCACCTTAGAGGCCAATGAGTTTTTCAGCGTACGAGCTTTCGAGAGCCGAATCTCCTTTCGTCGGATAACTGACCTAAGAGAGCTTTGACTCTCGAAAGCTCGTATGCCGAAAATTCGGTCGGTCTCAAAGGTGCTCCTGGGGCCGAATCGAGCTCTTCTGCTGCAGACTGACACGGCTAGCCCTCTGCGACGATCCCGGACTCACCAGTGTCACGCCCATGTACGCCATGCCGGTGTGAGTCAGCTGGTTGTTCCACAACACCAACGTGACCAGGCCTTTCCGCTGCTCCTTCAGCCCTTCGCAGACGTAGGCCAGCCCTGCAACGCAAGCGAATACACAAGAGGGATTACAGTGGGTGTGCAGACATGGTATTGACAAATACACTGTAATCAAATGCAAAATTGTTCTAACACAAGTCTCCCTTCAAAGGGTCTTCCTCATTGGACCCATCTGCATAAGAAAAAAGTTAGACTGACTTACATGCGGCTTCTTTAACTGATTATTGCCCCACTGATCATATCCCTAGGCGCTTACGAATTCAAAAAGGTCCCACTATGTAACAAGGCTTGCATATCCAGAATCCTCGTGTGATTTTTGATTTTGACTTTGGATTTTTTTGATCCCTTTAGATTGATTTCCTTGGACTCCTCTGGATCCTTCTTGCTTGACCATTGTATTATGAGATTATGTTATCTTATGTTATTCTAAGTATCATATAGTCATGATTTTTTATTAATACATAACTTATTTTAGAATAATTTTGTGTTTTATTACAGAGTGCTTGGCAATATGGCTGCAGTGGCTCAGAGGTTAAGGTGCTGAGGTGCAGGTCGGAAGGTCCGTAGCTTGGCAGTTCGAGACCCGAGTGCCGCATGACAGAGTGAACACCCGTCTCTGACCCCAGCTCCTGCCAACCTAGCAGTTTGAAAGCAAGAAACTGCAAGTAGGTAAATAGGTACTGCTTTGAAGGGAAGGGAACAGCGTTTTGTGTGCCTCAGCGTTTAGTCATGCCGGCCACGTGACCACGGAAAAGTCTTTGGACTCTTCGGCTTGGAAACGGAGATGAGCACCGCCCCCCACAGTCAGATTTGACTGGCTTCCTAGCAAGGGAAAGCTTTCCCTTTTACTTTATTATTTGTCAATACTGTGTCTGCAATGCAAGCGGACAGACGGCTTCAGTGAAATGAGAGGGATGGTGGGGGGGAACGGAGGGGAGCCACTGCCTGCCTTTTGCACAAGCCAAGCCCTCCCTCGGCACACACAGGCTCAGCCGAGCCTTCTCCTCCTTCCTGTGGACTTCCGCTCCAGCAGCCGGGAAATGGCTCACAGCTCGAAATATTTTTCTTGTGGAAGATAGTAGCTGACGGTATTCTATATCTATATTTTTATGTAGTTAGGTTAGAAATGGCTGTATTTGTATTAGTTTTGATTACTTTTATACACTTTTAAATTTGTATACCTTAATTTTTGTATTTTATTAGGCCATGATCACTTTTTTCTTATTTGTATTCTGGTCATGGACTATAAATAAAATAAAATAAATAAGACTTCGGCAGTCTATGGCAGGACTGGGCTAGGAGAAACAGGGCTTGTTGGAGATGTAGAAGAAAAAGAGATTGGATTTATACCCCGCCCTTCACTTGGGAGCCTCAGAGCGGCTTACAAACTCCTTTCCCTTCCCCTCCCCACAACAGACACCCTGTGAGGTAGGTGGGGCTGAGAGAGCTCTGAGACAACTGTCCTTGAGAGAACAGCTGGTACAGAGCTATGGCTTGCCCAAGGTCATCCAGCAGCTGCAAGTGGAGGAGTGGGGGATCAAACCTGGTTCTCCCAGATTAGAGTCCGTGCACTTAACCACTACACCAAACTGGCTCTTAGTTTGTATTGAAGGTGCCACTCTTGAGTACCCTTCTAAGCTTTCTTGCCCTGTAGAAGGGAAAAAGAAAGGAGCTTTCTTTTTCCAGGTTCCATGATGCCCCCCCCCCCCCCCAAATTCCACAATGGGAGGGAGAGGGAAATCTGGGAGCAAGCCACAGTGCTTTCACCCCGGCTGCTGCCAGCAGTGGGCAGCGGGAGCCTCTCCTCAAAAATAAGGTTTTGGGCATGGCTCTTTGTGGGGCGGGCCTTTTAATTAAGTGGGCAGGGCCCCGAAATGCCCCCTTAGTTAAAGGTAGCTACTTAATGAAAACGTAGCTACGGGCCTGAATTAGGTGAAGCTCCAAAACTCCAACCGTGTAGTTAAGAAAACTCTAGACCCCTCAACGTTGTCTTAATGAGGAGCACCGATTCCCTTTTCAGCCTGCAGCCCACTCGGCCATCCTGGACCATGCAGGGAGTTCCCTATAGACGTGGGGGAGACAAAAGGAGGACTTCCCCCCCCCCCAACGCAGACACACACTCACCTGAGTCCAGGATGTGGTTATTCCTCAGGTCTAGGATCTGAATGGAACAGTTGAACTTCAGGAGGTTGCCGAGCTGAGCCGAGTCCTGGAGGCTGTTCAGCTTGTTGTCGGCCAGGTAAAGCTCTCTCAGGTTCACGTTCATTTTCAGAGCGGTCGCTGGGGAAGGAGATGGAGAGGGGAAGGGGGGGGGGGCGTCAGTGAGAAGCACCGGCCTGCCCACCTGCTGATGGCACCCCCCCCCCCAGCATTTGGCTTGCCAGATGTGATGCCCACGCCAGAAACGCACGCAGGTTCCCCTCGTATCCCCTTCTGTCTGAGCCAGTCACCGAGTACGCTGGGGGGGGAGGCAAAGATGAAGAAGAAGAGAAGAAGAGATTGGATTCATACCCCGCCCTTCACTCACTTGGAGTCTCATAGCGGCTTACAAATTCCTTTCCCTTCCCCTCCCCACAACAGACACCCTGTGAGGTAGGTGGGGCTGAGAGAGCTCTGAGACGACTGTCCTTGAGAGAACAGCTGGTACAGAGCTATGGCTTGCCTAAGGTCATCCAGCAGGTGCAAGTGGAGGAGTGGGGAATCAAACCCGGTTCTCCCAGATTAGAGTCCGCGCACTTAACCACTACATCAAACGGACATATATTTACTATATACGGTTAATATATAATAATCTGTGTGGCCCCTTCCAACTCTGTGATTCTACGATTCCTAGGATGGCCTGATTGAGAAGAAGAAGAAGAAGAAGAAGAAGAAGAAGAAGAAGAAGAAGAAGAAGAAGAAGAAGAGATTGGATTTATACCCCGCCCTCCACTCCCCAAGGGAGTCTCAGAGCGGCTTACAAACTCCTTTTCCCTTCCCCTCCCCACAACAGATACCCTGTGAGGTAGGTGGGGCTGAGAGAGCTCTTTCCCAAGCTGTCCTTGAGGGAACAGCTGGTACAGAGCTATGGCTTGCCCAAGGTCCTCCAGCCAGGTGCAAGTGGAGGAGTGGGGAATCAAACCCGGTTCTCCCAGATTAGAGTCCGCGCACTTAACCACGACACCAAACTGACTCTGCTCCCCACTTTGGCTCTGTCTTAAAACCACCCCGCCTGCCAACCCGGTGGCCAACTGCTGGCCTCTGTTCTTACGGCTAACGAGCTAGTTCTGGACTTGGGTTGCAACTTGGGTTGCAACTCAGGAAGGTAAGGCCAACCGGATGCCTTGCGCTGGGGGGGTGGAGGAAATCCCTGCCAAGCTGCGGCCAGCTTATGGCAACCCTGTAGGGGCTGGCGGGGCAAAAGACATTCAGAGTTGGTTTGCCCTTGCCCGCCTCTGTGTAGCAACCCTGGACTTCTTTGGGGGTCCCCCATCCAGGCACTAACCAAGGCCCTCCCTGCTTCGCTTCTGAGATCTGGCGAGATCGGGCTAGTGCGGGAAGGCATTGTTTATTTGCCTGTGTCGGACTGAACTGACAAAGACTCTCTGCGGCTGGAGGCAAGGAACGCTACCTGCTGCTCAAAGGGCTGATGAAGAGTTAGAAAGCGGTGGCTGCAACTGAAGATGTGAAAAACTCCGAGACCAGACTCACTTATTCTTCCCACCACACGGCAGCTGGGTTGCCTCCCTCCCAGCCATCTAATTTCACACAACTCCATCCGCTTGATCATGAAGCCTGTGTCCCCCCCAACAGTGAAGGGGATACACAGTCCGAGAACCCAGACCTTCCCTTCCCCTCGTCCACAAAAGCCTGGAACGAAAAACAAGGACGCAAGGGCAGACAGAGCCGGGCGTCCGTCCTTGCGCCCCCGGGACAGAACGTAACTGAAGGAGACTCCCTTTGCAAGCCTCATCTATTATTGGTGTAGGGTTGCATTTTAAAGTTCCTCGGGCCGGCTCCAATTCATTATTAAAGCTGTCGGCACGGTCTGTGCTTTAAGATTGAAGTTGCTTGTTCTAGCTCATCCTACCCCCCCTCGATTTGAGAGACTAGGGGTGCCAGAATCAGCAGCCGGACCTGGCTTTTGGTATCCAGAAAAACAAAAATTAACTGATACAGACTAGCTCCTGCAGCCTGGGCTGAATGGGGTCTCTGCAGAACCATCGAGCTGGAAGGGACCATACAGGCCATCCTAGTCCAACCCCCTGCCCAATGCAGGAACGGCCTAGAGCATCCCTGTCAAGCGTCTGGCCAGCCGCTGCTTGAAGACTGCCAGGGAGGGGGAGCTCACGGCCTCTCTAGACTCTCTAGGCAGTCAAAATACAGAATCATAGAGTTGGAAGGGGCCACTGTGGCCATCTAGTCCCACCCCCTGCTCAGCACAGGATTGGCCCAGAGCATCCCTGACAAGTGCTGGTCCAGCTGCTGCGTGAAGACTGCCAGGGAGGGGGAGCTCACCACCTCCCTCAGCAGCCGATTCCACTGCTGAAAAACTCTTACTGCAATTTTTTTTTAAATCCTAATATCCAGCCGCTACCTTTCTGCCTGTAATTTAAGCCCACTACCACGAGTCCTCTCCTCTCTTGCCAACAGAAACAGCTCCCTGCCCTCCTCTGAGTGACAGCCTATTAAAGACTCAGAGAGAGCAAACCTGCCCCCCCCCCAGCCTTCTCTTCTCCAGACTGAACATTCCCAAGTCCCTCAGCCTTTCCTCGTAGGGCTTCTTGGTCTCCAGGCCCCCAATCCTCTTTTGTCACTCTCCTCCACCAGAACTGCATTCTGCCTACATTCTTTTGGAAGCGAGGCCACCAGAACTGCACACAGAACTGACCAAGCCGGCGTACAACAGGACCAGGACATCTTGTGCTTTGGATGCTGTGCCTCTGTCGATACACCCTGAGGCCACGTGTGCCGCTTTTGCCGCCGGACAGCAAACCATTCTGGTTTAAAGCAAAACAGATAGCTAACTGGAACTCCGTCCGAGCAACAGCCCCTGAAAACCTTTCGTGAGCGGAGTCACTGTGGGCCCAGGCCGGCTGCAGTGTCTGGCGATGGAGGGGAAAGCAAGCCCAAGGGTGCTTCATCACAGTGAAGGGTGGGACGGTGAAAAGGGGTGCCCCAGCCAGGATCAGAAACACCAGGGCTCTGGGCGGCTGCTTTGGGCACATCAAGAGGCCCCTGTGCCAACACGCCCCCGGTCAGCAGCCTGCGCTGCCAGCAGAATTCTGAGGGGCAAGACAGCACGGCCGTTCTGGCTGCTCACCCAGCAGCATGAGGGGGCGCCCGGACAGGCTCGCGTTCTCCAGGTGCAGCACGGCCAGGCTGTTGCTGATGCGCAGGGCGCGCGCCACGAAGGGAGCCGAGTGATCCAGCAGGGGCGTGTTGCGAGCATCCAAGTACTGGAGGCAGTTCGTCTGCGGGCAGGAAAGGATACGGTCAGGCCAAATGGGTTCCAGGTAAGAAGGCCGCGGCGCCTGCAGAGATCCCAAGCCCGAACCCACTGGCTGATCTGTCCTTAGCCGCTCTCTTCCCCGTGTTTCTGAAACCCAGGTCTGGGAGTGTTCAGAAGATGACCTCGAGCAGGGTCTGCTGAGTACGACGGCCTGGACCCGGGCTCCCCGGACCTCCCTGGCCTCTGCCTCCGGCATATGACCTTCTTCTAAGTAGGTGGGCGACCGTGTTGATCTGAAGCAGCAGGACAAAGTTTGAGCCCAGCAGCACCTTTAAGGCCAACAAAGTTTTATTCTGGATATAAGCTTTCCTGGACATGCATCTTTACTGGTCTTAATGGTGCCACTGGACTTTGTTCTTCTTCATCTAAGCACACTAAAAACAAGCAGGAAATGAACACTAACCAGCGTGGCGAAGTACCTAGCAGTCTTCCCTCTAAGCTGAGTTAAGTGTGAGCTAGCTCCGTTTTTTTAGCCTCAGGCTCACACATTTTTGTCTTAGCTCAGTAAGGATGGCTCCAGAGGAAACGAATTTATGCCGTAGCCAAATCACTCGCTCACGACTTTAATGCCGGCCACTGGCCGGTCATGAGACGTTCTCCTGGGAGAGACCCTTGCTGAACAGGGAGGTTAAAAAAAAACCCTCAACCTCTCTCCCCCACCCCCGATTTGGCACCATAGCATTGATGTTTTGAACCCCTGGGGTGTCGGTTCATGCTGTTGTTCAGCCAGGGTCAAAGTTTGGCTCCAGGCTGCTCTTATGCTGTGAGAATCAAAACACGGCTCATCAGGATCAGATCCCAAGACCCAGGGCAGTCTCGTGGCCGCCCCCCATTATGTGCCGGAAGACACAAATCCTCCTGGCCTACCTCAAAAAGCTGTTGTGAGAGGTACAGAGAAGCAAAACACACTGCCAAGCCAAAAGCACTTCTTAAATGCAGTTATTTTCACCGTCTTTATTATTACGGTTCAAAGGGGCTGGTTGTTCTAGAATCCAAGAGTAATTGCACTTCTCCGCAGCAGTCTTCCCTCTAAGCTGAGTTAGTGTGCAAAGGCTGCGCATGTCGGAATGCCACTTACTTGGGGGGGGGGTCACAGTGGGAGCAGCTGCGCCCTTTGTGCAATGTCTGTCGGTTTCTCAAGAACATCTGGTTAACCGCTGCAGAAAATGGAATGCTGAACTAGATGGGCACCAAGGTCACAGTTTGCCAAGGGCACCAAATAACCTTGGGCCACCCCTGGATGAGTCACGGTACCAAGTAATAGTGGATTTGTGGGTCATTGTATCAAAAAGATTGGAAACTGCTGCGCTAGGGGGGAAAAGTGGTGGCTTTGCCCCCCCCCCAGAAAAGTCCGCTAACAAAACAAGTGGCTGACTGCACTGGGAGATGGGCCTGGGTTTAAAGCTCCTCACTCTGGAGGGGTTGTAACCAGGCCTGTAGCTATGGCGGGGCTTTGGGGAACTGCACCCCCTTTCTTAAAGGCACAGCCCCACAAGAATTTCTCCTGCAAATGCTTTTTTCAATCATTTTTAAACAAGGCGTGTGCTTCTTTAAGCAGAGTGGGGTGCTGTCGTTGACTAATTCCTGCACTGAGCAAGGGGGTTGGAGTAGGTGACCTCTAGGATCCCTTCTAACTCTGTGTCAAGAAACTGGTCTCCTTTAAGAGCGTTCTCCTGCCTAAGTCTTAGCTTCCTCAACTCCAGAAGTCGTCACCCCCACCTGCCGGCTTGTTCTCAGAACTGTTGCATAGGCTGGCAGAAGTGATTAACTTGCGGCGGCTCAGAACTGTCGTCTAAAGTGGCTGACAGCTCGCAATTTAGAGATCTCTCCTGGTAGCAGCTTTCTATTGGCTCAATGGCTTTTCTTTCTACACTGAGAAACTTCTGCCCCACTAGAAAAAAACTGCCCCACAAGCCCCAAAATCCTGGCTAAGGGCCTGGCTGTAACTCAATGGTAAAGCATGGGGCTCTACAGAGAGCAAAACACCCAGCCTCTCCGGTTTCAAAAGGTTTCCATTAGCAGAGGAAGGAGGGGACCTCTGCCTAAGATCTTGGGTCAGCCACCACTGTTCAGGACAGACGGGTGTGCTGTCGCACCATGTATAAGGCGACGTCACGTTTTATCAGCAAAGCCAAGTCCCCATGGCTTGGATGGCCCAAGAATGACATTTTTCTTTGTTTGTTTCCTCCAAAGGGTGAGATTCAGAAACCGCGACTCCAGAGCCTCAGAAGTCCACCCGGGCTCCTCCGAAGGCCTTTGCAGGGCCGGCCCCTTTCCAGCATCCTGGTCTGCAAAATTATGCAGCTGGGAGGGGAATATTCTTTTCACAGCAAGCAATGGCAATAAGCCGGTTCGAAGCGAGAGATTACCGCCCAGAGCGGCAAGGAGATTTATTCTTTCCTGCACGGAAACGGGAAGCCCTCTGGGATCCTGGGGGTGGTGACGAGCACCAGACCGAGAGGATGCCGGGGGGGGGGAGGGGGAAAGAGCTGGAATTCTTTTGTGCAGGGAAAATATGCTGCTGCTCCCTCGAAGCTGGGGAGTCTTGTGAGCAAAAATTCTACTTTGTGAGCTGGCGGCCTTAAAAGTTGTGAGTGAGCGATTTGGCTATCGGTTTGCTCTGGAGGAGCCATCCCTTCCTGAGCTAAAACAAAAATGGGCGAGCCGGAGGCTAAAAGACTGCGAGCTAGCTCACACTAACTCAGCTTAGAGGGAACATTGGCTGGGACTCAACGTGGCCACAGAGACTCTGCCGGTTCTCGCCCTCCGAACAAAGACTTTCCCCCCTTAAAACTGGGCAGAGGTTATTGAAAGGAGGAAGCCGGTTAACCTTCTGCGGCGTCCCCAGTCACCGGGGGATGCGGTTTTGGCAGAAAAGCTGGGGCTGCCTACAAAGGAAGGCACGGGTCCCACCCTTGTCCGTGCTCTCGCTCTCTCTCAGAGTGATATGATTAGAAACAACCAAATGTTGGAAGTGTAAACAAACTGTTGGTTCCTTTTTTCACATGTGGTGGACGTGTAAATGTGTGAAAAATATTGGACCTGGATTCATGACATATTGCAAAATATGTTGCATTTGACTATACCATCGGTGCCAGAATTTTTTTTGTTGAATACGATTCCAGAAACTTTTAACAAAGTAGATAAATATCTGATTATCCATGTAATAACTGCTGCTAGAATTTTTTATGCAAAGCACTGGAAAAGAGAGGAAGTTCCTTCTAAGGAGGAAATAATCTCTAAACTGTTGGAGACTGCAGAAATGGACAACTTAACATTGAAATCAGCAGATAAAAGAGAGGAAATCTTCAAAAACAACTGGTCAAGGTTTCATGAATGGTTGGATGAGCACTATAAAAATTGAATCAACTCTAACTATCTGCTCCTATAAAACGGGGATAAGCTGATTTGGTGAATGAGATACTGATTTTAGTAGAAATGTTAACGTGGATACATATAGTATGGACTCCGTATCTGTTAGTATGTTTTTTATCTTTGTATGGTTTTTCTTGTTTTTTTCTTTTTCTTTTATTTTTTAAAAACACAATAAAAAAGAATAAAAAAAAAAACAGCCAAAGGAGGGAGGGAGGGAAGGAGGGAAGCTGGCCAAGTGGCGTCACCGACCTTCCGCATCATGTGCGCGGCTGCCTGCCAGCCTCGAGTGCCGATGTGCTTGTTGAAGGAGATGTTGAGGTGCGTGGCGGACTCGTAGTATTCGATCATATCAAACAGCGCGGAGGCGCCCTGGAAAGGACGGGCGGGGGGAGCAGAGAGAATGTCAGTAGCATTATTGGGGGGAGGGATGATAAGATACACCTGCTCCAGGTACAAAGGCAAAATGGGCAGAGATCACGCACCATGCTGACACGTTAACACGGGGGTCTCCAACCTTTTGAAAGCCTGCGGGCACCGTCGGAATTCTGACATGGCATCGTGGAGATAGCCACAGAATGGCGGCGGCAGGAGGCGGAGCTAGCCGCACTCCGTTCACATAGAGAAGAAGAGGAGACTGGATTTATATCCCGCCCTTCACTACTCAAAGGAGTCTCAGAGCGGCTCACAATCTCCTTTCCCTTCCCCTACCCACAACAGACACCCTGTGAGGGAAGTGGGACTGAGAGAGCTCTTTTGAGGACTGCTCTTGAGAGAACAGCTGAGAGAACTTGCGACAGACCCAAGGTCACACCAGCAGCTGCATATGGAGGAGTGGGGAATCAAACTGAGTTCTCTCAGATTAGAGTCCACACTCCTAACCACTACACCAAACTGGCTCTTGTGCTGTAGCGGTGGTTGCAGCAGAAGGAACGTTTTTCTTAAAAGCTTGCACAGCCAATCAAATCTCGAGTGCCCAATCAGAAGCCTTGCTGGGCAAAAGCCCCACCTAGTCCTGCACACGGTGAGCGGTCACGATGCCCACGGGCACCACGTTGGGGACCCCTGCATAAAGGAACGTTGAGTACCTTTTTCCACGTATTTCAAACTAGATGCGTTTTCAAGGTCAAAGACAACCCAGACAGCCATGGTTCAGAGGCTGACAGCTTAATCTAACAAAATTTGTGGCAGGGTGTGGGCTTCTGTGAATCACTGCTCACTTCTTCAGACATCTGAAGAAGCGAGCAGTGACTCCCAAAAGCTCATCGCCTGCCACAGGTGTTGTTAGTCGTTAAGCTGCTTCTTGACTCTTGCTCTTTTCTACTCTCTTGGGATAAGGCAGCCCTTCAATGGCAGAAGTGTAGCACCAAACTACCGGTACTATCGGGCAAGGGAGGATGGGCCTCCGCTCGGTTTAGCTGCGCCAAAGGCAGCGAGACAAGAAGCTCTTTACACGCTTAGTGCGTAACGTACGTCTTCGTCCAGGTTCGTTTGCTCCAGATCCACGATCTTGAACTGAAGCCGCTTGAAGATCTCTTCCAGGGCCTCGCACGTCTTGTAGTCCAGCTTCTCACCTGACAAACGAGAGACAAAAGTTAGCCCGCAAGCTCCCAGCATTTGAAGAGACTTCACTGCTGCGGGGTGGGGATGCACAGCACTTCCCGGAGTTTCTGTTACTGACGTCTGAGACCTCACCTGCTATAGGAACACTGATCAGAAAGTGGTCACCATAGGAACCACAGAGAACACAGGAAGAGCCCAGCAGGATGAGACCAGTGGTCTATCTAGTCCAGCATCCTGTCTCACACAGTGGCCAACCAGTTCCTCTGGAGGGCCAACAACAGGGCACAGAGGCTGAAGCCTTCATGAGAACACCAGAAGAGCCCTGCTGGATCAGACTGGTGGTCTCTCTAGTCCAGCATCCTGTCTCTCACAGTGGCCAACCAGTTCCTCTGGAGGGCCAACAACAGGGCAGAGAGGCCGAGGCCTTCCCCTGATGTTGCCTCCTGGCTCTGGGATTTGGAGGTTTAGTGCCTCTGAACGTGGAGGTTCCCTTTAGTCTCTATGGCTAGTAGTGACTGGTAGATCAATCCTCCAAGAATCTGTCCAACCCGCTTTTAAAGCCATCTCTGCTTGTGGCCATCATTACATCCTCTGTAATTACATCACTACATCATTACATAATCACTCCTGTGTAAAGAAACACTGGATACCATCAAGTTCTAGGATTTTGCAAAAGGGTGGGAAAGTTCTCTTTGTCAACTCTCTCCGCCCGGTGCATAATTTTATAAACCTCTGTCATGTCTCCCTTTTAGTCGTCTCTTTTCTAAACTGAAAAGTCCCAAACTCTTCAGCCTTTCCTCCTAGGGAAGGTGCTCCAGCCCCAACCATCTTGGTCGACCCCCTCTGTGCTTTCCCCAGCTCTGCGATGTCCTTTGTGAGATACGGCGACCGGAACGGCACACGGTATTTCAAAGGAGGCTGCACCATTGGCCTATCTAGGGGCGTTACAGCAGCGGCCATTTGATTTGCAATCCCTTTCCTAACAATCCTTGTCAGAAAAATTCTCCTGACCCCCAGCAGCCCGTCCGTTCACGACAGACCCCGTCAGACCCATTCCCAAACCTTCTCCAGCTCCAGGGCGAGCGGCTTGCTTCCCAGACAGAAAAGGGGAAGCAGACATCGACGAGAAAAAGCCCAAGTGTTAGCACCGGCATCCAGTTTTGGCACTGGACACCAAACGTGAAGAATGCTCGCTGGCCTGGCAGCCCCTCCCGCCATGGAGCCAGCTCGGCCCGAGCGCCACTCTTCCCCTCCTCCTGCCCGATCGCATACCATCTGCTCAGCCGTCATGTGCAGCCCGCTGCGTTTCCACTCCGATCGAGTCCCCCGCCCTCCCAGTTTCCCGCCCTCCCAGCCCCTCTCTCTATCTCTCTGACAACGGACATTTTGCAGGCAAAGCCTGTACATGCACAAAACACGCCGGGTGGCCAGTAAACCCTTTGCAGCGCCAGCTGGATGCGGATCCTTCGTTTTTATTTTCGTATTCCCCAGGAAGCGGGTTATGAAATACAAATTTGGGAGGGGGAGGGCGACCCTGGGTAACTCCCAGCTGGAGTCACGTGCGCGTCTGGGTCTGGAGGGGACTAATTACGGGCAAGGCCGGGCGTGGGATCGTTTGTGTGCGCTCGCTCGGTTACGCAATTTGGCCCGTCTCCAATCGTCTGCACACTTTCATTATTTATTTTTTAAACCAGGGCCTTGGGGGGGGGGGAGGAATGTTGGAACCAAATAAAAATCGGGAGGAGAGAAGGGGAGTGTTGTGGGCAGAGATGGGAAGCCCCGAGCCGGCTTCGGAGTGACAGATGATCCGGGAACCTGTCAGCGCCTGTCAACCCTCACAGGGACGGGAATCGCCCCGGCATCTGTACAACTGAAAGGCGGCAAGTAGAAAAAGGAGCCCTCCCCACACAACCCCTGATCAGTGGGTGTTGTGTTTGTTTAGAAGCAGTAATAGCTTGAAAAGGGCTCTGGTATCCTTAAGCTCCAATTCCTATCGGCTGATTAATAAAGACTCCCATTGGTCCTGAAGCCAATCTAGATACCCAATCACTGAGCCCTGCTTGGGTCCAATAGTATTGCTTGTATATAGTTACATTGTTGAAAGTTATGTGTTGGAACAGTATAAATGAAAGTGCTGCTCTCATAGAGCTGTCTTTTGAGCTGAACAATGTCACTGAATAAAAGCCTGTTTGTTTGAATTCATCGCCTCCTGCTCAGTACTTAAAAGTGGACTACATTCAAAACATGGGGAAATTAGAACAATTCTCAAGTGCAAGGTCACGGGGGAATCGTGGCCCTCGAGTAAAGACGGCGGTTATTATTTGCACTCTGCAAACAGGAGGTCCCGGAAACGTACCTTTCAGGTCCAGGCAATCTATCCTGGGCGTCAGATCCTTAAATTCCTGCAACAGAACAGCCAGGTGTTACTACACCAAGACAAACACCGCTTTATGATTAGGAAGGGAAAGCCAAAGCTAAACGGAGAAGGCTGTGGGTTCCAGAAGCCCTTAGGCCCTCTTCAAAGCCCTACCTGAGAGAAGACACGTGCCCCCACCCCGATATTTGGACTTCCAGCTTCCTATTCTTGATACCCAATTTGCTTCTGTTCTCAGGAAAAGTTTCCTGTCTTTCAATCAGGCCATCCTAGGAATCGTAGAATCACAGAGTTGGAAGGGGCCACACAGATTATTATATATTAACCGTATATAGTAAATATATGTCCGTTTGATGTAGTGGTTAAGTGCGCGGACTCTAATCTGGGAGAACTGGGTTTGATTCCCCACTCCTCCACTTGCACCTGCTGGATGACCTTGGGCAAGCCATAGCTCTGTACCAGCTGTTCTCTCAAGGACAGTCGTCTCAGAGCTCTCTCAGCCCCACCTACCTCACAGGGTGTCTATTGTGGGGAGGGGAAGGGAAAGGAATTTGTAAACCGCTCTGAGACTCCAAGTGAGTGAAGGGCGGGATATAAATCCAATCTCTTCTTCTTCTATGTAATAATACAATTTTTTAAAAAAATAATAAGAATAAGAATTTTTACTGAGATTACCCTAAATACTATGCAGTTGCTACCCCAGAAAAAAATTCTTATTAATATATAATAATCTGGCCTTTTTTCTTTCCCCTTTTTTCCAACAGTTTCAGAAAACAACACCTGGTCACATATGTGAATGTACAATATTCTTTATGCATGTAATTCTGGATGTGTGTCATTGTAAAACAAGAAATATTGACCACTGAAGAAGACCCATAGGGACCAAAACATGTATAGTTCTTAGGTCAAACGTTTCATCCATCAATTTGATATGTATTACAAACAGTTCTGAATGAGATAAGCTTTAAGAGTCTGACATTTAGACTGTTTCTTTTAACCTTATTATGTTTTATTTATTTGTACACCTAATAAATATTTGTATTTTTACAATAATATACTTGTTAGCTTGACCCTCTCAGATCACAGCTAGTTTTTGGGTTGAGTCCCCTCCCCCTTTTTTTCCTTTCGCTTTTTGCCAGTATTGGTGGATCCTGGGTCTTGGCTCACTAAAGAGCCACTGTAGAATCAACTGTGAACCCCCCCCCCCCCCCCCCCCACCGATGGGCAGTTTGCCGGTTAGTCAAATACCGCCCAGGTAACCCCATGGAAACGAACCTGGCTCAACCTCAAGACAGGATGACGTTTTTGGCACAAACTATTATTAAAACAAAAACTTGGTCCGAGTCTAGCTGCAGTCAGTTTCTCCAGTGTTCATAAAAAAAACCCACTCCCTGGGTATGGACGGCAAAATATCTGATCAATGTTTGTGTTGTACACTTTGAGGGCGGGCATGTACCTGGATCTGCTTCAGTAGTTTGGGAATCTGTTTGCAGTTCAGCTTCTGACAGGCTTGCTTGTAGGCAGTGAGAATCTCTTCCACGGTTACATTCTGAGCTGAAAAACACAATGGGGGGGGTGGGGAGTGAACAGAGAGAGGTGATCTATTTGAATTGGGCAGTCTGTACAGTGTAAGAGATTCAGTGCCCGTGAGGCAGGGCAGGATATAAATCAAGGAAGTGAATCAAATTATAAAGAGAGGAAGCCGACAAAAGCCAGATTGCAGCTTCCTGGTCGTCTGAGGCGATTAGGAACTGCGCCTGGGCGACCAGATAACAGCACTCCATCTCCTTCCGCTCTAAGAGTCAATAATCCTTTATGGTACCCAGGCAGAGAGACCTGGGTCTAAAACACATACAAACACAGTGTTCCCTCTAAGCTGAGTTAGTCTGAGCTGGCTCAGGTTTTTTTAGCCCCTGGCTCCCACATTTTTGTCTTAGCTCCAGAGCAAACTCATTTATGCAGTAGCTAAATCGCTCACTCACAACTTTAATGCCGGTAGCTCACAAGGTAGAATCTTTGCTCACGAGACTCCACATCTTAGAAGGAGCACTGGGCATTAGTCCCTGAGATTCCCTCCTTGATGGCAAAAGACATGTTTCAAATACCAATTCCTCCCCACACCCCTTTTGAAAGAAAGCTAACAACTTCGTAGGCTTGGAACAATTTGAGTTTTGTATTTTGTGGTAAATATATTCTGTGACTTTAAACGCATTTTGTGATCTGAAATGATGCAGGCAGGGTTAGCTTTAAGTATGCAAGCTGAGTTTGTGTATGTAAGAACCACTTAGCGGTCAGGAGCGTAACGAGCCCATGTGGGAGCAAGAGAAGGCATAAAAAACATGTAAACTGTGTGGGTAAGTCAGGTTGCAAATTGTTAAACAACAAGGTTTTGAAGTGTTGTGAATACCTATATACTAGATGTTTTGCTTGCTTTATTATTTATATCAGTTCCATAGAACATTGGCTCTGAAGAAGTGAATCGAAACTCTCTCGGTCAACAGGAGACATCAGCCTGGTGTTTAAAGCCTCCCTGCAGACCTGGAAGTTGGCAACTTAGAAACAGCCAAGAAGACCACAGTGTATACAAGGACTGCATACTGCCTATTTAGGTCTTGCTTGGGAAGGTTTTTGGACATGTATATTTGTTTTAAGCATTAGTGCTTTAATGAGTTATACTGAGACATATGCCTTTAAGTAAAGCTTTGTGTTATTAGACCTTGAGCTGTTTGTTATTTCCACAGGGTATTTTTTGTTTTGTCATTGTATTCGGTGCCCCTGTGGTCCCGCTGTGTTCAGTGTTATCTAGACGAGTTCTCAGCTGCTGCAAGTTAATCGCTTCTGCCAGCCTAAGCAAAAATTCTGATAACCAGCCGGCAGGTGGGGGTGATGACTTCGATAGTCAAAAAAGCTAGCACTTCGGCAGAAAAACTCTCTTAAAGGAGACCAGTTTCTTGACACAGAGTTAGAAGGGACCCTAGAGGTCACCTACTCCAACCCCCTTGCTCAGTGTGGGAATCAGCCAATGACAGCACTCCACTCTGCTTAAAGGAGTGCATGCCTTTTTAAAACAATGTTTGAAATGATTGAAAAAAGCATTCGTGGGATACATTCTTGTGGGGCTGTGCCTTTCAGGAAGGGGGCGGAGCCCCCAAAAGCCCCAACGTGGCTACAGGCCTGCCTGTAAGGTAGGCTAGGCTGAAAGTGTGTCATGGGGGGAACTTCATGGCCAAATGGGACTGGAGCCTGCATTTCCCTACTGCCCCCAGACCTATCACCCTTTCCGTACCCCTGCCAGACTATTTCCTAGGCAGCTTGGAATATTAAGGCCAGAGAATCTGGCACTCCTTAGGAACTGGCTGCCCCCAACGCATCTTTCAGCACACGCGCACATTCTCAGCAACCCGGGGTCAAGACAGCAGCAGCGTTCTGGTTACTTATGAAGCCAGGCCTTGGCATGACGACAAAGGAGACTCATTAGAGTGCACAGAATGAGCAGACGGAGGCCAACCCAGACGCCAAACAAGCGGCCCGCCTCACAGAATAAGAGTTTTGTTTTGCAGGATCCAATGACAAGGTCGTAATCCCACCTGGATTACTGAGGCAGAATGACTTCCCGCCCCAAACTTGGTCTGGAAACAGGCTGTTCTGCCGCCCGATGTTAATTATCGGGAAAGACTAGAAATTTCCAAGCGGGTGCAGCCCCTGCATGCTTGCAGTTTAATTGCTTTTACTTGCAAACTGGGCATTCAGAAATAAAGGGGGGGGGGGGAGAGCTCTTCCATTCCCAAAGTGCCAAATGAACCCTAAGAGGAGACTTTTGTGGCAGAGATCTGCCGAGGTTTCTAGGATAGCAGAAACTGAAGCGTGGGCATCTGTTTCTGTAGGCCCTGTTTTCTACTTGGAGGGGAGACCACCAAGGAAGTCCAGGGTCACTATGCAGAGGCAGGCAATGATAAACCACCTTCTCTTGCCCTGAAAACCATACAGCGTTGCCATGAGCCGGCTATGACTCCCATTTTCTCCACAGTATGCATAGTTTGGCAGACCTCTTAGAAGCCTTTACCTGAGCTTTTAAAAAAGCCCCTTTAGTCTTAGGAAAACTCTCTAGACCCATGAGCAGCCAGAGGTATCAGTGTCCCCTTCTGCCAGTTTGGTGTAGCGATGAGGAGCGCGGACTCTAATCTGGGCAACCTGGGTTTGATTCCCCACTCCTCCACATGCAGCTCTGGCGTGACCTTGGGTCAGTCACAAGTTCTCTCAGAGCTGTTCTCTCAAGGGCAGTCCTCGGGAGAGCTCTCTCAGCCCCACCGGCCTCACAGGGTGTCTGTTGGGGGGAGGGGAAAGGAAAGGAGATTGCAAGCCGTTCTGAGACTTCTTTGGGTAGTGAAGGGTGGGGTGTAAATTCAATCTCCTCTTCTTCTCTACTTAGAGGAATATGATTGGTGCCGGAGTGTGGAACACCCGGCCGGGGGTGGGGGGGAATCCCCCAACCTGCATCTTGGCTCTCACAACAGTTACTAAAAGCGAAGTCGCTAGCCCTCATCGTTTTTATCAAACATCCTGCAAAAAATAGCAGCCGAGTGGTGAGATGTTCAGCCAAGATTAGCGATCTGGCCTGAAAATAAGGAACTCGTGACATCGAGGGCACAAAACGCGGGACGCACAGCTCTGTGATGAGGAGAATATGACGTTCTGGTTCACAGAGACGATGTGCTGCGCTCAGCTATCTGCAGCGGCACAGTCATTGCGGCCAGCAGCTGCGAGAGCTCGTTTTGGACTTGCGTGGAGCGCAGCTCAATAAGGAAGTGAGCCAGGGCTTTCCAGAATAATGGGACATGGGCAAAACGAGAGAGAGAGAGAGAGAGAGAGAGAGAGAGAGAGAGAGAGAGAGAGAGAAGATCACGTGCACACACAGAGAGAGTAGGCCTTTCCAGCTAAGGCAGAGCTGGGGAGATAGAAGGAAGGGAGAGGACCTGCAGAGGGGCTCTGGCTCGGCATGCAGAAGGTCCCACGGTCAATCCTCAGCATCGCCAGTCAAATAAAGACCAGGCAGGAGGTGATGGGAAGGACCTCCGCCTGAAAGGTCCCTGGAGAGCCATGAAGTGGGGCTAATAGCCAAGGCGCCCCCTGTATGCAGATATCTGAATCCGCACACCAGGGGCACTTGGGGGGGGGGCAAAGAGATTTTCCTGCACACTTGGGGGACTCTCCAGGTGTGCAGAAAAATCTGAAAAGTTAAAAGAAATTATTTGGGGGATATTTAAATTCCCCCCAAAGTAAAAGAACTCTGGGAACTCTGCAGATGGCAGGCGATTGGGAGGCATCCAGGGCTCGCTGTCGGTGCCCATGGGGGGGGGGGGAGATCGGCGGGCCCAGGCCTCACTGTCGGTGCCCATGGCGGCGGGGGGGGGGGAGAATTAGCGTCCGGGCCTCACCGTTGGTGCTGGAGGGAGGAAGAAGCTCACCTGTGGGTGCTTCCTCCTCCTCAACATCGAGCTCCTTCCCCCCCCACACAAGTATCGGGGGTCCTCCTGCTTGTAGATTTTCTAATTCTTAAAGCCAGCAATCCATATCTGGCCACTAGATTGGAGAGTAGCAGTTATTAGCCCATTTTACAAAAAAGGGTAACAAAGAAGGATCCAAAGAATTACAGGCCAATCGGTTTTGCTAAGCACAGTGAGTAAACTTCATGCGAGGCGCCGCCTATGGATTTAAAGGTGTGTTCCAGACCCGTGAATTTAGCCCAGGAGAATAAAAAGGGCCGGGGGGGGGGGGGGGGCTCCTACTAGATTGGTATTGTATTTTTCCCAGCGGATGACATCAGACATCGACCTGGTTGCCCCGTTCCAGCCCAGCATCGACTTCAAGAGTGACTCTTATGTAACACCCTTTACAGCGGTCCCGTCAGGAGGTTACCGGGATGTGTGCTAAGGAAGGATTTATAAAAAACCCTTTTGCTGAGTTCTCCAAAGTGCTTCATGCAGTAATCTTCTAAGCAACCGGGGGGGGGGGGGGGGGGGCGGCAAAAAAACAATGACTTCTTTAAGGCTTGACACAGTCAAGGTGGGGGTGAGATCTGAACTCGGGACTTCCACGGCTCCTTCTGTTCTCTACCATGCTATGCAAGTGCTCTGTGCATTCCTCCTTCCTGACTGCAGAAAATTTCTGCATCCCCAGTGACCCTGGGTTCAAAACCAAAAAGCCCGCTATCGTCAAATTTACACAAAATAAGCGATTTTGCATAGATGCTGCTGATCCGCTTGATGTATTCTTAGCTCAGCAGAGGATTTTTGGCGATCCTGCCGCGCCCCAGGGGGGTTAGCAAGGGGGGGGGGGATAGCTGAATCAGCTGTGTTAGAGCCATGCAGTACAGGGAAGCGGTGATCCTATTTACTGCTGAGTCACCGAGGCTGAACTCTGTTTACTCTGGGGAGTCTCCCCTTTTCCAGTCCTTTTGTTCGCCGACAAGGGAGGGAAAGACACTCGCCTGCCAAGAATACCGTTGCATGAGGCAGAAACACTGCAAGGGACGAGTCTTGGGAGAGTTCCTGTTTGCAAAAAACCTGAGCTGAGAAAAAGTGGGTGAGAGCAAACAGATCTTTGTTCAAGCAAACTGGGAAACACAGACAGGCCTCCTCTCTTCCAGGGAAATATACTGTAAAATATTCCAGTGAAATATACCGGGTCCAGACACGCTGCAGTGAAATCAGCTCACAGTTTATTTACAAAAGGCAAACACAACCTGGCTAGCAGGATCAGGGTTGTGTTTGTGTGTGTGTCTGCTTTTATGCAGGTACAAACCACACCCCTGGTCACACCCGATCCCTGTGATAGGACTATTTACATTGCACCTCTGACCATAGGTCCCTTTTAGGATCCAGCCCAGCCGATCAGTCAAGCTTAGGATTCGTATGGGCTATTTTCTGCTGGTGCGAAGCTTTGGTACGACCCACCATTAGTACACGACACCCCTCCCGCCCATAGTTCGGACCCTCCCTAGCACACAAAGTTTACTCACTCGGGGCTGGCCCAAGACACAGGGGGGTCTTGCTGTGGGGAGGGGAAGGGAAAGGAGATTGTCAGCCGCTCTGAGACTCCAAGTAAAGGGCAGGGTATAAATCCAATCTCTTCTCCTTCCGCCAGCAGCCAGGTGAGACGGGGCACCTCCAAATCCATCTGCTGTGTACCTTGGACTATCTCACATAAGGGCCCACATGTGAGAAAGGGGCATGTTAACTTTTTGTCTTCAGTATGACCTATTACAGAGGTTTTGGCAACAATATCGCCCACACCTTAGCGACTCCTCCTCATGCCTTCCCTTGCCAGGAACTGGCTTTTCACATCCAGGTCAGCACAGACACATAATTTGGGGGGGCGGGGAGCACGTAACAGTGACTACCTGTCCCCTGCTTTTTAAAATACTGTGATGAACTTAGATATAGAAAGCCATGTTGTACACCCAAAAGACTCTTTTTATTTCAAGAAATCCAAGGCCGTGCCCAATTTCTTACCAACTCATACACCAGAACTCTAATAACATAGAACACAGTCTTCAAAATTTAAATGATCCCAAAGGAGGGTTAAGGAATTCACAGGAGTCTGGGGGACGAATGATATGTCGGTTCCTCCAATATTTTTCTTTACACAGGAGCTAGCTTATGGTGCTGGAGAGGACTCTTGAGAGCCCCTTGGACTGCAAGGAGATCGAATCAGTCAATCCTGAAAGAAATCAACCCTGACTGTTCCCTGGAAGGCCCACAGAGTTCAATAAGATAGTTTCTGGGTCGGTCTGCGGTAGAAAAGCAGGATTCGAGTCCAGGACCGGCAGCACCAACAAAATTTCCAGGTCATAAGCTTGGGAGAGTCCAAACTCCCTTTGTCGGACTTCTAAGGAAGGGAGCTTTGACTCTCCAGCAATCCAGCTCAGTGCCAAGTGCTTGGGCACACAGCCACACAGGGTAAACACAAACATAGTCACACCCTTCTCAGTCCATTGGGTTTACAAGCGTGTACTTCGACTTAACGGCTGCACTGTTGGTGAAGCGGTAATCTGCTCACTAACAGATCGAGGGAATAAACCTCAACGTGGGTGTCCTTTCAAAGGACTGGGAATAAAACCAGCAACGTCTGAGTGGGAAAAACACCATTAAAAGGGAAGTCCGCCTTTAATACCTTCTTTCACCATTTTGTATTACAGTAACACACAGCAGGGGCCGTGGCGGCTCAGAGGTTAAGACGCTGAGCTGCAGACCAGAAGGTCAGTAGCTCGGCGGTTCGAGACACGAGACCCAAGTGCCGAGGGACGGAGGGAGCTCCCGCCTCTGGCCCCAGCTCCTGCCAACCGAGCAGTTCGAAAGAAAGAGACTGCAAGTAGATGAATAGGTACCGCTTCAGCGGGAAGGGAACAGGGTTCTGTGCGCCTCGTTGTTTAGTCATGCCACCCGCATGACCACAGAGAAGTCTTCAGACAGCGCTGGCTCTTTGGCTTGGAAACGGAGATGAGCACCGCCCCCTAGAGTCAGATTTGACTGGCTTTTGAGCAAGGGGAACCTTTACCTTTACTAACACACAGCAACAATAACCATTACCAGCACTCTTTCTAGTGTTGTTTATGTGCCCTGACTTGGATGGCTCAGGCTAGCCCGATCTCATCAGCTCTTGGAAGCTAAGCAGGGTTGACCGTGGTTAGTATTTGGATGAGAGACCACCGAGGAAGTCCAAGGTCACTAGGTAGAGCCAGGGAATGGCAAAGCACCTCTGTTCGTCTCTTGTCTTGACCTGTGTGGCCCAGGCTAGCCTGATCTCATCCGATCTCTGAAACCAAGCGGGGCTGGTTAGTCCTTCGATGGGAGACCACCGAGAAAGTCCTGGGTCACAATGCAGAGGAAGGCAACAGCTAACTACCTTGGAACATCTCTTGCCTTGAAAACCCGGGGGGGGGGGGGTCACCATAAGCGAGCTGGGTCTTGATGGCCAAAACCCCCCCCCCCCAATTATTTTATAATTTCAACTGTATTTTTAATTGCTATAACGTTTTAATGTTTTTACCTCTGACACTGTTCAGACTGAAAGGTGGCATAAAAACATTATGTTAAAAAACCAATAAAGTGTCGTTCAAACTTCAGGGCTTTTCTCGTGGCCCTTTCTTACACGCCCAAGGAAATGCAGATTGCTACTTTGGGGTCAGGAAGCCATTTTTCTCCAGGCCAGATTGGCCAGGGATCCTGGAGGTTTTTTTGTCATCTTCTGGGCGTGGAACAGTGGTCACTGGGGGTGTGGAGGGGGAGGTATTTGTGAATTTCCTGCATTGAGCAGGGGGTTGGACTACATGACCCCGGAGGTCCCTTCCAACACTATGATTCTATGATTCTGTTAATCATTCTCCCTCTCAAAAAAAAAAAAGGAAGTCTTTGACCATTCCACTGGCCAAAACTGGCCCTTGCGAAGGAGTTAACTGAGTAAAACTTTAGCTGATTCATCTGTCAACTGAACTGTGCTCTCTCTCTTTTAAAAAAAACCCACAAGTATTATTGTACGCTCGAGGGGGGAAACGCTGCAGAGTAATCACAATTGTCCTTACCACGCGCACCACAATACAAAAGGCCAAATGCTAAAAGCTGACAAACCCTTAATTTACAAAAACAAGGAGGACTTCTCGGGATCTATCAGCCGTCTAATTCGTTTCTTAGGCTCGGGAAAACCCAAGGGCCATGGCTTTTCGCGCAGTAACAGAAGGCGCGATGGAAGACAGGGCTCTTTCCCCTCTGTTCCAGAGGCCCCTTTCGGTAGCCAGCGGGATGGAGAGGGAGAAAGGGGGGGGAGAGATCCGCTTACTGTAGCCGTCTGCGCCTGGCAGCCAGCCCGGATCGGCTCAGCGATACAAAGCTCGTGCTCCCCCCCCCCCCGCCGCCCCCGTTCCCCGCCCGGGGGCTTAAACGCTCGCAGTATTTTCCTTTTATGTCTGACCGGATTTTCTTTGGCAGGCTGTACTAGAAAGTGTGTTTACAAAGAGAATTTTTAAAAAATAAAAAATAAAATAGGACTAGAAAAGCCAGCTTAGATTTGAAACTCGGGAACGCAGGACAAAACAAGAGGTCGGTGTCTGGGACGCTACGGTCACAAACCCATGGAGGGGAAAAGGGGACTGGGGAAACCTCTGCTGGTGTCTGCAAGGGGAAAGGACAGGCAGATTTTTTTTTTTAAAAAAATTAAGACCAAACAGGCAAGGTGAGCTTATGGTGTCTGTTGCTGGAGACACGAAACTGGTGCTAGGAAGGAGGCAAAGGGGACATAGGGGACTCTACATCTTACAACACAACTATAGATAAGATTAGAA
Organism: Lepidodactylus listeri; assembly: GCA_029233225.1. Classification (NCBI taxonomy): domain Eukaryota; kingdom Metazoa; phylum Chordata; class Lepidosauria; order Squamata; family Gekkonidae; genus Lepidodactylus; species Lepidodactylus listeri. The sequence goes on from JARCFY010000020.1 coordinate 37,468,754, forward strand.
TTTCAACAGCCCATCCATATGCAAAAGTACCTCCTCAGGAAAGCTCCTCTATTAGCATGTTGCAGCATGGGAAACTCCTCCAAGATAATGACTCAGCCCTACCCCACCTTCCTGAGTAGATATAAATTACCTGCCTACCATTTTTCTTCTCACACTGACACTGAGAGTAGTCCATCTTTCTGTGTTATGCCTCTGAGGATGCCAGTCACAGCTGCTGGTGAAACATCAATGCCAAGACCACAATCATACAGCCTGAAAAATCTACAACTAAAGGACATATTTTTATTTATTTACTTTGTTCATATTCCACGTTTCACTCCAATGGGAACCCAAAGCAGCTGATGTCGTTCCCCCCACCTTCCGTTTTGATCTCACAACAATCCTGTGAGGTAGGTTAGGCTGTGTGCACGAGGGTAACCCGAAGCCACCTAGCTAGCTTCCATGGCACCAGTGGAAATTTGAAACTGGGTCTCCCAGGTGCTAGTCTGACACTTCAGCCGCTACACCACACTGCTGGCTCTTGGGAAGCACAAAGGAAGCACGATAGCAGAGACACCCCCTGACTGCTCAGGTGAGAGACTGAGGTTGAAATGAATACTGGGGAAGTGGGGTAAAAGTCAGTGGCCATGATGTGATCTGGCCTCATCACTCAAGGAGGGATCCATGCTTGGCTTGACTGGTTTCTCTGTCATTCTCAAACAAGGAAACCTCCACTGCAACGCCCTGCAATGCTCTCTGGGCCAAGCTAATGAGAAGGGAAACCTAGGTCTCGATTCAGTCCAGGTGGATGCATTGTCTTGAGCTTCACTAAGCTTCCCTGTCTCATTACCACTGCCTATTTCTCCACTGCATATTGCCTCTCCACATATCTCACCTGATCCAATCATGCCTGCTGTTGTTATTCACCTGCTGTTGTCATTTGTCTGCTACAGTCATTCGGCATCTGAAACCACTCCACTTTCCAATAACTCAGACTGATGGACTCCCATTCTAGCGGTATCTGAAGAAGTGAGCAGTGACTTCCAAAAGCTCCTCCCCTGCCACATATTTTGTTAGTCTTTAACGTGCTACTGGACGGACTCTTGCTCTTTTCTACTCCCAGGTAAAAGAATCTCCACCACAACGCCCTCCTGTGCTCTCTGGGCCGACCGCGCTCGATACACACTGGCTCACAGCCGTGGCGGACGGCACCGCCAGGTAAGCCGCATCCTTTCAGCCTGGTGCTCCAGACCCTTCGCCAACCTCACCTCTGCGGCAGGGAAGGCATTTCCAACAGCCACCGACAAGTGCGACGCGGGCAGGACAGGTGGTTTCTCCACGCTTTGGGTTTCGCCAACGCCAAAATGTCTGTGTGCGTTTCACAAGGCAAACGAAATCTGCAGATGACAGGCACTAGTTCCCCTGGAGAAGAAACGGATGCTCTGGAGGGGGGACTCTATGTAGCAGTGTCCCCCACTGAGGCCCCCCAGGTCCTCCCCAGGCTCCATCCCCAAACCTCCAGGAGTTTCCCAACCTGGATCTGGCAATCCTACCCTTCCATCCCCTTCCAACGGCTGGGGGGGGGGGGGGGGCGGAACCTGGCATTTAAACAGGGATGCCAGCCTCCAGGTGGGATCTGGAGATTCCTCGGTATTATAGCTCCTCTTCGGACTACAGAGATTAGATCCCCTAGAGAAAATGGGATGCTTTGGGACAAGGTCAGACCCACAACTCTCCTTGTGGAAGGGTGTGTGTGTGTACAACCTGATTCACAAAAGTTGCTTAGAGGTGCTTTGAGGTGCCCCCGGGGGATGCTGGCTGGCAGAAGGTGCCTCAGGGTTCGCTTTGGGTCATGCAAACGTCTCCGGGTCTTTCGCGGAAACGGCACCAGCAGAGAGGAATAAAGACCGACCGTCTATCGCAGAGTGGAGAGTTCATTAGGCGTCCCTCTGTTTGAGAGCCGACACATCACCGTCGAGAAGAAGCCCCAGGCAACAGAGAGAAGGGACGCCCACGCGAAGCCCAACGCCACCTTTGTTTGCAATCCCTCTCCACCCGGGGCGCCTTCCAACTCTCGGCCCCCAGGGTCTCTTTCCCGAAAGGCCCGGCTCTTGGCATTTCTGCTCCCACTCAAACAAAAATATTGTTGTCCCTGCGCAAAGCCAAACGGTTTCCCATTCCGGGATTCTTGCCAGAAGTCACGAACTAGACATTAACCCATTCTCAGGGTTTCCCCCCCCCCCTCTTCCCTCCTTCCTCTGGCAGTCCTTCCAATGTAATCTCTAGAGCAAGGAAGTAAACAAAGCTACGCTGGGCAAATAAAACCATTGGGAGACCCTGCCAGCCCTCTGCTCGGATCCAAAAGCCATAGAGCGGTTGGGGGGAGAGGGAAACGAGAGAAAATAACATGAAAACAATTGGAAATGGGTGGGTGTCCTCGTCAAAAGCCGCTGGGAGAAAGCACGGCAAGGCATGCCCCCTTTTCAACCAACCAACCGCGGGAGATTTATGTGCATAAGAGCAGAACAACGTGTTATATGCAGCAAGGGGGTTGCTGCCCAAAAGGGCATCCCTGCGCAGTAAAATTCATGACACTATTTCCCTGTCATGGGCACCCAAAATACAGACAGCCGGGAAACTAAGCGGAGAAGAAGAAGAAGAGGAGGAGGAAGAGGTGGAGGAGATTGGAATTATCCCCTGCCCTTCACTCGGAGTGGTTTACAAACTCCTTTCCCTTCCCCTCCCCACAACAGACACCCTGTGAGGTAGGTGGGGCCGAGAGAGCTATTTCGAGGACTGCCATTGAGAGAACAGCTCTGAGAGAGCTGTGGCTTGCCCAAGGTCAGCCAGCAGCTGCAAGGGGAGGAGTGGGGAATCAAACCCGGTTCTCCCAGATCAGAGTCCGCGCCCTTCACCACTACACCAAACTGGTGGTTTGTTACAAGGTTCGTATCCCAGCTGATCCTGGGCAATTCTGCATTGGCTTTTTCCGCCGTTGTTTTAGCAAGCCCACGCTGGAACAGAAATCCCCCTCTGCATTGCGCGCCGCTTTCACTCTCTTTGAGCATCGGATTTTCACGGTACCTTCTGCATAGATTTATGGCCGTTCAGGGGTGACTTTGCAGTCAGTAGGCGTTGGCCCGGGGTATCTGAATGTGGTTTTGAGCTGCACCTTTTCCTCAGTGTTGAGAGAATGGGGAGCGAATGCCAGGTGCAGAATCAGCCCCTGACAGGAAGAGGCCAAGGATGGCCGGAGGAACGGAAGACGCCCCAAACCACAGCAGGAAGCCACCCGGCTGCAGAACTGGCTATTGCTGACCAGGGAAGAAATGGCCTCTGCCGCGACCGTAACTCCTAGTTCAGCGGCCGTGCAGACCCAAGAGGTTCTGGTTCTGTCCCTGGCATTGTTATTTAACAGGAATTGGGGGCCACGCAAGACCTCCCGTTTCAGATCTCAGAGCGCTGATACTGAGCACAGCAGACGGTCAGGAACATAACAGCAGCCCTGCCGGATCCGACCCGACGCAACAGCTGATCCCGCACTCTGCTGCCGAAAGCAGACAGTTGGAACTGTCTCGGGAGATTACAAGCGGGACATGGTGGATACAGTCCGCCCTGATTTATCCAGAATGTCTCACACTCAGGGGCAGACAGCCTTTCAACATGGAGGTTCCATTTACTTAACACAAGTTAACAGTTGCCAACTGACCTATTCTTCTTGAAGACAGGTACTCTCCTCCACGACAATACCGAATGAAACAAGCCCGAGATCTGATTCCTTGTTTTCCGGTATCTCATGATCAGTGTTCCCTCTAAGCTGAGTTACTGTGAGCTAGCTCACAGTGTTTTAGCCTCTGGCTCACGGGTTTCTGACTCAGCTCACGAAGGATGGCTCCAGAGCAAACTCCTTTATGCAGCAGCCAAATCGCTCGCTCGCAACTTCAATGCCAGGAGCTCACAAGGCAGAATTTTGGCTCACAGGACTCCACAACTTAGAGGGAGCATCGCAGTTATCCAGTGGAATTGAAACAGTAGCCGGGAGTTGAGCTGTCTTAGTTATGCTGAACTGCCAGTCACAATTGGAGGTTTCAATGCTTGATACTTACTGCAGGTAAAACCCTGGGCAAGTCGCTTATCTCCCTGCCTCACTTAGTGAATGTAAACATAATTAACTAATTCCTTTGACCTTTGAGACTAGACTAAATAGCCCCCCTTTATTCTCATTTAAATAAAATTCAAGTCCAGTACAGCAGCAGTTCCCACCCATTTTCGGTAGGGTGAGTCGTAAGTCCAAACTCGGTACGGTGAACCGTCCAGGGGTAGGCCAAGGTTTTTCGGGGCCCTGGGTGAACAACTGTGGCACCCGCCTAGTTCAGCATTCCATTTTCTACAGTACTAACCAGATGTTTTTGAGAAACCAACAGACATTGCACAAAGGGGCACAGCTGCCCCCGCTGTGAACCCCAAGCAACTGGCATTCCGACAGGCATAGCCTTTTCATATGGAGGTGACATCTGTAGAATCATAGAGTTGGAAGGGATCCCCAAGGGTCATCTAGTCCAACCCCCTGCAGAATGCAGGGAATTCACAAATACCTCCCCCTCCACAACCCCAGTGACCCCCATGCCCAGAAGACGGCAAAAAACCCCTCAGGTTCCCCAGCCAAACTGGCCCTGGAGAAAAATCGCTTCCTGACCCCAAAGTGGGGATTTCCCTGGGCGTGTCAGAAAGGGCCACAAGAACTAAGCACCGATGCAACCCTTCCTGCCCTCCCTCTCATGACCTGCCTAAGTTCCCAGAAGCAGCACTGCCTTCAGATGGCCATCTAGCCTCTGCTGGAAAACCTCCATTCCGGCCTATCCTTCTCCATCACCCACTCTAGCCCCCCCCCCCCCCAGATTCCAAGTAACTCCCTGCAGTAACCAGCAGACACGATTTTACTTGATCAACATATGTATGCAGGGAAGAAAAAAATTCCAGCTGATGTATGACAGGGAAGACCCCGTTTCTACGATCAGATCTCGGTTCCCAAAATACAAAAGACGGCCACGGAAAGGGCAGCGGCGGGCATCAAGGAGGGCTGCGCCCGTGACCCACATTTGGGCCCCAAACCACACGCTGGAAAACACCACTGTAGAGTAAACACTATTAGCTGTTAAGCTTCATTGGGGCTACGTAGGTAGCAGGCAAACTACAGCTTCCTGGTTCCCAGTGCAGGCATAACCGGCTTTTCTAAAATAAGAATAAAGGAGACGAAGTTTTCAAAATTTGTTCGGCGAGCCTACCGCACCGGCAGGTCCTCCGGGCCGAGCCGGTTGGGAGACGGCTCGCTTACACAAGGCATCCCGGGGGGAAAATTAACTGTCGTGACCAGACATGACTCAGCTGAGGCTTTGACGGCAGCCGCCCCCGCCTCCCCCTGCACGGGAAAGGCAGGGCTTTGGCTCCCGCCGAGTACAGTTAACAAAACTGCGAGTGTTTAGATCCACGCTCAGAAAACAAGAGAGGCACGGTCAGCGGTCAGAAGCAGTTCTGAGAGAGAGAGAGAGCCTTCGAAACAAGGCCTCGCTACTCATTAACAAAAATTAGGCTGCTGCTGGCAAACTCTGGGGCCTCCCGTGGTTCTGGATTCGGGGGCGGGTTGGGAGTGGGAGAGAATATCGTGCCTGCCTTGGCTAAAGATTTCAAGATTCGACAGGGCCCGGATTCACACGACCGACCGAGCCAAAACACGCCCCTTGGGAAAAATGCGTTTTTTCCCTTGTACTGTAGCCGAGACCGCAGGAAGAAGAGGGTACTGAGTCAGCTTCTGGTTTGTTGGTAGGGATGCCAGCTCCAGGAGAGAAATTTCCTGGAGATTTTGTAGCCCTATACCTAGGGATTTTGGTGGAGGGGGCCTTGGGGACCCCGCAGCTAATTAAATTAAAGTTAATTACATTAATTCAGTTTGGGGGCAGCCCAGGAGGGAGGGGGCCCGGAAGAAGCACTAGAGGGCTGAGCCCCACTTTAGCTATGTGCCTATAGGGGTGGAAGCTGCAGTGTTTGGTAAGGGATCTCAATGGGGTATATTGCAGCTGTGTGTACGCAAGAATATATTTTTAAACAATAATGTTCATTTTAAATGGCTGTTAAACAGAGCTTCTGCCTGAAATGACCAAGAGTTACGGTTAGAGTTATGCGTGGCCTGACTCCCTGACATTCTGTGGTTGGCTCCGCCTCTTGGGGCAGCCATTTTGTAGTTGCGCCCACCGTCCAGTGACAGAATTCCAAAGGTGCTTGCAGCCTCAAAATGTATAGGACAACAGCCCCTATTGACCGGCTGAGGCAGCAGCTCCTCTTTACTACTGGCCTACTTGGCAGGTTTGTTGTAAAGACTGCAGTGTAAATGTGAAGCAGGAAAACGTGGAAGCGCAAGACAAATGCTGAGCGTAATGATGAGGCAGGTTGCGGGTCTAATGCTTGGCACTTCGCACAGCAAGGGTTCGAAGAACTGTGCTATCTTGCTGCAGTCTTTACACCAACCTGTGAGGTAGGTCAACAATATTGTATATAATATTTCAGATGAAGGACAGAGGATAACAGAGGACAGCCGCCCACTGAAGTTCATAGCAGAGGTTAAGAGTCAAGCCAGGGACTTCTGTAGCTTAGCCTCTGAGGCACCAAACTACACCAGCTGTTGGTTACGCCGGAAATGAATTAGCCTCATGAGGACCAGAAACTTTTTCCAAGACAAATCAACTTCTATACCCACTCTGTTTCATAGAGACTGATAAGCCAATATAATACAATGTAATGTCAATGTAATACTACTGGAACTTCCCGTTTATAGATTTGTTCCTGAGGAAAGACCAGATGTCTGAAACACTTGAATATCCGGAATAAGTGTTGAAAGAGAGTCTGACTTGAATTGGGAGCAGACTGCTTGTGAGCACACAATACTGTTAAAGGGATATGGACGGAGAGTGCCTGGAGCAGACTGCGGTGTGAAATTTCATTGACCTTTGTATTTTTTCGACGAAGGAATGTGGTTGTTTTTCATTACCAGACACTAAATGATGTTATGGCTTTAACCTAGTCTCTTTTGTTATTGTATAATTCTGCGGGCAGCTCGCACACATCGGTATATATACTTTTTTTCACATCAGGCTAAGACAAAAAATTGCCGTTCCTCTGGATTATTTCTTTAAAAACCGCCAGAGGAGCTACGTGCCGGCGGTGAGCCATTAGGTAATAAACAATGGAAATGCTTGGTAACTAGGGGAACCAGTTCCAAGCAAGTTTCCACAAAGGTCACCTTATCTCCCCTTGTTATACGGCCATGCAAACTACCGAAGCCAACGCCATTTCAGAGTGCCGGTTCATTCTCATTTCTCCATAACCAGAGCAACTTTTGAGATGAATCGTGGACCCTGGCTTATCAAAAGAGCTGGGCTCTCAGCTTCCGCAGAAGACGGGCGACTCTCTACAGATCAGGTCTTAGCAATGGCAAAAATTCCAGCAGGTGCGAAGTCACCCTCGGTGGCACAGAGCTTGTCTGTGGCCAGGAGAATCGGTAGGACACCTGGATAGAACTCTGCATCTCCTTAAGGAGCTGAAAATGAACATAGGCATTGAAACGGACGGATCAACACTTCTCACCTAAGCTGGGTGGCGCCGGCAGCGTTATTTTCTATTTGTTTATTTTATTCCCGTTCTTTCTAGTCCTCCTTTCTCACTGGGACTCAAGGGGGATTACGCAGAGTGAGTTGATACGATCGGAAGGATGGGACATCCCGTTAAAAAACGGAATAGGATTTGAGTGCTGAAGCAGCCAGAAGTTTACAAAACCAAACTGGAGCAAAGCTGACGTGTTGACGAGACACGTTAAATGATGCAAAGTTCACAGGATCATAGAATCACAGAGCTGGAAGGGGCCAGACAGGCCATCTAGTCCAACCCCCTGCTCAATGAAGGATCAGCCTAGAGCATCCCTGACCAGCGTCGGTTCAGCCACAGCTTGAAGACTGCCAGTACTGAGGGGGAGTTCACCACCTCCCCAGGCAGCCGATTCCACTGTGGCACAACTCTGACTGTCAAAAAGTGTTTCCTAATATCCAGCTGGTAGCTTCCTGCCCTTGATTTAGCTCAGGAAAGATGGCTCCAGAGCAAACTTATTTACGCCGTAGCTAAATCGCCCGCTCACAACTTTAATGCCAGGAGCTCACAAAGTAGACTTTTTTGCTCACAAGACTCCACAGCTTAGAGGAAGCGTTGGCGGGTACTGTACATCCAGATGGTTTGACAGTGTTACTGATCTGACAAACATGAAATTAAACAAACTCCGGAGCACGACGAAAGATAGGAGGGCCTGGCGTGATGTGGTCCACGGGGTCGCGAAGAGTCCAACTCGACCGTGCGACTGAACAACAACAAAGATCCAGTAATACATTTAATCTGAACTAAAAAATTCCCCCGGAATCCCTTTACAGTGGGACATTTCCACCAACAGTGGATATATGAGCAGCAGGACACTTCTGAGGTTCATAACTGAAGCAAGATTCGAACTGGGGACTGGCTGGCTACAAAGGCCCTATAATAGACTATCTTTTGAGAGTGCAATTGGGTTTTCTGGCTGCTGTGGGGGACCCGTGAGAGCAGCAGGAAAGGGGAGACTTGGGGGGGGGGGGTCCATTCACCCAAGGAATTCATCACTTCCCCCACCCGGTGAGCAAATGACTGGACGGCAGCCATTGCTGAAACATTAATGCCAAGCGATGCCATCGCCTTCTCCTTAACCCCCACGCCTGCTGCTGTATTCGCTGTACTACTCCTTTATTAAGTCCTTCCCCCACTCCTGCAACAAACTCTAAGCCCACAGACAAGAGCCATGTGGTTTTATTGGTATTTATGCGAAACAATCAATGTTAAAAGGCGGCAGCCACGGGGGGTCCCAGAGATCTACCCGAGATAGCTGTGCCCGCGAGGAAAAGCTCCCTCCAAGTCTTATCTAGACTTAATTTTTCTGTGCGAACCTGTCTCCACCCACCAGGTCACCTGTGTCGAATAAGGATTGCCCTCCAGGCGATCAGGCAGAGCATCTCCTGTACTCAGAAGAGAAAGAGGGGGAGGGCTCTTGGTTTCTTTTAGGATGCAGACAGCTCTACTTCAAGCAGATTTCTTAGAGAGGCAGGGCGGAAAAAAACCCACGTTCTCAACAATAAAATAAATTCAGAAACGACTAACACAGCTAAGAGCGGGAAAACTGGTTAAAGTAAGAGCTTTGCAGGCTATTGACTGCTGGACGCTTCTCTGCAAGGTTTAAGAGACTTCAGCTGGACAAATCCTGGCGATTCTTTTGACACCCTTCAAAACCAGCGAAACGAACATAAAACCACAACGGGAGCTAAAACTGGCATGAGCTAAAATATTAACAGCAGCAAGAGTTATGTAAGGAGAAGGGCGGGGGATGTGGGGGAAAGTTTTCAACATGAACTCTGCGCGCACCATGCTCAGCTGCCCCCCCCCCCCCCATATGCAAAGAAAATTCCTACGGCTTTCAACAAGGCGGTGCAAGAATCCTTAGGCAAGCTCAGCCCCCCCCCGACGCCTGCACTGAGCGGAACGTGTCAAGAATTCCTAGCAAGGTGCTCCGAAATGCCTTCGCAGCGTGTGCAGAAGCTGAAAGCAAACACGACACGCCACGCGGCGTTTCTGTAATCCAATTTAGAAAAGCGTTCGGGACTGGACGTGAAATTCAGACCCCCGTGCAGCTCCGGCTCCCTCCGACCGAATCAGCCCCTGCTTTTATGTGTTAAACGGCTTCAGTAAAACTGCACAACTGTCAGTAAGAAAGCACGGATACCACAAAACGTGGAAGCTTTGGAAAAGGCACCCATGCTCCCAGATTCAGAGCTCTGAGGAACTCCTGATGCACACAGAGGGCTCGTGTTCCAGAGGGCTTCCCCCCGTTCACGTCCAACCGGGGAGCTGCTCAGTACATGCAAAAGAATACACGCCGCAAACAATGCTCCCTCTAAGCTGTGGAGTCTCGTGAGCAAAAATTCTGCCTTGTGAGCTCCTGGCATTAAAGTTGTGAGTGAGCGATTTGGCTGCTGCATAAGTTAGTTTGCTCTGGGGCCCTCCTTCCTGAGCTGAGACAAAAAGGTGTGAGCTGGAGGCTAAAAAACCCTGACGAACCCAGTCTAGAGAAAATACTGGCTGCAAACTGATGAAGCACCCTTGCAAGGGCAGGATATTCGTGCGCACGCGACATCTCTTGCCACGGCAAGGGGTCACAACAACCAGTGTTCCCTCTAAGCTGGGTTATTGTGAGCTAGCTCACAGCTTTTTAGCCTCCAGCTCACACATTTTTGTCTCAGCTCAGGAAGGAGGGCTCCAGAGCAAACCAATTTATGCAGCAGCCAAATTGCTCGCTCACAACTTTAATGCCAGTAGCCCACAAAGTAACATTTTTGCTCACGAGACTCCACAGCTTAGAGGGAGAATTGGTCACAACCAGTGTTTCCTTAAGATGAGTTAGTGTGAGGCAAGCTCACAGCTTTTTAGCCTTTGCCTCACACATTTTTGTCTTAGCTCAGGAAGGATGGCTCCGGACCAAACTAATTTATGCAAGAAGCCAAATTGCTGGCTCACAACTTTAATGCCCGTGGCTCACAAAGTAGGATTTTTGTTCATGAGATTCCACAGCTTAGAGGGAGCACTGGCCGCAACGGGGCAAGGCCATAGCCTAGCACAGAGTTCCTTGGACGTGATTATCCAGGAGCCGCTCTACTCCGAAGCCCTGGACAGGATGCACTAGCAGCCAGCTGCCATAGCCTCAGCCTCCTCCAATCCCAGGGCTGAACAACAATGTAAGAGCCAGTGGTATGGTTGTCAGCCTCAAGGAAAGGCCTGGAGATCTCCCGGAATTAGAACTGATCTCCGAACGGCAGAGGTCAGCTCCCCTGGAGAAAATAGCTGCTTTGGAGGGTGGATACTACAGCACTGTACCACAGTGAGGTCCTGCTCCTCCCCGAACCCAGCCCTCCCCAGACTCCATCCCCAAAATCTCCAGGTATTTCCCAACCCAGAACTGGCAACCCCAGACACTGGCCTAGCGAAACGAGGGAGCCCTGCCTAACTCCTCACTTGGTGGAAAGCTCTGCCCCCATCCCAAACGTGGGCCCAAAATTCTGAATTTACGCAGGGTGCCTCCCAGACTGTATTCCGTAGGCGCTGATCAAGGCCATTCAAAACGGATTACGGCCTCATTTGTCAGAGGACACAGATTTGGAAATCACGCAGGTCTTCAAATTACCAGCCGGGCCTAGCCACTCTCTATGCCTCTGTTCCGAGGGAAAGGCCCTGCTGCTAACGTCTGAATCAAGAAAGCAGGGAATTAATAGGTAAAGGTTTCCCTTGCTTGAAAGCCAGTTGAATCCGACTCTAGGGGGCGGTGCTCATCTCCATTTCCAAGCCGAAGAGCCAGTGCTGTCCGAAGATGTATCCGTGGTCATGTGGCCAGTGTGACTAGACGCCGAGGCGCACGGAACGCTGTCACCTTCCCACCAAAGTGGTACCTATTTGTCTACGTGCTTTCGAACTGCTAGGTTGGCAGGAGCTGGGGCCAGAGACGGGTGCTCACTCCATCACACAGCACTCAGGTCTCGAACTGCCAAACTACAAACCTTCCGGTCTGCAGTCCAGTGTCTTAACCACTGAACCACCGCATCTCGGCAAAACATCACACACAAACCCACCAACTTGAGCGCAACCTCAGACAACTTTATCACCAACCAAACGTACGGAGAGATCTGTGTCTTGTCGAAAAGGGGTAACGTACTTAACAGAGAGGGGATCGAGTGTCCCGGAAGCGAAATGTGGTAATTCGAGGAGGACAACCTCTTCCAAATTAACAGACGAAGAATGCCCTGGATTCTAAACTGTTTGTACGGCACACCTGTCGGCGAGGCTCGCTAGCGACGTCAAGTTTTGCGATGCCGACCCCTGAAAAACACTTGGTACTCGTGGTCCTCATGAGCTAGTCGGTGGCAGCAAGGAATCTTAGGATGAAGTTTTCCAGATGCCAGGGAATGGAAAGGGGAAATTATTAGGGTGACGGGATATGCGTCAGCCAAGTGAGGTCCCTTCCCATCAGCATGACATTCCTATCAATCAGGTATCCAGGACCATTCCAGCCCGCACATAAATACTAAACAGCATAAAAAAATACTTATCGTTTCATTTATACCCTGCCTTTCTCACCAAAGAGAAGCCAACGTGACTTACATCATTCCCTTCTCCTCCATATTTTCCTCTCACAGCAGCCCTGTTACATAGGTTAGGCTGAGAGTGCGTGACTGGCTGAAAGTCACCCAACTTTAGGAAGAACTTCCTGGAAGTTAGAGCGGTTCCTCAGTGGAACAGGCTTCCTCGGGAGCAACGCTCCCCCTAAGCTGTGCAGTCTTGTGAGCAAAAAATTCCACTTTGTGAGCTACTGGCATCAAAGCTGTGAGCGAGCGATTTGGCTACTGCATTCGTTTGCTCTGGTGCCGTCCTTCCTGAGTTAAGGCAAAAATGTTTGAGCTGGAGGCTAAAAAAACTGTGAGCTTGCTCACACTAACTCAGCTTAGAGGGGACACTGTTCGGGAGGTGGCGGGTTCTCCTCCTTTGGAGATGCTTAAGCAGAGGCTAGATGGCCCATCTGACCGCAATGCTGATTCTGTGACTCACCACGAATTTAGGCAGATCATAAGAGGGAGGGCAGGAAAGGATAAGCCAGTGCTTGAATCTTGTGGCCCTTTCTCATATCCCCAGGGTAAAGCCAATCGCCACTTTGGGGGTAGGAAGCCATTTTCCTCCAGGCCAGATCGGCCCAGGGATTCTGGAAGTTTGTTGCTTTCCTCTGGGCACAGAATACAATGGCAAACCAAACCAAAATACCCCATGGAAATAACAAACAGCTCAAGGTCTAATAACACAAAGTTTTACTTAAAGGTATATGTCTCAATATAATCATTAAAGCACTAATGCTTAAAACAAATATAGATGCCCAAAAACCATTCCAAGCAAGACCTAAATTAGGCAGTACACAGTCCTTGTATACACTGTGGTCTTCTTGTCTGTCTCTAAGTTGCCAACTTCCAGGTCTGCAGGGAGGCTAAACACCAGGCTGACGTCTCCTGTCGACGGAGAGAGTTTCGCTTCACTTCTTCAGAGCCAATATTCCACAGAACCACACAGTTTACATATTTTGTATGCCTTCTCTTGCTCCCACATGGGCTTGTTACGCTCCTGACGGCAAAGTGGTTCTTTTAAGCATTAGTGCTTCAATGAGTTATATTGAGACATATGCCTTTAAGTAAAACTCCGTGTTATTAGACCTTGAGCTGTTTGTTATTTCCACGGGGTATTTTGGTTTGGTTTGTCATTGTATTCGGTGCCTCCGTGGTCTCTCTGTGTTCAGAGTTCCTCTGGGCATAGAGCAGGGGTCACTGGGGAAGTGGGGGTAACTGGGAATTTCCAGCATTGTGCCGGGGGTTGGACTAGATGACCCATGGGATCCTTTCCAGCTCTAGGTTTCTCACAAGCTTTCATGGCAGTGTGGGGATTCGAACCTGGAGTCTCCCGGATCCTAATCCTAATTAAATGTATGTATTATCAGTCAATTTGCATGTTTCAAAAATTCTGTATTCTATATTAAGGTTTTATGTTCTTGAAAATGTCCAATAAAAATTTTAATTAAAAAAAAGAGAGAAGTGTTCAGCTGACACCCTGCTCTCCTTAGGACCGAGATATTTAAAAGAGTGCTACACCCTATAAAACGGCAAAGCTTTCCCTTGCTCGAAAACCAGTCGAATTTGACTCTAGGGATGCAGTGCTCATCTCCATTTCCAAGCCTTCTCCGTGGTCATCGTGTGGCCGGCATGACTAGACGCCGAGGCACACGGAATGGTGTTACCTTCCCACTGAAGCAGTACCTATTTATCCACTTGCAATTTCCTGCTTTTGAACTGCTAGGTTGGCCTGGTAGAATGCTACACTCGAATTTGGGGGAATGGTGCTAGCTTCCAGCCCCGGCCTAGACACAGATTCACTGAATGGTTTGGGATAAGTCAGCATCTTCCACTACAAACGGGGACGTGAGCAGTCCTACCTCCGTGAGCTTGCCAGAATGAATGAGACGCTTGTCTGAAAAGCGCCCAAAGCATGTGACGGCAGAGCTGGGACAATGAAGGAAATTCCCTGAATTCTTGTCTCAGCATTTGGGGCTGTACAGATTTACAGTTCTGGATGTGACCGCTGCGACGAGTGAAAAAGAGAAGGCAGTGCCCCCTCCCCCCAAAAAAACTGGAAGGAGAGGGAAAAGAGGAACCAAAGCAAAACTGCTGCGAAGGAAGGGAAACTATCTGGCAAGGTGAAAAACAGGGTTTGGGGGCAGCAGCACCTTAAAGACCAAAAAGATTTCCAGGGTTTTGAGAGACAAAGTTCCCTTTGTTAGATAAGGTGCTACTGGACTTTGTTAGATCAGGTGCTACCCACCCGAAAACTACCCGGCAAGATGGAAGCCATGTTTAGATTTAAAAGCCTCCAAGGAAGAAAACAGCAAAGGAAAATACTCTCGGGATCCCTCTGTATAGCAGGGCTTCTGCCCAGAAAGGAGAAATAAAAGTCTGAGGCTTGCTTCCTTATTCCCGTGCCTCATGCATGTTGGGAAACAAGTATTAACAATCCCTTCTTTGGGCTGCCAAAGAGTTCCCCAAACAAGAAGCAGGAAGCTTTTAAGTTCTCCTCCACTGGTAAAAAAGCATGCGGCCAAGTCCTTCGGCACAGATCATTTCGATCATTAGACGTTAAGCTTCGGGAATGTCAACATTTTAAACTGCTCTTGTGATTTCAGCAGCAGTCTGGGACTGAGAAGTCAGGGAAAGATTATGCATGGGACAGAGCAGGTAGAGAAAGAAGTGCTTTTCTCCCTTTCTCACAATACAAGAACTTGTGGGCACTCCATGAAACTGCTGAGCATGGATAAAAGGAAGTACTTCTTCACCCAAAGAGTGATTAACACGTGGAATTCACTGCCACAGGAGGTGGCGGCGGCTACAAGCATGGACGGCTTCAAGAGGGAATTAGATAAACATATGGAGCAGAAGTCCATCAGTGGCTATTGGCCACAAAGTATAGATAGGAACTCTCGGTCTGGGGCAAGTGATGCACTGTATTCGTGGTGGTGGGGGGAGCAACAGTGGGAGGGCTCCTAGTGTCCTGGCCCCACTGCTGGATGTTTTGGGCCACCGTGTGACAGAGCGTTGGACTGGATGGGCCATTGGCCTGATCCAAACATTGGCTTCTCTTATGTTCTTATGGCATGGAGATATGGTTTCATGTGCTACATGGTCTGTCTGTCCAAGCACATAGGAGCAGAGCCAGTAAAAAGACCCAAGCGATCCTGTTGAACCTAAAGGTAATGCTTTCCAACTGGGCCTTGGGTACCTTAGAGAGCATTTCCCAGAATGCATTCCCCTGCCCTCTTAAATCAGATAGGGAGGCCTTGTTCCCTGGATTGCAGGATCTCCCTGAGGGTAAAGAGCAGGGTGTTCTCTAAAAGGCCGTATCACAGAACCCTCCACCCCAGGGAGAACTACCAGATTACCTCCTGATAAAACTCTCTCACTGACAAGAGAAGACTTTCCTGTTTTCCGAAGTTTGCAGCAGCTCCAGAAAGCTTTACGTCCCACCAGCTCACGCCAGTGGTCCATCTAATCCAGCATCCGACTTCACTTACTGGCCAATCAAATGGCACCATAAGATCTATAGGAAAGGCACGGTGCCCAAGCCCTCCCCTCCTGCTGCCACTTTACAGCACTGGTACAGTGACTGAGAGCCAGGCTGGCATAGTGTTTAATGCTGGACTAGTATCTGCAAGACCCAGGTTCAATTCCCCGTTTCTGCCAGGAAAGCTCGCTGGATGACCCCTCTGCCAGTCACACACACACTCTCAGCCTAACCTACCTGATAGGGTTGTGGCGAGGATAAAATAGAGGAGAGGAAAACATCATCAGCACCTTTGGGCCCCCAATGGGAGAAAAGTGGGGTATAAAAAAAGTAAATAAACAGAACAAAAACTGACGGTTACTGTCTCTTGAGCAGTGTTCCCTCTAAGCTGAGTTAGTGTGAGCTAGCTCCCAACTTTTTAGCCTCTGGCTCACGCATTTTTGCCTTAGCTCAGGAAGGACGGCTCCAGAACCAACTGATTGACGCAGCAGCCAAATTGCTCGCTCCCAACTTTAATGCCAGTGGCTCACAAAGTAGAATTTTGGCTCACAAGACTCCACAGCTTAGAGGGAGCACTGCTCCTGAGCATTTGTTCGTTGGCTTAGCTATTCCAAGTCTGTTTGGTTTTCGGCGTTTATTTTTTTACCACGGTTTTATATTGGATGTTTTGCCTCACAAACATAAGCTGCTTTGAATGCCTTCAGCCAAAACAAAAAAAGAAGTTGAACTCAAATCCAAACAAGCAGGGCTGTGCGCCAAAACCAAATTTCACAGGATATAAATTTAGGTAATGGACTGAGATCAGCCTGGCTCAGTCTCCCCAGAACAGAAGAGCCGTTCGCTGCTTACCATGCCTCCAGGGATCTTTGGGTTCCACAGCACCCGACACGATGTCTTCGTCAGAAGGGAACGTGACATGCTTGGCCCCGGGCTTCAGCTTCCCATCTTCTGCAGGCTGAGAGGCCTGGTCCGACTGGTCATCCTGTGGGCATTCTCCACCCACTCTCACATCCACACCTAAGCTACAGTTCTGAGAAGGGGAGTCCGACTTCTCCTGCAAGCAGCTGTTCTGCCGGGGAGACTTTTCTGCATCCCTAAGGCATTCTCGGGCGGTTATATCCGCCTCTGCGGCCAAAGAGGCATCGCCACGGGCCACCTCACCGACCGACAAATCTTCCTGGACCGAAAGGCCTGAAGTCTCTTTCCCGTTTGGCTGCAGTGGCTCCCCCGCCTCAGCACCAGTCTCTTGCAAATCCTCCGTTGTAGCAGAAAGGTCCACCATACCTCCATCAGGGTGACTCCCTAGAGCGGGAGGGTTAGGTGGGGAGTGAAGGCCATCTGGATTCTGGAGATGAGATGAAAAGTCCGCAGCGTCTTGAAGTTCCGTCCCGCCTGGGCCGCTGTCCTCTTGGGAGGCATCCCAAGGGTCAGAAGCCCTCAGCACTGCCTCGGCCTCCTCCTTCTCCACATCAGGAGGCAGCAGCAGCAGGAGACGGTCTGCCTCAGCAGCTTTCCCTTGTTGCTGCTGCTGCATCTGGGGAACTTGCACACACTCCATGGCTGGGGAAGTCAAGCGTGCATCCGTCAAAGGGGGAGCACCTTCTTTCCTTCTCCTGGACCCCCTGGAGGCATTACTGAGGGGTGGAATCCACCCTTCCCACCCACCCAACGCTCCCAACGCTAGAGAGGAATACAAAGGCTCTCAGTCCATTGGGCTCTGGGTGGGCCAGGGAAGGGCCCTACGCGGACCATGAATGAAGAACAGTATTTGCTTGGGGCAGAGGGAAGAGAAGGGCTCTGTCTCTTTTGAAAAAGCAGAAACAGAGCCCCCGCTTGGGATAAGGAGGCCAGGGGGAAGGAGGAAACTACTCAGATAGGGGATCAGAAATACTTAGTGTGGAGGGGGCACGGCAAAAGCCATTCCCCAGTCTCTGGAAGCGGAGATCTTCCCTCCTTAAAGACAAGAGACGTTAGTGTAAAGAGGGCTGCGGGGTTTAGCTAGCAGGTAGAAAAGACGGAAACGAGGGCCTGACGTTTCCAAAAGAGAGGGAAGAGCGGGGACCGAGCCTCAAAAGGCAGGGAAGAGCCCAGCGTGGCTGCATGGGGGTGGGCCCCTCCAAGATGGGCAGGGCTCCCCCTCCCAGGACCAAAAAAGACAACCCAGCTCTGCTCATAGGAGGTTGATTAAAAGGGGGGGGCTGAGTACCCCCCAAATGGGGGGGGGGGGGTAATAGAGACCTCTGATGGAGGGAGACCAAGAAGGAGCCACGACAGAGGGGGAGGGGGGGAGGCAGGGAGAGAAAAAGATGTCAAAGGGGGGGGGGGTGTGGAAATGCCCGGATCTTGGCCTGGGAAAGAGGAGGGAGGCGGAGAGCCTCAGCCGGCTACGCACCCGAGGGGGAAAGCAGGCGAGAAGGAGCCGGTTCCTGGAAGGCAGGGGAGGGAAGGAGGGAAGCGCCGGAGAGAGGCGAGAGGCCCGGCCCGGCCCGTCCGGCAAAGCGTCGCCTCGGCCAGGTGCGGACCCGAGAGAAGCCTCCGCCCCCTCCTCCTCCGGCCGGCCCCCCTCCTCCTCCTCAGCCGGGAGGGCAAACAGCGGCCCGCCTGCGCATCCGCAGCGGCACTTTCGACGCGAGGGAAACCGCTTGAATAGGAGAAGGGGATAAATAAATTCTCCGCCGCGCGCCAGGGTTCCCTCCCGCAGCCCCCCCACCGCCGGACGGGGGCCCCGCGGCACGCAGTCCCGCGACGCCGATTGGCGAATCGGCGGGAGCGTTTACTCTACTTCTTCTACTCCCCCCCCCTCCGCCCCGATCCTCGCGTCTCTCTTTCTCCGCTTCGTCGCCGGACGCCCAGCTTCGGTTTCGGCGCGGCGCTTTCGACACAAAGGGGTGACGCTACCCGCGACGGCTCGGAGCCGGAGCGGAATGGCCATCCTTTGATGTTATTTTTAATTTTTGTTTTATGCGCGCTCGCAAATGACGAGAAGTAATTTGGGGGAGGGGGGAGAGAGATGGAGGGAAGCGAAGCCGGAGCGCGAATGTGCTGATAGGGAAAAGCCGACGGGGGACGCTAGAAAAGCCGCCTGATCGTGACGTCCCGGCTCACGCGCTCTACTCGCTAGCGCTTGACTCCTCCCACCCACCGCGCGCGACCAAAAGAGAGCGGGGGAAGGGGGGGGGGAGAAAGGAAGGGATCTGCGCATGCGGCGTTGCCTCCGGGCCTGTCTGACAGGATCATAAAGTCGTCAGTCCTCCGAGGACCAGAGGGGACGGAGACATCGCTGAGACCGGAAGAAGGGCTTGAAAAGTATGGTTTTCCTGTGGCGTTGACGTATTTCCGGGGAGAAGCGGTCCACGCGTCTCCAGTGTTGGCTTCGGCGCGTCTTTGGAGACTCTCGAGCTTTGAGGCGGAGGATTTGGGGGTTGCCATGACGACATGAGAGGCGCCCAGCCAGGCCTATGCAGGTTAGTTAATGTTTAGCTGGGGGGAAGCAGTAAACTTTAGGAAGTCTTCTCTTAGTAGGGTTGCCAAGGTAGGGGCTGGAGAGCTCCCACTATTACAACTGACCTCCAGGTAATAGAAATCAGTTCATCTGGAGAAAATGGCTGCTTTGGAAGGTGGACTCTCTGCCATTCTACCCCACTGAAGTCCATCCCCTTCTAAGCCCTACCCTTCTCCACCCCCCAAATCTCCAGGTATTTCCCAACTGAAAGCTGGCAACCCTATCTCTTAGGCACGCAGCTGACTATATGCCTGGTTAGGTTATATGCCTACCTCGCAGGGTTGTTATGAGGATAAAACAAGGGAGGGGGAGAACCATATATACGGCCCTGAATTCCTTGGGAGAAATAAAGTCCTTCGACAAACATCGCCTGTTTTATGGGCAGTGAGTAGATTCTGTGCGAAAAGCAGATGCGATAAAAGGTTTGCTTCGGAGAAGAGGTTTGGGGTTGGGTTGATATCCAGACTGGAGTGGGTTCCTTGCCTCATCTGCTTGTATCCATCTAAGCAAATGCCTACGCTATCTGCGCCTAAATATTTTTGTACAAACCCATTTAGTTGGCCAGATCCCAATAATTTGGATATCACAATATCTAAACTTTCATTCCGTCTAACTCTTCTGACTTCCTTGTTCCTTGTTAGTACCTCATTATGCTGCTACTCAATACGTGGCTTAAAGGGCAGTATCTCAAATAATACGATAAGGAGTAGGTGATCGCTATGATAACAACTGCCAACTTCGAAAGAGCCCATGAACTGAACCATGCTTTCAGACAGTATGTTGTAATCTAACACACAGAATGGGTTTTGGTTTGGGGGTCTTTTGGAAAAGGCACACAGTGTTCCCCCTTAACTGTCAACAGTCCTGGTTTGCCCCTGCTTTGCTGCTGTCTTTCCCAAATCTGATTTTCTACCATCTTATGGGAAAGCTGAAGAGTGAATCTCCAAGCATGTGCAGGTTCCCTCCCCCTTGCTTCTGAGTAGAGTATGCGATTATGTCCGCATTAGACAACAGAGAAATCTGGGTATGTTTATACCACTACCATGGATGTCTACTGGGAAGAAAGAACAAAAGCAGAAAATGTATTTTCTGTTCCTAAAGGGCATGATGAGTAGAGAAGGCCAGCCATAAAACCAGAAGAGGAGGAAATTTATACCCAACCCTTCACTACCCGGAGTCTCAGAGCAGCTTACAGCCTCCTTTCCCTTCCCCTCCCCACAACAGACACCCTGTGAGGTAAGTGGGGCTGAGAGAGCTCTCTTGAGGACTGCCCTTGAGAGAACAGCTCTGAAAGAACTTATGACTGACCCAAGGTCACACCGGCAGCTGTATCCGGAGGAGTGGGGAATCAAACTCAGTTCTCCCAGATTAGAGTCTGCGCTCCTAACTACTACACCAAACAGTGTAGAGTGTTAGGCTGGGCGACCTGGATTCAAGCCTGGCCCTCAACTGTGAAGCTCACTGTGTGATTTTGACCTAGTGGCCCACTAGTGGCCCTAGTGGAAGATTAAAGCGGGTGGATAGCCCTGACCTGGAGAGCCCAGGCAAGCCTGATCTCATCAGATCTCAGAAGCTAAGCAGGGCCGACCCTGACAAGTAAATTGGAAGGGAGACCTCCAAGGAATGCCAGGGCTCGGGATGCGGAGGCAGGCATTTATCAAGCCACCTCTCTGAATATCCTCCATGCCCCCAATAGGGGTCACCAGAAGTTGCCATGATTTCCAGGCAAGCAAGCATACTCACAAACACACAAATACCCCCCTCCCCAAATGGGTGGATGGATACAACTTTTGTAAGAACACTGAGCATTGCTTAAAGGCAGTAACATGACCAAAGCTTAAAAAATAACGGTCTTGCCGAGTTTCTCTCTCGTCAGTCTGTGATGGACTTCAGAAGTCTTTATTCATGGCTTATGATCCAGCCAGAGGTTATCACAGTTTAAAAGAACAAGAGACCGAACTCCTTAAAACGTGGCGTAAGGAAACTGTTAAGGTTCGTTCACTCATAAGACTTCATCAGAGTGTGAGAATTGCCCTGCTTGATGAGACTAAAGTCCATCAACTTCCCACCCCCAGAAATGGGGGCTTCTCCCACTTGCCCCCTCCCCACAGTCTCTTCTGTAGGGATATGCTGCTTCTGTACATGGAAGTTCCCTTTAGCCATTCTGGCCCACAGGTGAGCCATCTCTAGAAGAAGAAGAGGAGATTGGATTTATACCCTGCCCTTCACTATCCAAAGGAGTCTCAGAGTGGCTTACAGCCTCCTTTCTCTTCCCCTCCTCACAACAGACACCCTGTGAGGTAGGTGGGGCTGAAAGAGCTCTTTCGAGAACTGCTTGTGAGAGAACAGCTCTGAGAGAACTTGTGACTGACCCAAGGTCAGCTAGCCAGCTGCATGTGAAGGAGTGGGGAATCAAACCCGGTTCTCCCAGTTTAGAGTCCGTGCTCCTAACCGCAACACCAAACTGGCTGTCTACCTGTTGTGGGCCTGACGTCTCTAAGTGAATCACACGTCGCCAGAAGGACAACTTTAGGCCACCCTTATCTGCTGCCGATCAGCTTCATCGGGTGACACCCTCCCCCCCCAAGTTTTGGTCGCGAGGAAGACTCCCCCCTCGGCTGCTTCTAGCGGCACCCACAGCCTTCCACCACCATGTCCTGGTAGGTCTTGAGGACCACCATGTCGTGCTGATCCAGATAGAGCATCGCGATGGGGCTGAGCTCCGTCGGGACACAGCAGGCTTTGGGGACCCTGGAATTGATCGAGTTCAACATGGTCTGCACCACAGCGTGGCTGGAGGTGTTCATGTGGTCGGCTAGCGGGAAGCGGCACTCCCCGGAGCAGTAGAAGGCGTGGTAGCCGCTAGGGGCGACGATCCAATCGTTCCAGCCGACCTCCTTGAAGTCCACGAAGAGGCGGTGCCTCCTGCACCTCGTGCTCACTCTACTCTTCGGCTTCAGGCTCTTCTGCTTGCTCCTATACGCTGGGGGTTTTGAGGTTCTCCTGCCGCCGCTCTGGTTGAGTCCGCTGGGCTGGCTTCTGCTCTGCCTCTTCCCCCACGACAGAGGCTGCCCTCTCCGATCGTGGCTGTAGGTGACCAGCAAGGGCCTTTGCTGGGCCCACTGGGCCTCCTCCTCTCCAGGGGACCGCTTTGCCCGGAGCGGGGCTTGGGGCCAAAGCCCCCGGCTGACGTTTGGGTGTTCCACCTGGACCAGGATCCCAAAGTGGCGGTTCTGTCCCTTCGCCGCCTCCAAAGCAGCTGTTACGTCAAAACTCTCCCACTTGGGCTGGCTGAAGGGCAGAAATCTACGGACGAGGAGTCCGCTCTCATTTCCGGACACAGACAGAGGATCCATGGCGTGGTAGATGCTTACATGGAAGCCCCCGCTCTCTTCCTGTGAGCGGTAGAGACGCAGCTCCAGGGCCGTCAGCTCCTCCACTTCGGGAAGCAAAGTGAGGTTGAACAGGAAGTAGAACGAACTTCCTGCTGCTTCGGGGATGTGGTCCGAATTCTCTAGATGGAGAAGAGAACAGTTAGGGATTTTAGGAATGGGTGTTTGCCCAGGAGAACTGCCCAGCTGGGTCTGGTAAGGAGCTGTGCCGACAGAGCCGTGTTTGGCATCGACCTGCTGGCTGATGGGTGACTGAGAAGCCAACAAGCTCGGTCAGAAGACCAGAGCGCTGTACAGCCTCGTGAGTCCCCAGCATCTAATAATCAGAATGTGGCCTCTGCGTACGTGGGGTTCCAGATCTGGCTTCACACAAACAATGCTGACTTGGAAACTCGGACCACCTCAGTTAGAAGACGACTGGATTTATACCCCGCCCTTCACTACCCGAAGGAGTCTCAGAGCAGCTTACAATCTCCTTTCCCCTCCCCTCCCCACAAGAGACAACCTGTGAGGTAGGTGTGGCTGAGAGAGCTCTTTCAAGGACTGCCCTCGAGACAACTTGTGACTGACCCAAGGTCACACCAGCAGCGGCACATGGAGGAGTGGGGGATCAAGCCCGGTTCTCCCAGATTAGAGTCCGCGCTCCTAACCACTACACCAAACTGGCTTCCCCAGCTGGGCAAGGGTGTATGTTTGGAGAGATTCCGTGAGCATTGTTAAAGGAGTCAGCTCAACACGTTGAAAAAAAATTATCTGTCCAGTGGCACCTTTCAGACCAACAAACTTTTATTCAAGGTGTGAGCTTTCGTGTGCGAAGCACACTTCGTCAGAGAATGAAATGGAATTACAGATCATAGTTATGTATAGAGAGAGGGTGGCTTGTTAAAGTAGCACGCAAAATAGTGAGGCATGCAAATTTAACACGCCACCCTCTATGTATATACAACTATATATATGCAACTATGACCTGTAATTCCATTTCGTTGTCTGACAAAGTGTGCGTGCCCACGAAAGCTCACACCTTGAATAAAAGTTTGTTGGTCTGAAAGGTGCCACTGGACTCTATTGCTTCAGACCAACACCTGGATCTAAGACCAACAAAGTTTAATTCTTTATTGGTCTTAAAGGTGACATCGGATTCAAACTTTGTTCTGTTGCTTTAGACCAACACAGCTACCCACCTGAATCTGTCTTCTTTTAAATGTGGTTTTTAAAAAGCTGTCTCATGAATACACGAAGCGGCTTTATACTGAATGTGGCCATTGGTCCATCAAAGTATTGTCTAAGACTGGGAGTGGCTCTCCAGGGTCTCAGGTGGAGGTCTTGGCCATTGCCTACAACCTGAGCCTTTTAAATCAAGATGCTGGGATCGAACCTGGGGCCTTCTGCCTGCCAAGCAGAGGCTCTACCACTGAGCCACAGCCCCACCTCATGGCTCTCCAGGGTCTCAGGCAGAGGTCTTTCCCATCCCCTCCTGCCTGATCCTTTTAACTGGAGATGCCAGGGATCGAACCTGGGACCTTCTGCATGCCGAGCAGATGCTCTGCCGCTGAGCCACAGCCCCCTCCCCAAATGGTAGCGCCTTTCTCTGAAATGGTGCGCCTGAACAACAACAGAAAACCCCTCTGGATTCTGCTACCACACTCCTCTCCACCAGTGGGGTTTTCCAACACCCAGAGGTCCCCACCCAGCTGCGCAAAACCCAAGCTTCCTCCCATATGTCCCCAGAAGGATGCTGAGATCATCTGGTAACAACTTGCTGGTGATCCCCGGCCCTAGGGGGGTCCGGCTGTCCTCGACTAGGGCCAGGGCCTTTTCAGTCCTGGCCCCAACCTGGAGGAACTCTTTGCCAAACAACAGCAAGGCCCTGCGGGATCTGATGCAATGCTGATGTGGATGTTCCGCCAGGCTTTGGGTTGAGGGGAGCAACAGGAGGTTAAGACTGGCACCCTCCCTTTCTCTTCTCTGCCCCCCCCCCATGTGTCCTGCCCTGTGGGACAGCAGTGTGGCCAGCAAAGGGGGATCACCATA
Source organism: Lepidodactylus listeri (assembly GCA_029233225.1). NCBI lineage: Eukaryota > Metazoa > Chordata > Lepidosauria > Squamata > Gekkonidae > Lepidodactylus > Lepidodactylus listeri. Next base: position 37,493,411 of record JARCFY010000020.1, read on the forward strand.
TCACCATCTTGGGTTGGTTTTAAATGATTGATTTACTGTAGGTCAGTTTAATTATATATGTTGATTGTATTTTAAATGTTTTATAAGGTTGTGAATTGCCCAGAGCCTGCTTTCAGGGTGGGCGATTCATAAGTCGGAAGGAAGGAAAGAAGGAGAAGAAGGAAGGGGGAGACACAGAGAGAGAGGGGGGAGGAAGGAAGGGAGGGAGAGAGAGAGAAGGGAGGGAGGGAGGAGGGAGGGAGGAAGAGAAGAGATTGGATTTATACGCTACCCTTCACTTGGAGTCTCAGAGCGGCTTACAAACTCCTTTCCCTTCCCCTCCCCACAACAGACACCCTGTGCGGTAGGTGGGGCTGAGAGAGCTCTGAGACGACTGTCCTTGAGAGAACAGCTGGTACAGAGCTATGGCTTGCCCAAGGTCATCCAGCTGGTGCAAGTGGAGGAGTGGGAAATTAAACCCAGTTCTCCCAGATTAGATTCCGCACACTTAACCATGAGACCAAACTGGTTCTCTGGTGAGCCAGGAAGGAAGGAAGGAAGGAAGGAAGGAAGGAAGGAAGGAAGGAAGGAAGGAAGGAGAAAAGGGGAAAGGAAGGAAGGAAGGAAGGAAGGAAGGAAGGAAGGAAGGAAGGAAGGAAGGAAGGAAGGAAGGAAGGAAGGAAGGAAGGAAGGAAGGACAAATGGTAACTCACCGACATGGTGGAATGCCCGCACAGTGTTGGCTGTCGTCGCTCGTTCCTCCAGGAAAGGCCACTCCAAATCGGGGAAAGAGGAGAGAGATTTTCCCACGCAGAACCGGTACAGATCCAACAGGTACTGGGGGACCAGAAGCCCTGGCCTGGGCCGTGGCCGTCTTTGCAAGCCCAGGCGTCTTAGCAGGATGGTTTGGAGGGACTGGATTGGAGCTTGTTTCTGGGAGGCCTGGCCCGTCTCTGGAAGGGTGGCCCCCCAGGGGCCTTCGGAGCCCCAGAGGACGAGAGGCATAAGCAGAACCCCCAGGGCAGGCAGGTTACCAGGAACCATGGCGGAGCTGAGGGAGTCAAGGGCGAGAAAGAGGCGGGTGAGTACAGCGCACCAGCAAAGCCCTGCTCTCCGATTCCCGCCCTTCACTACTGAAGGAGTCTCAGAGCAGTTTATAATCTCCTTTCCCTTCCCTTCCCCACAACAGACACCCTGTGAGGTAGGCAGGGCTGAGAGAGCTCTTTCGAGGACTGCCCTTGAGAGAACAGCTCTGAGAGAACTTGTGACTGACCCAGGGTCACACCAGCAGCTGCATGTGGAGGAGCGGGGAATCAGACTGAGTTCTCCCGGGTTAGAGACCACACTCCTAACCACGACACCCAACTGGCTGTTGTTTCTCTTTTGTTCGCATTGCTCTGTAATTCTCTAATCCTAGTCCTATTGCATTGCTCACTGGTCACTTTATGCTGTCTGATTACACTGTTTTATATCCCATGATCCGCCCTGTGTCTCGGCAGGAAAGGGAAGAAGAGATTGGATTTCTGTCCTGCTCTTCACTTAGAGTCTCAGAGCGGCTTATAATCTCCTTCCCTTCCTGTCCCCTCAACAGACACCCTGGGAGGTTGGTGGGGCTGAGAGAGCTCTTTCAAGGACTGCTCCTGAGAGAACAGCTCTGAGAGAACTTGTGACTGACCCAAGGTCACACAGCTGGCTGCATGTGAAGGAGTAGGGAATCAAACCCGGTTCTCCAGATTAGAGTCTGCTGCACTTAACCACTACACCACAGCTGGGAGACTAGAAATAAATTATGTACCCAATGTGTGAAAGGATGGATGAAACAAATATTTCCTTAAGCTACCTCTCATACTGTTTGGTATTTGTATAACCAGAATTTAACTTTCTGGAGCTGGAACTTGGGTCTTCGGGAGATTCTATTTAATTTTTTAAAACTAAAGCATGCCACAATGCAAAACTAACTCCCTCTTTTGTTCACTGCATTCGCTGGTCCTTCTGCGTCTGTCTAGATTTGTAACCCATTGTCTTCCTAGGCAGGGCCAGTTCTCTGAACAAGCTACCCAAGGGACTGCTCAGCCTGGCGCATTGGGGAAGGCGTCTCTTGGCTCTAACGGGAGATGCCGAGGATTGAACCTGGGACCTTCTGCCTCCAAGCAGAGGCTCTGCCACTGAGCCACAGCCCCACTTCATGGCTCTCCAGGGTCTCAGGCAGAGGTCTTTCCCGTCACCTCCTGCCTGGTCCTTTTTAACTGGAGATGCCGAGGATTGAACCTGGGACCTTCTGCATGCCAAGCAGAGGCTCTGCCACTGAGCCACAGCCCCACTTCATGGCTCTCCAGGGTCTCAGGCAGAGGTCTTTCCCGTCACCTCCTGCCTGGTCCTTGCAACTGGAGATGCCGGGGATCGAACGTGGGACCTTCTGCCTCACAAGCAGATGCTGTACCACTGAGCTACAGCCCCACTTCATGGCTCTCCAGGGGAGGTCTTTCCCATCCCCTCCTGCCTGGTCCTTTTAACTGGAGATGCCGGGGATTGAACCTGGGACCTTCTGCATGCTGAGTGGATGCTCTGCCACTAAGCCATGGCTCCTTCCTGATTAGCAGGATGCTATTTAGGCTTCTTGCTGAGAATGCAGCTCCTCTCCCCTCCCCTCCCCAAAGTACTCACTTGCAGGACTGGAGGCTGCTGGCGAGAATCCATTTTCTCCCCACCCCTTCCTGGCGAACCCCGGGCCCTTCTCTTGCCGGGTGTTCTTCAGCTCTCTCCTGGCCATGCCGCTCGCCCTGGGTCCCCCATGCCAGGAAACGTCCCTTGCTGCCTCCCGGACAGCCCCGTTCCCTTGACCGCCTCCGTCTGTCCCTGCCGTGGTGAATGAGAGCGGCCACCTCCCGACCCTTCTCTAGAAGGCTCAGGTCTGCCCTCCCCATCGGCTGCGCTGCCTTCAGGATATGATGTCAGCCAGACGAGTGGCTCCAGCCAGAACAAACAAGCTGTCGCCTCTTGGTGCTCGGTTGCCTCCTCGGCCCCGCTGCCGGCCCTTTCCATCTCACTGGGGAACGGGTGCCGTACGGACCCAGAGCCGAGACAGGGAACAGAAGGGACTCCCACATCCAGTCACTTTCCCAGCGAGCAGCCGGACCCAGGATGAGGTACCCAAGTTTGGTCTCCTCCTCCCAGAATCCTTCAGGGCCAGGTACAGTGGCTGCAGAATGCCCAGAAGGCATTGCTGCCGTAGGGTAGCTCCATATGCTTGGCGTTCCGGGATGGCCTTGCCAGGATTTGTAGTTTGGCTCCACTCCAAGTAGGTGTGAATCGACCCTCCGTAAGACGGAAACACCGTCTCCACCCAGACTGGGCACACACGGTGAAGGGAATCCCTAGCTTAACAGCATTGCTGGGATTGTTTTCTGGGCACTGGCTTTTGGCCCTCTCCCCCCCTCCGAGGTAACTCCCGTGACCCTCCCTGGGTCACGTTAGAAAAGAAAGCTCTGGGCCGCGGCAGAGGTGACTCGTGCCGGGAAGCAGCCCCTCTGGCCAAGCGCCCAGGAGCGCAGGAGGCCGGGGCCAGGTTCTTATCAGGCCAGCTGGAGAGCGAGAGAGGGCTTCCAGGGGCCATCGCTTCCTCTGCCGCCAGACAGCACGCGTCGGGAACGAGCTGTCATTGGAAAAAGAGAGCGTAAACAGGGCTGGTGGAGGAAGTTCTGCAATCATCGTCCAGGCAGACGGTAGGAACAAACACACCACACAGGAATGCGCCGGGGGGATGGAATTTCCACGAAGACCAGTAGCATTTCCTCCCGGGATTCCCACTGGGGACTGCAGGAAACCCCAGGTGCACGCGATCCCCCGGGCCGTAAGTTACAGCTCCACAGAAGATGCCTCCGTTGAAAGGACTGGGCAGGAGGTGATGGGAAAGACTTCCACTTGAGAGGTCCCTGGAGAGCCAGGGACTGTGGCTCAGTGGCGGAGTGTGGCTCAGTGGCGGCTGTGGCTCAGTGCAGAGTGTCAGCTTGGCATGCAAAAGGCCCTGGGTTCGATCCCCAGCATCTCCACTTACAAAGGACCAGACAGGAGGGGGTGGGAAAGACGTCCACCTGAGAGGTCCCAGGAGAGCTATGAAGTGGGGCTATAGCTCAGTGGCAGAGCCTCTGCTTGGCATGTAGAAGGTCCCAGGTTCGATCGCCGGCATCTCCAGTTAAAAGGACCAGGCAGGAGGGGATGGGAAAATCCTCTGCCTGAGATCCTCGAGAGCCATGAAGTGGGGCTGGAGCTCAGTGGAAGAGCCTCTGTTTGGCATGCAGAAGGTCCCAGGTTCAGTCCCCGGCATCTCCAGTTAAAAGGACGAGGAAGCAGGTGATGGGAAAGACCTCTGCCTGAGACCCTGGAGAGCCATGAAGTGGGGCTGTAGCTCAATAGTAGAGCCTCCACTTGGCAGGCAGAAGGCCCCAGGTTCAGTCCCCGGCATCTCCAGTTAAAAGTACCAGGCAGGAGGTGATGGGAAAGATGTCCACCACCGGAGAGGTCCCTAGAGAGCTATGAAGTAAATGTTGTTAGTCTTGAAAGTGCCCCTGGACTCTTGCTCTTTCCTGCTGCTACAGACAGACTAACATGGCTACTCATCTTGATCTGGCTCCCTCAAGATGACCGGGGTCGGATTGCAAGGCCAGAGAAGTAACTAATCCAGAATACATCTGCCTTTGACCGAATTGGTCCTTCAGGATCCATATTGTCTACAAAGGCTGGCAGCAGCAGTTCTCTGGGGTCTCAGGCAGAGGTCTTTCATCTCACTTACTTCATGGTCCTTTTAAACTGGAGATGCCGGGGATTGAACCTGGGACCTTCTGCATGCCAAGCAGAGGCCCTGCCATTGAGCCACAGCCCCACTTCATGGCTCTCCAGGGTCTCAGACGGAGGTCTTTCCCATCCCCTCCTGCTTGGTCCTTTTAAACTGGAGATGCTGGGGATTGAACCTGGGACCTTCTGCATGCCAAGCAGAGGCTCTCCCACTGAGCCACAGTCCCACTCCATGGCTCTTTAGGGTCTCAAGCGGAGGTCTTTCCCATCCCCTCCTGCTTGGTCCTTTTACCTGGAGATGCCAGGGATTGAACCTGGGACCTTCTGCATGCCAAGCAGAGGCTCTGCCACTGAGCCACAGCCCCTCTCCCCCTCCCAGTAACGAACTACAGCTGGGATTCTAGGGTTCCCTACCAGCGCCTTCTCAAACTACAGTTCCCAGGCTGCTGCAGAGAAGCCGGCAACACAGTCGGCTTAGAAGACGTCAGAGCCCAGTGAAGGCCATGACTATAAACATTCGGGGTCCTTTTCTGCTATCCACCGACCCAATCGCTCTCCTTCTTGGCTGGGAGTTTTCCTTGGCTGTCGCCGGCTGTTTCTCCGGCTTGCTGTGGAAAACATCCTCCCCGCCGCTGACCCAGGGCCTGGCTGCCCGCCAAAGGGGATGCTGGCCCAGCAAGGGAGCGTCAAGTTGGTGCCGCCACTGGGCAAAGGGGAAAGCATGCCGACCTCGTGCGGCGGCACTTCCTGTTTACTGGCCCGTGAGCCACGGCTTTAACCCTCTGCTGACCGAGGGTCTGCAGACCACAGTTTGAGAAGGATGGTGACAGGACTTGTCCAGAGAGCTGGATCTTTGCAACCTCAGTCCAGAAGAGCTTTGTTCACCTAGAGTTGTGTTTCCCAGCCTGTGGGTCAGGATGCTAAAGGGGGGGGGGGGGTCACAATTGTTTCCCCTAAGCTGAGTTAGTGTGAGCTAGCTCACAGTTTTTGAGCCTCCAGCTCACAGTATTGTCCTAGCTCGGGAAGGATGGCTCCAGAGCAAACTAATGTATGCAGCAGCCAAATCGCTCTCTCACCACTAATGCCAGTAGCTCACCAAGTAGGATTTTGGCTCACAAGACACCACAGCTTAGAGCATTACGCCTCTGAAAAGTGGGTTGCAGATAGGAGTTGCCATCTCTGTGTTGGGAAATACCTGGAGGTTTGGGGGGTGGAGCCTAGGGGGAGGGAGGGGTTGGACCTCAGAAGAGTATATTGCCTTCAAGTCCACCCTCCAAAGCAGCCATTTTCTCCAGGGGAGCTGATCTCTTTTGCCTGGGGATCAATTTTAATCCCAGGAGATATCTAGGCCCCACCTGGAGGTTGGCAACCCTAGTTGCAGGCCATTTCTTCCCCATGAAGATGTGAAGCTGCCTTATACTGAAGGCTGTTGGTCCATCAAGGTCAATTATTGTCCACTCAGACTGTCAGCAGCTCTCCAGGGTCTCACGCGGAGGTCTTTCGCGTCCCCTATTACTGGTCTTTTAACTGGGGATACCGGGGATTGAACCTGGAGCCTTCTGTTTGTGAAGCAGATGCTCTACCCCTGAGCCAAAGCCCCTTCTAAAAGGCTCCTTGGAAAACTGGCTAATGGTTGGCTAGGCAGCAGGCGTGAAACATGAAACATAGGAATCCTGCGGAAATCTGCCAAGCAGAGGACATGAAATCACATGGAACGGCCTTGTACTGAATCAGACCCTTGGTCCATCAGTCAGGATTGTCTACTCAGACTGGCAGCGGCTCTCCAGGGTCTCAGGCGGAGGTCTTTCACATCCCCTCCTGCCTAGTCCTTTTAACGGGAGATGCCGGAGATTGAACCTGGGACCTTCTGCCTGCCAAGCTGATGCTCTGCCACTGAGCTCCAGCCCCACTTCATGGCTCTCCAGGGTCTCAGGCCGAGGTCTTTTTCATCACCTACTCCCTGGTCCCTTTTAAGAGGAGATGCCGGGGATTGAACCTGGGACTTTCTGCTTGCCAAGCAGACGCTCTCCCACTGAGCTACAGCCCCACTTCATGGCTCTCAGGCGGAGGTCTTTCCCATCCCCTCCTGCCTGGTCCTTTTAACTGGAGATGCTGGAGATTGAACCTGGGACCTTCTGCCTGCCAAGCTGATGCTCTGCCACTGAATCCCAGCCCCACTTCATGGCTCTCCAGGGTCTCAGGCCGAGGTCTTTCCCATCATCTACTAGCTAGTCTCTCTAACTGAAGATGCCCGGGATTGAACCTGGGACTGTCTGCACACCAAGCAGATGTTCTACCACTTAGCTGCCTTTTGAACAGTTTTTTTTTTTCCTCTTCCTCTCTGCCAGGTTTTCACACTCTCATCTCCCCCTTCCTTTCTGATAATAAGGGGTGTGAGAGCAATACCTCCAGCAACGTAACTTTATGGTAATAGTCCAAAGGAGTGTGTCGGGGGGGGGGGGGGATGGAGAAAGTCTGGGAGCTGTTCAGCGCACTGTGAGAAACCAGAGGAGCGAAAGAGGCAGGTGCATGCCTAGGCAGTTTGGTGTAGTGGTTAGGAGCTCGGACTCTAATCTGGGAGAGCCAGGTTTGATTCTCCACCCCTCCACATGCAGCTGCTGGCATGACCTTGGGTCAGTCACAAGTGCTCTCGGACCTGTTCTCTCAAGGGCAGTCCTCGAGAGCTCTCTGAGCCCCACCTACCTTGCAGGGTGTCTGTTGTGGGGAGGGGAAGGGAAAGGAGATCGTAAGCCGCTCTGAGACTCCTTCAGATAGTGAAGGGCAGGGTATAAATCCCATCTCTTCTTCTCCTTCGTTCTTCTTGCTCCTTCAGCAGAAACCTCTTCGTCGAAGGCCGGGACCTGCCCTCCATAAATACTTCAGAACGTCGCTTGTTTGGCAGCAGCCACACCCTTTGTGGGATAGGGCCAGTATAAATTGAATAAAAATAATAATTGTGCCATTGTTGGTTTTTCAAAAGCCTCTGGCTGGCCACTGTAGAAAATGGAATGCTGGATGAGGTGAGCGCCAAGGTCAAAGTTTGCCTTAGTGAGCCAGGAAACCTTGGGCTGGCCCTGGCTGCGTCCCCGGACCAAAAAGGCTGGGAACAACTAAGTCCCAGGGGACAGAGGGAAATGTGTGACTCAACGTGGGTTTCCCGAGTCAAAGGATCCCTTGCATCCAATGAAGGGAACCCTGACTCTCGAAAGCTTACACCTCCAAATGAAGTCTAGGAAACTTGTTAAGGGCCAAAAGTTAAAAACATAAATAGGTAGAGACAAAAGTGTGTTTATTTCAGAGACGTATAAAAACTTCGTAGGGGCCCAAATAAAGCCTCATCAGATGTTCAAAGTGACAAATGCACAATATTGCCTGACGCATTTCTGCTCACGAGAGTCTTCTTCAGAGGTCAGATAGTCCAGAGTACGAAATACACCATGCAACAAAGTCCCTGTTACACAGGTAAGGCAGTAAACAATTAATATAGGGCCAAAAGTGGAATGTGCCGATCTGGGATTGAATGACGCACCAAAAGATTTTCATTTGTGGGGCCACCAATGTATCTCGCCTTGCATCAAAACTAGTTGCATGTCCTGGAAATAATACTAGTACCAAGAGCAATGTTCCCTCGAAGCCATTAAGTCTTTGTGAGCTAGCGGCATTAAAGTTGTGTGCGAGCTATTTGGCTGTTGCGTAAATTAATTTGCTCTGGAGCCCTCCTTCCTGAGCTAAGACTAGAACGTGTGAGCTGGAGGCTAAAAAACGGTGAGCTAGCTCACACTAACTCAGCTGAGAGGGAACACTGACCAAGAGGTACCTTCCAGTTTAGGGTCCTAAGAGGGCAAGTAAAATTGCCTTATCAGGGACAATGTGACATCAACACGTAACACCCTGGAAAATCTCCTAGGGTCTTTCGGGTGCTGCCAGTCTCGATTCTCGTACTGCTAAAAGAGTACCTAGCGCTGTAGAAATGCAAACACGAGAAACGTTAACAAGCAGACTTTCCGTTTTCCTCGCCCGCAGGCTTCTGCAATGAAGATGCCGGTTGCCGTCATCCGCCTTCCCCGGGGGCCGGACGGGACGAGCCGCGGCTTTGACCCCAGCTCCCCCCGCTTCCAGGCCTTGGGGCCCAGCAGCCTCTCCTCCTCGGTCACCCCGAACCCAGCCGAGCTGAAGCGGGAGCAGCGGGAGCGGGTGGCGCTGCGGGAACGCTACCTCCGCAGCCTCTTGGCGATGGCCGGCCGCCCCGTCAGCTTCACCATGTACGAGAAGGTCACCGTCAGGGCGCTGTTTGGCGCGTCCGACATCGATGTCCTGAACTTCCAGGTGTCCGAACTGCAGACCCCACTGGGGGTACAGAAGGAAGCCCTGCTCCGGTGCTCAGATATCGTGGCATACTCCTTTGAGCTTTAAGGGCCCTACGGGCTCCTCTTGAATAAAGAACCCGCGATGAACCCGCGGCCCTTTTCTGGAGAAAGTTATTCCCTAAGCCATGCGGATGTCCGGAAGTAAAATAGGGGAGAGGAAGTTGCTTACTTTTGTCTGCAGGATTCCTCTAACATCACTGCTTTCTTTCCATGGAGCAGAGGGAAAATAATTGGGGGATTGGCTCCCTTTTTAGAATCCCACCTCTGCAGGAGTCAGGTAGCAAGCAGTCTTATTCTGTGAGCATACTCCCAGGATTTGGGGTGGGTGGGTTTAAGTCCTGCCAAGTCACCTCTACCCATAGCAACCCCATGAACTAATGACCTCCAAAATGCCCAGTGTTTACAGCAATGCTCCCTCTAAGCTGTGGAGTCCTGTGAGCAAAAATTCTACTCGGTGAGCTACCGGCGTTAAAGTTGTGAGCGGGCGATTTGGCTGCTGCATAAATTAGTTTGCTCCGGAGCCATCCTTCCTGGGCTAAGACAAAAATGTCTGAGCCGGTGGCTAAAAAAGCCTGAGCTAGCTTGCTAACTCAGAGGGGACACCAGTTAACAGCCTTGCTCAGGTCTTGCAAACTGAGGGCCACGGCTTCCTTGATGAAGGCCATCCACCTCGTGTTGGGTCTTCCCCTTTTCCTGCCGCCTTCCATTTTTCCTGCCAAAAACACACACAAAAACACGGTGAAAGTTCGCTTATAAACAATGTGAACCAAATAAAAACTATTACAAATTCATATGTCATTAAGTTATATAAACTTCAAGGATCTTATACTAGAATGGAAACTTCCAAGTGCACTTTAAACGTGTACAACACCATGTCAGAGAACTAAACACATCAGTTACAAAGCTAAATCCCGATCATAAGGGTCACTCAATTCAACAGGTAAAAGTCTTCTGGAAAAAATAGTGGCTTGCTTGGATTGAGATTTGTAACTGACGGGTTTAATTCTCTGACATGGTGCTGTGCGTGTTTAAAGTGCACTTTTGACATTTTCATTCTAGTCTAAAATTACTGAAGTTTATATAAATCTAATGACATGAATTCGTAATGGTTTTTATTTGGTTCGCATATTGTTTGTAAGCGAATTTTCACAGTGGTTTTTCGCGGGTGTTCTTGCCGTTTATAGCACTGTGTTCCCTACAAAAAAATTTTGTGTGTGTGTTTGTGTACATGGTTGACTTCTGGTGACCCCTAGTGGGGCTTAGACCTTTCAGAGGTGGCTTACTATTTCAGAGTGGGAGTGGCAGGTCTTTCCCATCCCCTTCTGCTTGGCCCTTTTTAACTAGAGGTACCGAGGACTGAACCTGGGACCTTCCGCACGCCAAGCAGAGGCTCTGCCACTGAGCCACGGGCCCCTCCCCATGAGTCTACTCTCGTTAACACCAACCTCTGTGTCCGGAGCGACACTGAAATCACCAAGACAATTCAGACATACCGAGCATACAAATCCCTGTGGAAGTTTTCTTTGAAGGGAGCAAAACCTACTCACACGCAGCCCCAAAGGCCCCTAAGAAATCACCATGTCTGGCTTTCGACGGGAGTTTATTTTTTTTAGAACATCTTAAAAACAAAGAACAGCAATGTACAACGGTTATTACACAGTGGGATTACGGGGGGGGAGGGAGGGAGGGAGATCTGGTGAGCCAGCGGGAAGGGAGGTAGCCAGTACACGCACCGTGCCGGGGCCCAGTCTAGTGGCGATAGTGAGGGCTTCGGGATCGGGACCGTGAGTGCCTGTCGGGAATCAAAAGGAGCAGGCCGAGTCAGTACAACGGGCGTGCGCAGCAAGTCGAGGCTCCGATTCTCGGCTCCCGTTTTCCATCACGGTTGGGCGGATGCTACCTTCGGACCTTATGCCAAGCTGACATTAACCCTAAACCTACACAAACCCTGGCATCTGCCTTGCTCCCCCCCCCCCCCCCCCCGGGCACCTGAACTATGCAAGTGTCTGGGATCGATCCCCCCCCCCCCAAAAAACACATTCCAATTAATGCAAGCTTGGCGTTTGTATATCAAGGAGGATGGAACTGAACCTTACAGTGCCATTCGTTCGACAGGCTCCATGGGATAGAGCAAGTAGAGAAAGAGGTCCTTTTCTCCCTTTCTCACAATACAAGAACTCGCGGGCACTCCATAAAATTGCTGCGCAGTCGGGTTAGAACAGATAAAAGGAAGTCCTTCTTCACCCAAAGCATGATGAACACATGGAATTCACTGCCACAGGAGGTGGTGGCGGCTACAAGCATGGACAGCTTCAAGAGGGAATTGGATAAACATAAGGAGCAGAGGTCCATCAGTGGCTGTTAGCCACAAGGTATAGATAGGAACTGTCGGTCTGGGGCAAGTAATGCTCTGTATTCTTGGTGCTTGGGAAGGGGGGGGCAACAGCGGGAGGGCTTCAGGTGTCCTGGCCCCACTGCTGGACCTCCTGAGGGCACCTGGTGTTTTTGGCCACTGTGTGACACAGAGTGTTGGCCTGGATGGGCCACTGGCCTGATCCAACATTGGATTTTCTTATGCTCTTATGTGAGACGGAAAGTGCGAGAGCTGGGCCGCAAGCCCCAGGCGCGAATATTCGTGGCTTAATGAGCCCCTCCGAGGGCAGTGTGAATGTTCCAGTCCCATTTCTGTTGCTAAAGCAAAAAGGGGTGGAGCCTTGGGGAACGCTTTGTGCTTTAAATCTCATCTCAACAGAACTTCACAAAAACGATTCGGCTTCCGTGGCAGGGGAGAAGCACAAATAAGGCCAAACAAGTGGCGGCCTTGTGCCGTGAGTTGAGGTGATGATTGCAGAGCCTCCCCCCAGTCTCAGAGAGCGCAATCCGGCCTATGCCAAGCCTGCATGGGAAAAGCTGCTTCTGCAGAGAGGCCACCTAACTCGTGACATAGAAGGGAAAAGGGGCCGTTCAGAAGGGCAATGCTGCTTCCCGCAGATTCTGGCGCCTTCGGCAATGGGCCGGCTACTGCCCTCCCCGCCCCCAAAGAAGCTGTGAAAGCAAAAAAACCCAGAACTTACCTCCTTGAAGAACTATATTCTCGACCTGAAAGACAGAAAGAGAGACCCCACACATGGTCAAAGCTGTGTCCCTGGTGCCGTGCCCGTCAGCCTAGCTCAGGGGTCGCCAACCTTTATTGAGGCCACGGGCATCTTTGGGATTTTGAGAGAGGGCGGTGAGCACCCCCGCCCCCCAAAAAAATAGCCGCCATGGGAGGCGGAGCGAAACCCAAAATGGCTGCCTCAGGAGGCGGAGCCAAATGTAATACTCCCCCCTCTTTACTTTGCAAAAGAACCGCAGAAGGGAAATAAAAACAAAGGAATGGAAGCCCGATGGAAAGCCCGAAGGGGGACTGAAACCACAAGCCTACGCTTACTGGTTCTCTTGACCCTCCCAGTGGTTCCCACTGCACTGGAAACCACCTCATTTGAAGGAGGCCAGCCAGTAACGAGCCTGGCCCTAATTATCTGAAGCAAACAGTAAACCTCATATATTGCATGATCTACATAAAGACTTGTAAACCGGAAAGCCTCCATGGGGGACAGCTGCAATAAATATAGATCTGCTCTCCAACCAATTATCCTGAAGAAGGTGACCCAAACAGAAATGTATTTCGTGACACAAGTCTTTATATTAAGAAGGCGGCACTTATAACAGATAAGAGTAACTCGCTGTTCCCAGACAATAAGCAAAACACACTGTAGGACAACGGTTCCCAATGTCTATTCGTTTTAGCTGTAACTAATTATTTGTTGTATTTTCTAAATTTGCTGTATGTTTGATAGTGATGTACACCACCCTGAGCCCTTAGGGGGAAGATGGATAATAACAGGAACGAAGGAAGGAAGGAAGGCAGGCAGGCAGGCAGGCAGGCAGGCAGAGAAAAACTGGAAGGAAGGAAGGAAGACAGAAAAACAGGGAGGGAGGAAGGAAGGAAGGCAGAAAGACAGAGAAAAACAGGAAGGGAGGAAGGAAGGAAGGCAGAATGACAGAAAAACAGGAAGGGAGGGAGGAAGGCAGAAAGAGAGAAAAACAGGAAGGGAGGGAGGGAGGCAGAAAGAGAGAAAAACAGGAAGGGAGGGAGGGAGGGAGGGAGGGAGGGAGGAAGGAAGGAAGGAAGACAGAGAAAAACAGGAAGGAAGGAAGGAAGGAAGGGCAAGAAGAAGGAGGAGAACCACCACCACCCCTCCCACTTCCTGAAAAGCTTGGCTGGTGCCACAGTACTGGTGGGAGCCTGATGCCCACCGGCACCATGCTGGGGCCCTCCATCTGAGCTCGATGTGCCCTGTTTCTAAGAGTCCGCTTTAGAGGATTTCTGGTTTCTCCAGTCAGCCGGCCAGTGAAAGGGAAGGCGTCTGGACCAAAAGGACTCAAGAATGGCCGCTGCTAAAGGATGGATCTAAAAGCTGCTAGGCACCCTATCCCCATCGCCAGGGACTTGTGCCAAGCAACGGTTGAGGGGGGGCATCATTATTATTTTTCTAGATGGAAGCTGCTTGTTGGGTGCAAGCATCCGAATGTTTACAGCCATCGCTGCCTGTTGCCCAGATTGGCAGAAGCCGGGCTTGAGAGCCAAATCCATTCCTCAACCAGGTGTCTCCAGACCGGTCAGAGCCACAGGTCGACTGTCGACTATGACAATCACTGTATCCTGCATGTGGCCAAGCCCCTTGGGAAGCATGCGAGGGGCACGGGGCGCTCAGTCAAGAGAGGAGGCTCCGAACCTCAGCAGAAGTCTCGCTGGGAGAGTCAGTTCTCCAAAGAAGCGCAACCTCCCCTCCCACTCCAGGCTCCCTGCTCGGTACAACCCCTGTCCCGGACAAGTCCCGGATACTCACTGTAACGCGGGGAAGGGGACCGGCTCTGGCGGCTGTACTGCCTCTCCCATTCCTCCCGCTCTTTTTCTCGGCGCTCGCGCTCCCTGCCGAGAAAAACACGGGGAAGGGGGAAGGAAGGGGGGGGGTTAAAGGCGCGGGTACCCGACCAACCCCCTCCCCACTAAGCTCCTCCCCACCGCTTCATGCCGAGAGGACGGGGGGAAACTGCGAGAGGCATTACTTCATCCTGATCTTCCGAGCCATGGCACGCAACTCATCTTCTCGCTCCTGGAAGAGAGAAGGCGGGACACCGATCAGCCGAAGGGGGAGTCCCAAAATACGGGGCGGCAAAGCCGTCTCCTTTCCTACGTTCCTGGGCGCCAGGTAGGGTTTGTCAGGCAGCTGTCCCTCAGCTATCCCACTGCCTGGAGTGGCCCGTCTAGCGTCAGCCAGCTCTGTGGAATGGGCTCTTAGAAGAGGCGAGAGGGGGCCCTTCCTTGGAGATCTTCAGGAGGCGATGCAAGACTTGCACATTTGCCAGGGCTTTCAAGGGGGTCTGAATTGGGAGAAGTCTTTTAAGGGGAGGAGAATACTCGGGCTTGCTGTTTTGTTTTCGGTTTTAACTGACAATGTCTTTAACTATTACTGTAAGCCTCCTTGAACCACAAGGAAAAAGAAAAGGAGATTGGATTTATACCCCACCCTTCACTACCCAAGGGAGTCTCAGAGTGGCTTACAATCTCCTTTTCCTTTCCCTCCCCACAACAGACACCCCCCTGTGAGGTAGGTGGGACTGAGAGAGCTCTGGCAGAAGCTGCTCTTTTTCAAGAACAGCTGTGCCAGAACTGTGGCTTGCCCAAGGTCATCCAGCAGCTGCAAGTGGAGGAGTGGGGAATCAAACCCGGTTCTTCCAGATCAGAGTCCGCGCACTTAACCATTACACCAAACCTGGGGGGGGGGGGGGGTTTGCACAGGTACTTTCCTTCTCCTGAGCCTTGAACATACAGTGTGCTTTCTACCAAATCGGACCATTCATCCTCTCTAGTGCAGCCGGTGCCCACACAGAACTGTGCCCTCACATCCTCCGTTACCACGGTCAGACTGGAAAGGGGCGTCAAGTTGTGGCCAACTTGTGGCAACCCAGGAGGGGCTTCAAGGCGGCCCCGGCTAGCCTGATCTCATCAGATCTCGGGAGCGAAGCAGGGTCGGCCCTGGCTAGGCCTGGGGTGGGAGACCTGCAAGGAATACCAGGGTCGTGACGCACAGGCAGGCAATGGCAAACCACCCCTCAGACGTCTCGCCTTAAAAACAAGTCTAGCTCACCACCTAGTGGTGCATAACACTAAGAGCTAGAACTTCTGGCTGCCAGACAATATTAGGATCTTCTGGTGATACTACACATGCTGCTGTATGATAATTAATGAATTAGGGGCTTCAGGGTTAGAGACTTAACAGGGGTGGTTTGCCATTGACTGCCTCTGCAGAGAAACCCTGGACTTCCTCGGACCGGGACCGGCCCTGCTTACCTTCCCAGATCTAACTGGATCAGGCAAGGAGGGCCTCTCCGTGTCAGGGTTTGGTTAAAACACTGTGTCTTAAGAGATGCAGACGCAGACCCAAATCTAGCCGTCCACCTCTTCCTTCAGCCGGTCATCTACACTCGCTACGTCATGATCCTTATTGCTCTTGGCTGCCCAATCTCTCTGCCACGCGCCATTGAGTCCACTCACAAAACAGGGATTCTCCGAGCGTGGGATCATTTGGGCCCACCGCTTACCTGTCTTTCATGTTCCTGCTGCATCATTTTCTCCTGGGCGGCTTTTTTATCTGCTTTAACTGGAGAGGGGGGGAAAGGAGGCAGAGAGATGAATCCGGGAGGGGGAGAAGGGAAGTAAGGAAAGAGAGAGAGAGAACAGAGAGGACTTCCCCCCACACACCCGCCACCCTTGGGATGCTTACACTGCCGGTTAAGCGCCTTCTGCATGCGCAGCTTCAGTTTCTCCTGTGGGGTCAGCTTTGGCTACAAGGTAAAACAGAACACTGTCAAGGGCCTGCAGTCCCGGGCCCAGGGGCAAGCAAAGGGGACTGGCGCGCACACGCGGGAAAGGCCTAACAGGAGGCAGTCTGAAGAACAGTGAATATTACTGCAGAGAACCAACAATTTCAGCAGGGGAGGGGAAGGACAACACCGGGGGGGGGGGGGGCTGAGTAAATATTCTCCCCAAGAAGGAAGTCAGAAGCTCAAAGGAGATCCCCCACAGCAGCATACATCCCCCCCTTCCTAAGGAGAACACTGTCTGCAGCACGTGCCTTCTCAGTGGGGGCCCCTGCCTTGCGGAACGGCCTGCCTGAGGAGGTCGGGAAGACTCCTACTCTCCTAGCTTCCTGCAAACCGCAAAACCGAATTAGCCAAGAGGGCTTTTCTATGCAGATAGTGTCCTAAACGATTCAGCGTTCCTTGGGTAAATTGTTAGGAAGTCTGGTCTACGCTACCGTGTATAGCTTGCTGCAAGCCGGATCTTGCTGTGTCGTTTCTGCATCGTCTACTGTCTCCTCTAAATACTCAGGATCTGCTTTCGTTCTGTTTTCTTAAGTTTCCGGCTGGTTCTACAACCCTGATCCCTGTTGCCTTGTCTGCCGAGCGCCCCATCCCGTCGACTGTGTCGACTCGCTCTGCGCAAGCCGCCTTCAGTCCCCAGCAGAAAACGAGGACAATAAATAACATGCACAAATAAGGAGACCGCCCAGAATCCCTCACTTTCGCTGCAGAAAACAGGGAGGGCGAGGAGGGCGACCAAGACGATGAGGGGGTTGGGGCACCTTCCCGAGGAGGAAAGGTTGGAGAGTCTGGGGCTTTTCAGTTTAGAGAAGAGACGACTAAAATGGGGACATGATCGAGGTTTATAAAATTATGCCGGGGGTTGAAAGAGGTGACAAAGAGAACTTTTTATCCCTCTCCCAAAATAGTAGAATTCGAGGGCATCCAGTGAAGCTGATGGGCAGTAGGTTCGGGATGGACAAAAGGAAATACTACTTTACACAGAGTGATTAAAAAGTGGAATTGGCTGCCAGAGGATATAGTGATGGCCACAGGAATAGAAAGCTTTCAAAGGGGATTAGATAGATTCGTGGACAATAAGTCTATCAGTGGTTACCAGCCATTGTGGCTGAGGGGAACCTCCGCATTCAGAGGCACTGAGCCTCTGAATCCCAGGGCCAGGAGGCAACATCAGGGGAAGGCCTCGGCCTCTCTGCCCTGTTGCTGGCCCGCCAGAGGAACTGGTTTGGCCACTGTGTGAGACAGGATGCTGGGCTAGATGGACCCTCACTGGTCTGATCCAGCAGGGCTCGACTGATGTTCTTAATTTGGAGTGCTCCCCCAGGCCTTCTCTGCCCCCCATCATTTATGAACCTAGGACCAGGCCGAAGGTAGAGTGGAAGCAGGGGACCACGGGTCCTCTTCCTGGTGGTCTACCCAGTCCCCGTTAATCTCTGGGATTCGTGGATTGTGGTCTGATCCAGCAAAACACTTACTTTGGTTTGACTAAACTGTATAATCAGGACCTCTGAACTGCGAGCGTGGGGGTTTTACCAGGGGGTGGGGGACAGACAACAAAAGCCTAATCTACGACTCGTTTATGTGCAAATCAGGAAGAAATTAATACATTCATTGTTGCCTGCAGCCCAAATGCAAACTGTGGCGCAGATGGAAGAAAGCTTCCAGCCGTGACAGCTTGGGATAACAAAATCTGTGCTGTTACGAGAGCAGAGAAAAATAACTTCCCAAAGAAAAGCAGTGGAAACCCCTAAATTAAAATGCGCGGTCCAGAAATAGTTTCCTGACTTGTCATCTTTTCAGCCCAACATTACATCTGATAAACAGATGGAACCATGAAATCTTGCATTTTACAATTTAAGGAATACTTCAGACGGAAAAAGGTTCGATCTCATGTCAGGTCACTCGCAGGTATCACTTAATAAGGACCCTAACAATATTTACAAGGGTCGTTTCCTGGATACCTGTGCAACGTCATGTTGCATTAGTGTTTAATGTCATTTGCCATTCAGATCAATTAAAATAAACCCCAGTTCCTCCTTTAATAATAATAAATGATAATAAATACAGCTGCCCTCCAAAGAATCGTACGTAGACACTGTGCCAAAACAGCAAAATAAATGTACAACTTTTAACGTGCCGCTAGATTTGCGGTAGATTGTTTTTCCCCTCTCTGCTACAACAGACTAACACAGCGACCAGTCCAGAGTTCTTCATCCAGAGGGTGATTAACACATGGAATTCACTGCCACAGGTGGTGGTGGCGGCTACAAGCATAGACAGCTTCAAGAGGGAATTAGATAAACATATGGAGCAGAAGTCCATCCGTGGCTATCAGCCACAAGGTATAGATAGGAACTCTCAGTCTGGGGCAAGGGATGCTCTGTTTTCTTGGTGCTTGAGTGGGGGGGGGGGCAACAGTGGGAGGGCTTCTGGAGTTCTGGCCTCACAGCTGGACCTCCTGGTGGCACCTGCTGTTTTTGGCCACTGTGTGACAGAGTGTCGGACTGGAAGGGCCACTGGCCTGACCCAACATTGGCTTCTCTTATGTCCTTAGGTTCCTTGGGGGACAGTCCACCACCAGCAATGCTCCTTCTTGTGAGCAAAAATTCAACTTGGTGAGCTACTGGCATGAAAGTGGTGAGTGAGCGATTTGGCTCCTGCATCAATGAGTGTGCTCTGGAGCCCTCCTTCCTGAGCTGAGACAAAAATGTGTGAGCCAGAGGCTAAAAAAACAGTGAGCTAGCTCACACTAGCTGAGCTTAGAGGGGACACCAACCCCCCCCCCCCCCCCCCAAGTCAAACCAGTTCAGGTCTGCTGTGATAAATATGGTTTTGGGCTCCAGCGGAACGAGGGCTGCCTCTTACCTGCCTGCCTCCCCTGACCGCTCTAAACCAAGCGTGTTCAACCATCGCCAGTGGGGGGTGGGGGGGAAATGTATCACTGGAAGTACTAACAATGGGGAGCCACAGAACTCTTCCCGAGGGGCTCGCTCATGCATTCAAGTTAGCAGCGACTTCTGCTGCCAGCTAGTCTCCTGCACTGCTGAGATGACCCTGCTCTCTACCGAAATGGCTGCCGTGGGAGGCGGGGCCAGCCACAAAATGGCTGCCATGGCTTAACTCCAGTCACACAGTGAGGATTCCGGTGCTGTGGCTGCTGCCGCTACAGCAACGTTTTGACAAATCGCCAGAGCCAATCAGAAGGCTTGCTGGGCAAAAGCTCCTCCCACTTTCTAAAAACGCTCGGCAGGCACCGGGAAAGGTGTCGATGGATCCCATAGGGGACCCCTATGTCATAAATACATCCCTCCGAAATTGATGAAGGCCTAAGACAGAGGGAATCTACAAAGCAAAGTTCCGTTTGGCTCTTGAGCTGCAAAGAGGCGGCCAGAAAAAGAAGAGATTTGATTTATACCCCACCCTTCACTACCGGAAGGAGTCTCAGAGCAGCTTACAATCTCCTTTCCTTTCCCACAACAGAAACCCTGTGAGGTGGGTAGGACAGAGAGCTCTTTCGAGGACTGCCTTTGAGAGAACAGCTCCAAGAGAACTTGTGACTGACCCAAGGTCACACCAACAGCTGCATGTGGAGGAGTGGGGAATCAAACCCGGTTCTCCCAGATTAGATTCTGCGCTCCTAGCCACTACACCAAACTGGCTCCCTTGTGCCCTGAAATCCCAGACTGAAGCAGCAAGACCAGATCTTTGTGGATGTCTGGGTGCCTGGCTCGTTTTGCAGGCAGAATGTGAACCCAGGGCTTTCTGCCGTTCAGGGATGCAGGCTGGCCCCGCTTAACCTTCTGTGAACTTCCCCGTGGCGTGTGGCTAGAAAACAAAGCACCCTGCGCCAAGAAAACACGCGGTTGTTCTGCAAGGGAAGGCAGGAAGGAGCTTGTTCTAGAGATTTGTGGCCCGCGGTCTCGGAGACGAAAGGCCCGTTGCACAAATAAGATAAGGAGAGTTCAGGACCGGTCAGAATTCCCTGGAATCTTCCAGCGGCCCCAGCTGAATAGCAAAGGGGATTTTATTTTATTTTTTGCTGAAACCTGCTGGGATTTTTGCCAGCTTCCATGAAACAGGAGTAAAAATGACTCAGGGGGAGGATCCAAGGCACGGCCACCCCCAGCTACATGACCGAGAGACTCCAACAGTGTTTCTACACACATGCACAGACACACCCACCCGCCCCCATATGACTGTCCTCGGCCAGGGCAGTGCTCGTGACCAACTGAGAAAGCCCCTGTTCACCGAGCGTGTCCAGAAGAGGGCAACCAGGATGGTGAGAGGGTTGGAATCCAAGTCTTACAAGAAAAGGCTGAAAGAGCTGGGTATGTTTGGCCTGGGAAAGAGAAGGCTTAGAGGGGACATGATTGCAGTCATCAAATATCTGAAGGGCTGTCATGTAGAAGACGGGGCAGATCTATCCTCTCTTGCTCTGGATTGCAAGACTAGATCTAATGGGTGGAAATCGCCAGGGAGTCGATACCGGCTAAATATCAGGAGGAACTTCCTAACTGTAAGGGTGGTTGAGCAGCGGAACTGACTGCCTTGGGAGGTGGCGGAGGCACCTTTGCTGGATGTTTTCAAGCGGAGGCTGGACGACCATCTTTCGGGGATGTTGCAGGGCTATCTTTCGACCATGCAGCGGGGCTGGACTGGACAGCCTGCAAGGTCCCTTCCAACGTTCTAAGTTTCTATGATCTTTAAGATGTTTCACTCATCCAAGAATTAAAGGCAGGCTCCAGCCCACTGCTCAGCTGCTGAATTGGGCTCCCGTTACTCCAGGGTAGCTCAGTCAATAGGACAAAAGGACAGGCCCTTGGGACGACATGGTCCCAAGCGCGAGCCCTGCATGGCAAGATGAACTCAGTGAGTTTCTAACCCCAAACGGAAAAGAGGAGTGGAACATGCAGCGGGCGATTGATCCTGGTGTGTACAGCAGACCCACAGCCAAGATTTTTTTTGTTCAGTGGGGCCTTTAAATTTTTAAGAGGGCAGTTAGATTAAGGTTAATTAAATTATTCTGAATGCCTGTCTTTAAAGGGGGAGGCTCCAAGCCTGTTTCTAGCACTTCCTTTCAAGGGACGGGGCAGCGGGCACACCAGTTCCTAGGGAAAAAATGCTCAGAGGGCGTTTCATTGCCTTCAGACGGGCATCTCAGTGCCCTCTGAGTTCCCTTCCACGGGGCAAGGAAGCTCAGGAGGGCGCTCAAAAGTGGCACCTTCAATGCATCTCCCACGATCCCCCTTTCTGCCAGCCCAGTCCTGCTGTAGATCACTTTGGGCATGGTGAGTCTTTCAAAAGCATCCCCATGGGCCTTTGGGAAACGTGCAAATCAATTTGGGTCCATTGTACACACACACAGAGCACTGAATCAGACCGCTCAACGACTGGACAGAGCCCCCAGCTCAGAAGCAGAGTGCTTCTTCTGTATGCCCAAAGGTGCTGGGATTCCCAGTCGCAAGGCTCTCAAGAAGCAAAGAGCAGTCGGCTGGATGGGATCCCCTCCTTTTGCGGGCTCCGGTGGGGGAACTCCGCCCCCAAACAGCTGTCCACATGTGGCATCAGCAACGCACTGACGTCACTTCTGGAAGTTGGGGACCACACTCTACTCTTTGGGCAGAGCTCTATGGTTTGTAGCCGTTTTTAACCATAGAGTATTGCCCCAAAAGCACAGCGTTGACCCGACGTTGCCGACACGATGACGTCACTTCCGGAAGTGACGTCAGTGTGTCGCCAACATTCCCACCCGTCTTGGAACGTCCCCCCCCCCCAAAATCCCCCCGCTGGCGGGAGGAAAGAACCCGGCAACCCTAAAGTGTAGGGAAGGCGGCAGCAGTGGGCAGCTAGGAGGAGGACCTGTGTGTGGGTCCAGCTCTGTATATATGGCTGCTTCGCCTGCAGTTGATTCTCCACGTCCCTCCTGGCCAGGCTTGTAGCTACGGAGAGGCTTTTGAAAGGCACAGTCCCACAAGAATTTCTCCTGTAAATGCTTTTTGCTATCATTTTAAAACATTTTTTTTAAAGACACACGCTCCTTTTAAGCAGAGTGGGGGTGCTGTAGTCGACTGATTCCCGCACTGAGTAAGGGGTTTGTGGTAGGTGACCTTTAGGATCCCTTCAAACTCTGGGTCAAGAAACTGGTCTTCTTTAAGAGAGGTTTTCTGCCTCAGTGTTAGCTTTCTCGACTGTAGAAGTCATCCCCTCCCGCACACGCCTGCCGGCTTGTTCTCAGAATTGTTGCTTAGGCTGGCAGAAGTGATTGACTTGCAGCAGCTGCGAACTGTCATCGAAAGTGATTGACAGCTTGCAATTTAGAGATCCATCCTGGTAACCGCTTTTTACTGGCTAAATGGCTTTTCTTTCTGCACTGAGAACTTCAGCCCCTCCAGAAAGAAATTTGCCCCACAACACACAAAATCCTGGCTACGGGCCTGCTCCTGGCTGTCCTACGGACCTTGGCTGCCCCCAATTTTCTGAGGACGGGCAAAGCAAGCAACGATGCGCAGTTCATTAAAGAAAAGACGGTGAAGGGGAGGGTGTGAAAGCGGGATCCACATTCTGGCCCAGAAGACTGCTAGAGATGACGGCTGTTTTGCAGGATCCGTGCGATAAGAGCCAGATTAATGTTAGCCAATACAAAGAAAACAGCAAGACCCACACACACACCCCGGTTGCAAGAATGGCCCCCCCAGACCACACACAACCCCCCCCCCCCCATCAACAGTGTCTCCCTGGATTTCTGTCTTTGCTACAAAAGGCCCTCTTTGTTATCTGTCATCACATCTCACACAACCCTCTTGGCCAATAATGAAGTTAAAAGCTTGACGTTAAACCTCTCTTTCCCAGAGCCCCACCTCTGCAAAGCTAGCCCGGAAGACCCGCAGATTTATTTTCCTAATTCGGCAAGCATCCGTGAGGCTGTCCGTCCCTGCCACAGTCTGCAGCAAGCAACTGGGGGGACCTCAACGTTCTTAAAAGCCTTTTTCGTTCGTTTGTTTTTGCCTGCATCTCTATCGCTCCCCGAGTCTTTTTTTTCCTGCAGTGATGGGAATTTTTTAAAAGAGGTGAGGTTTAAATTCTTACTGACTTTGGCAGCTCCTGTCTCTTTACCACCGGCAGGCTCAGCCCTAAAGAAGAAGAGGAGGAGGAAGAGAAAGAAGAGAATAAAGGTTACAGGCTGATTGGGGAAAGGGCCAATGCCCAACCACTCAGCCTGACTTGGGAGAGAAGAGGTTTTGATCGTGAACAGTGAGGTCTGTATTAAAGCACCTCCAACCGGTCCACCCAGATAAAAAGGGGACAATCTCCTACCATCTGGGCAGCTCACGTGAGCCAGCGTGGCCTAGGAGCCAAATACTCCGTTCTCGGTCTTTCACAAACGCTCACATGAGCGGTCCACTCACCCGCCCAGAAGTGAATGGCAAACTCTTGCAAGATCACCACTCCTTTCCAGGAACTGGGGAAACGGTGCGAGTGCCTAATTTTCAAAAACAAGCTGGCATCCAAACATTTGTGTGTGGAGGGATTGACTCAGATGAGGGTTTGGATTCGCCACATAGGCTGCTGTGGTCTCAGGCAACCCACAATCTCTCACTTCCCAGTTTCCGCTCTGGGAAACAGGGACATGGGACTTCCTTCCGATATAGATTCAGGCCGTCTTGGGTCTGAAGCAGCAGAACAAAGTTTGAGTCCAGTGGTACCTTTGAGACCAACGAAGTTTAATTCTGGGGGATTAGCTTTCGTGGGCATGCACACTTCTCCAGATACACTGAAATGGGAGTTGCCATTCCAGAGTAGCATACATATAGGTAGACGGTAAGCAGCAAATTAGCATACAGCATCAGCATCATCATAACAACAATAATAGGAGACTACCTGAAGGAGTCTCAGAGCAGCTTACAATTCCCTTTCCCTTCCCCTCCCCACAACAGACACCCTGTGAGGCGGGTGGGGCTGAGAGAGCTCTCTCGAGGACTGCCCTTGAGAGAACAGCTCTGAAAGAACTTGTGACTGACCCAAGGTCACGCCAGCAGCTGCATGTGGAAGAGTGGGGAATCGAACCCAGTTCTCCCAGATCAGAGTCCGCGCTCCTAACCATGACACCAAAGAAAAACAGGTCACAGAAGCCGAGAGGAACTCCCCCGCTCACCATCAGGACAGGACCAAAGAAAGTAGGGATTCACTCACTTTTTCAGTTTCTCCCCTACCGCAGGGGAAGCCGCAGGCCTCAGCGGTTTCTCTCTGGCTGGAGACGCTGACCTGCTGCGGCTTCGCGATTGGCTGTCGCTTCCGCTGCTGCGGCTGCTGCTCCAGTGCCGCCCTCCCCGGCCGCTCCACCGGTACCGTTCCCCAGACCGGGAATGGCTCCTACACGCAAAAGGCCATCGTGTCAGGGGTCAGTGTCCAGTCTCCCCAAACCCAGACCCCTTGTTCACAGAGCGTGGGCACTGCCAGGACCATTCCGCCGACTTACCTGGATCTGCGGCGGGAGCCGTAGCGCCAGCCCCGCTCCGTCGAGCGAGATCGCGAGTGCCGGCGTCCGTCCCGTGAGCCTCCTGCCGAGTACCGCCTGGTTCTGCTGCGGGAGCGGGAGTATCTGTGGCTCCGGGAGCGGGTGTAGCGGCTGGCTCGGTGGTACCCGCTGGCCCGGTGGGATCGTGAGCTGGAGCGCGAGCTGGAAGACGAGGTGGTCGAGGACGTGGAGGAGGAGGAGGACGTGGAGCGTCGCCTGGAAAGGGGAGAGAGGGAACGCTGGCTGCTCGGACGGAGGGCAGGGGGATCGGCAGGCGCGGCAGGAGGGGTAGGGGGCACGTTGTGGGCTGCTGGGACCCAGCCGTGATGAGTGAATCCCATCAGAACAGAAGCTTCCAACAGAGCTTACGGCAGCTCTGGAAAATTCTATCCACACAACCCCCTATTCCCTTCCTTTTGTTCTCTGAAACAAACCCCAGTGCTGGAGGAGGCAGGAAGGCCCACGAGACCCACAGGGGGCTCTAAAGGAACACTGGACTGCGGCACTGGTTTACTGCAAGATCTCTCAGCCAGTCGCCCGATCTGGCTCCTACGCCCGACCGAGTGTGGGTAAGCAGCTTCCAAGAAGGCCAGCTTGCCTTTTAGAGGAAGCGCGGACGTGTTTTCCCTTTCATGCTCACTGGGGAGAATTCTGTCCACAAGAGGGCTCAATCTGGCAGGACAAGTGTGTGGAGGGAAAGGGGGACAGTCAACGAACTGTGATTCAGGTGGGTCGCTAAGATGTAGCCGGCAGCCTGTCACACATGTCTGGTTGCCAGGTCCCTCCTGGCCACAGCCGGGGGTCAGGAGGGGCAAGGTTCCCAGATCCAGGTTGGGAAACTCCTGGAGATTTGGGGGTGGAGCCTGGGGAGGACAGGCACCTCACTGGGGTACAATGCTATTGAGTCCCCCCTCCAAAGCAGCCATTTTCTCCAGGAGAACTGATCTCTATAGTCTGGAGATGAGCTGTAATTCCAGGGGATCCCCAGGTCCCACCTGGAGGATGGCATCCATAAATTGTGCATATGTATACACATGGTGGATAGAAGGGGAGCAGAGCTTTGCTACAGAACCAGAGCAGAGCTTTGCTACAGTCCCTTACTCTGCTATGTAAAAGAGTTGATCTTTGGCAGCGGCTGTGGCTCAGGGACAAAAAAATCTGCTCTGTCCACAGAAGGCCCCAGTTCAATTCCAGGCACCTCCAGTTAGAGGAAATGCAGGCTGCAAAAGAGGCCTCTCAGTCCCGGACCTGAAAGAGCTGCTGCCAGTCAGCAACACGGAACCCGGCAGACAACAGATCTAACTGGGCAAAAAGAAGAAGAGAAGATTGGATTTGTACCCCGCCCTTCACTCGGGAGTCTCAGAGCGGTTTACAATCACCTTCCCTTCCTCTCCCCACAACAGACACCCTGTGAGGTAGGCAGGGCTGAGGGAGCTCTTTCGACAACTGCTCTTGAGAGAACAGCTCTCAGAGAACTTGTGACTGACCCAAAGTCACCCAGCTGGCTGCACATGGAGGAGGAGTGGGGAATCAAACCCAGTTCTCCCAGATTAGAGTCTGTGCTCTTAACCACTACACCAAACTGCCTTCCTCTGTGCACGATCTGCGGTCTCCCCCCCCCCCCCCCCAATTTTCAGAACCAGCTTTAGCAGAACCGGTATCAGAAGCAGAATGTAATTTTCGAAAGTCTTTCTGGGCTGGGGAAGGGGGAGTGGAGGGGCTTCTGAAAGGGGCAAAGGAAAGAGTTTAACGGCCACAGCTCAGCAACCAAAGGCATGGCTGAATAGATTTCTCCAGCAATCATGGTTTGGGGCAGTGTTCCCTCTAAGCTGAGTTAGTGTGAGCTGGCACTGTTTTTTAGCCTCTGGCTCACATATTTTTGTCTCAGCTCTAGAAGGATGGCTCCAGAGCAAACTGATTAATGCAGGAGCAAAATCTCGCTGGCTCATAGCTTTAATGCCAGTAGCTCACAAAGTAGAATTTTTGCTCACAAGACTCCACAGCTTAGAGGGAACACTGGTTTGGGGGGGAGGTTTCCTCTCAGCACCCCGCTAAGTTGTCTTCCACCTCCCTGTGCCTAGCAAAACCAGGTCATGCAGAACCAAAGAAAATGGAGCACGCTCCTCTTGGCTTCCATCATCTATCTCAGCGGCTTTCCATACGGAGGAAAATATACGGGGGGGGGGGGGGGGTTGTGTGCAGTGTTCCCTCTAAGATGAGTGAGTGTGAGCTAGCTCACAGTTTTTTTAGCCTCCGGCTCACACAATTTTTGTCTTCACTCAGGAAGGCTGGCTCCAGAACAAAAAAAATTATACAGTAGCCAAACTGCTCGCTAACAACTTTAATGCCAGTAGCTCACCCAGCAGAATTTTGGCTCACAGGACTCCACAGCTTAGAGGGAGCACTGGTTTTGTGGGAGAGCCCAGCCCCCCCCCAGCCTGCAGTCCAAAGTGGTAACGCCCAAATGTGGTGATGAAGAGGACCCGCATCACTTGAGGAACTGCAGGGTCTGGGGTTTCAGCTTGCAGTAAACCAGTACCCCGAACGTCACAATGAAAGGGTGGGAGACGGAGCAACTCTATTAATTCAAGCCGAACACATAGGGGTGGTCTTTGAGCATCTGCTATCTGATTGTCCACTGTTTCTGAGTTTACTGGAGAGAGGGGGCTACGCAGATGAGCAAGAAACAGCTCCAGGAGCAAGAAACGGCTCCGACCCCCTTGACCCCCCTTAGACCAGTCCTTCTCCATTTCCCAGCATTCCACAGAGCAGCCCTGGGTCAGAAGGAAAGGGGTTTCCTGACCGGACTCTGGCAAGGGCTGCACGGGGATTGGCCGACCAGAGCCGCCAGCGGGAGAGCAGCCACGCCTTCTCGGGGTGGGGGAGGGGGGAAATAAGAAATCAACCTTCGACCCCGGAACGGTCTCTGCTTTAAGGTTTTGGGAAAGCGAGGCGGGCGTGAAAGTTACCGACCGGGAGGAGGCGCTATGACCTGCCGCAGCGCTGCCCTGCTGCCCTTGGCCGGAGCGTGCCTTGCCGAGGGAGGTGGGCTTCCGGGGGGCTCCTCCGGCTTGAGCGGCCGCCGCTTCCTCGTCGCTGCCCCCAAAGCTGGTGATGAAGGTGATCTTCTCCTCATGGCCCGGGGAAGGCGTGCGGGAGCGGGAACGGGACTCGGAAGTGGACTCCGAAGGGGATCTGGAGGACAGGGGGAAAGAAAGAGGATGAGAATCCTCAAGGCCCAACATCTTCCATCTTCTAATTTCATTCATTAGAACATTTATATCCTGCCTAGAACCACAAGTAAAAAGCGGGATACAAATGTTTTACTAAAGATTTTAACTTTTTTTTTTGGATGAGAATCCTCAAGGCCCAACGTCTTCCATCTTCTAATTTCATTCATTAGAACAGTTATATCCTGCTTCGTGGTCTAGTTACCCCACTTCCTGTACCACGGGGCAGCCGAATGCACAGCCACCGTTGTATCCAGATCGCAACCTACTCCATTCCTGGGAGCCTATCAGAAATCTGCCCCTTCCTCCAGTTACAAAGTTACATGGGTGACGAAACTTCCTGCCCCAAAACTGGCTTGCTCCATGCTTTGTGTTATGAAATTAATCTTGCGTGCCGACTTTTGCCCACTCTGTGTAAACCCATCCCGCTGCCAAGACTTTCCCTGGTAAATACATCACAATCCGGCTTGATGGCGGAGGGAGAAATACCCCAGCTTTGAAAAGCCCATGAGCGAGTTGGGCTGTCGGAAGAAAAGGCCGAGGGTAGCTGAAAGGTATGGCCAGGAGCTACTCACCGTTTGTAGGGGTCGTAGGTGGGGCTGTCTCTCCGGGCGTAGCTGCAAAGACAGAAAGCGGGAGGGGGAAAGCTGACACCCACCTGGGAAGGCCAAGAGCATTGTGGGAACATGTGAAAGGCTACCACATTGCTGGAGCTCTCAAGGCATTCCCTCTGGGCCTGTTCAGCAACAATCACATGTACGCCCAGCCCAACCTCCTGGGGCTCAACTCCCCAGACTCAGCACCCTTCCTCTTCCAAACAATGGCATCAGGATTTCATTTATTTGTTCATTTCATTCACTTGTACCCTACATTTCTCCCCAAAGGGGAACACACAGCAGCTTACTTTGTCCTCCTCTCTTCCATTTCACCTTCACAACAACCTTGTGCGGTAGGTTAGGCTGAGAGCATGTGACTTGCCCAAGGCCACCCATGGCAGGAGTGGGGATTCAAACCCGGGTCTCCCAGATACTAATCTGACACTCTGAACCACTACATCACTACACTACACTGGTTCTTGAGCAGTGTTCCCCCTAAGCTGAGTTAGTGTGAGCTAGCTCACAGTTTTTAGCCTCCAGCTCACAGATTGTTGTCTTGGATCAGGAAGAATGGCTCCAGAGCAAACTAATTTATGCAGTAGCCAAATCTCCTGCTCACAACTTTAATGCAAAGTAGAATTTTTGCTCACAGGGCTCCATAGCCTAGAGGAAGTATTGTTCTTGAGCCATTGAGAGCATATCCTCAGAGGCCCTTCCAAGCCTGGACTGTGATCCCCCCCCCCCATCCCAGATAAGCTAAGCAAATATCTGCACCGTCTCCTCATCCCCTTCCAAATACCATCAGCCTTTATAGCATTTCAATTATGCTAAGCTGTGAATCTGCAAGGAGGCAAAATAGACGTAAAGTGAAACACACTGGGACAAAAAAAATTCCAACTTCCAAGTATAGGCTAATGGGATCTAAACTTGCTGAGCCTGAGAGGGAGAAAGATCATGGGGTCGTAGTGAGTAGCTCAATGAAAGGGTCGACCCAGTGTGCTGCAGCAGTGAAAAAGGCAAATTCTGTGTTTGGGGTTATTAGGAAAGGGACTGAGAACGAAACAACCGATATTGTAATATAGTGCAAGACAAAGCCCTAAAAATGATACAGATAACAATCGTACTGAACGCCGAGTTTATATGCACGTTAGAACTTTAAACGTACTATAAAAAGTATGCACGTAATATCAATTGGGATTCACAAAGTTTCTAAATGCAAGCAAAAAAGTTGCTGAGCATGTACAAATTCACAAAAGGGATTCTGAAATACAAACAAGTCGAAGGTTCTAGATTCTGCTCTTCGTTTCGTATTCTTCTTCAGAAAATGACTTCTACCGAAGACGGAGAGACTTCCACAAAAGAGACTTCGAGGAAGAAACGTAGACAGATTTATAGGTTCTCCCCGATCTCTGGGGTATTTCCTATCAAATACAGCTCATCATAAACCTTGATTCTTTACTAACGGGCAACTGGTCATTAACACTGGAACTAATCTCTAAAGTCAGCTCGCCTAAAGTATGCCTAATGTGCCTATAAACTTGGTGTTCAGTACAATTGTTATTTGTGTCATTTTCAGTGCTTTGTCTCAGACTATTGTGCATACTGCATTATCGTTTTGTTATTGTTAGATCTATGGTGCGGCCTGATTTGGAATACTGTGTACAGTTCTGGTCACCAAATCTCAAAAAGGACATGGCAGAGCTGGGAAAAGTCCAGAGGAGGGCGACTGAGATTATGAGGGGGGTTGGAGCACCTTTCCTAGGAGGGAAGGCTGAAGAGTCTGGGGCTTTTCCGTCTAGAATAGGGACAACTAAGGGGGGGGACGTGATAGAGGTTTATAAAATCACACCTGGGGAGGAGAGCCTTACCTCGGAGGACTGATCTTCCTGCCTTTCAAACGTTTCTCTCTGAATTCCCGTCTCTGTCGCCGAGAGCGACGGCCCTGGAAGAGAGCAGGGGGGTGCGTTACAGAAGCCGCCTTGGTCTGATGCAGGCTGAGAAAAATCACCATCTCTGGTGGACTCCCCCACTCCGTGGCAAGTACCCCTGCAGTCAGACTATGTCCTTCCTCATTGTTCTCTTGTTCTGAGTGATCTTCATGGGAGGGTAGAAAACAGCAAGGGTTCAGGAGCAACTTAAAGACTAACAAAATATGTGGCTAGGTAGGAGCTTTTGGGAGTCACCGCTCACTTCTTCAGATGCCTTCTTCAGATATCTGAAGAAGTGAGCAGTGACTCCCAAAAGCTCCTACCCTGACACGTATTTTGTTAGTCCTTAAGGTGCTCCAGGACTCTTCCTGCTACAGACTGACTAACACAGCTACCCATCTTGAAGAAGTGAGCAGTGACTCCCGAAAGCTCATCCCCTGCCACAAATTTTGTTAAGTCTTTAAGGTGCTCCTGGACTCCTGCTCCAGACAAACTGACACGGCTACCCGTCTTGAGGAAATGAGCAGGGACTCCTGTAAGCTGCTCCCCTGCCACAAATTTTGTTAGCCTTGAAGGGGCTCCTGGAATCTTGCTCTTTTCTACTGCTACAGGCAGACTAACACGGCTACCCGTCTTGAAGAAGTGAGCACTGGCCCACGAAAGCTCATCCCCTTCCCCAAATTTTGTTCGCCTTGAAGGTGCTCCTGGACTTTTGCTCTTTTCTGTTGCTACAGGCAGACTAGCAGGGCTACCGATCTTGATCTATCTTCATGGGAAGGGGTTATATTCAGGACGGGTCGGAGCTCCCGGGGGTTCTCAGATCTCCTTACTGAGTACATGGCCTTTTCCTCCTCCAAGGCTTTGGCGTGTTTGATAGCTTCTGCCTCCTCTTTGTCCTTCCGCAACATCCTTCCAGGGAGAAAAAAAGAAGAGGAAGGGGGTGGTGAGAAGCAAACTTAATCTGGAGCACCTTCTCAAAAAGAGGCTTCTAAGAACTCAATTACCCACTAACCAATTGAACGCGTTCATGTTTCCCTTTCTGCCCTGCAAAGGTAGCAAGGTTTTAAAAGCCCACCATTTCTTTCAACTTCTCTTACAGCCAATGGCATGATAGCACCTTAAAAGGCTGATAGGATTTTTTTTTTAATTCCATCATAATAAAAACCTGTCTGACTTTAGGGTACACTAAGACCCCCTTGGCTGTCAGTCTGGCTCCCTCCCTTGAAAGGTCTGTCCTCTTAACGGTACTTGTAATTGTCATTAATTTCTTTTGAAAACGATCCACATCTGTTTCTAGGCAGTATGTTTCTAGACACATCCTTGGTCTGTCTGGAGACTACTGCCCATCCATTCCAGTGAGTGATCTTTGACTATCTCAGCAGAGCAAAAAACAAAGAGGAGTTCATAATTCTGTTAGCTATAATCACGAGGAAAGCGTATCAGACTGTATTATCATTTTGGTTGCCCTGCTATACCTAGAGCAGAGGTGATGAAGGAAGCTTTTGACTCATGAAAGCGTATACCCCAAAAATCTTACTGGTCTCTAAGATGTTAAGAATGTAACAAGAGCCCTGCTGGATCAGACCAGTGAGGGTCCATCTAGTCCAGCATCCTGTCTCTCACAGTGGCCAACCAGTTCCTCCGGAGGGCCAACAACAGGGCAGAGAGGCTGAGGCCTTCCCCTGAGAACAACATCAGAAGAGCCCCTGCTGGATCAGGTCAATGGTCCATCCAGTCCAACATCCTGTCTCATGCACTGGCCAGCCAGTTTCTCTAGAGGGCCAACAACAGGGCAGAGAGGCCAAGGCCTCCCACTGATGCTGCCTCATGGCTCTGGGATTCAGAGGTTTAGCGCCTCTGAATGTGGAGGTTCCCCTCAGTCACCATGGCTAGTAGCCATTGTTAGGCTTCTCCTCCATGAATCTATCTCATCATCTTTTAAAGCTGTTTATTCCTGTGGCCATCACTATATCCTCTGGCAGCAAATTCCACATTTTAATCCCTCTCCGTGTAAAGTAGTATTTCCTTTTCTCTGTCCTGAATCTACTGTTCGACAGCTGCATCGGATGCCCCAGAGTTCTAGTCTTTGGGGAGGGGGAGAAAAAGTTCTGTTTGTCCACTCTGTCTACCTCGTGTATAATTTTATAATCCTCTATCATGTGAACTTTTATTTTAAAAACCCCTTAATCGTCTCTTTTCTAAATGAAAAAGTCCCAGACTCTTTAGCCTTTCCTCGTAGGGAAGGTGCTCCCACATCCTCATCGTCTCGGTCGCCCTCCTCTGGACTCGTCCCAGCTCTGCAATGCCCT
Organism: Lepidodactylus listeri; assembly: GCA_029233225.1. Lineage (NCBI taxonomy): Eukaryota > Metazoa > Chordata > Lepidosauria > Squamata > Gekkonidae > Lepidodactylus > Lepidodactylus listeri. The sequence continues at coordinate 37,526,056 of JARCFY010000020.1, forward strand.
TTTGGAGATACGGTGACCAGAACTGTACACGATATTCCCAGTGTCAGTGGACTCCTATCTGCCAGCTGTACTGCAGGCCAATAGGACTCTCCTCTGAAACCATTTTCTACATGTTAACCAGCTCTGTGATATCAACAACCAGGGGGACCCTAGACTGCATGCCCCGGGTAAGCTAGGAGACTAACCCACTGCCCTGCTTGTTACCGTGGACGTGAGCAAGGACAGATACAGCGGAGCCTGTACGCGGACTCTTCCCAAGAACCCCGGGCCCCTTACCGGACAAAATCTCCTTCTGCCATCCCATAGGTGGTCGCCTGCTTATTCAGGTCAGCCACTTGCTCTTGGTTCAGCTCATCTACGTCAACTTCAACATCTGCAAGCCAGAGAAGGGACACCGATTGGCAGCTGGCTCCCAGAAACTCCCCGCACGACAGCCCCCACCATCCGCAGCCAGATCGGGAGGGCCGCTGCTGACCAAAGAACTCTTGATCCGACAAAGACCAGCCTCTGAGCACGGTGAGATCCAGCTGGCCTTAAAATGGGGCCGCTTGGTGTTAGAAGTGGAGGACTTGGCGATGTCTCCTGTCTCAGACTTGAGAAGACGGCACCAGAGAGTTTAGACAGATAGAGAGGTCAGGACAGGTCCTTTCCTTCCTGCTATCTGATCCTTTCCTCTGAAGTAGAATGCTACTCTTAGGGGCATAAGCACGTAAGAACATAAGAGAAGCCAATGTTGGATCAGGCCAGTGGCCCATCCAGGCCAACACTCTGTGTCACACAGCAGCCAAAAACACCAGGGGCCCTCAGGAGGTCCAGGAGTGGGGCCAGGACACTAGAAGCCCTCCCACTGTTGTCCCCCCCCCCCAAGCACCAAGAAGACAGAGCATCCCTTGCCCCAGACTGAGAGTTCCTATCTATACCTCATGGCTAATAGCCGCAATGGCTATTATCTAATGGTTTATCTAATTCCCTCTTGAAGCCGTCCATGCTTGTAGCCGCCACCACCTACTGTGGCAGTGAATTCCACGTGTTAATCACTCTTTGGGTGAAGAAGGACTTCCTTTGCTCTGCTTCTGCTCTCTCGCTGTCTTCTCTCTCGCACGCACACAAAGGTTCACTATCTCTCCATCTTGCACCACAGAGGCTGGACATGCGTCCAGTGCCCAACAAAATCTAGTTAGTTAGAACAGGTAATCTATATCTATCTCGTACCGGCACTCTCAAGCATGTATTTCCTTCAGTGTTCCCTCTAAGATAAGCAAGCTCACCGTCTTTTAGCCTCCAGCTCACACATTTTTGTCTTAGCTCTGGAAGGATGGGGCTCCAGAGCAAACTGATTTATGCAGCAGCCAAACCGCTCGCTCGCAACTTTTATGCCAGTAATTCACAAAGTAGGATTTTTGCTCACAGGACTCCACAGCTTAGAGGGAGTAGTTTTAGAACTGACTGCTGGCTCCATGTAACTCTGTAAGTCTGTCGCCACACCTGTCCCCCAAGCTCTGTTGGGCTAAAGCCTCTGAGCACTCTGCTACTTCTCTGTGGTTCCCTGGCAGTCCCGAGAATCTGCTTGCAACCCACTCCGCTTGGTTGCTGCTGCGGGAAGGCGCGACAAACCAGATGGGGAGCCGAGAAAGCTCCTGGGTGTCGCGCTGCTCCCCACCTAATAAGGAGGTTGCTTTTGGATCCTGCTGGAAGGAGACTTTAGCCCCAGAACTACACACTGTCCACAGCTGATCTTGGACACTGAATAAATGCCTTTTTGCTCTGGGGAACAGCAAGAATCCCTAGTTAGGGAGATATCGGTATCACCGATATTTGGGGTAATTAATTCTTTGTGAAGGAAAGTAGGGAGGCTATGGGGAGGCTGCTAGTTACGGGAGAGGGGGTGTCGCCAAGACGAGAATTCTGGTTAAAGAGAAGCAGCAGCAGGCGGCTCTGCACAAAGGACTCCAGAAGACCGACCTTCCTCTCGAAACAGGCTGCACAGTGCAATTCTAGCACTCTCAAGAAGCGACCGCAGGGCTGGAGGCAGATGCAATACACTGAAGAGCAAGGGGAAGTTACGCGATACACCAAGAAACAAGGGAAGGTGCCACTGCCACGCCCTCGACTTCATAAAAGCCAACCCCAAGCACCAGCGGGGGCCTCGGGAGACGCACCGATGTCGGGGATGACTTCGTCCTCGTCCGTGTTGCTGTCCTCCTCAGAGTCGTCATCGTCCGTCCGTTTCTCGGGCGGGATCTCGAGCTCGGCCACTGTGCTGTCCTCATACGTGTAGCCGATGGACGCCTTTTTCTCCGCTAACCTAGTTGGGGGAACACAGTCCTTCAGACACCTGCCTGGCGGAGCTCGCGGGATGGACATCTCTGCCCAACGTCTCTGTCTTTCTATTACCCAAGAGTGACTTCTTCCCCCCTTTGTTAGCCTACGGGTTGCACCCAGACTAAAGTTGCCACCAGAACAGAGTTCTCCTGCCTCCCTCCCCTTCCCATATGTACAAAAATGCTGATCTTGGGAGGGATAGGGGAACAGCACGTGGGAAGGTCTGAAGGAGAAAGAAACCAGTAGGATTTGCCAGTTTAGCCTGGATTCGACTGTAGGAATAAGCCCTAAAGCCCAGGACAAAGAAAAAAAGCAAGCCACATCCCAGCTTATAAAACCTCACTTGGCATGGAGTTGTATTGTCGCTAGAATGCAAGCAAAATTTCCAAAGGTAGTCAGAAGTTTTGATCAGAGTTCCGAGATGACAACATATCAATACGCCCAACAAAGCACCTTTAATAACAAGAGGATGGATTTATACCCAGCCCTTCACTACCCAAAGGAATCTCCTTTCCCTTCCCCACAACAGATACCCTGTGAGGGAGGTGGGGCTGAGAGAGCTCTCTGGAGAGGACTGCCCTTGAGAGAACAGCTCTGAGAGAACTTGTGACTGACCCAAGGGCACACCAGCAGCTGCACGTGGCGGAGTGGGGAATCAAAGCCGGCTCTCCCAGATTAGAGTCCGCCACTCTTAACCACTACACCAAACTGGCTCTCAACCAATCTTCCCCATCAAACATGCTCTGCCCCTATGAGCCTCCATCCACCGGTTTCGGCCGCACTCACTTCTTTTTCTCGTCCTCGTTGGGCTTCTGGAGTCCCCCGTAAAGCTCGTCGATGTAGATCTGGTAGAGGCACTGCTCCTCTGAGACTGAAAGGCAGAAACAGAGACGGCGCGGGTTGGAAGGGCACACAGGCAGCCGTGCCAGGAAGAAGAGAGAGCCACAAGAACACAGCTCGCTCCCGTCTCTCCCGCTTTCGGGCACGAACGAGAAAGCTGGAAACGCCAAACACGGAAGCCGCAGCAGACAGCCAGGAAGACGGGCAAGCAGAAGAAACCGCCTCCTGCCTTGCCGATCCGGGGGCCACCTTTCAGGTTTGATATACTTATGTATTTCGTTGCGTTTTTGGATCGCCCGATCCCCATGATTGTGGGGATCGGGCGATCCCCATCATCAGAACATATAATTCATTCATTACGATCAAGTGGCAAAATCTGTGGTTCCCTCCCATTTCTGATCTGGGGGGGCTTTATGGGCACGGGGGGGGAGGGGCAGACCCTTCAAGGAATCGAGATCCAGGAAGGGTGCCAGACGAAACGGGAGTAAACCGTCGCTGCCCTCAACCGAACGCCCGGCAGAACATCTCCGCCTTACAGGCCCTGCGGAATTGCATGAGAATCCCTCAGGAATCTGATGTTGCTGGCAGAGAGTTCCACCAGGGCGGGGCCCAGGGCCGCCCAGACGTCTCTAGGGCTGGGGACCACCACCAAGTTGTTCTGTGAAGAGTGTGACGCTCTCCTGGGGGTGTACTGGAGGAGGCGGTCCCACAGATACGTTAGCCCCAGACCGCTCATGGCCTGAGAAGTCAAAACCAAGCCCTCTGCAGCTTTTTTTCAGGGAATCACACCCCTGGGGGCTATGAGACAAATCACTGCAGAGGGGAGCTACAGGACCCACAAGAGACTGAGCAGCTCTTTGGAGGAAGGAGGGCTGTGGCAGGGCAGAGAGGAAGCTGCGGAGCTCACCAGCCCGAACACCGCTGGCACCGAGCTAGGATTTTGCTCCTGCTGCCTACCGCACAAGCTGGTCCCTCTGCCAGGGGAGCTGACCCAAGGATTGGTCACAACCAGGGCTCATATCGTAGCAGGAGCTCCTTTGCATATTAGGCCACACACCCCTAATGTAGCCAATCCTCCAAGAGCTTACAGAGCTCTTCTTACGGGGGCTACTGTAAGCTCTTGGAGGATTGGCTACATCAGGGGTGTGTGGCCTAATATGCAAAGGAGCTCCTGCTATGAAATGAGCCCTGGCAGGGAGAGCCACCTTATCATCAGCAGGTTGCTTCCCCCACCCCTGGGCAGGATGGCGCTGGCGAGTTTCATCAGAAAGGGTTTAACACACACCCACACACCGCTTGTTGAAGGGGATACGACACAAGGATTCAACACCTTGCCCAAATTGACCCATCTGCAGCCAGTTTTCCCCAGTCCTCCTTTCCGGGGCAGACAAGAAAAACACCACGCGAACCTCCACTGCTGCCCACCGCCCCATTCATTTGGGTTGAAAATCTTAGCCTCTTGACAAAAAATGCCGGAGCAGAAGGTCCAGAAGACAGGTCCCCTCCGCCCCTCCTTCCCCAAAAGGTCTCCCCCACCCATCCGATGCAAGGAAAGCCGAAAGAGAACTCACTGCCGGCAAAGTCGTTCTGCACCAAGCCTCGGTATCGCTCGTAGTTGCATTTCCTCTCGTCGGACTCCTGTTCCGGTGAGCTGGAAGGAAGGAGAGGCGGAGACTGGAATTAGAAGGCCGTGGAGCTTGACTAATTAATCATTGCCGTATGGTAGTGTGTATAGTGTAGCCAGGAGATCCTAAGAGTGTCTCGCAGCCAGCAGTCAAGCTCTTTTAGGAAGAAGAGGAGATTGGATTTATACCCCGCCCTCCACTACCCGAAGGCGTCTCAGAGCGGCTCACAATCTCCTTCCCTTCCCCTCCCCACAACAGACACCCTGCGAGGTCAGTGGGGCTGAGAGAGCTCTTTCAAGGACTGCCCTGGAGAGAACTGCTCTGAAAGAACTTGTAACTGACCCGAGGTCACACCAGCAGCTGCCTGTGGAGGAGTGGGGAATCACACCCGGTTCTCCCAGATAAGAGTCCATGCTCCAAACCACCATACCAAATTGGCTTGAAGGAACAGAACCTACAGCCCATTTGCTGCATTGAGTGCCCTCGAGCCAAGTCCCTTATTTTTCCAGGCTCCAAGAACCTATTCCAGGGTTCCCCAACATGGTGCCCGCCAAGCTTTCCAGAAAGTGGGTGGGGCGCACTGTAAGGCGGGACTTCTTACTGACTTCGTTCCAATGAAAAAACTTTCCACTGGAGGAGGAGGACTGGTAAGCAACTAGGCTTCCCTTAGTCAGTGTGCGGTTCCATTCCCCCTTCAAGACTTCCTTCTTCCCAGCAGGTGAGAGGAGGGAAGAAGGCAAACTCTTGTGTTCAGGATTATTAGGAAAGGAATTGAGAATAAAACGGCTGATATTGTAATGCCCCTGTGTAGATCTATGGTGTGGCTTCCTTTGGAATACCGTGTACAGTTCTGGTCACCATGTCTCAAAAAGGACACTGCAGAGCTGGGGAAAGTGCAGATGGGGCAACCAAGATGATTAGGGGGTTGGAGCACATGCCCTATTTATTTATTTGCTTGTTTGTTTGTTTAATTTATACCCCGCCTTCCCCGCCGAAGCAGGCTATGAGGGAAGGCTGAAGAGTCTGAGGCTTTTCAGTTTAGAAAACAGATGACTAAGGGGGGGACATGATAGAGATTTATAAAATTATGCATGGGGTGGAGGGAGTGGACAAAGAGACATTTTTCTCCCTCTCCCAAAAGGCTAGAACTCGAGGGCATCCAATGAAGCCGACGGGGAGTAGGTTCTGGATGGAGAAAAGGAAATACTACTTGACACAGAGAGGGATTCAAATGTGGGATTCACTGCCAGGGGACAGAGTGAGGGCCACAGGAATAAGCAGCTTTAAATGGGGATGAGATAGATTCACGGAGAAGTCTAACAATGGCTGCTAGCCATGGTGGCTGTGGGGAACCTCCACATTCAGAGGCATGAATCCTTGGAATCCCAGAGCCAGGAGGCAACCTCAGGGGAAAGTCTTGGCATCTATGTCCAGTTGCTGGACCTCCAGAGGAACCAGTTGTGACAGGATGCTGGACTAGATGGACTATTGGTCTGATCCCGCAGGGCTCTTCTTGTGTTCATTTGACTCCACCTCCTGAGGCGGCCATTTGGGGTTCGGCTCCACCTCCCACAGAAGCCATTTTGAGGTGAAGCTCACTGCCCCTCTCAAAATTCCAAAGCTGCCCACATCACAAAAAGCTTGTCAACCCTTAAGCCTTTCATCACATAAACAAACCAGACACTGAAACAAGAGACGGTTGAGCTCAGGACTTCCAGCAAACGCCTTACATTGGGTTTAGCAACGGAGGCGTGTACATGGGGATGTAGTCCAGGTGGGCTCGTACATCAAAGCGGTCGATCATATTGTTGGTGTCCCCCTGCCATGGCATCCTGTGAGGGACAAAAACCATCAAAGGAAGGTTAACACAAGTTTTTCCCCAAAACGTTTGGGCTTGTGCTTGGAAGTCACAAAGAAGTGTAGGGGGGAAAAACATCCACCACTCTTCAGCAGATAAACTTCCCACTCTGGAAGCGAAGCTGGGAGATACGGAACGCTACTCACATGTTTACAGGGCTTTCTGCCGCAAGGGCCACCGCGGAATCCAAGTGAACCTTACATGCCCGGCCATGAACCTGCAGAAACTGAGCGGGGTCCTTTTTCTAGAAGAGAAGTATTAAATTAGAACATCTAATTTATATTCAGACTACTGCAACACACTCTGCTTGGGGCTACCCTTGAAGAGTGTTTGGAAACTGCAGTTAGTGCAGAATGCTGTGGCTACACTGCTGGTCGAGGCCAACTACCGTGAGCATGTAATCCCAATACTACAACAATTACACTAACTATTGATCTGTTCCCAGGACCAATTCAAGACACTGATTTTGTTCTTTAAGCCCTATATGGTTTGGGATTGGAATATCTGAAGGACCGTCTTCTCCCCATATGTTCCTGCCCAGGAATTAAGACCACAGGGACCGACCCTCCTAACTGTCCAATCAATCAAAGAAACTTGTTTGGTGGGTACATGAGAGAGGGCCTTTTCGGTGGCAGCCCCGATTATGGAACAAACTTCCCAAGGAAGTGCATGTGACCCCCCCCCCTCGTTTTTGATCTTTAGGAGGCAGTTTAATTTGGTTTTATTTTGTACCACATTTGATTAAAGAAGTCCAAACCTGCAATTTTAAAATTTGGCTTTGTGTACTTTTATGTGATCTATTTTTATGTATTTTATTTATATTGTAAGCCACCTTACACTCTGTAAGGGAGGCAGCTAACAAATGTTCTGAATCAAATAAACAAACATGAAATTAAATCTCTCCCGCTCCAGCCAACCTGTTTCCTTGGGGAAGGACAAACGGGACAAATGTCTCAATTGATATGCATCATAATAGAGGGATATATCTGGAACATCCCATGCTCCTTCCTGAATAAAATAATTCAGGAGTGTTGCCATTCTTGGTTTTCTAAGGTTCAAAACAAATTGGTCTAATTTAATTGCCAATCCTTCAAAATCTTATCTGAGATATGAAGTGGCACCACGTAACCTTAAAAAAGTCACAGCTATTTTCTGCTTTGCCCATTGAATCAGACCCATTTTCATCCGCCTCCACATCTATATACTAATTCCCAAGTGCCCAGTATGTGCGGATATCTAAATCCGCACATCGGGGGCACTTGGGGGGGCAGAGAGATTTCCCTGCACAGTTGGGGGACTCCCCAGGTGTGCAGAAAAATCCAAAAACTTACGATATGTGGGATATTTAAATCCCCCCAAAAGTAAAAGAGTGTTCCCTGTGCATGCGCAGAGAACGCTGTGGGAATGGTGCCTGGCAGCTGTTGCCGGGGAGGGGAAGGGAGGAAGAAGGCTTGGCGGGCCAGCGGACAGGAGCCACTCGGGCCTCGCCGCTTGTTGTTTTGTAACTATATTGATACATTTTATTTAGGTTTTTTGGGATGGGTATTCCAAGATATCTAAATCTTTTATATACTAATGGTATATTTAAAGTATGAGAGGCTTTCAATGGAATTGTAGGAGGAATATTACAACACAGCACATGATCCTTTTCTTGACTGAATAATGTTAATGGAAGCAAATATTGCGCTCTTAAATGATAGCTGGATAGAAGGAAGGATTCCTGAATGAACTAAATGGCTGTTGAAACATTAGATTTCAAGTTTTCTTCCAAAGAAGGAAATTAAAGATCAAATAAAGAGATCATGAACTGAATTTGAAGAATTAATTCAAAATATAGATAAGGAAGAGGGGTAAATTAATTACTAAAATATATAGGATATTATTGAATCAGGGACAAACTCCGGGGCAGTGGATTAAAAAAAAACGGGAAATAGAACTGAACACTAAATTTTATGAGAAGGACTGGGAACAAAGATTTCAACGCTTTCCTTTCGAATCAAGCTCAAGAGGTTTACAAGAGCATGCATTAAAGGTGTCTCAAAGGTGGTATTTTACTCGTCAGACCAGTCCACTTAATGAAAACAGACTGTAAAAATGGTTGGAGAGGTTGGGGTGAACAAGGGATGTTTATTCACATGTGGTGGTCTTGTCCAGCTGCATCTGAGAAAGTGAGCAATGACTCCCAAAAGCTCCTCCCCGGCCACAAACTTTGTTAGACCTTCAGGTGCTCCTGGATTCTTGCTTTTCTACTACTACACTTCACTGGCTCTAACGCTGAAGAGCAACACATCACGTACTCACTTGCATCCTACTGCAGTTATTAAAGGCTTTCTGTTGGGAGATGCGGGTGGGCGGGATGGAATTGGACACGCAGGAAGATATAAGAGTACAACGTCCCCCATACTCACTATCTTTTCGTAATACTCCCGCCGACGCTCGGCTCGCTTCTTGTAATCCACCATCATCCCCCGGAGCTTCCGCTCGTGTTTCCGGGCTTCGTGCCACATCCTGCCTTCCTCCAAGCTGTTCACGGGAGAGGGGGAAGCCACACGTATCAGAGGCAGGAGCAGGGAAAGGGCAAAATTAACCAGAGTGACCCCCACCCCACCCGCCACGCGCACACAGTATGCACAACAACTTTGGTTATTAACGGCATTACTGACTTCATTGGGCACCACATGCCTGGGGTGGGGGGGGGGGGAATATTGCCCAAGCATCAGCAACTGGAGCAGCCCTCCCTGGACTCTGGACCAGGAGACACTGGTGTGAAGCAAAGCACCCTTGGCCTTCCCCCTCAAGGGTTAATGAAAATAGAAGCGGGTCTCCTCCATCTTGCAGGTGTTACTAATTGGTCTCTTGGCCTTATCTTCAAGGCCAGAGATGAAGGTGGCATGATTAGCGTCTCACGGAGCCTGCGGCATGTGGGGTGGGGGGAGGAGAATCAGGGGTGATGAGCTCATCTTCTAGAGGCTTCTCCCGAGAAGGCGTTCTGATTGGATGTTGTCATCCCCTGAGGTTGCTGGGCCAAAACCTATAATTGAGCTAAGGCCCTGAAAGAAAAACTAGCAGGGATCCTGATGGACAAAAGGCCTGCACAGTGCCCTGTTTGAGTTCCAACTGCCAGCAATGTAGAGAGCGCTTAAACTTTGGCCTTTGACGCCTGGTGTAGTTGACAGAGGCCATACCAACTTTGGAAAGACAGAGATTAGTTTCTTCTCGAATATATGACTGGTAGCCCATTTGGAGTATGTATTTCTGACCATTTGAACATTCAACAATGTTTAGGATTTGATTTGGAGAACAGAAGCACGTAATGGTAGTCCTCATCCGAAGAAGATAACCAAAACGGGGGACTTATCCAAAATCCTCATCTGGATCTTTGGACTGCTGGACTTTTTTTTGGACTTTGGACTGTTGGACGTCTGGATTGAGAAACAGATTTTTGCTTGTAAAACTGTGTATTATGCATTGTAGAATTTTTGAAGACTAATTCCTAGTTTGGTTTTGAATTAGTTCCTATGGAAATTAATAGTACCCATAACTATATTTTGGTCATACTTTATTTAGCATCAGTTTGGGCACAGTTTTTCCTTGTTGTGGTATTGTCTTGGACTGTGAGCCTTCTTGCATTTATCCGCTAATTAAGGAAAACGTTGAAGACTACAGGAAAAGAGGAAGACTCAACAGGAGATGGCTTGACTCCATCACGGAAGCCACGGCCCTCAGTTTGCAAGACCCAAGCAAGTCTGCTGACGACAACATTAATTCATAGGGTCGCAATCAGTCAGAAGCGACTTCGCGGCACTCGACACTCACACACAGCTGCCTACTCAATACAGGAATCAACTTCTGATTAAATCAACTAACATTTCTTTAACCAGGCCCTGAAAACCATTAACACACCCCAATCAAAAACTTAGGAAACGCAGGAAAAGATCTTCTGACAAACGCAACAGCCCCAACGCACAAAGCCAACACTTACAAAGCACAAGCTTGGGCGGCAGTCAAAACAGATGTCCTCCTTTCCACCAGTTGCCCATGAAAAGATTAGGAGGGTTGGAGTCCGCTGCTTGAGTAAAGCGAATACCCTACAAGGAGGAAGAATCAGAGTTGGGTTAGAACTCTGATCTACTGCTAGAAAAAGATAGAAACACAGAGCTGGAAGGGATTCCCGGGGTCATCTAGTCCAACCCCCTGTACCACACAGGAAATTCACAGCCTCCTCCCCACCTCAGATCCCCAGGGACCCCTGCTCTATGCCCAGAGGTAGGCAAAACAACTCCAGGATCCCTGGACTGATCTGGCCTGGAGGAAAATTCCTTCCTGAACCCAAGATGGTGGTCAACATTATCCCAAGCATATAAGAAAGGGCTACAAGCAATGCTCCCTCTAAGCTGTGGAGTCTTCTAAAAAATTCTACTTTGCGAGCTACTGGCATTAAAGTGGTGAGTGAGCGATTTGGCTGCTGCATACATTAGTTTGCTCTGGAGCCACCCTTCCTGAGATATGTGTGAGCCGGGGTCTAAAAAACAGTGAGCTAGCTCACACTAACTCAGCTTAGAGGGAACACTGGAAGAACTGAGCATTGGCTCATCCCTTCCTGCTCTCCCTTTCACAGTCTGCCGAAATTCATAGTGAGCAACGACTGCATTGCTGTCAGATGGCCATCTAGCCTCCACTTAAAAACTTCCAAAGGAAGAGAGCCCACCACCTCCCTAGGAAGCCTGTGCCACTGAGGAACCGCTCTGTTAGGAAGTTCCTCCTAATGTTTAGCCAAAGACTCCAGCTTTGCCCAGGTATGGTCAGTGGGCTCCACAGAAGCTGGCCGAGGCTCATGAAATGATTGTGTCTTGCCCCCCACCACTTCATCTGCCAAGTTATAGTCATGACGTGATAAAATATTTCTCTGCGAGTTCACTTACAAAGGAAAAGGCCGCAGTTCACCATCGAATCTCTTGTTTGGGTTTCCGAAGCTCAACTGGATGCCCTCCAAAACGGAGAAACACTTTCTGCTAGAGGGTACCACTGGTTTGGTGTAGTGGTTAAGAGCGCGGGCTCTAATCTGGGAGAACCGGGTTTGGTTCCCCACGCCTCCACATGCAGCTGTTGGTGTGACCTTAGGCCAGTCACAAGTTCACTCAGAGCTGTTCTGGAAAGGGCAGTACTCGAGTGAGCTCTCTCAGCCCCACCTACCTAGTCACACGGTGTCTGTTGTGGGGAGAGGGACAGAATGAGATTGTAAGCCGCTCTGAGACTCCTTGGGGTAGTGAAGGGCGGGGTATAAACCCAATCTTCTCTTCTTCTATATCCAGTATACATCCTCGCTACCATTAAAGACGCCAGTAAGAGAATATGTTTCTAACCCCTCCAAAAAAATTGACTGTCGGCCATTTCTGGTTTGGATAATTAAAAGAAGACCAATCTTAGGAGTCAGATTGTTCCCCCCCCCAAGTTATTATGGTTCTTCCACATTACTCTGATAAAGAATGAAAAATGAAACAACAACATGCAACAAGTATTATGGGAATAACACTGGGGTAATGGATACTGCTTCCTGCCAGTATGAATATTTGGGAAGATCCAAGGTGGACAAGAAAACGTAATCAATAGATCCATTCACCATGGTTGTTGCCTCCCCCCGCCTTCCCCAGTTAAAAAATCAGGGGTGTATATCCCCTCAGAAGAAGAAGAAGCTGTTTTTTATCCACTGCTATTCTCTACCCGAAGGATCCTCAGCGCGGCTTACGATCGCCTTCCCTTCCTCTCCCCACAGCAGGTACCTTGTGAGATAGGTGGGGCTGAGAAAATTGTGAGAGAACTTTGACTGGCCAAAGGTCACCCAGCAAACTTCACGTCGAGGAGTAGGGAATCAAGCCCGGTTCTCCAGATTAGAGTCCGCTGCTCTTAACCACTATACCACACTGGCTCGCTGGGTGTACGTTTTTTTCTTCTGTTCCTTTGGGGGGCGGGAACCACACCAGGGGGCATTCCCCCCCCAAAAAAATTCCCCCCGTTTTCTCCCAAGTCTTCACATCCCTACTCTGGCTACTTTTAAAAGGGGATTAGAGAGATTCATGGAGGAGAGGTCTATCAGCAGCTACTAGCCATGGTGACTAAAAGGAACCTCCACGTTCAGAGGCAGTTAGCCTCTGGATCCCCAGCCTCTATGCCCTGCTGTTGGACCTCCAGAGGAACCGGCTGGCCCATGTGTGACGCAGGATGATCCAGCAGGGCTCTTCTTACTTTCTTACACGTTGTAAAAAGAAAAAAAAACTCTGAACAGCGACGAACACCAGAGGCAGTGCTTCCCTCGAAGAGATCTGCCAGAATGCCAGCAAACAGGTTGGAAAGGACTGGGCAGCGGGGGTCTGACCAAATCGACTGGCCAGTGAAGCCCCCCCCCACACACACACACACACCACTGCCGCATCTACCACTCTCCTTCGCCATCAAAGCAAGCGGTCGGAAGCCAGCTGTGGCAGAGGAGCAGACTTGGTTGAGGTGCCTCTAACTGCTGATCCCTATTCCAGGAATTTTACAAGGCGCATTTTAGTCAGACTGGTTTTTAGCTGCCGGGCGACACCAGCCCTCTCTGGAGGCCGGAAGCTTTATCCTCCTTCCCACCTCCCTGAATTCTTAGCAGGAGTGGGAAGGAGGGGGAATTACTCTACCTGAGCATCTGGGCTTGCAGTAAAAAAGACATCTGAAATCAGTTCAAGGGGTTAAAAGGAGAGCGTGCTCAGACAACAAATTGGAAAACCCACTTTGCTGCATGCTGATAGAGAACCGGAGGGTGAAAGTGCAAACTCAGCATTGGATGCGTAGGTGCCTTCCCGATTCTGCTGACAGCCTGAAACAGCAGCTTTCCACAGCAAGCTGCTTCCAGACTACTAATTCAGATCCATCTTAAATGAGAAGAATCCCCGTTCCCCCTGACCTCTGAACATCCCAGCATCCCGCAGGTTTTTGGAAAACGAAGCCACAGCTTTGCCACCCTCAGAGCAAGGAAAAGCCACTCGAAGGGAGTTGAACAGCCTACCTCTTTCTCCACTGCTAAAAAGAGTGTTGGCAGATCCCACACCAGAAAGATTTAAAGAAATCTTAACTGGCAAGTTACCATCACAGCAGTTTCATCCCAACGACAGAGCAAGAAAATAAGAGAACTCCCTAAGGAGCAGCAGTGCTGGAATAGTCAGCGCAACAGGGCTGTTGGCCAAAAACCCATTATTACAGGAAGCCAACGATTTACGCGCTGACCTTACACATGAGTACTGCCAGGCGTATTAAAATGGGATAGGAAACACTTTGCAAGAGAAAGGGGGAAATAATCCTTTTAAAAATATGTGTCCTGTTCGACCACATACTTGGAAAATTATCTACCAAGGATTATTGCACATAATGCTGCAACTAACAGAATATATTATTGATTAAAAAACTGATATATTAATATTGTTGTTTCTGGACCCAACATCGATATCTCAGTCTTTTAAAAATAATACATTCTATTCTGCCACACAGTCAGCAGAGTGGGCTATTGCAGACAACGGTACGAAGAGGAACATTCACCTACAGACCCAGAAACAACAGTATCAATACTTCCACCTCACAACTAAGTATTTGTTTGTTTGTTCCAAATTATATTCCGCCCTCGCCGCAAGCAGGCTCTGGGCAGATCACAAAACAGACCACAGCATCATAAAAATACAATACATGATTATGTATAAAAACAATTGAAACAATATAAAACAACTTATATTAAAACAAGTTATTTGAGGTGCGTGACTGTGGGAAAAATCTCTAGGATAGCTGCCTGGCTTCCCAAATGAAAGTCCCCACTGCTTTACAAGTCTTCCAACCAAGCTCAAAGGACTCCCAAATATTGTTTTTTGGGGGGGAAGCTGCTAGTCCTCAAGGTTCCTTCTTTTAAAGCAACCTCCCTTACTGCAGAAGATCAAAAATTACTCTTTAAAAATATGAAGGTATCAAAGAATCATACCTTTGGAAGGGACCGCCAGGGGCATTTGTCCAACCCCCTGCACAATGCAGGAAATTCACAAATACCTCTCCCCCCCATGCACCCAGTGACCACTGTTCCACACCCACAAGATGACAAAAAAAAAAAAAAACCTCCAGTATCTCCAGCCATACTGGCCTGGAAAAAAATTGCTTCCTCGCCCCAAAGTGGTGAGCAGCACAGTATAGCCATGTTGCTCTGCCGTAGAACATGGTTCGAGTCCCATGGCACCTGTAAGACCAACTTTATTCCTGATATGAGCTTCTGTGCGCACGCACACCTCTTCAGAGTTGGTGATCTCTGTTTCATTGCATCTGAAGAAGTGCGCACAAAAGCTCATACCAGGAATAAAACTTTGTTGGTCTTAACAGGAGCCATTGGACTCCCCAACTTTGTAAAACAGTTAGATTTGAATCCAGTAGCACTCTACAAGCCAACAAGATTTTGGGGGTATATGCTTTCAAGAGTCAAAGCTCCGTTACTTCTGCTCCCACTGCTTCCTATATCTGCCTTGCCCTTCTTTCCCCTGCAGTAGCCAGGAGTCTGAGACTGGATTAAGCAGTACACACCACTCAATCCGTTTGAAATGTGCTATTGATGTTTTTAATTGCTTTGTCTTGGTGTGTTTTTTAGGAATGTTGTACAATGCCCACAGCCCAGCATTGCAGGGACTGGGCGATTTAACAATTTTATATATATCTAGAACAAACTTAAGAGTCCAGTGGCACCTTTAAGACCAACAAAGGTTTATTCAACCCTGCACACGAAAGCTCACACCTTGAATAAAAGCACACGAAAGCTCATGCCTTGTTGGTCTTAAAGGTGCCGCTGGACTCTAAAATTGTTCTGCTGCTTCAGACCAACATGGCTGACAACCTGGATTTTAGATTGATAGAGATATATCAATGCTCCCTCTCAGCTGTGGAGTCCTGTGAGCAAAAATTCAACTTTGTGAGCAACTGGCATTACAGTTGTGAGCAAACGATTTGGCTGCTGCGTACATCAGTTTGCTCTGGAGCCACCCTTCCTGAGTGGAGGCAAAAATGTGTGAGCCGGAGGCTAAAAAACTGAGCTAGCTCACACTAACTCAGCTTAGAGGGAACAGAGAGAGAGAGAGAGAGAGAGAGAGAGAGATGTGTATATACATAAAAATAAGCCAACCCCCCTCATAACCAATGCTCCCTCCAAGCTGTGGAGTCTTGTGAGCAAAAATTCTACTTTGTGAGCTACTGGCCTTAAAATTGTGAGCGAGTAATTTGGCTGCTACATAAATCAGTTTGCTCTGGAGCCATCCTGCTGGAGCTAAGACAAAAATGTGTGAGCTGGAGGCTAAAAAACTGTGAGATAGCTCACACCAATTCCGCTTAGAGGGAACACTGCTCATAACCCCCCTCATATATGAGCTTATACATATATATATATGTATAAGCTAACTGTGTGCATGTGTGTGTGTATGTATACATATATATATATATATATATATATAAGCTAACCCCCCTCCAAAAAAACCCTTTTTAGCCTTTAAGGTGCTACTGAACTCGAATTTAGCTGTTAAAAATATCAGTTTGGGTCCTTTCGGAGTTGGGGGGGGAAGGTTTATGGAATGGGGCCAAGATTCCCCCTTCCCCGCAAAAGCTGCGTCTCCTACACTTTAAAGGAGAAGGGCCAAGAAACCCACAGGCAGCGTTGCCCAAGACCCCCCCCCCCCAAAGGGCCACTTTCCTCCCACTGTGGGGCAAGGGAGGGGCCCTTCCCCGCCACAACCACCCCCAGGCCTCTTCTCCCCGCCCCCCCCCACCCACCCAGGCCTCACCCCACCGCCCTCGGGTGGCAACCACCCGCCCCTGTCAACGGATGAGGGGACGGGGGAGGCCATACCTCTCCCGTCCGAGAAGTCGCCGCTTCCAGACCGGAACCGGAAATGGCCGGGAGCTGAGCGAGGGCGCTGCTGTGAGGGAGGGCGAAACCGTCTCCTCGCGGCCCATTGGATAAGCGGAAGGCCGCGTGACGCCTGGCACGCCAGCCAATCACAGCGCGCCTCCTCGGTCGCCCCTCCGAAGATCCAGTTCCCTCCAGACGTCCGTGCGGAGAGTGGCGCCCTAGCGGTCAGTGGAGGAAGAGCGCCGGAACGCGAAGGGCGCAGGCGCAGAAGCAACCCTGGAGCCTGTATTAGTAATCGGGGCCGCGGTGGGTGCCAGCCTCCAGGTGGGACCTGGGGGATCAATGCTCCCTCTAAGCTGTGGAGTCCTGTGAGCAAAAATTCTACTCTGTGAGCTGCTGGCATTAAAGTTGTGAGCGCGAGCGATTTGCGGCAGACGTTTGTTTGCCCTGGAGCCATCCCTTCCTGAGCTCAGACAAAAATGTGCAGCTTACAGAGAGCACCGATGGCCACACTCGCAGCCCTCCTACCTGAGTCACACCCTGTGAATTCCACAGAGGTGGAGTGCCACACCTTAGAGAGTTGCCAACACTCAAAGCACTCCCTTTGACTCAGGAACCCTGGCCTTCAATCCAGAGTTCGGCTAGCCAGTTGTCGCTATAAAAAGTGAAGGGAATCTAACTATGGACACGCTCAGAGGCACTGCCAGCTTTATTAATCGTTTCACATCTTTCCAGGGGTTGAGCCACTGCACTCAAAACAGGCCACAGGGCTGAAAACTAAGACAGTAAGAATGGAGAAACAGGACCCTGTGCAGGACAGAAGTACATGGGTATGCAGGGAGTTAAGTCCAACTTGAACTGGATCCGTCCAACATTAGCCACATTCCAAAATATGCGGAAATAGTTGTCTGTATAATAATAATTGGGATTTCCATGCCCTGAATTCTTCAAGATTCCTCACCACTCTACAGTGCAATATCTGGAAATCTTTGCAAGAGCTTTGCCTTTTAAATCTCAGGTAGAACCAGCAGCAGTGTCTTTTGGGGACAGACCTATGCTTTGGCCTCAACCAAGCTCAGAATCTGGTGGAAACGCTCAGAAGGGAGAATCCTCACAAAACATTTACCAGCAGAGGATGGAGGCAACACGGCCTCGATTTGGAAGAGAGAGAAAAAGAAATACAGTGCAAGGCAGTTCCCAGGATAGTGCTAGCAGCAACCAGCAGGTGAAGACTGCACCTTTGTTACCCTTTTGCCCCATAACCTGAGTCCGGTTTAAGACTGCATAGGATGAGAAGCGCATTGTGAAAACACCCTAAACCACAAGCATTCCTACTGTTCAGCAGACTGATATTTCTGAGGCCTAAATTAACATTTCTGATTTCTGAGGCCTAAATTGTGATGTTTCTGAGGCCTGAATTGACACTTCTGAGGCCTAAACAGTGACATTTCTGAGGCCTAAATTGACATTTCTGATTTCTGAGACCTAAACTGTGAATTTTCTGAGACCGAAACTCACATTTCTGAGGCCTAAATAATGACATTTCTGAGGCGTAAGTAGCAAATGGACATTTCCGAGGCCTAAATAGCCCCATAAAATATAATCCGTTTCTGTACTGCGGAGTAACTCCAACCAACCACATTTCAAATGTGTACAGAATTTCATTTCAGCTCAAGTCCATACCTTCCTAAGACCATATACGTTTTCCCCACAAGCTTGAGAGAGCCGCAGTCTCCAGACCACGCCGCTGTAGCCTGTAAACTAACAGGTCTGTAAAGTCAACCCAGTCCCTCTAGGGGATAGAAGTTCATAACCCCCACTACCACCCGAAACGGTGTTCTCTCATCTCGCCCTCACCCCTGCTCCCCATAATGCTTTCTGCTCTTCTGTTTTGTGTACAATCGCCCTGCAAGCGAAGTAGGATCCTTCTCAAGCGGACACACCTGGATTGGTTAGAAGTGGAATAAAATGTCACTTCCAAGAGGTTCCCCTTCTGGGGAGTAATACAGGGGAAGGGAACGAAAGTACAGTACAAAAAAAGTTCATTGTACATTAAACACTTCAATCGTTTTTAAAAAGATCTCCAATGTGAAGACTTGGAAAAAGGCACTGGACATCAATTGGAGTGGATGGTTCTCACCTAGAGCGGCCAGCAGTTCACTAAGAGAGCATTGTCTACCTTGGACCTCCATGGAGTTAAGAGCATTGTCTACCTTGGACCACCGTGGAGTTAAGAGGAAGTAAAATAAAATGAATGAAACTCCTGGTGACAAGACTGGAGCATTGTCTACCTTGGACCTCCATGGAGTTAAGAGCATTGTCTACCTTGGACCTCCGTGGAGTTAAGAGCATTGTCTACCTTGGACCACCATGGAGTTAAGAGGAAGTAAAATAAAAGGAGTGAAACTCTCGGTGACAGACCTGGAGCAGAACGAATTGGAGAGCAGAGGACCACACGTTTGCTCCTGCGATAAGGTCAGGGGGAGAAGTACTAAACATGGGGGTGGGATGGGGGGATCTTTGCTCCCTCCAGAAGATCAATTTTGCCCGGTAATCCAACCAACCTTGTTAAAGAGCAAGGTGTTGTATCACTGGCCCATTTCACAGATGGGGAAAACCGAGGAAGACATACGGGGAGAGCAAATGCAGGCTGCCCTCGCCTGATCTGACAGGTAATGCCTCTCCCCTCCCACTGAACTAGTAGTGCAATTTTTCCTTCTTATTTGTGTTTTGCCTGTGTCCCCACAAGGAAGGTCTCAAGGGTCCCTCGTACAGACGACAGCAAAATTCTTCCCTTCAAATCACCAACAGGGAACACATCCCCAGTCTCTACCGAGGAGCGCCCTGCAGTCGGCATGGTTCAAAGTGGAGAGCGAAACCTCTTCCCGGAGAGGCTCTGGCGGGCTGCGATCCTTCACAAGTTCCCCGAGTTGCTGGCCGGCATCAGCTTGGCTTCCATTTCTGCCTTCGCCTCAGCCTCCTTGTACTGGCTGGGAAACAAACTGTTGCCCACCAAGCTGGCCATGCCGTCTGGATCACTCTCCCCAGAGTGCGGGAGTGGGGCAGAGGTGCCGGAGTGGAGGGCATAAGGGTCTAGGAGGAAATCGGGGACTGCCCCATCGTGGAAGTCCGTAGCACCGGGCAGCAGGATGTCACTCAAGCTGGGGCAGGGGTAAGAAGCGAAGTCGGAGAGCAGGCCGTAGTCCTCAAAGGTCGGGAGCAGCGTGAGGTGCTCCAAGTTGGACTGGAAATTCCCGTCTTCCAGGTGGGTCATGGGGCCAGCTGCAACCAGAGTAATGACATCACTACCGCTTGTTCCTGAGCAAGGCCGCTAAGATGACGCAAAGCCCTCTCCCGAAATAAGAGACAGGCCTCTCCTGTCAACATTCCCCCTCCCACTCGGTCTTTGAACCCAGAATTCCTCTGGAACACCAGAACCATTAATACATAGGTCCCCGACATGGTGCCCATGGGCGCAATGGTACCCATCAGCACTTTTCTCGGGAAAATCCAACCCGTAGGTATTAGGCCAATGGAGCATAGGTGACAACGCTGTGATAAAGTTTAGTGGAACCAATAATTGGGCCTGGTTTGTCTGAGGTAATGCTGAATATAAAATCTTATGTCACCCATTTTACCTTTGGGAGAGCCGGTGGGTATTTCAGGGTCCAAAACCTTGCTGCACCTGTGCTCCCCCCTTTATTAATTAATTTTTTTAGTTTAGTTTTCTCCTCTACAGGACTGTGTTGTGTGTGTGTTCTCATATTGGGCTGGGCAAACACAACCTGAGCCCGCTTGCGGGGAGGGCAAGATATAAATCCCAAAAATAAAATAAAAATAAAAAATAATAAATAAACCTGAGACACCATTTGTGTCTATCGCTGGACACTGGGCAAGAGCCCGCTTCAAACAAAATGGGCCCCAATTAGGGATGCCACCATCCAGGAGGGACCTGGGGATGCCCCAGTATCACAGCTCATCTCCAGACTACAGAGATCATTTTCCCTGTGAAAAAAGGGTGCTTTGGAGGGTGGACTCTGTGGCATTGCACCCCACTGAGGTCCCTGTCCTCCCCAGGCTCCACCCCCAAATCTCCGGGAGTTTCCCAGCCTGGATCTAGCCCCAGATGAGGCAGGCTTCGGCCTAGCCTCCCCTGACTGACCTGCTGACGGGGTCACACTGAAATGGTCCGTGTAGACGGGCTTCTTCTTCTTCCTCTTTGCTTCAATCCCATGAGGATCTGGCGAGGCAAAAGCCAAAAGAAAACCTTCAGGGCCTTTATCACATTGAGCCACAGAGCCGCGGATTCATGAAAAATACCGACTCTGGAACCAGTTCCTTGGGCAGAGGCAGGGGGGACCGAGAGCGCACAAACCTGGGCCAGAGAGCTCCTCCAAGACATCCGGCATGCCCTGTTTTCGCTTCTTGTTCACATGGTACGTATCTGCGGAGAAAGGCAAACCAGGCTTATCAGCACGAACCGCAAGCAGAACTGTTCGAGTCTTGGGGAGAGAGCATACAGAACGGAAGCTGAGTAGGAGAAGATTTCACCGAGTGTGAGCATTATGCAGGGAGACAGCGTGCAGAAGCGAATGCTGAGCAGGAAAGGATTCATGGGGTCGACACGTATTCTGCAGTGTTTGAGTAAGCCCATCTGCAGATTCGGGACCTTTTGTGCCATTTGTCTACAATCCAATATTATTACAGGCCCGATGCCAGGATTTTGTGGCTTGTGGGGCAAATTTTTTTCTGGTGAGGCTGACGTTCGCAGTGCAGAAAGAAAAGCCATTTAGTCAATAGAAAGCTGTTGCCAGGTGAAATCTCTAAACTGCAAGCTGTCAACCACTTGAGATGACAGTTCTCAGCTGCTGCAAGTTAATCACTTCCGCCAGCCTAAGCAACAGTTCTGAGAACAAGCCAGCAGGTGGGGGTGATGACTTCTACAGTCAAGAAAGCTAACACTTAGGCAGAAAAACCTCTCTTAAAGGAGGCCAGTTTCTTGACACAGAGTTAGAAGGGGTCCTAGAGGTCACCTACTCCAACCCCCTTGCTCAGTGCAGGAATTAGTCAACGACAGGACCCCCACTCTGCTTAAAGGAGCACACACCTTAAAATGTTTTTAAATGATCAAAAAAGTATTGACAGGAGAAATTCTTGTAGGGCTGTGCCTTTAAGAAAGGAGACAGAGCCCCCCCAAAGCCCCACCATCGCTACAGGCCTGTCAGCAGTGGATTCGGGAGAGACAAAAGGAAGCACTTCATCACATGAAACATAATTATCTTCTGGAACTCATCAACACCAGATGTAGAGATGGTCACTACCTTGGATAGCTTTAAAGGGCAATTTGACAAATCCAGAGGAAAAGCCTGTCAAATGGAACCTCCGTGTTCAAAGGCAGTGTATCCTCTGAATGCCAGCTGCTTGTGAATGAGGGGAGGAGAGCAGCAGGGGAAAGCTGGGCAGCCATGCCATTTCTGTGGTTTTTCCTAGGCACCCGGTTAGCCACTGCAGGAAACAGGTACTGGACCAGATGGACCGCTGGTCTGATCCAGCAGGGCTCTATATCAATAGGAGCATTGGCTTGGGAGACAAGGGGACAGGATTTACCATTGTCCTTGGGCAGATAGAGGAAACTGAAGGGGTCACTGGAGACACAGTCCATCAGGCGCCGCAGGTACACCTCGACCTCGACCGGCTCTACAATGTCAAGGTGCTGGTAGGGCGGTGTCTTGAAGACAATGGCGATCTGACGGTGAACATCAGCTTGGGAAAAGTCAGCCTTGGCTTCCCACGAGTCCTTCCGGAAGACTATGGAGATATCTTCTGCATGGGGAAAAGAGAAGGTGGTGTGTGGAACGCGCGCAAGGCCGGCCAGGGACTCTGTGGCACTGAGGGAAACACAAAGGCAGCCATTTTGTCTGCCGGTGAGAAACAGAAGCAAAGATCCCCAAAACCAGCAAAATGAAGTTTTCAGGCAGATTTTATAGTTTAATCTGTTATTATTCATTCACGTAACATTTTGTATTAATTTATCGTCAACAATGAATACAGAAGAAGAAGAGATTGGATTTCTACCCCGCCCTTCACTATCCAAAGGAGTCTCAGAGCGGCTTATGATCTCCTCTCCCCTTTCCTCCCAACAGACACCCAGTTTGGTATAGTGGTGAAGAGTGTCAGACTCTAATCTGGAGAACCGGGTTTGAGTTCCCACTCTTCCACCCAGCTGGGTGACCTTCGGTCAGTCACAGTTTTCTCAGAGCTGTTTGCTCAAGGGCAGTTCTGTCAGAGCTCTCTCAGCCCTACCTGCCTCACAGAGTGTCTGTTGTGGGGAGGGGAGGGGAAGGGAAAGGGATTGTAAGCCGCTCTGAGACTCCGAGTGAAGGGAAGGGTATGAATCTAATCTCTTCTTCTTCTCCTCCACTGTTCCCAGCTCCAGACCCCTCGCCTCGCATGTTGAGGACTCATTCCAAATCAGCCCACAAACACCTGAGAATCTAAGTTTCACCCGAGAACACCCACCACCCATCAGCTTCGCAGGACCCAGAAACAGCATATCTAGGGTTGTCAGCTTTCGCCTGAGAAATTCCAAGGGACTGCCTCCGTAGAGGGGGAGATCCGGCCAATTTCCCTCCGCAGCTGCTCCTACAGGACCCACCAAGATCACCTAGGAAAGTAACTCTAACCCCATCCTCGTTCATCCTTCTAGGACTAACAGCAGGCAAACAGGTAACAGCCGATGGGGAAAGACGTGGCCCACAGCCCAGCTGCTGATGGATGGGGCCTCCGAAAGACCCGGGAGCTCTCAAGGCTTACCTTTCTGGACTTTGTCACACAGCAAATAGAGTTCCTCTCCACCCGCGCAAGATCCATACTCCTTATTCATCCGGTAGATTTTCAGCTCCGACGTGTTTGTGGACTCTGCGCACACCAGGGTTCACAGTGTCAAATTTTGGCTCTGTTTAAACCATGATCTATTTTTCTTCATGCTTTCCACACACAAAAAAT
Organism: Lepidodactylus listeri; assembly: GCA_029233225.1. Taxonomy (NCBI): domain Eukaryota; kingdom Metazoa; phylum Chordata; class Lepidosauria; order Squamata; family Gekkonidae; genus Lepidodactylus; species Lepidodactylus listeri. The sequence goes on from JARCFY010000020.1 coordinate 37,549,601, forward strand.
CTCTCACACACAAACAAAACACCCCTCTTTGGGGCAGCTGAGATCAGAAGAGGCCCTGCGTGAGCCACTATTTCCACCGACAAAGGTGAGACGGCTGGCTGCGATGCACTGGGGCTTCTCGGGGATGGCCCCTGATCGTTGGAACTTTCTCCCCACTTCCTATTGTAGGCTGCTTAACCAGCTGGCTGATTTAAACAGCCCTGCCTACTGGAGAAAGTGGGAGGAGTAATCCAGCTACAGGTTGCTGATGAGGGAAAAGGGACCTTCTCCCGAGAAAACCATGATTCTCTGTCTCAGGGCACAGCTGCACTACAGCCAGTGTTTAACTTCCATGGTTTTCCCCTCCAAAGAAACTTGGATGTTAACATACCAGAAGAATAGGGCTCCCCAACATGGTGCCTACTTCCCTTGGAGTCTGCTGAGCTTTCTGGAAAGTTGGCGGGGCCGTGTAAGTCAGGGATTGTTATTAGCTGCTTTCTTTTAAACAAAAAGGTTTTCCAGTGGAGGATCTTGTAGAGTGGTAAAAACCTGGGCTTCCCTTAGGCAGCGTGTGGTTTCATTCCCCCTTCAGGATTTCCTTCTTCCCAGGAGGTGTGAGGTATTCCCTTTGGCCCCGCCTCCTGAGGCAGCCATTTTGGGGTGGCGCTCACCACACACTCTCAAAATTCCAAAGGCTCAAAAAGGTTGAGAGAGCCCTGAAAGAGGAGACATTTCGAACACACACACACACACGTATGGTGCCCCAAGACTTCTGACTATAAACCAAAGTGTTTTTTGCTGTATTGTCTCAGTCAGAAGTCCCTTTACAATACTGACAACTGGTCCACAATACATACAGAACAAAAATATCAGAAGTGCAGATAAAAGTATCAGTGTGTTGTTCACCTCACGCCAAACCAATCCGTTCTTCTTCACAGGCTTCTTTACAAGACCGTAGCGTAATAATTACACAATAATATAAAATACCTTGATTTTTGTAAAAAAACACTACTGTGTGATAGAACAAATCCAGAGTCCAGTGGCACCTTGAAGACCAACAAAGGTTTATTCAAGGTATGAGCATTTGTGTCAAATTGCATTTGACAAAAGTGGGCGTGCACACAAACACTCATACCTTGAATAAACCTTTGTTGGTCTTCAAGGTGCCACAGGACTCTAGTTTCGTTTGTTTTGCTGCTTCAGACCAACATAGCTGACCATCTAGAACTGATGTGTGGTTTTCATTTAAAAATAACTCAAGTGTGGTTATGGGTAAAGTCCAAGTTTTTTAGAATCACTTATGTTAGGCTGCGGTCACACACACTTAATCCACTTTCAATGCACTTTCCCACTGGATTTTGCCAGTTCACACAGTAAAAATCCAGTCTGAAAGTGGATCGAAAACTCAAAAATGGAAAGAGAAAACTAGCCCCTCTTTGACAAGTTGGCAAAATAAGGTTTGGGAACATTTTGTTTATGGGAAAATTGTTAGTCATCAAATGCACTGGAACATCAAAACTTACCAGAAGACTTTTCAGGCTGTGTGGTTCCCTGTAACTACATATCTGGCCGAAGGCGGCGTGATTCCAAAAAATAATCAATATCATGAACTCTTATACTTCTGACTAATACAGGCAAACAGACGGATAGAAATATGCAGATTACAATGGGCCAAACGCACACTGTATTAGCTAATTAAGATCTTGCACAACTTTTTTTGTTAACCCACTCAAGTATGGTTTTGTTTTGATTCTTTTCTAACGTAAGTCTGAAGTATAGCTATTGTACTGTTTGTTTCAAAAATAAAAAAATTAAATTAAAAAAAAAGTGGACCGAAAGCGGATTATTTCGTGTGTGTGACCGCAGCCTTTGCCTTAATCTCGAAGAAAGCCCGTTTGTCTCCCCAGGGTTTTAACTGAGGCAAGAGTGTTCCAGGGCTTCACCACAAAACACATTTCCAACATCATGGCTCACCTTTGGGGAGAGCACACTTGAGCCTGTGCAGAGTTCATTTCCCTCGCCACCAACTCACTTCTGGCTCACATTACATATCCGCGTTCCTTGGGTATTTTCAGCCTCCATCCTGCAAGAACACTGGATCGGGCAGATCCCTAACACCCCACTTCTTTGCTGGGTTTTGCCCTTGGTCTCTTCCACTGTCTTTCCCTCCCCCAAATCCCCCATGGGATACTTACTCTTGTCAAAGATGGGCTCCGAGAGGACCGGGCTGAGACGCCGTATCTCTCCTGCAGCATCCTTGTAGGAAGCCTGAAAGCAGATCCGGACCACGTTCATGTCGACCTCTTGGTGGTTCTTCAGAGAGCCGGCTGTCCAGAGAGAGGGAACGTTTGCAAACCGGGAGCAGTACAGTGCATGCAAACTTACGCAGCCAAGCAAGCCTTCCCCTCCCACTGCACCCACACTGTGACCAGTGTTCCCTCTAAGCTGAGTTAGTGTGAGCTAGCTCACAGTTTTTTTAGCCTCCAGCTCACACATTCCTGTCTCCGCTCAGGAAGGATGGCTCCAGAGCAAACTAATTTATGCAGCAGCCAAATCGCTCGCTAAGAGCTTTAATGCCAGTCGCTCACAAAATAGAATTTTTGCTCACAAGACGCCACAGCTTAGAGGGAGCATTGCCTGTGACCAGTGTTCCCTCTAAGCTGAGTTAGTGTGAGCTAGCTCACAGTTTTTTAGTCTCTGGCTCACACACGTTTGTCTCAGCTCAGGAAGGATAGCTCCAGAGCAAACTGATCTATGTAGCAGCCCAATCGCTCGCTCACAACATCAATGCCAGTCGCTCGCAAAGTTGAATTTTTGCTCACAAGACTCCACAGCTTCGAGGGAGCAGTGCACACTATGGTTGCCAGCTCCAAGTTGGGAAATCCTTGAACTTTTTTTTTTTTTTGGGGGGGGGGGACGCCTTTGGAGGGCAGAGTCTAGGGAGGAGGAGAAATTCAGCAAGGATATAATGCCACAAGAGTCTATCTGCCATTTTCTCCAGGGGGACAGAAAAAAACAACTATCGCTGTACACTGACAATAGTATGACAGAACGTGTATATGCTGAATAAACAATAAACTAACAAACCATATGTCTAATGGTAATTTCTATAACAGTAAGAAAGGACATCATATAGAAGAAGGAGAAAAAGAAGAGGAGGAGGCGGTGGTGATTAGATTTATACCCCACCCTTCGCTCGGAGTCTCAGAGCGGCTTACAAACTCCTTTCCCTTCCCCTCCCCACAACAGATACCCTGTGAGGTAGGCGGGGCCAAGAGAGCTCTGAGACAACTGTCCTTGAGAGAACAGCTCTGAAGATAACTTGTGACTGACCCAGGGTCACACCAGCAGCTGCAAGTGGAGGAGTGGTTCTCCCAGATTAGAGTCCGCGCACTTAGCCACGACACCAAACATACAATCATGGTTGTGCAGACAACTATCAAAGGAATGGTGCATTATTGGACCCTGGCCTCTCAAGCCCAGCTGTGGCACTCAGAAGGCCTTTCTCACCTTTAAAAGGGTCAATCCCAAGATGGAGCTTCCTCTCGATGGATTCCTCGATATCCTTCTTCTTGACACACTGGATTCCAAGGTTGTTGAAACTACCAAGCGAGCAGAGGAGAGGCAGCAGGTGAGGAATCGATTGATTGATTGGGATTGGATTTATACCCAGCCCTTTACTATCCGAAGGAGTCTCAGAGCGGCTTACAGTCTCCTTTCCCCTCCCTACAACAGACACCTCGTGAGGTAGGTGGAGCTGAGAGAGAGGATGGGAGACCTTCGAGGACTGCTCTTGAGAGAGCAGCTCCGAGAGAACTTGTGACTGACCCACGGCCACCCAGCTGGCTGCATGCAGAGGAGTGGGGAATCAAAACCCGGTTCTCCCAGATTAGAGTCTGGGCTCTCAACCACGACACCAAACTGGCGCTGGAAGCCAGGGAAACCACACTGGAGCAGATGGACCAAGAAGAAAGAGAAGGGAGGAATTGCTTTGCTCCATTCCCCACCCTTCCCTATATCCAGGGAACCTTGGGTGGTTCAATGGGGATGACTTTATTCTGCAGAGAGAAAGGGGCACTCCCACCGGGGACCCACCGTGTGCAAGAGAGCGACTCTGCCCCATCCAGCGTGCAAGGAAAGTTGGATGAACGAGCCCCAACCTGGATAGCCCGGGCAAGCCCGATCTTGTCAGATCTCAGAAGCTACGCAGGGTTGACTGTGACAAGTAGTTGGATGGGAGACCTCGGAATACCAGAGGCGGGAGGCAGGGGCAGGCTTTATTCAGCCACCTCTCCGAATATCCTCCAGGCCCCCAGTAGGGGTCAGTCACCAGAGGTTGCCAGGACTTCCAGGTGCGCACGTACACACACATACAAAATACCCTCCCAAAAAAGGAAAGTTGGACAAACGACACACGTTGGCCCCACCCCACTCGAGACCAAGCACGGCCCCGACCCCTTCCTCTGTACGTTCAATCAGGGTTCAAAAGTGATTCATTATAGCATTGCCTGGTTCTCAACTATTGAAAAGAAAATCCAACAACTGGGCTTTACAGTTGATTTTCTTCTCCCCTTTAATGACTCTGCTCTCTTCTGAACTGTTAAACAAAGGCTTCTGGACCTAGAATGTCATAAACTAAATCCTTTTGCAGCCTTATGTCTCTTCTCAGGCCAAACTAGACCTTTCTATTAAGCAAGGGGAAATAGCCAGTGATCTCTGAAACCTAGACCGCCCTTCTCATCATAGCGCTTTTACATTAGCACAACTAACATAAAATACTAACTGGACGGTACAACAAAGTCTCTTTCCATGAAAGGAAACAGATCTGTCCTTTAAAACCAAGAGATTCGATCCATCACATCGTCTTGGTCTGCCCACTGCACGTAGGTCCACGTAAGAAACACCTTTCCTCCCCACTATACCCTAACATTGTATTAACGACAGAATAGGTAAAGGTTTCCTTTGCTCAAAAGCCAGTCAAATCCGACTCTAGGGATCTGGTGCTCGTCTCAGTTTCCAAGCCGAAGAGCCAGCGCCGTCTGAAGACATTTCCATGGTCACGTGGCCGGCACGACTAGACGCTGAGGCGCACGGAACGCTGTTACCTTCCCACCAAAGTGGTACCTATTTATCTACTTGCAATTTCTTGCTTTCGATCTGCTAGACTGGCAGGAGTGGGGGCCAGAGACGGGAGCTCCCTCCGTCATGCGGCACTCGGGTCTCGAACCGCCGAGCTACCAGCCTTCTGGTCTACAGCTCAGCATCTTAACCACTTGAGCCACTGCAGCCCCACGACGATAGAATACAGCGTTTATTAAACGACACAAACCCGGACATCACAGCTCTGGTTGTTAAATTCTTGGCTGAAGTGGTCAAAGACAAGACACGAGCGCTCCGTACGATCAGCCTTATTTTGTTGTCTCTGAAATACCTTCTTGCTCACATTTTATCACGCGACGTATTTTATTATGCCATTAAAGGTATTTTGATGGATCGATTGCTATAACAGCATCAATGCTCACGAGCACTGTAAAACAACATTCCTGGCCATAGGGGCAGTCGGTGTGTTCGGTTACAGGCAGAACATGCACAGTCTAACGCGCCTTTTGCACAGCAACCCAGCCTGAACCATGCAGCAATGCTCTCCCGGAAAAGCGTCAACGGATCCCACAGCCTCACCTGTGCTTGGGGTTAACCCGGGGCTTCAGTATCACCTCACACAGCCCGTCATGGCAATCTTTCCCCACCAGGCTGTGGGGGTGAATCCGGTGGGGGCGGTCCTTCCACACCAAGCACGCCGTCACCTTTACTTCCGGGTTCCCCTCGAAGTTCTGCAGCTGGAGGAGATCGAGACCAAACCAGTTAGCATTCCTCAGACGTCAACCTGAACTCAGAACTCTGGCAGGCCAAAAATGCAAACACATGTATTCCCCCTGTCCCTGGTCTCCGCAAGAGGGTTTCCCCAGTCACGACTGACCTTTCCCTTCCCCACAAAGGCTGAACTGTGCTTTACGCGTTCATTTGCTGACAGTTCGCCTGCAGCACTTGGAATGTTTGTGTACATTCCGTTACATCACATCAGCCCAGGCCATAGCCAGAGAAGCCATTTTTAATACCTAATTCCATCCCGTTGTAGGGCCTTCTCTCTATACAAGGGTATCCCCTATAAGGCAAGATTCTGCAGATGTCTCTGCAAAGAACCTGACTCAGTCCAGTATATCCTTTTACACTGCCCACTGTTTACTCACCTACATTTATACTTGATTAGTCCTCACTGCAACCAATAGAGGTATTAAATTCCTGCTAGCGGACAAGAACCCTAAAGTTACTGAGCAGGAGGCAGAGTTCCTGGCAAATGTACTTAGGGGCCAAGGAAAAGAAAGAGGAAAGGAGGTGGGTAGGGAGCGAGAGGGATAAGGTATATCGATCCTTTTTTGACAGTTTAGTTTCTTACTGCAACTGTTTTAATTATTGTGATACTCGAGATTACTGTTCCAAACTTTTATCACTTTGCCCTATTATTATTATTACAGCACACAATGTTACGAATCACTGTGCTCTGATTGTTTCTCTTTGTTGGCATATCGGCTGATTTGAGTTGCTATTTTTCCTTTTTAAAGTTATTGTTATGCCAATAAAGGTTACTGGAATTGGAATTAGAATATTTTCTCCTCTGAGGTCGTAACAGGTCGCTGCAAGAAGGTATCTCTGGCTGAGCTGATTTGTCCTTGTGGAATTGGAGAGGTTGATACGATCAACCACGTTTTGCTTGCATGTGGGTTCTATCAAAATATACGAGCCACATTTATTCAACCCATATAGGAAAGACTCTTCGGCCTTTCGGACTCTGATATCAGTGTTATGCTTCTGATAGATGCCAACCCACCGGTGAGATTAGCATGCGCCAAATTTTTGGCAGCAGCCTATAGAATTAGGAAAGATTTCTTAAAAGCACCACTAAAAGACTCCTAGGCTAATGCAGGAGTCAAGTATGGCTATGAGAGTTGGACTATAAGGAAGGACGAGTGCCGAAGAATAGATTCTTTTGAATTATGGCGCTGGGGAAGACCCTTGAGCGTCCCGTGATACCCCTGCAAGGATATCAAATCATTTGATCCTAGAAGAAATCAACCCTGACTGTTCCCGGGAAGGTCAGATCCTGAAGCTGAAGCTCAAATGCTTTGGCCACCAAATGAGAAGGGAGCACTCCCTGGAGAAGACCCTGATGCTGGGAAAGACGGAAGGTCAAAGAAGAAGGGGACGGCAAAGGATGAGATGGTTAGACAGTGTCATCAATGCAACAAACATGAAATTAAGCAAACTCCAGAGCACGATGGAAGACAGGAGGGCCTGGTGTGATGTGGTCCACGGAGTCGCAAAGAGTCGGACTTGACTGTGCGACTGAACAACAAGGCTAATGCATTGTATTATTTTGCAAATGGTTCTGAATTATTTTCGTGCTGGATGTATGTATGCTTGGAATATGCTACAGTTGGACTGTCTGTGCTGGTTACGAACTGTAAAAAAGATTTCTGAACTCTGCACTCATTTCTAATAAGTCTTCCAATGGGGAGCATTGGCACAGAAGTTGTTACAAGTCAATCCTCGCTCCCTTGACCAACCGCAGTCGACAGTTCTCGCTTTTGCGCCCTAAGCCCCACCTTCCCCAACGGTGGCCAGAGCTTCCCTCACAACGGGCCAGCACCCTCACCTCAATGGATGGCAAGGTTTTGTTGGTATCGGTGCTGCATTCGCCCAGGATGCTTCCCGCCGACCTGCCTTCGCACTGGTACCGAAAGCGCATCCCTCGCTGTTTGGGCTGCTCTGTGATCACAAGCTTCGGGGGCGGCCAGACCACGTCCTCCATTGCGGGACTAGGGGAAGAGGGCCAGGAAATCTCCGGGCGCCTGCTGTTAAGGAGTGAAGGGAGAGAGGTCGTCCCCCTGGCAACCAGCGTCAAGTGATTGAGGTTCTGAGAGAGCTGGGAGGCCATGGAATCCAGCGGGACATGGGCGGAGAAGCATGGGGGCTCGAAAGGCTCCACGCCCCGATGCGAGAGGCTCATCCCCATCAGCTCGGTGGGCCTTGGCACCCCAGTCGGGGAGGCCAAACTGGAGCCCCTGCGGATCAGGCTGGGCAGCCCATTCTCAGAGCCCTGGGAAGGAGGCCACGTGGAGACCTGCCCAAACCCATCCTCCTTAAGGTACTCATCAATGATTTCTGGAAGGCAAAACGAGAAAGAGAAGAGGGTTAGGTTCCAAGTTCAGTTCAAAATACTGCACAGCCTGGGCTCTGGGAGGTCCCTTAAGACGCACCGGGGTCCGGGGGGATCCCTCCACAAGGACAGAGGGAGGTGGTAGGGATATCAATGCAACAGCCTTTACCCAGGTTACATTTTAAAAAGTGAAAATACCATGGAGAATAACGAAAACAAGTAGGCCAAAAATACATATGTGTGTAAATGAAAATGCATAAACAATACTAAAGTCGTAACTCGTTTTCATTTTCTCCATGGTATTTTTGTTTTTTTGGATAATCTTCTGTGGCCCTCTGTGGTTACATTTATCTAGGTTACGGCAACAAAGAAAAGAAGAGGGGTGCGGACATTATGCCCACCCTTCTGACTCAGTCAGCCTTCAGGCCTCGCGTCCGGATGGAGCCAAACGGCAGCCTCTCTCCCCAATACAGGCTCAATTCACATGGTAGCCACGTTGGTCGGCAGTAGGAGAATCTCTCAATGGCTACTGGCTATGGTGACTGAGGGGAACCTCCACATTCAGAGGCACTGAGCCTCTGAATCCCAGAGCTAGGAGGCAAAATCAGGGGAAGGCCTCAGCCCCTATGCCCTGCTGTGAGCCTTTCAGAGGAACTGGCTGGCCACTGTGTGAGACAGGATGCTGGACTAGATGGACCACTGGTCTGGTCCATCAGGGCTCTTCTGAGGTTCTTATCAGGGGAGGGCCTTGGCCTCTGTGCCCTGTTGTTGGCTGTCCAGAGGAACTGGTTGGCCACTGTGTGAGGCAGGATGCTGGACTGGATGGACCACTGGTCTGATCCAGCAGGGCTCTTCTAGGTTCTTATGAAGGCCTTGGCCTCTAGATCCTGTTGTTGGTCTCCAGAGAAACTGGTTGGCCGTTGTGTGAGGCAGGATGCTGGACTAGATGGACCCTCGCTCGTCTGATCCAGCAGGGCTGTCCTGATGTTCTTAAAAGCTAGATACAAGTCCTGTAGCACCTTAAAACCAACAAGGTTTTCAGGGTATGAGCTTTCAAAAGTCAAAGCTCTGAGTAAAGTGAGCTTTGACTCTCAAAAGCTTATACCCCGAAAACCATGTTGGTCTCTACTGGATTCGAATCTAGTAACTCAGACATAGACTCCTGAAGGCCGCCTCCATTAGAGTGTATCCAGCTAGAGCAACACTGGCGTCACAAAGCGCAAACTTCCATGGGCCTTCAACCCAGCGCTCCTCCTCATGTCTCACGTCCCTTGCCAGTTCTGGGCCCCGCTCTTCAGAGAGCCAGCATGGTGCAGCAGTTACGGTACTGAACTCTGATCTGGGAGCCCCAGGTTCGAATTCCCACTATGCCATGAAGACTCGCTGTGTGACCTTGGGCCAACCTACCTCACAGGGCCGTGGTGAGGATAAAACGGAGGTGAGGAGAATGTTGTAAGGTGCTTTGGGGCTTCAATGGGGAGAAAGGCAGGATACAAATAAAAAAACGCAATTTAAGTCTAGCTCTTTTCCCAACCTTTCAGGGACAGGACATGCCCATCCTACAGGGACACCCCCAGTTTCTGCCCCGGTCTCTTGCAACAGGCCCAGCCTGTGCCACGGGGCCCACTTCACCCACCGACCTCCTTTCCCCTTCTTTCAAGCCAGTCTCCCACTTCCCCAGGGCTCCAAACCCCACATCCTGGCAGGGCAGGTTGTTGCTGAGATACTGGGCAACTTACACGCACTTATAAATGAATCCTTTAGCCCAGGGGTGGGCAAACTTGCTCAACGTAAGAGCCACCTAGAACAGGGGTGGCCAAACTTGCTTAACGTAAGAGCCACATAGAATAAAGATCAGATGTTTGAGAGCCACAAGACGTGAACAAATATTACCTGCTTTTATTGGAAAATAAGCAAATTTGCTTTTTATTAACATTAGATGAGACTGCCAAAAATAATAACAAAAGGGGTAAAAGCAGATATTGATAATGATATTAATTTGTCCAATGATATTTGTTTGCTAATGATATTTAGCTTCCCCAGCCGCCCTGCCGAGAGCCACATAATATATGTGAAAGAGCCGCATGCGGCTCCCGAGCCACAGTTTGCCCACCCCTGCTTTAGCCACTTGCTAATAACTACCACACACCGATAAGCATACTAAAAGGTCAAGGGTGTCTCCTCTTCAATGCAGCCTTCCTCCTTACCTGAAGCGTGCCACACCCCCAGACCCCCCAGCGTCCTTACCTAATTCATCTGCAAAAAAACAAACAAAACAAAAGATTTTTGATCAGAACCAATGACGTTCCACACGTCTGCATGTGTTAAACAGCGAGGGCATTCACAACACGGCATAGGATTCGACGTCCAGATGAGCACAGTTTTCACCAAGTTTCTAGACCTTCAGAGGGCAGAGCCACTGAACACCAGGGATCTTTTTCTTCTTCTTCTGAACACAACAGCGACGAACACCCGAATAGCAGTTCCAGCATTCAAAATAAAGTCTACGCTCCCGGCCAACAAAAAACTGGTTCTTTGTGTTCTCTTGGTCGCATCTGCCTGTGCTCCATGAAGGACCACAGAACTATCGGAACAAAACAAAGCAAGGGGCCTCGTAGCGCCCATCCAAATACTAACCAGGGCTGACTCGGCTTAGCTTCTGAGATCTGACAAGATCCGGCTAGCCCGGGCCATCCAGCTCAGGGCCAAGGTAATATGAAGACAAAGAAGCAGGAGGAGGAATTTGGATTAACACCCTGCCCTTCACTCAGAGTCTCAGAGCAGCTTACAATCGCCTTTCCCTCCCCGCAACAGACACCCTGTGAGGCAGGTGGGGCTGAGAGAGCTCTTCCCAGAACTGTCCCTGAGAGAACAGCTCTGAAAGAACTTGCGACTGACCCAAGGTCACACCAATAGCTGCACATGGGGGAGTGGGGGAATCAAACCCAGTTCTCCCAGATTAGAGTCCACGCTCTTAACCGCTACACCAAACCACTACACTGTACTGGACTTTATTATTTTCTTATTGCCTTGCTCGGCTCCTTGAATATGAAAAAGCAGAATACAAAGCTTTCAGATGAGTTCAATTCTTGTGGCAAATTGTTTCCCTTTGCCTGACCCATGGTGGACAGCCCCCCATCCCATGGTTACGAGATGCTCCTAATCCTTACCGGAGGTCTCTACAGTCGGCTGCATCATAGACAAGCCGGATGCCGAGAGGGCCGCTCCTGCAGAGAAACATACATACAAGATGTTAGAGAAGTGCCCCTTTATTATCCAAACTCCAAAAGTCACCCAATCCAGCCTCCTAATCTGGATTTCCCATTCCCAGCCAGGCCACATCATCTGGATCGGGTAAGGGTAAGCATGTTACTTCCACACACACCCCAGAGGCGTCTGATAGCAATAAAGGAAGAACAGTTCACATAAAACAAGATTTCAGCATCCTCAGTCAATTCGATCTCGGAAGATGTACCTTTTAAATCCAGATTAGACCATATAATTTCAGGTTTTAAAGAAAAGTACCATGCTCCTTCTAAACTGTGGACTCACGTGTGCAAAAAATTCTACTTAGTGAGCTACTGGCATTACAGTTGCGAGCGAGTGATTTGGCTACTACATAAATCAGTTTGCTCCGGAGCCCTCCTTCCTGAGCAGAGACAAAAATCAGTGAGCTGGAGGCTACAAGACTGTGAGCTGGCTCACACTAACTCAGCTTAGAGGGAACACTAATCTCAGTAATCCTAAAAACAGCCTTACAGAGCAGGCCAGCGTCCTTCCTACTCCGGGATGGGCTGAAAGCAAACAGAACAATAGGTCACTCATGTGTGGCCCAGGCGCATTTCAAACTAGGGATTTCCCAGCTCACCTTTTTAGCCATTCGGCCGCGGTGACTCTTGAAAGCAAAGGGCCGCTGTACTTTCGACAGCTGCATGGCAAGCAGAAATCTAGCAAGGAAAGGCCCTCTCTGTCACTGCACCTGGTGTTCTCGACTATGCTTTAATAACACGCCAGCTGCTCAATTTCTGCACACATGTAGGTTTCTTGAACAGCAGGGAAAAGTTCACAAGCTCAGAATGAAACTATCTGTTAATGGGGGGGGGGCCCCTATTTTTAATTGCCCCAATTCATACGGAGTGATAACCGTCTCATGGTATGCTCACTCAATCTAAGACCGGGTGCCGCCGGCTAATGAATCCCTGCCCACATAGAGCAAACACAGAGACCCCAGTTTCCTGCATTAAGTTGCCAACTTTTTCTACTGGCCCCCGCTCCTGCATCTTTAAAGGCAGTTTCATCTGCAGTTATTTGCAGGCTGTGAGGGTTTTGTTTTCATGGCGCGAATGAACATCACCTGTGGGTTTCTGCAGACTGAGCAGCAGCTAGAGGCACCGGACCGGACCTTTTCTCCCTTCATCAGTTGACACCCCTGTCACCCCAGTTCAGTACACCCCTCCCAAAGAAAAATGCCTCTCCCTTTCGCGTCGCCAGTTCGTTTGCACTGCATCCTACTCTTTCCAGGACCAGAAACAGCAAGATTATTTAATTCCAGTAAGATGCGTTTTACAAATCAACAAAAAATTTAACCGATTGCCAAAGAAAACAGAGAAAGAGACAGAGTGTGTGTGATGGGGCATGGCGATTCTGTCTCGCAATAACATACTCGATTTAAAAACACATGCCCACCTCCCTCACCCACCTACATTTAGACAACCCTGGTTTGGACAACTGCTGCCGTGAACAAGCGTAAGCCCAGCTGATGAACAGACAAGGCTGCTCTGTGCTGATTCAGACCATCAGTCCACCCAGGACCTGCCTACTCAGACTGGCAGTCGCTCTCCAGGGTCTCAGGCAGAGGTCTTTCACTGTCATCTGCTGACTGGCCTTTTTTAATTGGAGATGCCAGAGACTGGACCTGGGGCCTGGTGCATGCAAAGCAGAGGCTCTGCCACTGAGCCACACAGCCTGTCCCGAAAGTACTGTTACCTACAATGCACCCCAATGGACACATGAAGCTGCCTTAGACTGAATTGGACCCTTGGTCCATCAAGATAAGTCTGGTCTACGCAGGCCGGCAGCAGCTCTCAGGGGTCCCAGGCGGAGGTCTTTCCCATCACCTGCTTCCTGGTCCTTTTAACTGGAGATGCCGGGGATCGAACCTGGGACTTCTGCATGCCAAGCAGACGCTCTGCCACTGAGCTACAGACCCACTTCATGGCTCTCCAGGGTCTCAAACAGAGGTCTTTCCCATCCCCTCCTGCCCAGTCCTTTTAACTGGAGATGCTGGGGATCGAACCTGGGACCTTCTGCAGACCAAGCAGACACCCTCCCACTGATCCACAGCCCCACTTCATGGCTCTCCAGGGTCTCAGCCGGAGGTCTTTCCCATCCCCTCCTGCCCAGTCCCTTTAACTGGAGATGCCGGGATCGAACCTGGGACCTTCTGCAGGCCAAGCAGACGCCCTCCCACCGACCCGAAGCTTTTCCCTTTGAGCCGTACCAGGGCAGGATCCTGGGAGTGGGAGATTGTAGAGATGTCCCCGGAACAAGCTGCAAGTTCCCCACTGCCCCAGGCCTGTCTGCACTCGCCCGCCTACGCCCCCAACCGCAAGGAACCCACCACAGCCCGTCGTCTGTCCGTCCCCCCCCCCCCCCGCGCCTCTCTGCTTTGCAATACCCCCCCTTACCTCCAGATCCCCTCCCCCCCCCCTTACCCATGGGGAGGCGCAGCATCTCTTCCCGCTCCTTCTCCCGCGGCCGCCGCTTCCCCCGGGGGCTCCTCATCGCCCGGGCCCGGCCACCGCCTCCCACCGCCCCCCCCCCCCAAATCACCAAGTTTTTCTCTCTCTCCCTCCCCCCACTTTGAAGAATGCCGAGGCCGCTTGGAATTCCCCTGTCCCGCCGGCTGCGTCTTCCTGATTGGCCGCCGGCGGTGATGAGCTCATCGCCGTGGAACGGGAAAGCCCCCTGACAAGCCGTAAAGGGGCGGGGCCGCTCAATTTAGGCTAAACAAACCCTCCCGAACAGGGGAAAAGGTAAAAGGCGGCTCTTTGGGGCGTGGCCAAGCCGGGGTTGGGGGGCAGAAATCAAGAGGCTGCCGTCCCTTCGCTTTCCTTCGCGGCTGGAACACACAGGCAGGCCCTTCCCTTGCCACTGGCACCCACCTTATTGAGTATCCTCAGGTAGACTGCCTCTGGGAAAGGGGGTTCCATTAAGCTACCGTGACTAATTGCCCATTGACAGAACGAAGTTTGAGTCCAGGGACGCCTTTAAAGACCAACAAAGTTTAGTTCTGTGTATAAGCTTTCATGTGCATGCTGGTGTTCCCTCTAAACTGAGTTAGTGTGAGCTAGCTCACAGTTTTTTAGCCTCCGGCTTACACATTTCTGTCTCAGCTCAGGAAGGATGGGCTCCAGAGCAAACTGATTTATGCAGGAGCCCAGTCACTCACTCACAGCTTTAATGCCAGTTGCTCACAAAGTAGAATCTTTGCTCACAAGACTCCACAGCTTACAGGGAGCCTTGGACAGCACACACACCTCTTCAGATGCATGCACAGGAAAGCTTATACCCAGAATTAAACTTTGTTGGTCTTACCACTGGACTCAAACTTTGTTCTATTCATTTACTGTATTCATTGGCCACCGTTCTCACGGAGACTCAAAGCTGATTAGGCTGGGCAAATTGGTTACAGTCCACACAGAGACATCTAATAAAAGACCCCCAATGGCGCCAGCTCGGAAACTATGAACAGAGATAAATAGGGGGCGATTTTACATCTAGCATTTGCTCCACGTTTTCTCAACGGGGAGGAAAATGTGCAACTCAAAACCACTTTCAAATACCTCGGGGCAATGATGTCCTGACTGCAAAGTCCCCCCCAAACGGCCATAAATCTATGCAGAAGGTACCACAAAATCCAACTATCAAAGGAAGCAAAAGTGGCATGCAGTGTGGAGGCTGCCATAAAATCTAACAATCAATGGACATGAAAGCGGCATGGAGTGTGCAGGCGACCATAAAATCCGACAAGCAAAGGAAGTGAAAGCGGTGCCGAGGGGCATTTCTGTTCCAACGTGGGTTTTATGATTAATTAATTGCCTGCCTCTGCATCACAGCCCTGGTATTCCTTGGAGGCTGCCCATCCAAATACTAGCCAGGGCCGACCCCACTTAGCTTCCAAAATCTGACATGATCAGGCCTGAGCAGGTCAGGGTCTTAAAGGTGCCACTGGATTCAAACTTTGTTCTGTTGCTTCAGACCAACACAGCAACCCACCTGAGTTTATTTTCACAGAAGGCTTCATTTTATATAGTTTGTGGAATAACGGAAGTGGGAAAGCCTTCCTGACCTCTTCAGGCAGGGAATTCCACTACAGAGCATGGACACATATGGTTGTGGGTACCACCGTTTTTAGGGTGGTACCCGCAGACGGCCCTGGAAAGAAGAGTGGAAATGATGCGGCGGAACGCAGGAAGACAGGTGGCAGCCTGCAGTAGCCATTAGAATGTCACACAGGTTCAGATCCAGCCTCAGCCATCAAAGCTTCTGGGTGATCTTGGGCCAGTCACCCCCACACTCAGCCTAACCCACCTCACAGGGCCGTTGTGAGGATAAAATGGAGAAAGGCAGGGCCTGCAGCTCAGCAGTAGAGCATCTGCTTTGCACGTCCTAGGTTCTTTCCCTGGCCTCTCTGGTTAAAAGATCTGCTATTAGGTGGCATGAAGGGAAGATTGTGGTAAGAAGAAGAAGAGATTGGATTTATACCCCACCCTTCGCTACCCAAAGGCGTCTCAGAGCGGCTTCCAGACTCCTTTCCCTTCCCCTCCCCACAACATACACCCTATGAGGTAGGTGGGGCTGAGAGGGCTCTCCAGAGAACTGCCCTTGAGAGAACAGCTCTGAGAGAACTCGTGACTGACCCAAGGTCACACCAGCAGCTGCATGTGGAGGAGTGGGGAATCAAACCCCGATTCTCCCAGATTAGAGTCCGCGCTCCTAACCACTACACCAAACTTTGGGTCCCATTGTCCCACGTTCTAACTGCTGCACCACACTGTCAGGGCGGCCAACTGACCAGAAAACAGACCAACCTGGCTGCACCTAAGGGCTGGCTGCACCTATCGCCACTCTTATGGTGTCCTTTGTTGCTGTAACCTGATTTGGGTATCAGCAAGGAGGCTGGTGAAGGAAGCAAAGAGGCACAAGACACGAAGGTGGGTTAACTCGGGTGTGTGCCTGCGTGCGAATGCACTTGAGCGCGTGTGAATGCACTTGAGCGCGCAACGGGCAAGCGGGAACGATCCGCCTTTGCGCCCATTCCTTCCTGGCCGTGCGCAAAAGCGGAGGATTAGAACCCAGGGCTAATGGCCTGAAACGGCGCTGTCGGAAGGGGTTCCCACGCTTTCTGGCCTCCCCTTACCCGGCTCTCCGCTTTCCCCGGCGGTCTCTCCAAGCCGCTCCTCCGCCGGCAGCTGTTTGGCTTGCAAAAGTTCTCCAGGAGCTCCTCTTTCCTCCTCCTCCTCCTGCGCATCCACAGTTTCAGTTTTGGGCATCCGCATTTCCTGGCTCATGTCTATGAATAGGGTGGAATAGGATCAGGAACTTTTCCCGATTCCTGGAAAGGAAAGACGGAGCGGATCCGGATTGGCGGAGGGGGGAGGGCCCAAGCAAGAGCGAGGTTGGCTTGACCGGAACCCGCAGCCCCTTCCCCTCCTTTCCTTTCTTTTTGGCACCGGAAGCTCCTGCTTCCAATAGAAAAATTGCCCCGGAGGCGCAAGCACGTGGTTTAAATCACCAAGGGCGTAGAGCTGTCATTTCCCAGGCTGGAACTATCTTCAAGAAGAGCCCGGCTATGCAGGATTAAGTGGGGTTGCCAACTCCAGGTTGGGAAATTCCTGGAGACTTGGGGGATGGAATTTTGAGAGGGCAGGATTTGGGGAGAGGAGGGTTTCGGTGGGGAGTAATGCTATAAAGTACACCCTCCACAGCAGCCATTTTCTCCAGGGGAACAGATCGCAATTTGTCTGTGGGTCGGTTGTAATTCCGGGATATCTCCAGGCCACACCTGGAGGTTGACAAAAACACGAAGCAGAAATACACAGTGAAGTAAGATAAAACAACCTAAAAACAGACTGTATTCGAAAACCATAAAATACTAAGACAAATTTAAATAATCTATTAAGACAATTTTGTTCTCGTAATAAACAGAATTACACAGTAAACATGAATCAACGAGTATTTTGTCTTTGTATATATATGAGTATATGTCTTAGTATTTTGTGGGTTTTGTATACAGTTTGTTTTTTGGTTGCTTTACCCACTGGAGGCTGGCAGCTCTGAGGATCGGACCCAGAGTCCCTCAACTTCAGCATCCCGTTTCCAAGTGTGGACAGTCAAGGATCAGCCGGGAAGCTCACACAGGGCAGGAAGACCATGACTTCTCTAGGGTTGCCAGCCTCCAGGTGGGGCCTGGGGATCTCCCGCTTTTACAATTGATCTCCAGCTGACAGAGATCAGCTCCCCTGGTGAAAATGGCTGCTTAGAACGGTGGACTTTAAGGCATTCTACCCCACAGAGGCCCATCCCCTCCCCTCCCCTCGCCCCGCCCTCTCCTGGATCCACCCCCAAAGTCTCCATGTATTTTCCAACCCAGACCTTGCAACCCTAATCTCCTCTCTCCTCTGCCCGGGGATTCGCACCCGACAATCTGGTATTCAGGGCTAGACTGCTTCTGAATATGGAGGTTTTATCTAGCTGTACTGGCTGATAGCCGTCACATCTCCAGTTCTCCAATGAAACGAGCTTCGGGGTGCTCGAGATCCGTCTGAGCAAGCAAAAACTGATGGAACTAATGACGAAAATTATTAAAAGAACTGGGACAAGCCTATTCTCAATAAGCACCACTTACTAGTAAAGTGATGATGCTTATTGAGAGTGCCTTCAAAAATGCACAAGATACTTTCATGTGTGGTTCTCCTTTCCTCTTTTTATCCTCAACAACCCTGTGAGGTAGGCGAGGTCGGCCCATGTTCACCCCAGGGAGCTTCGTAGATGAGGGAGGGAACTGGAACAGACCGCAGATAGATATGGCGAGTGTCAACTCAAGACACCGAAGCGAGGAATACGGTTGCGACTGCGCAGGCACTCGCGAATTTACGGTAGCCAGAAAGTCTCCTCGGAGGAAAAGCGGACGAGGAGGGCGGGGGGAATGAGTGGATCACGTGACGCCCCGGCAAAGGGCGGAGGGGAGAAACGCGAGCCGACCGGGAAGTCTCGCGAGAGTTACGCGAGCAACGGCGCAGCAAGATGGCGGCGCCGGAGACGGAGGTGGTGGCAGCGGCGGGTCCCGGGGCCGGCCCTGAACAGGTACCGCTCGCGGGGCTCGGCCCTCTCTCCTCCTCCCCGCGCGGGAACCGTCCCTCGGCGTCTTCTTTTTCTAGCCACGCCGCGTCCCCCGTCCTCTCCTCGCTTCTTCTTGCCCCGGCCCCCCCCCCCCCCACCATTCGGGGCATTTCCCCTCATGCCCCAGCCCCGCCCCGGAGCCGGTCACGTGCCCGCATCGCCGGTCCCCTATTGGCCCCCGGGGCAGGCTGTCCCCCGCAGGTCCCTCCCCCTTTCCAAGGGCCTCTTCCTCGTTGTGAATGAACTGATGGAGCTTCTTTAGGAGGCGCCTTATCAGCCTCAGACTCTCCCCCCCCCCCCCAAAAGTAAGACCTAGGCAAGGGAGAGGGATTCTCCGTAGTAGCCTAACATTAGCCCTGCAACAGTGGGAAAGAGCAAGAGTCCAGGAGCGCCTTCAAGACTCACAAAATACGTGGCAGAGCAGGAGCTTTCAGGAGCCACTGCTCGCTTCTTCAAGATGGGTGGCTGTGTTGTTCTGTCTGCAGCAGGAGAAAAGAGCAAGAGTCCAGGAGCATCTTGAAGGCTAACACAATTTGTGGCAGGGGAGGAGCTTGCAGGAGCCTTGCCTGTGACCAGTGTGCCCTCTCAACTGAGTTAGTGTGACCTAGCTCACAGTTTTTTAGCCTCTGGCTTCCTTCAGCTCAGGAAGGAGGGCTCCAGAGCAAACTAATTTATGCAGCAGCCAAATCGCTGGCTCACAACTTGAATGCCAGGAGCTCACAAAGCAGGATTTTTTGCTCACCAGGCTCCACAGCTTAGAGGGAGCATTGATTAAAGAGTCCAGTAGCACCTCAAAGACTAACACAATTTGTGGCAGGGGAGGAGCTTTCAGGAGTCACTGCACACTTCAGCTACAGCTAGAATGTGAGTCCATCTGTCCTGTTTATTGGAAAGTGGAGTGATTTCAGATTTCCAATAAATAGTACAGATGGACTCCCATTCTAGCTGTATCTGAAGAAGTGAGCAGAGACTCCCAAAAGCTCCTGCCCTGCTGCAAATTTTGTTATTCAAGCTGCTCCTGGACTCTTGTTTTCTGCTGCTACAGACAGATGAACGCCGCTACCCATCTTGAAGAAGTGAGCAGTGACTCATGAGAGCTACCATGCCACAGCTTCTGTTAGTCTTTAGGGTGCTTCTGGACTCTTGCTCTTTTCTCCTGCGACAGACAGACTAACACGGCGACTCGTCTTGATCAACAGCCCTGTGAGGTTGGCAGGGCCATACGAAGCACTCTGGGAACAGCCTGATGGGCTGTGTCAGTCCCATGCTGCATGGTAGAATCCTGCCTTAAGCACCAGACTGGGGAGCAGAATTACAACCAGGGTTCAGGGAAAGTGATGCTGAAGAGAGGGGCCCATCTGAGAGAGTGGAAGAAAAGAAACCACAAAAAAGGGGGCATGTATGCTAAGGGGCTCCCATCCTCTCCCATTTTGTGTGTGGGGGGGGGGGGTAGAGCAAGAAAAGAGCAAGAGTCTAGCAGCACCTTCAAGACTAGCAAAATTTGTGGCTAGGTAGGAGCTAAAAAGGAGAGACATCACCCTGACAACAACAGTCCCTATGGTCAAAGTGGTGGTATTCCCAGTAGTAATGTATGTCTGCGAGAGTTGGACTATAAGTAAGGCTGAGCGCCAAAGAATAGATGCTTTCGAATTATGGTGCTGGAGAAGACTCTTGAGAGTCCCTTGGACCGCAAGGAGATCAAATCAGTCAGTTCTGAAAGAAATCAACCCTGACTATTCCCTGGAAGGCCAGATCCTGAAGCTGAGGCTCCAATGCTTTGGCCACCAAATGAGAAGGGAGCACTTACTGGAGGAGACCCTGATGCTGAGAAAGATTGAAAGTTAAGAAGGGGACGGCAAAGGATGAGATGGTCAGACAGTGTCATCGATGCAACAAACATGAAATTAAGCAAACTCCCGAGCACGACAGAAGACAAGAGGGCCTGGCGTGATGTGGTCCATGGGATTACGAAGAGTCGGACTCGACTGCGCGACTGAACAACAACAAAAGGAGCTTTCAGGAGTCCCTGCTCACTTTTTCAAGATAGGTAACTGTGCAGAAAAGAGCAAGAGCCCAGTAGCACCTTAAAGACTAGCCAAGTTTGTGGCACGGGAGGAGCTTATCTGACGAAGTGAGAAAAGAGCAAGAGTGCCAGGTGGATTTTTTTATCCAACAAGGCTTTTGATTGGCTGTGCAGATACTTAAAAACATTGCTCTGGCAGCAGCTGCCACCAGAGCACCAGGATCTTTGCTGCGTGAATGAAGACAAGCAACCATTTTGTAGCCAGCCTCACCTCCTGCAGCAGCCATCTTGTGGCTGCGCCCACCGCATTTGGTCAGAATTCCAAAGATGCCTGCCAGCTCAAGAGGGTTGGGGACCTCCCTCACCAGCTCACCCTTTCATTTGGCGGAGAGCCAGTTTGGTGTAGTGGTTAGGAGTGTGGACTCTAACCTGGGAGAACCAGGTTTGATTCCCCACTCCTCCACAGGCAGCTGCTGGAGTGACCTTGGGTCAGTCACAAGTTCTTCCAGAGCTGTTCTCTCAAGGGCAGTTCTCGAGAGAACTCTCTCAGTTCCACCTGCCTCACAGAGTGTCCGTTGTGTGGTGGGGAAGGGAAAGGAGATTGTAAGCCGCTCTGAGACCCGTTCGGGTATAAAGGCAGGGTATAAATCCAATCTCTTTTTCTCTTCTGTGGCTGAGCAGTGGAACATCTGCGCAGCGTGCAGAAGGCCCCTGGTTCAATCCCTGGATTCTCCAGTTGGAAGGACCAGGCAGCAGTTGATACGGAAGACCTTTTCTAGAGACTCTGCAGATCCACTGCCGCTCCCAAACAGACAATACCCCGAAGGAGCAGTGGACCGGATCAGTACAAGGCAGCTTCGTGTGTTCATGAGTGTCCAGTAAACTGTTGCCTCTTGATACCGCTTTCCTTCCTCCATCTAGGTTAATGGACTGTCCAGCCCTCTCTTTAACACCAGCTGTTCTAGGCTTAACACTCTCAGGAATACGCTGTGTTCTGTCTCTCTCTCTCTCTTTCTCTCACTCTGAGGAATGTGGTCTTTGGACTCTTTGTTAACCAAGCGATTCCTCTTCCTCCTTCATCCGTGTAAAATCTCCCTTTGGGGCACCTGTCCAGGTTGCCTTCCTCTATTTCTGAAGTCCCTCTGCCTATGTGTGCCTTTTAATGGGGGAAGGTAACACACACGGTGCAGAATATATATATTTCTCATCTCCTAAATGAACCCTCCGCACAAATCCAAGGCGCCTTTATTTTCGCACAGCTCCCGTTTGCCCGATCAATGTCCTCCCCTCCCCACCCGTATTCTCGGGAATGTTGCCGACCCCCCAATCCCAGAGCTTGGTTAATTCCCGACGAAAACATTGCTCTTTCCTCAACTACCTCTTCTAAATGAAACCGCCCAGTTTTCCCTGCAGGGATTCGTCCGGTCCTTAATCAGTAATTGCCAAACTGTGCGCATCAACGTAGGGCGAAAAATTAATGGAACATTTAAACACCGGCTGCCTACATAAAGCGGCTGTCCACAGAAGGTGTGGCCCCCTGTGTGGGTGCCTGAACCATAACTCTGCCCTTGCGTCCTCCCTCTTGCGCGTCCTCCGCTGGGGGACGATTGTTCCATTATATCACAATCAGTGTTCCCTGTAAGCTGAGTTAGCGTGAGCTAGCTCACAGTTTATTTAGTCTCCAGCTCATGCATTTTTGTCTCCGCTCAGGAAGGATGGCTCCAGAGCAAACTAATACATGCAGTAGCCAAATTGCTCGCTCACAACTTTAATGCCAGTAGCTCCCAAAGAGGAATTTGTGAGCTATTGGCGAATTTTTGCTCACAAGACTCCACAGCTTAGAGGGAGCAAACTAATATATGCAGTAGCCAAATTGCTCGCTCACAGCTTTAATGCCAGTAGCTCCCAAAGTGGAATTTGTGAGCTATTGGCGAATTT
Organism: Lepidodactylus listeri; assembly: GCA_029233225.1. NCBI lineage: Eukaryota > Metazoa > Chordata > Lepidosauria > Squamata > Gekkonidae > Lepidodactylus > Lepidodactylus listeri. Next base: position 37,572,160 of record JARCFY010000020.1, read on the forward strand.
TTGCTCACAAGACTCCACAGCTTAGAGGGAGCATTGATCACAACATCAAATACGATTGGAATATTCGCTCCTGATTCCGCAGAAATTGTCTATATTCAACATGTGGCTGGCCCCTGCATCTCTGCGCGAGTTTCTGCTCTGAGCTTGTCTTCCGCTAGACAGAAGGCAAGCGCCTCATACAGGTGCAGCCGAGCGGCCCGTGGGTGGGCACACCATTTTGGTATGAGAGTGCCTTAATTAGCATAAAACCTGGGAACCAGTGCTACTACGTGTGGCTGGTTTTCACCTGAGCCAGCAAGGAAAGGCGGGTTGCAAATATTTCAGTGAAGAAAAAGGAAAACTGCCTTTGCGGGGGTGGGGGGGAATTACCTGGGCACACCTGTTCTCTCCGCCTTTTGCTGGGAAACCGCCCACACGTTCCTTGTCTTTCCCTTTTGATTGCCTGCCACCCATCACTTAAAAAAACGGCTTGGTTTATTTCCCCCTTTGGGATTCCCCTGGACCTTTATCACCTGGAGCTATAATGTCACTTCCCCCTTTTTTCTTCTTTACCTGCTTTTGTCACTTTCGCATAATGTCCTTTTGCTGAAATCCAGCGGTCCTTTTGGCTTGAGGTGTAAAGTGGTATCTGCTCAGATTCGAGTTGAAAAACGCTGTTCAGACCTGAAATATTAAGTTTCCGGTTGCAGGGTTTCCCAGTTGCCTCAAAGGTGGAAAACTCAGGGTTTTTGCTGCCCTCGAGGAAAGAATTTGACGTGGTAGTTAACAGGGTTGGGCGGAGAATTTCACACAGCGTACACGTCCTCCAGTGACTTTCGTTTGTGCCCGTTTGTTTTAAGAGTGTAACAGGGCCATCCTAAGTGGAGTTATCTATATATTTAATAGCCAAGGCGCCCCCTGTGTGCGGATATCTAAATTCGCACATCGGGGGCATTTGGGGGGGCAGAGAGATTTTCCTGCACACTTGGGGGTCTCCCTACGTGTGCAGAAAAATCCTAAAACTTAAAAAAACTATACAGGGGATATTTAAATCCCCCCGAAAGTAAAAGAGCATTCCCTGCGCACACACAGAGAATGCTCTGGGAACTGTGGCAGGCCGGCGGCTGTTGGGGGCAAATTAGCAGGCCCGGGCTTCGCCGTCGGTGCCCATGAGGGGGGGAGAAGGCTCACCTGCAGGTGCTTCCCCCTCCTTGACATGGAGCTCCTTCCCCTCACGCGAATATCGCAGGTCCTCCTGCTTGTACCTTCTAAGTCCATTGACTGTATTCGAACTAGCGCTGTTTAACTTAAATATTCATAAATTGTCTCAGCTCGAGTAGCCAACTTTGCGGAAGATAACACATCATCAGTGAGAACACAAGCCAGTGAGGTTGCTTTTGAAGATTTCCTCCAAAACGTGTGGGGCTGTGACTCACTGGTAGAGCATCTGCTCGGCACGCAGAAGGTCCTGGGTTCAATCCCCGGCATCTCCAGTTAAAAGGACCAGGCAGGAGGGGATGGGAAAGACCTCCGCCTGAGACCCTGGAGAGCCATGAAGTGGGGCTGTAGCTCAGTGGAAGAGCATCTGCTTGGCAGGCAGAAGGTCCCAGGTTCGATCCCCGGCATCTCCAGTTAAAAGGACCAGGCAGGAGAGGATGGGAAAGACCTCTGCCTGAGACCCTGGAGAGCCATGAAGTGGGGCTGTGGCTCAGTGGTAGAGCATCTGCTTGACATGCAGAAGGTCCCAGGTTCAATCCCAGGCATCTCCAGTTAAAAAGGACCAGGCAGGAGGGGATGGGAAAGACCTCTGCCTGAGACCCTGGAGAGCCATGAAGTGGGGCTGTGGCTCAGTGGTAGAGCATCTGCTTGGCATGCAGAAGGTCCCAGGTTCAATCCCAGGCATCTCCAGTTAAAAAGGACCAGGCAGGAGAGGGGATGAGAAAGACCTCTGCCTGAGACCCTGGAGAGCCATGAAGTGGGGCTGTGGCTCAGTGGACGAGCATCTGCTTGGCATGCAGAAGGTCCCAGGTTCAATCCCAGGCATCTCCAGTTAAAAAGGACCAGGCAGGAGAGGGGATGGGAAAGACCTCTGCCTGAGACCCTGGAGAGCCATGAAGTGGGGCTGTGGCTCAGTGGACGAGCATCTGCTTGGCATGCAGAAGGTCCCAGGTTCAATCCCAGGCATCTCCAGTTAAAAAGGACCAGGCAGTAGGTGATGGGAAAGACCTCTGCCTGAGACCCTGGAGAGCCATGAAGTGGGGCTGTGGCTCAGTGGCAGAGCCTCTGCTTGACATACAGAAGGTCCCAGGTTTGATCTCCAGCATCTCCCATTAAAAGGATCAGGTGGTAGGTGATGCGAAAGACTTCCGCGTTAGACCCTGGAGAGCCACTGCTGGCCTGAGTAGACAAGACTGACTCTGATGGACCAGCCTCTGATTCCGTATGAGGCAGCTTCACGTGTGTTCCCAGGCGACCAAAGGGGCAAATGGGATTCTGTGTAATATAATGCAGCGTTGGTACCCAACTTCCTAATTTCTCGTACGGGCTGAACTGAGCCATCCGAATTGGCCACGGTTAGCTAAGAAAGAGATCTCTGGGGCGCGCCGGATAGCTCAGCAAGAACAGCGTGGGTGAGACCGCCTTTTAAAAAGGGCAAAACCCGTGCTAGGGGTTATTCAGAAATGGACTGCAAATAGAATGACCAGTGTCCCCGCATTTCCTTTGGTTTTGAACTTGGGATACAGTTTGATGTATCACCACCACCCCCATCCTGCGAGAATGGCATAGAGCTAGAAAAAGGGCAGTGAAAATTGTGAAAGGCGTTGGCAACATCTTCCCTACTAAGGGGAAATGAAAGTATCTGTGAGCTGCTTAATCTAGGGAAGAAATGCAACCAAGAATGCGTGTAGAATATAGGTTCATAAAAGTGTGAATGGTGCTGGGAGGGTAGAGGCATTCCGTCTTCCTCCCTCTTGGGACTCAGGGTCTCCTAATAAAATGGATCGGCAGTAGGTTCGGGACGGATATGAGAGAGAGGGAGCACGCACTTCTTTGCCTAGCGCATAATTAAGTTGTGTAAATCACAGCTACGGAGGCAGCTTCAGTGGTGCTGAAGGGGAAATGTACAACTTTCTGAAGGACAAATCTGCCAACAGCTGTTAGGCATGGCAGTTCCGGAGCCCCTTGGTCCAAGGGCAGGGACCTTGGGCGTCCACGGCAGATCGTTAGGTGGGTTTTTCCGTCCACGGCTTCGTTGCGGTTTTAAGGTACTTCTTGCTGGCTGCTGTTGGGCTGAGCTAATGGCCCCCTTCGCCCGACCCAGAAAGGCTTTCCTTGTACTAACATATGCTGAGGCCGCGTGGTAGCGGCCGAGGAGTTCCGTAGCCGTGGCAGGGTTTTTAATGAGGAACCTGCTGCCTTGCACTGCAGGCTGTCCCCCAGTGGGCTGCTGCAGCTCTCCGAACCAGCAGTGCTTTGTGTGTTACGGCCAATGCTCCCTCTAAGCTGTGGAGCCTTGCGAGCAAGCATTCTACTTTGTGAGCGACTGGCATTAAAGTTGTGAGTGAGCAATTTTGGCTCCGGCGTAAATTACCTTGTCCTGGAGCCCTTCCTCCAGAGCCGAGACGAAAATGCGTGAGCCGGAGGCTAAAAAACTGTGAGCTAGCTCACACTAACTCAGCATAGAGGAAACACTGGTTACAACCAGCGCAGTTTAAATGGTCTCTCCGGAACAGGAAGTGATTCACATTCCCCTAAAGGCAAGTAAAATAGGGGGAGTCTTATCGGATCATGTGGGAATTTGATTCACAGTCGTGGCGTTTTAGCTCCTTGTGCAACCAGTGGCTCTTGCTGATACCCATCTTTTCTATTTCTTCCTCCCCCCCACCCCGCTCCCCTTAAAGCAAGTGACCAGCAATGGAACTGCTGGGGGAGGCGAAGGCGTCGTGGAGACCCAGCAGCAGAACCAGCCCCCACAGCAGGCTCCGAACGCCTGGCAGGTCATCAAAGGAGTCTTGTTCAGGTAAGATCTCGAACATCCCGGAACTGTTGTCTTTGTAGGCTTTTATGTATATGTTAGAAACTAACACAGCTTGGTGGGAAGGGGGGGGTCAGAGAGAGAGAGAGTTGGTGTTTCCTTATTACCCTTGGTCTGTAGAAGTCACCTTCAGGGTTTACACACTGTGACAGTGTGTTTCTATGAAAGCGGTGACACCCACTGTAAACTCAGCCAGAGCTAATAACAGTACTCAGCATTCATACAGGTCTCCAGTGCGTTCAGAGTGCTTCATAAGAACATAAGAAGAGCCCTGCTGGATCAGGCCAATGGTCCGTCTAGTCTAGCGTCCTGTCTCCCACAGTGGCCAGCCAGTTGCTCTGGATGGCCAGCAACAGGGCGGAGAGGCCGAGGTCTTTCCCAGATAAGAACATCAGAAGAGCCCTGCTGGATCAGATCAATAGTCCGGCATCCTGTCTTGCACAGAGGACAACCAGTTCCTCCGGATGGCCAATAACAAGGCACAGAGGCCGAGGCCTTCATAAGAACAGCCCTGCTGGATCAGACCAGTGAGGGTCCCTCAAGTCCAGCATCCTGTCTCACACAGTGGCCAGCCAGTTCCTCTGGAGGGCCAGCAACAGGGCAGAGAGGCTGAGGCCTTCCACTGATGTTGCCTCCTGACTCTGGGATTCAGAGGCTTAGTTCCTCTGAATGTGGAGGTCTCCCCTCAGTCACCATGGCTAGTAGCCACCGATAGGCTTATCCTCCATTAATTTATCTAATGGGCTTGGGGTTTCTCACACCAGTCCTGTAAGAGAGAATAAGAGAAGAGATTGGATTTATACCTGCCCTTCTCTACCCAAAGGAGTCTCAGAGCGGCTTACAAACTCCTTTCCCCTCCCCTCCCCACAACAGACACCCTGTGAGGTAGGTGGGGCTGAGAGGGTAGTGAAGGGCCAGGGTATAAATCCAATCTCCTCCTCTTCTTCTTCTTCTTCTTCTTCATTGGACCGATTAAGCAGCTCCTTAAATCTGTGCATATCACCTGTGGCATCCACTCAGCCTCATTTGCTCGACTACAGGGCTGTTGTGAGGATAAAATGGTGGAGGGGGAAATGTTGTAAGCCGTTCTGGGTCTGCATTGGGAAGAAAAGGAAGAGCGCAGATGCCATTTTAAAAAACCTTTCATCAAGATTGCCTTCGGAGGATATTAAACGAAGGTGACTTTGTCTCCTGAACTTCAGATAATAATAATAATAAAAAAAAGCCGTTGCCTGGAGAGAAGAAAACGCATCTATATTTTCATTAAATTTATGAAGCAGGCGACGCCGCGGCCCTCCCAGGCTTGTGAGTTTGACAGATGAATCACGAGCCGGCAGAAGCTCGACAGCGGAGCAGTTCCGGCTTCTCGGCCAGACAATTATCTGAAGCCGTAATTTTAAATACAGCCTCTGAGCCCGAGCAGGGAGGCGCGTCACTTCTTTGCTATACTGGCGGCGCCGAAATTCGCCAGGCAAGGACAACCGGAGGAAAGAATGGGCGGGGCTCTGGCATGCAAAATCTTGGGGCTTCGTATTCACAGGGCAGGCAAAACATTCCGGGTAGCCGTGTCCGTCTGTATTAAAACTCAGAACCGGGAGTGTCATCCTGTGCTTTTTACTCGGCCCGATTAAAGCCTCACAGAGGTAGTGAGCGAGAGTTGCAGGGAACACGAAAGGTTGTGAGTCAATTCATGGCTGGATCCCATCCCACGGACCTGCTCTGCAAACGGCAGCCCTTTCTCTCGACGCGAGAGACTCCTCTTGAGTCAGGGGAAGATTCTTTGCCCCGGTGGAGAATCACTGTCCATTAGCAGAACGGATCTGCAGGGTCCAGCTCTTTGCAGCGGTCGAATTGGTGCTCATGGAAAGTACCCACGCTGCCCTGACTCGGATAGCTCAGGCAAGCCGGATCTCGTCAGATCTCGGAAGCTAAGCAGGGTCAACTCTGGCAAGACCCTGGATGGGGGACCTCCTTCTAATACCAATGTAGTAGTATCTCTGCGAAGGATGCATTGGACGCAATTAATTCTGCCACTGGTTGAGAGCCGGGTTCCCTCTAAGCTGAGTTAGTGTGAGCTAGCTCACAGTTTTTTAGTCTCCGGCTAAGACATGTTTCTCTTAGCTCAGGAAGGATGGGCTCCAGAGCAAACTAACTTATGCAGTAGCAGAATATCTTGCTCCTAAATTTAATGCCAGGAGCTCACAAAGCAGAACTTTTGCTCACAGGATTCCACAGCTTAGAGGTTGTGAGGCCAAATTTTGTTCTTGGTCGACGTTTTCCTCATGTGCAGTCGATGTTTTCCTCTCTTGTAGCACAGTCCAAGATGAGCCGTTCATCTGGTATCGATGCACGTAAACCGCAGACAACAGGAGCAAAGATACGCGTAGGAAGGTGTAATATTGCCTCAGTGCTGGCTGATGGTATCTCTGCTCCCCACCGTTCTAGGAGGATATTGCAGATGGCAGAGCTAGCCCAGGGGTGGATGGCAGCGAGAGATGGCAATAAGGGGGTCTGGAGGGGAGTTTAAATCAGAATGAGAGGAGAAGGCAATCCATCTCTCTCTCTCTCTCTTTTTTTTTTTAAAGACCTTTTCATTCACAAAGCAGACAGAGAGGGCCTAGTGTCTGCTTCCCCAGAATTGGAGGAGAATGGATTCAAAAGATGTCCCCTGCCCCAGAATCCTCTGGGAGCCTTTCTCATCGTAAAGAAAGCAATACAACAGTATGCAAGGATCATATATAAGAAGCACTGTACAAATAATGCAGATAACTACATACAGGAACAGAATTTGTATATTCAGCAAAAACCATACAGTTCCATATAATTTCCAGTCAACGTGACAATAATAAATGTCCAAATACAATATGAAGAGGAGAAGAAGAGATTGGATTTATACCCCGCCCTTCATTCGTAGTCTCAGAGGGGCTTACAAACTCCTTTCCCTTCCCCTCCCCACCACAGACACCCTGTGAGGTAGGTGGGGCTGAGAGAGCTCTGAGACAACTGTCCTTGAGAGAACAGCTGGTACAGAACTATGGCTTGCCTAAGCCCATTCAGCAGGTGCAAGCGGAGGAGCGGGGAATCAAACCCGGTTCTCCCAGATTAGAGTCCGCGCACTTAACCACGACACCAAACTGGCTCCCAGAGAAGACTGAAGGGACGAAGATTCCGGATTCCGTTTCTTCGTTTCAATATTCTTTATCAACAAAACTGAACAAAAGGCACAAAATGAGAACGCCATAATACAATATTAGCTTATTTTGATGTAAAGAGTAAAAATAAATGTATATGAATTATACCTGTGCTGATACTTTTAGACAGGGAAATCCTAATGGCAGAGAAACAATAGGCAGCCTGGAATGAAACATGTCTTACGAAACTAAAGCATGTGCAGCGTGGTTCAATATAGACTACATACCGAGCCAGTTCACATATTACAAGAAATGTACTCACCACTCACACTGACATCAGTATTGCTCAATGCCTGAAGGACTTTGCTAGACAACCTTCACAATGGCTTTCAAAGAAAACGTTGATGGGCAGCTGATCCTGAACAGAACTGTTCTCAAACGGTGGACTCGCCTTAAACATCATAGGCAGTGAGAAAACCTATATACTGCACGCTATGCAAACAAGCAGAGAACGTTAAAAAGCTCTTTATACAGTGCTTCTGTACGAGCCTTTCTAATCGTGCCACGGCTCCAGGCGCCGACGATGTGTTTGTTCGCCCCATCAGCTCCTTTTTATTTATTGGTGTTATTTATCATCCGCCTTTCTCACTTGAACTCAGGGCCGATTAGACAGAGTGAGTCCGTATAGTCGACATTCAGTAGGCAGCGCAATAGGCATTAGGGTTGTAGAACCAACCGGAAATCTAAAAACTGGCAAGGCGGGGTATAAACGGAACGAATAAATAAATAAATAAATAAATAAAAACAGAACGGATGCAAAGCAAGAGTGTTAACATGGCCATTAAACGATGCAAACCTTCCGTAGTAGGTTCCTAGTTTCAGCGGCTATACGCAGCAGTTGGCAGAAAAGGGGGTGATCACCATCTGGATTGGTGGTTTTATTATTTTAAAGTGCTTGGGGCTCTTTAGCTTCGGAGAAATGAGGACTGAGAGGTGACATGATCGAGGTTTACAGATTATGCGTGAGATAGAGCAAGTAGAGAAAGAAGTCCTTTTCTCCCCTTCTCACCATACAAGAACTCGTGGGCACTCCATAAAATTGCTGAGCTGTCGGGTTAGAACAGATAAAAGGAAGTCCTTCTTCACCCAAAGAGTGATTAATGCATGGAATTCATGGCCACAGGAGGTGGTGGCGGCTACAGGCATGGACGGCTTCGAGAGGGAATTAGGTAAACATATGGAGCAGAGGTCCATCAGTGGGTATTAACCACAAGGTATAGATAGGAACTCTCGATCTGGGGCGAGTGATGCTCTGTATTCTTGGTGCTTGACGGGGGGGGGGCGACAGTGGGAGGGCTTCTAGTGTCCTGGCCCCACTGCTGGACCTCCTGAGGGCACCTGGTGTTTTTGGCCACTGCGTGACAGAGTGTTGGACTGGATGGGCCTTTGCCCTGATCCAACATTGGCCTCTCTTATGTTCTTATTAATGTATTGTAATAATTTTATCATGTTGATTGTATTTTATCTGTTTTAATGCTGTAAATTGCCCAGAGCCCGCTTGCGGGTTTGAGCGATTCAGAAGTCTAAAAATAATAATAGACCACAGTCCCTAATCATTTTTGCAAGTAAGTTTGTGAATCATTCAGGAATGGTGCAATGCTATTGCCTGTGTAGAAAGGCCCTCTTGAGTAATTCAGTTTTACATAGTTTGTGGAAAGCCAAAAGAGTAGGAGCTTTCTTGACCTTGCAGACTCCCACCTGCTGGGTGTAGCACCCCGTAGAGCTGCCATTTGGAGGGAAGAAACTTCTCCTCATGTGCAGTTCATGTGCAGCAGCTGCCTCAAGAACGTTGGCACCGTTGTGTTAATTCTTCGCTTTCTCCATCCCCAATCCAGGATCTTCATCATTTGGGCCATCAGCAGTTGGTTCCGTCGTGGGCCGGCACCACAGGACCCGACCACCGCAGGCGGGGTACCCCGGGCACCGAGCCGCAACCTTTTCCCTAAAGACACTTTAATGGTGAGCACGGCGGGGACTTGGCGGAGCTGGCCCCAGGGCTGGCAACCAGGCATCGACTCTACGTGTATAGTCCCCAACCAGTGCTCCCTCTAAGCTGTGGAGTCCTGTGAGCAAGAATTCTAATTTGTGAGCTACCGGCATTAAAGTTGTGAGCGAGCAATTTGGCTGCTGCATCAATTAGTTTGCTCTGGAGCCCTCCTTCCTGAGCCAGGACAGAAATGTGTGAGCCGGAGGCGAAAAAAATGTGAGCTAGCTCACACTCACTCAGCTTCGAGGGAACACTGGTCCCAACCATTGCTTGGAAGCGCGCTGGATATTAAAATTTCTGTGCCCAGGCAGTTGCGATTCTGTGTATAAATCATGCCACGGAGGCAAAGTAAAATAAACCCAGGTTTGCAGTAAGTAATACCATAAAAAGACAACACTCACCGCAATGAGTAAAACCTTAATGTATTTTGCCAAAAGTTATGCATGTACACGGTACATACATTATTTAAACACTTCTACTTTTCAGGTTTTTAGCCATATATTTGAGGATGTTGCTACTATATAACTTATTTTCTAACAGGAATCTCTGAAACCCTTGGTTAGAAAGATTTCCGCTAGAAAATGAGTTACATAGTTGCAAGATCCTCAAATCTATGGTAAAATCTATGGAAAAGTAGAATTATTTAAGTAATGGATATATTGTACACATATGTAACTTTTGGCAAAATACAAGCAGGAAAAGTGGCATGTTTTGCTTAGTGTATTCTGCTGTATGTGTTCTGATTCTGTTGCTCAGGGTAGGAGCTGGAACATTCCCCCCCCCCGCCCCACACACACACACACAATTCCAGCAATCGACAACCCTTGAAAGCGTTATCTAGCAGTTCCTCTGGATTTCGAGGTTTCTGTAGACACTGCCCATCTCCTATCACACACAAATATTTCTTCACCATAAGGACTAGAAACTCGATGGTTGCATGTCTGTGTTTGAACACAGATACCGAAATTCTGAATTCAAAAGGGGCAGGTTAGCCAGATATCGTGTGTGAGAGTGGTATTTTTTGCGCTCCTGAGGCATCGCAGTTCGCTCACACCTTTAGGTCATAAAGAGACAGGGAAATCATGTATGAGAGTTAGCAGAGCCCTGCGTCGATTCCAGCCTTGGGTGTGGGTTGCTGGCTTTGACTCACATCTCTGTCCCTTCCCCCCCCTCAGGATCTTTACGTCTATATCTCAGAGCACGAGCACTTTACAGATTTCAACACCTCCACGTCGCTGTTTTGGGAGAAGCGGGATCTCATCTACGGGGACTGGGCCAGCGGCGAGAATTCCGACGGGTGCTATGAGCACTACGCGGAGCTGGACGTCCCTGAGGTATGTCTGTGCACGTGCACGTGGCCCCTCCTGTTTCCCTAACTCCCCCCCCCCCCCGCTGTAGATTTCACTCTTCTTCCTCCTTGTCTCCACTGAGCACTCCGGGCCCTCCCATTGGCTTTCCCTCCCTGCCCAATAGGAGGCAAGCGTGCAGCAGGAACAGCCCGGCCAGGGCAAGACCAGTAGGCTCCTCCACTTCCTGTTTGGGGCTGGGCTTTCTCTACCTTAGCGGCCGTCACAAACCCCGGGCTGGGTCTCTGGCCAAGTAGTTCAGACATATGTTTGGGGCCGCAGCATAAAAAAGGAGGGAGCTTTAATGCTCCCATTTCCCAGTGAGTGATGGGCGTTCCCACCAGGGCCTCCAGGGCTAGCATAGGACCCCGCATGTGGAGATAAGGGGATGGGTGATAGAAGACCTTGACCCAGCCCTGAGCTCAGAGAGAGACTTGAAGAAGAAAAAGTAGAGTTGGTTTTTGTACCCCGCTTTTCCTCTACCATAAGGAGTCGCCAAGCAGCTTACAATCACCTTCCCTTCCTCTCCCTACAACAGTTGCCTCATGAGGTAGGTGGGGCTGAGAGAGTTCCGAGAGAGCTGTGACTGCCCCAAGGTCACCCAGCAGGCTTCATGCGGAGGAGGAGTAGGGAATCAAACCCGGCTCTCAACATTAGAGTCCCCTGCTCTAAACCACTACACCATACTGGCTGTCACTTGAATGGCACACGGGTTGAATATTTATTTATTTATGTCGTTTCTAGCCCACCCTCCCCACACAGCAGGCTCGAGAGGAAAGGCTATGAGGAAAGGCCGAGGGACTTGGGAAGGTTCAGTCTGGAGAAGAGGAGGTTGAGGGGGGACAGGATGGCTCTCTTGAAGTATCTGAAGGGCTGTCCCTTAGAGGAGGAGGGCAGGGAGCTGTTCCTGTTGGCAGCAGAGGAGAGGACTCACAAGAGTGGGTTTAAATTAAGGGCGGGATATTCGGGAAAACTTTTTGACAGGAAGAGGTGTGCAGCAATGGAACCAGCTGCCTAGGGGGGTGGTGAGCTCCCCCTCCCTGGCAGTCCTAAAGCAGCGGCTGGACAAACCCTTGTCAGGGGTGCTCTAGGCTGATCCTGCATTGAGCAGGGGGCTGGACTAGATGGCCTGTATGACCCCTTCCGACTCTGTGATTCTGATTCTAGGGCAGGTTACAGCACTCTTAAAAAATATAAAAAGCTAAAATATAACACAGTCCTTAAAACATGTCCAATACCAAGCTGAAAGTTATTGGCTGTGATGCTCTGCAGAAGTAGCTAGGGATATTCCCTCGCCTTGGGGGTATATGTGGTGCGTTCCCCATGCGCCCGGCATCAACAGTTCGAGAAGCAACTTTGTTCCCTTTACTGAACACGCCAGACTGGATAGAACACAGAGTTGGGTCCCCTTGGCAAGAGAAGGAAATGCGCCAAACCTGGTTTGCTGGGACCTTTCTCTGTACAAAATCTGGCCTTGACTGCAAAAGCTGAGCTATTCCAGGAATTGGGGAATAACCGCACAGACAGAACTGCTACTGGGTTACATTCTGAGACCGCTGTTTTGTTAGTTTAACAGGAGTGAGGAGTGAGTGGCGCTGCCCATTCTGTTATTTATTTATTTTCTTTCATTTGTATCCCACCCTCCCCACAAGGCGGGCTCAGGGCGACTTACAGGGTCACACGGTCAAGTAGTATCGTGATGAAAACAGGAAATAACAATGTATAAATTCCAGACGTTTAAAATCCCACACTTAAAAGCCAAAGTAGAGGTTACCACAAGGGTAATACACAAACAGAACCTTCTGAGCCAGTGCCGTGGAATGTTAAGCTACTGACCCCTGGGCTGGACTAACAGCAAGGGAGTCCAAAAGATGGAGATTTGGGTGCCCACGGCCTCAACTAAAAGCCCGGCGGAACGGCTCCGTTTTAGAGGCCCTGCGGAATGGCAATAGATCCTGCAGGGCCCCGATCTCAGACGGGAGCTTGTTCCACTGAGCTGGGGCCGGGGCCAAAAAAGCCCTTGCTCTCTTTGAGGCCAGTTGGACATCCTTCAGGGTAGGCATAACCAGAAGGTGTTGATTGGTTGAGCGTAAAGCGTAAATACAGGAAGAGACGGTCCCTGAGATATGCAGGTCCCTGGAGGGCTGCACAGCAGCAGGCAGCAATAGTTGGGCTCCTCTCTCCGTGGGCCCAATGATGCCGCTAACGTCAGCCTGCCGCCCGTTTGTGGTTTCAGAGCGTTCAACACAATGGCTCCATCTACATCCACGTGTACTTCACGAAGAGCGGGTTCACCCCCGATCCGAAGCAGAAAAACTCCTACAAGCGGCTCTCCACAGTCCACACGTCACGGAGTAAGTCTTTTCCTGGAGACAAATCTTGCCCCTTTCTTCTCGCCGGGAGGCCACAGCTGTCGGTCATGGCGGGGCAAGATTTCTGCACTCCGCACCATCTCCAGTCACCCAGTGTCTCTAGTTCCAGGCCTTCGTGCCCCGACCTGCCATTTCCCCACCCATGACCACTTCCTCTTTTTCTTTAGTAACTCCTCCGTGTAGGTTTCCCAAGTGGTTCCTCGGTGGAACAGGCTTCCTCAGGAGGGGGTGGGCTCTCCTTTGGAGGTTTTGAAGCAGAGGCTCGATGGCCCTCAGCAGTGCTGATTCTGTGAACTTAGGCAGATCATGAGAGGGAGGGCAGGAAGGGATGAGCCAGTGCTCGGCCATCGTGGCACTTTCTTACATGCCCAGGGAAATGCCAATCACCACTTTGGGGTCAGGAAGGTACTTTCCTCTGGGCATGATTGGACCAGGGATCCTAAAGGGTTTTTGTCTTCCTTTGGGCACCGGGCAGGGGTCACTGGGGGTGTGGCGGGGAGGTAGTTGTGAATTTCCTGCATTGTGCCGGGGGTGGGACTACATGACTCCTGGGGTCACTTCCAGCTCTATTTCCGTGCATGTGGACTAGAAATTTAGAGGAACCCTAGCTTCTTTCGAGGCAGACAGGTGTTCAGCCTGAATTCAGATAGAGCAGGGGTGGGCAAATAGCGGCCCGGGGGCCACATGCGGCCCGCCACAGAGTTTTTTGCAGCCCGCCAAGACAGTCAGCCACATGGTGAGATAGGGTACATTTGTCTCATTAAACTGATTCTAAAATTAAATATGCTTGCAGCTATAGATGATATGAAATTAGCACAATAAATAAATTGAATAAAACTACCACTATTGTATTTGATTTATACTTATTGATTTTTATGATACAATTTATACCTCTTCTGAAATGCAAAGTTAACTAATGAATGCAATCATTTTAAAAGGTGCGGCCCTCCGCTAACCTCCGCTCCCACAAAGTGGCCCCCGAGCCAAAACAATTGCCCACCCCTGAGATAGAGGCATGCGTGTTTTTGGAATACCATAGCACAGGGAAGGCCTCGGCCTCTCTGCCCCATTTCTGTGTCCGTTGTGCGAAACAGGCTGCCGAACAAGATGGACCAGCGGTCTGATCCCCAGCAAGGGCATCTGCGAAGTTACGGTTCATTATGTCGATGCGTCGCTTGGCTTGGCCCACCAAGACGGTTTAATGGCAATTTGTGTCCTCTCCCCCCCCCCCCCTCTTTTCTTTGCAGTGATAAATAAGTACAAGCGCAGACGGTTCCAGAAGACCAAGAACCTGCTGACGGGAGAGACAGAAGCCGATCCCGAGATGATCAAAGTAACGCAAGCTTCTCTCGCCGAACCCTCTGGCTTTTGCTCTTCCTCGGTCTGCTAAGGTCAAGGTTTTCACCCCTCACAGCGAGAGCCGTCCCCGCGGCCTGCACCTTCTGTCCCCCTTAACTGAGCCTTCACGGTCTCGTACAGGGGTCAGGCCAGGGCTCTGACAGACTTGAGCCTCCGATGAATTGGGCGCGGCAGGCCAACGTCAGGGAAAGAGTTTCTGTCACACCTTTTTTGGCGGTTCCACCTCCCCGTCCGTCAGATGTTGACACTTAGCATCTTTTTAAAGGGGGAGTGGCTGGGGGGAGTGGGGTTCCCACAAGCTGTTTTATTTATAGAGGTGGGAAGATAATACAGGGCGGGGTTGGGAAAGGGAAGGCTGGGGGATCTGTTAAACCACTGCAGCAAAAGGCCAGAGTTATATTTAATGGGAAAAACAAAATCGAAGAGAATCACTGTTCTATGACTTTACCCCACTTGGTGGCATTCTTTACAATATCATTATTTATTTATTTAGATTTATATCCCGCCTAGCCAGCACAAAGCGGCTGTAGGCGGCTCACAACATTAAAACCACATACAAAATCCAACTAACCATTAAAATTACAATAAATCACATAATGCAAATTTCTCAGCGGTTATCGTTATGTAAAGTACATGCCGTAAACATAAAGACAATAGATAATGGTGTGAGAACAATACAAAAGCTTGATTCAAGTGTTCTTGACACTGTTTAGACTATATCCCTGGATTGTTTTCTTTTCAAGGAGTCTTGATAGGGCTATGAAGTAGAAACGTAGACTGAAAACTCTCCGTTTTTCAAGCTCCCGAATAGCATTTATCACCCCTTCCTTTTAAAATTTGTGGATCGAAGGAATACAGGAGATAAAGAGAACACGCTTTCCTAGGATTAACAAGTGTCTTCATCAGCTCCATCTCTCTGTTGGTGTTCATCACCAGTCTCTTGATGGAGCACTGCAGGAATGACAATAATGTGGATCGACGCAGCTTCTCCCTAATGTCTTCCCAAAGCTCTTAACCTCAGGACGACTGCTGAGAAATCTGCATTATGATATTATGAAGAGTGCAACCAAGTGTGGTAAAGCCATAGAACAGTGATTTTCTTCGGCAAGCCTATTTTGTTTTTCCCATTCTGTTCACATCGGAGCGTTTCTGGTTTCTGAGAGTTATATTTAAAGCTCGGCCTGGGCACGGCTGTCTTGTGGTTTGTGGGGAAAGAAGCTTTTTAAGTGATTAAGTGGGCCCCGCTTCCTGGAGCAGCCGTCTGGCCATAGTCGAAAGAGGATCGCTGGGTGAGATGGACCCTTGGCCTGATCCGCCACGGCTCATTTTCCATGGCAGTTGGGGGGGGCAAGAAGGGAAGAATTCCCTTCTGAGCTGCTTTGGGCTCTGTGCCACCCAGCTAGAGCACTGAGTGAGTGGAAACAAGGGGAATTTATTCAACGAGTCACGCTTCTTGCACCTGTTTGGAGCTTTGAACGGTGACTGCTCTGTTCACACCACCCCCACCTCCGCTTAGCATCAGAAAAGCCACCCATACAGCTTTGTACACGCAAGCCCCGGGGGGCCCCCTTCCACTTCGACCACGATGCTCCCGAGGGCTGTTCCAAGTGCATCGCCGCGCTGAGCCAAGGGGCGTCGCCAGCCACGCCGGCTTCTGCCACAAGCCTTCAATTTCTGGCGGCGCTATAATTAGAGAGTGTCTCTTTGGCATCTCCGCATGTCTTCCGGTCCGCAGCGGCGAGCATCAAAAGGAGTCTTTTGACAGCAGCTTCAATTCAAAACTAGTTTTTAAAAAAATCTCAACGCACCAGGCGTACAGCAGTTCTGCCGCTGGGCCGGATGTCACCGAAATCCCGGCGCCGTAGTCTGGAGCTGCGCGGGTCCCGTAACTTTCAAATAAAATGTACAGACTCCCCTGTTCTGCAAGGGACTGGGAAAGATAACGGCCTGGATGAAAACTACAGCTGCGTTTAAGAAACCCAGTGCTCAATATCCATTGCTGTTGCTCAGGTGTCCCCAACGTGGTGCCCCTGCACACCCACCAACACTACCCTGGTGCCCGTCAAGAGTTCTTGGGAAGGGAAGGTACTGAACGTAAGCTGCAGCAGCCATCGTGTGGCTGCATGCACCACACTGTGTTAGAATTCCAGAAGCGCCCGCAGGCTCAGAAAGGTTGGAGACCCCTGTGGGGGGTGGGTAGAGCAACGGTTAACCCTTCCTGTGCTGAAGCTCACCGCCATGCTGTGATAGATGCAATAAATCCAGACTTTAGGGGCTCCTGTGACGCCGCAGGTCTCCTCCACAGAGGAGTCGGCTGATGTATCGCTGCCTGATTGATGGCCTCCACCTGGCCCTTTTTCCAAGCAGCCCCCAACTCCTGTATCTGGTGTTTAGTCTCTCTCAAAGCAGGGAGGCCGGAAAACCAGCTGCATGTGGCTGAGGCTGGCAGTTGTGTCTCTGTGTGAGTCGTCGCTCTGTGCCCACCTCCATCTTATTGGGACGCGGGCTTAGGACAGTGACTCATGCAGAGGCACAGCATGCTGGGAGAGCTCCTCTGGGTAATTCTTAAAACTTTTGCACTGTTAAAATGAGTTAGAACTGGAGTGGGAGGCTAAAGTCTAATGGAGTGAAAAACTTAAGTAAACTACTGTATCAGCAGTCACAAATTTTGGGGTGCAGTCAGTTCCTTGGGGTGAGTCAGTTGTTCAGGGGCAGATGGAGCAGCAGCTCTGATCACCGCTAAGGAACTCTGCAACAGCCATTCCTCAAAACATTTTCTTTTGGCTTACCTCAGTGGTTCCCAGCATGGTGCCCGGGGGCACCACGGCGCCCTCCAACACCTTTCCTGGCACCCACCAACATTTTTAGAAAGTGGGCGGGTCTCTTGCCCAGCAAGGCTTCTGATTGGCCCCTGAGGATCCAGCTGGCCGTTCCGTTTAAAATCACGCCATTTCAGCCTCAGCGGCCACCCTGTTGTTTTATTCTCTCCCTCCTCTTTCCCAGTGCATTTT
The DNA here is from genome assembly GCA_029233225.1 of Lepidodactylus listeri. Lineage (NCBI taxonomy): Eukaryota > Metazoa > Chordata > Lepidosauria > Squamata > Gekkonidae > Lepidodactylus > Lepidodactylus listeri. Next base: position 37,589,441 of record JARCFY010000020.1, read on the forward strand.
TTTTTTAAATTCCCCCTCTTCTCGCCTGCACTTGGGGCTTCCAGTTTGGTGTAGTGGTTGAGAGTGTGGACTCTAATCTGGGAGAACCGGGTTTGATTCCTCACGCCTTCATGTGCAGCTGCTGGTGTGACCTTGGGTCAGTCACAAGTTCTCTCAGCGCTGTTCTCTCAAGGGCAGTTCTCAAGAGAGCTCTCTCAGCCCCACCTATCTCACAGGTGTCTGTCGTGCGGAGGGGAAGGAGATTGTAAGCTGCTCTGAGACACCTTCAGGTAGTGAAGGGCGGGGTATAAACCCAGTCTCCTCCTCCTCCTTCTCTTCTTCTTCCTCTTCCTCCTCCTCTGCCTCCTGCAGCAGCCATCTTGTGGTTGCACCCACCAGCTTTGTGTCAAAACTCCAAAGCTGCCCGCAGGTTCAAAAGTTTGGGGACTCCTGGCTTGCTTGTGGAACCGCCCGCTATCTCGGAGGCCCCGGCAGTAGGGTCCGCCCTTCGCTTTTGTTCAGGCTTTGTGCTTTTCTTGCAGAGAGCTGAAGATTACGGCCCCGTGGAGGTGATATCCCACTGGCACCCGAACCTAACCATCAACATTGTGGACGACCACACACCGTGGGTGAAGGGCAGCGTCCCCCCTCCTCTGGACCAGTGTAAGGACACCCTGGGGAACGGTGTCAGGCAGGGGAGGGGGCAGGAGAAGGACATCGACTTCTGCCTTTCGGTGGCACAAGCGTGGTTTTCACTCCACCCATTTTGGGTTGTTTTCTACCCACCTGTTTGTTAGTGATATTTTATGAAGAGTAAAAACGACAGGACACAGTGAAGAATCTAAGCGGCTGAGTCACAAAAGGACCTTGAAACACAGCTCTGTCCCAGTTTATGAAGAAGTCAAATCAAGAGTTTTTTTAAACCTTTCACTGCCCTCTCCCCCAATTCTGTGTGATGCGATGACGTAAATGCTCCCCTCACTGATCCACGTTGGTCATTTGCAGGGAGGGGCTGTGGCTCAGTGGCAGAGCGTCTGCCTGGCAGGCAGAAGGTCCCAGGTTCAATCCCCGGCATCTCCAGTTTAAAAGGACCAGCTAGCAGGTGATGTGAGAGACCTCTGCCTGAGACCCTGGAGAGCCATGAAGTGGGGCTGTGGCTCAGTGGAAGAGTGTCTGCTTGGCAGGCAGAGGGTCCCAGGTTCAATCCCCGGCATCTCCAGTTAAAAGGACCAGGCAGGAGGGGATGGGAAAGACCTCCGCCTGAGACCCTGGAGAGCCATGAAGTGGGGCTGTAGCTCAGTAGCAGAGCATCTGCTTGGCAGGCAGAGGGTCCCAGGTTCAATCCCCGGCATCTCCAGTTAAAAGGACCAGGCAGGAGGGGATGGGAAAGACCTCCGCCTGAGACCCTGGAGAGCCATGAAGTGGGGCTGTAGCTCAGTAGCAGAGCCTCTGCTTGGCAGGCAGAGGGTCCCAGGTTCAATCCCCGGCATCTCCAGTTAAAAGGACCAGGCAGGAGGGGATGGGAAAGACCTCCGCCTGAGACCCTGGAGAGCCATGAAGTGGGGCTGTAGCTCAGTAGCAGAGCATCTGCTTGGCAGGCAGAGGGTCCCAGGTTCAATCCCCGGCATCTCCAGTTAAAAGGACCAGGCAGGAGGGGATGGGAAAGACCTCCGCCTGAGACCCTGGAGAGCCATGAAGTGGGGCTGTAGCTCAGTGGCAGAGCCTCTGCTTGGCAGGCAGAGGGTCCCGGGTTCGATGCCCGGCATCTCCAGTTAAAAGGACCAGGCAGGAGGGGATGGGAAAGACCTCCGCCTGAGACCCTGGAGAGCCATGAAGTGGGGCTGTAGCTCAGTGGCAGAGCCTCTGCTTGGCAGGCAGAGGGTCCCGGGTTCGATCCCCGGCATCTCCAGTTAAAAGGACCAGGCAGGAGGGGATGGGAAAGACCTCCGCCTGAGACCCTGGAGAACTGTTTGCCAGACTGACAGTATAAGGCAGCTTCATGTGTTCGTGTGAACCCTAACATCCTAAGCACCAAGAACACAGAGCATCACTGCCCCAGACATAGTGTTCCATCTATCCCTTGTGGCTGATAGCCACTAATGGACCTCTGCTCTATGTAAGAACATGAGAGAAGCCATGTTGGATCAGGCCAGTGGCCCATCCAGTCCAACTCCCTGTGTCACACAGTGGCCAGAAACACGAGGTGCCCTCAGAAGGTCTAGCAGTGGAGGCAGGACAGTAGAAGCCCTCCCACTCTTGCCCCCCACCCGTCAAGCATTAAGAATATAGAGCATCACTTGCCCCAGATGGAGAGTTCCTATCTATACCTTGTGGCTAATAGCCACTTATGGACCTGTGCTCCATATGTTGATCTAATTCCCTCTTGAAGTCAGCTGCAAATTGATGGCAGGCCCCCCCCTCCAAAAAACCAGTAATTGTGGACTCTCAGTGTTTTTCCTGATCCCCCATTCCCCCTGCCCCCCAGCAAATCTCTGCCATGTTGCTTCTTGCTGACCCCCACCTGCCGCAGATCATCTGTAGCAGTTCCACAGTGGTTTGTGCCCTTTAATCTTACCGCGCATGCTAAATAGAAGAACATTAAATGTATTAATAGAAAAGAGCAAAAAAAAACCCACAGGAATCTAATGGAAAGTCCCAAACATCAAGGCATCCTTGTGCATGGATCACACAACACTAAGACACTTAATCTTTTCCAGGAGAGGATATAGTACAAGGTATTTAGTAAACATAAAGTGTAAGTATCAAATACGGGGTCGAAACTCGCGGTCCACCAGTGAAGCATGTTAGGAGCTATGTAATGGTCAGTGTTATGAACTATGTAATTCTGGAGAATTTCCCCAGTGTTACAAGTGGGCGGCCCTTGCAAAAGACTGCGGAACGCTGCTTCACCAGTGGACCATGGGTTTCGCCCTTGTATTTGATACTTATGCTTTATGTTAACTCCATACCTTGTACTATATCCTCTTGTGAGAAAGGTTAAGCGTCTTAGCGTTGTGTGGTGCACGGGCAAGGTTTCTTCGGTATTTGGGACTTTCCATTTGAGAGGTGCGATTTTTCCCAGTTGTGGATTTTGTGAAACTTACATGGTGACTCACTTATGGATGAATATATAATAACGTGTAATGATAGACGAGTAGTTATTAAGTGAGACGTTCATGAGATGTTTGGCACGTTGTTCTTTATTCTTTGTTGTCTGTCGCGCACTGTTTAATAAAATATACACGTACTTGTGTATATTACTTGTGGAGTCCATATACCGTGTCATTACTCTATTGTTGATAGCACAGAACCCCAGCAAGCAAGGGGTGCTCCCCCCCCCCCCCGTTACTGGTTCATTTGTCGAACTCCCCTTACCATTAAGTTTTTCATACTGTTCAACTGAAAGACTCTTTTATTGCTGGGCTGCAACAGATTAACATAGCTATTCCTCTGGCGTTTTATTTTTTACTTCCTGGGAATTTTTGTTTGTCTTTTGAGAGAGGGTATGTGGCTCAGAGGTTAAGATGCTGAGCTGCAGACCAGAAAGTCTGTAGCTCGGCAGTTCGAGACCCGAGCGCCGTGCGAGGGAGCAAGCTGCAATCTCCGGCCCCGGGGTTTTTTTTAGAGTTTTAGACGTTTTCCAGAATTCTGATTTGTCAGCAAAGCTGTTGCGGTTCAGCCCTCCACTAAAGATAATAACAAATGCCAGATTATTAATTTTTTTTTCCTAAGAAGGAAGCAAACATGATTAAGAGAGCCAGTTTGGTGTTGTGGTTAGGAGCGCGGACTCTAATCTGGGAGAACTGGGTTTGATTCCCCACTCCGCCACATGCAGCTGCTGGTGTGACCTCCGGTCAGTCACAAGTTCTCTCAGAGCTGCTGTCTCAAGAGCAGTCCTCGAAAGAGCTCTCTCAGTCTCACCTACCTCACAGGGTGTCTGTTGTGGGGAGGGGAAGGGAAAGGAGATTGTAAACTGCTCTGAGACTCAGGTAGTGAAGGGCGAGGTATAAATCCAATCTCTTCTTCTTCTAAGTCAGAAATCCATGCTGATCTGTGTTGCTTCTTTCATTTTGTAAGATCATGGGTGCCATCCGTTGTTGTTCTTTTGCCGCAGATGTGAAGTTTGATGCGGTGAGCGGCGACTACTACCCCATCCTGTACTTCAACGACTACTGGAACCTGCAGAAGGACTACTTCCCCATCAACGAGACAGTGGAGCGCCTGCCCCTCCGCCTCTCCTACTGCCCGCTGTCACTCTGGCGCTGGCAGCTGTACGCCGCCCAGAGCACCAAGTCCCCCTGGAACTTCCTGGGCGAGGACCTGTATGAGCAGTCAGACGAGGAGCAGGACTCCGTCAAGGTGAGCGGGGAGAGGAACCGATACCTTTATATCAAAAGCCAATGGCAACTAGATATCCAGGCCTCCCTCTCCGAAGAGGATTGGGTATTAGTTTAGAAAGCATCACACAACACATCTAAAACATTTACTATCCGGTTCCAAGCAGTTAAAATGCTGACAAGATGGTACCTACCACCAACTGTTTTACACAGTGTGAACAAGACCTTTAACCCAGTATGTAAAAAACAATGAAAACATAAGAGAAGCCAATGTTGGATCAGGCCAGTGGCCTGTCCAGTCCGTCATACAGTGGCTAAAAATACCAGGTGCCCTCAGGAGGTCCAGCAGTGGGGCCAGGACACTAGAAGCCCACCCACTGCCCCCCCCCCCCCGCACCAAGAATACAGAGCATCACTTGCCACAGACTGAGAGTTCCTATCTATACCTTGTGGCTAAGAGCCACTGATGGACTTCTGCTCCAGATGTTTATCCAATTCCCTCTTGAAGCTGTCCATGCTTGTAGCTGCCACCACCTCCTGCGGCAGTGAATTCTATGTGTTCATCACTCTTTGGGTGAATGGACTTCCTTTTATCTGTTCTAACCCGACTGCCCTGCAATTTCATGGAGTGCCCACGAGTTCTCGTATTGTGAGAAAGGGAGAAAAGTACTTCTTTCTTGACCTGCGGACAGTTGGTGGGTTTTATACATTGCTAGTGGCAATGTCCTTTCATCCAAAAAAAGGGGGGGGAATAACTCAACAAATTAAATAAATTACACAAATTAACCTACTTTGTACTCTGGAATTTTTTCTTCTGGAGAAACGGCTCGACACTGCAAAAGAATTAAAAAATAGACAATTTCAGTTTTGCTTTCCATAGCCCACATTCTTATGGCAGCAAAATGGATAGAAAGAAACAGCTCTGAGACTCCTTTGGGTAGTGAAGGGCAGGGTATAAATCCAATCTTGTCTTCTTCTCCACCACCTCCTTCCTTGGCTCGGAGCTGGGAAGAATGAAATGTACTTGAAGCAGTCAACCAGGGATGGGGCGAGGGGGGGGGCTCCTCCTCTTAAGTAAATGTCCGCACGCACTCCCCTCCCTGGGCTGATACTGGAACGGCAGCACCCTATGCAGAGAGACGATTTGGCCCTGACATTGCCTAGGAATCCAACTCCATGAGTGCTAGAAACTTGGGGTGGGGGATTGAAAGTCATTTGGGAAAGGGTTAAAAAAAAGCCGATTTCCAGGCTGGGTCTTCTTATCCGGCAAGCTCTTGACTTTGAGGAAACCCGGACCCTCATAGAAATACTTGACTCCTTTGACACCCCCTCTCCCTTCCCCTCTCTCTCTTTTTCAAGGTTGCTCTCTTGGAAACCAATCCCTACCTGCTAGCCTTGACCATTGTAGTTTCCATCGTGCACAGCATATTTGAATTCCTCGCATTCAAAAACGGTGAGTCCCACAGTGCTGGAGATCTCTTTTCTTCCACCCATTCCTTACCCACTGTGCTCTGAGACCAGAGCTGGGGTCGGGGCTGTAGGCAGCATCCGTCTCCCGACCACTTTATGGCGTCCGCTGGCCACGTATCGATCCAGCCAGCATCCAGCTCTGGCTTCAGCAGAAAGCCACTTGTCAAGAGACGTACAGAAGGGACAGAGTTCCTTCTCCTTTTAAACCTCGTCCCTCCTCCTCCCTCAGACATCCAGTTCTGGAACAGCCGGCAGTCCCTCGAAGGGCTCTCCGTCCGCTCCGTCTTCTTCGGGGTTTTCCAGTCGCTGGTGGTCCTGCTCTACATCCTGGACAACGAGACCAACTTTGTGGTGCAAGTCAGCGTCTTCATCGGGCTCCTCATCGACCTCTGGAAGATCACCAAGGTCATGGACGTCAGGGTAAGAGCCCTGGGAATGTGGCCTGCTGGAGCAACTCTGGCCTCCACTGCTCTGCCCGGCGTGCACACCCTCAAGCTTCAGCTGACTTAGGGCAGACCCTCAGGGCGGGGAGAAGCAAAAGTGGTTGGCCACTGTCCTCCTCGGTGGTCTCCCTTCCAAGTACTGACCCTGATTAGCAACTCCAGCGAGGGGCTTTTAGAGCAAGGAAGAAGCACTGGCGGTTGGCCGTCGCCTTCCTCTGCAGAGTCTTCCTTGGTGGTCTCCCTTCCAAGTGGTGACCCTGCTTAGTTTGCCCCTGCGAGGGGCTTTCAAGGCAAGGGAGAAGCGGGCTTGGCTTGCCCTTACCTTCCTCTGCAGAAGAACAAAGTTGGAGTCCAGGGGCACCTTTCAGACCAACAAAGTTTAGTTTTAGGCATAAGCTTTTGTGTGCACGCACACTTTTTCAGATACCGAGAAAGTTTTACAGAGTTTAATTCTGGGTATAAGCTTTCGTGTCCACGCATACGTCTTCTGATACACTGCAACAAGACTTCTTCGAGCCTTACTTATAGGTAGAGAGAGGGTGGAATTAGGGGGGGGTTAGTTGTCAGGAGGGACAGGTTAGAGTCAAGATGCCCAAGTAACCAGGCAAGAAACATAGCCGAGACTGGGTTAAAGCAGTTGGCAAGGCCCATGAATGGCAGCCGATGAGCACACAAACACAAGAGTTAACAAACAGATGTGAGAGCTAAGCCTGAGTCCAGTGGCAGCTAACCCCCTCCTCTCTACCTATGTGTAATGTCACGGCAGAGCCCGGGAGCCTGGCTGGGCAGACAGGCTGGCAAGCACGCCCTGGGTGTGACTTGGCTTGAGACAGTCAGCAGAGGCTCGAGGAAACCTGTTTCGATGTATCTAAAGAAGTGTGCATGCAAACCAAAGCTTCTACCCAGAATTAAACTTTGTTGGTCTTAAAGGTGCCCCCTGGACTCGAACTTTGTTTTATTGCTTCCGACCAAGACGGCCATCCGCCTACCTTCCTCTGCAGATTCTTCCTTCACGCCCTCCCATCCAAGCACCGACCCTGCATAGCTCCCGAGATCTAAGGCAATCAGGCTATCCCACACCGCCTTCCCTCCCAGCTCTGCCCAGACCCGTGTGCGAGTTACGCTGCCAGAAGGTGACCCAAAATCCTGGGGTCGGAATACATTGTGCAAACTGCATGTGATTGGATACATATACCATATTTATTCTGCTTCTGTCACTTTGGGTTTCTGAAAGAGGATAGTGGGAGGGGGCTAAAGTAGCAGCAGAGGAACTGAGGAGATGATATAAGGTTAGGAAAATATTCAAGTTTTGAAGGGCTGTTGATTCTCAAAAGTATTACTTGTTCCACGTGGCCACTGATCCTGCAGCTCTACGGAGAACCTCCCGCAGTCGTGCATTTCAGTCTGTTCCAGTTGAGAAGTTAGTGGTGTAGAGGAAACTTGGGCTCTGGGTTGACACAACGTGGGCAGGACGATTCGGGTTTGAAAGCTTTATATCATCTTAAGAGCCAGTTTGGAGTAGTGGTTAAGATCCAGGTTTGATCCCATGCTCCTCCACATACAGCTGCTGGTGTGACCTTGGATCGGTCACAAGTTCTCTCAGAGCTGTTCTGCCATGAGCAGTCCTCGAAAGAGCTCTCTCAGCCCCGCCTACCTCACAGGGTGCCTGTTGTGGGGAGGGGAAGGGAAAGGAGATTGTCAGCCGCTCTGAGACTCCGAGTGAAGGGCGGGGTATAAATCCAGTCTCTACTTCTACTTCTTCTTAAACTTCCATTCCCATGAGGCCACTGTTATGGCTCTTCAAGCATCCTGGGCAAGCTGGTTCTGCCTGGCTCCCGATCAGAATGAGGTCTGGAACCGATTTTCCCACCGAGCCACAATCCCAGGACGGGCGTTTCCTTGAGTCACTCCTTCCTCCCCCTCCTTTGAACACACGGCCTGGCTTGTTTGCTGTGAGCCAACTTGGCTCGCTCCGCTCAACCATTCTCTCGCCTCGGTAACCATCTGATGCCTTTCCTCTCCGCCCCTCCCCCTTCTTTTTCTGGACAATGCCAAACAGCTGGACCGGGACAACAAAGTCGCAGGGATCTTTCCACGCCTCACCTTCAAAGACAAATCGACATACATCGAGTCGTCCACCAAAGTCTACGACGACGTGAGTAGGGGGACGGCTCTTGGGCCCCGGCGGGGAAGAACAGTTCTTCCGCATGCCCGTTATTTGCCGTAGCTTGGTAGCCCCCGCTGGGTATCGGGGCGGGGGGAGAACGGTGACTGCCAAGAAGCAGGGGAGAGCGAAACTCTCCTAATACCCATCTGTCCGTGTGGACCCGAGCATCCCGATATCCCTGGGAAGGTGGTCTGCTGTTCCCCTTCGAACCTGTCTCTCTTCCCCGCAGATGGCTTTCCGGTATCTCTCCTGGATCCTCTTCCCGCTCCTGGGTTGTTATGCCGTGTACAGCCTCCTCTACATGGAGCACAAAGGCTGGTACTCCTGGGTGCTCAGCATGCTGTACGGCTTCCTCCTGACCTTTGGTGAGCAGCTGGTCGTCCCCCCCCCCTTCTGGCACACCTAAAAGCCCAACTGAGCCGCCTTTGCAGAAGCAGGTCCCTAGCAAAGGACAGACATCACTTTTCGCAGCATGCTTTATTTGTAAGGAACAGTTTTCCGCGAGATTCTTAGGCTGAGTAAACACAAAGTTGAACTACTGGCAGTGTTCCCTCTAAGCTGAGTTAGTGTGAGCCAGCTCACAGTTTTTTAGCTTCCGTCTCATACATTTTTGTCTCCGCTCTGGAAGGATGGCTCCAGAGCAGTGTTCCCTCTAAGCTGAGTTAGTGTGATCTAGCTCACAGTTTTTTAGCTTCCAGCTCACACGTTTTTTGCCTCAGCTCAGGAAGGATGGCTCCAGAGCAAACTAATTGATGCAACAGCCAATAGCTGGCTCACCGCTTTAATGCCAGGAGCTCACAAAGCAGGATTTTTTGCTCACCAGGCTCCACAGCTTAGAGGGAACATTGATTACCGGCGAATTGATTTTAAAAATATGGAAGAGGTCAAAAGGTAGACGAAACTAGTTTCCTTTCAAAACTAGTCCAGGGTGGGTCTGATTTAGAGGAATAAACGACAAGCAGGCAGTCTCTTAAGGTCTTACTTCATCAGATTATTTCTTTGTCGGTGGAATAAGTTAGGCAGAAGATGAACCTGGGAGACTTAGAATATTTTATGTGCACCGTTTGAATAACCTGGTTTTTAAAAAATATTCTGGCTTTCATTTAAATGCTGGAACACATCTGTAACATGCAGGAAAGCGTTTTTTACAAGTGATTTTGAAGTTTATACACAGACACACCCAGGCTAGCCCAGTCTCATCGGATCTTGGAAGTTAAGCAGGGTTGGCCCTGGCCAGTGTTCCCTCTAAGCTGAGTTAGTGTGAGCTAGCTCACTGGGTTTTTTTAGTCTCCGGTTCACAGATTTTTGTCCAAGCTCAGGAAGGATGGTTATGCAGTAGCCAAATCGCTCGCTTGCAACTTTAGTGCCAGTAGCTCAGAAAGTTGATTTTTTTTCCTCACAAGACTCCACAGCTTCGAGGGAGCATTGGCCCTGGCTAGTATTTGAATAGGAGACCTCCAAGGAATATCAGGGTCATGACGCAGAGGCAGGCAACGGCACACCACCTCTGAGCGTCTCTTGCCTCGAAAACCCCACGGGGTCGCCCTCAGCCAACGGCGACTTAACAGCGCTTTCCGCCACACATAAAGCCAGGGCACCATCTGTGCCGCCCATGCAGAAGCAGGTCTCTAGCGAAGGATGAGCCACAGGCGATTCCAGCCCGCCTCGTACCGACGTTCCCCGTCTCTTTCCAGGCTTCATCACGATGACACCTCAGCTGTTCATCAACTACAAGCTGAAGTCGGTTGCGCACCTGCCCTGGCGGATGCTCACCTACAAAGCCCTCAACACCTTTATCGACGACCTCTTTGCCTTCGTCATCAAAATGCCCATGATGTACAGGATAGGCTGCCTTCGAGATGGTAATTCCCCTGCCCCGCCCCTAGAGTCTACTCTCTGGTCCCCCCTCCCCCCCGGGTCTCCACACACTCATCCCCCCTGAGCCTGCATGGTGTGGTGATTACGAGTGGCAGGTGCTAATATATGGAGAGCCGGGTTTGATTCTCCATTTCCTCCTCCACCTGAAGCCTGCTGGGTGACCTTGGGCCAGTCACGGTTCCCTCAGAGCTCTCTCAGCCCCACCTGCCTCACAGGGTGTCTGTTGCGGGGAGAGGAAGGGAAGGCAAGTGTAAGCCGCTGTGAGACACCAGGCCTTGTGGGTGACCTTGGGCCAGTCCCAGTTCCCTCAGAGCTCTCTCAGCCCCACCTGCCTCACAGGGTGCCTGCTGTGGGGAGAGGAAGGGAAGGCGAGTGTAAGCCGCTTTGAGACTCTTTGAAGTAGAGAAAAGCAGGGTATAAAAACCAACAGCAAAAGAGGGATTTGCAGGGCAGAGGATGTAGGGATGGTTTTGAAAGGGGATTAGATAGATTCACAGAGGAGAGGCCTGTCACTGGCTGCTAAGCACAATGACTACAGGGAACCACGACATTCGGAGACCGTCAGCCTCTGAATAACAGTGCCAGGAGGCAACATCAGGGGAAGGCCTCGGCCCCTGCGCCCCCTGTGTGTTCACCCTTTAGAGCAATTATGTGAGACAGGATGCTGGACTAGATGGACGACTGGTCTAATCCAGCATGGTTTTTCCTGGGGATAATACATTTAAGGTGACATCAGGGGAAGGCCTCAGCCTCCAGAGGAACTGGCTGACCACTGTGCGAGCTAGGATGCTGGACTAGATAGACCACTGGTCTGGTCCAGCAGGGCTCTTCCTATGTTCTCATCAGGGGAAGGCCTCAGCCTCTCTGCCCTGTTTGTTGGCCCTCCAGGGGAACTGGTTGGCCACTGTGTGAGACAGGACGCTGGACTACACGGACCACAGATCTAATCCAGCAGGGCTATTCTTGAGACTAACAGATTTAAGGTATCATCAGGGGTAGGCCTCAGCCTCCAGGGGAACTGACTGGCCACTGCGTGAGACAGGATGCTGGACTAGATGGACCACTAGTCTGGTCCAGCAGGGCTCTTCCTATGTTCTTCTCAGGGGAAGGCTCTGTGCCCTGTTGTTGGCCTTCCAGAGGAACTGGCTGGCCACTTTATGAGACGTGGTGCTGGACTAGATGGACCCTCACTGGGTCTGGTCCAGCAGGGCTCTTCTCACGTCCTCACCTTCTGACCGCCTGTCTTCTCCCCCCCCCCCCCCCGCCCCAGATGTCGTTTTCTTCATTTACCTCTACCAGCGGTGGATCTACCGGGTGGATCTGACCCGCGTCAACGAGTTCGGGATCAGCGGGGAGGCACAAGCCTCTCGGACGACGCAAAGCACGGCCCAGCAAGACGGCGTCCCGGCGCTGCCGGCCAGCGGCCCCCAGGGCGCCATCACGGAAGGGCCGGCTGCCGGAGCCTCCCTGGCGGCGACAGAGGGAGTGGCCAGTCAGGATCCCGCGGCAGGCTTGCCGGACGGCGACCTCCAAGCGCCGCCCCCGAAAACAGCGGAGGAGAAGAAGAAAGATTAACCGGCTCTAACTTTTATTTTTAAAAAATTCCCTCACTTGACTCTCTCACAGTTGGATAATGGACAGATGGCAAAGGGGTGGGGCTGGGCGGGAAGCGGCCAGAGGGGGGCCAAGTCGCTGCGGTCCACCTGGGGCCAAAGCTTTTTATTTTATATGCCAGTAAACTTGTGGGAGGGGGGGGGATTGTCAAGATGAGGGGGGAAGAGAGAGAGAAAGCTTGCGCCCGAGAGGTTGATAAAGAGTGCAGCGCGACAAGCCGTATTCCCTGGGAGAGAGAAACCCCGCCCCGCCCACACCTCCGTTAAGTCTCTGTGTTGAAAAGCAAAAACTCCGCCAGTAATAATTGTGATCTCCATTCCATCGTGCAGGTATTTAGGACACTCGTCATTTACGGAGCTCTTCTCCGAGCTGTGCGTCTCTCCGTTCCATAAAGAGAGCTCGTTCTCAGAACAGGAAAACAAAACAACCCCCCCCCCCACCCCCCCGACCACAGAAGTATCGTTTCTCATCATTACATCCTAATACGGACTTTGGATTTAATAAATTCATGTGGGTGTTTAAGTTAAAAAAGAAAAGCAAAAGTCCGCTGGCCCCTGCTTCTGCTTCTTCTTTTTCCTCCCGTTTCCTCTCGCCAGGCTCGAGACCTGAACATCTGGGCTCTGGGAGGAAGGCTCGGCTGGCTGGCTTCTTGAAAAAGCAAGGTTTTGTGTCTCGTGGAAAAGCAAGGGTTTTTTCCCTCAACGGTTGCCAGACGGCATTGTGTTCTGTCCTGCGGGGCAGAGAGTCCTGACCCGGCTGCCAAAACATCTGCCTTGGTTTTAGTATAAGAAAAGGTTCTGTGTTCTCGCTTCGCGGGATGGAGCTGCCTTATACTGAATCTGGCCCTCGGTTCATCAAGGGCAGGATGGTCTACTCGGACCGGCAGCGGCTCTCCAGGATCTCAGGCTGAGGACTTCCCCATCCCCTCCTGCCTGGTCCTTTGAACTGGAGATGCCGGGGATCGAACCTGGGACCTTCTGCATGCCAAGCAGAGGCTCTGCCACTGAGCCACAGCCCCCCTTCATGGCTCTCCAGGGACCTCTCAAGCAGAGGTCTTTCACATAACCTCCTACCTGGTCATTTTAACTGGAGATGCTGGGAATCAAACCTGGGACCTTCTGTACGCCAAGCAGAGGCTCTACCACTGAGCCACGGCCTCCTCCTTCTAGGGCTGGTGCCATATGTTCCTTTGGTCATTTTTAAGGCCCTCTTCCTGTGTTTCTTCCGGCTCCACGACATCCTTTTTGCAGGGGACATGGAATCAATGCTCCCTCTAAGCTGTGTGGCCTTGTGAGCAAAAATTCTACTTTGTGAGCTCCTGGCCTTAAAGTTGTGAGCGAGGGATCAGGCCACTGCATAAATTAGTTTGCTCTGGAGCCGTCCTTCCTGAGCTAAGACAAGAATGTGTGAGCTGGAGGCTAAAAAACTGAGCTAGCTCGCACTAACTCATCTTAGAGGGAACACTGGACATGGTCCTCAGAATCGTACATGGTGCTCCGAACCCAAATGGTCCTCTGATGGACAGTGTGTTAACGTGCTGTGTTTGTGTCGGGCAATATGGGAGAGCCCCCCCCCCCCCCGCTTTATGCTGTAGTGTGGGGCACCCCCAGTGCTTGGGTGTGTGACCCATACAAAAGGGGAATCGTTTCCACTCATCGGTGCTATCAAGAGAAACGTCTGTGTGTGGGGGGGGGGAGGGCTGCAGCAATCACGCCCTTCCAGGCGCTAAGCTCCGTCCCAGGATACCAGATTCTCCTAGCCTCGGCTTTCTCACCAGTCACCACCATATGCTATGCGTCAGAATCCTGGTGCCAGAGGCAGGAGGGGGCCAAGTCTCCACCCCTCCCTGTGCCAGTCTCCAGTCCCTCCAGAACCAGCCCAACCCAGGATTAAAATAGCTGCCTCGGTCACAGGCTTGACGTTAAAAAGGCAGGAGATTTTTTTTCTTCTTTTTTGGTGTAGCCAGTTTAGTGGTTAAGTGCACGGGCTCTAATCTGGGAGAGCCGGGTTTGATTCCCCACTCCTCCACTTGCACCTGCTGGATGACCTTGGGCAAGCCGTAGTTCTGACACAGCTGTTCTTGAAAAAGAGCAGTCCTTGAAAGAGCTCTCTCGGCCGCACCTACATCACAGGGTGTCCGTTGTGGGGAGGGGAAGGGAAAGGAGTTTGTAAGCAGCTTTGAGACTACCTTGGGTAGTGAAGGGCGGGGTATAAATCCAATCTCTTCTCCTTTTTTGCCGCTGTTAATAGCAGCGGTCATGCCTGAGGAATGTGCGCCACAACAGCTTTTCCTTGCGCGGTTCAGTGCGCCAGGGCTGGGCTGTCTCTCCAGCTTTGGCTCAGGAAAGCGCACTTCGTGGGAGCGCTCTCCTCGCTGCACGCCTGGCCTGGCACAGGGATCACTCTTAACAGCCTCGAGGAGAGCACAGGAGGATGTGCCCTCCTCCACCCACCTCTCCCATTCCTGGGGAAAGCACGGACTCCATAACAGCTGACAGTTGTCTCGGCTGCACTTGTCGGCCCCGGGTTCCAAGTCCCAAACAGCGCTGCCCTGCCCCAGGCTGCAGATCAAACAAAGGCGTGTTTTTATTTCCTGGGGTTGCATCATTCCAGTCACCCACCAAGGAGCGGCAGAGCCAGCCCTGCCAGAAATCTTGCCAGTTTGACAAGCCCAGTAAGGCTGTGACCGGAGCACCGACAATCGCGTCTGCCGAGATACCGCCGAGCCTGTTGAGAAAGGGAAGTGACATCAGCCGAGACAATCGGCCTGCAGAGCTTTGGCCAAGCCAGCACAGAGTCTTGAGTGCTTCACCACGAGCCGTCACTGTGTTTGCGACGTGAAGAGCAGAGATTCCCAACAGGGTGCCTGTGGGCGCCATGATGCCCACCAAGTGTTCTAGGGGCAATGAAAGGGGCTCTTGCCCAGCAGGGCTTTAAAGTACCCCATTGGGCTTCCTGTGAGGGTGGGGCTGATGTAGTGGTTAAGTGTGTGGGCCGTACAGTGTGGATTTGCTACAGTACTAAAATGTCGCCACCAGGGGGTGCCCTGGTAATCATGGGAATCGCGACCGCAATGGAGAACCAAGGAAGGAATCAAAGTTACGGCCTGCCGTTTTTTCTCCGCCTTCACCAGAGCCACGAAAAGCCCTTCGGCCAGCATCTTGTCCTACAGTTATCCTCACTCTCCCATCATGCTTGATGAGTGGACTTGGACCAGTCACGCTCAGCCTAGCCTACCTTGTAGGGTAGTTGTGAGGGTATAATGAAGGAAGGGAGAGCTGCTTCCCCTGCCCTAAGATCCTTGGATGAAGGACAGGATATAAATAAAACACGTAAACTTTTATGCCTGGGATAAGAGTCTGTATTGAGGAAGGGCTTGTGGGTTTGTTCCAGAATGGATCTGGCTCCGGAATCTCACTGTTTAGGAATCCAGGACTGAGGCTGAGGAGAAGAAGGAGAGATTGGATTTATGCCCCGTCCTTCACTACCTGAAGGAGTCTCAGAGCGGCTTACAAACTCCTTTCCCTCCCTCTCCCCACAACAGGCACCCTGTGAGGCGGGTGGGGCTGAGAGAGCTCTGACAGAAAAGGCTCTTTTTCAAGGACAGCTGTGCCAGAACTACAGCTTGCCCAAGGCCATCCAGCAGGTGCAAGTGGAGGAGTGGGGAATCAAACCCGGCTCTCCCAGATTAGAGCCCGTGCACTACCTTCATGGAGGGGTGAAAATTCGGTCTGAATCGAACTGGCAAATCCATTCCCCAGACAATCTCCTTACCACCATTTCCCTAAAGAGCCCAGAATATGTTCCCTTCCCTCCTAATCTGGGAAAACCGGATTTGATTCCCTGCTCCGCCACATGCAGCCAGCAGGGTGATCTTGGGTCAGTCACAGTTCTCTCAGAGCTCTCTCAGCCCCACCTACCTCCCAGGGGAGGGGAAAGGAAAGGAGATAGTAAGCTGTACTGGGACTCCTTCAGGTAGTGAAGGGCAGGGTATAAATCCAATCCTTTCTTCTTCTAGGGTTGCCAGCTCTTGGCTGGGAAATACCTGGAGATTTTGGGGGTGGAGCCTGAGGAGGGTGGGGTTTGGGGAGGGGAGGGGAGGGACCTCAGCAGGGCCTAATGCCATAGAGTCCGCCTTCCAAAACAGCCATTTCCCCAAGGGAGCTGATCTCTGCCACCCAGAGAGCAACTGTAATCCTAGGAGATCTCCAGCCACCACCTGGAGGCTGGCGACCCGATCCTCAGCCTTCTCTGTTCCTCCTACGCAACAGAGAGATGTAGCAACCAGGGCAGGCTGTGCTCTTCTTATCTCCACTGCCTCAAGTAAATCTCTCTGTCCTTGGTGGTGGAACCTCTCGGGTTTGCTGTATCAGTTCTGCTCCCACTCCCACCGGCCAAATGCCCTTGCTGTTTCTGATGCGTTAGCGTTTTCAGAAAAGCAGGGTAAAGGTCTAAGATCTCTTGGGATTCTCCCAACATATGCCTAGTTGGAGCAGGAAGGGAAGGGGCAACGGAGAGCAGGGATTTGGTTCAGTTATTTAAATAACGCGATCGAGTGCTCCTCTTCTTCTCAAGTTAAAACGCTGAGCTGCAGACCGGAAGGTCAGTAGCTCGGCAATTTGAGACCCGAGTGCCGCGGGACAGAGCGAGCTCCCGTCTCTGGCCCCAGCTCCTGCCAACCTAGCCGTTCAAAAGCAAGAAATTGCAAGGAGATAAATGCGTACCGCTTCAGTAGGAAGGTAACAGCGTTCCACGTGCCTCGGCATTTAGTCACGCCGGCCACATGACCATGGAGAAGTCCTCGGATAGCGCTGGCTCTTCGGCTTGGAGACGGAGATGAGCAATGCAACCCTAGTGTCAAATTCAACGGGATTTCAAGCAAGGGAAACCTTTACCTTTACTTCGCTACCCAAAGGAGTCTCTGAGCGGCTTACAGTGTCCTTTCCCCTCCCCTCCTCTCCCCTCAAAGGGCACCCTGTGAGGTAGGTGGGGCTGAGAGAGCTCTTTCCAGAACTGCCCTTGAGAGAACAGCTCTGAGAAGAACTTGTGACTGACCCAAGGTCACACCAGCAGCTGCATGTGGAGGAGTGGGGGATCAAACTCCGATTCTCCCAGATGAGAGTCCTCGCTCTTAACCACTACACCAAACTGGCTCTCAAGGGGCTGTAATGCCACAGAGCCGTCCTTCCAAAGTGGAGGGCTGCCTGAAGCAAGCTGAACTGAATCCCAGGGGACTTGGCTGGTACCACAGGGGCAGTTTGGTTCACACCTGAGCGCCAGCAACAATAACAATGGTTGCAGACGTGTCTCATAGGATTGCCAGCCCCCAAGGGGGGCCTGGGGATCTCCAGCTTTTACAACTGATAGCTGACAGAGATCAGCTCCCCTGGAGAAAATGGCTGCTTTGAAGGGTGGACTCTGTGGCATTGTACCATGCTGAGGCCCCTCCCCTCCCCAAACCCCGCCCTCTCCTGGATCCACCCCCAAAGTCTCCAGGTATTTTCCAACCCAGAGCTGGCAACCTTGGTGCCTGATGAAAGCCATCCTTGCCACATCTTGGGGCCGACTTGGTGGCGCCAGTGCCAAGGTTGCCGAGTCTGGTTTAGGAAGTTCCTGGAGATCTGGAAGTGGGGCTGAGGAGGGAACCTAGAAGGGGTACATTGCCACACAGTCCACCCTCCAAAGCATCCGTTTCCTCCAGGGGAACTGATCTCTGTCGTCTGCAGATCGGTTGAAATTCCAGGGGATCTTCAGGCTCCACCTGGAGGTGGGCGACTCCAGACGCCACAGGGGTCCCTTAAACTCGGCTTCTCTTGACATCCTGGCCTACTTCCTCTCCTGCGACTCGGCCTAAGTATGTGAAGAAAACTAACACAAAACTTGCCTCTCTTTACTAGGTTGGCCAGCTCTGGGTTGTGAAATACCTGGAGATTTTGGGGGTGGAGCCTGGGGAAGCATCCACTTTCTCCAGGGGGAACTGATCTCTGTAGTCTGGAGATGAGCTGTAATCCTGGGGGATCCCCAGGCCCCACCTGGATGCTGGCATCCCTACCTCTCCCCAGTCCTAAATCTGAGACTGTAAGCTCCTTAGGGCAGAGACCTGTGACGCACACAGATGTGCTGCATCCGTCAGTAACTAATAACAACTCTTAATGTTTTGCTCTCCCTGGGTCCCCCCTTTTCTAGCAGGGCTGAGAGGCCCAGTGGACGGGGTCCCACGGGACAGAGTCAGGAATGTGCCACTTCCGGATTGGAGGAGGAGCGCAGGAGAGGTTTTGTTTGGCCAGGCTTTCTCCCATAAACAGGATTTATTCCCGGCTCAGCCCCTGTCATGGAAGCTACTTGGCCCGTTCCTCCAGGGACGGCTGGAATGTGAGGAATGGGGTCTGCCTGCATTGGAGGGCTTCTTTTCTCCCACCCACCCAAGAAGAGGTTGGGAGGGGAGGGGGAAGAAGCCAAATCCAGCTTCTGAACTTAACGCGAAAGAAGATTCCTGCGGCATCTTTAAGGAGGAGGGGAGCTTTATCAGCAGCTACTGGCCGTGGTGACTGAGGGGAACCTCCACATTCAGAGGCACTAAACCTCCGAATCCGAGAGCCAGGAGACAACAACAGGGGAAGGCCTCCAGAGGAACTGGTTGGCCAATGTCTGAAACGGGATGCTGGACTAGACGGACCACTGGGCTCTTCTTATGTTCTTATTGGGGGGAAAGGCTTCGGCCTAGGGTTGCCAAGTCCGGGTTGGAAAATACCTGGGGACTTTGGGGGTGGAGCCAGGAGAAGGGGGGGTTGGGGAGGGGAGGGGCCTCAGCATGGTGCAGTGCCATAGAGTCCACCTTTCAAAGCAGCCATTTTCTCCAGGGGAGCTGATCTCTGTCAGCTGGGGATCAGTTGTAAAAGCGGGAGATCCCCAGGCCCCACCTGGAGGCTGGCAGCCCTACTTCGGCCTCTGTGCCCTATTGGTAGACCTCCAGAGGAACTGGTTGTCCACTGTGAGAGAAAGGATGCTGGACTGGATGGACCACTGGTCTGATCCAGCAGGGCTCTTCTTACGTTCTAATGAAGGCCTCGGCCTCTCTGCCCTGTCATTGGCCCTCCAGAACAACTGTTTGGCCACTGACTATGTGAGACAGGATGCTGGACAAGATGGGCCACTGGTCTGATCCAGCAGGGCTCTTCTGATGTTCTTATAGATGGATTCATGAGGAGAAACCTTATCAGTGGCTACTAGCCATGGTGACTGAGGGGAACCTCCACATTCAGAGGCACTAATCCTCTGAATATCAGTGACAGAAGGCAACATCAGGGGAAGGCCTCGGCCTCCATGCCCTGTTGTTGGCCATCCGGAGGAACTGGCTGGCTGCTGTGTGAGACAGGATGCTAGACTAGAGGGACCACCAGTCTGATCCAGCAAAGCTTTAAAGGCTTTTTTTACCACAAAAATGTCTGCAGGCTTGAGGCTGCTTCCTCAGATGTGATGAATCTACGCTTGAATTTGCTGCCTCTGGGCTTGTCTGGAAAATCTTACGGCGTGATCAATATTTGCCTTTAAGGTGGGGCCGCCAAGCTCCAGGTGGGGCCTGGAGATCCCCCAGAATTACAACTGATCTCCAGATAACAGAGATCAGTTCCCCTGGAGAAAATGGCTACTCTTGGAAGGTGGACTCTCATGTCATTACACCCCACTGAAGTTTCTCCCCTCCCCGAACCCTGCCCTCCCCAGGCTCCACTCTCAAATCTCTAGGAATTTCCCAACCGGGAATTGGCAACCCAAGTTTTCATGGGACTCTTTTTGTTGATTCTGTAGATGAATATGACAACCCCATTAGATTAACTGAAAATTAGGATTGCCAGCTCCAAGTTAGGAAACTCCTGGAGATATGGGGCGGGGTGGAGCCTGGAGAGGGCAAGATTTGGGGAGGGGGGGACCTCAGCAGGGCGTAATGTCAGAGAGGCCGCCTTCCAAAGCAGCCATTTTCTCCAGGGGAACTGATCTCTCGAGTCATCTGGAGTCTAGTTGGAATCCTCAGAGATCTCCAGGCTTCACCTGGAGGTTGGCAATGGTGATCCAGGCACCCCACACCCTTTCTTCTGATACAAAGACCAGCCCTTTTCTTGAAGCTCTTAGACAGGACAGATCTGATCAGACCAGCAGGCCTGGCCAGTCTCCCGGGAATCCAGATTTGAATGGACCAGGTTTAGAAAGGAAACAGTTCTGCTCACAGACTGTTGGAGAGGGAGAGGGGGAATTTACGGGACTCAGGGTAGGGGAACCTAATCTTATTTGCTTTTGGTATTCTCCAGTCAGAGATAAGGCCTGTTAATCTCTTGCAGCCAGATCAAGGAGGCGGAATCTTGTGTCTCCTGAAAGATTAACACGTTTTTTATCCCCGGGCCTGAGCATCGTAGGGTCGGAGCTCACTTCATTGAGTGCGTGGAGTGCGTTCTCAGATTGCAGGCATGCGTGTATGTCTTCTGGAAGGGAAAAGTTGTAAGCAGAAGAGTCAGATGGCTGTGGCGTGTCAGGAATAAAGGGTGTGACTGTGATGGTAAAAGTAGTCCCAAAAAAAGGACAGTTAGCCCTAGATGGACTCTTCTTGTTGAGAATTGCATTTTCCAGAATTACATCACACCCTGAACTTCCTGCGTTTCATGACCCCTTGACCCTGCTGCCATTTGCACTTTTCATAATCTTGATTGTGTATGTATGTGTATATATATATGCATATACCAACTGACGGTCCACCTCATGCATCGGAGGAAGTGGACTCCGCCCTACAGAAACTTAAGGTTGCGTAAGAACGCATTTGTCCTTCTGGTGCCAGGAGCACACTTGCGTTTGTTTATCCTGCCTTAGCATTTTATCTGTCCTCTCCCTGTTTTTCTCCCATCTTGATCAGCTTCGCCTCGAGTGACAGAGTTCTTTCACAAGATGTGGTGTGGTTTGACCAACCAGTGAAATGCGAAGAGAAAATGAAGATGCGGATCAGGCGTGATCACTGAGCCGTTCTAAGGATGGGATAAAAAAGGGAGGCAGGAGAGAAGATAGGAAGATTGTCTTGGGAACATCACATTTTTCAAGCAAAAAAAAAAAGTCAGTTGACATAAGCTTTGCAAGAGTTCAGCTGCAGGCAAAGTTGCAAGTGGTCAGCTGCAGGCAATATCATTTTCTGTAAAGGAGTTTCCCACGTCTGGAGCAGCCTGTCTGTAGGTTAGCAGTTGTTCTTCTGCAGGGAGGGGAAAAATCATTTTGTATGTGCAAAGGAATATTTTGAATGTTCATCTACTGCTCGAACTTTTTTGCGTTTTTTAAAGACTTAGAATCTCTTGCCAGTTTGGTGTGGTGGTAAGGAGCACGGACTCTGATCTGGGAGAACCGGCTTTGATTCTCCACTCCCTTGCATGCAGCTGCTAGTGTGACCTTGGGTCGGTCGCAACTTCTCTCAGGAGCAGTCCTCGAAAGAGCTCTCTCAGCTCAGCCCCACTTACCTCACAGGGTGTTTGTTGTAGGGAGGGGAAGGGAAAGGAGACTGTAAATTAATTCAAGGTGGTCAGCCATGTTGGTCTGAAGCTGTCAAACAAATTTAGAGTCCAGTGGCACATTTCAGATCAACAAAGGTTTATTCAAGGTATGAGCTTTCCTGTGCATGCACATTTTTTCCAGTTTTCAGTTGGTATAATTGGTGTAGTTCAGCCCATTTGGTGTAGTGGTTAGGAGCATGGACTCTAATCTGGGAGAACCGGGTTTGATTCCCCACTCCTCCATGTGCAGCTGCTGGTGTTACCTTGGGCCAGTCACAAGATCTCTCAGAGCTGTTCTCTCAAGGGCAGTCCCCGAAAGAGCTCTCTCAGCCACACCACCCTCACAGATTGTAAGCCACTCTGAGACTTTGAGTGAAGGGTGGGGCATAAAGAGAAGAAGAAGAAGAGATTGGATTTATATCCCGCCCTTCACTCAAGAGTCTCAGAGCGGCTTACAAACTCCTTTTCCCTTCCCCTCCCCACAACAGACACCCTGTGAGGTAGGTGGGGCTGAGAGAGCTTTTTCCCAAGCTGTCCTTGAGGGAACAGCTGGTACAGAGCTATGGCTTGCCCAAGGTCATCCAGCCAGGTGCAAGTGGAGGAGTGGGGAATCAAACCCGGTTCTCCCAGATTAGAGTCCGCGCACTTAACCACTACACCAAACTGGCTCTAAATCCAATCTCTTCTTCTCTTCTTTTTCTTAAAGGTGCCACTGGACTCTAAATTTGTTCTGCCCCTAAATTAAGTGGCTGAGTCCTCCATCCCTGCATCTCCAGACTGGGAAGCTTTTACTCCTGAGAAGTTTTAGGACGCTGTTCACTTTGCATTGGAATGTTTGCAAGCCGCTGGGGGGCTTGGAGGTGTTTGAGAATCCCCCCCCCCCAAAAAAAATAAATCCACACAAAGCCTCCATACATACTATCAAGCAGTTTCTAAATCTGGCCAGTTTTGGCCATCAGATCGGTTTCCTGGTTCACCCTTCATGATGGGTAATGGTTAACTCACTACACAATCTCAGGCAGCTGAGGTAAACAAGCCGGCCTAGCAGAGATCACCCCACACACACACACACACACACAAACAATGGGGCGCATGAAAGCCCCTTTCTCATATAGATAGTTTCTGGTGGGTGGCCGTGTTGTTCCGAAGCAGCAGAACAAAGTTTGAGTCCAGGGGCACCTTGAAGACCAACAAAGTTTTATTCAGGGCATAAGCTTTCCTGTGCAGGCAGACTTCAGCAGCATGGGTTTTGTTTATTGGCTGCCCGGCGAGAAAAGAGACACTGATAGTAGCAGAGAAGTTGCATTTGGGGGCAGAAGTCCAGGGCCCACATACTTGGGTTGCGTAGGGTTGATAGGGTCCCGTTCCCCCCCCCCCCCACGGTGGGGGATGGGGGTGAGGACTGCCAGATCCAGGTTGGGAGGAGGAGAAAAAAGAGGAGGGGGTGGAGCAGACATGTTGGATTTATACCCTGACCTTCACTCGGAGTCTCAGAGGGGCTTACAATCAGTGTTCCCTCTAAGCTGAGTGAGTGTGAGCCAGCTCACAGTTTTTTAGCCTCCGGCTCACACATTTTTTTGTCTTCGCTCAGGAAGGATGGCTCCAGGGCAAACCAATGGATGCAGCGGCCAAAATCGCTCACTCACAACTTTCAGGTCAGTAGCAAACAAAGTAGAATTTTTGCTCACGAGACTCCACAGCTTAGAGAGAGCACTGCTTGCAATTTACCTTCCCTTCCCCTCCCCACAACAGGCACCCTGTTAGTTAAGTGGGGCTGAGAGAGCTCTTTTGAGGACTGCCCGTGAGAGAACACCTCTGAGAGAACTTGTGACTGGCCCAAGGTCACCCAGCAGCTGAATGCGGAAGAGTGGGGAATCAAACCCAGTTCTCCCAGGTTAGAGTCTGCGCCCATAACCACTGCACCAAAGTGGGGGTGGAGCCTGGAGAGGACAGGGACCTCAGCTGGTTACAATGCCACAGAGTCCACCCTCCAAAGCATCCATTTTCTCTAGGGGAGCTGATCTCTATAGTCTGGAGATGAGCTGTAATGCCTGGAGATCTCCAGGTTCTACCTGGAGGCTGGCATCCCTAAGGGACCTGGAGTTCTCCTATAATTACAACTGATCTCCAGGTGACAGAGATCAGATCCCCCAGAGAAAAATGGCAGCTTTGGAGGGTGGATGTTACAGCATCACCTTCCTCTCTCCAAACTCTGCTTTCCACGTGCTCCATCCCCAAACCTCCAGGAGTTTCCCAGCATGGAGTTGGCAAGCCTACAGACATACTCAGAAGAGAGCAGGGGTACAAAGGTAAACTGTAGCTGCACATTTGAAGCGTGTTACTATCTGAAGCACCCCCAGAGGCCATTACATACATATTCTAAAATTATCTAACCATGCCTAGGGTTTCCAGTTCCAGGTTGGGTAATACCTGGAAATTTGGGGGGCGGGGACTCTGGGGAGGTTGGGGTTTGGGGACGGGAGTGCCCTTAGTGAGGTATAATGTCCACCTTCCAAAGTGCTACAAAAAATTAACAAATGGCTGAGAGTAAGACGCAAAATATAGTTTCTATTATATTACATACACAAATAACACACGTATCATTTACAATACACAATCAAGAAGTACTAACTATACAGTTTATAACCTAACTAATTATTTGCTCATTAGTTCCAGGAGCAAAAAGCTTCACCACTTAAAAGGAAACTTCAATGTAAAATAGGTAAGTACTAACTATATATCTAATAACTAACTACCAGTTTTTCCAAAAAAATGCTTCAAAACAGCTGCGTCATTCTGCTCCTGGAACTGAGCTCTTGTGATTGTAGCTGTTTTGAAGCATTCTGCTCCTGGAATTACGAAAAATTGGTAGGTAGTTCTTAGTCGTATAGAAAATAATTAGTTAGGTTGCAAACTGTATAGTTAGTACTTCCTTCTTGATTGTGTGTTGTAAATGATACTTGTGTTATTTGGGTATGTAATATAATGCAAACTATATCTAGCGTCTTCCTCTCTTGCCATTTGCTAATTTTTGTAGCTGTTATTAGCTGAGGGGTCTCTAATTGTTTCTTCCCCTTCCAAAGTGGCCGTTTTCTCTAGGGTAACTGATCCATCTCCTGGAGAGAAGTTGTAATCCCAAAAGATCTCCAGCTGCCACCTAGAGTTTGGCAACCCTATGTAATGCCACTGAAGCAAAGCATTTTGGGGGGGGGGGGGGAGGGGAAGTATAGCCAGTGGAGAAATGTGGCCTAGTAGGATCGTGATGGATAAAAACGTCCCACCTTCTCTGCAGCCATGCCGGGAAGAAGCCACATCCAAGAGTCTGAACGGTTAAACAGGGACCTGGGATTCCTCATATCCTTATATAGATCTTTAGTTGCAGCTGCACTTGGAATCCCGAGTTCAGTCCTGGTTGCTGTCTCTAAAAAAGCCTCTCGCGGTGCTGGGAAGAGCATAGAGAAAGGGGACCTGAAATGTATACGGGGGTTCAAGCGATTCCTGGGGTTGCCGGGTCCCACCGGCCTCTGGCAAAGAAGGGGAGTTAGAGTTGCCAGATTCAGGCTGGGAAACTCCTGGAGATTTCGAGATGGAGGATGGAGGATGGAGACCTCAGTGGGGTACTGTGCTGTAGAGCCCACCCTCCAAAGCATCTGTTTTATGCAGGGGTCCACACCTCTGGGGATGAGGGGGACCTCCACATTCAGAGGCACTAATCCTCCGGATCCCAGAGCCATGAGGCAACATCAGGGGAAGGCCTCGGCCTCTGCGCCCTGTTGTTGGTCCTCCAGAGGAACTGGTCAGCCCCTGTATGAGACAGGATGCTGGACAAGATAGACCCCCTGGTCTGATCCAGCAGGGCACTTCTAATGTTCTTATGAAGGCCTTGGCCTCTGTGCCCTGTTGTTGGCCCTCCAGAGGAACTGGTTGGTCATTGTGTGAGAAAGGATGGTGGACTAGATGAACCACTGGTCTGATCCAGCAGGGCTCTTCTGATGTTCTTATGAAGGCCTTGGCCTCTGTGCCCTGTTGTTGGCCCTCCAGAGGAACTGGTTGGTCATTGTGTGAGAAAGGATGGTGGACTAGATGAACCACTGGTCTGATCCAGCAGGGCTCTTCTGATGTTCTTATGAAGGCCTTGGCCTCTGTGCCCTGTTGTTGGCCCTCCAGAGGAACTGGTTGGTCATTGTGTGAGACAGGATGGTGGACTAGATGAACCACTGGTCTGATCCAGCAGGGCTCTTCTGATGTTCTTATGAAGCCTCGGACCCTCTGCCCTGTTGTTGGCCCTCCAGAGGAACTGGTTGGCCACTGTGTGAGATGGGATGCTGGACTAGATGGACCACTGGTCTGATCCAGCAGGGCTCTTCTTAGATTTGTATGAGCTGTAATTCTAGGGATCCCCGGGTCCCACCTGGAGGCTGCTGTTCCTAGCTTCCTGTGAGGAAAGGCTTAGGAGTTTGGGTTTTACTGAAGTTTAGAGGAGGAGCAAGTGGAGGAGGAGGAGATTGGATTCATACCCCACCCTTCACTACCCGAAGGCGTCTCAGAGCGGCTTACGATCTCCTTTCCCTTCCCCTCCGCACAGCAGACACCCTGTGAGGTAGGTGGGGCTGAGAGAGCTCTTTTGTGGACTGCCCTTGAGAGAACAGCTCTGAAAGAACTTGTGACTGACTCAAGGTCACACCAGCAGCTGAATGTGGAGGAGTGGGGAATCAAACCTGGTTCTCCCAGATTAGAGTCCATGCTCCTAACCACTACCCCATACTGGCTCTCAACAGGTGACTAATGGGAGGGGGACATAATGAGGATTGTAAAATTATGCATGGGATAGAGAAAGTGGATAGAGAGAGCTTCTTCCTCTCTCTCTCCCGTAGTATTGGCATTTGCAGGCACCCAGCTGAGCTTGTAGTGGATTCAGGACAGACAAAGAAAGGGCTAGTTCATTTGAGGACTAAGGATCCTGTGGAATTCACAGCCACATGACGTTAGAGATGGCTGGTGGCTTTAATCTAATCAGCTCTCGGAAGTTAAGCAGGGTCAGCCCTGGCTAGTATTGGGACAGGCAACCACCAAGGAAGTCCAGGGTCGTGACGCAGAGGCAGGCAACGGCAAACCGCCTCTGAACGTCTCTCGCCTCGAAAAGCCAGAAATCAGCTGCGACTTGCCGGCACTTTTCACCGCCAGATAAAGTCACAACTGATAAGTCCGTAAGCAGAGCCTCCATATTCAGAGGCAGTAAGCTGTGCTGAGTGGGAGACTTTGGCCTTGGTGCTGCTGTTAATGGGCTTCCCGCCACGTCCAGTTGGCCACGGTGAGAAGTGGATGCTGGACTCCTGCTGGCCACGGCGAGAAGTGGATGCTGGAAACATTAATAACAGCTAATGGGTCACTAACTCAAGTTTATGGATTCTGTGATCCAGAACGTGTCAAGCGTGTTTCTTTACCATCACATTTGATCTCTCTTAAGAATTCTCGGCGTGCCACTAAGTTGGTTTCAGCTGTAGGGACTATACAAAGGGGGGATTTCTTTTTTCCTTCTCTGTTTGCCCTGCAGACTTTTACGACCTCCTTTGCCGTGATTTGTTTGTATTAGAATTATAATTGGTTAAAGGAAAACGGCTACTGATGCCTGCCTATTCGGCTTCGTGTCGTAGGGTGACAGCCGCTGTGTTCTTAAGGCTATTTAATGAACGGTCGTATTGTTTTGTCAGTTACGGATATTTGTAAGAACCGTCTGGGACCCGACAAAGGAGGTATAAAAACGTCTTAAAATTTTTTTTAAAGGAGGAAATAGGGCACTGTTGAACTGGGATTAGGAGGATGAGTTCATCGGGGATATCTTTCGCTGCTGGCTGAAAGTGGATAGAGATAATTTTCTCTCTCTCTCCCTTAGTACTGGCGTGTGCACACTCCCAGCTGAGCCCATAAGAACATAAGAGAAGCCAAAGTTGGATCAGGCCAGTGGCCCACCCAGTCCAACACTCTCTGTCACACAGTGGCCAAAAACACCAGGTGCCCTCAGGAGGTCCAGCAGTGGGGCCAGGACACTAGAAGCCCTCCCACTGTTGCCCCCCCCAGCACCAAGAAGACAGAGCATCCCTTGCCCCAGACTGAGAGTTCCTATCTATACCTTGTGGCTCATAGCCCCTGATGGACCTCTGCTCCAGATGTTGATCCAATTCCCTCTTGAAGCCGTCCATGCTTGTAGCCGCCACCCCCTGCTGTGGCAGTGAATTCCATGTGTTAATCACTCTTTGGGTGAAGAAGGACCTCCTTTTATCTGTGGATTCAGGACAGACAGAAGGAAGGACTAGTTCATTTGAGGACTCAGGATTCTGTGGAATTCACAGCCACATGACGGTTAGGGACAGCCGGTGGATCGGTTGGCTTTAATTTAATCAGATCTCGGAAGCTAAGCAGGGTTGGCCCTGGCTCCTCTTGGGATGGGCGACCCCCAAGGAAATCCAGGGTCGTGACGCAGAGGCAGGCAACAGCAAAGGTCTCTTACGTGGGGATTCAAACCTTAGTCTGACGCTCTCTAACCACTATGCCACACCGGTTCTCATTACTATCAAATCCTTAAACTCAGGAGCACCTCTGTGGAATCTCACTGCAGATTTCCCCTCTCCTAGCCGTCGGCTTCCTCCTCTGCCACCGACAGATCCCCGGGACTTGTCCAACTCCCTTTGCCTCCGCCGCCCGAAGGCGCACCCTCTCCCTTTCCAAGCGGACGCCTTCGTGACTCCGTTGCAGCAACATCTTTGTCCAGACAACGCCTGAGTTCCTCCGGCTGGGTGTGTATCTGAGCGGGGCATGTAACTTTAAGAGAAATCTCTCGCTCCCGCTTTTCTCTCCTCCGTGCCTCTCCTCCCATTAACCCTGCTGGGGCCGGGTGGAATTTTCACACCCCGTCCCCTCGGTCCTCCTCCTCCTCCTCCTCCCTTCTCTCCCACCCCACCCCGGTGCGACTCCCACGCCTCTTTCTCCAAGCAAAACACTTTTTTTGGAACAGTGTGTGGGAGTGGGTGAGTCAGGGGCAGAGAGAAAAGGGAAGGCGACTTTCCCCCTGCGCGCGCGCTCTTTCCCCCTCTCTCTCTTCGCCTTTCTCCGGCTTTGCGGAGAAGTCAGCGTTTTCTGTGGAAACCGAGAACGCGCCAGAGAAGCTGCGCGTGAGGAAGTGCTTTTATGCCAGACAGCGACATATATTCGCCCGGGCTTGTTTTTTTGGAGACCAGAGTGAAGAGGGAGGCGGACGGGTCAGGTGCAGCTCTGGAAGAAAGCGGAGGGGGGAGGAAGAGAGCAAACAAGTGGATGCCCCGCGGATGCCAAGTCCAACTTGGAAACTGGAGGCGCGGGATATTTTCTGATGATCTTGGCTCCCTTGGGACCCTCCCCCCCCACCCCTTCAACTTTCCCCCTTCCCTCCTGTTGTTCTTTGGACAAAAAACAGTTTCAAGCTGGGAAGACTATTCTGAATTTCCACCAGGGCTCCTTGGCCGGTCGGAGATCTTTCCCCCCTCGCCTTTGGATCCGCCGCCGGAGCGCTCTCTCGGGTGCTGACTTCACCGGGAGGGTTTCGTCACTTGTTTTCTAGGATAACTTTTTGGGGGCGTTTTTTTTTTAAAGTTTTTGGACCTCGCAGTGACGTTGGGGAGTCCGATCGCTGGAGAGGAGGGAAACGGTCTCTCTGCCTTAGCCCTGCTCCAATGAAGCATTAGATCCCCCCTCCTCGGGAGCAGAGATCCGGTGGGGAAAATGGGTCGTCTCGGCAACTCCTTTCTCTTCTGCCTACTGGTCTGGTGGACGGGCGACCCCAGTTACCAAGAAGGTAAGTGCTGAGAGGCGGTGTGGGGCAGAAAGTTAGAGTATTGGACTTCGCACTTAGCATCTATAGAGCCTTCATAAGTATTCGAAGCATTCTGTGCCTGTGAGCTGCTTGCTGTTCTTACAACATCCCTGCCGGGTAGACCAGGGATTATAATCCCCAGGTGGGGGAGAATGGCTTGACAAAGGAGTTTGCGGCAGAGGGGGACAGTCCAAGCAGGGACTTCCCGGTTCAGTCTGTGAGCCACAACGCTACACCTGCTCTCGACAAAAGAGGATTTGGGTTCGAATCCCTTCTCAGTCATGGAAGGCCGCTGGCAAGTTGCCCTCTCTCAGGGTGACCTGCTTTGCAGGGTTGTTGTCATGATCAAATCTCTCATTTGGGTGCCCTGACTTGGATAGCCCAGGCAAGCCCGATCTGGTCAGATCTCGGAAGCTAAGTGGGGGACGACCCTGGCAAGTATTTGGATGGGAGATCTTTAAGCAAAGCTCCCTCTAAGCTGTGGGGTCTTGTGAGCAAAAATTCTACTTGGTGAGCGACTAGCATTAAAGTTGTGAGCGAGCCATTTGGCTCCTGCATGAATTATTTTTACTCTGGAGCCATCCTTCCTGAGCTGAGACAAAGAGGTGTGAGCCAGAGGCTAAAAAACTGCGAGCTAGCTCGCACTAACTCAGCTTAGAGGGAACACTGCCTCCAAGGAATACCAGGGCCAGGAGGCAGAGGCAGGCTATCTAGCCACTTCTCTGAACATCCTCCGTGCTCTATTAGGAGTCGCCAGGGGTCCCCATGACTTCCAGACACGCGCAGACACACACAAATGCAAAAATATGCCACAAAATCCTTCATTTGGGCCAGTTGTCTAGCTAGTTGCGCTCTCTCAGGGTAAACCTACCTCACAGGGTTGTTGTGGTGATCAAATGGGATCAGATCCCCCTTTGGGGCTACAACTCTCACTGGGGAACGCAGATGTACCTCACAGGGCTGCAGTAAAGGTCATCTGGGGAGAGGAAGATTTCTTGATTACCCTTCAGCAAATTTATGCCCTGCACTTCTCCCAAGAAGCCGCAGGGGGCGCCTGTGCTCTTTTCTTCTCCCAACAACCCTGCGAAGTAGGTCGGGCTGGGAGATGGAGGACCGGAACTGTGCTCCCTCTAAGCTGGGGAGTCCTGCGAGCAAAAATTCTACTTTGTGAGCTACTGGCGTTAAAGTTGTGAGCGAGAGATTTGGCTACCGCATAAGAGAAGAGAAGAGGAGACTGGATTCATACTCTGCCCTTCACTATCCAAAGGAGTCTCAGAGTGGCTTACCATCTCCTTTCGCTTCCCCTCCCCACAACAGACACCCTGGGAGGCAGGTGGGGCTGAGAGAGCTCTGACAGAAACTGCTCTTTTTCAAGGACATCTGTGCCAGAACTATGGCTTGCCCAAGGTCAATTAGTTTACTCTGGAGCCACATCCTTCCTGAGCGAAGACAAGCGTGTGTGAGCCAGAGGCTAAAACACAGTGGGCTAGCTCACACTAACTCGGCTTAGAGGGAACACTGCGGACCACCCTTAGGCTGTGCTGGGTAGGTGAGCAGAGCGCTTGCACGCGGGTTGCCTCGGTCCGATTCAGATAACCGTTACCCACTGTGTTGCAAACGCGATGGGATCTGAGCAAAAAGCACAGTCTGCTTTTGCGGCCCCCCCCCCCCCAGTCCAGGGGAGGGGCGGGGGCTGATGAATTGGTTGTCCAAGCTGGGCGGCCTCGGACGGGGCTGGGCCTTCAGGAATTCCCACTCTCCAGGTGACCCCAGCTGGGCTGCATCAGTCACCACCGAGAAAGCCTGGTCTCCTTCGCAGAGGGGGAAATCGGACCCCTTTCGACTTGGGATTTAGGGACTGTCACTGGAGCTGGGCAGGAACCATTAGCACTGGCTCAGATTGTGCGAAGCGGCAGATCGGGGGCCAATGCTGACCCAATGCTGGCCCACCCACCCTTCTCAAAGACTGTGCATCTCTTGCTTTGACGGCGCTGGACAGAATTTCGAAGGAAATGGTCTCTGCTCCCCCGAAGAGTTCCTTGTCTCAGTGACCCCTTGTGGGGAGGAAGGGCTCATAGTTTCACAGTTCCTGCCACACATTTTGCAAGTCTTGAAGGTGCTCCTGGACTCTGGCTCTTTTCTGCTGCTACAGACAGACTAACATCCACCTTGAAGATGTGAGCAGGAACTCCCGAAAGCTCACACCCTGCCACAAATTTTGTTCGTCTTTAAGGTGCTTCTGGACTCTTGCTCTTTTCTGCTGCTAAAGGTAAAGGTAAAGGTTTCCCTTGCTCGAAAGCCAGTCAAATATGACTCTAGGGGCGGTACTCATCTCTGTTTCCAAGCCAAAGAGCCAGCGCTGTCCGAAGACTTCTCTGTGGTCGTTTGGCCAGCATGAATAAAAGCCGAGGTGCGCGGACCGCTGTTACCTTCCCACCGAAGTGGTACCTATTTACCTAGTTGCAAATTCTTGCTTTCGAACTGCTAGGTTGGCAGGAGCTGGGCCAGAGACAAGAGCTCACTCCATCATGCGGCACTCAGGTCTTGAACGGCTGAACTATAGACCTTCCGGTCTGTGGCTCAGCATCTTAACCACTGAGCCACCATGGCTCCTTTTCTGCTACAACAGACAGACTAACACGGCTACCCATCTGGAAGAAGTGAGCAGCGATTCCCGAAAGCTCCTCCCCGGCCACAAACTTTGTTAGTCCTGAAGGTGCTTCTGGGACTCTTGCTCTTTTCTGCCGCTCACCGTCAGACTAGCAGGGCTCCCCGTCTTGATCTAACCCTACAAAAGGATCTCTGGCTTCAGAATCGTTTGCTGGGAAACAGGCCGGTTGAGCCGGGTCTTGTTTGACAGAGAACTGGCCCGAAGTGCTTCAGCAGCAGATCTTAAAGGAAGTGCGAAACTGCTGTGAAAGCCAAACGTGGGTGAAGGTTCACAGTCCTTCTCTGAGAACCAGTTAGTTCACGCAGGGAGCGCTCCATCCTCCTCTAAAACAGGCTTTGGGTTTCTCCACTCCTGCCTCCTTTTGCACAATTCTGGGAGGGAAGATATTATCTCAGCGGGAGTAAAAGGGGAGGATGAAGAGAGGAAGGAAGGAAGGCTGCCCCCCCCCCCTTCTGAACACGCTCAGGGAGGTCAGTGCCAATACTCCCTCCAAGCTGTGGAGTCTTGTGAGCAAAAATTCTACTTTGTGAGCTACTGGCATTAAAGTTGTGAGTGAGTGATTTGGCAACTGCATAAATTAGTTTGCTCTGGAGCCATCCTTCCTGAGCAAAGACAAAAAAGTGTGAGCCGAAGGCTAAAAACCTGTGAGTTAGCTCACACTAACTCAGTTTAGAGGGAACATTGGTCAGGGCCCTTCCTAAAAACCAACTATTTTGGGGGAGCAGGGAGAGAGGGTTGTAAGGAGGCTTGGATTGCAGAATCCTTTAAGAGTAACATGGCAGGCCAAAACGCTCACGCCCTCAAGCAGAGTGCTTAGGTTGGCCGATCTCCAGGTGGAGCCTGGAGATGTCCCATAATTACAACTGACCTCCAGATGACAGAGATCGGGTTTCCAGGAGGAAATCGCTGCTTTGGATGGTGGACTCTTACAGCATTTGTACCCTGTGGAGGTCCCTGTCTCCTCTCCAAACCCTGCCCTCCCCAGGCTTCATAGCTCCAAGAATATCCCAACCCGGAGTTGGCAACCCTGTGGAACTCATTGCCACAAGACAGAGTGATGGCGCTTCTAATTTAGAAGGTCTTTCTTTCTCTCTCTCTGTCTTTCTCTCACTCTTTCTCTCCCCCCTCTCTTTTTTTCTGTCTCTGTCTTTCTCTCTCCCCCACTCCCCCCTCTCTCTCTGTCTGTCTGTCTCTCTATCTTTCTCTCACTCTCTCCCCCCTCCTTCCTTCCTTCCTCTCTTTCTCTGTTTTTCTCTCTCCTCTTTCTTTCTTTCTTTCTTTCTTTCTTTCTTTCTTTCTTTCTTTCTTTCTTTCTTTCTTTTTCTCTCTCGTTAAGATTTCTTAGTGGAACCTCCATGCTCAGTGGCAATCTACCTCTCTTCCCTCAGTTCTGGGTGGTTGCTACCTTCAGGCCTGTGAAACCCCCTGAAAGCATCCAGCGGATAGCTCTTCAAGGCAGAACGCGGGGCTAGGTGGATCCTGGGTGCGATCCAGCGGAGCGATTCTTCATTTAAGAAGTGAAACTCGTGCCAGCCAGGAGGTGTCGTCGCCAGGGGGAAGCCACGGGGTTTAATTTCTCCGAAAGTTTCCAGTCGTGAAAGTCGCAGGAGGGAGAGGCAGTCATCGCTGGCCCTGCCCTGTAATTGCAGGCATCTGTGACACACGTTGTTTTCTTCAAAGAGTAGTTTTGAAAAATACACTCTGTGCATGCTCCAAGGATTTCATAGCAATTAGACCAACTTTCTATAGGGTTGCCTTCCTGGATAGGATTAAGCCCAACCGGGGGGGGGGCATGGCTGTGTTTGCTTGCATTTCAACCCCCTTCCCCTACCCAGCCCTCTAGAGTTGCCAGCCTCCAGGTGGGACCCAGAGATCCCCCACTATTGCAATTGCTCTCCAGATGGCCAAGCTCAGTTCCCCTAAAGGACACAGCTGCTTTGGAGGGTGGAATCGGTGACATCTATGTCGAGGTCCCTCCCGTCCCCAATTCCCACCCTCCCCAAACTCCACCCCCCAAATCTCTAGTTTTTCCCCGAATCGGAGGTGGCGACTTTATTATGCAGGAGCCTGGCCTCTTTTTGTGGACCAGACTTTTATGTTTTGAACAACTTGGTTCTCTGTTCCTTGAATCCTCTAGAGAGCTGTAGGACAGCTTTGAAAGACCACTCGTTCTGCTTGGGACATTTGAACATACACCCCCCCCCTCTCAAAAAACAACTGTGGAATGAAAAATCGGGGTCGTGGGAAGGGGGAACGGGATTAATCTGTCTCTTTCCAATAGAAAAATGTGTCCCCACCACCACACATGTTACTTAGGGGGAAAAGATGGGGGCTAGATGGGTACACCACCACCCCGTCTTAAAACAAAGCTGTCCTGGGAAAAGGAGGCATTATCAGTTGGGGGAATCTTTTTAAAGGGGGGTGTGTGTGTGAAAGGCCAGTTTGGTGTGGTGGTTAGAAGTTGGACTCTAATCTGGGAGAACCGGGTTTGATTCCCCACTCCTCTACCTGCGGCCAGCTGGGGGACCTTGGGTCAGTCACAAGTTCTCTTGGAGCTGTTCTCCCAAGGGCAGTCTCTGGAGAGCTCTCTCAGCCCCACCTCCCTCACAGGGTGTCTGTTGTGCGGAGGGGAAGGGAAAGGAGATTGTAGGCCGCTCTGAGACTCCAAGTGAAGGGCGGGGTATAAATCCAATCTCTTCTTCTTCTTCTTCTTCTTCCCCCCAGCTCCCTTATCCTCATCCAAGTTCATCCCCCAAGATGTTTTCTTTTAGTGACAAATGATATTACAGTCATGGAATTCCAGCTCACGTTCAGTCTTCGTCCTTCTTGATTTATTTTCTCTCCACGACAACCCTGTGAGGTCGCCTAAGTGGAGAGCAGCAGGCATCCATGACAGAGCGGAGATTCGAACCTGGGTCTCCCAGCTTGTTGCCCGACACTCTTAACCGCTATGCCCTGCCGGCTCTCCGTGGCTGTCTTCTGTCTTCCGCGCACAAGCTTCGATGATGCAATGCAGCTTGGGGGAGAAAGGAAGAATTTAGGAGAGGGTGGATAGGTGGAGGGGGAGTCATAGGGACCCCCCCATCTACTATTCCTCCAGCAGAACTCATCTGGGGCCCCCGCAGGTCTCTGACTGGGAAGGGAGGAGAACGTGTCTCCACCCGAAGGCTTTTGCCAGCTTTATCCCCTCGGGCCTGGGAGAGGCAGGTCTTTTTACTGTCAGGCAGCTTAGCTATGTCATCGAGCAGGAGAGGGACCCACAAGATCATCCAGTCCACCCCGTGAGATTTCTATCAGTCCTTTTCTCCCCCCCCCCCACCACGCACACCCCAATCTATGCTTCAACCAAACAGCAAATGCAGAACTAAATAAATCCCAGTGTTGCCAGCTCTGGGTTGAGAAATACCTGGAGATTTTGGAATGTAGAGCCGGGGGAGGGCAAAATTTGGGGAGGGGAGGGACCTCGGGAGGGGGATAACGCCATTGAGTCCACCCTCCAAAGCAGCCGATTTCTCCAAGGGAACTGATGTTTGTCATCTGGAGATCAGTAGCGGGAGCACTCCAGGTGCCACCTGGAGGTTGGCAACCTTAGTAAATCATGTTTGCCTGTTTATTTTGCTTCTTTATTCAGCATGCTTTTTTTTGTAATCCCATCCTTCGAAGGGGATCAGAAGAGCCAGTTTGGTGTAGTGGTTAAGTGTGCGGACTCTAATCTGGGAGAACCAGGTTTGATTCCCCACTCCTCCACTTGCAGCTGCTGGATGACCTTGGGCAAGCCATAGCTCTGGCACAGCTGTTCTTGAAAAAGAGCAGTTTCTGTCAGAGCTCCCTCAGCCCCACCTACCTCACAGCAGGGGTGTAGACTTTTTAAATCTCCAGGGGGGGCGGGGGCTCCCTCGTGCGTGCGCGCGGGACCATGTCCCCGCCGCTCCCCCCCAGGGAGCCGCCGCCGCCGCTTCCCTCCCCCGGGCCGTGCCCGCCCGGCCGCCCGCCGCGCTCCCCGCCCCCCTCCCTCCATCTCCCTGCTCACCTCGGGCGCCGGCGGCCGGCGCATCGCCCTTATGGGCCCCCGGCTCCCGCTCCGCCTTGCCCTCGGGGCGTGCGGGGGTGGCGCAGATGCCTCCCCCCCCGCCCTAGGGAGGCAGGAGGGCAGGCCGGGGGTGGGGGGGGAAGGAGAGGCGGCGACGGCCGGCTGACTGGCCACCGGGCGCTCCATTTTCCTGGAGGTGGCTGAGCCCCCCCCGGGAAATTTCGGGGGGGGGGCTCGAGCCCCCCCGTAGTTGACGCCCATGCCTCACAGGGTGTCTGTTGTGGGGGGGAGGAAGGGAAAGGAGATTGTCAGCTGCTCTGAGACTCCCTTGGGTAGTGAAGGGCGGGGTATAAATCCAATCTCTTCTTCCTCACTGTTTGTTTCCCCTGTTCCATTTTACCCTCACAACAGCCCTGTGAGGCAGGTGAGGCTGAGAGAGGCGGAGTGGCAGAGTGGGGATTCGAACCCACCTCTCCTAGATCCTAATCCAGCTCTCTAACCGCTCCACCGCACTGCCACGAACAAGGCCCGTGCGTCATATCTCTGGGCTTGGAACAAGCTTGGAACATGATCCCCCCTGTCCTCACCCTTGAGTCTTACACGCAGTCTCATGAGTCATCAAAGAAAAAGTCTGTTTTGTTTTGGAAACGTTCCCGGCCAACCGTGCCGTAGTCATGTGTTTGCTGTCCAGATTCCGGGGCTTTGGCAGGGTTTCCAGCCTCCAGGTAGGGCCTGGAGACCTTCCGCTTTTACAGCGGTCTCCAGCTGACAGAGATCAGCTCCCC
The DNA here is from genome assembly GCA_029233225.1 of Lepidodactylus listeri. NCBI lineage: Eukaryota > Metazoa > Chordata > Lepidosauria > Squamata > Gekkonidae > Lepidodactylus > Lepidodactylus listeri. The sequence continues at coordinate 37,626,182 of JARCFY010000020.1, forward strand.
TGGAGAAAATGGCTGCTTCGAAGGGTGGACTCTCTGGCATTGGACCATGCTGAGGCCCAGGGGTCATTTCGAGCAGGAACACCTTTCTGGGAGTAACAAGCCCAGGAGCGGGCACATATGGTGATGTGCTGTGGAAAAAAGCATCTGTATTTTCATGCTTGTTGTAGGGTAGCTTCCCTGCAAGAGCAAAGGGAACCTGTAGTGTCTTTAGTCAAAGTATACAGCTGGCTTGCCAGCTCTGAGTTCAGAAATACCTGGAGATTTTTGGGGTGGAACCTGAGCAGTGGGTGTTGCCTTCTGACACACTTCTGGTGATGTCAGGGGGTGTGGCATATGCAAATAAGTTATGCTAATGAGTTATGCTAATGAGCGCCTGCACCTCTTTTTTATTTTTTAATTTTATTTATTTGTTTGTTTCCATGTATATCCCGCCTTGCCGGGCGAACTGGCAAAATGATCCCTGCTGAGGCCGCTCCCCTCCCCTCCCCAAACCCCGCCCTCTCCCACATCCACCCCCAAAGTCTCCAGGTATTTTCCAACCCAGACCTGGCAACCAATGCTCCCTCTAAGCCATGGAGTCTTGTGAGCCAAGATTTTACTTTGTGAGCTACTGGCTTTAAAGCTGTGAGCAAGCGACTCGGCCGCTGCATCAATGAGTTTGCTCTGGAGCCATCCAGACAAATATCTGTGAGCTGGAGGCTAAAAAACTGTGAGCTAGCTCACAGTGACTCAGCTTAGAGGGAAACTGCAAGTGGCAACCCCGCCACCCGCTTGTGCATAGGTGCTGGCCAGGTGTCAGCGTTAGAGGCTGTGGCACTTTGACGTAGGCCGAAAAAGTCTCCCATCCCAGTTCACAACCCAAATTTTCAGCCCAGGGAAAACAAAGGAGGCGAGGGAGGGAAGAGAGATAATTCTTGTGCGTCCGCCGTGATCCGTTGGCACAGAAGAGTAATTTTTTCCCTCCTGTCTCGCCTAGAGGGAAGAGTGTGAGGCCCGGCGGCCTTAGGCCTGGGATCCTTCCAAGGACTCATCTTTGTTTCTCATGCCCTGGAATGTCTCCTTCATTCCTCAAGGGTTAACGGTGGCTGCGGGGCAGGATATTCCAGCCTTGATTTATCCACCAGGCGCCGCCTCTCCTCTCCCTTCTCCCTTCCACAGTCTACGGACCATGTCCGTGTACTACTCTGTGTGCCGAAAGGCACACTGAGGCAAGTGTTCCCGAGAGGCAGAGCTTTTTTTCCCGTTCCAGACTACCTGGCAAGACATTTCAGCTCCTAATTAGAGACGTACTGTTGCTTTGTGTGTATTTGAAGCAGGGCGGAGGGGGAAATAAACTGAACTCTGACCAGAGAGACCTTGGTTCGAGTCCTCGGCCAACCAGAAAGCTTAGGCTAGAGTTGCCAGTCTCCCAGGGGGGCGGGGGGGGATTCTCCCAGACATTTAGTTTCTCTCCAAATTACAGGGATCAGTTTCGGGGTGCCAGGTCTGGTCTAAGAAATCCCAGGAGACTGGGGGGGGAGTGGAGTCTGGGGAGGGTGGGGTTTGGGAGGGAAGTAGGGTTGCCAGGTCTGGGTTGGAAAATACCTGGAGGCCTTGGGGGTGGATCCAGGAAAGGGTGGGGTTTGGGGAGGGGAGGGGCCTCAGCATGGTAAAATGCCATAAAGTCCATCCTTCAAAGCAGCCATTTTCTCCAGGGGAACTGATCTCTATCAGCTGGGGATCAGTTGTAAAAGTGGGAGATCCCCAGGCCCCACCTGGAGGCTGGCAAGCCTACTAAGAAGAGCCCTGCTGGATCAGACCAGTGGTCCATCCAGTCCAGCATCCTGTCTCACACAGTGGCCAACCAGTTCTTCTGGAGGGCCAGCAACAGGGCATGGAGGCCGAGGTCTTCATAAGAATGCCAGAAGAGCCCTGCTAGATCAGACCAGTGGTCCCTCTAGTCCAGCATCCTGTCTCACACAGTGGCCAACCAGTTCCTCTGGAGGGCCAACAACAGGGCAGAGAGGCCGAGGCCTTCCCCTCATGTTGCCTCCTGGCTCTGGGATTCAGAGACTAATCAAATTTATGGCAGGGTGTGAGCTTTTGTGAGTCACTGCTCACTTCTTTAGAGACCGAGCAGTGACTCAAAAAAGCTCATACCCTGCTGCAAATTTGGTTAGTCTTTAAGGTGCTCCTGGACTCTTGCTCTTTTCTGCTGCTACGGACAGGCTAACATGGCCGCCCATCTCGATCTATCTAGACTGCGAGCGTAGCAGAGCTAACAAACAGGCAGAAATCTGAGAGATATAGCTCTTCCTAAAGTTGATGGACAAGATGCCTGGGTTTATGATCTGCTGGATCTGAGGAGTTGAGGTCCATCTGTGTATTTCTGTCCCCAAGAGGTTCATGCAATCGACTTCAGTTTAAAGGGTTTGGTGGATTTTAAAGAAGAGAGGCCAAGAAACCTTGAAAAATTACATGTTATCAAGATAAAAATAAGAGGAAGGAACTTAATTGGTAGGAGAAGCCGTAATGGTAGGGGAGGAACATTGCCTGTTGAATTTCCGCCAGCTAGGCAGCTGATAAATTGAAGAAATCCTGAAGGGAGGATTTTGGAATTATCTTAGAAGAATGGATCTCTCTCGGAGATTTTCTGCACCGCTTGCAAAGTTGGGCGGCACTTCTCAGGAATCCAGAAGTCATCCTCCTTGGGAGAGAATTTTTCTGCTCCACCCTGGCCCAGGGCATCTGCCAAGGGATTCTGGGGACTGTCATTAAGTAGGCGGAGATCCAGCGACTGCCAGCCTGGTGACAGGGAGGCAAGCTTAGATGTTACCCAGGGCCTGCCTAGCCAGCCAGATTCATCTTTCCCCCGAGAAGTGACAGGGAAAGGGCCAAACCCGCTGTCCTGGGGTTGCCAACTTTTTAACCATCCTGTGCTCCTGCGCCTTCAACGGCGGCTCGAAGTGCCGAAATCAGCAGCGGAGTTCTCTGAACACAGAGAGAGGCGCGATCGTCTCTGGGACACAAAAAGCTCGGCCTGCAGAAATAAAGGCAGAAGAGCAGGCCAGACATTTTCTTTCAGGTCAGTTGGCATGACTTAGGCTCACAGAGTCATTTGTTCTGGGTTCAGGTTGGATTCCCCAGACCTATTATGCGGTACTTAGTCGAAATCTTTCAATATGCGAAGGAGTAATGAGAGTCTCTCTGAGTAGTTCCAGGGGGCAGCTGTGTTTGAAGGGTTTCCAGAGCCCCCCTGCCCCCTGGAGGGGCAGTGTGGGTAGAGTTGCCAGCTCCAGGCTGGGGAACTCCTGGAGATTTGGGGGTGGAGCCTGGGGAGGGCCTCAGTGGAGTACAATGCCAGAGAGCCCACCTTCCAAAGTATCCACTTTTTCCAGGGGAACTGAACTTTGTAGCCTGGAGACAAACTGTAATTCCAGCGGACCCCCACCAATGCTCCCTCTAAGCTGCGGAGTTTTGTGAGCAAAAATTCAGCTTCGTGAGCCACTGGCATTAAAGCGGTGAGCGAGCGATTTGGCTACTGCATCAATCAGTTTGCTCTGGATCCATCCCCTTCCTGAGCTAAGACAAAAATGTGCGAGCCGGAGGCTAAAAAACTGCGAGCTGGCTCACACTAAACTCAGCTTAGAGGGAACACTAGGGTTGCCAAGTAGGGTCTACTTACCGGCGGGGGGAGTTGTTCTCCCCCCAGGAGCTCTTCTGGCGCGTGCGCCACGGCAACGTGATGACGTCACCCGGAGGTGACGTCATCACGTTGGGGGCGTTGAGTCGTCCTCACCGGACGACTTCTGGGGCGGGGTTCCCCCCGCTGGCCGAATGCCGGCCGGCGGATCGGGAACCCCTATAGCGGGGGATCCCCTGCCCCCTGGGCTGACTTGGCAGCCCTAGGGAACACTGATCCCCACTTGTCTCCAGGTCGTGGCTGGAGATCTCCCACTGTTACAATGGATCTCCAGGCGACAGGGATCAGTTCTCCTGGAGGAAAACGGCCACTTTGGAAGGTGGACTGTGTGGCATCCTACCCCATTAAAGTCCTTCCTCTCCCCAAACCCCACCCTCCTCAGGCTCCGCCCCCCAAAATCTCCAGATATTTCCCAGCGCAGAGCTGGCAACCCTGACTGATCACCAGGTCCCCCCTGGAGGCTGGCATCCCTGCCTGTTGGTCTGCATTGTTACAGTTCAGTTTGAGACCAGTAACACCTTAAGAGGCCATCAAAGAGCTTCAGGGTGTAACAGTGGAATGGCAATGTAAATCTGAGTCCTTTTGTCTTAGTCAGAAGGTGGGAGATAGATCAAGATGGGTAGCTGTGTTAGTCTGCCCGTAGCAGTAGAAATGAGCAAGAGTCCAGGAGCACCTTAAAGACTAACAAAATCTGTGGCCCGGGAGTTGCTTTCGGGAGTCACCACTCACTTCTCCAAGATGGGTGGCCCTGCTAGTCTGTCAGTAGCAGTAGAAAAGAGCAAGCGCCCAGGAGCACCTTACAGACTAACAGAATTTGTGGCAGGGCAGGAGCTTTCATGAGTTACTGCTTGCTTCTTCGGAAAGTGGGAGGGGAGTTGTGTAGAATGCATGTAAAGAATGCATCGGTACAATGCGCGTTGTCCTCAGCTTGATGAGAGCAGAGGGGAAATGCTTGGGTGCAGAAAATTAGCTGAGGTGCCGAGATAAAAACCCTATGTTCCCATTCAGCCTCCCCGGGGGTGGGGGGTGTCCATTGTTCTGAACTTGCGAACTAACTCCAGTTCAGCAATCTTGTGCTGTAATTTCCCATTGAAATGTCTTTGTTTGAGGCCTGCCCTTTTTAGGTCAGCAATGGAATGACCTGGAAGACTAAAATGTTCTCCCACTGGTTTTTGAGCATCCTTGTTTGTAATGTCAGATTTATGTCCAGATTGATTTATATCTCTGAGCTGGGGGAATCAAGAAAGAGTGTCTCTGAGCATGTGGTCTGTTCGGCCTCCGTGCATTCCTTGGCACTAGCCATGCTTGTTCAGTCCATACAGCTGCTGTCTCATAAAATGACGATGCACCCCAGATCATCCTGTTTGAGCCTGCAGTTCTGACACGGGGGGGGGGGGGCACAAGATGGCTGCGCGAGGGGGCGGAGCCAACTACGAACCATCAAGGAGTGAGGTTATGCGTGACTCTTACAGTAACTCCTTGACATTTTGGGCAGAGTGTCCATTTAATGGGATTAAGCGGGGAAGGGGGAAATGCTCCCTCTAAGCCGTGGAGTCCTGTGAGCAAAAATTTTACTTTGTGAGCTCCTGGCATTCAAGTTGTGAGCGAGCAATTTGGCTGCTGCATAAATCGGTTTGCTCTGGAGCCACCCTTCCCGAGCTGAGACAAAAAATGTGTGAGCCGGAGGCTTAAAAACAACTGTGAGCCAACTCACACTAACTCAGCTTAGAGGGAACACTGTTGGCGATTTTGTTTTTTGGGTTTGACAGAAAGGGTTTCTAACTGTTATTGCGAGCTGCCTTGCCTTGAACCATGAAGAAAGGCGGGATAGAAATGTTTATGATGAAAGAGCATGTGTAAATGTATATACCGAAATAGTGCGACCTGGGTTGCGTGTTTTTTCTTTCTGTTTAAATCTGTGCTACCTTAAATCTCTCTTAATTGTTCTGTAAATTCTGTTTGTGTGTTTTAGCATCCTCCTGTGATCCGTTCCGAGCCCGCTTGCAGGGAGGGCAGAATAGAAATTTAATTAATTAATTAATCAATTAATTAAAGTATACCTTTTAATCTGTGCAGCCAATCAGAAGCCCCGCCCCCTTTACAAAAGCCCTGGGTGGGCGCCCGCAATGGCGTCGGTGGGCGCCCGCGGGTACCACGTTGGGGACCCCTGATCCTTCATGAGGGGAACTCCGTATTCCTATCATTTTAGAGAGGAAGGGCCTTGTTTTGGACTTGGGGGACCAAAATTTAGGAACCTGTGCGGTTAGCAAAGAAGAGGCTGGCGAGTTTCCATTCCTGTTCCAGGACTTCCTTCTCCTTGGAGAGGTTTGCACGGTTCCTGATACTTCTCTCTCTCCTGCAGCCATCTACTTCCTTGAAGGCCCTTTCAACCTGACTTCCTCCTTGGGGAAGGATGTGAAGCTGTCCTGTTCCGTCCACTCCATCGGCGATCCGCCGGAGGTCAGCTGGATTCGCGATGGCACCATTCTGGAGCTTGCCGACAGTAATCAAGTTCAGGTGCCCCTGGACGAAGAGCAGTGGGTGACCACTAGCGTCCTGAGGTAAGAAGAAGAAGAGGAGATTGGATTTATACCCTGCCCGTCACTCGGAGTCTCAGAGTGGCTTACAATCTCTTTTCCCTTCCCCTCCACACAACAGACACCCTGGGAGGTAGGTGGGGCTGAGAGAGCTCTTTCAAGGACTGCTCTTGAGATCAGCTCTGAGAGAATTTGTGACTGACCCAAGGTCCCCCAGCTTGCTGCATGTGGAGAAGTGGGGAATCGAACCCGTTTCTCCCGGATTGGAGCCCGCCACTCTTAACCACTACACACAAATGCCAGGCTAGATAGGCCTGCTTGGGTCTTGATCTCAGAGCCAGATTTTTGGGTTGCCAGCCTCCATGTAGAGCCTGGAGATGTACCGGAATTACTATTCACTTCCAGGCTACAGTGATCAGTTCCCCTGGAGAACATGGCTGCTTTAGAGAGTGGACTGTGTAACATTATGCCCCGCTAAGGTCCCTCCCTTCCTGAAACCCCACCTTCCCCAGGCTCCACCCCCAAATCTCCAGGTTTTCCCAACTCAGAGTTGGCAACCTTAGGTTGTATTTTATGCAAGCTTTTATAGGCTACTTTACTCCCCTGGGGTGAGGAGACCCATAGCAGCTTACAAAATGGTAATAAATCACAAATTAAAAAAAAAAAAGAATTAAGAAAAGGAAAGCCAATCTGGATTTAGGACTATTTAGGTAATAAATTACAAATTGAAAAAGAGTTAGGCAAAGAAAAGGAAAGCCGATCTTGATTTAGAATGTTGGCAATAAAACCACTGGCTCTGATTGGCTGGGATGCCCTCCTTGCCCAGAGGGGCGGAGCAAGGAAAATCATGTCCAGCGGCTGCCATTGGCTGGAATGCTCTGACCTCAGAGAGGGACAGACCCTTTTCTGTTCTTCCATCTGGTCTTAATAAAGACTGTGCAGGATTTCAGGTCCTCTAGAACTCTTCCTCTACCTGGACTTTAAAAAGCAGGGGGAGAAAATACAGATGTTTCAGGCCATCCATACATCTGTTAGTTAGGAGAAAGAGTGGAGTGGGAATGTGGATTTAATTTAATGGATATGGCTACCTCCCCCCCCCCCCAATAATTTTAGAGAGTATAGTGAAACAACGTCCGAAATTATTTATTTATTTATTTAATTAATTTATTTTACATTTATACCCCACCTGTCCAACAATGCCGGCTCTAGGCGGCTAACAATAAATTAATATCAAATCCATACAAAATAAAGATACAACCAGTTACTTAAAATACACAATAAAACTTCCAGGCGGCAATACAGAAATGTCCCGCCGAGCACAGCGACCCACCTGACCCAGACCAGAGGGCTACCACCAGTTGATTTCCCAGGCCAGCAAATTAAACCAGGGCCTTTTCCCCCCAGTGGCGGCTCCTATCAAAAGCCTGGCGGAAGAGCTCCGCTTTGCAGGCCCTGTGGAACTGCAATAGGCCCCGCAGGGCCCTGATGTCCTCCAGGAACTCATTCCACCAGTGAGGAGTCGCCACTGAGAAAGCCCTGGCCCTGGGGGAAGATATATCACACACATAAAGCTGCCTTATATTGATTCAGAGCCTTGGTTCATTGAGGTCAAAATTGGCTACTCAGACTGGTGGCAGCTCTTTAGGGTCTCAGGCGGTGGTAGGGCTGCCAAGTCAGAAACTCCCAGCAACAGGAGGACTCCCCCCCGCCGGTGAGTCCATTAGACTTGGCAACCCTAGGTGGTGGTCTTTCCCATCACCTGGTCCTTTGAATTGGAGATGCTGGGGATCGAACCTGGGACCTTCTGCATGCCGAGCAGACACTCTCCCACTGAGCGATAGCCCCACTTCATGGCTCTCGAGGGTCTCAGGTGGAGGTCTTCCCCATCACCTCCTGCCTGGTCCTTTCAACTGGAGATGCTGGGGATTGAACCTGGGACCATCTGCCTGCCAAGCTGATGCCCTGCCACTGAGCCACAGCCCCACTTCATGGCTCTCCCAAGGTCTCAGGCAGAGGTCTTTCCCATCCCCTCCTGCCTCATCCTTTTAACTGGAGATGCCGGGGATCGAACTTGTGACCTGCTGCGTGCCAAGCAGAGGCTCTGCCACTGAGCCACAGGCCCTCCCCGCTGTAAGAATGCAGTGCGGAACCCCTCCTCCCAATAAGGGGCAAAGGAAAGCCACTTGCCGTTTTGTTAATGGCCCATGTATGGATAAATAAGAAGACATGAAAAGATTGTGGATTTTCTGACTCATTCTTGATTTGCCCCATAATGGAAGGAAAGAGAATAGCACAGCCAAGAGGACTTGGGTACCGCACCGTTGACTCAGCCGTGAACTCTGCCATCCTTCCCCTGAACGGTTAACCACCTGCCTCCTGGAAACGGGAAGTGGGGGTCCATGTGCGTTTGAGGGGTTGGGGGGAGTGCATACCGGTGTGCCCTCGTGCATGAGTCTGCATGACTCAGGGGGAAGTACTGTTTGCAGTGACTCAGGCTCCAAGCGGGAGAAACGGGTGGGAAGGCCACATTGGAAGCTCTCTGACTTTGAACTTTTTACGCGTGATTGACGGTCCTGGCACAGCAGGAACTTGGGGAGGGGCGGTATTTGGAACCGATGCCGAGGATGGATGTTTGAGAAATTAGTAACATCACAGGGTCGTCCACAGACAGGATTCTCTTAGTTTGGGCGGGGGGGGGGAGTTTTTAAAATATCTACGCCGCATTTCTTCCGATGTGAAATCTAAGGCTATTTATAGATCATCTGGGGAATAATGAAAACAATATGCTGGCCGTCCAGTCTGAAGTGAAGTCGCACCCTTCTAGATCGATTGAAGTTGATGGAAGTCTATAGGGCTGCCAGTCTCCAGGTGGTGCCTGGAGAGCTCCCGCTTTTACAATTGGTCGCCAGACAACCAAGTTCAGTTCCCCTGGAGGAAATGGCTGCTTTGGAGGGTGGACTCTGTGGCATTATACCCTGCTAAGGTCCCTCCCCTCCCCAAATCTTGCCCTCCCCCAGCTCCACCCACCAAATCTCCAGGTGTTTCTCAACCCAGAACTGGCAACCCTAGGATTTGCTTAGCGCAGCAGGTATTTCCCGACTCAGAGCTTGACAACCCTGCCATAGAATCTGCCCTCCAAAGCTGCCATTTTCTCCAAGACGAGCTCTGTTGTCTGCAGGTCAGTTGGAATTCCTGGAAGATTCCAGGAGCCACCTGGAAGTTTGCAACTTCAGAGTCACAGGATTGAATCGCCCGTTTGTGCCACGGAAGCTTGCCGGGTGACCCTGGGCCAGTCACGCTCTCTCAGACTAACCTCCCTCACAGGGTTGTTGTGAGGATAAAATGGAGGAGAGGAGAAGGATGTAAGCTCTTGGCGGAGTATAAATGAAAGGAACATCTGGAGCAGAGGTCCATGGGTAGCTATTAGCCATGAGGTATAGATGGAACACTCCTTCTTGGTGCCGGGGGGGAGCAACAGTGGGAGGGCTTCTGGAGTTCTGGCCCCGCTGGTGGACCTCCTGATGGTCCCTGGGTTTTGGCCACTGTGTGACACAGAGTGATGGATTGGAGGGGCCATTGGCCTGATCCAACATGGCTTCTCTTACGTTCTTATGAAATAAATAAATATAAACAAATAACCTTTGAAATCCCTTCAGGCATTTCGCATGACGGCTACAAACTTGGTGTTTTTCACGTGAAAAGCCCCCTCGATAGCCTTGGGACAGCTGTTCTCTTTCAGTCTCAAACCCGCCCATCCATTTACAGGGTGGAGATGAACATTCTGGGCCTACTTTTCAGGGCTGTTGTTAGATGAAGTCTGTTAAGCACTTGGATACGTTTTTTAAAATTACTAAATAATTGCTAAGAATTATGCACTTTTGTAAACAGTGAAATTGCGCCTAGAAGTGTGGATTGGATTTAAAATTGCTTGGCACTGTCCTGGTTTCAGAGGAATACCCCGAATTTTGTATCTGAAATTCAGAAGATCTGGTGTGTGTTTTTTCCTGACGGCTTTTTGGAAACCAAAGGACCTTTCTTCCTCACGGTTCCCACGCTGTTTTCGACTGTTTCAGCTGCGTAGGCTGAGTGAATCTCCTTTTTTTTTTTTCCAAAACGGCTTTCAACAACAACAACAAAAAACTTTTTAAGGTTGTGCCACTAACTTCCACTTGGATAAACAGCAGCAAGGCAGCTGGGGCAAACAAAAGGAGCTTTTCAAAGCTCGGAAAATAAACAGGGGAGACAGCAGATTAGATACTTTTGTTTCGTCTGCCTGGGCTCTTGGGTTCGGGTGGGGGGAAAAAACGGCCACTGGTCCTCCAGATGGAAGAATCTTGACCAGTAAGTAAACAGAGGGGCGGCTGGCCACTAGACTACTGCTGACACCCCACAGAAACCCCACGCAACACGCTCCCCCCCCCCCCCCCCCCGGAATCCCTAAGTAGCAAGTTGGCATAATGCAGAAGTGAAGGGCCAAAAACTTATTTTCTAAACATCAAAACACAACTGCTACAGTTGCGCACTGAATTCCATAAATGCAACATCCTGTGTAGGGTTGCCAACCTCCAGGTAGTGGCTGGAGATCTCCTGGAATCACAACTGAGCTCCAGGTGACACAGATCGGTCCCCCCTGGAGAAAATGAAGGCTTTGGAAGGTGGACTCTGTTGGTGTGTTATACTTCACTGAAGTCTGGGGTTGCCGGCTCTGGCTTGGGAAATATCTGGAAATTTGGGGGGGTGGAGCCTGGGGAGGGCAGGGTTTGGGAAAACGAGGGCCCCTAAGCAGGGTATAATGGCATAGAGGCCCCTCTGCAAAGCAACCATTTTGTCCAGGGGAACTGGTCTTGGTTGGCTGGAGATCAATTGTAATAGTGGGTGATCTCCAGGCTTCACCTGGAGGCTGGCAACCATATGTGAAGTCCTTTTCCCCCAAATACCACCCTTCTCAGGCCCACCACCAAAATCTCTAGGAATGCCCCAATCTGGAACATAGAATCATAGAATCATAGCATTGGAAGGGACCTCCAGGGACATCTAGTCCAACCCCCTGCTGTTGTTGGCTGTCCAGAGGAACTGGTTGGCCACTGTTTGAGACAGGATGCTGAGCTAGATAGACCATTGGTCTGAATCCAGCAGGGCTCTTCTGATCTTCTTATGAAGGCCTCAGCCTCTATGCCCTCTTGTTGACCCTCCAGGGGAACTGGTTGGCCAGTGTGTGAGACGGAATGCTGGACTGGATGGACCACTGTACTCTTAGAATCATAGAGTCATGGAATCATAGAGCTGGAAGAGACCTCCAGGGTCATCTGGTCCAATCCCCTGCGCAATGCAGGAAATTCACAAATACTTCCCCCCACACACCCAGTGACCGCTGTTCCACACCCAGAAGATGACAAAACAAAAACCCCCAGGATCCCTGGCCAAACTGGCCTGGAGAAAAACTGCTTCCTGACCCCAAAGTGGCGATCAGCATTTCCCTGGGCGTGTCAGAAAGGGCCACGAGAACTAAGCACTGAGGCAACCCCTTCCTGCCCTCCCTTCTCGTGATCTGCCTAAATTCACAGAATAGGCATTAGTTGCAACTGGATTGGGAATGGGTGCATCCCATGGAATCCATGTTTGTCACTGGAGTTCCAACGGAACCTCCCTGTGCAGAGGCAGTATACCTCTGAATGCCAGGTGTTGTAAATTTAGGGCTGCCAAAGCCCGATTGGGAAATTCCTGGAGGTTTGGGGGGTGGAGCCTGGAGAGGGCGGGGTTTGGGGAGGGGAGGGACCTCGGCAGGGTCCAGTGGCATGGAGTCCATCCTCCAAAGCAGCCATTCCAAACTGCTCTCTGTCGTCTGGAGATCAATTGTAATAAGGAGATCTCCAGGCCCCAGCTGGAGGTCAGCAAGCCTTGCTGTAATGCGTATCGGTGTCCACCTTCCAAGGGAGTCATTTTCTCTGAGCGGACTCACCTCTATAGTCTGGAGATAAGTTGCAATTCCAGGGGATCTCCAGGCCTCGCCTGGAGGCTGGCAACCCTGTGAGCCTTCATGCCTTGTGGGTAAACTTCCCATGGAGGGGGACATCTGCCTAGCTACAAATGGGCACAGAATTCTGGAGAGCTAGCCTCCACTTCGTCTGCTCTTACAACTCAGGCGTGGAGCCGGTCGCTTTTCTATGCACCAGTGCCTCTGGAGCGGGATTCTATACACCTCTGGAAAGAGGGATTCTTTGTTCTGGCTCAGCCTGGACATTAAAGCATCTTCGGAAGTTTTGTGTGACCCTTCTCTTCTCTCCTCCCCACCAGCATCCTTTCCGTGCAGCTTTCGGACATGGGGAATTACCAGTGCGTGGTGACGGTGAACGGGTCTGACGTCTTCTCCGATGGAGCGTATTTGGGACTGGAAGGTAAATCCTTTGAACGCTGCACGGGCTCAGAGGCACTCTTGTCTCCGCGGCCAGTAGTCTGTGCCTGAGCCAGGGCTCTCAGAACAAGTTTTAGACACCCCCCCCCCTTTGCTTAAATTAAGTCCTGGCTGGAAAGGGCCATCAAGTCGCTGCCGACTGATGGCTCTAGTTGCCAACTTCCACTTGGGAAATACCTGGAGATTGGAGGGGGAGGGTGGAGTTTAGGAAGGGGAAGGGTTTGGGGCATAATGCCATAGAGATCACCTTCCAAAGTGGCCATTTCCTCTGTCATCTGGAGATCGGGTGTGATCTCAGGAGATCTCCAGCCCCAACCTGGGGGTTGGCAACATGGCTTATGGTGACATCTGTAGGGATTCCAAGGCAAGAGTCATTCAGTTTGCCATTGCCTGGCTCTGCCTAGCAACCTAGGCCTTCCTTGGTGGTCTCCCATCCAAGTACTAACCAGGGCCGTCCCTGCTTAGTTTCTGAGATCTGATAAGATCCGGCTGGCTTAGGCTATCCAGGGCAGGGCAGGCCTGGTCTTGTTTCTCTTGAACATAATGCTTCCTTCTGTTATAAATCAGGAACTTGGGACAACTGGAAACATTTCTGCCCTGTTTTGTTCTGTTAGTCATGCTCCAAGAGACTTGCAGTGAATTGTTCTCAAGGCCATAAGAGAGTTGGTCTTAGACCAGGGAGTCTTGGCTTGTGACCACACACACACACAATAATCTACTCTCAGTCCACTTTCAGTGCCCTTTCCAACTGGATTTTGGCTGTGTGAACTGGCAAAAAATCCAGTTCGAAAGTGCATTGAAAGTGGACTATTCTGTGTCTGAGATCGCAGCCTTGGAGACACAAATCCCTCCTCTGCTATAAAGGCCAGTGGGTGATTTTGGCCATTGTCTCTCTCTCTCTTTCTACCTTGCAGGGCTGTTGTGAGAATAATATGGGAAGAAGGGAGAACCATTTATGCCAATTACCCTGAGCTTTCCTGGGATAAAAACACAATACATTAAATTTTTAAAAAGTTGTCCACTAGAAACCTATAAATCAGAGTAGGCTTGCCAGGTCTGGGGTGGGAAATTCCTGGAGATTTGGGCGGGTGGAGTCTGAAGAGGGTGGGGTTTGGAAAGGGGAGGGGAGAACACCATTCCCAGCCTGGAGCTGGCAATCCTCACCCCCCCCCGGAAATGTCTCCTCCGGATCCAGTTGAAGAACTGCAACTCTTTGCTCACGTGAACGCCTGATCGCCCCGTTCCTCTTCACTCCCAGGTCTCCCCTTTTTTGCCAACGAACCCGAAGACATCGAGGTGACGGCTGGGAGCCCTTTCAACCTCACCTGCGGAGCCCAGGGTCCACCCGAGCCGGTGCAAGTGATATGGCTTCAAGACAGCGTTCCTCTCAACTCCCTGGGGGACCCTCTGTCCCTCACCCCTTCAGTACTGGCCGTGAGAGGTGAGTGACACCGGATGCCGTTGGGCAGGAAATGGGACTTCCCAGAAGGTATGTAAGAGAGGCAGGGTGGGGTAGCAGTTAGAGCACTGGGCAAGGAACGAGAAGCATTGTGTGTTAGGTGCTGTCAAGACGCTTCCGACTGATGGAGACTGCATGAATGAATGTCCTCCAAAACGTTCTGTCGTTAACGGTCTTGCTCGGGTCTTGCAAGCCGAAGGCCGTGATTTCCTCGGTGGAGTCGATCCATCTCCTGTCGGGCCTTCCACTTTTCCCAGCTGCCTTCAGTTTATCCTAGCATTATTGTGTGCCAGTGTGGTGGAGCGGTTAAGAACGGAAGGACTCTAATCTGGCAGAACCAGGTGTGAGTCCCCACGGCTTCACATGAAGCCAGCTGGGGGACCTTGGGTCAATCACAATTTCTCTTGGAGCTCTCTCAGCCCCAGCTGCCTCATGGGGTGTTTGCTGTGGGGAGAGGAAGGGAAAGGAGATTGTAAGCCGCTCAGAGACTCCTTGGTGAAAAGTGGGGCATAAAAACCAACCAAAGAGTTACGAGGATGATCGGGGGCCTGGAGACCAAGAAGCCCTCTGAGGAAAGGCCGAGGGACTTGGGAATGTTCAGTCTGGAGAAGTGGAGGCCGAGGGGGGACAGGGTGGCTCTCTTGAAGTCCTTGGAGGGCTGTGTCACTTAGAGGAGGGCAGGGAGCTGGTTCCGGTTGACAGCAGAGGAGAGGACTCGCAATCATGGGTTTAAATCAAGAGCGGGAAGGTACCGGATGGATCCTAGGAAAAACTTTTTTACAGTGTGAGTTGTGCAAGAGTGGAATCCGCTGCCTGGGGAGGTGGTGAGCTCCCCCTCACTGGAAGTCTTGAAGCAGCAGCCGGACAAACACTTGCCAGGGATGCTCTGGGCTGATCCTGCATTGAGCAGAGGGGGTTGGACTAGATGGCCTGTATGGCCCCTTCAAACTCTGTGATTCTCTGATTCTACTCACTTGGTTAAAGCCAGGTATTCTGCACATGCTCAGAGGCACCCCTGCTTTGCTTTCACTTGGCTAGGACTGACTCTGGAAAGTGGGTGACGGAGGGGCACTCGGAGGAAGCTGGGTTTCTGAAACTCTTGACTCCTTTCGGTATCTGGACGGCTGAGCCCAAACCGTCCTTCCTTTCCTCTCCGTTCAGCTGGCTGCAAAGAGGGAATTCCCTTCGCCCAGCCATCCTGCTCTAGTTTTCTGAAGGCCAGGGAAGAGGGGGCTCAAAGGGGGGAGACTGTGAATGGATCGGACCCTCCCCTTCTTGTTCTCTGCCCAGCCTCCTTTCATGAGCCCCCCCTCCCTTTCCCCCTGCTTTTCACGTCCTTGTTCGTTGTCTCTGAAAGCCCAGCTTGTCCCCGGCCGGCGGCCCCTTTTGTCCCCTTTTCTATGGAGGTGGCTGTTCCCCGATGCCTCGGGTGAATGGGGGGCCCGCTCCGAGCGTGGGAACAGGCCGTGCAAAGGTTGCCAACTTGCCATTAGGCAGTAAGGGGGGGGCTGTGTGTGTTTGTATGTGTGCGCATGGATTTCACTGCTCATGGGCGGCCGGGGGGGGGGGGAGAGACTGTAAACAAGCTAGTGTTTACACAGTGCTTTCGAGTGTTCAGAGGACTCCGCGTTCACTATCTCAGGAATTGTGACAGGAACCCTGCAAGGCAGGCCAGACGTCTGATAAGATGAAGGGGCTGTGTCTTGGGGGAGGGGGAGAAAAGCCCCCTTCAGTCCCACATTGCTTTGCCAAAGAGACTGGCGGCCATAATCCAAGATCTTGTGGTGCCATTGCTTCTGTGCAAACCCAGAACTTCCCGACTGAGAACAACATCGGGGCCGTTTTCACACAGGTACCGTTTTTGTTCTGCCCCCATTTGACCAGGAACATCCTCCCCCCACACCCACTAATCGAAGAGCACTGCAGGACAGGGCTTGCCAACTTGAGAATCGGCTCTTGTAGCTAGCCGCTGAATCTGCAGCAAGGAGCGGGTGCGGATATTTATTATTATTTTTTTAAAAATTATCCCCCACGGGGATCTGGGGCAGCTCACAACACTGTTTCCCCCTGGTTTGTTTAGGCTTGCGACAACAACCTTGTGAGGTAGGTTAGACAGGGAGGGACTAGCCCCAGGTCACCGTGGCAGAGTGGGGATTCGAACCTGGGTCCCCCAGATCCTGATCTGCTGCTCTGTACCACGGTGGCTCTCGACGTGCTGTGAAAAGCTTCTGGCTTTCGACGTCTGCGTAGGGTTGCCAGGTCCCCCCCCCCCCCGGCCACTGATGGGGGATGGAGGGTGGGGTTGCCAGCTCCAGGCTGGGAAACTCCTGGAGATTTAGGGATGGAGTCTGGGGAGGAGAGGGACCTCAGCGAGGTCACAGCCACAGAGTCCACCTTCCAAAGCAGCTGTTTTCTCCCAGGGAAATGATCTCTGCAGTCTGGAGGTAAGCTGTAATTCCGGGGCATCCCCAGGTCCCACCTGGAGGCTGGCATCCTTACAGCTGCAGATCAAAGCTTTGCTGAAGGCACAGAAGAGGGACAGGCCGAGGTCTACCTTGCTCCCCGCCCAGCTGGCAACCTGAGCTTCCCCCCCCCCATCCCAGATGCATGATGGGAGCAACTGGTTTTATCCGTTTCTGAAAGACACTCTGTGTGAGCTCAGAGGCTAAGATTTCTTCTATTAAATGCAGGTTTGAGGCCTCCGATTTGGAGACCAAGCTCAGAGGCCTAGACTGGGCAGTCTGCTTGGCCACAAATTAAGCCCTGGAGCAATCCTGCAAGGATGGAGCTACCAATCATCTTGACACAGTTAGGGTTGCCAGCCTCCAGGTGGGGCCTGGGGATCTCCCGCTTTCACAACTGATCCCCAGCTGACAGAGATCAGCTCCCCTGGAGAAAAATGGCTGCTTTGAAGGGTGGACTCTGTGGCACATTGTGGCTCTTTTGCACATGTTCCCGGCAGGGCAGCTAAGGGAAGCTAAATATCATTAGCAAACAAATATTATTGGACAAATTAATATGATTATCAATATCTGCTTTTACCCCTTTTGTTATTATTTTTGGCAGTCTCATTTAATGTTTTAAAAAAAGCAAATTTGCATATTTTCCAATAAAAACACATAATATTTGTTCATGTTTTGTGGTTCTCAAGCATCTGATGTTTATTCTATGCGGCTCTTACGTTAAGCGAGTCCGGCCACCCCTGCTCTAGGGCATCGTACCGTCCTGAGGCCCCTCCCCTCTCTAAACCCCGCCCTCTCCTGGATCCACCCCCAAAGTCTCCGGGTATTTTCCAACCCAGACCTGGCAACCCTGTAGATGCTGTGGAGGTTTTTCTTCCCGTTGCTTTGAAAGCCGTTGACCTCCCAGACCAGAGCTCTGGATTCTTCCCAAGAGCTTCCAAGCATCTTGACCACAGCCTGCCCCTTTTTGCCAGAGGCCGGCGGATTATTCCTGGGGGGGGGGGACTGTGGGTTGCCACTTTGGCCGCTTTGGTTTTGTTTTGCTGAATCAGCAGCTGTGTCAGGGCTGTCCTAAGAGGAAGCGTCTCCCCGGAGCATCTGTGGTGGAGCTGTACCACCAGACCGATACTCCCTCTAAGCTGTGGAGTCTTGTGAGCAACAGTTCTCCTTTGTGAGCTACCGGCATTAAAGTTGTAATCAAGCGATCTGGCGGCTGCGTAAATGAGTTTGCTCTGGAGCCATCCTTCCTGAGCTAAGACAAAAAATGTGTGAGCCAGAGGCTAAAAATCTGTGAGCTAGCTCACACTACCTCAGCTTAGAGGGAACACTGGTTTGCCCTGGAGCTGTCCTTCCTGGGCTAAGACAAAAACATGTGAGCCAGAGGCTAAAAAAACTGTTATCTAGCTCACACCGACCCAGCTTGGAGGGAACCCTGCCTCCAGGCCCCACCTGGCGTTTGGCGACCCTAGATTTTCAGGAGGGATGGAGGGGTACAGCCACTATTCCCGTAACTCTGGATTTGGTGGTAAGATCTGTAGACCATATCATAAACTTGCTTTAGTGGCTGACACACAGGAGAAAGCTAGGATGCCTGGGTTCTTTCCTGAGCTGGAGCGAGGTGTCTATTGACTTAGGGAGGGGGTGAAGATGGAAGGACCACCTTCATCTTGCCTATCTGACATCCTCAGGCCAGCAAATAAGAGCAGCGGGGCTGGGGGGTGGCCCGGACTCCTGAGTTCTTTTCTCAGCGGTGGGCATGAAGATTAAAGCATTGCCGGCTGCACAGTGCTGGGGGCGGGTGAGAATGAGTCTGTGCGCCTCCCCCATTTCTGGCACCGTCCCGTGACTCAGAGCTGCATCACCTCCTGCTCTGCATTCCCCGGCCCTGACGCACCGGGAGCCGTGACTGCCGGGCAAATTAGCCGGGGGAAGAAAAGGAATGGCAGGTATGCGGGCGGGCAGAGGCAAGGCGGACGGCCCTCGCAGTGTGGAGGAGAGAGGGGCGGCCCGGCAGCACGCGAGCATGTCTGCACCAGCACCAGGTTGGGACGACCAGACCCCCTTTTGGAAGCTGCCGGAGAGTCTCCTCGGAAGAAGCCCGTCCAGTCCAGTATCCTGCATCCCACCGTGGCCACCCAGATGCCCCCGGAAGACCTAAAAGCAGGGCACGGAGGCTGAAACCGCCCCCCGTTGTGAGCCCGCCCCCAGCACTGGTATCCAAAGGGCTGCTTCCTCAGCACACGGAGGTTCCTCTTAGTCGTCTTGGCCAATAGCCATCGGCAGACGTCTCCTCTGAGAAGTTGCCTGTGCCACCTGTTTAAATGAGCGGCCATCACTATGCCATGTGGCAGGGAGTTCCACAAGTTAAGGAAGCAGGAGAAGAGAGCAAGAGTCCAATTGCACCTTGAAAATGAACATCTGTGGCAGAGTAGGAGCTCTATACCCCGCCACAAATTTTTGTTGGTTGCATCGGTGCTCCGGGAATCTTGCTCCTTTCTGCTGCTACAGACAGACTAGCAGGGCCACCCATCTTGAAGAAGTGAGCAGTGACTCCCGAAAGCTCCTCCCACAAATTTTGTTAGTCTTGAAGGTGCTCCTGGACTCTTGCTCTTTTCTCCTGCTACAGACAAACAGGGCCACCCATCTTGACCAAAGTTAATTAAGTGTTGGGGCAAAGATGCATTTTCTCCGTTTTAATGTCACGAGTCCGAGGGGCTGCAGTCCCCTGTGGGGCACTGAGTACCAGAGTTCCTTTGCCCTGGGGTGCTCAGCTGCTGGCAGAAGTCCTCTTTAAGGTAACCACTTTTTAAAGAAAAAGTCTCACCTGGATTTTCTACTTTGGGGAGCTCCCAGACATGCAGAGATTTAGGAGCGGCTTGTCCTGGTTCTGGAGACGAAGTGATAAGGAAAAACATCTCCTGCTTTAATTCCCGCACATCAAAAGGCAAAGGAGAATGGCCAGTAAAAAAGAAGAGCAGCGTTGGGAGCCTCTTGCACCCAGTGCACTCTTGCCACACCGGGGGAAGGGACTCAGGCATCCAGCGCACCAAACGCACATCTCTTGCTAGACCTTTTGCCGTCTCTGGGGCTGGGAGGTTAGGGCAGGCGGCTTGGCCGTGGCCACGAGGGAAGCTGTGAGTGCCGACCCAGGGGGGAGTTGGTGCACCCCAGAGAGGCAATCCAAAGGTGTGGCTCGTGTGCAGACGAAAGCCGGGTGAGCCAAGTGGCGTGTGGGTGGGCCATTTCACACCGCGCACATGAAATGTGAAAAGCCAGGAGAGGGGGCATGCAGTTCCTGGTTCGGGTTGCCAAGTTCTCCGTGGGACTTTCGCAGCAAGTGATCCACAGAGATGAGTTTATCAGGTCAGGTTTATCACTTGGGTGAGACAAACCGGGGTCTGGGATGGATCCCGCGAGGCATTTCTCGCACTGTTTGTCCCAAGGCTAGCGGCCTGAGATTGTACCCTCCGCTCGACCCCCTGGGCACCCCCTTGCATGGAGTGTGACGGAGAGGGTGGAAGCAGTGTTCCCTCGAAGCTGAGTTAGTGTGAGCTAGCTCCCAGTTTTTTAGCCTCCGGCTCACACAATTTGTCTCAGCTCAGGAAGGAGGGCTCCAGACCAGTGTTCCGTCTAAGCTGGGTTAGTGTGAGCTAGCTCCCAGTTTTTTAGCCTCTGGCTCCCACATTTTTGTCTCGGCTCAGGAAGGATGGCTCCAGAGCAGTGTTCCCTCTAAGCTGAGTTAGTGTAAGCTAGCTCCCAGTTTTTTAGCCTCCGGCTCACACAATTTGTCTCAGCTCAGGAAGGAGGGCTCCAGACCAGTGTTCCGTCTAAGCTGGGTTAGTGTGAGCTAGCTCCCAGTTTTTTAGCCTCTGGCTCCCACATTTTTGTCTCGGCTCAGGAAGGATGGCTCCAGAGCAGTGTTCCCTCTAAGCTGAGTTAGTGTAAGCTAGCTCCCAGTTTTTTAGCCTCCGGCTCACACAATTTGTCTCAGCTCAGGAAGGAGGGCTCCAGACCAGTGTTCCGTCTAAGCTGGGTTAGTGTGAGCTAGCTCCCAGTTTTTTAGCCTCTGGCTCCCACATTTTTGTCTCGGCTCAGGAAGGATGGCTCCAGAGCAGTGTTCCCTCTAAGCTGAGTTAGTGTAAGCTAGCTCCCAGTTTTTTAGCCTCCGGCTCACACAATTTGTCTCAGCTCAGGAAGGAGGGCTCCAGACCAGTGTTCCGTCTAAGCTGGGTTAGTGTGAGCTAGCTCCCAGTTTTTTAGCCTCTGGCTCCCACATTTTTGTCTCGGCTCAGGAAGGATGGCTCCAGAGCAGTGTTCCCTCTAAGCTGAGTTAGTGTAAGCTAGCTCCCAGTTTTTTAGCCTCCGGCTCACACAATTTGTCTCAGCTCAGGAAGGAGGGCTCCAGACCAGTGTTCCGTCTAAGCTGGGTTAGTGTGAGCTAGCTCCCAGTTTTTTAGCCTCTGGCTCCCACATTTTTGTCTCGGCTCAGGAAGGATGGCTCCAGAGCAGTGTTCCCTCTAAGCTGAGTTAGTGTAAGCTAGCTCCCAGTTTTTTAGCCTCCGGCTCACACAATTTGTCTCAGCTCAGGAAGGATGGCTCCAGACCAGTGTTCCATCTAAGCTGGGTTAGTGTGAGCTAGCTCCCAGTTTTTTAGCCTCCAGCTCCCACATTTTTGTCTTGGCTCAGGAAGGATGGCTCCAGAGCAAACTACAGCAGCCAAATCGCTGGCTCACAGCTTTAATGCCAGTAGCTCACAAAGTAGAATTTTTGCTCACAGGACTCCACAGCTTAGAGGGAGCGTTGGGTGTAAGGTTGCTTCATCAAACCCCTCTTCTTGAGAACTTTGCCCTTCTGGAGCGAACCTTCCTGAGTCGACTGAGCACATGATGCAAGGGTGTCAGTTTAATAGCAGTTTGTGTCAGAAATTGTTTGGCAATTTATCCCCGGTAATCGATTTTAAGAACACTGTGATCAATTGTTGATTATTACTGAATGCCTCAGTAGTGGAAATTACAAAAGCAGCTGCAAAAAATTTGGGGAAGAAATTCTGAAAGCCAACTCTAAGCTGTTATAAATCAATTCTCATCTGATCTTGTGTTCCTATGCTTTAACCTATGTACTGGTTTTAATTTTATACCTTGACCCTAAATGATATGTTAAATTACCATGCCAGTGAAGGTATTGTAGGGCTGCCAACCTACAGGTAGTACCTGGAAATCTCCTGCTGTTACAGTTTATCTCCAGATGACCAAAATCAGTTCCCTGAAGAAAATGGCTGTTTGGTGTAGTGGTTAAGAGCAGTGTTCCCCCTAAGCTGAGTTACTGTGAGCCAGCTCACAGTTTTTTAGCCTCCGGCTCACATATTTTTGTCTTAGCTCAGGAAGGATGCCTCCGGAGCAAACTAACTTATGCAGTAGCCAAATCGCTCGCTCACAACCCTAATGCCAGTAGCCCACAAAGTGGCATTTCTGTTTACAGGACTCCACAGCTGGGAGAACTGGGTTTGATTCCCCGCTCCTCCACCTGTAGCTGCTGGGTGACCCTGGGACAGTCACTCTTCTCTTGGAGCTGTTCTCTCCTGAGCAGTTCTCTCACTCAACCCCACCTACCTCACAGGGTGTCTGTTGTGGGGAGACGAAGGGAAGGAGATTATAAGCTGCGCTGAGACTCCAAGTGAAGGGAGGGGTCTATCATCACCTTCTCCTCCTCCTCCTCCTCCTCCTCCTCCTCCTCCTCTCTATGGCCTTA
Organism: Lepidodactylus listeri; assembly: GCA_029233225.1. Classification (NCBI taxonomy): domain Eukaryota; kingdom Metazoa; phylum Chordata; class Lepidosauria; order Squamata; family Gekkonidae; genus Lepidodactylus; species Lepidodactylus listeri. Next base: position 37,648,482 of record JARCFY010000020.1, read on the forward strand.
TACCCTGCTGAGGTCTCTCCCCTCCCAAAACCCTACCTTCTCTAGCCTCCACCCCCCAAATCTCCAAGGATTCCCCAACCCAGAGCTGGCAATCCTTGGAACATGTTGCGGGATCTGCCTAGTTGTTTCCCTCCATCGGTGCCATCTGTTCATGTCAGTGGGAAGAAGACCACAGCTGCCCACTGGCTGACGCACCCCTGGCAGGAATGGTGTGGTCAAAACAGACCTTAGCCAGCCCAGCTTATCCCCAATGTTTGGGGCACCTCGTCCTTCCCCTCTCTGGTGACGATGGCAGGGCCCGCAGGGTTGCCCATCTGCATCATGTTTTGCCATCTGTTTGCCCAGGTGGTGAGCTTCAAGTGCCCACAAGCTGATTCATCCCTTGCAGGAATGGTGCGGTCGGATAAAATAGCTTCCATTGTCCCCGAGGGCTGGCATTGTGAACACCAGGTCTTTCCCCAAAAGGGGAGTTACAACAGCCTGTTCAAAGTGAAGTTATACTCAGCTGTGGAGGACCCTCCTGTTTTTACTCAGCCAGCAGGGAGTGTGTGTGGGGGGGGGGTGACATTTTGTGCCAACACGAACTCCTCTTTCATTTCTGTAAAAATCTGAGCCTGTCTTGCCCAGCGATCACGACTGTACATTGCATAAGCATCATCGGGGGCCTACTGGCTAGTGATGGTGCTGTCACTCAATACAGACTCCCTTCCGCCAACATCACCGTACATCGTTTTCAATGTTTAAATGTTCAGAGGCTGAACATCCTTCCCCACCTCCGGCGGTACTGCTTTCTTGGAAGGAAAGATGAGATGCAGATGAAGAGGGGCGGGAAATGAATGGATAACTGATTCTAAACTTCCGAGCAAAACGGTACACGAATAGCAGACTCCAGCAGGCTTTTCTCCACGGTTGCCCCCACACTTCTCTGACTTTTCCCACAATGTTATATGCTCCCACTCTCCAAGCGAACCAGTGCGCTAACTAGGTTCTGAGTACATCGCTGGGACCTATTGGCTAGCGCTCAGTACATCACGAGCGAAGAGTGACAGACTCTCTCCTCCCCCGCCGCATCTTGTCATTTTTTTTAAAGTTCTATTTATATGACTAAATCTGTAGAAGTTGAGTGCTTCTCCTGACAAACTAAAGAAGGAATATAATTGCCGCGCGAATGAATCCAGGTAGCCCTTTCAGTGAATTCAGTGACAGTGAAATTATATAGACTTTTTTTTGGAGTGGCAGAGTGCTAAGTGCAGTGAAGTTGCTTCCAACTTATGGCGAGCCAGCGTGGTGTAGGGTTAGTGCTGGAGTAGGATCTGTGAGAACCAGGTTTGAATCCTCTCTTTTGCCTCAGAAGCTTGCTGGGTGATCTCGGGACAGTCACCCGCTCTCAGCCTAACCAACCTTGCAGGATTGTTGTGAGGATAAAACAGAGAAAGGGAGGAAGAGGTAATCCACCTTATGTTCCCGTTGGGAGATAAATGAAGTAAATGAAAATCAGCGAATGAAATGAATTAATTAATGGCTTAATGGCTAGTAGTTAAAGGTGCTACCGGACTCAAAATTTGTTCTCCTGCCTCAGACCAACACCGCTGCCCGCCTGCATCTATCTTAACGACCACCAAACTGTCCTATCCTTAACGGCCTTGCTCGGGTCTTGCAAACGGAGGGCTGCAAGTTTGGTGGTGTGGTTAGGAGCGCAGACTCTAATCTGGGAGAACCGGGTTTGATTTCCCACTCCTCCACGTGCAGCTGCTGGTGTGACTTTGGGTCAGTAACAAGTTCTCTCAAAGCTGTTCTCTCAAGGGTAGTTCTCGGGAGAGCTCTCTCAGCCCCACCTGTCTCACAGGGGGTCTGTTGTGGGGAGGGGAAGGGAAGGAGATTGTAAGCCCCTCTGAGACTCTGAGTGAAGGGTGGGGTATAAATCCAATATCCTGCTCCTCCTCCTCCTGTTCCTCCTCATCATCTTCTTCCTCCTCCTCCTCCTCCTCCTCCTCCTCTTCATTTCTGATCATTGCCTAGGGTTGCCAGCTCCTGGTTGGGAAATACCTGTAGATTTGGGGGGTTGGAGCCTGAGGATGGTGGGGTTTGGGGGGGGGGAGGGACTTCAGTGGGGAATAACGCCACAGAGTCCACCCTCCAAGGCGCCGTTTTCTCCAGGGGAGCTGATCTCTGTCGCCTGGAGACCGGTTGTAATCCCAGGAGATCTCCAGGCCCCACCTGGAGACGGCAAACAAATCAAGAGAATAACCCGTCACGCTGCACAAATCACACTGGAGACTCCCGACTTCTTATACAGTTCTAATTACAATTATAAATTGCAGCTAGAACTGTTTATATTGTTTATAAATCGTAATTAGCACTATGTAAGAAGACGGAAGTCTCTAGTGCGGTTTATACAGCGTGACGGGTTATTCTCTTGATCTGTTTGCATAACTGCATCCGCAGTGCTTCCGTTTGTGTGTGGTTGTTTGTAGCGCCTGGAGGCTGGCAGGGGCAACCCTGTTCGCACCCCATCCCAAACGCTGCACTCGCCTGGCGTCCCTGGGGGTCATCCTGGACCCTACTGCTGGACACAAACAGTGTCTATCCTTGTGTTTCCCCCAGCCCAATATGAGAAAGCACGTGGCACAGTCCTGTAGAGAAGAAAACGTAAAAAATTTATTCATTAATAAGGGGGGGACACAGGTAAAACAAGGTTTTGGACCCTGAAATACCCACCGCCTCTCCCGAAGGTAAAATGGGTGACATAAGGTTTTATATTCAACATTATGGGTGCATTCAGACAGGCAGCTAATCCCACCATTGGCCCGGCTGTAATTTGATCTAGATTTTTTTTATCCAGCGTTGCACGACCAGACAGCTCCCCCGTGAATCGCTTTACCGCGTGTGACTCCATGGTGGATTGTCTAGACAACATCCACCTTAAGGAGCCTTGCGGTCGACTTTTTTTTTTTTAATCCTGTTTGCACGTGCGCATATGTGCCTCACCGTCTACTTGTTTTTCCGCGCATGTGCAGACTTAAATGATAAAAGCATCGCCAGCGGTACCTTCCTCTAAATACCGTTTCAGTTAACAAAGTGCATAAATATCATGGGACCTTCAGAAACATTAAATTGTCAAATTAAATCGTTTGAGCAGAGCTCTGGGGATGTCGCATGTTTAAGCGGTTATGCGCTCATCGCTAAGAATTTTTTAGATGGCGGCCATTCGGGATGGTCTGGAGACCATCTCTACGGGCTGATTGCGCTCTGGTGGAATGACCTGACAGGGGAAAATCTGCCACTGGCCCATTGACCAGCTTAGGACCGGACTTTCACCACTATCTTTTAAGTACGGTTCCCCGATGCAGATCGACGGGCTGATCATGGAAGTGGCACGATTCCCAGATGTTGCAGTCTGGATGTGTCCTTTAAATCCACCAGGCGCTCGTGCCTGGCGCGGCCAGCCGTATGAACACGACCTACATCAGACAAACCAGGCGCAACTATTGGTTCCATTAAACTTCGTCACAATGTTGTCACCTACGCCTCATTGGCCTAATGCCTGTGGGTTGGATTTTCCCAAGAAATTTTTTAGTCAAACAACTGGCACTTCTTTGGCATCTGTGCAGCTCTAAAAGTATCTATTTTTACTGATATCACCACAGAGTTCCATTGTTCTGCATTTAGCTAAGCTAGCCGACACATGCACAGTTGTAATTGGCAGGCTGAGGCCTGCAAACCTTAGCAGAATATCATTAGCATTTCTTATTGTCCCAGCATGCCTTTAAGCAATGAACCAAAGTTAACTTCTGAATACATATTAATAATTGATTTCTGTTTCTGTGATTAGAATCAACAGCATTTAGCATATATGTATGTCCATCTATGTCAGAGCGGTGCTAAGTGTGCCCACTAAGTTTAACCTGCTAGTCAGTGGCAGAATACAAGAGTGTATAATTTTTCCATAAATTGTGCATGCAACATTACTCCTGGAGAATCTGGTAGCCCAGAGGGCCTTTTACCAACTTTGACAGGTTAGCCAACGGTAGCTTTTCCCGGGCAGGACCTGGCCACTGCGGGAGCCCCCCTTCCCCAATCTCCCTTTCCCTAAGCAGGAGAAATGAACCCAGGAGCCGTGTTCCCTCTAACCTGAGTTTATGTGAGCTGGCTCAGTTTTTTAGCCTTCGGGTCACCCATTTTTGTCTTAGCTCAGGAAGGATGGCTCCAGAGCAGGGGTGGCCAGACTTGCTTAATGTAAGACCCACATAGAATAAACATCAGATATTTGAGAGCCCCAAGACAAGAACAAATATGAAAGGTTTTTTATTGGAAAATGTGCAAATTTGCTTTTTATTAACATTAAATGAGACTGCCAAAAATAATAACAAAAGGGGTAAAAGCAGATATTGATAATGATATTTGTCCAATGATATTTATTTGTTTGCTAATGATATTTATGTGTCTAAAAGGGGGGGGGGAGAAAGGATGAAAGAAGTGGAAAGAAAGAGACAGAGAAACAAAGAAAGCAAATAGATGCGGGAGGGAGGGGGAGGGAGGAAGGAAGGAAGGGAGGAAGGAAGGAAGGAAGAGAGAAAGAGAGAAAGGGAGAGAGAAAGAGAGAAAGAAAGAGACAAAGAGAGAAAGAAAAAGAAAGAAAGAAAGAAAGAAAGAAAGAAAGAAAGAAAGAAAGAAAGAAAGAAAGAAAGAGCAAATAGATGGGGAGCCTCGCAGGAGCCACACCATGTGTGTGAAAGAGCCGCATGTGGCTCCCAAGCCACAGTTTGGCTTCCCCTGCTCCAGAGCAGACTAATTTATCCAGTAGCCAAATTGCTTGCTCGCAACTTTACTGCCAGTAGCTCACCAAGTAGAATTTTTGCTCCCAAGACTCCAAAGCTTAGAGGGAGCATTGCCCGGGAGTTGTCCTGGCTCAGCTGAAACGTGGAAAAAAGGGCTGGAACCAGACATGAAAAAGCCCAAACCACAGACGGGTGGGCGGAAGGAACAGGACATACCAGCTGGGATGCAGGCCTGCAACCCAGATGTTACTCTGGGGGGGGGGGGAGGGACCTTGCTGTCCATGTACTGGAAAACGGGATGGTTTTTTCCCTCACTCAGAGAGGAGGGTTTGGTCCTGCCCTGTCATCCCCCCTAATATTTTGGTAGGCATCTGTTGGGTGGGGCTCATTATCAACTGGAATACGGAGGAGACTGAAGGATACGGACCGCTCGGGGAAGGGAGCAAAGGGATGTCTTTTGCTCTCAGCTGTGATGCTAGAGAACTGAGGCTCGGGTTGCTAACTCCATGTCGGGGAATTCCTGGAGATCGGGGTGGGAGCCTGGGGAGGGCAGGGTTTGGGGAAGGGAGGGACCTCATGGGGGGGGGGTGAGGAACTGATCTCCGTAGTGGTTTGGTGTAGTAGTTAGGAGCCAGTCTGGCGTGGCAGATAGGAGTGCGGACTCTTAATCTGGGAGAGCTGGGTTCGATTTCCCCGCTCCTCCACATGCAGCCAGCTGGAGTGTCCTGGGGTCAGTCACAAGATCTCTCAGAGCTGTTCTCTCAAGGGCAGTCCTCAAAAGAGCTCTTTCAGCCCCACCTACCTCACAGGGTGTCTGTTGTGTGGAAGGGAAGGGAGTTTGTAAGCCGCTCTGAGATTCCTTCAGATAGTGAAAATGGGGTATAAATCCAGTCTTCTCCTCCTCTTCTTCTAGCCTGGGGACCAGTTGTCCTTCTGGGAGATCTCCAGGCCCCGCTTGGAGGTTGGAAACCCTAACTGATCCTATTTTCTAAAGGGGGATTTAGGATGTGGCCTCTCTGGTGGGGGGGACCTCAAGGTCAGGGGGTTTGCTGGGGAGGGGCTGTGGCTCTGTGATAGAGCATCTACCTGAAATGTTCAGTCCCCGGCATCTCCAGTTATCTGCAGTAGGTCACGGGCGAGACCTCCGCCTGAGACCCTGGAGAGCGGCTGCCAGTCTGAGTAGACAAGACTGACCTTGATGGACCAATCGTCTGATTCAGTAGAAGGCGGCTTCATATCTTCATACCTTCTTTTTTTTGGCCATCAAGTCTCCGCCGATTTATGGCAACCCTTCAGGGTTTTGAACGCAAGAGGCGGTGGTTTACTGTTTATTTGTTTGTTTGCTTGTTTATTATTTCGTCTGTACCCCGCCTTTCCGGACAAGCTGGCTCGACACAGTTTGCAGCAGTTAAAATACCATAAACTATTATTTATTTATTTATTCATTCATTATTTCGAATTCATACCCCACCCTCCCCGCACACGGCCTCATATGTAACCCAATGCTTGACCATTTTAAAAGGCAAACGAAGTTACAGATAAAACAACAAATACTGGCGGCCAACAGAGTTACACGGTGAAAAGACAGCGGCAGAGGCTCGGCCAGCAGGATTCCAGGGCGATGTTGTCCTTAAGCCCCCCCCCCCCCCCCCGGTGGTGGCTCCTAATTGAAAGCCTGGCGGAAGAGCTCCGTCTTGCAGGCACTGCGGAATTGTAATAGGTCCCGCAGGGCCCTGATGTCATCCGGGAGCTCGTTCCACCAGTATGGGGCCGCCACCAAGAAAGCCCTGGTTCTAGTGCTGGCCAGCCGAACATCTCTCGGTTTGCCATTGCCTGCCTCCATCTCATGACCCTGGTATTCCTTGGACGTCTCCCTTCTAAGAACAAACCCGGGCCAGCCCTGCTTAGCTTCTGCAGTCTGATGAGATTCGGCTAGCCGCCCTGGGCTATCTAGGTCAAACACTTTGTTGTTGCTGTACATTTGGGGGTATTTCAAAAAGTATTTGGGGAAGTGTTTTGCCAGCTTTTGGAGAAGTCGGAGGGTCCGAGCTGGTCTAAGGTCTAAGAATGTGCCACAAGAGTTGGGAAGTCCCAGTCTGGCTTGATTCTTGGACAATCTCCTTTCTCTCTTGCGATTTGAGGGTGATAAAACCCCGCCATACAGGGCTGTCATAAATGTTACTGAAATAACAGGCTGTGGTGCTTTGAATATTTGGAAGTGCTGGATAAGTGTGCGAAGAGTATAATCAGGCTAGGTAAGAAGACGATGTAGCTGGAATGCAATGATGAATATCTACAGTGTAAATATAAATTGGGGCCGCGGTGGCTCAAGTGGTTAAGACGCTGAACTGCAGAACAGAAGATCAGCAGTTCAAGACCCGAGTGCCGCGTGACGGAGTGAACTCCCATCTCTGGCCCCAGCTCCTGCCAACCTAGCAGTTCGAAAGCAAGAAATTGCAAGTAGATAAATAGGCACCACTTCGGTGGGAAGGGAAAAGCATTCTGTGGACCTCGATGTTTAGTGATGCTGGCCACATGACCATGGAAAAAGTCTTTGGACAGCGCTGGCTCTTCAGCTTGCAAACAGAGATGAGCACCGCCCCCTAGAGTCAGATTCGACTGGCTTTCGCGCTAGGGGAACCTTAAACTTAAATTGGTCTAGTTTCTTCGTGGCTGCCGCTCTAAGAATCCTGGGGAATATTAGCTGCTTAGAGAACCATCCTCCTTCTTCCAGAACTACAGATCCCAGGGTTCCCTGGGGAGGGTGAACAGCTGTTAATTTGAGTTCCATAGTTTATACAGGCTTCTTCCCTGTAACAAAGTTGTTGCTAACATGTTCCAGACAGAGCAGGGTTACGGAACGGCCGCTTGCCTTGTGTGGGAAACTTTTGGAGCCGGTTCAGAGAGCTTCGCCCAGGGGGCATCCTGGCAAGCTGTAATATTTATTTTATTTATTTATTTATTTATTTTTCGTATTTATATCCCGCCCTCCCCGCAATACATCCTAGTTCTGTCATCCCAACAGACTTCTTCGCCCGGCTGGCACCCTGCCTTTTTTTGGAAACCAGCAGGGGAGAAGGGCTCTGCTGGTTACGCGTGAGACATCCATAGCAGAACACAGGTCTAGGTCCATACCGCCAGCTCGGGGATAAATTCTCTGGGCGGCTTTTGACGATTGACAAGCCTCAGTCTTCCGTCCTGATCTGCGAAATGGGAAGATGATGAATGACTCCGACTGAGGACACTGGGTGGGTTCTCATGGAAAAGACTGAGAGTTCACCGATGTAGCCTAGAGCAGGGGTCCCCAGCCAGTGTTCCCTCTAAACTGAGTTAGTGTGAGCTAGCTCAGTTTTTTATCCTCCGGCTCACACATTTTCGTCTTCGCTCAGGAAGGAGGGCTCCAGAGCGAACTAATTTATGCAGCCGCCAAATTGCTCGCTCACAACTTTAATGCCAGCAGCTCACAAAGTAGAGTTTTTGCTCACAAGACTCCACAGCTTAGAGGGAGCATTGGTTCCGGCACCTCTTTTTCAAAAAAAATAATTCTGTTGAGAATGATCCGTGAATAATGCCGATTTGCTTTTGCTCCGCCTCTCAGGCCTGAATCGCAGCAGCACCTTTTCATGTGAGGCCTACAATGCTAAGGGAATGAGCACGTCGCGAACTGCCACGGTGACAGGTAAGAGGTGGTGATAATGTTTATGAACGTTCCTAGGGAGAGCACGGCAGTCTATTGGGTGGTGGCCTGGGCACGGCTGCTTTGCCCACGCCAAGGATGACCTAAAAATCCCCCACGAGTTTAACAAAACCAAATGATATGCTGGAAGAATCAGGGTTGCCAGCTCTGGGTTAGGAAATATCTAGAGATTTGGGGGTGTGGCCTGGGGATGGTGAGGTTTGGGGAGGGAAGGGGAGGGACTTCAGCAGGGTATAAAGCCCATAGAGTCCACCCTCCAAAGCAGCCATCTTCTCCAGGGGAGTTAATCTTGGCTACCTAGAGATCAACTGTAATAGTGGGAGGTCTCCAGGTACCACCTGGAAGTTAGCAACCCTACAGAAGATACATAATTGGATCGCGAGCAGACTGTCCCTCGGTAAATAGGAGTTCTGGAAGGTTCTGGTTGAGCTTGGGACTGTGGCCCACTCAGTTCCTCTGGTGGGCCAACAACAGGGCAGAGAGGCCGAGGCCTTCCCCTGATGTTGCCTCCCAGCTCTGGAATTCGGAGGCTCATCTCCCGGAATGTGAAAATTCCCCTCAGCCACCAGGGCTCATTACCCTAAATCTGTCTAATCCCCTTATAAAGCTTTGAAAAGTCTTCCAGCATCTCTTCTAGCTAGGACCTGTTACGTCTGTGTGGTCTGGATCTCTCTCACCTCCACCCTTTCTGCCTCCCTCAGTTGTACCCGGACGGCCGCGTGCCTTGACCCTGGTGCGGCCCACGGACAACACCCTGGAAGTGGCGTGGCAGCCCGGCCTGAGCGGAGCCTACCCGCTGGAGGTCTGCACCATCCAGGTAAGAACAACAGCGGGTGGCGTGCCCAGCAGGAGTTTGGAGGGGAGCCAGCCCTCCCTCAGTGCTGGGTTTCTTTAGAGATGGGTGCCCTCGCTTCCTATCGCAGAGTGATTTTTTATTTTTAGGAACCGTTTCCTGTCCTGCTTCTGCTTAATTAGGACATCCGCTTCCTACCACCAAGAATGTGACTCCCCCCCCCCACCCCCCATCGCCAGGATGGGGAACCGAAAAAGCCTGAGCTAGGAATCGGGAGGGCTGAGAAACAAAACTGAGAGCAGAGAGGGGGATTTCCATCCGGCTCTCTTGGTCATTGCCGGTCAATCCAAGAGATCTGTGATTGGAATCCCCCTCCCTGTTTAACGGCAGGGTTCCCAAGCTTTCCCCCTGCACGGATGCTTGAAATGGTACCTATATTCCGCTCCCCCCAAGGAGCCAACAAAAGCTTCTTCCTCTTTAGCCAGTTTGATGTAGTGGTGAAGAGCACAGACTCTAACCTAGGAGAACCGGGTTCGATTCCCCACTCCTCCACTTGTAGCTGCTGGGGTGACTTTGGGTCAGTTGCAAATTCTCTCAGAGCTGTTCTCTCACGGGCAGTCCTTGGTAGAGGGCTGTCAGCCCCACCACAATGCTCCCTCTAAACCGTGGAGTCTCGTGAGGAAAAATTCTACTTTGAGAACTCCTGGCATTAAAGCTGTGAGCGAGCGATTTGGCTACTGCATCAATGAGTTGGCTCTGGAGCCATCCTTCCTGAGCTAAGGCAAAAAAGAGTGAGCCGGAGGGTAAAAAACTGTGAGGGAACATTGCGGTGTCTGTTGCGGGGAGGGGAAAGGAAAATGGATTGCAAGCCACTCTGAGACTCCTTCAGGTAGTGAAAGGTGGGGTATAAATCCAATCTCTTCTTCTTCTTCTGTATTTTAATGAACACCCAGATTCCTAATCCCAAATCACCCATTGCCACTGCTCCATTTGGCTCGCCAATCTGCTCTATTCCTGCAGCAGAATAAATCATTAGATTATTTATTTACTTTACTTCATTTATATCCCACTTTTCTTCCCAATGGGGACGCAAGGCATCCCCCTCTCCTCAATGTTATCCTCACAACAACCCTGTGGGTGGGTTAGCCAGAGAGCGTGTGAGACTGGCCCAAAGTCACCCAGCGAGCTTCCATGGCAGAGTGAAGTTTCAAACCTGGGTCTCCCAGACGCTAGTCGGACACTCTAACCACTGCGCCATGCTGGCTCTCGCCCTGAAGAGGCGGAGAGAACCTTGCCATTTCAGGCAGCAGCTGGCAGGATGCCAGTTCTGCTGGTTTGCCTAGTTTAAACAACAGTGCAAGTAGAAATCTAGCGTATCAGTGAGGGAGATTTGTGCTAGATTTCTCATTGCAGGTTTGGGTGGCGGCGGTTGTTTTTACATAGGAGAGCATCGAAGTGATCCACTCTCTTGAAACGGTACGGATCAGAACTCTGCTGTGTTACCTCAACGGGCCTGAGAGCTGGTCTTCACTTTTAGCAGAACGAGGCGATGGGATTGTGGACTGGATCCACAGCAGACAGGGAGGGAGGGAGCCACTGGAGAATTTTGACTTCCTTTGTGGTCTCCCATCCAAGTACTAACCAGGGCCGACCCTGTTTACCTTCCGAGAGCTGACGAGATCAAGGTAGCCTGGGCCATCCGTTTCTCTCTGCTGTCTCCTTCTCCAGGCTGTGCGCTCGGACGAGGACCTCAGCAGTGTCTCAGAGAGGGCGCTCTATAACCAGAACCTCAACGTGCCCCCCTTCAGCCATTCTCTGGTCGGCCTGACCCCCTTCACCCCCTACCACGTGCGTGTGTCCTGTCGATCCAGAGAGGGCAACTCTCCGTGGACCCACTGGGTCGCCATGGAGACCCTGGAAGGAGGTGAGGATCCATCTCTCTATTTGCATATTTTTTTTACTTCCTCCAAGGAACGCAGGATTTCTCCCCCCTTCTCTATTCTGTCCTCACAACAAGTACGGCAACCCTGTGAGGTAGGGTAGGCGGAAGGAGCATGGCTACCCCGAGTGAACTTCATGACAGAACAGGGACTCGAACTCAAGTCTTCCAAACCCTCGTTTGACTCTCTGACTCCCGCGCCACAACTTTGTGACCTCCTGGTTCTGTTTTTGTCTCTGGGAGGAGAAAGAAACTGGTCCTGAGGTTCCCGAAAGGGTCACAGGGGGTCTAAGCCTTGATCAGCGTTTTTAAAAAAGGAAATTGTGGCTGCACGAAGGTCCCGATTCAAATGGGGGAGCCGTGGTGCAGGAGGAGCAAAGGTTACCGCTGCCTCCTTGCACTGTCCCATTGTTTGAAAACACCCCCGGTGGTGGTTAACCCTAGAAGGGGAAAAAGACAGGCCCTCTTTCTTTGTCTGTCTTTTTCCTTTGGGGCAGTGCAAACAAAGGCTCTTGGGTGGTTTGGACTGGCGATACCCTGCGGGGAAGAGCTAAGACTTCTCCCCCCACAGGCTGTAGCCTCAGCTCTTTAGGGCCCGGAGCAGTTGCCGTTTCCTTTTCTAAGATGCTGGGAAGATCCTGTTGTGGATCTGCCATGTTGTGTCTATATAGGGCAGGGAATTGGGGAGCAAGGGAGATGGAGCATGGTCCGATATTTCAGCATAGTCCTAAGCTACGTGCCACAGTCGGGATCTGCAGTCAGTGCCATTGAAAATTAGCTGGTGTTATTCAGTGACCCTTGGGGCTGAGCAAAGGTGTAAATTGGGGTGTCTGGCTCATAGGTCTTGTTCTTAACCACTCGGTAAGCTCCATCGCATAACAGTGAGGGTAAGAAGTGCGGTCATGTGTGCGCCTTCACCAAACGCCTTATGTGAACCTGGGAGTAGAGGGGGGACCCCAAAGTGCCTTCTGGGCAACGATGCCACCTCCAACGCACCCATTGGTAGGAGGGCCCATGACGACGCATCCTGTCCTCCACAGTGCCAACGGCTGCCCCAGAGAACATCACGGCCTTCCAGAATGGCACCTGCACCATTGTCCAGTGGGGGGAGCCGCTCGGCCATGTCAACGGGATCCTTCGCGGGTACAAACTCATCTGTCAGAAAGGTGACTTGCCTGAGGTGAGTACCCGTTATTGGGGAAAGGATTTCATTCCCAGCAGGCCCGCACCACTTCTGGGTATCAGCTGGCCGCTTTCTTTATTGTAACCCTCCCTGACAGTATATTAATTTGGAGGGAAGCACAGAATAGGGACATTTTAAATCAGGATCCCTCAACATGATGCTCGTGGGCACTGTGGCACTCATAGAAACTGATCCTGGTGCCCACCAAGTGTTTTGAGAAAGTGGGCGAATCCAGGTAAGGCTTTTTGATTGGCCCCTGGAGATCTGATCGGCTGTGCGGATTTTCTTTTTAATGCTTTGGCAGCAGCTGCCACCACGGCGCAAGGATCTTCACGGTATGATGGAAGACAAGCTGTATGCAAGAAAATATTTTTAAACAATATGTCCATTCTAAAAGGCTTCTGCCTGAAAGGATGAAGAGTGACTATTTGAGTTGCATGCGACCTCACTCCGCCTCTTGCGGCAGCCATGTTGTAGTTGGCTCTGCTTCTTGTGGCAGCCATTTTGTGTTCATGCCCACCATCCAAGGTCAGATCTCCAAAGGTGCTCGCAAGCTGGAAAAGGTTGGGGACCCCTGCTTTAAATACATTTTAATCATCATAATAACATCTGTATCTGTGCCTGGTTTGCTAGTTGTACGGTTGCAGATAGGAAAGCACTCCAGAGAGTCATCACCACAGCTGTCCTCTCCCACTTCTGGAGGAACTGTACAGTTCTCGATGTCTGAAAAAAGTGAAGAACATCCTACAGGATTTATCACATCCTGCATATTCCTTGTTTGAACTGCTGCCTTCGGGCAGAAGATATAGGACAATCAAAACAAGGACAAATAGACTAAAAAACAGTTTTTACTCGAGAGCTATTATTGCCCTGAATGCTGCATGAGACCGAAATCTGGGGGAAACAGTGGTTTGGTTGCTATGTAAATCACAAGGGAGAAGCAGTCGTGAATGTCTGTGTGAGTGCGCATGATTATATGTTGCGAGTCACTGAATGATGGCACTTTTTAATTTCATTGTACTATGTACAATGACAATAAAGTATAAAGTGTATATATATATATATGTATATATATATATATATATATATATATAATGCTCAATCTCAGGAGGGGACAGGGAAGTGAAAACAGACCTGGAACAAGCTAAGATCAGAGTGTCCCCTGAGGCATTACTAGGACAGACGCCCCACCGGGAAATTTCCCTGTTAAGTTAGATGGCCAGTCCACTCCTACTTGAAAACAAACTCCCCTCTCCCACCAGGTGGTCATGGATGTGGGACTGACCCACGAGAGAATCTTGGAGTGGAACTCCTCTGTAAGGAACCTGACCGTACGAGTCGCAGCCTACACGGGGGCAGGCGACGGGCCCTGGAGTCACGCTGTCATGGTTGCCCCCTTGGGTTTCGGTAAGTGAGCTTTTTTAGTTAGCTTCTCTACAGTGTGAAAGAATTACCCGGCAGAGGGGCTGTCCAGGAGAAACCCTTGTTCGGGCCTGGAGGACAGTCGTACAAGGGAGAGGCTCGAGAGAGATAGTGAAGGGGAGGTTATGTTGATAATCCTCAGATGTTTCGAAGGACTGCAATATCCGTTGGGACAGGACCCAAAACCAAAGATCAAGAGCTGCTGTTAGAAAGAGATCCAAAGAGTTTTGGACATTTGGAAGCTGTTACCCGAACGCTGATTCCACCACATCTTTTTAAGGGTAGCGGACAGATGTACGAGGATAGTCGGTGACTCAAATTGAGCTATATTTTTAAAATATGCTTCACTGGTGCTATTAGTCTTGGTCCAAACTCTTTCATTGCTTTTTCCTAAAGTGGTTCTTTTGATCTCTGGCTGTGGCCCCACTTCCCCGCCGGTCCGGAGCTTGGCAGTTCCGGACCTCGGGTCTGGTTCTGAATGTAGAATCCTGAATTTAAATTCTGGCCCATTTCGTGGAGCCCTGGGGGGTCATAAAAACGAGCTGGTTCCCAAACAGGACCTGTTGTTTCTGATTACAACCAGCTTTGGAGATTCGATTCATTTCCTCATGTCTGGAAACATGCCAGCTTCTAAGGACGGTTCAGTTTGCAGATACCTGATCTGACATGGAGCCTTTCCTGAAAATAACCTATTTATTCGTTTTTCTTTTGCAGATGAATTTTCACCGCACGCTCAGCCAGGTGAGAGAGAATGGCATTCTGTTTGGCAGCCATCAAAAATTGACGGGGAGTCCAGAGTGGGCGTGAGAACTAGAGTTGCCCGGTCCCTCACATCGGTTGGTGGGGATGGGTACACTTACTGAGAGCAACAAAGAACACCGGAAATTAAAGTGACGTGCCTACATTTATTTATTTCATTTATGAATCACATTTGTACCCTGCCCTCCCTGCACTGCATGACCTGGAAGTGATGTAGGCACATTGGGTATGTGGTGGGGGGGCATTGTCATTCTAGTTTTTGGGCAAAACTCTATGGTAGAATTAGCTTCTACCATAGAGTTTTGCTCAAAAACCAGAGTGTGGCCCTCCAACGTGCCTATGTCACTTCCAGGTCATGTAGGCACGTTGGATTAATTTCTGACATTCCTCCCTTTTTGGGGGGGGGGATAATTTCCAGGTAGATAAGGCCAGGTAGAAGAAGATTTCCACCACCACTGGGGGGGGGGTGTCTCGAATCCCTGGTGAGAACGAGAGCCGTCCTTGTTCTAGAAGGCTTCCGTTCTAGTACACCTGACTCAACTTTGACCCAGATGTGTCCCTCCCTATTAAAAATGGCTGCCTCGGAGAGGAGAGGATGAGAAAGAGATTCACAAAAAGCGGTAGAAGAGCTGGATTCGAATCCAATAGCACCTTAAAGACCAACAAGATTTTCGGGGCATGAGCATTCAAGAGTCAAAGCTCCCTTCATCAGATTCATCACGGGAGCTTTGATGCTCAAAAGCTCATACCCTAAACACGGTCTCTTGAGTTGCTACTGGACTCGAATTGAGCTCTTCTACTGCAGACCGACGCGGCTACCCTCTGGAACAAAAGCCAGTGGATTAAAACTCTGCAAGAAGAGAGAACTAGGAACCTGGAGGAGGAACAGGAAATGTCAATCACTGAGGTGAATGGAGGGTTCCCAACCTCCAGGCGGGAACCAGAGATCTCCCAAAATTGCAACTGATCTCTGGATCGCAGGAGATCAGACCCATCTTGAGAACATGGCTGCTTTGGACGGTGGACTGTATGGCATTATATCTTGCTGAGGTCCTTCCCCTCCCCAGACCCCTCTCTCCCAGTCTGGACCCCCCAAACCTCCAAGCAATTCACAACCTAGAGGTGGCAACCCTAGGTGAATCAAGATGCTAGGCAAGGAATCCTCCCACTTTTCTCTCCTATATATGTTTGATTTCAAACCGGGCTGTTAGAGTCTGTCCCTTCTGTGTCTCTTTGCAATACAAGCAGGGATTGGGAAAGGGAAGGGAAGTTCCAACTGAACAGGGTGGGGAATCGGAACGGCCTTAGCCAGTAACCCTTGCCCCTCTGCTTCCCAGTAGAAAACGCTACCCCCGCCTTCTCCTGGCACTGGTGGTATGTGGTGATTGCTGTGGCAGTGGCCGCAGCGGCCGCCATCTTCATCATAATCTTCTTGACACGGATGAGGAAGAAGGAAACACGATATGGGTAAGTGGAGAAGTGAGGGAATCGGGACCCGGGGCAGGCCCTTCAAGGGCGGATGTGTGGATTGGCTGCTTGTTTCTGGCAGTGAATCTAAGATTGAACTCTTCCCCCCCCCACATTGCTTCTCCCCATCTGTCTTCCCCCAACCTGCAGGGAAGCGTTTGAGCCCAGCATGGAGCAGGGAGAACTGGTGGTTCACTACCGGGTCCGCAAATCGTACAGTCGCCGAACCACCGAAGCCACCTGTAAGTGTTCGGCACAGAACGGGGTTCCTCTTCCCCCACCATCCGAGGTTCCTGTTGCCCAGGGATCCCCAACATTTCTGAGCACGCAGGCACCCTTGGAACTCTGACCCAGGATGGTGGGCACAATCACAAAATGGCCACCACTGAAGGCTCTGCAGCCAAACAAAATGGCTGCTGCAGGAAGGCCACAAAATATCAGGGAGAGAGGATATACGGAACTCTAAGGGTGTGTTCGGACGCACCATTTGATCAGGTTTAAATGGCCCTGCTCTGTTGTGATTATTTTTACTCTGGACAATTGTGATCACACAGGAGCGTGTGTCAGGTTTTTTCCTTCCAAGTTTGTGCATGTGCATAACTCCTCCTCCGTAGAATTGAAAAACTTTATCCTCGTGCATGTGCAGAACCACTAGGGCGAATCACAGCTTTCGTCTGACAATCCCGCGGAGCCCCATGATTTCACCACTGTGACAAAAGACTTCCCTTTAAACTTTTTGCCGCAAACTGGCCTCTTTGGGATCCCGTACTCAAAACTAGTGCCCGATTAAACGTTAGTTTTCCAAACGCAGGAGCGGAGCTCCGCTTATGCACATACTGCTGATGCACAAAAAAATGGCGGGCGAAAAGCGGAAGGGGGTTTAAACCTTTCTGCCTTTGAGAGGGCCCAGTTTATGGGTCAGTGTTGGTCTATCCGAGATTAGAGTTGACCTATTTATTTAGAGCTTTTTATTTAGAGCTTCGAGCCAGTCAGAAAAGGAGGTTGGAAGACAGCCCGGGATGGTCAGCGCTTCCTTGTTGACCTACCGGTTCCTGAGCTTCCTTTCTTTAAAGCTGAGCTACCCTTGTTTAGAGCCTGAAGGTAGGACTGCCAGCCCCCCAGTGGAAGCAAGGGAACCCCCACTTTCATGGGCTGTTGTCCGCCACTGGCCAATGCCGGGGGGAATCCCACCCCCAACTGAGCTTTTTGGGCCTACTTCCGGTTTCAGGCCTACTTCCTGTTGGGGGTGACACTTTGATTTTGGGGCAAAACCCTATGATTTGAAGCCGAATGTACCATAGAGTTTCCCCCCAAAACCAGAGTGTCACCCCCAATAGGAAGTAGGCCCGAAACCAGAAGTAGGCCCAAAAATGCCCGACATCACTTCCGGTATCCCAGAAGGACGTTGGGAGACTCCCACTGGCCAATTAAGTCGACCTGGCAACCATACCCAGGGGGCTTTGATGCCGGATATTCCCACTCTTCTCCAACAGGCCTGCTTTCTGGTCCAGACCTCACACCCCTCTTCGTGCCTTGATAGGGTTGCCAGCCTCCGGGTGGGGCCTGGAGATCTCCCGCTTTTACCACTGACCTCCAGCTGACTGAGATCAACTTCCCTGGAGAAAATGGCTGCTTTGGAGGGTGGACTCCATGGCAGTGTACCATGCTGAAGCCCCTCCCCTCCCTAAACCCCTCCCTCTCCCGGCTCCACCCCCAAAGTCTCCAGGTATTTTCCAACCCGACCTGGCAACCCTATGCCTTGAGGAAAGACCTCTCACGTTTGGGCTCCACTTCTGGTGGGGAGTGTCCATGCGCATTCCGTAACCTTCTTTTCTCCGTACAGTGAACGGTCTGGGGATTAGCGAGGAGCTGAAGGAGAAACTGCGAGATGTGATGATCGACCGCCACAAGGTGGCACTGGGGAAGACCCTTGGGGAAGGTACGTTACCTCGGCAACTGGCACGTCTGTGGCCCGTAGAGAAGTCTCTGGAGGGGGCCTGGATGAGAGCGAACCCAGGGCCAAAGAGGATCAAGTGGGAATCGTCATCAGTGGGATAGCAATTTGGGCGGCTTCCGTAGTTCCTGGAAGAGGGACCCCTGACTGGTCCCTGCAGGTAGGGTTGCCAGCCTCCAGGCGGTATGCAAAAGTATAAGCCGCAAGGGTAGACCATCAAAAGAGTCACAGATTTCACAAGTAAACAGTAGACATCAGTCTATTGCAGTACAATGACAATAAATTGAAAATACAATAGAACTGGTGGTCACAATTCAAAAACATTATTTGCGAATTCAAAATGCTATTTGATGCTAGTGGAAAATATCCTCTTCACGTCCCCCTCCCTTCCTGATCCCAGGGAAGACCAGGGGAAGGCAGGAAAAGGCTGCTTCAGAGAGGTTCTGGACTCTTCTTTCTCTAGGCTTCTACTGCCCCCTTATTTTTATTCAGCACCCCCCCCCCCCATTGCACCCAAGGCTCCTTCGCCCACCTGGATCATTTTAGCGCCCCCCAGGGGGTGGTATTGCCCACTTTGGGAACCAGAGGTGTAGAGTACACTGGGTATGTGCATGTGTGCATTACAATAGCCACATGTTCAGTGGCTGGTGCTGGTCCGAGAGCCGGGAGATCAAGGTAAAACCAAGAGCGAGCAAGGTAAAACCAAGAGTAAATGCTGGCAACGGAGGCATGCATCCACGGAAAAGGTCAGACTTGAAGGGAGAGGTGGAGATTGTGCCATGAAGATTTTCCAGAAGGAAGTTCTGGGTCTCAACAGCAATGAGATGTGAGGAGGGAGAGAGCTGCATTTCGCATTAGAGAACTTGGCTCCCTGTTTCTGGTGGCTGTTTTTTTCCCAGCATTGTGGGGAGTCCGGGGGCCTGTTTGGGAGACTCTTTGCCCAGGTAGGAAGAGGTTAACGCGTTGCTGACCCGTCGTCTTTCTCCCAAACATGGAAGAGACCCAGATGTTGTGAAACTGGTGCAGGAAAAACACACGCCCCGAATTGTGCAACTGGAAAAGCGGCATTTGGAATTATATAAGCGGACCAGTTATTTGTATGACGTCTTTCCATCACTGGGATTTCTCAGTAAACCCGACACCAGTCCCTGTGTTCTGGGCCCCGTCCCAGGAAACTCCCATATCTCTGTTTGCAATTAATTAAATTGAATTTAATTTAATTTTGGAGGCGTGAGAGGCTAAGAGGGAGGGGGATTCTGAGCCGACAGCTTTAGGAACTGTCGAATCAAATGGCAACAAGGCACAGAAAGTTCCCCAGGTGGGAAATCTCTGGGGAGGTCAATGCATCCATTGAGCGCGCACAACAAACGCGCATGAATACTGAGCCTCCATGTGGTCTCCCAGCTGTCCTGTTACACATGGCCCCTGCCAAGGTGTCTTTTGCACTGTTGATTGTATAGTGTAGCACAAATAAGGGTGCTTTTTTTTTTTTTTGATGAACAGGAGTTGCCAATTCCAGGTTGGAAATTCTGGGAGATTTTAGGGGTGCAGCAAGGAGAGGATGGGATTTGGGGAAGGGAGGGATGTCAGCAGGTGATAACAGACACAACATGTGAATACCCATGAGCTTTCGTGAGTCACTGCTCACTTCTTCAGATCTAAAGAAGTGAGTGATGACTCACGAAAGCTCATCCCCCGCCACAGGTTGTGTTAGTCTTTCAGGTGCTCCTGGACTCTGGCTCTTTTCTGCTGCTACAGACAGACTAACACCCATCTTAAAGAAGTGAGCAGTGACTCAAGAAAGCTCCTCCCCTGCCACAAACTTTGTTAGTCTTTCAGGTGCTCAGTAGCTCTTTTCTACTGCTACAGACAGACTAACACGGCCACCCATCTTGAAGCTGGTTTATACAGAATCAGAACCTTGGTCCATCAGTGTCTACTCAGACTGGCAGCAGCTCTCCAGGGTCTCAGGCAGAGGTCTTTCCCATCCCCTCCTGCCTGGTCCTTTTAACTGGAGATGCCAGGGGTTGAACCTGGGACCTCCTGCATGCCAAGCAGAGGCTCTGCCACTGAGCCACAGCCCCACTTTGTGGCTCTCCAGGGTCTCAAGCGGAGGTCTTTCCCATCCCCTCCTGCCTGGTCCTTTTAACAGGAGATGCCGGGGATTGAACCTGGGACCTTCTGCACGCCAAGCAGAGGCTCTTCCACTGGGCCACAGTCCCTCCCCACGCCACTGATAATGCCGTAGAGTCCACCCTCCAAAGCAGCCATTTCCTCCAGGAGAACTGACCTCTGTCATATGGAGATGCGTTGAAATTCTGGGAGATCTCCATCTACCCCCTGGAGGTTGACAAGCCTAAACTGGAGTCTTGCAGCTCCTGAAAGAAGAACAAGTTTTCATTCAACACTGGGTGGTTGTTGTTTTTTCATGGATCAGAGGCCCTCCTCCCTCCATGGGTGAGAAAGAGCGTGGGGCGGCAAGGCCTGTTTTGCTCATTTGGGTCGCGGGCCTGGCATGGATTCCTTCTCGACTTCACTTAGGAAGTCAAATAGCTTCCTCCGAGCACAGCTGGGATTAGTTTAAAAGCGTTTTGGAAAGCTGAGCTGGAAAAGCCTCTGGCTATGGTGCAAACGTATCCCCCCCCTCCCCCCGAACATTTCCACCCCTTCCTTCTTCTTTTTTGCCGGGTGTATGTGCGTGGGTGGGGGGCTTGTTCCTGAGCCCGATTCAGCTCAAACGAAAGACGCAATAAGAACAACAGGATGGAGAAACTGCGGCAGACACGTCAGATCTCTGCTCAGCGACTGCTTTTCCTCAAGGACCACCTGAGAAGAAGGAAGGGGGGGAGGTGATTAGCGCTGCAAATGTTTATTCCTCCTGGCAGCCTCTAGGATTGCCATCCTCCAGGTGGCACCTGGAGACCTCCTGCTATTACGGTGGATCTCCAGATGACCGAGATCATTTCTCCTGGAGAAAATGGTTGCATTTGGAGGTGGAGCCTATGGCATTCCGCCCCACTGAAGTCCTTCCCCGCTGGAGAGCCAGTTTGGAGGGGAGGTTAAGAACGCAGACTCTGATCTGGGAGAACCGGGTTTGATCCCCCCCTCCACATGCAGCTGCTGGATGACCTTGGGCAAGCCACAGTTCTCTCGGAGCTGTTCTCTGAAGGGCAGTCCTTGAAAGAGCTTTCTCAGCCCTGCCTACCTCACGGGATGTCTGTTGTGGGGAGGGGAAAGGAAAGGAGATTGTAAGCCACTCTGAGACTCCTTCAGGTAGTGAAGGGTGGGGTATAAATCTTTTCCTCCTCCTCCTCCTCCTCATCTGGGAGAACTGGGTTTGATCCCACCCCTCCACATGCAGCTGCTGGATGACCTTGGGCAAGCCACAGTTCTCTCGGAGCTGTTCTCTGAAGGGCAGTCCTTGAAAGAGCTTTCTCAGCCCTGCCTACCTCACGGGATGTCTGTTGTGGGGAGGGGAAAGGAAAGGAGATTGTAAGCCACTCTGAGACTCCTTCAGGTAGTGAAGGGTGGGGTATAAATCTTTTCCTCCTCCTCCTCCTCCTCATCTGGGAGAACTGGGTTTGATCCCCCACCCCTCCACATGCAGCTGTTGGGTTCCGATCCCAACTTCTCCCCATCACTTACACCTCTAGACTGGTGATCCGAGGGCCAAGGCGGGCCTCTCCGCGGGCCAGAATTTGCTCAGGATTCCGACACAGGGTGCCGGCCACAATCACAAAATGGCTGCCGGAGGGGGGGGCGGAGCCAACCACCCAGTGTCAGCAAGCGAGGTTATAAATAGCTCTAATCTGGCCTCTACGACATTTCCAACAGAAGCTCTGTCCAACGGGATGCCTTTTAAACCGCCCAGCCAATCAGAAGCCCTGTTGGGAAGCAGCCCCACCTAACCCCGCCCAATATTCTAAAAGAACCTGGCGGGACCTCTGCCCTTGTCGCTAACTTTTGTGTTAAACTCTTTGGTTATCCTAACTCAGGACAGGGGTTCGGGTGGGTCGTCTTTCACATTTCCTATCTTCGGGAGAACCCGTTTCTGCATCGACGCGTCTTCCGAGCAACCTCTGTTCATTTGAGCGCTGTAGGGGACACTGAGCCCGCATTGAATAGCACACAGTTCATATCGGGTGAGGCTCAGAGCACATCCGATGTTTCAGCTCTATTTTGGGGCTGTTCTTCTCATCATGGAGTCTCTGCTCGGCTTCTGCATAACATTGGGCTCTCCCAAAACATAATTTGAAAACCTCTGGATTCGGGAAACTGCTCAGCACCTTCCAGTCCCCTGATTTAGATAGATAGATAGATAGATAGATAGATAGATAGATAGATAGATAGATACTTAGTTCTATTTTTAAAAACAAAATCAAGATCTGCAAATAATGAACGAGAGAAGTACGATCCATCGCGAAAGGGAGAGTCCCAAAACACCGAGGGATCTGGAGGAAAATGTTATTTAAACACAGAAGCAGAGGGACGGGAAGAGAAAGAGGTGACAGCCAAAATCTGTGCTGTGGAAGGAAAATCACAAGACTGGAGTATCTGGCTGTGGGACCCCGAGACTCTCCGGGCAGCCAACAGTTTAAACTTTTCTCCAGCAAACTTGAGTTGCAGGACTAATTCCTAAATTCAAAAGTGGGCCGTGGCACAACTCGCGCCTGACTCTGCAATTCCCTCTGCCACCCTGCTTTGGAAACCTGGATCCCCGTGTCGCAGATGTGGGGCCAGTTCTAAATACGTTGTCTTTCTACACCAGGAACTCCCAACCAGTGTTCCCTCTAAGCTGAATTACTGTGAGCTAACTCACAGTTTTTTAGCCTCTGGCTCACAGATCTTTGTCTTCGCTCAGGAAGCAGGGCTCCAGAGCAAACTCATTGATGCAGTAGCCAAATCACTTGCTCACAAGTTTAATGCCAGTAGCTCACAAAGTAGAATTTTTGCTCAGAAGACTCCACAGCTTAGAGGGAGCATTGTCCCTCCTAGGCCTGCACAGGTCTGAATTGATCCCCAGTGGCAACTAGAGTTGCCAGCCCTGAGTTAGGAAATACCTGGAGATTTGGGGGGGGGGGGTGGAGCTTGGGAAGGGCAGGGTTTGGGGAGAGGAGGGGCCTCCTCAGGGTCCAATGCCACCGAGTCCACCCTCCAAAGCAGCCATTTCCTCCTGGGGAACTGATCTTTATTGCCTGGGGATCACCTGTAATAGAGGTGCTGGAGGTGACGTCATCGCGCCGAGCACGTTGTGAGGGGGATGTTCTAGCATTTGGGCCAAAACTCTATGGTGACCATAGAGTTTTCTACCCGAACACTAAAGCGTCCCCTCTACAACATACCTGGCATGATGATGTCACTTCCGGGTGATGTCGTCCCTTTGCGCGCATGCCGGAAGACTCCAGGAGCCAGGCTGGAGCCCCCCCTCCTTCCGGGACCCAGCTAAGACCTGGCAACCCTATCTGTTCAGATTTTGAGTCATAAATAATATCGTGAATGGGGTTTGCCTGTGTCCTTTATAAAGTTTCTATCTCCGGTACCTGGCATTACGTTTTATGGGACACGTGGCCCGGTCCGGCAAAGTGACATTTATGTCAGATCTGGCCCATGTAACAAATGAGTTCGACATTCAGGGGTGGACTCTACGGCATTGTACCCTGCTGAGGTCCCTGTCCTCCCCAGGCTTAACCTCCAAATCTCCAGGATTCTCCCAATCTGGAGCTGGCAACCCCCCCCCCCCGCCCACATCCCTCATCAGTGGCTGGGTGGGGGACTCAGCTGCGACTTCAGTATGCGCTGACACTGTCCTTAAGCCAGACGCCTCTCTTGCTGCTGACCTCCGGGGGCTTTGCACGTTCCGCGCTCTCCATGCCCCACCCCATACAGTTGCTTCGCTGGAGAACCAGCCCCGCCCATCCACGCATGGGCTGAGTTCTCTGCTCTGCACGTGCCCAGAGGCCTTCTTGCTTTTCTGGGCCGCACCTTGGCACCGCCGACGAATTCTGGGCTCCAGAACCCTGGTTCTGATTAAACCGATCTCTTCCCCCTTCCTCTCCTCCACGGACCTGCTCCACCACGCCGTAAATTCGGGAGGTCGCTTGCAGCGTGCCGCCAAGTCATACGGGCCTGACTCCCGAGTGCCTCAGATCTGAGATGGCAGAAGCAGCAGCTGCCGACAGACTGAGTCAGACATGGAAAGTCTGATTCCGTCCGGAAAATGTCAGCAGTTGGGTTGGCTCAGGAAGAGCTCTCGGTCGCGTGCCGAAGCCCTTACAAGACTCATGTTCTCCGGCCCTGGGGCGGGGGGGGGAATGGATTCCCCACCTGTCCGCGTTTCCTCTCCAAGCAGATGCCTTGGCGAAACCCACGTGGATCCCCATGTGCTGCTGGGGGGGGGGGGGAGGCCGGTGATCTCCTTTGGGAACCTTCACCGGAGGGAGCAGCCTCCTTTTCTGGCTCGCATCCCGCACAATTAAGAAGAGCTAGAATTGCCAGCCTGCATGGGGGTCTGGTGTTCTCCCAGGATTAGAACTCGTCTCCAGACTGCAGAGATCAGCTGCCCTAGAAAAAATGGCAACTTTGGAGGGTGGACTCTGGGGCATTGCGCTCTAACAGAGCTCTCCTCCCTTCCCTGAATTCCACCGCCCCCAAATCTCCAGGAATGTCCTAATTCCCTAGTGAGAAACTTTGACTCGCAGAACGCTCGTTGTGTTTACTTATGGAATTCCTCGGATGCTTCCTCTAAAGGCGGGCCTCCCCGAAAAAATTACTAGCGGACAAAACTCTGACAGAGAGCCAGTTTAGTGTAGTGGTTAGGAGCGCGGACTTCTGATCTGGGAGAAGCGGTTTTGAGTCCCTGCTCCTCTACATACAGCTGCTGGACTGACCTTGGACAGTCACAAGTTCTCCCAGAGCTGTTCTTTCACGGGCAGTCCTCAAAAGAGCTCTCTCAGCCCCACCGACCCCACAGGGTGTCTGTTGTGGGGAGGGGAAGGGAAAGGAGATTGTCAGCTGCTCTGAGACTCCCTTGGGTAGTGAAGGGCGGGGTATGAATCCAATCTCCTCCTCCTCCTCTTCTTCTTTGCTGTTCGGTGGTATTTGTCATACGTAGGAGAAATTATGTCCCACTTTTGGGGAAAACTCCAGTGTCTGCTCACTTGCAGGTGAATTCTGCTTCTCTTTAAAGGCCTGGGTTCAAATCAGAGTGGTCCCCCCCCACCGCCCCCTGTTAATCAGGCTACTGCTTTCTTGCATCGGACCAGTTGTTTCTCAAGTGCTAACAAAGGAGGGTTGTTGCCAGATGCCACCTGGAGATCTCCTGCTATTACAAGTGATCTCCAGATGACCAAGATCAGTTCCCCCTGGAGTAAACGGCTGCTTTGGAGGGTGGACTCTGTGGCACTGTATCCCGCTGAGGGCCCCCCTCCCCAAACCCCGCCCCCCTCAGGCTCCACCCCCCCCCCCAAATCTCCAGGTGTTTCCCAACCCAGAGCTGGCAACCTTAGGGGATATAGTTGCCAGATCGAGGCTGGAAAACTGGAGATTTGGGGGATGGAGCCTGGGGGGACAGGGACCTGAGTGGGATCCAGTGCCACAGAGTCCACCCTCCAAAGCATCCATTTTCTCCAGGGGAACCAATCTCTTTAGTCTGGAGATAAGCTGTAATTCCAGGGGATCCCCAGGCCCCACCTTGAGGCTGGCCTCCCTCTAACCAAGTGCTGGTTTTCTTCCTTACCGGCTTCTGAAAGGCGGTGCAGTGATTAGTGCGTGGGTCTAGGATCTGGAAGACCCAGGTTCGAATCCTGACTCTGCCGTGTAAGCTCACCGGGCGACCTCGGGCCAGTCACACACACGCGGCCTAACCTACCTCATAGGGTTGTTGTGAGGGTAAGACGGAGGAGAGGAGAACGCTGTCAACCACTTTGGATCCCCTTTCAGAAGAAAGGCAGGGGACGGATGAAGTGAAATAAACAATTCCATTCAGCCAGTGCTGCTGATTGATCCTAGCTGCCTTTCTCATCTTTTTTTCATAGATATTTCTTCTCTCTTTTTGGCTCTGCAGGAGAATTTGGCTCCGTCATGGAGGGGCAGCTCAGCCAAGACGGCGCAGTCTTGAAGGTCGCTGTTAAAACCATGAAGAGTAAGTAGCCGTAGGAGAAGGGCCCCAATTCTTCCTCCAGGCCTCCTCCTCTGCTTGTAACTTCTGAGGTTACCACCCCGTTCCCAGGGACGCTGCCTCTAAACAAAAAGATGCTGAGACTCCGACCTTCCGTATATCTTAGAATCCTCTCTCCTTTGATCACTCATCTTAGCAGGACAAGCGGGAGAAAATGGCTGCTTTGAAGGGTGGACTCTCTATGGCGTTGCACCCTGCTGAGGCCCCTCCCTTCCCCAGAACCCGCCCTCTCCTGGATCCACCCCCAAAGTCTCCAGGTATTTCCCCACCCAGACCCAGCAACCGTGCTTTCTCCCTGCAGTCGCCATCTGCACCCGCAGTGAGATGGAGGACTTCCTCAGCGAGGCCGTCTGTATGAAGGACTTTGACCACCCCAACGTCATGAAGCTGATCGGTGAGAAAGCGGGGGCCGTGTGGGAGACACTTTGAGCCGTGGCATGTGAAGGGTTAATGCTGAGTGGGAGCTTTGGGCGTGGCAGGGGGGAGGGTGCATTATGTCTGCATCCCCCCTCCCATGTCTCTGCACCACTGTCCTTTTGCTAGGGTCCCAAACGCCAGGTGGCCCCCTGGAGTTCTCCCAGAATTATAAGCAGACCTGTAGCCAGGATTTTTTTGTTTGGGGGGGGGGATTTACATTTTTAAGGGGGCAGTGAAACTACAGTTAATTAAATTAAATCTGAATGTCTGTCTTCAAAGGGAGGAGGCCCCAAGCCTCTTTCTAACCCTTCTTTCAAGGAACAGCGCAGCGAGAACAATAGTTCCTGAGAGAAAAACAGCTCAAGAGGGTATCTAAATGCCCTCTGAGTTCCCTTCCACGGGGCAAGACAGCTTAGAAGGGGACTCAAGAGTGGCACCTTCAGTACATCTCCCACAATCCTCCTTTCCGCTAGCCCAGTCCTGCTGTAGATAGGGCTGCCAAGTCCAACTTGGGAAATATCTGGGGACTTTGGGGGTGGAGCCAGGAGACTTTGGGGGTGGAGCCAGGAGAAAGGAAGTGACATCATTTTGTGAAGTCACATCCTGTGATGTTGCTTCCACATGAACTCATGAAGTTTCCTAATACTGAATCAGGCCATTGGTCCATCAAGGTCAGTATTGACTACTCAGACTGGTAGTGGCTCTCCAGGGTCTCAGGCTGAGATCTTTAATGTCACCTATTACCTGATCCTTTTTTAGCTGAAGAAGCTGATACCTCCTGCATGTCAAGCAGATGCTCTATCACTGAGCAACGGCCCTACTGAATCCTTCCTCATCTCGGCAGAATATGAAGCACTAAGTGCTACACAAGTGCTAAATATGATTTTCATATCATAAGAACAGGAGAGAAGCCACAGTGGATCGGGCCAACAGCCTGTCCAGTACAACACTCTGTGTCACACAGTGGCCAAAAATACCAGGTGCCCTCAGGAGGTCCCGCAGCGGGGCCAGAACTCCAGAAGCCCTCCCACTGTTGCCCCCCAAGCACCAAGAATGCAGAGCATCACTGCCCCAGACAGAGGGTTCCATTTAGACCTTGTGGCTAATAATAGCCACTGACAGACCTCTGCTGGATGGGGACAGAGAGAGACAGACAGACAGACAGACAGAAAAAAGAAAGAGGGAGAGAGAGAGAGAAGGAAAAGAGCTGGCACAGGCACTTACCCCAGGCCCAGCAGCAGCAACCTTTCAATCTTACTCCAGCCGCATGCAAAAGCAGGCCCTTCAGTAAGAGCTTAGTCCCTCGTTAATCTCTGGGCGGGGCTCTCTTGCTAACTCTTAAAGGGGAAATGTCTGGTGAGGCTTTTCACTGCAGGCTCTTCAGACATTTCCCTTTAAGAGGCCTGGAAGGGAGAGGGCCCAGCAGGCTCCGACGTTCCTCTCCTGTTGGCAGCCATTGCCTCCCCCCGGTGGCCAGTGCGGGGGGGAAGCATGAAAAATCGGTGTTTCCCCCGCCCTACCAGGGGACTTGGCAGCCCTAGCTGTAGACCACCTACAGTCTTTCAAAGTGAGTCTTTCAAAAGCATTCCCATGAGCCTTTGGGAAACACAAATTAATTTGTGGGGCGGGGCTTTTCATTAAGGGGGCAGGGCCCCAGAATGCCCCACTTTCGCTATGGACCTGGTCTCCACAGATCAGTCCCTCTGGAGAAAATGCTCTGAAGGGCGGACTCTATGGTATTAGATCCCACCCTCCCCAGGCTCCACCCCCAAATCTCCAGGAATTTCCCAACCTGGAGTTGGCAATCCTACACTTTGGAGGATGGACTCTGGTGTCCTACCTCTGTTGAGCTTCCTTCCCGCCCCAAATTTCACCTTCTGTAGGTTCTTCCCCCTCCCACGTTTCCAGGATTTCCCCACCCTGGGGTCGTCAACCTGGCCTATTGCTAAGGTTTGCAATAGGGGCCGAGGGGGGAGACTTGGAGAATCTGATTTGGTCTGTGCCCCTGGGCATTCTGGGACAAGATGGTTTGCCCAGATGCCAGCGCACACTCACTCCATTGCGGATTCTGGCAAGCCTGTAGCATGGGAAACGGAAGAGAGGGAAGAGCCTTTGGATGGAGGGGGAAGGAGGGTGGCTGGATCATCCCTGGAGAACGTGTCCGAAAGTGTGGACTTGGGAAAACAGATGTTGGCACGGAGGCCGGGAGCGGTGACGAGGATGGGGCCCGGTGGGGGCGGCAGAGGGAGTTGGGGGGGGGGGCGCTCGGTTGCTGCAGAAGGTCTGTTCTGTGCCTTGGAAGGCCTCTTTTACGGCCTCCCTCCCCAAATCTCCCTGCTTCCCTCTTTGGTTCATATTAAGGAAAGACGTGGTAAAAAAAATAATAACATTCAGCCACAAGGCATGCGGAAAGCAGATGTCATCAGCTCTGAGGGTCCCAAGGCAGGCAGTCTTCCTTTGGAAGCCCTGGGTAAAGTAGGGGGCAAGAGGGAACTTGGGGGTCAGCTGCTGGGCTAACTCGAGAGAGGCTCCCTCCTGATTTCCACCTCCCACTCTTCATTCATCGGGGACTTTGGGGTGGGATAGCTGAATACACAACCAAGGCTCATCCATTCCTTCCTTGAAATCGACAAGACTTTGTACTCTGACCCTTAGGCTTCCCTTCCCAGGCTCAGGGAAAGGACCCCCAGAGGGACTTTGCTCTTTCCCAGCCCCTTTTCTCTAATGCAGGGGTACCCAGCGTGGTGCCTGGGGTCACCATGGCACCCGCTGATACTTTTTCTGGTGCCAGGCAAGTTTTTTTAGAAAGTGGGCGGGTCCAGCTGGAGCTTTTCCCCAGCAAGGCTTCTGATTGGCCATCGGAGAGCTCATTGGCTGAGCAGATTTTCAGATATGATGCTTTGGCGCCAGTTGCCACCGCAGCGCAAGGATCTTCACTGTGTGACCGAAGGTAAGCTGCGGCAGCCATTGTATGGCTGGCCCCGCCCCTTTGTGCACCCATTTTGTGGCAGCTGTTTTGGGGCTGCGCCCACTGCACTGTGTCAGAATTCCAAAGGTGCACACAGGGTCGAAAAGGTTGGGGACCCCTGCTCTAGTGAATAGCTGGGGATGGGACCTGCAGGGCTCCCGTTTGCTTTCAGTCCAGAATGGGGTACTCACGGGTTCACGCGGCAGAGATGAGTGTATTCCAAACATTCTTTTATTAGCAAATAGATACAGGGATGGGAGCGACTGGTTTCAGGACACGGGAGCTCAGGCAATTCACAATTCTAACTAGCGAACAGAAATAACTGAGCAGGAACTTCACCCCCTGAGACTAAACCAACACACACAAATATCGGGGGGGGGGGGGAGCAGACTGTTCCATTGCGATATGTACAATAAATGCATCATGGGACCTAAACCCTTACAATCTTCGTCCTGGCTTGCTTTTCTCTCTTGGCCACAGGAGTCTGTTTACGGAACACAGAAAGCGAAGGGTACCCCTCCCCAGTGGTCATTTTGCCCTTCATGAAACATGGAGACCTCCACAGCTTCCTGTTGTACTCCCGGCTCGGGGACTCCCCACTGGTACGTAATCCCACCCCATAATATATCCAGACCAGCCCTCTAATTCTTAAAAAAAACTAAGACCATTCAAAGTGTCTTAGCAAAGTTTTGAATTCCCCGGAATTCTTCATTGGGACAAATGAAATAAGGAGCGGCGGGGAGGCAGGGAAAGGAAGATGCTTCCGAGTGAAAGTCCAACATCTGTAGTTAGCAGCCTTTTGAAATGCAGGGGGCCAGGGGGAGAGACTAACGCCTTCTTGGTGGTGGGCCCCCAGTTATTGAACTCATTGCCCACGGGGATTTATCCGGCATCCTCCTTACCTGGCTTCAGGTGAAAACAATTTAATTTTGGAGAGCTTTTGCTTGGTTTCTACAGTGGAGATGGGCTTTTGAAAAAACCCCAACCCATTGTCACAATGGCTTTCATGGCAGGACTATAATGTGATTTTATGGGATTTATAGGGGCTCTTCGTATTTTTGGTATCTGATAGCGAACCGCTTTGGAACGGTATAGGAAATTAAGTGGTGGTGTACACAGACTGACCATTAGAGGGAGACAAATGACAGTCCTTAGACACGGTACAGGAGGGGTTCTCTGCATAGGAGTCCAGCAGGCATCTCCTCTGGGGGGGGGTACAATTTTTGGAGGGGACTTGCAAGTTCCCCAAAGCAAACCCACACGCTCGTGATAACAGCTGTGTTCTGCTTCCCCACTTCAGTACCTGCCCACGCAGACGCTGGTCAAGTTCATGACGGACATCGCTAGTGGGATGGAGTATCTCAGCAGCAAGAACTTCATTCATCGTGACCTGGCTGCCCGCAACTGCATGTGAGTGGTCGGTATAGAGAGGGCGAGGAGCGGTACAGGACTGACGGGTGCAAGAGCTTAGCGCTGGCTTGCTTTCATCCCCAAACCCTTTCCTGCGAGTATATATCAGATTCACACACGCCTTCTTGGCCACCAACAGGCTGAACGAGAGCATGACAGCCTGCGTCGCCGACTTTGGCCTCTCCAAAAAGATCTACAATGGGGACTATTATCGGCAAGGACGTATCTCCAAGATGCCCGTCAAGTGGATCGCCATTGAGAGCCTGGCGGATCGTGTCTACACCATCAAGAGTGATGTGGTGAGCTAACCAATGGGGGACGCCTTTGATTCCTCCCGCCCTGCTTCCCTCACAAGCCAATGAGGAGGTTGGCTTTTATCTCACTGGACAAATGGGAAAAGGTGGATTCTGGCTTGACACTTGACCAGTGGTCTTGCCCGTATTTCCCCTAGTTTTGGCTCAGCGTCCCATTTTCTGAACATGGAGGTTGTGTTCAACCCTCATGGCTAACAGCTGCTGATAGACCCCCATGTTCTAACTGCTTCTCTGCAGTGGTCGTTTGGCGTCACCATGTGGGAGATAGCGACACGAGGCCAAACACCATACCCCGGTGTGGAAAACAGTGAGATTTATGACTACCTGCGCCAAGGCAACCGCCTCAAACAACCAATCGACTGCCTAGATGGCCTGTAAGCGTCTTCTGTTTCTTTGGTAACAAGCCCCAGTTCTGAAAGTCCTTGATAAGGACCCCCATCTGTCGGGAGATATTCCCTCAATGCATTGCAAGAGTGGTCCATAAGCTGGCCCGTAGCTATAGTGGGGACATTGGGGGCTCTGCCCCCTTCCTTAAAGGGCCAGCCCCCTTTCTTAAAAGGCCCCCACTTCTTAAATCCCCCCCTACTTCATCTCAAAAGCATTTAAAGGGATCCTTAAAATACTTTTGAAAAGAAGCAGGGAGTGGCGTGCCCCCCTCTCCCTCTTTCCTGCAAGATAAAGGGCCCTCCAGCTGTTCGACGGGCCACGTGCTCCCCGCTGATCAGCTGAAGGGCCCTTTAAATCTTGCAGAAGGGGAGGCAGAGGGGCGTCTGCCACCCCCCTTCATTATGGCAAATAATGGCAGCCCCAAAAGAAAAAAAATTGCCCCCCAAGCCACAAAATCCTGGTTATGGGCCTGGCCAAAAGAACATTTCCAGAGATGAAAAGAAGCTCAAACGAAGCCTTCTATACAAACTAGGGCAATTTGCAGCTCCAACAGTTTTGCCTCTAATTTGGGTGGTGGGGGGGATATATGGATATCCTTGGTTGTGTTCCGCTGTTGTCCCCACTTTCTTTTCAACACAACGCAGCAAGCACCTCCAATTAGTCCCAGAACTGGGTTTCCTGCCGCCCTCGTTTCCTTCCGGTTGATCTCGTCTTATTCCTCATCTTGACCACTCTGATGTGTACCTGCCAATCCCTGTTGAGACATATCACCGTTGAATGCTTGAGGGTACCAAGATTCATTTTGGGGGTTGGGGGTTCGTCAGTCCTTCTAAGCACCCATGCACTTCGGCAAGATGGAGGGGAGAAAACAAGACAGAAACCACCGGGAGGACCTTCGAGTGGCAGTAAAACCCGTCACGGGCCAGAGTCTCAACCAAGTTGGCATATCAAAACAGAAGGATCGTGGGTTCCCATGACACCAGTGCTGATCTGAAAATAAGCTCTGATCATCTGGAATCCCCAAAAATCTAGAGAGAGATGAGAATAAGATTCTTATCAATCAACCCCATATAATTGTAAAGGGCCGCTCCAGTGAGGACAGCCAAACTTCATTGCTGCTGATCGTACGGATCCAGCTGAGAGTAAGAGCTAAATACAATATTGTTACTTAGAATTACAATGATAACACTGATTATATAACGAAATTATACATAATAAATCACAATAAATCAAAATATCTTCACTAAGCCTAAAGACGTTCCAAGCTTGAGAAGAATGTAAGGCAACGAAGCCTTCCGGAATTATTCTCTGTTTCGTTATAACAGTTTCGCTTCTTCAGTAGCATACAATACATATATTATTTTTCTTGTATGGCTGTTGTGAATTTCTTATTTTCCCATACTGCAGCATAGTATAGAGCAGGGCTTTTTTTTGTCGAAAAAGCCCAGCAGGAACTTGTTAGCATAATAGGCCACACCCAACAGCAGAAACTCATTAGCATGTTAGGCCACACCACTGACCTCACAGCTTATTAGCATATTAGGCCACACCCCCATGTTACCAGAAGAGTGGTCATCCAGCCACAGCCACCGTTTGCTTCTTATTCTGTTTACCTGGTTTGTTGTCAAAACCCAGGGCTTTTTTTGTAGCAGGAATTAATTTGCATGTTAGGCCACATACCCGTACTGTAGCCAATCCTAATGAGTTTCTGCTGTTGGGTGTGGCCTATTATGCTAATGAGCTCCTGCTGGGTGTGGCCAACTCAGGAGCCAGCCGGAACTCCGTTCCTGTGCGATCTGACCCAAAAATAGCCCTGGTATTGAGTTACTGAAAGTGAAAGTAATGTCTGTTGTTTGAAATACTGAATATTAGTGTTTTGAGTGTTGTCATTGTAGTTCTTAGTAGTAAACACTGTAATTCTCAGTAATAATATTGTATTTAGGGTCTTACTCTCAGCTTGCTCCTCCTTATACACTCTCTATTTAGCCGAGTTATCTCCAATCTTGATCATACGGATCCAGCAGCAGAAGCTTATGGGAGGGGTCCTGCTGCAGACCACCTCCACCCACGCCAAGGGTGGCTGCATTTGAGACCCGTACGAAAGACCTCATCAGTAACTTCTCTCCATCTCCCACACACCATTTAGATACGAACTTATGATGAGCTGTTGGGCCCTCAACCCACGTGACCGTCCCAGCTTCGAGGTCCTGCACGGAGCCCTGGAGAAGATCCTCAAGTCCCTCCCTCCAGCCAAGGACCCCGAAGAGATCCTCTACGTCAACATGGATGACGGGGGTGGCGGCTGAAGAAGCGGAGCTGGGGGCAGTCGGGGGGCTGGGCCCTGAGGAATCCCTCGCCAAGCAGAGCCAGCCCCTCAAGCCCGCCGTGACGGCGGCCGAGGTGCACCATCCCCAGGCAATGGGTCGCTATGTGATGTGCCCCACCCCGCACGAGAGCAGCCGGCTGCTGACTGATAGCCCCAGTCGTGCTGCCACAGAGGAGGGGGCTTGACTGGGGCCCCACAGTTGGAGGGAAGGAAGGGCACAAGCAGCCCGACTGCCAGCGTCTCCGTAGAGCTCAGAAAACCCCACCTCTGTGAGGAGGGGTTTTCTTGGACTCCCCCATGAGCCTCTCCCCTCTCTTCCCCAGAACAAACCACTGCCCCCAAGCTGCCTGTCCCATTTTCCCTTCAGAGGTGATATCAGGGGGTTTCCTCCCCTGGACGAACCTCTCCCCTTTTACAGGTGGGCTTCAAAACACTGAGTCCTTGTGGACGTCTTCCTCCCCTCCCCACGCCCCTCGCCAGTCCTTTCCCACATCACCAACCGGAGCCAGAAATATCCTCCATGGGGGGCTCTGGAACACAAACGCTGGAGATGTACGGAGAATCCTTCTCAGATTACGGGGGGGGGGGGGGGGGGGGAGGGTGCAGTGGGAGGGCTTAACCGGTAACCTGACACAACTCGGGTTGCCCATTCCCCCCTCCCAGCAACCTCTGATCTGTGGTTCCATTTCAGCTGGCTGCCACCCAGCTAAGGAGAACGAGGGTGGCCGTCCTCCCATTTCTTTGCTGGCCCCGTTTCTGCACCTTGATACACAGCGGCGGAGAGAACACAGCTCGGCCTCTCCAGGAGTTGCCAGGCTTCCTCAACCGCCTCTCTGCCTCTCCAGCTGCTGTTCAAGCACGGGAGTGGGGCCAGTGCTAAGCCAGCCATCCTACACTAGGTGCTCTTGACATAGCCAAACGAGAGCCGTACGGGCCTTCCTCCCCTTAGGCTCTCTCTACCCCTTCCTTGTTTCACTGCCAGCTGTTCCACTGCCAGGACAACCCTACCTGCCCACCCGAAGATGGCATAACCCTTCGCCGCCTAAGGGTCGTGACGACAGAGGTACGGGGAACTTGGGTCTTCCCCACAGCCACTTCCCTCCCTCCCATCCCCTAGACTCAGGAGGTGGCTGTGATTAGAATAGTCGTGACGGGGAAACACTCTATGTATGCTCAGATGCACTCTTCTTTTTTTAACTATTGCTTCTTAGGAGCCACTCCAGGCCCTCTGAATAATACAGTGTTCTTCCCGCAATGATTCTTTTGTTGCTAGATTCAGCAGCCAGCAGACGGCATGGCCCCCACAGCTGAGCTGGGCCTCCCAAAAACTTGGGATCCCATTGGCCCTGAGGCCAGCATGCCGAGAGGCACAGAAGCCATATCCAAGTGGGAGTCTCAGAGCGGGGCCACGAGGGATTCGGACATCTCCCTACAGCGCGTATTATAGGTGGGAGAATAGCTGCCTCCTCCCAGCATCCCCACTCAACTGTAGTAGCAAGGTTAGCTCAAACAATGCCGTAAACATTACGGTTATAATATCCTCTCTTTCTCCCTTCCTAAAGCAAAGGCAGGACAGACAGAAATTCAACAGGTTTCCTTGTCAGTGTGTCCCAGTGCTGGGGAATCCCTACCTATTGGACACCTATCACTCAGCCGTTGATACAAGCGGTGGCCTGCAATCAACCTCTTCCATCCCGCATTCGGTTAGATGTGGCCTGAAGTCCCCCAGTCTCTATAGAGGGTCCGGCCATCTCTGACCACACGGGACTTCTTGACATAAACCATACAGTATTTGCGGACCACGGTCCAGCGTTTCGACGGGGCTTGTGCAGGAATCCTGGTCAGCCTCCATTTGTGCCTTTTAATCTGTAGCAAAACTACTCTTTGCATTATCACACACGCCAACAATTGGCAAAAGTCCCTTTCCATGGAATATCACAGCTCCTCAGAAGAAGGAAAAATCGCCTCCTTGTTTCGGAAGTACAGGCCCTTTTGGTTCTCTAGATCAGATATGCAGAGTCCCTTGATTGGGGAATTTTTCATCAAGAAACATGACCCTCACCGCTCCCACGTCCTCTCGCAACCTGGACACTTAAGAGCTCATCCGCACATTCATATCTTGGGCCTTGCAGCCGTTCTCGTCCCGTATACCTGGATGGTGTGAAAGCAGCTCACGCCAGCAATTCTACCAGGATGCCTTGTTCCCTCTTACCATGTCTGGCAATTTCCCAGCAAGGGAAGCTAAGTCAGAAGTTGTTTGCACTGTGCGGGTCCCCCTGGCAGCAAAGAGAGAATCGCCCTTTCAGAGAGGGGACAGCCCCTCGAAGACTGATGGTCATTCATGATACACACATTCCTGTGGCTTTTGTCTCTGGCTTTTGTCTTCTGTGGTCTTAAGACCTAGTTAGACACGACAGCAGCATGACCTGAATTCCGTGGCGCAGCTATCGAGTAGTCAATGTGCAGTGTGATCCTAAGCAGAGTTATACCTATTGGGGTTAACCGGTGTGGTTAGCCCAGTTTCCATGAGTTATCCGAGTGCTTAAATAAAGCTACATACGCAGCAGTGTTACTTTACCAGGTTACTCTGCGTACAAAGCTACAGAGACCCACGTTGCAAGTATAGAAGAGAAATACTTCTCTCTTTATTTGAGAAGTACACTTTCGGGTAGGAAAGCGTAGAGACAGGATAAAGTACTAACTTACTAGCTAAGGATGGAAGGAGATAGTGAGAGGGGCATCTGCCTCATGGTTCCAAGACAGCACAGCACATCATCTCTCTTGACGTGTGCAGGGAGAGAGTTTGTCATCATCAGAGAGAGTGAACAGAAGGGAGGAAATTGGTCCCTGAGAACGCAGTCTACATTTCAAAGAGGACAGTGGCGGAAGAGTAAACACAGGAAGAAAGGTCAGCGTGCCTCTCTAGCTATCTAGTCTCTCTCGCACAAAGTTTGGAAGCTGAGGCAAGGACACCACATCTAGAACTGCCAACCATATCCTTCACAGCCCAAGGATTTCAATGGATTCAGAAACTCTGTTTAGTATTGCACTGCCAATGAGGAATACGCCCCTTCCTTGCTTTGCTGTTTTTGCCCCTGAAATCACCTGCCCCAGCTGTGTTTCTCCCACCTTGGCCTGCTTCCCGGCTCAGCTCCTTCCTGGAAGGGACAGGATGTGGGAGACAGAAGCTTTGGGGGGAAGGGTAACCCCTCTCCTGCCCACCACTTCTAGGCTTTACTGCTGTATGTCAGACCGGGCCGGTTCCCCAATGAAGTAGCACAAGCAGCTGCTCGGTGAGTCACAATAAGGAAGGTGCTCAGCTCTGGCACCCAGCCTCCCGTAGCATGGAGGGTGACCAGCCATCCCCTCCTGGACCGATGCTGCTTCCTGCTGGGTAGTCTGCGCAACTCCACCCAACCTCAGCTTGGACCCAGCTAGCAACGGTGAAAGGAAGGGATGACGGAATACCATGAACCAGCCTCAGAGTTAGAACTATTTTACGCCACAGGTCTGTTGTCCTTGTGTCTAGCGAAGGCCTGGATTTGCAGTGCAGTGCCAAAAGTAGCCTTGGCCGGGACCCTCGCCTTTCACAGACTGTTCGAAAGAAGGGGAAGGGGAAACCATTTTCCGCTTTTGGAAGAGAGACGGACCCTTTTCAAATCATATTCCCCATGGGTGCAGTTCAGGTGTGAAATCATGTTTTCTATTCGGGTTTGCCTTTGGTCTTCCCTTTGGATCATGGAAGGAAAGGATGAACGAGAGAAACTGGGCGCTTTCCACAAAGATTCTGCAAGACCGAGGGGATCTCTCCTTCCTCGTACCCAGCCTTCAAGGGCTCCTATGCTAAAACAAACGATCTTTCCGTTTGCTCTGCTGTATTGTGTGTACATAACAGCCGACTATTTTTCTCCCTAGGGACTCTTATTAATATTTTTTTATACAAATGTATATACTTCTTTTTAAAAAAATGTATATTAAATGTTTTTTCACTCCTTTTTTGTACAAAAGCACATGTTTCCCTCTCAGGGCAAGGTCTGTTTTTAGAGAAAGAAAGAGAGAGCTCTTTGATATATTTTGCTTATAAATAAAAGCTTTCTTTTAAAAAAAATGAGATTTGGAACTGGATTTAATTTTTCGGCAAGAGGGAAATCAAGGTGGGAAGGCTCAAAGCTACACATGCTTTGTGTAGATGAAGTCCAGGGTTTTAGTCTTATGAAAAGGTCTCGGTTTTAATAATGGCACAGCTGTTCCTCAGATGTTGCCTGTAATCCAAAAGCATAGAATTGATATAGGCCTTCCACTGTGGGCAAAATTGCATTTTTGCAGTGTTTGAAGAGCAAAATTTCGTGGCTGTGACAATTCGG
This sequence comes from Lepidodactylus listeri, assembly GCA_029233225.1. Classification (NCBI taxonomy): domain Eukaryota; kingdom Metazoa; phylum Chordata; class Lepidosauria; order Squamata; family Gekkonidae; genus Lepidodactylus; species Lepidodactylus listeri. The sequence continues at coordinate 37,686,836 of JARCFY010000020.1, forward strand.
TTCAGCCGGATCCCCAGCTATCGCTCTGTGAGGAAGTATGGTATGTGATGGCATAGGACACGGGTGTTAGCCAGTGGGCACCCACGATAATGGTGATGCTGACCAGCCCCAGGCTGCATGCTGGGAATTCCGTCTCAAACAGCAAATTTCACCCCAGAATATACCATCCCTGGATGTTCACCCCCGCTTTCATTTTGACGTAGAAGTCATCTGTTTGCTGGCATCAGACAGGGTAGAGTGGTTCTTTCTTTCCTGGAGTATTTTACAGACAAGATGGCTCCCCTCTGCCCGGCAGCGTCAAGGAGCAGAAGGGAGTGGCCATCTTGGATTTTCAGCTGCTGTGGCTAAAAGGACCAGGATAGCCTTCACCCGCCATCATTTTGTACCTTTTTGAAGTTATATTTTGGAAAGTTATCATCTGGCTTTTATTATTAGAATTCAAGTGCTTCCACCAATCTATCTCCAACCCGACAATTGGAATGTTTTGACTGTGGCACAATAAGATACCCCCCCACACACTGTGGTACAATAAGATACCTGGCAAGTCCAGGAGAAGCAGCTATGATAGGGTAAGACAGTATAAGTCCTCTTTGGGCCAAACCGTGGAGAAAATCTTGCATCTGCCCTAGGGGATGGTGCTACTTAGGTTTGAACCAGAAGATGCTAAGGCCCAGACCCCGCAGGATGTCGCAGGTGTGCTCGAACTCCAAAGATGTCACTGCCCTTCAAAAGGCCCAAAATCTAGATCAGGCCTGTAGTGCTCAGGAAAGGGGAGTTAACTTTTCCCACATGTGTCGTTTCCCCAGACAGAAATCCCTCCCCGGTTGCATCAAGCACCAGCAGGGTAAAAAGACAGGCACCTGTTATTCAGCTGGTCTTCTGCCATAGTGGGGCTTACAGCAGCTATGAGGGGCATCTTCAGTTGCAGAAATGGCAAAGAGGAAGAAAGAGTTAAACCCCCCCCCCCCCCCCCGCTTTCTGGCCCTGATCCAGGTGGCGGGGGAGTCACACGTCTGGAGTTGCAGCTCACGGCACACCAGTTTGTACAGTACGACTCGGTTCTTGGGCTGCCTGGAGTTTTCTGGGGCAGCCCCCGTTCCCAAACTTGATCTTGCGGATATCCTGGCGCAGTGCCCCCTTCTAGTGATCCGAGACAAAAGAGGCCGTTTATTCCTGGAGGCCAGTCTTGCTGGGCTGCAAACTTCACACTGTCATGACCCCCCTCCCCATCAATCAGGCAAAGGAGAAATCCCCATCAATGGCCACATTCAGGGTCTGCCCAGCTCTAATTGTCACAGTTTGATTCAAGTATGCACGAGAGAACAAAGCGGCCCATTGAGACGGGTGTCTTCCCCACAATCTCCCTCGTAATCTGGGGGGAAAGGATTAAGCTCTTTTGCAATTGTCCCCAAGCCAGGAGGCTAAACCTCCATGAGGAAGAGGACAACAACCATCTCTCTGTTCCCTGGCAGCCTCAGAGAGGAGAAAAGGGTTCGCAAAGAGAGCATTTCAGAAACAGAGAGAGAGATAGAATAGTACAAAGCACGGCAAAAGGGTGCCGCGAATATCAAGATGTTCCCGAACAAGGTGCAAATAGCTTGTCGACAGCCTCGAGGGCTAGAAACCTGTCCAACGTCTGAATATTTGCGCCGAAAAAACCCCCTTTAAAGTCTTCAGTGCAAATAAAGTCCTGAAGTGGTGCTCACCGGTTGCACTGTGTTCGATTTATGCCTCCTCTGTTTTTTTTTCAGGGGACAGTTTGCTCTCTAACACCTCTATTCCCCCAAGTGCTTCCCATTCTCTAGTGATTCTGGGGTGAAAAGTCATTGGTCCAATCTGCATCTAGCATTTGCTCTGTTGTTTTAGGTCAAATCTACATCTGACTTTCCCGCTGAAATCATTCTAGTTTCAAAAAACCCTGTCTATACCTGTTTTTAGTTTCAAACCATACTTGTTCTAGTTTAAAAATTACTGTTTACATTCGTTAATTGTCCTCCTGTGGTCAAGCTAGCATTATTCTACTTTAAACAGATCCTGTTGCTTAGTACTCTTCAGACCCAGGGAGTGAAATTTGAAACCAGCATGAAATGAGCGTAGGACAAGACAGCAGTCAAACTACTTCAGAGGGGAGGTATAAATTGGGCCTTACCAAACCCACACTGGAACAGGAAAAGACGCGGCTCGAAACCACATTCAAATACCCCAGGCCGACGCTGTACTGACTGCAGAGTCACCCCTGAATGGCCATAAAATGGCCACAAATCCATGCAGACAGCCATCATAAAGCCGAGAGATCAAATGAAGTAAAAGCAACATGCAGTCTGGATGCTGCCATAAAAGTTGACAATCAAAGTGAAAGCAGCACGCAATGCAGAGGGGAATTTCTGTTCCAGCGTGGGTTTGGTAAGACAGCGGAGCAAACGCTAGATGCAGAACGGGCCTTTGAATGATGGGTGAACACCTCCTCCTGGTGGCAGGCAATCTCTTTGAACAAGGCTGACCTCTCAAAGAGAGGGGTTTCCCTCTTGGCCCTCCAGACAGGGCCTGCTTGGATAGCACCACCATTTTTAGGAGGAAAGGGGAACACACAAGGAATAAACCAGACTGTTCTCCACGATGCTTTCTCATTTCCAGTTCCTTCCGCCATGTTCTTTCCAACCTGGATGACTTCTGGAATAGGGGCCAGACTGGAACAGCCGGAGGCAGTGGAACATGGTGAGCAAGACTTATATCCCACTTCGCCAAACAGATTTTGCTTTCCAAGTGAACATGTCAGTCCTTTTTAACAAAACAGACGTAATGTGTGTTCACTGTGACACGAGAACAGGGCTAGAGAAGGCATTCTTTTGAAGCGGAAATACACCAGGAAGGTTTTTGGAAGACTATGCTTAGAGCATCACCCATTTTTAAAAAGAACGGTCGCCTTTACAGCACTGCCAATTCCAAAAAAGAACCTCACACTTCGGGAGATCTGAGAAATCAAACAGGGTGTGGAAACGATGGAGAAAAACCTGTTTGCATAAAAATGATCTGTTGCCACCAATTGCCAAGACCGAGGGTGTGGATGCCATTCGGCATTGTGTGTGCACCGGAATATTTCCAGACAATACTTTTCCTGAGGAGCAGGTGTGGCCTTCTGGAGATGTAATCCCACCACCTCACCTTTCTCGTGCAGCTGGAAATGGAGAAGGTGAGGCTTTGTAGTGGTGTGAAGCCGAGACAGGGTTCGACAGCCCTTGTGCAGAAGATATCTGTTGTAACTCGAGATCAGGCAGCTCTGTCTTTAATCAGTGATTTCAGTTTATTAGAACAGAACAACACAGAACCCCAACTTATATACAGTTTGGAACTGGCTAAACCACACCCCTGGAACAGTAAGGTCCAATCAGAAGTGAGTGCTTAGGACCAATAGGGTTTGGTCCCGCCGAAAGTCATAGTCTTCCCTGATTGGTCCATTGCACAATGGCAGCCAATCAGGCTGCTGATCTCAGGGTACTGAGAGTCTATGGAGCTTCTGACTGAAGCCCAGGCCCATTCCACAACCCAGGCTATCCATATAACACAAAACATAACAACATCCCCAAATTGTTTTGACTTTAATAGAGTCACCTGCACAACTGTATCGCTTTCAAAGAGGTGGCTGCAGGACCAAGGGATCAGAAATTCTCCCACCCTTGGGGAGTGTTCAAAGCCTGGGGCACACCAATTGAAGCATCAAGCACTCTGTCCTTTTTGAAGATGCATAGATTTAAATATATTTATACACTGTTTAGTGTCTTTAATGCTCTATAAGCATTCCAACTGAAAGGGCCTAGGGGGTGCAGGAACTGTATTTTTCCAAGAGAACTGTGTCCTGTCGGCATCTTTCTTTACCTCCTATACCAGGGGTGGGCAAACTGTGGCTCGGGAGCCGCATGCTGCTCTTTCACATATATTATGTGGCTCCCAGCAAGGCGGCTGGGGAAGCTAAATATCATTAGCAAACAAATATCATTGGACAAATTAATATCATTATCAATATCTGCTTTTACTCCCTTTGTTATTATTTTTGGCAAATTTGCTTATTTTCCAATAAAAACAGATAATATTTGTTCATGTCTTGTGGCTCTCAAACATCTGATGTTTTATTCTATGCGGCTCTTACGTTAAGCAAGTTTGGCCACCCCTGTTCTAGGTGGCTCTGACGCTGAGCAAGTTTACCCACCACTGAGCTAAGGCATCTCCCCAGGAAGGGGCAGGTAGTTTTTTCTTTGGTTCTAGAGTTAGAGAGTATACCAGTTAGAGAGTTAGAGGATATCTGTGAATGAACTACACTCAGCCTTGACCGGTAAATGGTTCCTGGTCCTTGAATACCTGTCTCAGCAACAGTTCATTTCAGCCGAATGGTCTCAATACCACAAGGTACTTTGACAGTTTGTTCTCCAGAACTTTCAAATGTGGGTTAAACTATTCGTTCAGTGATACAGTAACCCTTAAAACTTTTGTAAGTTAACTTATGGTAAAAAGTTGTTGCTATAAACAACAGATATTTTGAAACTGTACGGTGCTATTATGCACATTATGTTGACTTTATTTTGATTGTTACTGGTTATATAAGCTTTACATTACTTGTGAATTTTGTATTTTTCAATATAAACAGTCAATAAAATGGTTTAAACAGGGGGAAAAAAAAGATGCATACCCAACCCTCTGCACACCCACGAGGCTGCCTGATAGTGAATCAGACCTTCAGTCCATCGAGGTCAGTGCCTAGATGCCTGTTTGGGGGAGAGGCCTTTCTCTCTCTCTCTCACGTTCCTCTTTTGTTTTATTCCTGCCAGAGGCTTTTCTCCTTCCTAGGCAGGGATCTCCTCCTGTCTCTGGGGCTGCAGGTGGAGAGTTTCCCCCCGGGGGACAGAGCAAAGACTTGAAGGGGGGGTGTCCAAATCCAGCCTCCTTTCTCCGAATCTGGGCTCTGTCCCTTCACTCCTGCAAGAAATATTGGTTAAAACTCCCCTTTGGGCACCTTCTGCTCGCATTTGAAGTCCTGCATTTTATCTCCACGGGGCAACAGAGAAAGCCGGTCATCTACACCCGTCCATTTAAAGAACAGCATCATCTAGCAACGTCTGAACCCCTCCCCCAACTGAGATTTACGGAAACGTCTTCGGACAGCGCTAGCTCTTCGGCTTGGAAGCGGAGATGAGCACCGCATCCCTAGAGCCCTATTCGACCGGCTTCCGAGCAAGGGAAACCTTTACCTTTCTTTACCTATAGGTGGAGGAATAAATAGCAGTGGGATCCCGCGCGGTGTTGCTCCAGAGCAGCCTCATTAAGCAGCATAAGGCGTCCCTGACGGCAGCCTGCCCGAGGGGCCTAATGGAGGGGGCGGGAAGCCCTTTCCTTTGGTCTACAGCACTGAAAGGGTTAAACAAACAGAGCCGTTTCCTAGAGGGGCCGAACGGAGGGGGGAAAGCAGGCGCCGAGAGGGGGGCGCCCGGAGGGTTCGCTTCTGAATGGGGAGAGAGAACGGGGGGGGGGGGGGGCTTCCGAGGTGCAACAGCGGGGGGGGGGGGAGGAATCGAGCTGGATCCCGGGAAGGTCCACTTGGGAGTCCAAGGCAGGGGATCAGCTTCGAGCTCTCGGAAGGGGGGCAGGCCTTTGGTGTCCGTCCCTCGCTGGCTTCGCTTCCGGCCTGCCTCGCTCCCCGCCGGAAGTCCCTCCCTGCAGCAGGCCGGCCGGCCGGGGGAGCGGCCTGAGAGGCGGCCCAGAAACGGAGGCGGAGCGGAGGGGAAGAGGGCGGGAAGGCGCCCGAGGGGTGGTGGGGCTGCCCCTCCCGCCGCCGCCGGCCTCCTAAGGGGCACCTCTTCCCCCTCTGGTTGCCCCGGCGGCGACGGGGAGTTCAAGGGCGCGGTCCCGGGGCTGGGGGAGGGCGGGCAACCTTTCGGGGCTGAGCTCCCAGCGGCCGCGAGGGGCGCATTTCGCGGTTCCCGGTGAACGGGCGCCTTCCCAGGCCTGGGGGAGGCCGGGAAAGGCTTTGCACCTTTTTGCCCAGCCCCGGCGAGGGGCGCATTTCGCCGTTCCGCGGTTAAAGGGCGCCTTCCCGGACCTGGGGGAGCGGGAGGAACCCCTCGCGTCTGCTTTGCCGTTCGGAGAGCAGACGCGAGGGGCGCATTTTTCCTTTAGGGGTTCAGGGGCGCCGTCCCGGGGCTGGGGGAGGCCGGGAAAGGCTTTGCACCTTTTTGCCCAGCCCCGGCGAGGGGCGCATCTCGCCGTTCCGCGGTTAAAGGGCGCCTTCCCGGACCTGGGGGAGCGGGAGGAACCCCTCGCGTCTGCTCTCCGAACGGCAAAAGCCGTTCGGAGAGCAGACGCGAGGGGCGCATTTTTCCTTTAGGGGTTCAGGGGCGCCGTCCCGGGGCTGGGGGAGGCCGGGAAAGGTTTTGCACCATTTTCCCCAGCCCCGGCGAGGGGCGCATCTCGCCGTTCCGCGGTTAAAGGGCGCCTTCCCGGACCTGGGGGAGCGGGAGGAACCCCTCGCGTCTGCTCTCCGAACGGCAAAAGCCGTTCGGAGAGCAGACGCGAGGGGCGCATTTTTCCTTTAGGGGTTCAGGGGCGCCGTCCCGGGGCTGGGGGAGGCCGGGAAAGGTTTTGCACCTTTTTGCCCAGCCCCGGCGAGGGGCGCATCTCGCCGTTCCGCGGTTAAAGGGCGCCTTCCCGGACCTGGGGGAGCGGGAGGAACCCCTCGCGTCTGCTCTCCGAACGGCAAAAGCCGTTCGGAGAGCAGACGCGAGGGGCGCATTTTTCCTTTAGGGGTTCAGGGGCGCCGTCCCGGGGCTGGGGGAGGCCGGGAAAGGTTTTGCACCTTTTTGCCCAGCCCCGGCGAGGGGCGCATCTCGCCGTTCCGCGGTTAAAGGGCGCCTTCCCGGACCTGGGGGAGCGGGAGGAACCCCTCGCGTCTGCTCTCCGAACGGCAAAAGCCGTTCGGAGAGCAGACGCGAGGGGCGCATTTTTCCTTTAGGGGTTCAGGGGCGCCGTCCCGGGGCTGGGGGAGGCCGGGAAAGGTTTTGCACCTTTTTGCCCAGCCCCGGCGAGGGGCGCATCTCGCCGTTCCGCGGTTAAAGGGCGCCTTCCCGGACCTGGGGGAGCGGGAGGAACCCCTCGCGTCTGCTCTCCGAACGGCAAAAGCCGTTCGGAGAGCAGACGCGAGGGGCGCATTTTTCCTTTAGGGGTTCAGGGGCGCCGTCCCGGGGCTGGGGGAGGCCGGGAAAGGCTTTGCACCTTTTTGCCCAGCCCCGGCGAGGGGCGCATTTCGCCGTTCCGCGGTTAAAGGGCGCCTTCCCGGACCTGGGGGAGCGGGAGGAACCCCTCGCGTCTGCTCTCCGAACGGCAAAAGCCGTTCGGAGAGCAGACGCGAGGGGCGCATTTTTCCTTTAGGGGTTCAGGGGCGCCGTCCCGGGGCTGGGGGAGGCCGGGAAAGGCTTTGCACCTTTTTGCCCAGCCCCGGCGAGGGGCGCATCTCGCCGTTCCGCGGTTAAAGGGCGCCTTCCCGGACCTGGGGGAGCGGGAGGAACCCCTCGCGTCTGCTCTCCGAACGGCAAAAGCCGTTCGGAGAGCAGACGCGAGGGGCGCATTTTTCCTTTAGGGGTTCAGGGGCGCCGTCCCGGGGCTGGGGGAGGCCGGGAAAGGTTTTGCACCATTTTGCCCAGCCCCGGCGAGGGGCGCATCTCGCCGTTCCGCGGTTAAAGGGCGCCTTCCCGGACCTGGGGGAGCGGGAGGAACCCCTCGCAAAAGCCGTTCGGAGAGCAGACGCGAGGGGCGCATTTTTCCTTTAGGGGTTCAGGGGCGCCGTCCCGGGGCTGGGGGAGGCCGGGAAAGGTTTTGCACCTTTTTGCCCAGCCCCGGCGAGGGGCGCATCTCGCCGTTCCGCGGTTAAAGGGCGCCTTCCCGGACCTGGGGGAGCGGGAGGAACCCCTCGCGTCTGCTCTCCGAACGGCAAAAGCCGTTCGGAGAGCAGACGCGAGGGGCGCATTTTTCCTTTAGGGGTTCAGGGGCGCCGTCCCGGGGCTGGGGGAGGCCGGGAAAGGTTTTGCACCTTTTTGCCCAGCCCCGGCGAGGGGCGCATCTCGCCGTTCCGCGGTTAAAGGGCGCCTTCCCGGACCTGGGGGAGCGGGAGGAACCCCTCGCGTCTGCTCTCCGAACGGCAAAAGCCGTTCGGAGAGCAGACGCGAGGGGCGCATTTTTCCTTTAGGGGTTCAGGGGCGCCGTCCCGGGGCTGGGGGAGGCCGGGAAAGGTTTTGCACCTTTTTGCCCAGCCCCGGCGAGGGGCGCATCTCGCCGTTCTGCGGTTAAAGGGCGCCTTCCCGGACCTGGGGGAGCGGGAGGAACCCCTCGCGTCTGCTCTCCGAACGGCAAAAGCCGTTCGGAGAGCAGACGCGAGGGGCGCATTTTTCCTTTAGGGGTTCAGGGGCGCCGTCCCGGGGCTGGGGGAGGCCGGGAAAGGCTTTGCACCTTTTTGCCCAGCCCCGGCGAGGGGCGCATCTCGCCGTTCCGCGGTTAAAGGGCGCCTTCCCGGACCTGGGGGAGCGGGAGGAACCCCTCGCGTCTGCTCTCCGAAAGGCAAAAGCCGTTCGGAGAGCAGACGCGAGGGGCGCATTTTTCCTTTAGGGGTTCAGGGGCGCCGTCCCGGGGCTGGGGGAGGCCGGGAAAGGTTTTGCACCTTTTTGCCCAGCCCCGGCGAGGGGCGCATCTCGCCGTTCCGCGGTTAAAGGGCGCCTTCCCGGACCTGGGGGAGCGGGAGGAACCCCTCGCGTCTGCTCTCCGAACGGCAAAAGCCGTTCGGAGAGCAGACGCGAGGGGCGCATTTTTCCTTTAGGGGTTCAGGGGCGCCGTCCCGGGGCTGGGGGAGGCCGGGAAAGGTTTTGCACCATTTTGCCCAGCCCCGGCGAGGGGCGCATCTCGCCGTTCCGCGGTTAAAGGGCGCCTTCCCGGACCTGGGGGAGCGGGAGGAACCCCTCGCGTCTGCTCTCCGAACGGCAAAAGCCGTTCGGAGAGCAGACGCGAGGGGCGCATTTTTCCTTTAGGGGTTCAGGGGCGCCGTCCCGGGGCTGGGGGAGGCCGGGAAAGGTTTTGCACCATTTTGCCCAGCCCCGGCGAGGGGCGCATCTCGCCGTTCCGCGGTTAAAGGGCGCCTTCCCGGACCTGGGGGAGCGGGAGGAACCCCTCGCAAAAGCCGTTCGGAGAGCAGACGCGAGGGGCGCATTTTTCCTTTAGGGGTTCAGGGGCGCCGTCCCGGGGCTGGGGGAGGCCGGGAAAGGTTTTGCACCTTTTTGCCCAGCCCCGGCGAGGGGCGCATCTCGCCGTTCCGCGGTTAAAGGGCGCCTTCCCGGACCTGGGGGAGCGGGAGGAACCCCTCGCGTCTGCTCTCCGAACGGCAAAAGCCGTTCGGAGAGCAGACGCGAGGGGCGCATTTTTCCTTTAGGGGTTCAGGGGCGCCGTCCCGGGGCTGGGGGAGGCCGGGAAAGGTTTTGCACCTTTTTGCCCAGCCCCGGCGAGGGGCGCATCTCGCCGTTCCGCGGTTAAAGGGCGCCTTCCCGGACCTGGGGGAGCGGGAGGAACCCCTCGCGTCTGCTCTCCGAACGGCAAAAGCCGTTCGGAGAGCAGACGCGAGGGGCGCATTTTTCCTTTAGGGGTTCAGGGGCGCCGTCCCGGGGCTGGGGGAGGCCGGGAAAGGCTTTGCACCTTTTTGCCCAGCCCCGGCGAGGGGCGCATCTCGCCGTTCCGCGGTTAAAGGGCGCCTTCCCGGACCTGGGGGAGCGGGAGGAACCCCTCGCGTCTGCTCTCCGAACGGCAAAAGCCGTTCGGAGAGCAGACGCGAGGGGCGCATTTTTCCTTTAGGGGTTCAGGGGCGCCGTCCCGGGGCTGGGGGAGGCCGGGAAAGGTTTTGCACCTTTTTGCCCAGCCCCGGCGAGGGGCGCATCTCGCCGTTCCGCGGTTAAAGGGCGCCTTCCCGGACCTGGGGGAGCGGGAGGAACCCCTCGCGTCTGCTCTCCGAACGGCAAAAGCCGTTCGGAGAGCAGACGCGAGGGGCGCATTTTTCCTTTAGGGGTTCAGGGGCGCCGTCCCGGGGCTGGGGGAGGCCGGGAAAGGTTTTGCACCATTTTGCCCAGCCCCGGCGAGGGGCGCATCTCGCCGTTCCGCGGTTAAAGGGCGCCTTCCCGGACCTGGGGGAGCGGGAGGAACCCCTCGCGTCTGCTCTCCGAACGGCAAAAGCCGTTCGGAGAGCAGACGCGAGGGGCGCATTTTTCCTTTAGGGGTTCAGGGGCGCCGTCCCGGGGCTGGGGGAGGCCGGGAAAGGCTTTGCACCTTTTTGCCCAGCCCCGGCGAGGGGCGCATCTCGCCGTTCCGCGGTTAAAGGGCGCCTTCCCGGACCTGGGGGAGCGGGAGGAACCCCTCGCGTCTGCTCTCCGAACGGCAAAAGCCGTTCGGAGAGCAGACGCGAGGGGCGCATTTTTCCTTTAGGGGTTCAGGGGCGCCGTCCCGGGGCTGGGGGAGGCCGGGAAAGGTTTTGCACCATTTTGCCCAGCCCCGGCGAGGGGCGCATCTCGCCGTTCCGCGGTTAAAGGGCGCCTTCCCGGACCTGGGGGAGCGGGAGGAACCCCTCGCAAAAGCCGTTCGGAGAGCAGACGCGAGGGGCGCATTTTTCCTTTAGGGGTTCAGGGGCGCCGTCCCGGGGCTGGGGGAGGCCGGGAAAGGTTTTGCACCATTTTGCCCAGCCCCGGCGAGGGGCGCATCTCGCCGTTCCGCGGTTAAAGGGCGCCTTCCCGGACCTGGGGGAGCGGGAGGAACCCCTCGCAAAAGCCGTTCGGAGAGCAGACGCGAGGGGCGCATTTTTCCTTTAGGGGTTCAGGGGCGCCGTCCCGGGGCTGGGGGAGGCCGGGAAAGGTTTTGCACCATTTTGCCCAGCCCCGGCGAGGGGCGCATCTCGCCGTTCCGCGGTTAAAGGGCGCCTTCCCGGACCTGGGGGAGCGGGAGGAACCCCTCGCAAAAGCCGTTCGGAGAGCAGACGCGAGGGGCGCATTTTTCCTTTAGGGGTTCAGGGGCGCCGTCCCGGGGCTGGGGGAGGCCGGGAAAGGTTTTGCACCTTTTTGCCCAGCCCCGGCGAGGGGCGCATCTCGCCGTTCCGCGGTTAAAGGGCGCCTTCCCGGACCTGGGGGAGCGGGAGGAACCCCTCGCGTCTGCTCTCCGAACGGCAAAAGCCGTTCGGAGAGCAGACGCGAGGGGCGCATTTTTCCTTTAGGGGTTCAGGGGCGCCGTCCCGGGGCTGGGGGAGGCCGGGAAAGGTTTTGCACCTTTTTGCCCAGCCCCGGCGAGGGGCGCATCTCGCCGTTCTGCGGTTAAAGGGCGCCTTCCCGGACCTGGGGGAGCGGGAGGAACCCCTCGCGTCTGCTCTCCGAACGGCAAAAGCCGTTCGGAGAGCAGACGCGAGGGGCGCATTTTTCCTTTAGGGGTTCAGGGGCGCCGTCCCGGGGCTGGGGGAGGCCGGGAAAGGCTTTGCACCTTTTTGCCCAGCCCCGGCGAGGGGCGCATCTCGCCGTTCCGCGGTTAAAGGGCGCCTTCCCGGACCTGGGGGAGCGGGAGGAACCCCTCGCGTCTGCTCTCCGAACGGCAAAAGCCGTTCGGAGAGCAGACGCGAGGGGCGCCTTTTTCCTTTAGGGGTTCAGGGGCGCCGTCCCGGGGCTGGGGGAGGCCGGGAAAGGTTTTGCACCTTTTTGCCCAGCCCCGGCGAGGGGCGCATCTCGCCGTTCCGCGGTTAAAGGGCGCCTTCCCGGACCTGGGGGAGCGGGAGGAACCCCTCGCGTCTGCTCTCCGAACGGCAAAAGCCGTTCGGAGAGCAGACGCGAGGGGCGCATTTTTCCTTTAGGGGTTCAGGGGCGCCGTCCCGGGGCTGGGGGAGGCCGGGAAAGGTTTTGCACCTTTTTGCCCAGCCCCGGCGAGGGGCGCATCTCGCCGTTCTGCGGTTAAAGGGCGCCTTCCCGGACCTGGGGGAGCGGGAGGAACCCCTCGCGTCTGCTCTCCGAACGGCAAAAGCCGTTCGGAGAGCAGACGCGAGGGGCGCATTTTTCCTTTAGGGGTTCAGGGGCGCCGTCCCGGGGCTGGGGGAGGCCGGGAAAGGCTTTGCACCTTTTTGCCCAGCCCCGGCGAGGGGCGCATCTCGCCGTTCCGCGGTTAAAGGGCGCCTTCCCGGACCTGGGGGAGCGGGAGGAACCCCTCGCGTCTGCTCTCCGAACGGCAAAAGCCGTTCGGAGAGCAGACGCGAGGGGCGCATTTTTCCTTTAGGGGTTCAGGGGCGCCGTCCCGGGGCTGGGGGAGGCCGGGAAAGGTTTTGCACCTTTTTGCCCAGCCCCGGCGAGGGGCGCATCTCGCCGTTCCGCGGTTAAAGGGCGCCTTCCCGGACCTGGGGGAGCGGGAGGAACCCCTCGCGTCTGCTCTCCGAACGGCAAAAGCCGTTCGGAGAGCAGACGCGAGGGGCGCATTTTTCCTTTAGGGGTTCAGGGGCGCCGTCCCGGGGCTGGGGGAGGCCGGGAAAGGTTTTGCACCATTTTGCCCAGCCCCGGCGAGGGGCGCATCTCGCCGTTCCGCGGTTAAAGGGCGCCTTCCCGGACCTGGGGGAGCGGGAGGAACCCCTCGCGTCTGCTCTCGGAGAGCAGACGCGAGGGGCGCATTTTTCCTTTAGGGGTTCAGGGGCGCCGTCCCGGGGCTGGGGGAGGCCGGGAAAGGTTTTGCACCTTTTTGCCCAGCCCCGGCGAGGGGCGCATCTCGCCGTTCCGCGGTTAAAGGGCGCCTTCCCGGACCTGGGGGAGCGGGAGGAACCCCTCGCGTCTGCTCTCTGAACGGCAAAAGCCGTTCGGAGAGCAGACGCGAGGGGCGCATTTTTCCTTTAGGGGTTCAGGGGCGCCGTCCCGGGGCTGGGGGAGGCCGGGAAAGGCTTTGCACCTTTTTGCCCAGCCCCGGCGAGGGGCGCATCTCGCCGTTCCGCGGTTAAAGGGCGCCTTCCCGGACCTGGGGGAGCGGGAGGAACCCCTCGCGTCTGCTCTCCGAACGGCGAGAGCAGACGCGAGGGGCGCATTTTTCCTTTAGGGGTTCAGGGGCGCCGTCCCGGGGCTGGGGGAGGCCGGGAAAGGCTTTGCACCTTTTTGCCCAGCCCCGGCGAGGGGCGCATCTCGCCGTTCCGCGGTTAAAGGGCGCCTTCCCGGACCTGGGGGAGCGGGAGGAACCCCTCGCAAAAGCCGTTCGGAGAGCAGACGCGAGGGGCGCATTTTTCCTTTAGGGGTTCAGGGGCGCCGTCCCGGGGCTGGGGGAGGCCGGGAAAGGTTTTGCACCTTTTTGCCCAGCCCCGGCGAGGGGCGCATCTCGCCGTTCCGCGGTTAAAGGGCGCCTTCCCGGACCTGGGGGAGCGGGAGGAACCCCTCGCGTCTGCTCTCCGAACGGCAAAAGCCGTTCGGAGAGCAGACGCGAGGGGCGCATTTTTCCTTTAGGGGTTCAGGGGCGCCGTCCCGGGGCTGGGGGAGGCCGGGAAAGGTTTCGCACCTTTTTGCCCAGCCCCGGCGAGGGGCGCATCTCGCCGTTCCGCGGTTAAAGGGCGCCTTCCCGGACCTGGGGGAGCGGGAGGAACCCCTCGCGTCTGCTCTCCGAACGGCAAAAGCCGTTCGGAGAGCAGACGCGAGGGGCGCATTTTTCCTTTAGGGGTTCAGGGGCGCCGTCCCGGGGCTGGGGGAGGCCGGGAAAGGCTTTGCACCTTTTTGCCCAGCCCCGGCGAGGGGCGCATTTCGCCGTTCCGCGGTTAAAGGGCGCCTTCCCGGACCTGGGGGAGCGGGAGGAACCCCTCGCGTCTGCTCTCCGAACGGCAAAAGCCGTTCGGAGAGCAGACGCGAGGGGCGCATTTTTCCTTTAGGGGTTCAGGGGCGCCGTCCCGGGGCTGGGGGAGGCCGGGAAAGGCTTTGCACCTTTTTGCCGAGCCCCGGCGAGGGGCGCATCTCGCCGTTCCGCGGTTAAAGGGCGCCTTCCCGGACCTGGGGGAGCGGGAGGAACCCCTCGCGTCTGCTCTCCGAACGGCAAAAGCCGTTCGGAGAGCAGACGCGAGGGGCGCATTTTTCCTTTAGGGGTTCAGGGGCGCCGTCCCGGGGCTGGGGGAGGCCGGGAAAGGTTTTGCACCTTTTTGCCCAGCCCCGGTGAGGGGCGCATCTCGCCGTTCCGCGGTTAAAGGGCGCCTTCCCGGACCTGGGGGAGCGGGAGGAACCCCTCGCGTCTGCTCTCCGAACGGCAAAAGCCGTTCGGAGAGCAGACGCGAGGGGCGCATTTTTCCTTTAGGGGTTCAGGGGCGCCGTCCCGGGGCTGGGGGAGGCCGGGAAAGGCTTTGCACCTTTTTGCCCAGCCCCGGCGAGGGGCGCATCTCGCCGTTCCGCGGTTAAAGGGCGCCTTCCCGGACCTGGGGGAGCGGGAGGAACCCCTCGCGTCTAGCCGTTCGGAGAGCAGACGCGAGGGGCGCATTTTTCCTTTAGGGGTTCAGGGGCGCCGTCCCGGGGCTGGGGGAGGCCGGGAAAGGCTTTGCACCTTTTTGCCCAGCCCCGGCGAGGGGCGCATCTCGCCGTTCCGCGGTTAAAGGGCGCCTTCCCGGACCTGGGGGAGCGGGAGGAACCCCTCGCGTCTGCTCTCCGAACGGCAAAAGCCGTTCGGAGAGCAGACGCGAGGGGCGCATTTTTCCTTTAGGGGTTCAGGGGCGCCGTCCCGGGGCTGGGGGAGGCCGGGAAAGGTTTCGCACCTTTTTGCCCAGCCCCGGCGAGGGGCGCATCTCGCCGTTCCGCGGTTAAAGGGCGCCTTCCCGGACCTGGGGGAGCGGGAGGAACCCCTCGCGTCTGCTCTCCGAACGGCTTTTGCCGTTCGGAGAGCAGACGCGAGGGGCGCATTTTTCCTTTAGGGGTTCAGGGGCGCCGTCCCGGGGCTGGGGGAGGCCGGGAAAGGTTTTGCACCTTTTTGCCCAGCCCCGGCGAGGGGCGCATCTCGCCGTTCCGCGGTTAAAGGGCGCCTTCCCGGACCTGGGGGAGCGGGAGGAACCCCTCGCGTCTGCTCTCCGAACGGCAAAAGCCGTTCGGAGAGCAGACGCGAGGGGCGCATTTTTCCTTTAGGGGTTCAGGGGCGCCGTCCCGGGGCTGGGGGAGGCCGGGAAAGGTTTTGCACCTTTTTGCCCAGCCCCGGCGAGGGGCGCATCTCGCCGTTCCGCGGTTAAAGGGCGCCTTCCCGGACCTGGGGGAGCGGGAGGAACCCCTCGCGTCTGCTCTCCGAACGGCAAAAGCCGTTCGGAGAGCAGACGCGAGGGGCGCATTTTTCCTTTAGGGGTTCAGGGGCGCCGTCCCGGGGCTGGGGGAGGCCGGGAAAGGCTTTGCACCTTTTTGCCCAGCCCCGGCGAGGGGCGCATCTCGCCGTTCCGCGGTTAAAGGGCGCCTTCCCGGACCTGGGGGAGCGGGAGGAACCCCTCGCGTCTGCTCTCCGAACGGCAAAAGCCGTTTGGAGAGCAGACGCGAGGGGCGCATTTTTCCTTTAGGGGTTCAGGGGCGCCGTCCCGGGGCTGGGGGAGGCCGGGAAAGGTTTCGCACCTTTTTGCCCAGCCCCGGCGAGGGGCGCATCTCGCCGTTCCGCGGTTAAAGGGCGCCTTCCCGGACCTGGGGGAGCGGGAGGAACCCCTCGCGTCTGCTCTCCGAACGGCAAAAGCCGTTCGGAGAGCAGACGCGAGGGGCGCATTTTTCCTTTAGGGGTTCAGGGGCGCCGTCCCGGGGCTGGGGGAGGCCGGGAAAGGTTTTGCACCTTTTTGCCCAGCCCCGGCGAGGGGCGCATCTCGCCGTTCCGCGGTTAAAGGGCGCCTTCCCGGACCTGGGAAGCTCCCAGGAGGCTCCCCATCTATTTGCTCTCTGTCTGTCTGTCTGTCTCTCTTTCTTCATCCCTCCCCCTCGCGCCCCTATCTAGTTGCTTTCTTTCTCTCTCTCTCTCTCTCTCTCTGACACATAAATATCATTAGCAAACAAATATCATTGGACAAATAAATATCTGTTTTTCCCCCTTTTGTTTTTATTTTTGGCAGTCTCGTTTAATGTTAAAAAAAAAGGCAACTCTGCATATTTTTCAATAAAAACGTGTGTAATATCTGTCCATGTCTTGTGGCGCTCAAACATCTGACATTTATTCTGTGTGGCTCTTACATTAAACACGTTTGGCCACCCTTGGGCTAGAGCCTAAGGAAGCAGGGTCTGGGGAGGGGAGGGACTTCAATGGGGTATAATGCCCTCGAGTCTACTTTCCAAAGTGGCCATTTTCTCCAGGTGAACTGCCAGCCTGGAGGGTGGCAACCCCAGGTGTGGGTATCCCAGCAGTCGTGGGTGGCCAAAGAGCAGGGACAACAGGATGGCAGTGGGAGGCTCTGACCATTCCCACCGGGTCCTTCTGTGAGGTGGAGTGAGGCAGTGCACCAGTATCGGCCCCTCAGACAAAGCCCGCGGGGACCCCTGGAACACTGGGCCCTGCCAACAATCCTCAGGGGAACCTCAGAGCCAGCCTCTTGCGAGAACGCAGCCAGCAGACGCTCCCAAAAAATGCCATGCGGTCCAGGCTTGGAGGGGGGGGGGGAATGGTTCTGGAGGGGCTGCCATCATGAAGGGGGAGTGGTGCGAGCCCCTCTCCCTCCCCTCCTGCAAGGTTTAAAGGGCCCGATCAGCTGAAGCACCCTTTAAATCTTGCAGGAGGGGAGGGAGAGGGGTGTGAACCAACCCCCCCTTCTTCTCAAAAGCTTCTTTTGAGAAGAAGCGAGGACCCTTTAAAGAAGAGGGCTGGCCCTTTAAAGAAGAGGGCTCTTGGAAGGGGGGGCGGGCCTTTGGTGTCCGTCCCTCGCTGGCTTCGCTTCCGGCCTGCCTCGCTCCCCGCCGGAAGTCCCTCCCTGCAGCAGGCCGGCCGGCCGGGGGAGCGGCCTGAGAGGCGGCCCAGAAACGGAGGCGGAGCGGAGGGGAAGAGGGCGGGAAGGCGCCCGAGGGGTGGTGGGGCTGCCCCTCCCGCCGCCGCCGGCTTCCTAAGGGGCACCTCTTCCCCCTCTGGTTGCCCCGGCGGCGACGGGGAGTTGAAGGGCACCGTCCCGGGGCTGGGGGAGGGCGGGAAACCTTTCGGGGCTGATCTCCCAGCGGCCGCGAGGGGCGCATTTCGGGCGCCTTCCCAGGTGAACGGGCGCCTTCCCAGGCCTGGGGGAGCGGGAGGAACCCCTCGCGTCTGCTCTCCGAACGGCAAAAGCCGTTCGGAGAGCAGACGCGAGGGGCGCATTTTTCCTTTAGGGGTTCAGGGGCGCCGTCCCGGGGCTGGGGGAGGCCGGGAAAGGTTTTGCACCTTTTTGCCCAGCCCCGGCGAGGGGCGCGTCTCGCCGTTCCGCGGTTAAAGGGCGCCTTCCCGGGCCTGGGGGAGGAAACCTTTAAAATGTGGAGGGGAGAGAAGGTGGCAAGATGTGGCCCAGTCTCCTGAGGTCTCAGAAGCTAAGCCGGGTCTGGACTTGGATGGGAGACCAACCCGGGAGGATGTTAAAGAGGAAGGCGAGGGCAAACTGCCTCTGCTTCTCACCTCCTTTGAAAGCCGCTTGTTGGGATTGCCACTCGTGTGCTGCAACTGGACGGCACTTGCATACGCACAGTAGAATGTGGGCTGTATCCACACCTTGGTGGCTCTGGCTCTGTTGTTTTGCAACTGCCCTGATTTGCACCTGGATCTTCTTGTATGGATAAGCCCCAATTGCCAATGACTCCTAAAGTGCAGTATCCATCGATGTCTGGACTCAGCCATGGGAAACACTGTGCTGGATCCTGTGTCAGAATGAAACTCTCCTGCCACCCTCCTCCCACTTAGCTCCATGAAATGTTGCTTCTGGGGGAAAGGGTATCATGAGGAATGAAGTGAACGGGGAGGTCTGCAGTAGGAAGGAGGAATCAGTGGAAACTGGCTCAGGTCTAGCAGGTTGAAATTGAACCCGGCGAAGACGGAGGTCCTGTGCCTGGGTCGTTATGGTCCGGAGTGGGGGGTCCCGCTCCCGAGCTTCGACGGGGCGCCGTTGGTGC
Source organism: Lepidodactylus listeri (assembly GCA_029233225.1). Classification (NCBI taxonomy): domain Eukaryota; kingdom Metazoa; phylum Chordata; class Lepidosauria; order Squamata; family Gekkonidae; genus Lepidodactylus; species Lepidodactylus listeri. The sequence continues at coordinate 37,704,952 of JARCFY010000020.1, forward strand.
CTGCGCCGAGGGCGAGGAGTCTGGGAGTGCTCCTGGAGCCTTCATTGTCAATGGAGGCCCAGGTAGCAGCCACTGCCAAGTCAGCCTTCTACCATCTACGGCTGGCGAGGCAGTTGGTTCCTTACCTTGACCGGGATGACCTTGCCACAGTTATCCATGCGACGGTCACCTCGAGGTTGGACTACTGCAACGCTCTCTACATGGGGCTGCCTTTGGTGCAAATCTGGAAGCTGCAGCTGGTGCAGAATGCCGCGGCCAGGCTGCTGATGGGACTCGCAAAGCGGGATCACATCGGGCCTGTGCTGGCAGCGCTGCACTGGCTGCCTATAGCATACCGAGTTCGCTTCAAAGTGCTGGTTCTTACCTATAAAGCCCTATATGGCCAGGGTCCAACATACCTTAGGGACCGCCTTTCTCCGTATCAACCCCAGAGAGCACTACGGTCAGGATTGGAACACAGATTATGTGTGCCCAGCCCCAGAGACGCCAGGCTGGCCAGAACTAGGACCAGGGCTTTCTCGGTGGCGGCTCCTGTCTGGTGGAATGAGCTCCCGGAGGCGATCAGGGCCCTGCGGGACCTGATGCAGTTCCGCAGGGCCTGCAAGACGGAGCTCTTCCGCCAGGCTTATCAATAGGAGCCGCTGCCGATGATATTGGGGATACCATCCGGCAATGTAACCATCATGCTGTACCCTGGTCCAACACGACCTCGGCCATGGCCGAGGGGGTGGAGCCCAAACCTGCCACATGGTTGCCATCCGACGCTGTATATGGAAGCTTTTATGACTATTTATATGTTTTAATGATATTTATTATAATGTTTTAATTGATTTTATAGGTTATTGTAACAATTAGGCCACAGGCCCATGTAAGCCGCCCTGAGCCCGCTTGCGGGGAGGGCGGGATATAAATGTGAAAAATAAATAAAATAAATAAATAAATAAATAAACTACCAACTGAGTTTGGAATCAGCCCACGACCTATTATTGCCCCAGAGTATTTAAAGTCTTGGGTGACTTTGCTCTGAATTTTGGTAAATTATGGCATCACAGATGCCTTTGTTTGGTAAATGCGTGGCTGAGCCAGAATACCAAACAGTTGCTGTGTACTCAATTTCTGAGCAAGACTCCTGTAAATGAATGTCCAGGAAAAAAATTTAAGTGTTCCCCTACAGGCTTTTTAGTGCTGCCCTCCTTACTTTCAAATTTGTGACCATTTGTTTGTCTTATGCACATGGTATGTATATTTGCAGACACTGCAAGAGACCAGTGAGATACCACTATAACCTCTGGCCAATTCCCACCTCTTCCTGGGTTTAGCCCAGCCCAGGAAAATGGCTGGGGAGGGGGGTTCCCCTAAATTTCTGGAGAGCCCCTTCCTAAATCCCAGATGTCTCTGCCTCCATAGATAGGGACAATGGCATGTGATGTCACTGGGCCTCGGTTCTTTTAAGGACCTGAGCAAGGCTGTTGATGATGGGACATTTTGGAAGACATTCATTCATAGGGTCTCCATCAGACAGAAGCAACTTGATGGCACTTAACTCACATGCAAGTACATGGAAAGAAGCCCTATTTTCATGGGAGTGAGCCCTATTGACTCTCCCCAGGTAGGATTCTGAGTAGATGTGCTGAAGATGGCACAGTCAGCACATCTTAGGTTGCATTTTGTCTGCCCCACAACAAAGTGCCTGCAGAGAGTCTGAATGTATGTCTTTGGGCAGAACATCCTCCTGTGTACCTTTTTTGAGACTGGAATCGCTGTGCTATGCTGCCACCTAAACGTGTATCAGAAGAAGTGAAATCATGGCACAAGAAAGTTTTGGCAAACTTTCTTAAGCAAGCATTTTCATACAATTCATGTGTCATAAAGGGGGGTTGTATGTATGTGTAAATGTGAATACAGAAAACCATGCAGAACCTATGGAAATTAAGAAATTAAGATGCTTGATAAATCATTTTCTGAATGACAGAGGCCCTTCCTGCAGTTCATTCACAGATATCCTCTCACTCTCTAACAGGTCTACTCTCTAACTCTAGAACCAAAGAATAAACCACCTGCCCCTTCCTGGGGAGATGCCTTAGCTGTTACCTCATTATTTCCGATGTTCCTTTGAAGTAGTTCCTACTTCTTCCTGGGGTTGCCAACCTCTAGGTGGCAACTGCAGATGCCCTCCTGCGGGGTTCCCCCGCCTCTCCTGGGGCCCGGAAGGGTCCCTTTAACTCTGTGAGAAACCGCGCCCCTTGTGGCTTTGCCGCTTTGTAGATCACATACGAGGTGTCCCTCCCGTTCCCCCCCCCCCCCCCAGCAGAGGCGCTGAAAGAGTCCCTTTAAGTTCTTCTGCCCAGTGCCCACCCGGCCCCTGATTTCCCCCACTGAGTGGATCAGCTGGCCTTTGGAGTCTCTGGGGGAGGGAGGGGGTTGGGGGCGGCTGGTGGGGCTTGGGGGCGGGGTTCAGGCGCTCAAGGGATGTGGACCCCTCCCTTGCCCACTGACTTCCCTGTCAGAATAAACTGAAAACGGCTCCTGCTTAGCTCCACCATGGTTGGCTGGCTAACGAGGCGGGCCAGCCACCATCAAACCATTCTCTTCAACCCCCTGCTTTGCGGCTGGCTTCCCCCGAGGGTTGCCAGTCTCCAGGTGGGGCCTGGAGATCTCCTGCTGTTCTTCCTCTGAGATAGAAAGGGTCTCTCTTCTTCTGTCTGCTGCTAAGACTGTCATTACCACACATTGGGAAAAGGCAATGATACCCACTCTCTCACACTGGCATAAAAAGTTGTGAGATTTTTACCTTGCGACTCAATTTATGGACAGTCTCTCACATTTTGACAAGCACTCTTCACCCTCTAACTCTGCCTCTATCTGGTTCCCCATTTTGGAATATTTGGTTTCCCAACAAGAAATCCCTGAGCAGATAGAAGAACTATGTATGTGGTAAAACTTGAAATTCAATTACTGTGTTCTGTAATCCAACATCCTTATATTGCTGTGATTTTTAACTGCCTCTTGTTCTTTTATCTACTACTGTCTTTGTTTTTAATCTCAGCCGTATGAGCTGTATAACTTCTTTGATTGAGCATGTACCATTCACAAAAATCATAATAAAACATTAACTGGAGGGGAAAGAAACATTCGCTGGACCAAACTGCACAGTGACTTTATTGAACAATGTAAATTTGATTCTCTTAACGGCTGAGGGGGAGAACGAATGTGTGTGGGGCGGGATTAACAGGCAAATGGTAACCCAGATAGACAAAAAAGTAACCAAGGGTCTTTTGCAGAGGTTGAAAAGACGTGTCTCCTATGAGTAAATTGGAGGGAAGTGGAAAGGTTTTCTGTCCCTTTGCAAACTACACCCAGGTGCTGCTCCTGCTGCCCAAGAGATTTGCCACAGCATTTGATAACCCCCCTGGAATGAGATGGTTAAGTCCAGGCAGTTTCCTCTCACCACCTGGTATCTTGACGGTTTTTGCAGACAACAGGTAGACCACCTAATCATTCTTCTGCCTCATCCTTGGGGTGCGAAGGGGCCAACCAAGCAGATTGCTCACAGTCTTACAAACAACTAGTATCTGGACCCTGGCCAGGGGCTCACCTTCCAGCAAGCAGTGCAGGAGGGGGTGCCTGCTGTGCAGCACAAGTCCTTGTATTTCTGACCAGAACTGAACAACCGCACCCCAGCTGGCTGTCGGACAGCTAACTAACTTCAGAAGCCATCGGCTTTGGTAACCCGACAGCAGAGAGGAGGAAGCCCTTTTCAGGATGAGGTCAGAGGGGGCAGAGCTGTAGTAGAGGGATTTTATGTCCAGGCATTGGGAAGCGTACGCAGGTGAAAAGACTTGAGAAAGTCCTTGAGAAAGACAGGGATGAACTGGACAGAGATGCAAAGGCAGCCTAGAAACCACATGGACAGGGACAACTGGATCCCAACTAGGTTAGGAACTGCGGGTTCAGGATGGGATACATACTGTTCCTATGCTGGCTACCCCTCCAGCACTGCGAGGCTGAACTCCACTGCAGTTCACAGCATCACAGTCCAGCTGCCGGCAACAACAGAATCCACACATCCGATAGAGAGCACCTTGCCCTGGTATGACGGTGCGTGGAAGAAGAGACCTAAACGAAAACGTAGCTCCTCGCACAAGTTCCCTGATGCTGGACGAAGAGTCCTGGCCAGCGCTACCGGCATTACTGCTTTTCTCCGTGGACCAACTGCAGTGAGCCTGGAGTGCTGTGTTCAGACTGAGAGTGTATGTTGGACAGGGAACTCTGGCTGCCTAATGAAGATATGAAGGTGAGGCTGGATGCTGGAGATGGAGAGAAATAAAACAGATGCTCAAGTAGGTTCCTGGGAAACGCCAACTCCAGCTGTGCCTGTTGGTGTGGAGAGGGGTGGGCTCCTAGCCTGGTGCATGAAGAACCCTGCCGGTGGGACTGGCTGGGTAAGAAAGGGCTTGATCAGCAGCCAGGAAGAAGCACGGAAACCACAGTGTACGCTGGCCCAGGTGCCCATAGGCTGGGGAAGCGCCAAGGATTCCAGGGACAGAGGCCCACATTTTTACTTCTTTACACCGTCTTGATGTTACAGAGCCCACCTGGGTGCTGTAGAAAGGCCGGGGTCCCAGTGATGGTAAGAAGAGCCGTCTACCCTTAGAGGGCTAGAAGTGTGGGGTTGCCGGCTCCAAGATGGGAAATCCCTGGAGATTGGGGGGGGGGGGGCTAGAGCAGGGTGGCCAAACTGTGGCTCGGGAGCCACATGCGGCTCTTTCACACAAACTGCGGCTCCCAGGAGGCTCCCCATCTATTTGCTCTCTGTCTGTCTGTCTGTCTCTCTTTCTTCATCCCTCCCCCTCGCTCCCCTATCTAGTTGCTTTCTTTCTCTCTCTCTCTCTCTCTCTCTCTCTGACACATAAATATCATTAGCAAACAAATATCATTGGACAAATAAATATCTGTTTTCCCCCCTTTTGTTTTTATTTTTGGCAGTCTCGTTTAATGTTAAAAAAAAAGGCAACTCTGCATATTTTTCAATAAAAACGTGTGTAATGTCTGTCCATGTCTTGTGGCGCTCAAACATCTGACATTTATTCTGTGTGGCTCTTACATTAAACACGTTTGGCCACCCTTGGGCTAGAGCCTAAGGAAGCAGGGTTTGGGGAGGGGAGGGACTTCAATGGGGTATAATGCCCTCGAGTCTACTTTCCAAAGTGGCCATTTTCTCCAGGTGAACTGCCAGCCTGGAGGGTGGCAACCCCAGGTGTGGGTATCCCAGCAGTCGTGGGTGGCCAAAGAGCAGGGACAACAGGATGGCAGTGGGAGGCTCTGACCATTCCCACCGGGTCCTTCTGTGAGGTGGAGTGAGGCAGTGCACCAGTATCGGCCCCTCAGACAAAGCCCGCGGGGACCCCTGGAACACTGGGCCCTGCCAACAATCCTCAGGGGAACCTCAGAGCCAGCCTCTTGCGAGAACGCAGCCAGCAGACGCTCCCAAAAAATGCCATGCGGTCCAGGCTTGGAGGGGGGGGGGAATGGTTCTGGAGGGGCTGCCATCATGAAGGGGGAGTGGTGCGAGCCCCTCTCCCTCCCCTCCTGCAAGGTTTAAAGGGCCCGATCAGCTGAAGCACCCTTTAAATCTTGCAGGAGGGGAGGGAGAGGGGTGTGAACCAACCCCCCCTTCTTCTCAAAAGCTTCTTTTGAGAAGAAGCGAGGACCCTTTAAAGAAGAGGGCTGGCCCTTTAAAGAAGAGGGCTCTTGGAAGGGGGGGCGGGCCTTTGGTGTCCGTCCCTCGCTGGCTTCGCTTCCGGCCTGCCTCGCTCCCCGCCGGAAGTCCCTCCCTGCAGCAGGCCGGCCGGCCGGGGGAGCGGCCTGAGAGGCGGCCCAGAAACGGAGGCGGAGCGGAGGGGAAGAGGGCGGGAAGGCGCCCGAGGGGTGGTGGGGCTGCCCCTCCCGCTGCCGCCGGCCTCCTAAGGGGCACCTCTTCCCCCTCTGGTTGCCCCGGCGGCGACGGGGAGTTGAAGGGCACCGTCCCGGGGCTGGGGGAGGGCGGGAAACCTTTCGGGGCTGATCTCCCAGCGGCCGCGAGGGGCGCATTTCGCGGGTCCCGGTGAACGGGCGCCTTCCCAGGCCTGGGGGAGCGGGAGGAACCCCTCGCGTCTGCTCTCCGAACGGCAAAAGCCGTTCGGAGAGCAGACGCGAGGGGCGCATTTTTCCTTTAGGGGTTCAGGGGCGCCGTCCCGGGGCTGGGGGAGGCCGGGAAAGGTTTTGCACCTTTTTGCCCAGCCCCGGCGAGGGGCGCGTCTCGCCGTTCCGCGGTTAAAGGGCGCCTTCCCGGGCCTGGGGGAGGAAACCTTTAAAATGTGGAGGGGAGAGAAGGTGGCAAGATGTGGCCCAGTCTCCTGAGGTCTCAGAAGCTAAGCCGGGTCTGGACTTGGATGGGAGACCAACCCGGGAGGATGTTAAAGAGGAAGGCGAGGGCAAACTGCCTCTGCTTCTCACCTCCTTTGAAAGCCGCTTGTTGGGATTGCCACTCGTGTGCTGCAACTGGACGGCACTTGCATACGCACAGTAGAATGTGGGCTGTATCCACACCTTGGTGGCTCTGGCTCTGTTGTTTTGCAACTGCCCTGATTTGCACCTGGATCTTCTTGTATGGATAAGCCCCAATTGCCAATGACTCCTAAAGTGCAGTATCCATCGATGTCTGGACTCAGCCATGGGAAACACTGTGCTGGATCCTGTGTCAGAATGAAACTCTCCTGCCACCCTCCTCCCACTTAGCTCCATGAAATGTTGCTTCTGGGGGAAAGGGTATCATGAGGAATGAAGTGAACGGGGAGGTCTGCAGTAGGAAGGAGGAATCAGTGGAAACTGGCTCAGGTCTAGCAGGTTGAAATTGAACCCGGCGAAGACGGAGGTCCTGTGCCTGGGTCGTTATGGTCCGGAGTGGGGGGTCCCGCTCCCGAGCTTCGACGGGGCGCCGTTGGTGCCTGCGCCGAGGGCGAGGAGTCTGGGAGTGCTCCTGGAGCCTTCATTGTCAATGGAGGCCCAGGTAGCAGCCACTGCCAAGTCAGCCTTCTACCATCTACGGCTGGCGAGGCAGTTGGTTCCTTACCTTGACCGGGATGACCTTGCCACAGTTATCCATGCGACGGTCACCTCGAGGTTGGACTACTGCAACGCTCTCTACATGGGGCTGCCTTTGGTGCAAATCTGGAAGCTGCAGCTGGTGCAGAATGCCGCGGCCAGGCTGCTGATGGGACTCGCAAAGCGGGATCACATCGGGCCTGTGCTGGCAGCGCTGCACTGGCTGCCTATAGCATACCGAGTTCGCTTCAAAGTGCTGGTTCTTACCTATAAAGCCCTATATGGCCAGGGTCCAACATACCTTAGGGACCGCCTTTCTCCGTATCAACCCCAGAGAGCACTACGGTCAGGATTGGAACACAGATTATGTGTGCCCAGCCCCAGAGACGCCAGGCTGGCCAGAACTAGGACCAGGGCTTTCTCGGTGGCGGCTCCTGTCTGGTGGAATGAGCTCCCGGAGGCGATCAGGGCCCTGCGGGACCTGATGCAGTTCCGCAGGGCCTGCAAGACGGAGCTCTTCCGCCAGGCTTATCAATAGGAGCCGCTGCCGATGATATTGGGGATACCATCCGGCAATGTAACCATCATGCTGTACCCTGGTCCAACACGACCTCGGCCATGGCCGAGGGGGTGGAGCCCAAACCTGCCACATGGTTGCCATCCGACGCTGTATATGGAAGCTTTTATGACTATTTATATGTTTTAATGATATTTATTATAATGTTTTAATTGATTTTATAGGTTATTGTAACAATTAGGCCACAGGCCCATGTAAGCCGCCCTGAGCCCGCTTGCGGGGAGGGCGGGATATAAATGTGAAAAATAAATAAAATAAATAAATAAATAAATAAACTACCAACTGAGTTTGGAATCAGCCCACGACCTATTATTGCCCCAGAGTATTTAAAGTCTTGGGTGACTTTGCTCTGAATTTTGGTAAATTATGGCATCACAGATGCCTTTGTTTGGTAAATGCGTGGCTGAGCCAGAATACCAAACAGTTGCTGTGTACTCAATTTCTGAGCAAGACTCCTGTAAATGAATGTCCAGGAAAAAAATTTAAGTGTTCCCCTACAGGCTTTTTAGTGCTGCCCTCCTTACTTTCAAATTTGTGACCATTTGTTTGTCTTATGCACATGGTATGTATATTTGCAGACACTGCAAGAGACCAGTGAGATACCACTATAACCTCTGGCCAATTCCCACCTCTTCCTGGGTTTAGCCCAGCCCAGGAAAATGGCTGGGGAGGGGGGTTCCCCTAAATTTCTGGAGAGCCCCTTCCTAAATCCCAGATGTCTCTGCCTCCATAGATAGGGACAATGGCATGTGATGTCACTGGGCCTCGGTTCTTTTAAGGACCTGAGCAAGGCTGTTGATGATGGGACATTTTGGAAGACATTCATTCATAGGGTCTCCATCAGACAGAAGCAACTTGATGGCACTTAACTCACATGCAAGTACATGGAAAGAAGCCCTATTTTCATGGGAGTGAGCCCTATTGACTCTCCCCAGGTAGGATTCTGAGTAGATGTGCTGAAGATGGCACAGTCAGCACATCTTAGGTTGCATTTTGTCTGCCCCACAACAAAGTGCCTGCAGAGAGTCTGAATGTATGTCTTTGGGCAGAACATCCTCCTGTGTACCTTTTTTGAGACTGGAATCGCTGTGCTATGCTGCCACCTAAACGTGTATCAGAAGAAGTGAAATCATGGCACAAGAAAGTTTTGGCAAACTTTCTTAAGCAAGCATTTTCATACAATTCATGTGTCATAAAGGGGGGTTGTATGTATGTGTAAATGTGAATACAGAAAACCATGCAGAACCTATGGAAATTAAGAAATTAAGATGCTTGATAAATCATTTTCTGAATGACAGAGGCCCTTCCTGCAGTTCATTCACAGATATCCTCTCACTCTCTAACAGGTCTACTCTCTAACTCTAGAACCAAAGAATAAACCACCTGCCCCTTCCTGGGGAGATGCCTTAGCTGTTACCTCATTATTTCCGATGTTCCTTTGAAGTAGTTCCTACTTCTTCCTGGGGTTGCCAACCTCTAGGTGGCAACTGCAGATGCCCTCCTGCGGGGTTCCCCCGCCTCTCCTGGGGCCCGGAAGGGTCCCTTTAACTCTGTGAGAAACCGCGCCCCTTGTGGCTTTGCCGCTTTGTAGATCACATACGAGGTGTCCCTCCCGTTCCCCCCCCCCCCCCAGCAGAGGCGCTGAAAGAGTCCCTTTAAGTTCTTCTGCCCAGTGCCCACCCGGCCCCTGATTTCCCCCACTGAGTGGATCAGCTGGCCTTTGGAGTCTCTGGGGGAGGGAGGGGGTTGGGGGCGGCTGGTGGGGCTTGGGGGCGGGGTTCAGGCGCTCAAGGGATGTGGACCCCTCCCTTGCCCACTGACTTCCCTGTCAGAATAAACTGAAAACGGCTCCTGCTTAGCTCCACCATGGTTGGCTGGCTAACGAGGCGGGCCAGCCACCATCAAACCATTCTCTTCAACCCCCTGCTGTGCGGCTGGCTTCCCCCGAGGGTTGCCAGTCTCCAGGTGGGGCCTGGAGATCTCCTGCTGTTCTTCCTCTGAGATAGAAAGGGTCTCTCTTCTTCTGTCTGCTGCTAAGACTGTCATTACCACACATTGGGAAAAGGCAATGATACCCACTCTCTCACACTGGCATAAAAAGTTGTGAGATTTTTACCTTGCGACTCAATTTATGGACAGTCTCTCACATTTTGACAAGCACTCTTCACCCTCTAACTCTGCCTCTATCTGGTTCCCCATTTTGGAATATTTGGTTTCCCAACAAGAAATCCCTGAGCAGATAGAAGAACTATGTATGTGGTAAAACTTGAAATTCAATTACTGTGTTCTGTAATCCAACATCCTTATATTGCTGTGATTTTTAACTGCCTCTTGTTCTTTTATCTACTACTGTCTTTGTTTTTAATCTCAGCCGTATGAGCTGTATAACTTCTTTGATTGAGCATGTACCATTCACAAAAATCATAATAAAACATTAACTGGAGGGGAAAGAAACATTCGCTGGACCAAACTGCACAGTGACTTTATTGAACAATGTAAATTTGATTCTCTTAACGGCTGAGGGGGAGAACGAATGTGTGTGGGGCGGGATTAACAGGCAAATGGTAACCCAGATAGACAAAAAAGTAACCAAGGGTCTTTTGCAGAGGTTGAAAAGACGTGTCTCCTATGAGTAAATTGGAGGGAAGTGGAAAGGTTTTCTGTCCCTTTGCAAACTACACCCAGGTGCTGCTCCTGCTGCCCAAGAGATTTGCCACAGCATTTGATAACCCCCCTGGAATGAGATGGTTAAGTCCAGGCAGTTTCCTCTCACCACCTGGTATCTTGACGGTTTTTGCAGACAACAGGTAGACCACCTAATCATTCTTCTGCCTCATCCTTGGGGTGCGAAGGGGCCAACCAAGCAGATTGCTCACAGTCTTACAAACAACTAGTATCTGGACCCTGGCCAGGGGCTCACCTTCCAGCAAGCAGTGCAGGAGGGGGTGCCTGCTGTGCAGCACAAGTCCTTGTATTTCTGACCAGAACTGAACAACCGCACCCCAGCTGGCTGTCGGACAGCTAACTAACTTCAGAAGCCATCGGCTTTGGTAACCCGACAGCAGAGAGGAGGAAGCCCTTTTCAGGATGAGGTCAGAGGGGGCAGAGCTGTAGTAGAGGGATTTTATGTCCAGGCATTGGGAAGCGTACGCAGGTGAAAAGACTTGAGAAAGTCCTTGAGAAAGACAGGGATGAACTGGACAGAGATGCAAAGGCAGCCTAGAAACCACATGGACAGGGACAACTGGATCCCAACTAGGTTAGGAACTGCGGGTTCAGGATGGGATACATACTGTTCCTATGCTGGCTACCCCTCCAGCACTGCGAGGCTGAACTCCACTGCAGTTCACAGCATCACAGTCCAGCTGCCGGCAACAACAGAATCCACACATCCGATAGAGAGCACCTTGCCCTGGTATGACGGTGCGTGGAAGAAGAGACCTAAACGAAAACGTAGCTCCTCGCACAAGTTCCCTGATGCTGGACGAAGAGTCCTGGCCAGCGCTACCGGCATTACTGCTTTTCTCCGTGGACCAACTGCAGTGAGCCTGGAGTGCTGTGTTCAGACTGAGAGTGTATGTTGGACAGGGAACTCTGGCTGCCTAATGAAGATATGAAGGTGAGGCTGGATGCTGGAGATGGAGAGAAATAAAACAGATGCTCAAGTAGGTTCCTGGGAAACGCCAACTCCAGCTGTGCCTGTTGGTGTGGAGAGGGGTGGGCTCCTAGCCTGGTGCATGAAGAACCCTGCCGGTGGGACTGGCTGGGTAAGAAAGGGCTTGATCAGCAGCCAGGAAGAAGCACGGAAACCACAGTGTACGCTGGCCCAGGTGCCCATAGGCTGGGGAAGCGCCAAGGATTCCAGGGACAGAGGCCCACATTTTTACTTCTTTACACCGTCTTGATGTTACAGAGCCCACCTGGGTGCTGTAGAAAGGCCGGGGTCCCAGTGATGGTAAGAAGAGCCGTCTACCCTTAGAGGGCTAGAAGTGTGGGGTTGCCGGCTCCAAGATGGGAAATCCCTGGAGATTGGGGGGGGGGGGGGCTAGAGCAGGGTGGCCAAACTGTGGCTCGGGAGCCACATGCGGCTCTTTCACACAAACTGCGGCTCCCAGGAGGCTCCCCATCTATTTGCTCTCTGTCTGTCTGTCTGTCTCTCTTTCTTCATCCCTCCCCCTCGCTCCCCTATCTAGTTGCTTTCTTTCTCTCTCTCTCTCTCTCTCTCTCTCTCTCTGACACATAAATATCATTAGCAAACAAATATCATTGGACAAATAAATATCTGTTTTTCCCCCTTTTGTTTTTATTTTTGGCAGTCTCGTTTAATGTTAAAAAAAAAGGCAACTCTGCATATTTTTCAATAAAAACGTGTGTAATATCTGTCCATGTCTTGTGGCGCTCAAACATCTGACATTTATTCTGTGTGGCTCTTACATTAAACACGTTTGGCCACCCTTGGGCTAGAGCCTAAGGAAGCAGGGTTTGGGGAGGGGAGGGACTTCAATGGGGTATAATGCCCTCGAGTCTACTTTCCAAAGTGGCCATTTTCTCCAGGTGAACTGCCAGCCTGGAGGGTGGCAACCCCAGGTGTGGGTATCCCAGCAGTCGTGGGTGGCCAAAGAGCAGGGACAACAGGATGGCAGTGGGAGGCTCTGACCATTCCCACCGGGTCCTTCTGTGAGGTGGAGTGAGGCAGTGCACCAGTATCGGCCCCTCAGACAAAGCCCGCGGGGACCCCTGGAACACTGGGCCCTGCCAACAATCCTCAGGGGAACCTCAGAGCCAGCCTCTTGCGAGAACGCAGCCAGCAGACGCTCCCAAAAAATGCCATGCGGTCCAGGCTTGGAGGGGGGGGGGGAATGGTTCTGGAGGGGCTGCCATCATGAAGGGGGAGTGGTGCGAGCCCCTCTCCCTCCCCTCCTGCAAGGTTTAAAGGGCCCGATCAGCTGAAGCACCCTTTAAATCTTGCAGGAGGGGAGGGAGAGGGGTGTGAACCAACCCCCCCTTCTTCTCAAAAGCTTCTTTTGAGAAGAAGCGAGGACCCTTTAAAGAAGAGGGCTGGCCCTTTAAAGAAGAGGGCTCTTGGAAGGGGGGGCGGGCCTTTGGTGTCCGTCCCTCGCTGGCTTCGCTTCCGGCCTGCCTCGCTCCCCGCCGGAAGTCCCTCCCTGCAGCAGGCCGGCCGGCCGGGGGAGCGGCCTGAGAGGCGGCCCAGAAACGGAGGCGGAGCGGAGGGGAAGAGGGCGGGAAGGCGCCCGAGGGGTGGTGGGGCTGCCCCTCCCGCCGCCGCCGGCTTCCTAAGGGGCACCTCTTCCCCCTCTGGTTGCCCCGGCGGCGACGGGGAGTTGAAGGGCACCGTCCCGGGGCTGGGGGAGGGCGGGAAACCTTTCGGGGCTGATCTCCCAGCGGCCGCGAGGGGCGCATTTCGGGCGCCTTCCCAGGTGAACGGGCGCCTTCCCAGGCCTGGGGGAGCGGGAGGAACCCCTCGCGTCTGCTCTCCGAACGGCAAAAGCCGTTCGGAGAGCAGACGCGAGGGGCGCATTTTTCCTTTAGGGGTTCAGGGGCGCCGTCCCGGGGCTGGGGGAGGCCGGGAAAGGTTTTGCACCTTTTTGCCCAGCCCCGGCGAGGGGCGCGTCTCGCCGTTCCGCGGTTAAAGGGCGCCTTCCCGGGCCTGGGGGAGGAAACCTTTAAAATGTGGAGGGGAGAGAAGGTGGCAAGATGTGGCCCAGTCTCCTGAGGTCTCAGAAGCTAAGCCGGGTCTGGACTTGGATGGGAGACCAACCCGGGAGGATGTTAAAGAGGAAGGCGAGGGCAAACTGCCTCTGCTTCTCACCTCCTTTGAAAGCCGCTTGTTGGGATTGCCACTCGTGTGCTGCAACTGGACGGCACTTGCATACGCACAGTAGAATGTGGGCTGTATCCACACCTTGGTGGCTCTGGCTCTGTTGTTTTGCAACTGCCCTGATTTGCACCTGGATCTTCTTGTATGGATAAGCCCCAATTGCCAATGACTCCTAAAGTGCAGTATCCATCGATGTCTGGACTCAGCCATGGGAAACACTGTGCTGGATCCTGTGTCAGAATGAAACTCTCCTGCCACCCTCCTCCCACTTAGCTCCATGAAATGTTGCTTCTGGGGGAAAGGGTATCATGAGGAATGAAGTGAACGGGGAGGTCTGCAGTAGGAAGGAGGAATCAGTGGAAACTGGCTCAGGTCTAGCAGGTTGAAATTGAACCCGGCGAAGACGGAGGTCCTGTGCCTGGGTCGTTATGGTCCGGAGTGGGGGGTCCCGCTCCCGAGCTTCGACGGGGCGCCGTTGGTGCCTGCGCCGAGGGCGAGGAGTCTGGGAGTGCTCCTGGAGCCTTCATTGTCAATGGAGGCCCAGGTAGCAGCCACTGCCAAGTCAGCCTTCTACCATCTACGGCTGGCGAGGCAGTTGGTTCCTTACCTTGACCGGGATGACCTTGCCACAGTTATCCATGCGACGGTCACCTCGAGGTTGGACTACTGCAACGCTCTCTACATGGGGCTGCCTTTGGTGCAAATCTGGAAGCTGCAGCTGGTGCAGAATGCCGCGGCCAGGCTGCTGATGGGACTCGCAAAGCGGGATCACATCGGGCCTGTGCTGGCAGCGCTGCACTGGCTGCCTATAGCATACCGAGTTCGCTTCAAAGTGCTGGTTCTTACCTATAAAGCCCTATATGGCCAGGGTCCAACATACCTTAGGGACCGCCTTTCTCCGTATCAACCCCAGAGAGCACTACGGTCAGGATTGGAACACAGATTATGTGTGCCCAGCCCCAGAGACGCCAGGCTGGCCAGAACTAGGACCAGGGCTTTCTCGGTGGCGGCTCCTGTCTGGTGGAATGAGCTCCCGGAGGCGATCAGGGCCCTGCGGGACCTGATGCAGTTCCGCAGGGCCTGCAAGACGGAGCTCTTCCGCCAGGCTTATCAATAGGAGCCGCTGCCGATGATATTGGGGATACCATCCGGCAATGTAACCATCATGCTGTACCCTGGTCCAACACGACCTCGGCCATGGCCGAGGGGGTGGAGCCCAAACCTGCCACATGGTTGCCATCCGACGCTGTATATGGAAGCTTTTATGACTATTTATATGTTTTAATGATATTTATTATAATGTTTTAATTGATTTTATAGGTTATTGTAACAATTAGGCCACAGGCCCATGTAAGCCGCCCTGAGCCCGCTTGCGGGGAGGGCGGGATATAAATGTGAAAAATAAATAAAATAAATAAATAAATAAATAAACTACCAACTGAGTTTGGAATCAGCCCACGACCTATTATTGCCCCAGAGTATTTAAAGTCTTGGGTGACTTTGCTCTGAATTTTGGTAAATTATGGCATCACAGATGCCTTTGTTTGGTAAATGCGTGGCTGAGCCAGAATACCAAACAGTTGCTGTGTACTCAATTTCTGAGCAAGACTCCTGTAAATGAATGTCCAGGAAAAAAATTTAAGTGTTCCCCTACAGGCTTTTTAGTGCTGCCCTCCTTACTTTCAAATTTGTGACCATTTGTTTGTCTTATGCACATGGTATGTATATTTGCAGACACTGCAAGAGACCAGTGAGATACCACTATAACCTCTGGCCAATTCCCACCTCTTCCTGGGTTTAGCCCAGCCCAGGAAAATGGCTGGGGAGGGGGGTTCCCCTAAATTTCTGGAGAGCCCCTTCCTAAATCCCAGATGTCTCTGCCTCCATAGATAGGGACAATGGCATGTGATGTCACTGGGCCTCGGTTCTTTTAAGGACCTGAGCAAGGCTGTTGATGATGGGACATTTTGGAAGACATTCATTCATAGGGTCTCCATCAGACAGAAGCAACTTGATGGCACTTAACTCACATGCAAGTACATGGAAAGAAGCCCTATTTTCATGGGAGTGAGCCCTATTGACTCTCCCCAGGTAGGATTCTGAGTAGATGTGCTGAAGATGGCACAGTCAGCACATCTTAGGTTGCATTTTGTCTGCCCCACAACAAAGTGCCTGCAGAGAGTCTGAATGTATGTCTTTGGGCAGAACATCCTCCTGTGTACCTTTTTTGAGACTGGAATCGCTGTGCTATGCTGCCACCTAAACGTGTATCAGAAGAAGTGAAATCATGGCACAAGAAAGTTTTGGCAAACTTTCTTAAGCAAGCATTTTCATACAATTCATGTGTCATAAAGGGGGGTTGTATGTATGTGTAAATGTGAATACAGAAAACCATGCAGAACCTATGGAAATTAAGAAATTAAGATGCTTGATAAATCATTTTCTGAATGACAGAGGCCCTTCCTGCAGTTCATTCACAGATATCCTCTCACTCTCTAACAGGTCTACTCTCTAACTCTAGAACCAAAGAATAAACCACCTGCCCCTTCCTGGGGAGATGCCTTAGCTGTTACCTCATTATTTCCGATGTTCCTTTGAAGTAGTTCCTACTTCTTCCTGGGGTTGCCAACCTCTAGGTGGCAACTGCAGATGCCCTCCTGCGGGGTTCCCCCGCCTCTCCTGGGGCCCGGAAGGGTCCCTTTAACTCTGTGAGAAACCGCGCCCCTTGTGGCTTTGCCGCTTTGTAGATCACATACGAGGTGTCCCTCCCGTTCCCCCCCCCCCCCCAGCAGAGGCGCTGAAAGAGTCCCTTTAAGTTCTTCTGCCCAGTGCCCACCCGGCCCCTGATTTCCCCCACTGAGTGGATCAGCTGGCCTTTGGAGTCTCTGGGGGAGGGAGGGGGTTGGGGGCGGCTGGTGGGGCTTGGGGGCGGGGTTCAGGCGCTCAAGGGATGTGGACCCCTCCCTTGCCCACTGACTTCCCTGTCAGAATAAACTGAAAACGGCTCCTGCTTAGCTCCACCATGGTTGGCTGGCTAACGAGGCGGGCCAGCCACCATCAAACCATTCTCTTCAACCCCCTGCTGTGCGGCTGGCTTCCCCCGAGGGTTGCCAGTCTCCAGGTGGGGCCTGGAGATCTCCTGCTGTTCTTCCTCTGAGATAGAAAGGGTCTCTCTTCTTCTGTCTGCTGCTAAGACTGTCATTACCACACATTGGGAAAAGGCAATGATACCCACTCTCTCACACTGGCATAAAAAGTTGTGAGATTTTTACCTTGCGACTCAATTTATGGACAGTCTCTCACATTTTGACAAGCACTCTTCACCCTCTAACTCTGCCTCTATCTGGTTCCCCATTTTGGAATATTTGGTTTCCCAACAAGAAATCCCTGAGCAGATAGAAGAACTATGTATGTGGTAAAACTTGAAATTCAATTACTGTGTTCTGTAATCCAACATCCTTATATTGCTGTGATTTTTAACTGCCTCTTGTTCTTTTATCTACTACTGTCTTTGTTTTTAATCTCAGCCGTATGAGCTGTATAACTTCTTTGATTGAGCATGTACCATTCACAAAAATCATAATAAAACATTAACTGGAGGGGAAAGAAACATTCGCTGGACCAAACTGCACAGTGACTTTATTGAACAATGTAAATTTGATTCTCTTAACGGCTGAGGGGGAGAACGAATGTGTGTGGGGCGGGATTAACAGGCAAATGGTAACCCAGATAGACAAAAAAGTAACCAAGGGTCTTTTGCAGAGGTTGAAAAGACGTGTCTCCTATGAGTAAATTGGAGGGAAGTGGAAAGGTTTTCTGTCCCTTTGCAAACTACACCCAGGTGCTGCTCCTGCTGCCCAAGAGATTTGCCACAGCATTTGATAACCCCCCTGGAATGAGATGGTTAAGTCCAGGCAGTTTCCTCTCACCACCTGGTATCTTGACGGTTTTTGCAGACAACAGGTAGACCACCTAATCATTCTTCTGCCTCATCCTTGGGGTGCGAAGGGGCCAACCAAGCAGATTGCTCACAGTCTTACAAACAACTAGTATCTGGACCCTGGCCAGGGGCTCACCTTCCAGCAAGCAGTGCAGGAGGGGGTGCCTGCTGTGCAGCACAAGTCCTTGTATTTCTGACCAGAACTGAACAACCGCACCCCAGCTGGCTGTCGGACAGCTAACTAACTTCAGAAGCCATCGGCTTTGGTAACCCGACAGCAGAGAGGAGGAAGCCCTTTTCAGGATGAGGTCAGAGGGGGCAGAGCTGTAGTAGAGGGATTTTATGTCCAGGCATTGGGAAGCGTACGCAGGTGAAAAGACTTGAGAAAGTCCTTGAGAAAGACAGGGATGAACTGGACAGAGATGCAAAGGCAGCCTAGAAACCACATGGACAGGGACAACTGGATCCCAACTAGGTTAGGAACTGCGGGTTCAGGATGGGATACATACTGTTCCTATGCTGGCTACCCCTCCAGCACTGCGAGGCTGAACTCCACTGCAGTTCACAGCATCACAGTCCAGCTGCCGGCAACAACAGAATCCACACATCCGATAGAGAGCACCTTGCCCTGGTATGACGGTGCGTGGAAGAAGAGACCTAAACGAAAACGTAGCTCCTCGCACAAGTTCCCTGATGCTGGACGAAGAGTCCTGGCCAGCGCTACCGGCATTACTGCTTTTCTCCGTGGACCAACTGCAGTGAGCCTGGAGTGCTGTGTTCAGACTGAGAGTGTATGTTGGACAGGGAACTCTGGCTGCCTAATGAAGATATGAAGGTGAGGCTGGATGCTGGAGATGGAGAGAAATAAAACAGATGCTCAAGTAGGTTCCTGGGAAACGCCAACTCCAGCTGTGCCTGTTGGTGTGGAGAGGGGTGGGCTCCTAGCCTGGTGCATGAAGAACCCTGCCGGTGGGACTGGCTGGGTAAGAAAGGGCTTGATCAGCAGCCAGGAAGAAGCACGGAAACCACAGTGTACGCTGGCCCAGGTGCCCATAGGCTGGGGAAGCGCCAAGGATTCCAGGGACAGAGGCCCACATTTTTACTTCTTTACACCGTCTTGATGTTACAGAGCCCACCTGGGTGCTGTAGAAAGGCCGGGGTCCCAGTGATGGTAAGAAGAGCCGTCTACCCTTAGAGGGCTAGAAGTGTGGGGTTGCCGGCTCCAAGATGGGAAATCCCTGGAGATTGGGGGGGGGGGGGGCTAGAGCAGGGTGGCCAAACTGTGGCTCGGGAGCCACATGCGGCTCTTTCACACAAACTGCGGCTCCCAGGAGGCTCCCCATCTATTTGCTCTCTGTCTGTCTGTCTGTCTCTCTTTCTTCATCCCTCCCCCTCGCTCCCCTATCTAGTTGCTTTCTTTCTCTCTCTCTCTCTCTCTCTCTCTCTCTCTGACACATAAATATCATTAGCAAACAAATATCATTGGACAAATAAATATCTGTTTTTCCCCCTTTTGTTTTTATTTTTGGCAGTCTCGTTTAATGTTAAAAAAAAAGGCAACTCTGCATATTTTTCAATAAAAACGTGTGTAATATCTGTCCATGTCTTGTGGCGCTCAAACATCTGACATTTATTCTGTGTGGCTCTTACATTAAACACGTTTGGCCACCCTTGGGCTAGAGCCTAAGGAAGCAGGGTTTGGGGAGGGGAGGGACTTCAATGGGGTATAATGCCCTCGAGTCTACTTTCCAAAGTGGCCATTTTCTCCAGGTGAACTGCCAGCCTGGAGGGTGGCAACCCCAGGTGTGGGTATCCCAGCAGTCGTGGGTGGCCAAAGAGCAGGGACAACAGGATGGCAGTGGGAGGCTCTGACCATTCCCACCAGTGCACCAGTATCGGCCCCTCAGACAAAGCCCGCGGGGACCCCTGGAACACTGGGCCCTGCCAACAATCCTCAGGGGAACCTCAGAGCCAGCCTCTTGCGAGAACGCAGCCAGCAGACGCTCCCAAAAAATGCCATGCGGTCCAGGCTTGGAGGGGGGGGGGGGAATGGTTCTGGAGGGGCTGCCATCATGAAGGGGGAGTGGTGCGAGCCCCTCTCCCTCCCCTCCTGCAAGGTTTAAAGGGCCCGATCAGCTGAAGCACCCTTTAAATCTTGCAGGAGGGGAGGGAGAGGGGTGTGAACCAACCCCCCCTTCTTCTCAAAAGCATTTAAAGGATCCCTTTAAATGCTTTTGAGAAGAAGCGAGGACCCTTTAAAGAAGAGGGCTGGCCCTTTAAAGAAGAGGGCTCTTGGAAGGGGGGGCGGGCCTTTGGTGTCCGTCCCTCGCTGGCTTCGCTTCCGGCCTGCCTCGCTCCCCGCCGGAAGTCCCTCCCTGCAGCAGGCCGGCGGGCCGGCCGGGGGAGCGGCCTGAGAGGCGGCCCAGAAACGGAGGCGGAGCGGAGGGGAAGAGGGCGGGAAGGCGCCCGAGGGGTGGTGGGGCTGCCCCTCCCGCCGCCGCCGGCCTCCTAAGGGGCACCTCTTCCCCCTCTGGTTGCCCCGGCGGCGACGGGGAGTTGAAGGGCACCGTCCCGGGGCTGGGGGAGGGCGGGAAACCTTTCGGGGCTGATCTCCCAGCGGCCGCGAGGGGCGCATTTCGGGCGCCTTCCCAGGTGAACGGGCGCCTTCCCAGGCCTGGGGGAGCGGGAGGAACCCCTCGCGTCTGCTCTCCGAACGGCAAAAGCCGTTCGGAGAGCAGACGCGAGGGGCGCATTTTTCCTTTAGGGGTTCAGGGGCGCCGTCCCGGGGCTGGGGGAGGCCGGGAAAGGTTTTGCACCTTTTTGCCCAGCCCCGGCGAGGGGCGCGTCTCGCCGTTCCGCGGTTAAAGGGCGCCTTCCCGGGCCTGGGGGAGGAAACCTTTAAAATGTGGAGGGGAGAGAAGGTGGCAAGATGTGGCCCAGTCTCCTGAGGTCTCAGAAGCTAAGCCGGGTCTGGACTTGGATGGGAGACCAACCCGGGAGGATGTTAAAGAGGAAGGCGAGGGCAAACTGCCTCTGCTTCTCACCTCCTTTGAAAGCCGCTTGTTGGGATTGCCACTCGTGTGCTGCAACTGGACGGCACTTGCATACGCACAGTAGAATGTGGGCTGTATCCACACCTTGGTGGCTCTGGCTCTGTTGTTTTGCAACTGCCCTGATTTGCACCTGGATCTTCTTGTATGGATAAGCCCCAATTGCCAATGACTCCTAAAGTGCCGTATCCATCGATGTCTGGACTCAGCCATGGGAAACACTGTGCTGGATCCTGTGTCAGAATGAAACTCTCCTGCCACCCTCCTCCCACTTAGCTCCATGAAATGTTGCTTCTGGGGGAAAGGGTATCATGAGGAATGAAGTGAACGGGGAGGTCTGCAGTAGGAAGGAGGAATCAGTGGAAACTGGCTCAGGTCTAGCAGGTTGAAATTGAACCCGGCGAAGACGGAGGTCCTGTGCCTGGGTCGTTATGGTCCGGAGTGGGGGGTCCCGCTCCCGAGCTTCGACGGGGCGCCGTTGGTGCCTGCGCCGAGGGCGAGGAGTCTGGGAGTGCTCCTGGAGCCTTCATTGTCAATGGAGGCCCAGGTAGCAGCCACTGCCAAGTCAGCCTTCTACCATCTACGGCTGGCGAGGCAGTTGGTTCCTTACCTTGACCGGGATGACCTTGCCACAGTTATCCATGCGACGGTCACCTCGAGGTTGGACTACTGCAACGCTCTCTACATGGGGCTGCCTTTGGTGCAAATCTGGAAGCTGCAGCTGGTGCAGAATGCCGCGGCCAGGCTGCTGATGGGACTCGCAAAGCGGGATCACATCGGGCCTGTGCTGGCAGCGCTGCACTGGCTGCCTATAGCATACCGAGTTCGCTTCAAAGTGCTGGTTCTTACCTATAAAGCCCTATATGGCCAGGGTCCAACATACCTTAGGGACCGCCTTTCTCCGTATCAACCCCAGAGAGCACTACGGTCAGGATTGGAACACAGATTATGTGTGCCCAGCCCCAGAGACGCCAGGCTGGCCAGAACTAGGACCAGGGCTTTCTCGGTGGCGGCTCCTGTCTGGTGGAATGAGCTCCCGGAGGCGATCAGGGCCCTGCGGGACCTGATGCAGTTCCGCAGGGCCTGCAAGACGGAGCTCTTCCGCCAGGCTTATCAATAGGAGCCGCTGCCGATGATATTGGGGATACCATCCGGCAATGTAACCATCATGCTGTACCCTGGTCCAACACGACCTCGGCCATGGCCGAGGGGGTGGAGCCCAAACCTGCCACATGGTTGCCATCCGACGCTGTATATGGAAGCTTTTATGACTATTTATATGTTTTAATGATATTTATTATAATGTTTTAATTGATTTTATAGGTTATTGTAACAATTAGGCCACAGGCCCATGTAAGCCGCCCTGAGCCCGCTTGCGGGGAGGGCGGGATATAAATGTGAAAAATAAATAAAATAAATAAATAAATAAATAAACTACCAACTGAGTTTGGAATCAGCCCACGACCTATTATTGCCCCAGAGTATTTAAAGTCTTGGGTGACTTTGCTCTGAATTTTGGTAAATTATGGCATCACAGATGCCTTTGTTTGGTAAATGCGTGGCTGAGCCAGAATACCAAACAGTTGCTGTGTACTCAATTTCTGAGCAAGACTCCTGTAAATGAATGTCCAGGAAAAAAATTTAAGTGTTCCCCTACAGGCTTTTTAGTGCTGCCCTCCTTACTTTCAAATTTGTGACCATTTGTTTGTCTTATGCACATGGTATGTATATTTGCAGACACTGCAAGAGACCAGTGAGATACCACTATAACCTCTGGCCAATTCCCACCTCTTCCTGGGTTTAGCCCAGCCCAGGAAAATGGCTGGGGAGGGGGGTTCCCCTAAATTTCTGGAGAGCCCCTTCCTAAATCCCAGATGTCTCTGCCTCCATAGGTAGGGACAATGGCATGTGATGTCACTGGGCCTCGGTTCTTTTAAGGACCTGAGCAAGGCTGTTGATGATGGGACATTTTGGAAGACATTCATTCATAGGGTCTCCATCAGACAGAAGCAACTTGATGGCACTTAACTCACATGCAAGTACATGGAAAGAAGCCCTATTTTCATGGGAGTGAGCCCTATTGACTCTCCCCAGGTAGGATTCTGAGTAGATGTGCTGAAGATGGCACAGTCAGCACATCTTAGGTTGCATTTTGTCTGCCCCACAACAAAGTGCCTGCAGAGAGTCTGAATGTATGTCTTTGGGCAGAACATCCTCCTGTGTACCTTTTTTGAGACTGGAATCGCTGTGCTATGCTGCCACCTAAACGTGTATCAGAAGAAGTGAAATCATGGCACAAGAAAGTTTTGGCAAACTTTCTTAAGCAAGCATTTTCATACAATTCATGTGTCATAAAGGGGGGTTGTATGTATGTGTAAATGTGAATACAGAAAACCATGCAGAACCTATGGAAATTAAGAAATTAAGATGCTTGATAAATCATTTTCTGAATGACAGAGGCCCTTCCTGCAGTTCATTCACAGATATCCTCTCACTCTCTAACAGGTCTACTCTCTAACTCTAGAACCAAAGAATAAACCACCTGCCCCTTCCTGGGGAGATGCCTTAGCTGTTACCTCATTATTTCCGATGTTCCTTTGAAGTAGTTCCTACTTCTTCCT
Organism: Lepidodactylus listeri; assembly: GCA_029233225.1. Taxonomy (NCBI): domain Eukaryota; kingdom Metazoa; phylum Chordata; class Lepidosauria; order Squamata; family Gekkonidae; genus Lepidodactylus; species Lepidodactylus listeri. The sequence continues at coordinate 37,728,062 of JARCFY010000020.1, forward strand.
GGGGTTGCCAACCTCTAGGTGGCAACTGCAGATGCCCTCCTGCGGGGTTCCCCCGCCTCTCCTGGGGCCCGGAAGGGTCCCTTTAACTCTGTGAGAAACCGCGCCCCTTGTGGCTTTGCCGCTTTGTAGATCACATACGAGGTGTCCCTCCCGTTCCCCCCCCCCCAGCAGAGGCGCTGAAAGAGTCCCTTTAAGTTCTTCTGCCCAGTGCCCACCCGGCCCCTGATTTCCCCCACTGAGTGGATCAGCTGGCCTTTGGAGTCTCTGGGGGAGGGAGGGGGTTGGGGGCGGCTGGTGGGGCTTGGGGGCGGGGTTCAGGCGCTCAAGGGATGTGGACCCCTCCCTTGCCCACTGACTTCCCTGTCAGAATAAACTGAAAACGGCTCCTGCTTAGCTCCACCATGGTTGGCTGGCTAACGAGGCGGGCCAGCCACCATCAAACCATTCTCTTCAACCCCCTGCTGTGCGGCTGGCTTCCCCCGAGGGTTGCCAGTCTCCAGGTGGGGCCTGGAGATCTCCTGCTGTTCTTCCTCTGAGATAGAAAGGGTCTCTCTTCTTCTGTCTGCTGCTAAGACTGTCATTACCACACATTGGGAAAAGGCAATGATACCCACTCTCTCACACTGGCATAAAAAGTTGTGAGATTTTTACCTTGCGACTCAATTTATGGACAGTCTCTCACATTTTGACAAGCACTCTTCACCCTCTAACTCTGCCTCTATCTGGTTCCCCATTTTGGAATATTTGGTTTCCCAACAAGAAATCCCTGAGCAGATAGAAGAACTATGTATGTGGTAAAACTTGAAATTCAATTACTGTGTTCTGTAATCCAACATCCTTATATTGCTGTGATTTTTAACTGCCTCTTGTTCTTTTATCTACTACTGTCTTTGTTTTTAATCTCAGCCGTATGAGCTGTATAACTTCTTTGATTGAGCATGTACCATTCACAAAAATCATAATAAAACATTAACTGGAGGGGAAAGAAACATTCGCTGGACCAAACTGCACAGTGACTTTATTGAACAATGTAAATTTGATTCTCTAACGGCTGAGGGGGAGAACGAATGTGTGTGGGGCGGGATTAACAGGCAAATGGTAACCCAGATAGACAAAAAAGTAACCAAGGGTCTTTTGCAGAGGTTGAAAAGACGTGTCTCCTATGAGTAAATTGGAGGGAAGTGGAAAGGTTTTCTGTCCCTTTGCAAACTACACCCAGGTGCTGCTCCTGCTGCCCAAGAGATTTGCCACAGCATTTGATAACCCCCCTGGAATGAGATGGTTAAGTCCAGGCAGTTTCCTCTCACCACCTGGTATCTTGACGGTTTTTGCAGACAACAGGTAGACCACCTAATCATTCTTCTGCCTCATCCTTGGGGTGCGAAGGGGCCAACCAAGCAGATTGCTCACAGTCTTACAAACAACTAGTATCTGGACCCTGGCCAGGGGCTCACCTTCCAGCAAGCAGTGCAGGAGGGGGTGCCTGCTGTGCAGCACAAGTCCTTGTATTTCTGACCAGAACTGAACAACCGCACCCCAGCTGGCTGTCGGACAGCTAACTAACTTCAGAAGCCATCGGCTTTGGTAACCCGACAGCAGAGAGGAGGAAGCCCTTTTCAGGATGAGGTCAGAGGGGGCAGAGCTGTAGTAGAGGGATTTTATGTCCAGGCATTGGGAAGCGTACGCAGGTGAAAAGACTTGAGAAAGTCCTTGAGAAAGACAGGGATGAACTGGACAGAGATGCAAAGGCAGCCTAGAAACCACACGGACAGGGACAACTGGATCCCAACTAGGTTAGGAACTGCGGGTTCAGGATGGGATACATACTGTTCCTATGCTGGCTACCCCTCCAGCACTGCGAGGCTGAACTCCACTGCAGTTCACAGCATCACAGTCCAGCTGCCGGCAACAACAGAATCCACACATCCGATAGAGAGCACCTTGCCCTGGTATGACGGTGCGTGGAAGAAGAGACCTAAACGAAAACGTAGCTCCTCGCACAAGTTCCCTGATGCTGGACGAAGAGTCCTGGCCAGCGCTACCGGCATTACTGCTTTTCTCCGTGGACCAACTGCAGTGAGCCTGGAGTGCTGTGTTCAGACTGAGAGTGTATGTTGGACAGGGAACTCTGGCTGCCTAATGAAGATATGAAGGTGAGGCTGGATGCTGGAGATGGAGAGAAATAAAACAGATGCTCAAGTAGGTTCCTGGGAAACGCCAACTCCAGCTGTGCCTGTTGGTGTGGAGAGGGGTGGGCTCCTAGCCTGGTGCATGAAGAACCCTGCCGGTGGGACTGGCTGGGTAAGAAAGGGCTTGATCAGCAGCCAGGAAGAAGCACGGAAACCACAGTGTACGCTGGCCCAGGTGCCCATAGGCTGGGGAAGCGCCAAGGATTCCAGGGACAGAGGCCCACATTTTTACTTCTTTACACCGTCTTGATGTTACAGAGCCCACCTGGGTGCTGTAGAAAGGCCGGGGTCCCAGTGATGGTAAGAAGAGCCGTCTACCCTTAGAGGGCTAGAAGTGTGGGGTTGCCGGCTCCAAGATGGGAAATCCCTGGAGATTGGGGGGGGGGGGCTAGAGCAGGGTGGCCAAACTGTGGCTCGGGAGCCACATGCGGCTCTTTCACACAAACTGCGGCTCCCAGGAGGCTCCCCATCTATTTGCTCTCTGTCTGTCTGTCTGTCTCTCTTTCTTCATCCCTCCCCCTCGCTCCCCTATCTAGTTGCTTTCTTTCTCTCTCTCTCTCTCTCTCTCTCTCTGACACATAAATATCATTAGCAAACAAATATCATTGGACAAATAAATATCTGTTTTTCCCCCTTTTGTTTTTATTTTTGGCAGTCTCGTTTAATGTTAAAAAAAAAGGCAACTCTGCATATTTTTCAATAAAAACGTGTGTAATATCTGTCCATGTCTTGTGGCGCTCAAACCTCTGACATTTATTCTGTGTGGCTCTTACATTAAACACGTTTGGCCACCCTTGGGCTAGAGCCTAAGGAAGCAGGGTTTGGGGAGGGGAGGGACTTCAATGGGGTATAATGCCCTCGAGTCTACTTTCCAAAGTGGCCATTTTCTCCAGGTGAACTGCCAGCCTGGAGGGTGGCAACCCCAGGTGTGGGTATCCCAGCAGTCGTGGGTGGCCAAAGAGCAGGGGCAACAGGATGGCAGTGGGAGGCTCTGACCATTCCCACCGGGTCCTTCTGTGAGGTGGAGTGAGGCAGTGCACCAGTATCGGCCCCTCAGACAAAGCCCGCGGGGACCCCTGGAACACTGGGCCCTGCCAACAATCCTCAGGGGAACCTCAGAGCCAGCCTCTTGCGAGAACGCAGCCAGCAGACGCTCCCAAAAAATGCCATGCGGTCCAGGCTTGGAGGGGGGGGGGAATGGTTCTGGAGGGGCTGCCATCATGAAGGGGGAGTGGTGCGAGCCCCTCTCCCTCCCCTCCTGCAAGGTTTAAAGGGCCCGATCAGCTGAAGCACCCTTTAAATCTTGCAGGAGGGGAGGGAGAGGGGTGTGAACCAACCCCCCCTTCTTCTCAAAAGCATTTAAAGGATCCCTTTAAATGCTTTTGAGAAGAAGCGAGGACCCTTTAAAGAAGAGGGCTGGCCCTTTAAAGAAGAGGGCTCTTGGAAGGGGGGGCGGGCCTTTGGTGTCCGTCCCTCGCTGGCTTCGCTTCCGGCCTGCCTCGCTCCCCGCCGGAAGTCCCTCCCTGCAGCAGGCCGGCCGGCCGGGGGAGCGGCCTGAGAGGCGGCCCAGAAACGGAGGCGGAGCGGAGGGGAAGAGGGCGGGAAGGCGCCCGAGGGGTGGTGGGGCTGCCCCTCCCGCCGCCGCCGGCCTCCTAAGGGGCACCTCTTCCCCCTCTGGTTGCCCCGGCGGCGACGGGGAGTTGAAGGGCACCGTCCCGGGGCTGGGGGAGGGCGGGAAACCTTTCGGGGCTGATCTCCCAGCGGCCGCGAGGGGCGCATTTCGCGGTTCCCGGGGAACGGGCGCCTTCCCAGGCCTGGGGGAGCGGGAGGAACCCCTCGCGTCTGCTCTCCGAACGGCAAAAGCCGTTCGGAGAGCAGACGCGAGGGGCGCATTTTTCCTTTAGGGGTTCAGGGGCGCCGTCCCGGGGCTGGGGGAGGCCGGGAAAGGTTTTGCACCTTTTTGCCCAGCCCCGGCGAGGGGCGCGTCTCGCCGTTCCGCGGTTAAAGGGCGCCTTCCCGGGCCTGGGGGAGGAAACCTTTAAAATGTGGAGGGGAGAGAAGGTGGCAAGATGTGGCCCAGTCTCCTGAGGTCTCAGAAGCTAAGCCGGGTCTGGACTTGGATGGGAGACCAACCCGGGAGGATGTTAAAGAGGAAGGCGAGGGCAAACTGCCTCTGCTTCTCACCTCCTTTGAAAGCCGCTTGTTGGGATTGCCACTCGTGTGCTGCAACTGGACGGCACTTGCATACGCACAGTAGAATGTGGGCTGTATCCACACCTTGGTGGCTCTGGCTCTGTTGTTTTGCAACTGCCCTGATTTGCACCTGGATCTTCTTGTATGGATAAGCCCCAATTGCCAATGACTCCTAAAGTGCAGTATCCATCGATGTCTGGACTCAGCCATGGGAAACACTGTGCTGGATCCTGTGTCAGAATGAAACTCTCCTGCCACCCTCCTCCCACTTAGCTCCATGAAATGTTGCTTCTGGGGGAAAGGGTATCATGAGGAATGAAGAGAACGGGGAGGTCTGCAGTAGGAAGGAGGAATCAGTGGAAACTGGCTCAGGTCTAGCAGGTTGAAATTGAACCCGGCGAAGACGGAGGTCCTGTGCCTGGGTCGTTATGGTCCGGAGTGGGGGGTCCCGCTCCCGAGCTTCGACGGGGCGCCGTTGGTGCCTGCGCCGAGGGCGAGGAGTCTGGGAGTGCTCCTGGAGCCTTCATTGTCAATGGAGGCCCAGGTAGCAGCCACTGCCAAGTCAGCCTTCTACCATCTACGGCTGGCGAGGCAGTTGGTTCCTTACCTTGACCGGGATGACCTTGCCACAGTTATCCATGCGACGGTCACCTCGAGGTTGGACTACTGCAACGCTCTCTACATGGGGCTGCCTTTGGTGCAAATCTGGAAGCTGCAGCTGGTGCAGAATGCCGCGGCCAGGCTGCTGATGGGACTCGCAAAGCGGGATCACATCGGGCCTGTGCTGGCAGCGCTGCACTGGCTGCCTATAGCATACCGAGTTCGCTTCAAAGTGCTGGTTCTTACCTATAAAGCCCTATATGGCCAGGGTCCAACATACCTTAGGGACCGCCTTTCTCCGTATCAACCCCAGAGAGCACTACGGTCAGGATTGGAACACAGATTATGTGTGCCCAGCCCCAGAGACGCCAGGCTGGCCAGAACTAGGACCAGGGCTTTCTCGGTGGCGGCTCCTGTCTGGTGGAATGAGCTCCCGGAGGCGATCAGGGCCCTGCGGGACCTGATGCAGTTCCGCAGGGCCTGCAAGACGGAGCTCTTCCGCCAGGCTTATCAATAGGAGCCGCTGCCGATGATATTGGGGATACCATCCGGCAATGTAACCATCATGCTGTACCCTGGTCCAACACGACCTCGGCCATGGCCGAGGGGGTGGAGCCCAAACCTGCCACATGGTTGCCATCCGACGCTGTATATGGAAGCTTTTATGACTATTTATATGTTTTAATGATATTTATTATAATGTTTTAATTGATTTTATAGGTTATTGTAACAATTAGGCCACAGGCCCATGTAAGCCGCCCTGAGCCCGCTTGCGGGGAGGGCGGGATATAAATGTGAAAAATAAAATAAATAAATAAATAAATAAATAAACTACCAACTGAGTTTGGAATCAGCCCACGACCTATTATTGCCCCAGAGTATTTAAAGTCTTGGGTGACTTTGCTCTGAATTTTGGTAAATTATGGCATCACAGATGCCTTTGTTTGGTAAATGCGTGGCTGAGCCAGAATACCAAACAGTTGCTGTGTACTCAATTTCTGAGCAAGACTCCTGTAAATGAATGTCCAGGAAAAAAATTTAAGTGTTCCCCTACAGGCTTTTTAGTGCTGCCCTCCTTACTTTCAAATTTGTGACCATTTGTTTGTCTTATGCACATGGTATGTATATTTGCAGACACTGCAAGAGACCAGTGAGATACCACTATAACCTCTGGCCAATTCCCACCTCTTCCTGGGTTTAGCCCAGCCCAGGAAAATGGCTGGGGAGGGGGGTTCCCCTAAATTTCTGGAGAGCCCCTTCCTAAATCCCAGATGTCTCTGCCTCCATAGATAGGGACAATGGCATGTGATGTCACTGGGCCTCGGTTCTTTGAAGGACCTGAGCAAGGCTGTTGATGATGGGACATTTTGGAAGACATTCATTCATAGGGTCTCCATCAGACAGAAGCAACTTGATGGCACTTAACTCACATGCAAGTACATGGAAAGAAGCCCTATTTTCATGGGAGTGAGCCCTATTGACTCTCCCCAGGTAGGATTCTGAGTAGATGTGCTGAAGATGGCACAGTCAGCACATCTTAGGTTGCATTTTGTCTGCCCCACAACAAAGTGCCTGCAGAGAGTCTGAATGTATGTCTTTGGGCAGAACATCCTCCTGTGTACCTTTTTTGAGACTGGAATCGCTGTGCTATGCTGCCACCTAAACGTGTATCAGAAGAAGTGAAATCATGGCACAAGAAAGTTTTGGCAAACTTTCTTAAGCAAGCATTTTCATATAATTCATGTGTCATAAAGGGGGGTTGTATGTATGTGTAAATGTGAATACAGAAAACCATGCAGAACCTATGGAAATTAAGAAATTAAGATGCTTGATAAATCATTTTCTGAATGACAGAGGCCCTTCCTGCAGTTCATTCACAGATATCCTCTCACTCTCTAACAGGTCTACTCTCTAACTCTAGAACCAAAGAATAAACCACCTGCCCCTTCCTGGGGAGATGCCTTAGCTGTTACCTCATTATTTCCGATGTTCCTTTGAAGTAGTTCCTACTTCTTCCTGGGGTTGCCAACCTCTAGGTGGCAACTGCAGATGCCCTCCTGCGGGGTTCCCCCGCCTCTCCTGGGGCCCGGAAGGGTCCCTTTAACTCTGTGAGAAACCGCGCCCCTTGTGGCTTTGCCGCTTTGTAGATCACATACGAGGTGTCCCTCCCGTTCCCCCCCCCCCAGCAGAGGCGCTGAAAGAGTCCCTTTAAGTTCTTCTGCCCAGTGCCCACCCGGCCCCTGATTTCCCCCACTGAGTGGATCAGCTGGCCTTTGGAGTCTCTGGGGGAGGGAGGGGGTTGGGGGCGGCTGGTGGGGCTTGGGGGCGGGGTTCAGGCGCTCAAGGGATGTGGACCCCTCCCTTGCCCACTGACTTCCCTGTCAGAATAAACTGAAAACGGCTCCTGCTTAGCTCCACCATGGTTGGCTGGCTAACGAGGCGGGCCAGCCACCATCAAACCATTCTCTTCAACCCCCTGCTGTGCGGCTGGCTTCCCCCGAGGGTTGCCAGTCTCCAGGTGGGGCCTGGAGATCTCCTGCTGTTCTTCCTCTGAGATAGAAAGGGTCTCTCTTCTTCTGTCTGCTGCTAAGACTGTCATTACCACACATTGGGAAAAGGCAATGATACCCACTCTCTCACACTGGCATAAAAAGTTGTGAGATTTTTACCTTGCGACTCAATTTATGGACAGTCTCTCACATTTTGACAAGCACTCTTCACCCTCTAACTCTGCCTCTATCTGGTTCCCCATTTTGGAATATTTGGTTTCCCAACAAGAAATCCCTGAGCAGATAGAAGAACTATGTATGTGGTAAAACTTGAAATTCAATTACTGTGTTCTGTAATCCAACATCCTTATATTGCTGTGATTTTTAACTGCCTCTTGTTCTTTTATCTACTACTGTCTTTGTTTTTAATCTCAGCCGTATGAGCTGTATAACTTCTTTGATTGAGCATGTACCATTCACAAAAATCATAATAAAACATTAACTGGAGGGGAAAGAAACATTCGCTGGACCAAACTGCACAGTGACTTTATTGAACAATGTAAATTTGATTCTCTAACGGCTGAGGGGGAGAACGAATGTGTGTGGGGCGGGATTAACAGGCAAATGGTAACCCAGATAGACAAAAAAGTAACCAAGGGTCTTTTGCAGAGGTTGAAAAGACGTGTCTCCTATGAGTAAATTGGAGGGAAGTGGAAAGGTTTTCTGTCCCTTTGCAAACTACACCCAGGTGCTGCTCCTGCTGCCCAAGAGATTTGCCACAGCATTTGATAACCCCCCTGGAATGAGATGGTTAAGTCCAGGCAGTTTCCTCTCACCACCTGGTATCTTGACGGTTTTTGCAGACAACAGGTAGACCACCTAATCATTCTTCTGCCTCATCCTTGGGGTGCGAAGGGGCCAACCAAGCAGATTGCTCACAGTCTTACAAACAACTAGTATCTGGACCCTGGCCAGGGGCTCACCTTCCAGCAAGCAGTGCAGGAGGGGGTGCCTGCTGTGCAGCACAAGTCCTTGTATTTCTGACCAGAACTGAACAACCGCACCCCAGCTGGCTGTCGGACAGCTAACTAACTTCAGAAGCCATCGGCTTTGGTAACCCGACAGCAGAGAGGAGGAAGCCCTTTTCAGGATGAGGTCAGAGGGGGCAGAGCTGTAGTAGAGGGATTTTATGTCCAGGCATTGGGAAGCGTACGCAGGTGAAAAGACTTGAGAAAGTCCTTGAGAAAGACAGGGATGAACTGGACAGAGATGCAAAGGCAGCCTAGAAACCACACGGACAGGGACAACTGGATCCCAACTAGGTTAGGAACTGCGGGTTCAGGATGGGATACATACTGTTCCTATGCTGGCTACCCCTCCAGCACTGCGAGGCTGAACTCCACTGCAGTTCACAGCATCACAGTCCAGCTGCCGGCAACAACAGAATCCACACATCCGATAGAGAGCACCTTGCCCTGGTATGACGGTGCGTGGAAGAAGAGACCTAAACGAAAACGTAGCTCCTCGCACAAGTTCCCTGATGCTGGACGAAGAGTCCTGGCCAGCGCTACCGGCATTACTGCTTTTCTCCGTGGACCAACTGCAGTGAGCCTGGAGTGCTGTGTTCAGACTGAGAGTGTATGTTGGACAGGGAACTCTGGCTGCCTAATGAAGATATGAAGGTGAGGCTGGATGCTGGAGATGGAGAGAAATAAAACAGATGCTCAAGTAGGTTCCTGGGAAACGCCAACTCCAGCTGTGCCTGTTGGTGTGGAGAGGGGTGGGCTCCTAGCCTGGTGCATGAAGAACCCTGCCGGTGGGACTGGCTGGGTAAGAAAGGGCTTGATCAGCAGCCAGGAAGAAGCACGGAAACCACAGTGTACGCTGGCCCAGGTGCCCATAGGCTGGGGAAGCGCCAAGGATTCCAGGGACAGAGGCCCACATTTTTACTTCTTTACACCGTCTTGATGTTACAGAGCCCACCTGGGTGCTGTAGAAAGGCCGGGGTCCCAGTGATGGTAAGATGGTCTACCCTTAGAGGGCTAGAAGTGTGGGGTTGCCGGCTCCAAGATGGGAAATCCCTGGAGATTGGGGGGGGGGGGGGGGCTAGAGCAGGGTGGCCAAACTGTGGCTCGGGAGCCACATGCGGCTCTTTCACACAAACTGCGGCTCCCAGGAGGCTCCCCATCTATTTGCTCTCTGTCTGTCTGTCTGTCTCTCTTTCTTCATCCCTCCCCCTCGCTCCCCTATCTAGTTGCTTTCTCTCTCTCTCTCTCTCTCTCTCTCTGACACATAAATATCATTAGCAAACAAATATCATTGGACAAATAAATATCTGTTTTTCCCCCTTTTGTTTTTATTTTTGGCAGTCTCGTTTAATGTTAAAAAAAAAGGCAACTCTGCATATTTTTCAATAAAAACGTGTGTAATATCTGTCCATGTCTTGTGGCGCTCAAACATCTGACATTTATTCTGTGTGGCTCTTACATTAAACACGTTTGGCCACCCTTGGGCTAGAGCCTAAGGAAGCAGGGTTTGGGGAGGGGAGGGACTTCAATGGGGTATAATGCCCTCGAGTCTACTTTCCAAAGTGGCCATTTTCTCCAGGTGAACTGCCAGCCTGGAGGGTGGCAACCCCAGGTGTGGGTATCCCAGCAGTCGTGGGTGGCCAAAGAGCAGGGACAACAGGATGGCAGTGGGAGGCTCTGACCATTCCCACCGGGTCCTTCTGTGAGGTGGAGTGAGGCAGTGCACCAGTATCGGCCCCTCAGACAAAGCCCGCGGGGACCCCTGGAACACTGGGCCCTGCCAACAATCCTCAGGGGAACCTCAGAGCCAGCCTCTTGCGAGAACGCAGCCAGCAGACGCTCCCAAAAAATGCCATGCGGTCCAGGCTTGGAGGGGGGGGGGAATGGTTCTGGAGGGGCTGCCATCATGAAGGGGGAGTGGTGCGAGCCCCTCTCCCTCCCCTCCTGCAAGGTTTAAAGGGCCCGATCAGCTGAAGCACCCTTTAAATCTTGCAGGAGGGGAGGGAGAGGGGTGTGAACCAACCCCCCCTTCTTCTCAAAAGCATTTAAAGGATCCCTTTAAATGCTTTTGAGAAGAAGCGAGGACCCTTTAAAGAAGAGGGCTGGCCCTTTAAAGAAGAGGGCTCTTGGAAGGGGGGGCGGGCCTTTGGTGTCCGTCCCTCGCTGGCTTCGCTTCCGGCCTGCCTCGCTCCCCGCCGGAAGTCCCTCCCTGCAGCAGGCCGGCCGGCCGGCCGGGGGAGCGGCCTGAGAGGCGGCCCAGAAACGGAGGCGGAGCGGAGGGGAAGAGGGCGGGAAGGCGCCCGAGGGGTGGTGGGGCTGCCCCTCCCGCCGCCGCCGGCCTCCTAAGGGGCACCTCTTCCCCCTCTGGTTGCCCCGGCGGCGACGGGGAGTTGAAGGGCACCGTCCCGGGGCTGGGGGAGGGCGGGAAACCTTTCGGGGCTGATCTCCCAGCGGCCGCGAGGGGCGCATTTCGCGGGTCCCGGTGAACGGGCGCCTTCCCAGGCCTGGGGGAGCGGGAGGAACCCCTCGCGTCTGCTCTCCGAACGGCAAAAGCCGTTCGGAGAGCAGACGCGAGGGGCGCATTTTTCCTTTAGGGGTTCAGGGGCGCCGTCCCGGGGCTGGGGGAGGCCGGGAAAGGTTTTGCACCTTTTTGCCCAGCCCCGGCGAGGGGCGCGTCTCGCCGTTCCGCGGTTAAAGGGCGCCTTCCCGGGCCTGGGGGAGGAAACCTTTAAAATGTGGAGGGGAGAGAAGGTGGCAAGATGTGGCCCAGTCTCCTGAGGTCTCAGAAGCTAAGCCGGGTCTGGACTTGGATGGGAGACCAACCCGGGAGGATGTTAAAGAGGAAGGCGAGGGCAAACTGCCTCTGCTTCTCACCTCCTTTGAAAGCCGCTTGTTGGGATTGCCACTCGTGTGCTGCAACTGGACGGCACTTGTATACGCACAGTAGAATGTGGGCTGTATCCACACCTTGGTGGCTCTGGCTCTGTTGTTTTGCAACTGCCCTGATTTGCACCTGGATCTTCTTGTATGGATAAGCCCCAATTGCCAATGACTCCTAAAGTGCCGTATCCATCGATGTCTGGACTCAGCCATGGGAAACACTGTGCTGGATCCTGTGTCAGAATGAAACTCTCCTGCCACCCTCCTCCCACTTAGCTCCATGAAATGTTGCTTCTGGGGGAAAGGGTATCATGAGGAATGAAGTGAACGGGGAGGTCTGCAGTAGGAAGGAGGAATCAGTGGAAACTGGCTCAGGTCTAGCAGGTTGAAATTGAACCCGGCGAAGACGGAGGTCCTGTGCCTGGGTCGTTATGGTCCGGAGTGGGGGGTCCCGCTCCCGAGCTTCGACGGGGCGCCGTTGGTGCCTGCGCCGAGGGCGAGGAGTCTGGGAGTGCTCCTGGAGCCTTCATTGTCAATGGAGGCCCAGGTAGCAGCCACTGCCAAGTCAGCCTTCTACCATCTACGGCTGGCGAGGCAGTTGGTTCCTTACCTTGACCGGGATGACCTTGCCACAGTTATCCATGCGACGGTCACCTCGAGGTTGGACTACTGCAACGCTCTCTACATGGGGCTGCCTTTGGTGCAAATCTGGAAGCTGCAGCTGGTGCAGAATGCCGCGGCCAGGCTGCTGATGGGACTCGCAAAGCGGGATCACATCGGGCCTGTGCTGGCAGCGCTGCACTGGCTGCCTATAGCATACCGAGTTCGCTTCAAAGTGCTGGTTCTTACCTATAAAGCCCTATATGGCCAGGGTCCAACATACCTTAGGGACCGCCTTTCTCCGTATCAACCCCAGAGAGCACTACGGTCAGGATTGGAACACAGATTATGTGTGCCCAGCCCCAGAGACGCCAGGCTGGCCAGAACTAGGACCAGGGCTTTCTCGGTGGCGGCTCCTGTCTGGTGGAATGAGCTCCCGGAGGCGATCAGGGCCCTGCGGGACCTGATGCAGTTCCGCAGGGCCTGCAAGACGGAGCTCTTCCGCCAGGCTTATCAATAGGAGCCGCTGCCGATGATATTGGGGATACCATCCGGCAATGTAACCATCATGCTGTACCCTGGTCCAACACGACCTCGGCCATGGCCGAGGGGGTGGAGCCCAAACCTGCCACATGGTTGCCATCCGACGCTGTATATGGAAGCTTTTATGACTATTTATATGTTTTAATGATATTTATTATAATGTTTTAATTGATTTTATAGGTTATTGTAACAATTAGGCCACAGGCCCATGTAAGCCGCCCTGAGCCCGCTTGCGGGGAGGGCGGGATATAAATGTGAAAAATAAATAAAATAAAATAAATAAATAAATAAACTACCAACTGAGTTTGGAATCAGCCCACGACCTATTATTGCCCCAGAGTATTTAAAGTCTTGGGTGACTTTTCTCTGAATTTTGGTAAATTATGGCATCACAGATGCCTTTGTTTGGTAAATGCGTGGCTGAGCCAGAATACCAAACAGTTGCTGTGTACTCAATTTCTGAGCAAGACTCCTGTAAATGAATGTCCAGGAAAAAAATGTAAGTGTTCCCCTACAGGCTTTTTAGTGCTGCCCTCCTTACTTTCAAATTTGTGACCATTTGTTTGTCTTATGCACATGGTATGTATATTTGCAGACACTGCAAGAGACCAGTGAGATACCACTATAACCTCTGGCCAATTCCCACCTCTTCCTGGGTTTAGCCCAGCCCAGGAAAATGGCTGGGGAGGGGGGTTCCCCTAAATTTCTGGAGAGCCCCTTCCTAAATCCCAGATGTCTCTGCCTCCATAGATAGGGACAATGGCATGTGATGTCACTGGGCCTCGGTTCTTTTAAGGACCTGAGCAAGGCTGTTGATGATGGGACATTTTGGAAGACATTCATTCATAGGGTCTCCATCAGACAGAAGCAACTTGATGGCACTTAACTCACATGCAAGTACATGGAAAGAAGCCCTATTTTCATGGGAGTGAGCCCTATTGACTCTCCCCAGGTAGGATTCTGAGTAGATGTGCTGAAGATGGCACAGTCAGCACATCTTAGGTTGCATTTTGTCTGCCCCACAACAAAGTGCCTGCAGAGAGTCTGAATGTATGTCTTTGGGCAGAACATCCTCCTGTGTACCTTTTTTGAGACTGGAATCGCTGTGCTATGCTGCCACCTAAACGTGTATCAGAAGAAGTGAAATCATGGCACAAGAAAGTTTTGGCAAACTTTCTTAAGCAAGCATTTTCATACAATTCATGTGTCATAAAGGGGGGTTGTATGTATGTGTAAATGTGAATACAGAAAACCATGCAGAACCTATGGAAATTAAGAAATGAAGATGCTTGATAAATCATTTTCTGAATGACAGAGGCCCTTCCTGCAGTTCATTCACAGATATCCTCTCACTCTCTAACAGGTCTACTCTCTAACTCTAGAACCAAAGAATAAACCACCTGCCCCTTCCTGGGGAGATGCCTTAGCTGTTACCTCATTATTTCCGATGTTCCTTTGAAGTAGTTCCTACTTCTTCCTGGGGTTGCCAACCTCTAGGTGGCAACTGCAGATGCCCTCCTGCGGGGTTCCCCCGCCTCTCCTGGGGCCCGGAAGGGTCCCTTTAACTCTGTGAGAAACCGCGCCCCTTGTGGCTTTGCCGCTTTGTAGATCACATACGAGGTGTCCCTCCCGTTCCCCCCCCCCCCCAGCAGAGGCGCTGAAAGAGTCCCTTTAAGTTCTTCTGCCCAGTGCCCACCCGGCCCCTGATTTCCCCCACTGAGTGGATCAGCTGGCCTTTGGAGTCTCTGGGGGAGGGAGGGGGTTGGGGGCGGCTGGTGGGGCTTGGGGGCGGGGTTCAGGCGCTCAAGGGATGTGGACCCCTCCCTTGCCCACTGACTTCCCTGTCAGAATAAACTGAAAACGGCTCCTGCTTAGCTCCACCATGGTTGGCTGGCTAACGAGGCGGGCCAGCCACCATCAAACCATTCTCTTCAACCCCCTGCTGTGCGGCTGGCTTCCCCCGAGGGTTGCCAGTCTCCAGGTGGGGCCTGGAGATCTCCTGCTGTTCTTCCTCTGAGATAGAAAGGGTCTCTCTTCTTCTGTCTGCTGCTAAGACTGTCATTACCACACATTGGGAAAAGGCAATGATACCCACTCTCTCACACTGGCATAAAAAGTTGTGAGATTTTTACCTTGCGACTCAATTTATGGACAGTCTCTCACATTTTGACAAGCACTCTTCACCCTCTAACTCTGCCTCTATCTGGTTCCCCATTTTGGAATATTTGGTTTCCCAACAAGAAATCCCTGAGCAGATAGAAGAACTATGTATGTGGTAAAACTTGAAATTCAATTACTGTGTTCTGTAATCCAACATCCTTATATTGCTGTGATTTTTAACTGCCTCTTGTTCTTTTATCTACTACTGTCTTTGTTTTTAATCTCAGCCGTATGAGCTGTATAACTTCTTTGATTGAGCATGTACCATTCACAAAAATCATAATAAAACATTAACTGGAGGGGAAAGAAACATTCGCTGGACCAAACTGCACAGTGACTTTATTGAACAATGTAAATTTGATTCTCTTAACGGCTGAGGGGGAGAACGAATGTGTGTGGGGCGGGATTAACAGGCAAATGGTAACCCAGATAGACAAAAAAGTAACCAAGGGTCTTTTGCAGAGGTTGAAAAGACGTGTCTCCTATGAGTAAATTGGAGGGAAGTGGAAAGGTTTTCTGTCCCTTTGCAAACTACACCCAGGTGCTGCTCCTGCTGCCCAAGAGATTTGCCACAGCATTTGATAACCCCCCTGGAATGAGATGGTTAAGTCCAGGCAGTTTCCTCTCACCACCTGGTATCTTGACGGTTTTTGCAGACAACAGGTAGACCACCTAATCATTCTTCTGCCTCATCCTTGGGGTGCGAAGGGGCCAACCAAGCAGATTGCTCACAGTCTTACAAACAACTAGTATCTGGACCCTGGCCAGGGGCTCACCTTCCAGCAAGCAGTGCAGGAGGGGGTGCCTGCTGTGCAGCACAAGTCCTTGTATTTCTGACCAGAACTGAACAACCGCACCCCAGCTGGCTGTCGGACAGCTAACTAACTTCAGAAGCCATCGGCTTTGGTAACCCGACAGCAGAGAGGAGGAAGCCCTTTTCAGGATGAGGTCAGAGGGGGCAGAGCTGTAGTAGAGGGATTTTATGTCCAGGCATTGGGAAGCGTACGCAGGTGAAAAGACTTGAGAAAGTCCTTGAGAAAGACAGGGATGAACTGGACAGAGATGCAAAGGCAGCCTAGAAACCACATGGACAGGGACAACTGGATCCCAACTAGGTTAGGAACTGCGGGTTCAGGATGGGATACATACTGTTCCTATGCTGGCTACCCCTCCAGCACTGCGAGGCTGAACTCCACTGCAGTTCACAGCATCACAGTCCAGCTGCCGGCAACAACAGAATCCACACATCCGACAGAGAGCACCTTGCCCTGGTATGACGGTGCGTGGAAGAAGAGACCTAAACGAAAACGTAGCTCCTCGCACAAGTTCCCTGATGCTGGACGAAGAGTCCTGGCCAGCGCTACCGGCATTACTGCTTTTCTCCGTGGACCAACTGCAGTGAGCCTGGAGTGCTGTGTTCAGACTGAGAGTGTATGTTGGACAGGGAACTCTGGCTGCCTAATGAAGATATGAAGGTGAGGCTGGATGCTGGAGATGGAGAGAAATAAAACAGATGCTCAAGTAGGTTCCTGGGAAACGCCAACTCCAGCTGTGCCTGTTGGTGTGGAGAGGGGTGGGCTCCTAGCCTGGTGCATGAAGAACCCTGCCGGTGGGACTGGCTGGGTAAGAAAGGGCTTGATCAGCAGCCAGGAAGAAGCACGGAAACCACAGTGTACGCTGGCCCAGGTGCCCATAGGCTGGGGAAGCGCCAAGGATTCCAGGGACAGAGGCCCACATTTTTACTTCTTTACACCGTCTTGATGTTACAGAGCCCACCTGGGTGCTGTAGAAAGGCCGGGGTCCCAGTGATGGTAAGAAGAGCCGTCTACCCTTAGAGGGCTAGAAGTGTGGGGTTGCCGGCTCCAAGATGGGAAATCCCTGGAGATTGGGGGGGGGGGGGCTAGAGCAGGGTGGCCAAACTGTGGCTCGGGAGCCACATGCGGCTCTTTCACACAAACTGCGGCTCCCAGGAGGCTCCCCATCTATTTGCTCTCTGTCTGTCTGTCTGTCTGTCTCTCTTTCTTCATCCCTCCCCCTCGCTCCCCTATCTAGTTGCTTTCTCTCTCTCTCTCTCTCTCTCTCTCTCTCTCTGACACATAAATATCATTAGCAAACAAATATCATTGGACAAATAAATATCTGTTTTTCCCCCTTTTGTTTTTATTTTTGGCAGTCTCGTTTAATGTTAAAAAAAAAGGCAACTCTGCATATTTTTCAATAAAAACGTGTGTAATATCTGTCCATGTCTTGTGGCGCTCAAACATCTGACATTTATTCTGTGTGGCTCTTACATTAAACACGTTTGGCCACCCTTGGGCTAGAGCCTAAGGAAGCAGGGTTTGGGGAGGGGAGGGACTTCAATGGGGTATAATGCCCTCAAGTCTACTTTCCAAAGTGGCCATTTTCTCCAGGTGAACTGCCAGCCTGGAGGGTGGCAACCCCAGGTGTGGGTATCCCAGCAGTCGTGGGTGGCCAAAGAGCAGGGACAACAGGATGGCAGTGGGAGGCTCTGACCATTCCCACCGGGTCCTTCTGTGAGGTGGAGTGAGGCAGTGCACCAGTATCGGCCCCTCAGACAAAGCCCGCGGGGACCCCTGGAACACTGGGCCCTGCCAACAATCCTCAGGGGAACCTCAGAGCCAGCCTCTTGCGAGAACGCAGCCAGCAGACGCTCCCAAAAAATGCCATGCGGTCCAGGCTTGGAGGGGGGGGGGGAATGGTTCTGGAGGGGCTGCCATCATGAAGGGGGAGTGGTGCGAGCCCCTCTCCCTCCCCTCCTGCAAGGTTTAAAGGGCCCGATCAGCTGAAGCACCCTTTAAATCTTGCAGGAGGGGAGGGAGAGGGGTGTGAACCAACCCCCCCTTCTTCTCAAAAGCATTTAAAGGATCCCTTTAAATGCTTTTGAGAAGAAGCGAGGACCCTTTAAAGAAGAGGGCTGGCCCTTTAAAGAAGAGGGCTCTTGGAAGGGGGGGCGGGCCTTTGGTGTCCGTCCCTCGCTGGCTTCGCTTCCGGCCTGCCTCGCTCCCCGCCGGAAGTCCCTCCCTGCAGCAGGCCGGCGGGCCGGCCGGGGGAGCGGCCTGAGAGGCGGCCCAGAAACGGAGGCGGAGCGGAGGGGAAGAGGGCGGGAAGGCGCCCGAGGGGTGGTGGGGCTGCCCCTCCCGCCGCCGCCGGCCTCCTAAGGGGCACCTCTTCCCCCTCTGGTTGCCCCGGCGGCGACGGGGAGTTGAAGGGCACCGTCCCGGGGCTGGGGGAGGGCGGGAAACCTTTCGGGGCTGATCTCCCAGCGGCCGCGAGGGGCGCATTTCGCGGGTCCCGGTGAACGGGCGCCTTCCCAGGCCTGGGGGAGCGGGAGGAACCCCTCGCGTCTGCTCTCCGAACGGCAAAAGCCGTTCGGAGAGCAGACGCGAGGGGCGCATTTTTCCTTTAGGGGTTCAGGGGCGCCGTCCCGGGGCTGGGGGAGGCCGGGAAAGGTTTTGCACCTTTTTGCCCAGCCCCGGCGAGGGGCGCGTCTCGCCGTTCCGCGGTTAAAGGGCGCCTTCCCGGGCCTGGGGGAGGAAACCTTTAAAATGTGGAGGGGAGAGAAGGTGGCAAGATGTGGCCCAGTCTCCTGAGGTCTCAGAAGCTAAGCCGGGTCTGGACTTGGATGGGAGACCAACCCGGGAGGATGTTAAAGAGGAAGGCGAGGGCAAACTGCCTCTGCTTCTCACCTCCTTTGAAAGCCGCTTGTTGGGATTGCCACTCGTGTGCTGCAACTGGACGGCACTTGCATACGCACAGTAGAATGTGGGCTGTATCCACACCTTGGTGGCTCTGGCTCTGTTGTTTTGCAACTGCCCTGATTTGCACCTGGATCTTCTTGTATGGATAAGCCCCAATTGCCAATGACTCCTAAAGTGCCGTATCCATCGATGTCTGGACTCAGCCATGGGAAACACTGTGCTGGATCCTGTGTCAGAATGAAACTCTCCTGCCACCCTCCTCCCACTTAGCTCCATGAAATGTTGCTTCTGGGGGAAAGGGTATCATGAGGAATGAAGTGAACGGGGAGGTCTGCAGTAGGAAGGAGGAATCAGTGGAAACTGGCTCAGGTCTAGCAGGTTGAAATTGAACCCGGCGAAGACGGAGGTCCTGTGCCTGGGTCGTTATGGTCCGGAGTGGGGGGTCCCGCTCCCGAGCTTCGACGGGGCGCCGTTGGTGCCTGCGCCGAGGGCGAGGAGTCTGGGAGTGCTCCTGGAGCCTTCATTGTCAATGGAGGCCCAGGTAGCAGCCACTGCCAAGTCAGCCTTCTACCATCTACGGCTGGCGAGGCAGTTGGTTCCTTACCTTGACCGGGATGACCTTGCCACAGTTATCCATGCGACGGTCACCTCGAGGTTGGACTACTGCAACGCTCTCTACATGGGGCTGCCTTTGGTGCAAATCTGGAAGCTGCAGCTGGTGCAGAATGCCGCGGCCAGGCTGCTGATGGGACTCGCAAAGCGGGATCACATCGGGCCTGTGCTGGCAGCGCTGCACTGGCTGCCTATAGCATACCGAGTTCGCTTCAAAGTGCTGGTTCTTACCTATAAAGCCCTATATGGCCAGGGTCCAACATACCTTAGGGACCGCCTTTCTCCGTATCAACCCCAGAGAGCACTACGGTCAGGATTGGAACACAGATTATGTGTGCCCAGCCCCAGAGACGCCAGGCTGGCCAGAACTAGGACCAGGGCTTTCTCGGTGGCGGCTCCTGTCTGGTGGAATGAGCTCCCGGAGGCGATCAGGGCCCTGCGGGACCTGATGCAGTTCCGCAGGGCCTGCAAGACGGAGCTCTTCCGCCAGGCTTATCAATAGGAGCCGCTGCCGATGATATTGGGGATACCATCCGGCAATGTAACCATCATGCTGTACCCTGGTCCAACACGACCTCGGCCATGGCCGAGGGGGTGGAGCCCAAACCTGCCACATGGTTGCCATCCGACGCTGTATATGGAAGCTTTTATGACTATTTATATGTTTTAATGATATTTATTATAATGTTTTAATTGATTTTATAGGTTATTGTAACAATTAGGCCACAGGCCCATGTAAGCCGCCCTGAGCCCGCTTGCGGGGAGGGCGGGATATAAATGTGAAAAATAAATAAAATAAATAAATAAATAAATAAACTACCAACTGAGTTTGGAATCAGCCCACGACCTATTATTGCCCCAGAGTATTTAAAGTCTTGGGTGACTTTGCTCTGAATTTTGGTAAATTATGGCATCACAGATGCCTTTGTTTGGTAAATGCGTGGCTGAGCCAGAATACCAAACAGTTGCTGTGTACTCAATTTCTGAGCAAGACTCCTGTAAATGAATGTCCAGGAAAAAAATTTAAGTGTTCCCCTACAGGCTTTTTAGTGCTGCCCTCCTTACTTTCAAATTTGTGACCATTTGTTTGTCTTATGCACATGGTATGTATATTTGCAGACACTGCAAGAGACCAGTGAGATACCACTATAACCTCTGGCCAATTCCCACCTCTTCCTGGGTTTAGCCCAGCCCAGGAAAATGGCTGGGGAGGGGGGTTCCCCTAAATTTCTGGAGAGCCCCTTCCTAAATCCCAGATGTCTCTGCCTCCATAGATAGGGACAATGGCATGTGATGTCACTGGGCCTCGGTTCTTTTAAGGACCTGAGCAAGGCTGTTGATGATGGGACATTTTGGAAGACATTCATTCATAGGGTCTCCATCAGACAGAAGCAACTTGATGGCACTTAACTCACATGCAAGTACATGGAAAGAAGCCCTATTTTCATGGGAGTGAGCCCTATTGACTCTCCCCAGGTAGGATTCTGAGTAGATGTGCTGAAGATGGCACAGTCAGCACATCTTAGGTTGCATTTTGTCTGCCCCACAACAAAGTGCCTGCAGAGAGTCTGAATGTATGTCTTTGGGCAGAACATCCTCCTGTGTACCTTTTTTGAGACTGGAATCGCTGTGCTATGCTGCCACCTAAACGTGTATCAGAAGAAGTGAAATCATGGCACAAGAAAGTTTTGGCAAACTTTCTTAAGCAAGCATTTTCATACAATTCATGTGTCATAAAGGGGGGTTGTATGTATGTGTAAATGTGAATACAGAAAACCATGCAGAACCTATAGAAATTAAGAAATTAAGATGCTTGATGAATCATTTTCTGAATGACAGAGGCCCTTCCTGCAGTTCATTCACAGATATCCTCTCACTCTCTAACAGGTCTACTCTCTAACTCTAGAACCAAAGAATAAACCACCTGCCCCTTCCTGGGGAGATGCCTTAGCTGTTACCTCATTATTTCCGATGTTCCTTTGAAGTAGTTCCTACTTCTTCCTGGGGTTGCCAACCTCTAGGTGGCAACTGCAGATGCCCTCCTGCGGGGTTCCCCCGCCTCTCCTGGGGCCCGGAAGGGTCCCTTTAACTCTGTGAGAAACCGCGCCCCTTGTGGCTTTGCCGCTTTGTAGATCACATACGAGGTGTCCCTCCCATTCCCCCCCCCCAGCAGAGGCGCTGAAAGAGTCCCTTTAAGTTCTTCTGCCCAGTGCCCACCCGGCCCCTGATTTCCCCCACTGAGTGGATCAGCTGGCCTTTGGAGTCTCTGGGGGAGGGAGGGGGTTGGGGGCGGCTGGTGGGGCTTGGGGGCGGGGTTCAGGCGCTCAAGGGATGTGGACCCCTCCCTTGCCCACTGACTTCCCTGTCAGAATAAACTGAAAACGGCTCCTGCTTAGCTCCACCATGGTTGGCTGGCTAACGAGGCGGGCCAGCCACCATCAAACCATTCTCTTCAACCCCCTGCTGTGCGGCTGGCTTCCCCCGAGGGTTGCCAGTCTCCAGGTGGGGCCTGGAGATCTCCTGCTGTTCTTCCTCTGAGATAGAAAGGGTCTCTCTTCTTCTGTCTGCTGCTAAGACTGTCGTTACCACACATTGGGAAAAGGCAATGATACCCACTCTCTCACACTGGCATAAAAAGTTGTGAGATTTTTACCTTGCGACTCAATTTATGGACAGTCTCTCACATTTTGACAAGCACTCTTCACCCTCTAACTCTGCCTCTATCTGGTTCCCCATTTTGGAATATTTGGTTTCCCAACAAGAAATCCCTGAGCAGATAGAAGAACTATGTATGTGGTAAAACTTGAAATTCAATTACTGTGTTCTGTAATCCAACATCCTTATATTGCTGTGATTTTTAACTGCCTCTTGTTCTTTTATCTACTACTGTCTTTGTTTTTAATCTCAGCCGTATGAGCTGTATAACTTCTTTGATTGAGCATGTACCATTCACAAAAATCATAATAAAACATTAACTGGAGGGGAAAGAAACATTCGCTGGACCAAACTGCACAGTGACTTTATTGAACAATGTAAATTTGATTCTCTTAACGGCTGAGGGGGAGAACGAATGTGTGTGGGGCGGGATTAACAGGCAAATGGTAACCCAGATAGACAAAAAAGTAACCAAGGGTCTTTTGCAGAGGTTGAAAAGACGTGTCTCCTATGAGTAAATTGGAGGGAAGTGGAAAGGTTTTCTGTCCCTTTGCAAACTACACCCAGGTGCTGCTCCTGCTGCCCAAGAGATTTGCCACAGCATTTGATAACCCCCCTGGAATGAGATGGTTAAGTCCAGGCAGTTTCCTCTCACCACCTGGTATCTTGACGGTTTTTGCAGACAACAGGTAGACCACCTAATCATTCTTCTGCCTCATCCTTGGGGTGCGAAGGGGCCAACCAAGCAGATTGCTCACAGTCTTACAAACAACTAGTATCTGGACCCTGGCCAGGGGCTCACCTTCCAGCAAGCAGTGCAGGAGGGGGTGCCTGCTGTGCAGCACAAGTCCTTGTATTTCTGACCAGAACTGAACAACCGCACCCCAGCTGGCTGTCGGACAGCTAACTAACTTCAGAAGCCATCGGCTTTGGTAACCCGACAGCAGAGAGGAGGAAGCCCTTTTCAGGATGAGGTCAGAGGGGGCAGAGCTGTAGTAGAGGGATTTTATGTCCAGGCATTGGGAAGCGTACGCAGGTGAAAAGACTTGAGAAAGTCCTTGAGAAAGACAGGGATGAACTGGACAGAGATGCAAAGGCAGCCTAGAAACCACATGGACAGGGACAACTGGATCCCAACTAGGTTAGGAACTGCGGGTTCAGGATGGGATACATACTGTTCCTATGCTGGCTACCCCTCCAGCACTGCGAGGCTGAACTCCACTGCAGTTCACAGCATCACAGTCCAGCTGCCGGCAACAACAGAATCCACACATCCGATAGAGAGCACCTTGCCCTGGTATGACGGTGCGTGGAAGAAGAGACCTAAACGAAAACGTAGCTCCTCGCACAAGTTCCCTGATGCTGGACGAAGAGTCCTGGCCAGCGCTACCGGCATTACTGCTTTTCTCCGTGGACCAACTGCAGTGAGCCTGGAGTGCTGTGTTCAGACTGAGAGTGTATGTTGGACAGGGAACTCTGGCTGCCTAATGAAGATATGAAGGTGAGGCTGGATGCTGGAGATGGAGAGAAATAAAACAGATGCTCAAGTAGGTTCCTGGGAAACGCCAACTCCAGCTGTGCCTGTTGGTGTGGAGAGGGGTGGGCTCCTAGCCTGGTGCATGAAGAACCCTGCCGGTGGGACTGGCTGGGTAAGAAAGGGCTTGATCAGCAGCCAGGAAGAAGCACGGAAACTACAGTGTACGCTGGCCCAGGTGCCCATAGGCTGGGGAAGCGCCAAGGATTCCAGGGACAGAGGCCCACATTTTTACTTCTTTACACCGTCTTGATGTTACAGAGCCCACCTGGGTGCTGTAGAAAGGCCGGGGTCCCAGTGATGGTAAGAAGAGCCGTCTACCCTTAGAGGGCTAGAAGTGCGGGGTTGCCGGCTCCAAGATGGGAAATCCCTGGAGATTGGGGGGGGGGGGCTAGAGCAGGGTGGCCAAACTGTGGCTCGGGAGCCACATGCGGCTCTTTCACACAAACTGCGGCTCCCAGGAGGCTCCCCATCTATTTGCTCTCTGTCTGTCTGTCTGTCTCTCTTTCTTCATCCCTCCCCCTCGCTCCCCTATCTAGTTGCTTTCTTTCTCTCTCTCTCTCTCTCTCTCTCTCTCTCTCTCTGACACATAAATATCATTAGCAAACAAATATCATTGGACAAATAAATATCTGTTTTTCCCCCTTTTGTTTTTATTTTTGGCAGTCTCGTTTAATGTTTAAAAAAAAGGCAACTCTGCATATTTTTCAATAAAAACGTGTGTAATATCTGTCCATGTCTTGTGGCGCTCAAACATCTGACATTTATTCTGTGTGGCTCTTACATTAAACACGTTTGGCCACCCTTGGGCTAGAGCCTAAGGAAGCAGGGTTTGGGGAGGGGAGGGACTTCAATGGGGTATAATGCCCTCGAGTCTACTTTCCAAAGTGGCCATTTTCTCCAGGTGAACTGCCAGCCTGGAGGGTGGCAACCCCAGGTGTGGGTATCCCAGCAGTCGTGGGTGGCCAAAGAGCAGGGACAACAGGATGGCAGTGGGAGGCTCTGACCATTCCCACCGGGTCCTTCTGTGAGGTGGAGTGAGGCAGTGCACCAGTATCGGCCCCTCAGACAAAGCCCGCGGGGACCCCTGGAACACTGGGCCCTGCCAACAATCCTCAGGGGAACCTCAGAGCCAGCCTCTTGCGAGAACGCAGCCAGCAGACGCTCCCAAAAAATGCCATGCGGTCCAGGCTTGGGGGGGGGGGGGGAATGGTTCTGGAGGGGCTGCCATCATGAAGGGGGAGTGGTGCGAGCCCCTCTCCCTCCCCTCCTGCAAGGTTTAAAGGGCCCGATCAGCTGAAGCACCCTTTAAATCTTGCAGGAGGGGAGGGAGAGGGGTGTGAACCAACCCCCCCTTCTTCTCAAAAGCATTTAAAGGATCCCTTTAAATGCTTTTGAGAAGAAGCGAGGACCCTTTAAAGAAGAGGGCTGGCCCTTTAAAGAAGAGGGCTCTTGGAAGGGGGGGCGGGCCTTTGGTGTCCGTCCCTCGCTGGCTTCGCTTCCGGCCTGCCTCGCTCCCCGCCGGAAGTCCCTCCCTGCAGCAGGCCGGCCGGCCGGCCGGGGGAGCGGCCTGAGAGGCGGCCCAGAAACGGAGGCGGAGCGGAGGGGAAGAGGGCGGGAAGGCGCCCGAGGGGTGGTGGGGCTGCCCCTCCCGCCGCCGCCGGCCTCCTAAGGGGCACCTCTTCCCCCTCTGGTTGCCCCGGCGGCGACGGGGAGTTGAAGGGCACCGTCCCGGGGCTGGGGGAGGGCGGGCAACCTTTCGGGGCTGATCTCCCAGCGGCCGCGAGGGGCGCATTTCGCGGGTCCCGGTGAACGGGCGCCTTCCCAGGCCTGGGGGAGCGGGAGGAACCCCTCGCGTCTGCTCTCCGAACGGCAAAAGCCGTTCGGAGAGCAGACGCGAGGGGCGCATTTTTCCTTTAGGGGTTCAGGGGCGCCGTCCCGGGGCTGGGGGAGGCCGGGAAAGGTTTTGCACCTTTTTGCCCAGCCCCGGCGAGGGGCGCGTCTCGCCGTTCCGCGGTTAAAGGGCGCCTTCCCGGGCCTGGGGGAGGAAACCTTTAAAATGTGGAGGGGAGAGAAGGTGGCAAGATGTGGCCCAGTCTCCTGAGGTCTCAGAAGCTAAGCCGGGTCTGGACTTGGATGGGAGACCAACCCGGGAGGATGTTAAAGAGGAAGGCGAGGGCAAACTGCCTCTGCTTCTCACCTCCTTTGAAAGCCGCTTGTTGGGATTGCCACTCGTGTGCTGCAACTGGACGGCACTTGCATACGCACAGTAGAATGTGGGCTGTATCCACACCTTGGTGGCTCTGGCTCTGTTGTTTTGCAACTGCCCTGATTTGCACCTGGATCTTCTTGTATGGATAAGCCCCAATTGCCAATGACTCCTAAAGTGCAGTATCCATCGATGTCTGGACTCAGCCATGGGAAACACTGTGCTGGATCCTGTGTCAGAATGAAACTCTCCTGCCACCCTCCTCCCACTTAGCTCCATGAAATGTTGCTTCTGGGGGAAAGGGTATCATGAGGAATGAAGTGAACGGGGAGGTCTGCAGTAGGAAGGAGGAATCAGTGGAAACTGGCTCAGGTCTAGCAGGTTGAAATTGAACCCGGCGAAGACGGAGGTCCTGTGCCTGGGTCGTTATGGTCCGGAGTGGGGGGTCCCGCTCCCGAGCTTCGACGGGGCGCCGTTGGTGCCTGCGCCGAGGGCGAGGAGTCTGGGAGTGCTCCTGGAGCCTTCATTGTCAATGGAGGCCCAGGTAGCAGCCACTGCCAAGTCAGCCTTCTACCATCTACGGCTGGCGAGGCAGTTGGTTCCTTACCTTGACCGGGATGACCTTGCCACAGTTATCCATGCGACGGTCACCTCGAGGTTGGACTACTGCAACGCTCTCTACATGGGGCTGCCTTTGGTGCAAATCTGGAAGCTGCAGCTGGTGCAGAATGCCGCGGCCAGGCTGCTGATGGGACTCGCAAAGCGGGATCACATCGGGCCTGTGCTGGCAGCGCTGCACTGGCTGCCTATAGCATACCGAGTTCGCTTCAAAGTGCTGGTTCTTACCTATAAAGCCCTAGATGGCCAGGGTCCAACATACCTTAGGGACCGCCTTTCTCCGTATCAACCCCACAGAGCACTACGGTCAGGACTGGAACACAGATTATGTGTGCCCAGCCCCAGAGACGCCAGGCTGGCCAGAACTAGGACCAGGGCTTTCTCGGTGGCGGCTCCTGTCTGGTGGAATGAGCTCCCGGAGGCGATCAGGGCCCTGCGGGACCTGATGCAGTTCCGCAGGGCCTACAAGACGGAGCTCTTCCGCCAGGCTTATCAATAGGAGCCGCTGCCGATGATATTGGGGATACCATCCGGCAATGTAACCATCATGCTGTACCCTGGTCCAACACGACCTCGGCCATGGCCGAGGGGGTGGAGCCCAAACCTGCCACATGGTTGCCATCCGACGCTGTATATGGAAGCTTTTATGACTATTTATATGTTTTAATGATATTTATTATAATGTTTTAATTGATTTTATAGGTTATTGTAACAATTAGGCCACAGGCCCATGTAAGCCGCCCTGAGCCCGCTTGCGGGGAGGGCGGGATATAAATGTGAAAAATAAATAAATAAATAAATAAACTACCAACTGAGTTTGGAATCAGCCCACGACCTATTATTGCCCCAGAGTATTTAAAGTCTTGGGTGACTTTGCTCTGAATTTTGGTAAATTATGGCATCACAGATGCCTTTGTTTGGTAAATGCGTGGCTGAGCCAGAATACCAAACAGTTGCTGTGTACTCAATTTCTGAGCAAGACTCCTGTAAATGAATGTCCAGGAAAAAAATTTAAGTGTTCCCCTACAGGCTTTTTAGTGCTGCCCTCCTTACTTTCAAATTTGTGACCATTTGTTTGTCTTATGCACATGGTATGTATATTTGCAGACACTGCAAGAGACCAGTGAGATACCACTATAACCTCTGGCCAATTCCCACCTCTTCCTGGGTTTAGCCCAGCCCAGGAAAATGGCTGGGGAGGGGGGTTCCCCTAAATTTCTGGAGAGCCCCTTCCTAAATCCCAGATGTCTCTGCCTCCATAGATAGGGACAATGGCATGTGATGTCACTGGGCCTCGGTTCTTTTAAGGACCTGAGCAAGGCTGTTGATGATGGGACATTTTGGAAGACATTCATTCATAGGGTCTCCATCAGACAGAAGCAACTTGATGGCACTTAACTCACATGCAAGTACATGGAAAGAAGCCCTATTTTCATGGGAGTGAGCCCTATTGACTCTCCCCAGGTAGGATTCTGAGTAGATGTGCTGAAGATGGCACAGTCAGCACATCTTAGGTTGCATTTTGTCTGCCCCACAACAAAGTGCCTGCAGAGAGTCTGAATGTATGTCTTTGGGCAGAACATCCTCCTGTGTACCTTTTTTGAGACTGGAATCGCTGTGCTATGCTGCCACCTAAACGTGTATCAGAAGAAGTGAAATCATGGCACAAGAAAGTTTTGGCAAACTTTCTTAAGCAAGCATTTTCATACAATTCATGTGTCATAAAGGGGGGTTGTATGTATGTGTAAATGTGAATACAGAAAACCATGCAGAACCTATGGAAATTAAGAAATTAAGATGCTTGATAAATCATTTTCTGAATGACAGAGGCCCTTCCTGCAGTTCATTCACAGATATCCTCTCACTCTCTAACAGGTCTACTCTCTAACTCTAGAACCAAAGAATAAACCACCTGCCCCTTCCTGGGGAGATGCCTTAGCTGTTACCTCATTATTTCCGATGTTCCTTTGAAGTAATTCCTACTTCTTCCTGGGGTTGCCAACCTCTAGGTGGCAACTGCAGATGCCCTCCTGCGGGGTTCCCCCGCCTCTCCTGGGGCCCGGAAGGGTCCCTTTAACTCTGTGAGAAACCGCGCCCCTTGTGGCTTTGCCGCTTTGTAGATCACATACGAGGTGTCCCTCCCGTTCCCCCCCCCCCCAGCAGAGGCGCTGAAAGAGTCCCTTTAAGTTCTTCTGCCCAGTGCCCACCCGGCCCCTGATTTCCCCCACTGAGTGGATCAGCTGGCCTTTGGAGTCTCTGGGGGAGGGAGGGGGTTGGGGGCGGCTTTTGGGGCTTGGGGGCGGGGTTCAGGCGCTCAAGGGATGTGGACCCCTCCCTTGCCCACTGACTTCCCTGTCAGAATAAACTGAAAACGGCTCCTGCTTAGCTCCACCATGGTTGGCTGGCTAACGAGGCGGGCCAGCCACCATCAAACCATTCTCTTCAACCCCCTGCTGTGCGGCTGGCTTCCCCCGAGGGTTGCCAGTCTCCAGGTGGGGCCTGGAGATCTCCTGCTGTTCTTCCTCTGAGATAGAAAGGGTCTCTCTTCTTCTGTCTGCTGCTAAGACTGTCATTACCACACATTGGGAAAAGGCAATGATACCCACTCTCTCACACTGGCATAAAAAGTTGTGAGATTTTTACCTTGCGACTCAATTTATGGACAGTCTCTCACATTTTGACAAGCACTCTTCACCCTCTAACTCTGCCTCTATCTGGTTCCCCATTTTGGAATATTTGGTTTCCCAACAAGAAATCCCTGAGCAGATAGAAGAACTATGTATGTGGTAAAACTTGAAATTCAATTACTGTGTTCTGTAATCCAACATCCTTATATTGCTGTGATTTTTAACTGCCTCTTGTTCTTTTATCTACTACTGTCTTTGTTTTTAATCTCAGCCGTATGAGCTGTATAACTTCTTTGATTGAGCATGTACCATTCACAAAAATCATAATAAAACATTAACTGGAGGGGAAAGAAACATTCGCTGGACCAAACTGCACAGTGACTTTATTGAACAATGTAAATTTGATTCTCTTAACGGCTGAGGGGGAGAACGAATGTGTGTGGGGCGGGATTAACAGGCAAATGGTAACCCAGATAGACAAAAAAGTAACCAAGGGTCTTTTGCAGAGGTTGAAAAGACGTGTCTCCTATGAGTAAATTGGAGGGAAGTGGAAAGGTTTTCTGTCCCTTTGCAAACTACACCCAGGTGCTGCTCCTGCTGCCCAAGAGATTTGCCACAGCATTTGATAACCCCCCTGGAATGAGATGGTTAAGTCCAGGCAGTTTCCTCTCACCACCTGGTATCTTGACGGTTTTTGCAGACAACAGGTAGACCACCTAATCATTCTTCTGCCTCATCCTTGGGGTGCGAAGGGGCCATCCAAGCAGATTGCTCACAGTCTTACAAACAACTAGTATCTGGACCCTGGCCAGGGGCTCACCTTCCAGCAAGCAGTGCAGGAGGGGGTGCCTGCTGTGCAGCACAAGTCCTTGTATTTCTGACCAGAACTGAACAACCGCACCCCAGCTGGCTGTCGGACAGCTAACTAACTTCAGAAGCCATCGGCTTTGGTAACCCGACAGCAGAGAGGAGGAAGCCCTTTTCAGGATGAGGTCAGAGGGGGCAGAGCTGTAGTAGAGGGATTTTATGTCCAGGCATTGGGAAGCGTACGCAGGTGAAAAGACTTGAGAAAGTCCTTGAGAAAGACAGGGATGAACTGGACAGAGATGCAAAGGCAGCCTAGAAACCACATGGACAGGGACAACTGGATCCCAACTAGGTTAGGAACTGCGGGTTCAGGATGGGATACATACTGTTCCTATGCTGGCTACCCCTCCAGCACTGCGAGGCTGAACTCCACTGCAGTTCACAGCATCACAGTCCAGCTGCCGGCAACAACAGAATCCACACATCCGATAGAGAGCACCTTGCCCTGGTATGACGGTGCGTGGAAGAAGAGACCTAAACGAAAACGTAGCTCCTCGCACAAGTTCCCTGATGCTGGACGAAGAGTCCTGGCCAGCGCTACCGGCATTACTGCTTTTCTCCGTGGACCAACTGCAGTGAGCCTGGAGTGCTGTGTTCAGACTGAGAGTGTATGTTGGACAGGGAACTCTGGCTGCCTAATGAAGATATGAAGGTGAGGCTGGATGCTGGAGATGGAGAGAAATAAAACAGATGCTCAAGTAGGTTCCTGGGAAACGCCAACTCCAGCTGTGCCTGTTGGTGTGGAGAGGGGTGGGCTCCTAGCCTGGTGCATGAAGAACCCTGCCGGTGGGACTGGCTGGGTAAGAAAGGGCTTGATCAGCAGCCAGGAAGAAGCACGGAAACCACAGTGTACGCTGGCCCAGGTGCCCATAGGCTGGGGAAGCGCCAAGGATTCCAGGGACAGAGGCCCACATTTTTACTTCTTTACACCGTCTTGATGTTACAGAGCCCACCTGGGTGCTGTAGAAAGGCCGGGGTCCCAGTGATGGTAAGAAGAGCCGTCTACCCTTAGAGGGCTAGAAGTGTGGGGTTGCCGGCTCCAAGATGGGAAATCCCTGGAGATTGGGGGGGGGGGGGGGCTAGAGCAGGGTGGCCAAACTGTGGCTCGGGAGCCACATGCGGCTCTTTCACACAAACTGCGGCTCCCAGGAGGCTCCCCATCTATTTGCTCTCTGTCTGTCTGTCTGTCTCTCTTTCTTCATCCCTCCCCCTCGCTCCCCTATCTAGTTGCTTTCTTTCTCTCTCTCTCTCTCTCTCTCTCTCTGACACATAAATATCATTAGCAAACAAATATCATTGGACAAATAAATATCTGTTTTTCCCCCTTTTGTTTTTATTTTTGGCAGTCTCGTTTAATGTTAAAAAAAAAGGCAACTCTGCATATTTTTCAATAAAAACGTGTGTAATATCTGTCCATGTCTTGTGGCGCTCAAACATCTGACATTTATTCTGTGTGGCTCTTACATTAAACACGTTTGGCCACCCTTGGGCTAGAGCCTAAGGAAGCAGGGTTTGGGGAGGGGAGGGACTTCAATGGGGTATAATGCCCTCGAGTCTACTTTCCAAAGTGGCCATTTTCTCCAGGTGAACTGCCAGCCTGGAGGGTGGCAACCCCAGGTGTGGGTATCCCAGCAGTCGTGGGTGGCCAAAGAGCAGGGACAACAGGATGGCCGTGGGAGGCTCTGACCATTCCCACCGGGTCCTTCTGTGAGGTGGAGTGAGGCAGTGCACCAGTATCGGCCCCTCAGACAAAGCCCACGGGGACCCCTGGAACACTGGGCCCTGCCAACAATCCTCAGGGGAACCTCAGAGCCAGCCTCTTGCGAGAACGCAGCCAGCAGACGCTCCCAAAAAATGCCATGCGGTCCAGGCTTGGAGGGGGGGGGGAATGGTTCTGGAGGGGCTGCCATCATGAAGGGGGAGTGGTGCGAGCCCCTCTCCCTCCCCTCCTGCAAGGTTTAAAGGGCCCGATCAGCTGAAGCACCCTTTAAATCTTGCAGGAGGGGAGGGAGAGGGGTGTGAACCAACCCCCCCTTCTTCTCAAAAGCATTTAAAGGATCCCTTTAAATGCTTTTGAGAAGAAGCGAGGACCCTTTAAAGAAGAGGGCTGGCCCTTTAAAGAAGAGGGCTCTTGGAAGGGGGGGCGGGCCTTTGGTGTCCGTCCCTCGCTGGCTTCGCTTCCGGCCTGCCTCGCTCCCCGCCGGAAGTCCCTCCCTGCAGCAGGCCGGCCGGCCGGCCGGGGGAGCGGCCTGAGAGGCGGCCCAGAAACGGAGGCGGAGCGGAGGGGAAGAGGGCGGGAAGGCGCCCGAGGGGTGGTGGGGCTGCCCCTCCCGCCGCCGCCGGCCTCCTAAGGGGCACCTCTTCCCCCTCTGGTTGCCCCGGCGGCGACGGGGAGTTGAAGGGCGCCGTCCCGGGGCTGGGGGAGGGCGGGAAACCTTTCGGGGCTGATCTCCCAGCGGCCGCGAGGGGCGCATTTCGCGGGTCCCGGTGAACGGGCGCCTTCCCAGGCCTGGGGGAGCGGGAGGAACCCCTCGCGTCTGCTCTCCGAACGGCAAAAGCCGTTCGGAGAGCAGACGCGAGGGGCGCATTTTTCCTTTAGGGGTTCAGGGGCGCCGTCCCGGGGCTGGGGGAGGCCGGGAAAGGTTTTGCACCTTTTTGCCCAGCCCCGGCGAGGGGCGCGTCTCGCCGTTCCGCGGTTAAAGGGCGCCTTCCCGGGCCTGGGGGAGGAAACCTTTAAAATGTGGAGGGGAGAGAAGGTGGCAAGATGTGGCCCAGTCTCCTGAGGTCTCAGAAGCTAAGCCGGGTCTGGACTTGGATGGGAGACCAACCCGGGAGGATGTTAAAGAGGAAGGCGAGGGCAAACTGCCTCTGCTTCTCACCTCCTTTGAAAGCCGCTTGTTGGGATTGCCACTCGTGTGCTGCAACTGGACGGCACTTGCATACGCACAGTAGAATGTGGGCTGTATCCACACCTTGGTGGCTCTGGCTCTGTTGTTTTGCAACTGCCCTGATTTGCACCTGGATCTTCTTGTATGGATAAGCCCCAATTGCCAATGACTCCTAAAGTGCAGTATCCATCGATGTCTGGACTCAGCCATGGGAAACACTGTGCTGGATCCTGTGTCAGAATGAAACTCTCCTGCCACCCTCCTCCCACTTAGCTCCATGAAATGTTGCTTCTGGGGGAAAGGGTATCATGAGGAATGAAGTGAACGGGGAGGTCTGCAGTAGGAAGGAGGAATCAGTGGAAACTGGCTCAGGTCTAGCAGGTTGAAATTGAACCCGGCGAAGACGGAGGTCCTGTGCCTGGGTCGTTATGGTCCGGAGTGGGGGGTCCCGCTCCCGAGCTTCGACGGGGCGCCGTTGGTGCCTGCGCCGAGGGCGAGGAGTCTGGGAGTGCTCCTGGAGCCTTCATTGTCAATGGAGGCCCAGGTAGCAGCCACTGCCAAGTCAGCCTTCTACCATCTACGGCTGGCGAGGCAGTTGGTTCCTTACCTTGACCGGGATGACCTTGCCACAGTTATCCATGCGACGGTCACCTCGAGGTTGGACTACTGCAACGCTCTCTACATGGGGCTGCCTTTGGTGCAAATCTGGAAGCTGCAGCTGGTGCAGAATGCCGCGGCCAGGCTGCTGATGGGACTCGCAAAGCGGGATCACATCGGGCCTGTGCTGGCAGCGCTGCACTGGCTGCCTATAGCATACCGAGTTCGCTTCAAAGTGCTGGTTCTTACCTATAAAGCCCTATATGGCCAGGGTCCAACATACCTTAGGGACCGCCTTTCTCCGTATCAACCCCAGAGAGCACTACGGTCAGGACTGGAACACAGATTATGTGTGCCCAGCCCCAGAGACGCCAGGCTGGCCAGAACTAGGACCAGGGCTTTCTCGGTGGCGGCTCCTGTCTGGTGGAATGAGCTCCCGGAGGCGATCAGGGCCCTGCGGGACCTGATGCAGTTCCGCAGGGCCTGCAAGACGGAGCTCTTCCGCCAGGCTTATCAATAGGAGCCGCTGCCGATGATATTGGGGATACCATCCGGCAATGTAACCATCATGCTGTACCCTGGTCCAACACGACCTCGGCCATGGCCGAGGGGGTGGAGCCCAAACCTGCCACATGGTTGCCATCCGACGCTGTATATGGAAGCTTTTATGACTATTTATATGTTTTAATGATATTTATTATAATGTTTTAATTGATTTTATAGGTTATTGTAACAATTAGGCCACAGGCCCATGTAAGCCGCCCTGAGCCCGCTTGCGGGGAGGGCGGGATATAAATGTGAAAAATAAATAAAATAAATAAATAAATAAATAAACTACCAACTGAGTTTGGAATCAGCCCACGACCTATTATTGCCCCAGAGTATTTAAAGTCTTGGGTGACTTTGCTCTGAATTTTGGTAAATTATGGCATCACAGATGCCTTTGTTTGGTAAATGCGTGGCTGAGCCAGAATACCAAACAGTTGCTGTGTACTCAATTTCTGAGCAAGACTCCTGTAAATGAATGTCCAGGAAAAAAATTTAAGTGTTCCCCTACAGGCTTTTTAGTGCTGCCCTCCTTACTTTCAAATTTGTGACCATTTGTTTGTCTTATGCACATGGTATGTATATTTGCAGACACTGCAAGAGACCAGTGAGATACCACTATAACCTCTGGCCAATTCCCACCTCTTCCTGGGTTTAGCCCAGCCCAGGAAAATGGCTGGGGAGGGGGGTTCCCCTAAATTTCTGGAGAGCCCCTTCCTAAATCCCAGATGTCTCTGCCTCCATAGATAGGGACAATGGCATGTGATGTCACTGGGCCTCGGTTCTTTTAAGGACCTGAGCAAGGCTGTTGATGATGGGACATTTTGGAAGACATTCATTCATAGGGTCTCCATCAGACAGAAGCAACTTGATGGCACTTAACTCACATGCAAGTACATGGAAAGAAGCCCTATTTTCATGGGAGTGAGCCCTATTGACTCTCCCCAGGTAGGATTCTGAGTAGATGTGCTGAAGATGGCACAGTCAGCACATCTTAGGTTGCATTTTGTCTGCCCCACAACAAAGTGCCTGCAGAGAGTCTGAATGTATGTCTTTGGGCAGAACATCCTCCTGTGTACCTTTTTTGAGACTGGAATCGCTGTGCTATGCTGCCACCTAAACGTGTATCAGAAGAAGTGAAATCATGGCACAAGAAAGTTTTGGCAAACTTTCTTAAGCAAGCATTTTCATACAATTCATGTGTCATAAAGGGGGGTTGTATGTATGTGTAAATGTGAATACAGAAAACCATGCAGAACCTATGGAAATTAAGAAATTAAGATGCTTGATAAATCATTTTCTGAATGACAGAGGCCCTTCCTGCAGTTCATTCACAGATATCCTCTCACTCTCTAACAGGTCTACTCTCTAACTCTAGAACCAAAGAATAAACCACCTGCCCCTTCCTGGGGAGATGCCTTAGCTGTTACCTCATTATTTCCGATGTTCCTTTGAAGTAGTTCCTACTTCTTCCTGGGGTTGCCAACCTCTAGGTGGCAACTGCAGATGCCCTCCTGCGGGGTTCCCCCGCCTCTCCTGGGGCCCGGAAGGGTCCCTTTAACTCTGTGAGAAACCGCGCCCCTTGTGGCTTTGCCGCTTTGTAGATCACATACGAGGTGTCCCTCCCGTTCCCCCCCCCCCAGCAGAGGCGCTGAAAGAGTCCCTTTAAGTTCTTCTGCCCAGTGCCCACCCGGCCCCTGATTTCCCCCACTGAGTGGATCAGCTGGCCTTTGGAGTCTCTGGGGGAGGGAGGGGGTTGGGGGCGGCTTTTGGGGCTTGGGGGCGGGGTTCAGGCGCTCAAGGGATGTGGACCCCTCCCTTGCCCACTGACTTCCCTGTCAGAATAAACTGAAAACGGCTCCTGCTTAGCTCCACCATGGTTGGCTGGCTAACGAGGCGGGCCAGCCACCATCAAACCATTCTCTTCAACCCCCTGCTGTGCGGCTGGCTTCCCCCGAGGGTTGCCAGTCTCCAGGTGGGGCCTGGAGATCTCCTGCTGTTCTTCCTCTGAGATAGAAAGGGTCTCTCTTCTTCTGTCTGCTGCTAAGACTGTCATTACCACACATTGGGAAAAGGCAATGATACCCACTCTCTCACACTGGCATAAAAAGTTGTGAGATTTTTACCTTGCGACTCAATTTATGGACAGTCTCTCACATTTTGACAAGCACTCTTCACCCTCTAACTCTGCCTCTATCTGGTTCCCCATTTTGGAATATTTGGTTTCCCAACAAGAAATCCCTGAGCAGATAGAAGAACTATGTATGTGGTAAAACTTGAAATTCAATTACTGTGTTCTGTAATCCAACATCCTTATATTGCTGTGATTTTTAACTGCCTCTTGTTCTTTTATCTACTACTGTCTTTGTTTTTAATCTCAGCCGTATGAGCTGTATAACTTCTTTGATTGAGCATGTACCATTCACAAAAATCATAATAAAACATTAACTGGAGGGGAAAGAAACATTCGCTGGACCAAACTGCACAGTGACTTTATTGAACAATGTAAATTTGATTCTCTTAACGGCTGAGGGGGAGAACGAATGTGTGTGGGGCGGGATTAACAGGCAAATGGTAACCCAGATAGACAAAAAAGTAACCAAGGGTCTTTTGCAGAGGTTGAAAAGACGTGTCTCCTATGAGTAAATTGGAGGGAAGTGGAAAGGTTTTCTGTCCCTTTGCAAACTACACCCAGGTGCTGCTCCTGCTGCCCAAGAGATTTGCCACAGCATTTGATAACCCCCCTGGAATGAGATGGTTAAGTCCAGGCAGTTTCCTCTCACCACCTGGTATCTTGACGGTTTTTGCAGACAACAGGTAGACCACCTAATCATTCTTCTGCCTCATCCTTGGGGTGCGAAGGGGCCAACCAAGCAGATTGCTCACAGTCTTACAAACAACTAGTATCTGGACCCTGGCCAGGGGCTCACCTTCCAGCAAGCAGTGCAGGAGGGGGTGCCTGCTGTGCAGCACAAGTCCTTGTATTTCTGACCAGAACTGAACAACCGCACCCCAGCTGGCTGTCGGACAGCTAACTAACTTCAGAAGCCATCGGCTTTGGTAACCCGACAGCAGAGAGGAGGAAGCCCTTTTCAGGATGAGGTCAGAGGGGGCAGAGCTGTAGTAGAGGGATTTTATGTCCAGGCATTGGGAAGCGTACGCAGGTGAAAAGACTTGAGAAAGTCCTTGAGAAAGACAGGGATGAACTGGACAGAGATGCAAAGGCAGCCTAGAAACCACATGGACAGGGACAACTGGATCCCAACTAGGTTAGGAACTGCGGGTTCAGGATGGGATACATACTGTTCCTATGCTGGCTACCCCTCCAGCACTGCGAGGCTGAACTCCACTGCAGTTCACAGCATCACAGTCCAGCTGCCGGCAACAACAGAATCCACACATCCGATAGAGAGCACCTTGCCCTGGTATGACGGTGCGTGGAAGAAGAGACCTAAACGAAAACGTAGCTCCTCGCACAAGTTCCCTGATGCTGGACGAAGAGTCCTGGCCAGCGCTACCGGCATTACTGCTTTTCTCCGTGGACCAACTGCAGTGAGCCTGGAGTGCTGTGTTCAGACTGAGAGTGTATGTTGGACAGGGAACTCTGGCTGCCTAATGAAGATATGAAGGTGAGGCTGGATGCTGGAGATGGAGAGAAATAAAACAGATGCTCAAGTAGGTTCCTGGGAAACGCCAACTCCAGCTGTGCCTGTTGGTGTGGAGAGGGGTGGGCTCCTAGCCTGGTGCATGAAGAACCCTGCCGGTGGGACTGGCTGGGTAAGAAAGGGCTTGATCAGCAGCCAGGAAGAAGCACGGAAACCACAGTGTACGCTGGCCCAGGTGCCCATAGGCTGGGGAAGCGCCAAGGATTCCAGGGACAGAGGCCCACATTTTTACTTCTTTACACCGTCTTGATGTTACAGAGCCCACCTGGGTGCTGTAGAAAGGCCGGGGTCCCAGTGATGGTAAGAAGAGCCGTCTACCCTTAGAGGGCTAGAAGTGTGGGGTTGCCGGCTCCAAGATGGGAAATCCCTGGAGATTGGGGGGGGGGGGGGGGCTAGAGCAGGGTGGCCAAACTGTGGCTCGGGAGCCACATGCGGCTCTTTCACACAAACTGCGGCTCCCAGGAGGCTCCCCATCTATTTGCTCTCTGTCTGTCTGTCTGTCTCTCTTTCTTCATCCCTCCCCCTCGCTCCCCTATCTAGTTGCTTTCTTTCTCTCTCTCTCTCTCTCTCTCTCTCTGACACATAAATATCATTAGCAAACAAATATCATTGGACAAATAAATATCTGTTTTTCCCCCTTTTGTTTTTATTTTTGGCAGTCTCGTTTAATGTTAAAAAAAAAGGCAACTCTGCATATTTTTCAATAAAAACGTGTGTAATATCTGTCCATGTCTTGTGGCGCTCAAACATCTGACATTTATTCTGTGTGGCTCTTACATTAAACACGTTTGGCCACCCTTGGGCTAGAGCCTAAGGAAGCAGGGTTTGGGGAGGGGAGGGACTTCAATGGGGTATAATGCCCTCGAGTCTACTTTCCAAAGTGGCCATTTTCTCCAGGTCAACTGCCAGCCTGGAGGGTGGCAACCCCAGGTGTGGGTATCCCAGCAGTCGTGGGTGGCCAAAGAGCAGGGACAACAGGATGGCCGTGGGAGGCTCTGACCATTCCCACCGGGTCCTTCTGTGAGGTGGAGTGAGGCAGTGCACCAGTATCGGCCCCTCAGACAAAGCCCGCGGGGACCCCTGGAACACTGGGCCCTGCCAACAATCCTCAGGGGAACCTCAGAGCCAGCCTCTTGCGAGAACGCAGCCAGCAGACGCTCCCAAAAAATGCCATGCGGTCCAGGCTTGGAGGGGGGGGGGAATGGTTCTGGAGGGGCTGCCATCATGAAGGGGGAGTGGTGCGAGCCCCTCTCCCTCCCCTCCTGCAAGGTTTAAAGGGCCCGATCAGCTGAAGCACCCTTTAAATCTTGCAGGAGGGGAGGGAGAGGGGTGTGAACCAACCCCCCCTTCTTCTCAAAAGCATTTAAAGGATCCCTTTAAATGCTTTTGAGAAGAAGCGAGGACCCTTTAAAGAAGAGGGCTGGCCCTTTAAAGAAGAGGGCTCTTGGAAGGGGGGGCGGGCCTTTGGTGTCCGTCCCTCGCTGGCTTCGCTTCCGGCCTGCCTCGCTCCCCGCCGGAAGTCCCTCCCTGCAGCAGGCCGGCCGGCCGGCCGGGGGAGCGGCCTGAGAGGCGGCCCAGAAACGGAGGCGGAGCGGAGGGGAAGAGGGCGGGAAGGCGCCCGAGGGGTGGTGGGGCTGCCCCTCCCGCCGCCGCCGGCCTCCTAAGGGGCACCTCTTCCCCCTCTGGTTGCCCCGGCGGCGACGGGGAGTTGAAGGGCACCGTCCCGGGGCTGGGGGAGGGCGGGAAACCTTTCGGGGCTGATCTCCCAGCGGCCGCGAGGGGCGCATTTCGCGGGTCCCGGTGAACGGGCGCCTTCCCAGGCCTGGGGGAGCGGGAGGAACCCCTCGCGTCTGCTCTCCGAACGGCAAAAGCCGTTCGGAGAGCAGACGCGAGGGGCGCATTTTTCCTTTAGGGGTTCAGGGGCGCCGTCCCGGGGCTGGGGGAGGCCGGGAAAGGTTTTGCACCTTTTTGCCCAGCCCCGGCGAGGGGCGCGTCTCGCCGTTCCGCGGTTAAAGGGCGCCTTCCCGGGCCTGGGGGAGGAAACCTTTAAAATGTGGAGGGGAGAGAAGGTGGCAAGATGTGGCCCAGTCTCCTGAGGTCTCAGAAGCTAAGCCGGGTCTGGACTTGGATGGGAGACCAACCCGGGAGGATGTTAAAGAGGAAGGCGAGGGCAAACTGCCTCTGCTTCTCACCTCCTTTGAAAGCCGCTTGTTGGGATTGCCACTCGTGTGCTGCAACTGGACGGCACTTGCATACGCACAGTAGAATGTGGGCTGTATCCACACCTTGGTGGCTCTGGCTCTGTTGTTTTGCAACTGCCCTGATTTGCACCTGGATCTTCTTGTATGGATAAGCCCCAATTGCCAATGACTCCTAAAGTGCAGTATCCATCGATGTCTGGACTCAGCCATGGGAAACACTGTGCTGGATCCTGTGTCAGAATGAAACTCTCCTGCCACCCTCCTCCCACTTAGCTCCATGAAATGTTGCTTCTGGGGGAAAGGGTATCATGAGGAATGAAGTGAACGGGGAGGTCTGCAGTAGGAAGGAGGAATCAGTGGAAACTGGCTCAGGTCTAGCAGGTTGAAATTGAACCCGGCGAAGACGGAGGTCCTGTGCCTGGGTCGTTATGGTCCGGAGTGGGGGGTCCCGCTCCCGAGCTTCGACGGGGCGCCGTTGGTGCCTGCGCCGAGGGCGAGGAGTCTGGGAGTGCTCCTGGAGCCTTCATTGTCAATGGAGGCCCAGGTAGCAGCCACTGCCAAGTCAGCCTTCTACCATCTACGGCTGGCGAGGCAGTTGGTTCCTTACCTTGACCGGGATGACCTTGCCACAGTTATCCATGCGACGGTCACCTCGAGGTTGGACTACTGCAACGCTCTCTACATGGGGCTGCCTTTGGTGCAAATCTGGAAGCTGCAGCTGGTGCAGAATGCCGCGGCCAGGCTGCTGATGGGACTCGCAAAGCGGGATCACATCGGGCCTGTGCTGGCAGCGCTGCACTGGCTGCCTATAGCATACCGAGTTCGCTTCAAAGTGCTGGTTCTTACCTATAAAGCCCTATATGGCCAGGGTCCAACATACCTTAGGGACCGCCTTTCTCCGTATCAACCCCAGAGAGCACTACGGTCAGGACTGGAACACAGATTATGTGTGCCCAGCCCCAGAGACGCCAGGCTGGCCAGAACTAGGACCAGGGCTTTCTCGGTGGCGGCTCCTGTCTGGTGGAATGAGCTCCCGGAGGCGATCAGGGCCCTGCGGGACCTGATGCAGTTCCGCAGGGCCTGCAAGACGGAGCTCTTCCGCCAGGCTTATCAATAGGAGCCGCTGCCGATGATATTGGGGATACCATCCGGCAATGTAACCATCATGCTGTACCCTGGTCCAACACGACCTCGGCCATGGCCGAGGGGGTGGAGCCCAAACCTGCCACATGGTTGCCATCCGACGCTGTATATGGAAGCTTTTATGACTATTTATATGTTTTAATGATATTTATTATAATGTTTTAATTGATTTTATAGGTTATTGTAACAATTAGGCCACAGGCCCATGTAAGCCGCCCTGAGCCCGCTTGCGGGGAGGGCGGGATATAAATGTGAAAAATAAATAAAATAAATAAATAAATAAATAAACTACCAACTGAGTTTGGAATCAGCCCACGACCTATTATT
The DNA here is from genome assembly GCA_029233225.1 of Lepidodactylus listeri. Taxonomy (NCBI): domain Eukaryota; kingdom Metazoa; phylum Chordata; class Lepidosauria; order Squamata; family Gekkonidae; genus Lepidodactylus; species Lepidodactylus listeri. The sequence continues at coordinate 37,768,952 of JARCFY010000020.1, forward strand.
GCCCCAGAGTATTTAAAGTCTTGGGTGACTTTGCTCTGAATTTTGGTAAATTATGGCATCACAGATGCCTTTGTTTGGTAAATGCGTGGCTGAGCCAGAATACCAAACAGTTGCTGTGTACTCAATTTCTGAGCAAGACTCCTGTAAATGAATGTCCAGGAAAAAAATTTAAGTGTTCCCCTACAGGCTTTTTAGTGCTGCCCTCCTTACTTTCAAATTTGTGACCATTTGTTTGTCTTATGCACATGGTATGTATATTTGCAGACACTGCAAGAGACCAGTGAGATACCACTATAACCTCTGGCCAATTCCCACCTCTTCCTGGGTTTAGCCCAGCCCAGGAAAATGGCTGGGGAGGGGGGTTCCCCTAAATTTCTGGAGAGCCCCTTCCTAAATCCCAGATGTCTCTGCCTCCATAGATAGGGACAATGGCATGTGATGTCACTGGGCCTCGGTTCTTTTAAGGACCTGAGCAAGGCTGTTGATGATGGGACATTTTGGAAGACATTCATTCATAGGGTCTCCATCAGACAGAAGCAACTTGATGGCACTTAACTCACATGCAAGTACATGGAAAGAAGCCCTATTTTCATGGGAGTGAGCCCTATTGACTCTCCCCAGGTAGGATTCTGAGTAGATGTGCTGAAGATGGCACAGTCAGCACATCTTAGGTTGCATTTTGTCTGCCCCACAACAAAGTGCCTGCAGAGAGTCTGAATGTATGTCTTTGGGCAGAACATCCTCCTGTGTACCTTTTTTGAGACTGGAATCGCTGTGCTATGCTGCCACCTAAACGTGTATCAGAAGAAGTGAAATCATGGCACAAGAAAGTTTTGGCAAACTTTCTTAAGCAAGCATTTTCATACAATTCATGTGTCATAAAGGGGGGTTGTATGTATGTGTAAATGTGAATACAGAAAACCATGCAGAACCTATGGAAATTAAGAAATTAAGATGCTTGATAAATCATTTTCTGAATGACAGAGGCCCTTCCTGCAGTTCATTCACAGATATCCTCTCACTCTCTAACAGGTCTACTCTCTAACTCTAGAACCAAAGAATAAACCACCTGCCCCTTCCTGGGGAGATGCCTTAGCTGTTACCTCATTATTTCCGATGTTCCTTTGAAGTAATTCCTACTTCTTCCTGGGGTTGCCAACCTCTAGGTGGCAACTGCAGATGCCCTCCTGCGGGGTTCCCCCGCCTCTCCTGGGGCCCGGAAGGGTCCCTTTAACTCTGTGAGAAACCGCGCCCCTTGTGGCTTTGCCGCTTTGTAGATCACATACGAGGTGTCCCTCCCGTTCCCCCCCCCCCAGCAGAGGCGCTGAAAGAGTCCCTTTAAGTTCTTCTGCCCAGTGCCCACCCGGCCCCTGATTTCCCCCACTGAGTGGATCAGCTGGCCTTTGGAGTCTCTGGGGGAGGGAGGGGGTTGGGGGCGGCTTTTGGGGCTTGGGGGCGGGGTTCAGGCGCTCAAGGGATGTGGACCCCTCCCTTGCCCACTGACTTCCCTGTCAGAATAAACTGAAAACGGCTCCTGCTTAGCTCCACCATGGTTGGCTGGCTAACGAGGCGGGCCAGCCACCATCAAACCATTCTCTTCAACCCCCTGCTGTGCGGCTGGCTTCCCCCGAGGGTTGCCAGTCTCCAGGTGGGGCCTGGAGATCTCCTGCTGTTCTTCCTCTGAGATAGAAAGGGTCTCTCTTCTTCTGTCTGCTGCTAAGACTGTCATTACCACACATTGGGAAAAGGCAATGATACCCACTCTCTCACACTGGCATAAAAAGTTGTGAGATTTTTACCTTGCGACTCAATTTATGGACAGTCTCTCACATTTTGACAAGCACTCTTCACCCTCTAACTCTGCCTCTATCTGGTTCCCCATTTTGGAATATTTGGTTTCCCAACAAGAAATCCCTGAGCAGATAGAAGAACTATGTATGTGGTAAAACTTGAAATTCAATTACTGTGTTCTGTAATCCAACATCCTTATATTGCTGTGATTTTTAACTGCCTCTTGTTCTTTTATCTACTACTGTCTTTGTTTTTAATCTCAGCCGTATGAGCTGTATAACTTCTTTGATTGAGCATGTACCATTCACAAAAATCATAATAAAACATTAACTGGAGGGGAAAGAAACATTCGCTGGACCAAACTGCACAGTGACTTTATTGAACAATGTAAATTTGATTCTCTTAACGGCTGAGGGGGAGAACGAATGTGTGTGGGGCGGGATTAACAGGCAAATGGTAACCCAGATAGACAAAAAAGTAACCAAGGGTCTTTTGCAGAGGTTGAAAAGACGTGTCTCCTATGAGTAAATTGGAGGGAAGTGGAAAGGTTTTCTGTCCCTTTGCAAACTACACCCAGGTGCTGCTCCTGCTGCCCAAGAGATTTGCCACAGCATTTGATAACCCCCCTGGAATGAGATGGTTAAGTCCAGGCAGTTTCCTCTCACCACCTGGTATCTTGACGGTTTTTGCAGACAACAGGTAGACCACCTAATCATTCTTCTGCCTCATCCTTGGGGTGCGAAGGGGCCATCCAAGCAGATTGCTCACAGTCTTACAAACAACTAGTATCTGGACCCTGGCCAGGGGCTCACCTTCCAGCAAGCAGTGCAGGAGGGGGTGCCTGCTGTGCAGCACAAGTCCTTGTATTTCTGACCAGAACTGAACAACCGCACCCCAGCTGGCTGTCGGACAGCTAACTAACTTCAGAAGCCATCGGCTTTGGTAACCCGACAGCAGAGAGGAGGAAGCCCTTTTCAGGATGAGGTCAGAGGGGGCAGAGCTGTAGTAGAGGGATTTTATGTCCAGGCATTGGGAAGCGTACGCAGGTGAAAAGACTTGAGAAAGTCCTTGAGAAAGACAGGGATGAACTGGACAGAGATGCAAAGGCAGCCTAGAAACCACATGGACAGGGACAACTGGATCCCAACTAGGTTAGGAACTGCGGGTTCAGGATGGGATACATACTGTTCCTATGCTGGCTACCCCTCCAGCACTGCGAGGCTGAACTCCACTGCAGTTCACAGCATCACAGTCCAGCTGCCGGCAACAACAGAATCCACACATCCGATAGAGAGCACCTTGCCCTGGTATGACGGTGCGTGGAAGAAGAGACCTAAACGAAAACGTAGCTCCTCGCACAAGTTCCCTGATGCTGGACGAAGAGTCCTGGCCAGCGCTACCGGCATTACTGCTTTTCTCCGTGGACCAACTGCAGTGAGCCTGGAGTGCTGTGTTCAGACTGAGAGTGTATGTTGGACAGGGAACTCTGGCTGCCTAATGAAGATATGAAGGTGAGGCTGGATGCTGGAGATGGAGAGAAATAAAACAGATGCTCAAGTAGGTTCCTGGGAAACGCCAACTCCAGCTGTGCCTGTTGGTGTGGAGAGGGGTGGGCTCCTAGCCTGGTGCATGAAGAACCCTGCCGGTGGGACTGGCTGGGTAAGAAAGGGCTTGATCAGCAGCCAGGAAGAAGCACGGAAACCACAGTGTACGCTGGCCCAGGTGCCCATAGGCTGGGGAAGCGCCAAGGATTCCAGGGACAGAGGCCCACATTTTTACTTCTTTACACCGTCTTGATGTTACAGAGCCCACCTGGGTGCTGTAGAAAGGCCGGGGTCCCAGTGATGGTAAGAAGAGCCGTCTACCCTTAGAGGGCTAGAAGTGTGGGGTTGCCGGCTCCAAGATGGGAAATCCCTGGAGATTGGGGGGGGGGGGGGCTAGAGCAGGGTGGCCAAACTGTGGCTCGGGAGCCACATGCGGCTCTTTCACACAAACTGCGGCTCCCAGGAGGCTCCCCATCTATTTGCTCTCTGTCTGTCTGTCTGTCTCTCTTTCTTCATCCCTCCCCCTCGCTCCCCTATCTAGTTGCTTTCTTTCTCTCTCTCTCTCTCTCTCTCTCTCTGACACATAAATATCATTAGCAAACAAATATCATTGGACAAATAAATATCTGTTTTTCCCCCTTTTGTTTTTATTTTTGGCAGTCTCGTTTAATGTTAAAAAAAAAGGCAACTCTGCATATTTTTCAATAAAAACGTGTGTAATATCTGTCCATGTCTTGTGGCGCTCAAACATCTGACATTTATTCTGTGTGGCTCTTACATTAAACACGTTTGGCCACCCTTGGGCTAGAGCCTAAGGAAGCAGGGTTTGGGGAGGGGAGGGACTTCAATGGGGTATAATGCCCTCGAGTCTACTTTCCAAAGTGGCCATTTTCTCCAGGTGAACTGCCAGCCTGGAGGGTGGCAACCCCAGGTGTGGGTATCCCAGCAGTCGTGGGTGGCCAAAGAGCAGGGACAACAGGATGGCCGTGGGAGGCTCTGACCATTCCCACCGGGTCCTTCTGTGAGGTGGAGTGAGGCAGTGCACCAGTATCGGCCCCTCAGACAAAGCCCGCGGGGACCCCTGGAACACTGGGCCCTGCCAACAATCCTCAGGGGAACCTCAGAGCCAGCCTCTTGCGAGAACGCAGCCAGCAGACGCTCCCAAAAAATGCCATGCGGTCCAGGCTTGGAGGGGGGGGGGAATGGTTCTGGAGGGGCTGCCATCATGAAGGGGGAGTGGTGCGAGCCCCTCTCCCTCCCCTCCTGCAAGGTTTAAAGGGCCCGATCAGCTGAAGCACCCTTTAAATCTTGCAGGAGGGGAGGGAGAGGGGTGTGAACCAACCCCCCCTTCTTCTCAAAAGCATTTAAAGGATCCCTTTAAATGCTTTTGAGAAGAAGCGAGGACCCTTTAAAGAAGAGGGCTGGCCCTTTAAAGAAGAGGGCTCTTGGAAGGGGGGGCGGGCCTTTGGTGTCCGTCCCTCGCTGGCTTCGCTTCCGGCCTGCCTCGCTCCCCGCCGGAAGTCCCTCCCTGCAGCAGGCCGGCCGGCCGGCCGGGGGAGCGGCCTGAGAGGCGGCCCAGAAACGGAGGCGGAGCGGAGGGGAAGAGGGCGGGAAGGCGCCCGAGGGGTGGTGGGGCTGCCCCTCCCGCCGCCGCCGGCCTCCTAAGGGGCACCTCTTCCCCCTCTGGTTGCCCCGGCGGCGACGGGGAGTTGAAGGGCGCCGTCCCGGGGCTGGGGGAGGGCGGGAAACCTTTCGGGGCTGATCTCCCAGCGGCCGCGAGGGGCGCATTTCGCGGGTCCCGGTGAACGGGCGCCTTCCCAGGCCTGGGGGAGCGGGAGGAACCCCTCGCGTCTGCTCTCCGAACGGCAAAAGCCGTTCGGAGAGCAGACGCGAGGGGCGCATTTTTCCTTTAGGGGTTCAGGGGCGCCGTCCCGGGGCTGGGGGAGGCCGGGAAAGGTTTTGCACCTTTTTGCCCAGCCCCGGCGAGGGGCGCGTCTCGCCGTTCCGCGGTTAAAGGGCGCCTTCCCGGGCCTGGGGGAGGAAACCTTTAAAATGTGGAGGGGAGAGAAGGTGGCAAGATGTGGCCCAGTCTCCTGAGGTCTCAGAAGCTAAGCCGGGTCTGGACTTGGATGGGAGACCAACCCGGGAGGATGTTAAAGAGGAAGGCGAGGGCAAACTGCCTCTGCTTCTCACCTCCTTTGAAAGCCGCTTGTTGGGATTGCCACTCGTGTGCTGCAACTGGACGGCACTTGCATACGCACAGTAGAATGTGGGCTGTATCCACACCTTGGTGGCTCTGGCTCTGTTGTTTTGCAACTGCCCTGATTTGCACCTGGATCTTCTTGTATGGATAAGCCCCAATTGCCAATGACTCCTAAAGTGCAGTATCCATCGATGTCTGGACTCAGCCATGGGAAACACTGTGCTGGATCCTGTGTCAGAATGAAACTCTCCTGCCACCCTCCTCCCACTTAGCTCCATGAAATGTTGCTTCTGGGGGAAAGGGTATCATGAGGAATGAAGTGAACGGGGAGGTCTGCAGTAGGAAGGAGGAATCAGTGGAAACTGGCTCAGGTCTAGCAGGTTGAAATTGAACCCGGCGAAGACGGAGGTCCTGTGCCTGGGTCGTTATGGTCCGGAGTGGGGGGTCCCGCTCCCGAGCTTCGACGGGGCGCCGTTGGTGCCTGCGCCGAGGGCGAGGAGTCTGGGAGTGCTCCTGGAGCCTTCATTGTCAATGGAGGCCCAGGTAGCAGCCACTGCCAAGTCAGCCTTCTACCATCTACGGCTGGCGAGGCAGTTGGTTCCTTACCTTGACCGGGATGACCTTGCCACAGTTATCCATGCGACGGTCACCTCGAGGTTGGACTACTGCAACGCTCTCTACATGGGGCTGCCTTTGGTGCAAATCTGGAAGCTGCAGCTGGTGCAGAATGCCGCGGCCAGGCTGCTGATGGGACTCGCAAAGCGGGATCACATCGGGCCTGTGCTGGCAGCGCTGCACTGGCTGCCTATAGCATACCGAGTTCGCTTCAAAGTGCTGGTTCTTACCTATAAAGCCCTATATGGCCAGGGTCCAACATACCTTAGGGACCGCCTTTCTCCGTATCAACCCCAGAGAGCACTACGGTCAGGACTGGAACACAGATTATGTGTGCCCAGCCCCAGAGACGCCAGGCTGGCCAGAACTAGGACCAGGGCTTTCTCGGTGGCGGCTCCTGTCTGGTGGAATGAGCTCCCGGAGGCGATCAGGGCCCTGCGGGACCTGATGCAGTTCCGCAGGGCCTGCAAGACGGAGCTCTTCCGCCAGGCTTATCAATAGGAGCCGCTGCCGATGATATTGGGGATACCATCCGGCAATGTAACCATCATGCTGTACCCTGGTCCAACACGACCTCGGCCATGGCCGAGGGGGTGGAGCCCAAACCTGCCACATGGTTGCCATCCGACGCTGTATATGGAAGCTTTTATGACTATTTATATGTTTTAATGATATTTATTATAATGTTTTAATTGATTTTATAGGTTATTGTAACAATTAGGCCACAGGCCCATGTAAGCCGCCCTGAGCCCGCTTGCGGGGAGGGCGGGATATAAATGTGAAAAATAAATAAAATAAATAAATAAATAAATAAACTACCAACTGAGTTTGGAATCAGCCCACGACCTATTATTGCCCCAGAGTATTTAAAGTCTTGGGTGACTTTGCTCTGAATTTTGGTAAATTATGGCATCACAGATGCCTTTGTTTGGTAAATGCGTGGCTGAGCCAGAATACCAAACAGTTGCTGTGTACTCAATTTCTGAGCAAGACTCCTGTAAATGAATGTCCAGGAAAAAAATTTAAGTGTTCCCCTACAGGCTTTTTAGTGCTGCCCTCCTTACTTTCAAATTTGTGACCATTTGTTTGTCTTATGCACATGGTATGTATATTTGCAGACACTGCAAGAGACCAGTGAGATACCACTATAACCTCTGGCCAATTCCCACCTCTTCCTGGGTTTAGCCCAGCCCAGGAAAATGGCTGGGGAGGGGGGTTCCCCTAAATTTCTGGAGAGCCCCTTCCTAAATCCCAGATGTCTCTGCCTCCATAGATAGGGACAATGGCATGTGATGTCACTGGGCCTCGGTTCTTTTAAGGACCTGAGCAAGGCTGTTGATGATGGGACATTTTGGAAGACATTCATTCATAGGGTCTCCATCAGACAGAAGCAACTTGATGGCACTTAACTCACATGCAAGTACATGGAAAGAAGCCCTATTTTCATGGGAGTGAGCCCTATTGACTCTCCCCAGGTAGGATTCTGAGTAGATGTGCTGAAGATGGCACAGTCAGCACATCTTAGGTTGCATTTTGTCTGCCCCACAACAAAGTGCCTGCAGAGAGTCTGAATGTATGTCTTTGGGCAGAACATCCTCCTGTGTACCTTTTTTGAGACTGGAATCGCTGTGCTATGCTGCCACCTAAACGTGTATCAGAAGAAGTGAAATCATGGCACAAGAAAGTTTTGGCAAACTTTCTTAAGCAAGCATTTTCATACAATTCATGTGTCATAAAGGGGGGTTGTATGTATGTGTAAATGTGAATACAGAAAACCATGCAGAACCTATGGAAATTAAGAAATTAAGATGCTTGATAAATCATTTTCTGAATGACAGAGGCCCTTCCTGCAGTTCATTCACAGATATCCTCTCACTCTCTAACAGGTCTACTCTCTAACTCTAGAACCAAAGAATAAACCACCTGCCCCTTCCTGGGGAGATGCCTTAGCTGTTACCTCATTATTTCCGATGTTCCTTTGAAGTAGTTCCTACTTCTTCCTGGGGTTGCCAACCTCTAGGTGGCAACTGCAGATGCCCTCCTGCGGGGTTCCCCCGCCTCTCCTGGGGCCCGGAAGGGTCCCTTTAACTCTGTGAGAAACCGCGCCCCTTGTGGCTTTGCCGCTTTGTAGATCACATACGAGGTGTCCCTCCCGTTCCCCCCCCCCCAGCAGAGGCGCTGAAAGAGTCCCTTTAAGTTCTTCTGCCCAGTGCCCACCCGGCCCCTGATTTCCCCCACTGAGTGGATCAGCTGGCCTTTGGAGTCTCTGGGGGAGGGAGGGGGTTGGGGGCGGCTTTTGGGGCTTGGGGGCGGGGTTCAGGCGCTCAAGGGATGTGGACCCCTCCCTTGCCCACTGACTTCCCTGTCAGAATAAACTGAAAACGGCTCCTGCTTAGCTCCACCATGGTTGGCTGGCTAACGAGGCGGGCCAGCCACCATCAAACCATTCTCTTCAACCCCCTGCTGTGCGGCTGGCTTCCCCCGAGGGTTGCCAGTCTCCAGGTGGGGCCTGGAGATCTCCTGCTGTTCTTCCTCTGAGATAGAAAGGGTCTCTCTTCTTCTGTCTGCTGCTAAGACTGTCATTACCACACATTGGGAAAAGGCAATGATACCCACTCTCTCACACTGGCATAAAAAGTTGTGAGATTTTTACCTTGCGACTCAATTTATGGACAGTCTCTCACATTTTGACAAGCACTCTTCACCCTCTAACTCTGCCTCTATCTGGTTCCCCATTTTGGAATATTTGGTTTCCCAACAAGAAATCCCTGAGCAGATAGAAGAACTATGTATGTGGTAAAACTTGAAATTCAATTACTGTGTTCTGTAATCCAACATCCTTATATTGCTGTGATTTTTAACTGCCTCTTGTTCTTTTATCTACTACTGTCTTTGTTTTTAATCTCAGCCGTATGAGCTGTATAACTTCTTTGATTGAGCATGTACCATTCACAAAAATCATAATAAAACATTAACTGGAGGGGAAAGAAACATTCGCTGGACCAAACTGCACAGTGACTTTATTGAACAATGTAAATTTGATTCTCTTAACGGCTGAGGGGGAGAACGAATGTGTGTGGGGCGGGATTAACAGGCAAATGGTAACCCAGATAGACAAAAAAGTAACCAAGGGTCTTTTGCAGAGGTTGAAAAGACGTGTCTCCTATGAGTAAATTGGAGGGAAGTGGAAAGGTTTTCTGTCCCTTTGCAAACTACACCCAGGTGCTGCTCCTGCTGCCCAAGAGATTTGCCACAGCATTTGATAACCCCCCTGGAATGAGATGGTTAAGTCCAGGCAGTTTCCTCTCACCACCTGGTATCTTGACGGTTTTTGCAGACAACAGGTAGACCACCTAATCATTCTTCTGCCTCATCCTTGGGGTGCGAAGGGGCCAACCAAGCAGATTGCTCACAGTCTTACAAACAACTAGTATCTGGACCCTGGCCAGGGGCTCACCTTCCAGCAAGCAGTGCAGGAGGGGGTGCCTGCTGTGCAGCACAAGTCCTTGTATTTCTGACCAGAACTGAACAACCGCACCCCAGCTGGCTGTCGGACAGCTAACTAACTTCAGAAGCCATCGGCTTTGGTAACCCGACAGCAGAGAGGAGGAAGCCCTTTTCAGGATGAGGTCAGAGGGGGCAGAGCTGTAGTAGAGGGATTTTATGTCCAGGCATTGGGAAGCGTACGCAGGTGAAAAGACTTGAGAAAGTCCTTGAGAAAGACAGGGATGAACTGGACAGAGATGCAAAGGCAGCCTAGAAACCACATGGACAGGGACAACTGGATCCCAACTAGGTTAGGAACTGCGGGTTCAGGATGGGATACATACTGTTCCTATGCTGGCTACCCCTCCAGCACTGCGAGGCTGAACTCCACTGCAGTTCACAGCATCACAGTCCAGCTGCCGGCAACAACAGAATCCACACATCCGATAGAGAGCACCTTGCCCTGGTATGACGGTGCGTGGAAGAAGAGACCTAAACGAAAACGTAGCTCCTCGCACAAGTTCCCTGATGCTGGACGAAGAGTCCTGGCCAGCGCTACCGGCATTACTGCTTTTCTCCGTGGACCAACTGCAGTGAGCCTGGAGTGCTGTGTTCAGACTGAGAGTGTATGTTGGACAGGGAACTCTGGCTGCCTAATGAAGATATGAAGGTGAGGCTGGATGCTGGAGATGGAGAGAAATAAAACAGATGCTCAAGTAGGTTCCTGGGAAACGCCAACTCCAGCTGTGCCTGTTGGTGTGGAGAGGGGTGGGCTCCTAGCCTGGTGCATGAAGAACCCTGCCGGTGGGACTGGCTGGGTAAGAAAGGGCTTGATCAGCAGCCAGGAAGAAGCACGGAAACCACAGTGTACGCTGGCCCAGGTGCCCATAGGCTGGGGAAGCGCCAAGGATTCCAGGGACAGAGGCCCACATTTTTACTTCTTTACACCGTCTTGATGTTACAGAGCCCACCTGGGTGCTGTAGAAAGGCCGGGGTCCCAGTGATGGTAAGAAGAGCCGTCTACCCTTAGAGGGCTAGAAGTGTGGGGTTGCCGGCTCCAAGATGGGAAATCCCTGGAGATTGGGGGGGGGGGGGGGCTAGAGCAGGGTGGCCAAACTGTGGCTCGGGAGCCACATGCGGCTCTTTCACACAAACTGCGGCTCCCAGGAGGCTCCCCATCTATTTGCTCTCTGTCTGTCTGTCTGTCTCTCTTTCTTCATCCCTCCCCCTCGCTCCCCTATCTAGTTGCTTTCTTTCTCTCTCTCTCTCTCTCTCTCTCTCTGACACATAAATATCATTAGCAAACAAATATCATTGGACAAATAAATATCTGTTTTTCCCCCTTTTGTTTTTATTTTTGGCAGTCTCGTTTAATGTTAAAAAAAAAGGCAACTCTGCATATTTTTCAATAAAAACGTGTGTAATATCTGTCCATGTCTTGTGGCGCTCAAACATCTGACATTTATTCTGTGTGGCTCTTACATTAAACACGTTTGGCCACCCTTGGGCTAGAGCCTAAGGAAGCAGGGTTTGGGGAGGGGAGGGACTTCAATGGGGTATAATGCCCTCGAGTCTACTTTCCAAAGTGGCCATTTTCTCCAGGTCAACTGCCAGCCTGGAGGGTGGCAACCCCAGGTGTGGGTATCCCAGCAGTCGTGGGTGGCCAAAGAGCAGGGACAACAGGATGGCCGTGGGAGGCTCTGACCATTCCCACCGGGTCCTTCTGTGAGGTGGAGTGAGGCAGTGCACCAGTATCGGCCCCTCAGACAAAGCCCGCGGGGACCCCTGGAACACTGGGCCCTGCCAACAATCCTCAGGGGAACCTCAGAGCCAGCCTCTTGCGAGAACGCAGCCAGCAGACGCTCCCAAAAAATGCCATGCGGTCCAGGCTTGGAGGGGGGGGGGAATGGTTCTGGAGGGGCTGCCATCATGAAGGGGGAGTGGTGCGAGCCCCTCTCCCTCCCCTCCTGCAAGGTTTAAAGGGCCCGATCAGCTGAAGCACCCTTTAAATCTTGCAGGAGGGGAGGGAGAGGGGTGTGAACCAACCCCCCCTTCTTCTCAAAAGCATTTAAAGGATCCCTTTAAATGCTTTTGAGAAGAAGCGAGGACCCTTTAAAGAAGAGGGCTGGCCCTTTAAAGAAGAGGGCTCTTGGAAGGGGGGGCGGGCCTTTGGTGTCCGTCCCTCGCTGGCTTCGCTTCCGGCCTGCCTCGCTCCCCGCCGGAAGTCCCTCCCTGCAGCAGGCCGGCCGGCCGGCCGGGGGAGCGGCCTGAGAGGCGGCCCAGAAACGGAGGCGGAGCGGAGGGGAAGAGGGCGGGAAGGCGCCCGAGGGGTGGTGGGGCTGCCCCTCCCGCCGCCGCCGGCCTCCTAAGGGGCACCTCTTCCCCCTCTGGTTGCCCCGGCGGCGACGGGGAGTTGAAGGGCACCGTCCCGGGGCTGGGGGAGGGCGGGAAACCTTTCGGGGCTGATCTCCCAGCGGCCGCGAGGGGCGCATTTCGCGGGTCCCGGTGAACGGGCGCCTTCCCAGGCCTGGGGGAGCGGGAGGAACCCCTCGCGTCTGCTCTCCGAACGGCAAAAGCCGTTCGGAGAGCAGACGCGAGGGGCGCATTTTTCCTTTAGGGGTTCAGGGGCGCCGTCCCGGGGCTGGGGGAGGCCGGGAAAGGTTTTGCACCTTTTTGCCCAGCCCCGGCGAGGGGCGCGTCTCGCCGTTCCGCGGTTAAAGGGCGCCTTCCCGGGCCTGGGGGAGGAAACCTTTAAAATGTGGAGGGGAGAGAAGGTGGCAAGATGTGGCCCAGTCTCCTGAGGTCTCAGAAGCTAAGCCGGGTCTGGACTTGGATGGGAGACCAACCCGGGAGGATGTTAAAGAGGAAGGCGAGGGCAAACTGCCTCTGCTTCTCACCTCCTTTGAAAGCCGCTTGTTGGGATTGCCACTCGTGTGCTGCAACTGGACGGCACTTGCATACGCACAGTAGAATGTGGGCTGTATCCACACCTTGGTGGCTCTGGCTCTGTTGTTTTGCAACTGCCCTGATTTGCACCTGGATCTTCTTGTATGGATAAGCCCCAATTGCCAATGACTCCTAAAGTGCAGTATCCATCGATGTCTGGACTCAGCCATGGGAAACACTGTGCTGGATCCTGTGTCAGAATGAAACTCTCCTGCCACCCTCCTCCCACTTAGCTCCATGAAATGTTGCTTCTGGGGGAAAGGGTATCATGAGGAATGAAGTGAACGGGGAGGTCTGCAGTAGGAAGGAGGAATCAGTGGAAACTGGCTCAGGTCTAGCAGGTTGAAATTGAACCCGGCGAAGACGGAGGTCCTGTGCCTGGGTCGTTATGGTCCGGAGTGGGGGGTCCCGCTCCCGAGCTTCGACGGGGCGCCGTTGGTGCCTGCGCCGAGGGCGAGGAGTCTGGGAGTGCTCCTGGAGCCTTCATTGTCAATGGAGGCCCAGGTAGCAGCCACTGCCAAGTCAGCCTTCTACCATCTACGGCTGGCGAGGCAGTTGGTTCCTTACCTTGACCGGGATGACCTTGCCACAGTTATCCATGCGACGGTCACCTCGAGGTTGGACTACTGCAACGCTCTCTACATGGGGCTGCCTTTGGTGCAAATCTGGAAGCTGCAGCTGGTGCAGAATGCCGCGGCCAGGCTGCTGATGGGACTCGCAAAGCGGGATCACATCGGGCCTGTGCTGGCAGCGCTGCACTGGCTGCCTATAGCATACCGAGTTCGCTTCAAAGTGCTGGTTCTTACCTATAAAGCCCTATATGGCCAGGGTCCAACATACCTTAGGGACCGCCTTTCTCCGTATCAACCCCAGAGAGCACTACGGTCAGGACTGGAACACAGATTATGTGTGCCCAGCCCCAGAGACGCCAGGCTGGCCAGAACTAGGACCAGGGCTTTCTCGGTGGCGGCTCCTGTCTGGTGGAATGAGCTCCCGGAGGCGATCAGGGCCCTGCGGGACCTGATGCAGTTCCGCAGGGCCTGCAAGACGGAGCTCTTCCGCCAGGCTTATCAATAGGAGCCGCTGCCGATGATATTGGGGATACCATCCGGCAATGTAACCATCATGCTGTACCCTGGTCCAACACGACCTCGGCCATGGCCGAGGGGGTGGAGCCCAAACCTGCCACATGGTTGCCATCCGACGCTGTATATGGAAGCTTTTATGACTATTTATATGTTTTAATGATATTTATTATAATGTTTTAATTGATTTTATAGGTTATTGTAACAATTAGGCCACAGGCCCATGTAAGCCGCCCTGAGCCCGCTTGCGGGGAGGGCGGGATATAAATGTGAAAAATAAATAAAATAAATAAATAAATAAATAAACTACCAACTGAGTTTGGAATCAGCCCACGACCTATTATTGCCCCAGAGTATTTAAAGTCTTGGGTGACTTTGCTCTGAATTTTGGTAAATTATGGCATCACAGATGCCTTTGTTTGGTAAATGCGTGGCTGAGCCAGAATACCAAACAGTTGCTGTGTACTCAATTTCTGAGCAAGACTCCTGTAAATGAATGTCCAGGAAAAAAATTTAAGTGTTCCCCTACAGGCTTTTTAGTGCTGCCCTCCTTACTTTCAAATTTGTGACCATTTGTTTGTCTTATGCACATGGTATGTATATTTGCAGACACTGCAAGAGACCAGTGAGATACCACTATAACCTCTGGCCAATTCCCACCTCTTCCTGGGTTTAGCCCAGCCCAGGAAAATGGCTGGGGAGGGGGGTTCCCCTAAATTTCTGGAGAGCCCCTTCCTAAATCCCAGATGTCTCTGCCTCCATAGATAGGGACAATGGCATGTGATGTCACTGGGCCTCGGTTCTTTTAAGGACCTGAGCAAGGCTGTTGATGATGGGACATTTTGGAAGACATTCATTCATAGGGTCTCCATCAGACAGAAGCAACTTGATGGCACTTAACTCACATGCAAGTACATGGAAAGAAGCCCTATTTTCATGGGAGTGAGCCCTATTGACTCTCCCCAGGTAGGATTCTGAGTAGATGTGCTGAAGATGGCACAGTCAGCACATCTTAGGTTGCATTTTGTCTGCCCCACAACAAAGTGCCTGCAGAGAGTCTGAATGTATGTCTTTGGGCAGAACATCCTCCTGTGTACCTTTTTTGAGACTGGAATCGCTGTGCTATGCTGCCACCTAAACGTGTATCAGAAGAAGTGAAATCATGGCACAAGAAAGTTTTGGCAAACTTTCTTAAGCAAGCATTTTCATACAATTCATGTGTCATAAAGGGGGGTTGTATGTATGTGTAAATGTGAATACAGAAAACCATGCAGAACCTATGGAAATTAAGAAATTAAGATGCTTGATAAATCATTTTCTGAATGACAGAGGCCCTTCCTGCAGTTCATTCACAGATATCCTCTCACTCTCTAACAGGTCTACTCTCTAACTCTAGAACCAAAGAATAAACCACCTGCCCCTTCCTGGGGAGATGCCTTAGCTGTTACCTCATTATTTCCGATGTTCCTTTGAAGTAGTTCCTACTTCTTCCTGGGGTTGCCAACCTCTAGGTGGCAACTGCAGATGCCCTCCTGCGGGGTTCCCCCGCCTCTCCTGGGGCCCGGAAGGGTCCCTTTAACTCTGTGAGAAACCGCGCCCCTTGTGGCTTTGCCGCTTTGTAGATCACATACGAGGTGTCCCTCCCGTTCCCCCCCCCCCCAGCAGAGGCGCTGAAAGAGTCCCTTTAAGTTCTTCTGCCCAGTGCCCACCCGGCCCCTGATTTCCCCCACTGAGTGGATCAGCTGGCCTTTGGAGTCTCTGGGGGAGGGAGGGGGTTGGGGGCGGCTGGTGGGGCTTGGGGGCGGGGTTCAGGCGCTCAAGGGATGTGGACCCCTCCCTTGCCCACTGACTTCCCTGTCAGAATAAACTGAAAACGGCTCCTGCTTAGCTCCACCATGGTTGGCTGGCTAACGAGGCGGGCCAGCCACCATCAAACCATTCTCTTCAACCCCCTGCTGTGCGGCTGGCTTCCCCCGAGGGTTGCCAGTCTCCAGGTGGGGCCTGGAGATCTCCTGCTGTTCTTCCTCTGAGATAGAAAGGGTCTCTCTTCTTCTGTCTGCTGCTAAGACTGTCATTACCACACATTGGGAAAAGGCAATGATACCCACTCTCTCACACTGGCATAAAAAGTTGTGAGATTTTTACCTTGCGACTCAATTTATGGACAGTCTCTCACATTTTGACAAGCACTCTTCACCCTCTAACTCTGCCTCTATCTGGTTCCCCATTTTGGAATATTTGGTTTCCCAACAAGAAATCCCTGAGCAGATAGAAGAACTATGTATGTGGTAAAACTTGAAATTCAATTACTGTGTTCTGTAATCCAACATCCTTATATTGCTGTGATTTTTAACTGCCTCTTGTTCTTTTATCTACTACTGTCTTTGTTTTTAATCTCAGCCGTATGAGCTGTATAACTTCTTTGATTGAGCATGTACCATTCACAAAAATCATAATAAAACATTAACTGGAGGGGAAAGAAACATTCGCTGGACCAAACTGCACAGTGACTTTATTGAACAATGTAAATTTGATTCTCTTAACGGCTGAGGGGGAGAACGAATGTGTGTGGGGCGGGATTAACAGGCAAATGGTAACCCAGATAGACAAAAAAGTAACCAAGGGTCTTTTGCAGAGGTTGAAAAGACGTGTCTCCTATGAGTAAATTGGAGGGAAGTGGAAAGGTTTTCTGTCCCTTTGCAAACTACACCCAGGTGCTGCTCCTGCTGCCCAAGAGATTTGCCACAGCATTTGATAACCCCCCTGGAATGAGATGGTTAAGTCCAGGCAGTTTCCTCTCACCACCTGGTATCTTGACGGTTTTTGCAGACAACAGGTAGACCACCTAATCATTCTTCTGCCTCATCCTTGGGGTGCGAAGGGGCCAACCAAGCAGATTGCTCACAGTCTTACAAACAACTAGTATCTGGACCCTGGCCAGGGGCTCACCTTCCAGCAAGCAGTGCAGGAGGGGGTGCCTGCTGTGCAGCACAAGTCCTTGTATTTCTGACCAGAACTGAACAACCGCACCCCAGCTGGCTGTCGGACAGCTAACTAACTTCAGAAGCCATCGGCTTTGGTAACCCGACAGCAGAGAGGAGGAAGCCCTTTTCAGGATGAGGTCAGAGGGGGCAGAGCTGTAGTAGAGGGATTTTATGTCCAGGCATTGGGAAGCGTACGCAGGTGAAAAGACTTGAGAAAGTCCTTGAGAAAGACAGGGATGAACTGGACAGAGATGCAAAGGCAGCCTAGAAACCACATGGACAGGGACAACTGGATCCCAACTAGGTTAGGAACTGCGGGTTCAGGATGGGATACATACTGTTCCTATGCTGGCTACCCCTCCAGCACTGCGAGGCTGAACTCCACTGCAGTTCACAGCATCACAGTCCAGCTGCCGGCAACAACAGAATCCACACATCCGATAGAGAGCACCTTGCCCTGGTATGACGGTGCGTGGAAGAAGAGACCTAAACGAAAACGTAGCTCCTCGCACAAGTTCCCTGATGCTGGACGAAGAGTCCTGGCCAGCGCTACCGGCATTACTGCTTTTCTCCGTGGACCAACTGCAGTGAGCCTGGAGTGCTGTGTTCAGACTGAGAGTGTATGTTGGACAGGGAACTCTGGCTGCCTAATGAAGATATGAAGGTGAGGCTGGATGCTGGAGATGGAGAGAAATAAAACAGATGCTCAAGTAGGTTCCTGGGAAACGCCAACTCCAGCTGTGCCTGTTGGTGTGGAGAGGGGTGGGCTCCTAGCCTGGTGCATGAAGAACCCTGCCGGTGGGACTGGCTGGGTAAGAAAGGGCTTGATCAGCAGCCAGGAAGAAGCACGGAAACCACAGTGTACGCTGGCCCAGGTGCCCATAGGCTGGGGAAGCGCCAAGGATTCCAGGGACAGAGGCCCACATTTTTACTTCTTTACACCGTCTTGATGTTACAGAGCCCACCTGGGTGCTGTAGAAAGGCCGGGGTCCCAGTGATGGTAAGAAGAGCCGTCTACCCTTAGAGGGCTAGAAGTGTGGGGTTGCCGGCTCCAAGATGGGAAATCCCTGGAGATTGGGGGGGGGGGGGCTAGAGCAGGGTGGCCAAACTGTGGCTCGGGAGCCACATGCGGCTCTTTCACACAAACTGCGGCTCCCAGGAGGCTCCCCATCTATTTGCTCTCTGTCTGTCTGTCTGTCTCTCTTTCTTCATCCCTCCCCCTCGCTCCCCTATCTAGTTGCTTTCTTTCTCTCTCTCTCTCTCTCTCTCTCTCTGACACATAAATATCATTAGCAAACAAATATCATTGGACAAATAAATATCTGTTTTTCCCCCTTTTGTTTTTATTTTTGGCAGTCTCGTTTAATGTTTAAAAAAAAGGCAACTCTGCATATTTTTCAATAAAAACGTGTGTAATATCTGTCCATGTCTTGTGGCGCTCAAACATCTGACATTTATTCTGTGTGGCTCTTACATTAAACACGTTTGGCCACCCTTGGGCTAGAGCCTAAGGAAGCAGGGTTTGGGGAGGGGAGGGACTTCAATGGGGTATAATGCCCTCGAGTCTACTTTCCAAAGTGGCCATTTTCTCCAGGTGAACTGCCAGCCTGGAGGGTGGCAACCCCAGGTGTGGGTATCCCAGCAGTCGTGGGTGGCCAAAGAGCAGGGACAACAGGATGGCAGTGGGAGGCTCTGACCATTCCCACCGGGTCCTTCTGTGAGGTGGAGTGAGGCAGTGCACCAGTATCGGCCCCTCAGACAAAGCCCGCGGGGACCCCTGGAACACTGGGCCCTGCCAACAATCCTCAGGGGAACCTCAGAGCCAGCCTCTTGCGAGAACGCAGCCAGCAGACGCTCCCAAAAAATGCCATGCGGTCCAGGCTTGGAGGGGGGGGGGGAATGGTTCTGGAGGGGCTGCCATCATGAAGGGGGAGTGGTGCAAGCCCCTCTCCCTCCCCTCCTGCAAGGTTTAAAGGGCCCGATCAGGTGAAGCACCCTTTAAATCTTGCAGGAGGGGAGGGAGAGGGGTGTGAACCAACCCCCCCTTCTTCTCAAAAGCATTTAAAGGATCCCTTTAAATGCTTTTGAGAAGAAGCGAGGACCCTTTAAAGAAGAGGGCTGGCCCTTTAAAGAAGAGGGCTCTTGGAAGGGGGGGCGGGCCTTTGGTGTCCGTCCCTCGCTGGCTTCGCTTCCGGCCTGCCTCGCTCCCCGCCGGAAGTCCCTCCCTGCAGCAGGCCGGCCGGCCGGGGGAGCGGCCTGAGAGGCGGCCCAGAAACGGAGGCGGAGCGGAGGGGAAGAGGGCGGGAAGGCGCCCGAGGGGTGGTGGGGCTGCCCCTCCCGCCGCCGCCGGCCTCCTAAGGGGCACCTCTTCCCCCTCTGGTTGCCCCGGCGGCGACGGGGAGTTGAAGGGCACCGTCCCGGGGCTGGGGGAGGGCGGGAAACCTTTCGGGGCTGATCTCCCAGCGGCCGCGAGGGGCGCATTTCGCGGGTCCCGGTGAACGGGCGCCTTCCCAGGCCTGGGGGAGCGGGAGGAACCCCTCGCGTCTGCTCTCCGAACGGCAAAAGCCGTTCGGAGAGCAGACGCGAGGGGCGCATTTTTCCTTTAGGGGTTCAGGGGCGCCGTCCCGGGGCTGGGGGAGGCCGGGAAAGGTTTTGCACCTTTTTGCCCAGCCCCGGCGAGGGGCGCGTCTCGCCGTTCCGCGGTTAAAGGGCGCCTTCCCGGGCCTGGGGGAGGAAACCTTTAAAATGTGGAGGGGAGAGAAGGTGGCAAGATGTGGCCCAGTCTCCTGAGGTCTCAGAAGCTAAGCCGGGTCTGGACTTGGATGGGAGACCAACCCGGGAGGATGTTAAAGAGGAAGGCGAGGGCAAACTGCCTCTGCTTCTCACCTCCTTTGAAAGCCGCTTGTTGGGATTGCCACTCGTGTGCTGCAACTGGACGGCACTTGCATACGCACAGTAGAATGTGGGCTGTATCCACACCTTGGTGGCTCTGGCTCTGTTGTTTTGCAACTGCCCTGATTTGCACCTGGATCTTCTTGTATGGATAAGCCCCAATTGCCAATGACTCCTAAAGTGCAGTATCCATCGATGTCTGGACTCAGCCATGGGAAACACTGTGCTGGATCCTGTGTCAGAATGAAACTCTCCTGCCACCCTCCTCCCACTTAGCTCCATGAAATGTTGCTTCTGGGGGAAAGGGTATCATGAGGAATGAAGTGAACGGGGAGGTCTGCAGTAGGAAGGAGGAATCAGTGGAAACTGGCTCAGGTCTAGCAGGTTGAAATTGAACCCGGCGAAGACGGAGGTCCTGTGCCTGGGTCGTTATGGTCCGGAGTGGGGGGTCCCGCTCCCGAGCTTCGACGGGGCGCCGTTGGTGCCTGCGCCGAGGGCGAGGAGTCTGGGAGTGCTCCTGGAGCCTTCATTGTCAATGGAGGCCCAGGTAGCAGCCACTGCCAAGTCAGCCTTCTACCATCTACGGCTGGCGAGGCAGTTGGTTCCTTACCTTGACCGGGATGACCTTGCCACAGTTATCCATGCGACGGTCACCTCGAGGTTGGACTACTGCAACGCTCTCTACATGGGGCTGCCTTTGGTGCAAATCTGGAAGCTGCAGCTGGTGCAGAATGCCGCGGCCAGGCTGCTGATGGGACTCGCAAAGCGGGATCACATCGGGCCTGTGCTGGCAGCGCTGCACTGGCTGCCTATAGCATACCGAGTTCGCTTCAAAGTGCTGGTTCTTACCTATAAAGCCCTATATGGCCAGGGTCCAACATACCTTAGGGACCGCCTTTCTCCGTATCAACCCCAGAGAGCACTACGGTCAGGACTGGAACACAGATTATGTGTGCCCAGCCCCAGAGACGCCAGGCTGGCCAGAACTAGGACCAGGGCTTTCTCGGTGGCGGCTCCTGTCTGGTGGAATGAGCTCCCGGAGGCGATCAGGGCCCTGCGGGACCTGATGCAGTTCCGCAGGGCCTGCAAGACGGAGCTCTTCCGCCAGGCTTATCAATAGGAGCCGCTGCCGATGATATTGGGGATACCATCCGGCAATGTAACCATCATGCTGTACCCTGGTCCAACACGACCTCGGCCATGGCCGAGGGGGTGGAGCCCAAACCTGCCACATGGTTGCCATCCGACGCTGTATATGGAAGCTTTTATGACTATTTATATGTTTTAATGATATTTATTATAATGTTTTAATTGATTTTATAGGTTATTGTAACAATTAGGCCACAGGCCCATGTAAGCCGCCCTGAGCCCGCTTGCGGGGAGGGCGGGATATAAATGTGAAAAATAAATAAAATAAATAAATAAATAAACTACCAACTGAGTTTGGAATCAGCCCACGACCTATTATTGCCCCAGAGTATTTAAAGTCTTGGGTGACTTTGCTCTGAATTTTGGTAAATTATGGCATCACAGATGCCTTTGTTTGGTAAATGCGTGGCTGAGCCAGAATACCAAACAGTTGCTGTGTACTCAATTTCTGAGCAAGACTCCTGTAAATGAATGTCCAGGAAAAAAATTTAAGTGTTCCCCTACAGGCTTTTTAGTGCTGCCCTCCTTACTTTCAAATTTGTGACCATTTGTTTGTCTTATGCACATGGTATGTATATTTGCAGACACTGCAAGAGACCAGTGAGATACCACTATAACCTCTGGCCAATTCCCACCTCTTCCTGGGTTTAGCCCAGCCCAGGAAAATGGCTGGGGAGGGGGGTTCCCCTAAATTTCTGGAGAGCCCCTTCCTAAATCCCAGATGTCTCTGCCTCCATAGATAGGGACAATGGCATGTGATGTCACTGGGCCTCGGTTCTTTTAAGGACCTGGGCAAGGCTGTTGATGATGGGACATTTTGGAAGACATTCATTCATAGGGTCTCCATCAGACAGAAGCAACTTGATGGCACTTAACTCACATGCAAGTACATGGAAAGAAGCCCTATTTTCATGGGAGTGAGCCCTATTGACTCTCCCCAGGTAGGATTCTGAGTAGATGTGCTGAAGATGGCACAGTCAGCACATCTTAGGTTGCATTTTGTCTGCCCCACAACAAAGTGCCTGCAGAGAGTCTGAATGTATGTCTTTGGGCAGAACATCCTCCTGTGTACCTTTTTTGAGACTGGAATCGCTGTGCTATGCTGCCACCTAAACGTGTATCAGAAGAAGTGAAATCATGGCACAAGAAAGTTTTGGCAAACTTTCTTAAGCAAGCATTTTCATACAATTCATGTGTCATAAAGGGGGGTTGTATGTATGTGTAAATGTGAATACAGAAAACCATGCAGAACCTATGGAAATTAAGAAATTAAGATGCTTGATAAATCATTTTCTGAATGACAGAGGCCCTTCCTGCAGTTCATTCACAGATATCCTCTCACTCTCTAACAGGTCTACTCTCTAACTCTAGAACCAAAGAATAAACCACCTGCCCCTTCCTGGGGAGATGCCTTAGCTGTTACCTCATTATTTCCGATGTTCCTTTGAAGTAGTTCCTACTTCTTCCTGGGGTTGCCAACCTCTAGGTGGCAACTGCAGATGCCCTCCTGCGGGGTTCCCCCGCCTCTCCTGGGGCCCGGAAGGGTCCCTTTAACTCTGTGAGAAACCGCGCCCCTTGTGGCTTTGCCGCTTTGTAGATCACATACGAGGTGTCCCTCCCGTTCCCCCCCCCCCAGCAGAGGCGCTGAAAGAGTCCCTTTAAGTTCTTCTGCCCAGTGCCCACCCGGCCCCTGATTTCCCCCACTGAGTGGATCAGCTGGCCTTTGGAGTCTCTGGGGGAGGGAGGGGGTTGGGGGCGGCTGGTGGGGCTTGGGGGCGGGGTTCAGGCGCTCAAGGGATGTGGACCCCTCCCTTGCCCACTGACTTCCCTGTCAGAATAAACTGAAAACGGCTCCTGCTTAGCTCCACCATGGTTGGCTGGCTAACGAGGCGGGCCAGCCACCATCAAACCATTCTCTTCAACCCCCTGCTGTGCGGCTGGCTTCCCCCGAGGGTTGCCAGTCTCCAGGTGGGGCCTGGAGATCTCCTGCTGTTCTTCCTCTGAGATAGAAAGGGTCTCTCTTCTTCTGTCTGCTGCTAAGACTGTCATTACCACACATTGGGAAAAGGCAATGATACCCACTCTCTCACACTGGCATAAAAAGTTGTGAGATTTTTACCTTGCGACTCAATTTATGGACAGTCTCTCACATTTTGACAAGCACTCTTCACCCTCTAACTCTGCCTCTATCTGGTTCCCCATTTTGGAATATTTGGTTTCCCAACAAGAAATCCCTGAGCAGATAGAAGAACTATGTATGTGGTAAAACTTGAAATTCAATTACTGTGTTCTGTAATCCAACATCCTTATATTGCTGTGATTTTTAACTGCCTCTTGTTCTTTTATCTACTACTGTCTTTGTTTTTAATCTCAGCCGTATGAGCTGTATAACTTCTTTGATTGAGCATGTACCATTCACAAAAATCATAATAAAACATTAACTGGAGGGGAAAGAAACATTCGCTGGACCAAACTGCACAGTGACTTTATTGAACAATGTAAATTTGATTCTCTTAACGGCTGAGGGGGAGAACGAATGTGTGTGGGGCGGGATTAACAGGCAAATGGTAACCCAGATAGACAAAAAAGTAACCAAGGGTCTTTTGCAGAGGTTGAAAAGACGTGTCTCCTATGAGTAAATTGGAGGGAAGTGGAAAGGTTTTCTGTCCCTTTGCAAACTACACCCAGGTGCTGCTCCTGCTGCCCAAGAGATTTGCCACAGCATTTGATAACCCCCCTGGAATGAGATGGTTAAGTCCAGGCAGTTTCCTCTCACCACCTGGTATCTTGACGGTTTTTGCAGACAACAGGTAGACCACCTAATCATTCTTCTGCCTCATCCTTGGGGTGCGAAGGGGCCAACCAAGCAGATTGCTCACAGTCTTACAAACAACTAGTATCTGGACCCTGGCCAGGGGCTCACCTTCCAGCAAGCAGTGCAGGAGGGGGTGCCTGCTGTGCAGCACAAGTCCTTGTATTTCTGACCAGAACTGAACAACCGCACCCCAGCTGGCTGTCGGACAGCTAACTAACTTCAGAAGCCATCGGCTTTGGTAACCCGACAGCAGAGAGGAGGAAGCCCTTTTCAGGATGAGGTCAGAGGGGGCAGAGCTGTAGTAGAGGGATTTTATGTCCAGGCATTGGGAAGCGTACGCAGGTGAAAAGACTTGAGAAAGTCCTTGAGAAAGACAGGGATGAACTGGACAGAGATGCAAAGGCAGCCTAGAAACCACATGGACAGGGACAACTGGATCCCAACTAGGTTAGGAACTGCGGGTTCAGGATGGGATACATACTGTTCCTATGCTGGCTACCCCTCCAGCACTGCGAGGCTGAACTCCACTGCAGTTCACAGCATCACAGTCCAGCTGCCGGCAACAACAGAATCCACACATCCGATAGAGAGCACCTTGCCCTGGTATGACGGTGCGTGGAAGAAGAGACCTAAACGAAAACGTAGCTCCTCGCACAAGTTCCCTGATGCTGGACGAAGAGTCCTGGCCAGCGCTACCGGCATTACTGCTTTTCTCCGTGGACCAACTGCAGTGAGCCTGGAGTGCTGTGTTCAGACTGAGAGTGTATGTTGGACAGGGAACTCTGGCTGCCTAATGAAGATATGAAGGTGAGGCTGGATGCTGGAGATGGAGAGAAATAAAACAGATGCTCAAGTAGGTTCCTGGGAAACGCCAACTCCAGCTGTGCCTGTTGGTGTGGAGAGGGGTGGGCTCCTAGCCTGGTGCATGAAGAACCCTGCCGGTGGGACTGGCTGGGTAAGAAAGGGCTTGATCAGCAGCCAGGAAGAAGCACGGAAACCACAGTGTACGCTGGCCCAGGTGCCCATAGGCTGGGGAAGCGCCAAGGATTCCAGGGACAGAGGCCCACATTTTTACTTCTTTACACCGTCTTGATGTTACAGAGCCCACCTGGGTGCTGTAGAAAGGCCGGGGTCCCAGTGATGGTAAGAAGAGCCGTCTACCCTTAGAGGGCTAGAAGTGTGGGGTTGCCGGCTCCAAGATGGGAAATCCCTGGAGATTGGGGGGGGGGGGGGGCTAGAGCAGGGTGGCCAAACTGTGGCTCGGGAGCCACATGCGGCTCTTTCACACAAACTGCGGCTCCCAGGAGGCTCCCCATCTATTTGCTCTCTGTCTGTCTGTCTGTCTCTCTTTCTTCATCCCTCCCCCTCGCTCCCCTATCTAGTTGCTTTCTTTCTCTCTCTCTCTCTCTCTCTCTCTCTCTCTGACACATAAATATCATTAGCAAACAAATATCATTGGACAAATAAATATCTGTTTTTCCCCCTTTTGTTTTTATTTTTGGCAGTCTCGTTTAATGTTAAAAAAAAAGGCAACTCTGCATATTTTTCAATAAAAACGTGTGTAATATCTGTCCATGTCTTGTGGCGCTCAAACATCTGACATTTATTCTGTGTGGCTCTTACATTAAACACGTTTGGCCACCCTTGGGCTAGAGCCTAAGGAAGCAGGGTTTGGGGAGGGGAGGGACTTCAATGGGGTATAATGCCCTCGAGTCTACTTTCCAAAGTGGCCATTTTCTCCAGGTGAACTGCCAGCCTGGAGGGTGGCAACCCCAGGTGTGGGTATCCCAGCAGTCGTGGGTGGCCAAAGAGCAGGGACAACAGGATGGCAGTGGGAGGCTCTGACCATTCCCACCGGGTCCTTCTGTGAGGTGGAGTGAGGCAGTGCACCAGTATCGGCCCCTCAGACAAAGCCCGCGGGGACCCCTGGAACACTGGGCCCTGCCAACAATCCTCAGGGGAACCTCAGAGCCAGCCTCTTGCGAGAACGCAGCCAGCAGACGCTCCCAAAAAATGCCATGCGGTCCAGGCTTGGAGGGGGGGGGGGAATGGTTCTGGAGGGGCTGCCATCATGAAGGGGGAGTGGTGCGAGCCCCTCTCCCTCCCCTCCTGCAAGGTTTAAAGGGCCCGATCAGCTGAAGCACCCTTTAAATCTTGCAGGAGGGGAGGGAGAGGGGTGTGAACCAACCCCCCCTTCTTCTCAAAAGCATTTAAAGGATCCCTTTAAATGCTTTTGAGAAGAAGCGAGGACCCTTTAAAGAAGAGGGCTGGCCCTTTAAAGAAGAGGGCTCTTGGAAGGGGGGGCGGGCCTTTGGTGTCCGTCCCTCGCTGGCTTCGCTTCCGGCCTGCCTCGCTCCCCGCCGGAAGTCCCTCCCTGCAGCAGGCCGGCCGGCCGGCCGGGGGAGCGGCCTGAGAGGCGGCCCAGAAACGGAGGCGGAGCGGAGGGGAAGAGGGCGGGAAGGCGCCCGAGGGGTGGTGGGGCTGCCCCTCCCGCCGCCGCCGGCCTCCTAAGGGGCACCTCTTCCCCCTCTGGTTGCCCCGGCGGCGACGGGGAGTTGAAGGGCACCGTCCCGGGGCTGGGGGAGGGCGGGAAACCTTTCGGGGCTGATCTCCCAGCGGCCGCGAGGGGCGCATTTCGCGGGTCCCGGTGAACGGGCGCCTTCCCAGGCCTGGGGGAGCGGGAGGAACCCCTCGCGTCTGCTCTCCGAACGGCAAAAGCCGTTCGGCGAGCAGACGCGAGGGGCGCATTTTTCCTTTAGGGGTTCAGGGGCGCCGTCCCGGGGCTGGGGGAGGCCGGGAAAGGTTTTGCACCTTTTTGCCCAGCCCCGGCGAGGGGCGCGTCTCGCCGTTCCGCGGTTAAAGGGCGCCTTCCCGGGCCTGGGGGAGGAAACCTTTAAAATGTGGAGGGGAGAGAAGGTGGCAAGATGTGGCCCAGTCTCCTGAGGTCTCAGAAGCTAAGCCGGGTCTGGACTTGGATGGGAGACCAACCCGGGAGGATGTTAAAGAGGAAGGCGAGGGCAAACTGCCTCTGCTTCTCACCTCCTTTGAAAGCCGCTTGTTGGGATTGCCACTCGTGTGCTGCAACTGGACGGCACTTGCATACGCACAGTAGAATGTGGGCTGTATCCACACCTTGGTGGCTCTGGCTCTGTTGTTTTGCAACTGCCCTGATTTGCACCTGGATCTTCTTGTATGGATAAGCCCCAATTGCCAATGACTCCTAAAGTGCAGTATCCATCGATGTCTGGACTCAGCCATGGGAAACACTGTGCTGGATCCTGTGTCAGAATGAAACTCTCCTGCCACCCTCCTCCCACTTAGCTCCATGAAATGTTGCTTCTGGGGGAAAGGGTATCATGAGGAATGAAGTGAACGGGGAGGTCTGCAGTAGGAAGGAGGAATCAGTGGAAACTGGCTCAGGTCTAGCAGGTTGAAATTGAACCCGGCGAAGACGGAGGTCCTGTGCCTGGGTCGTTATGGTCCGGAGTGGGGGGTCCCGCTCCCGAGCTTCGACGGGGCGCCGTTGGTGCCTGCGCCGAGGGCGAGGAGTCTGGGAGTGCTCCTGGAGCCTTCATTGTCAATGGAGGCCCAGGTAGCAGCCACTGCCAAGTCAGCCTTCTACCATCTACGGCTGGCGAGGCAGTTGGTTCCTTACCTTGACCGGGATGACCTTGCCACAGTTATCCATGCGACGGTCACCTCGAGGTTGGACTACTGCAACGCTCTCTACATGGGGCTGCCTTTGGTGCAAATCTGGAAGCTGCAGCTGGTGCAGAATGCCGCGGCCAGGCTGCTGATGGGACTCGCAAAGCGGGATCACATCGGGCCTGTGCTGGCAGCGCTGCACTGGCTGCCTATAGCATACCGAGTTCGCTTCAAAGTGCTGGTTCTTACCTATAAAGCCCTATATGGCCAGGGTCCAACATACCTTAGGGACCGCCTTTCTCCGTATCAACCCCAGAGAGCACTACGGTCAGGATTGGAACACAGATTATGTGTGCCCAGCCCCAGAGACGCCAGGCTGGCCAGAACTAGGACCAGGGCTTTCTCGGTGGCGGCTCCTGTCTGGTGGAATGAGCTCCCGGAGGCGATCAGGGCCCTGCGGGACCTGATGCAGTTCCGCAGGGCCTGCAAGACGGAGCTCTTCCGCCAGGCTTATCAATAGGAGCCGCTGCCGATGATATTGGGGATACCATCCGGCAATGTAACCATCATGCTGTACCCTGGTCCAACACGACCTCGGCCATGGCCGAGGGGGTGGAGCTTAAACCTGCCACATGGTTGCCATCCGACGCTGTATATGGAAGCTTTTATGACTATTTATATGTTTTAATGATATTTATTATAATGTTTTAATTGATTTTATAGGTTATTGTAACAATTAGGCCACAGGCCCATGTAAGCCGCCCTGAGCCCGCTTGCGGGGAGGGCGGGATATAAATGTGAAAAATAAAATAAATAAATAAATAAATAAATAAACTACCAACTGAGTTTGGAATCAGCCCACGACCTATTATTGCCCCAGAGTATTTAAAGTCTTGGGTGACTTTGCTCTGAATTTTGGTAAATTATGGCATCACAGATGCCTTTGTTTGGTAAATGCGTGGCTGAGCCAGAATACCAAACAGTTGCTGTGTACTCAATTTCTGAGCAAGACTCCTGTAAATGAATGTCCAGGAAAAAAATTTAAGTGTTCCCCTACAGGCTTTTTAGTGCTGCCCTCCTTACTTTCAAATTTGTGACCATTTGTTTGTCTTATGCACATGGTATGTATATTTGCAGACACTGCAAGAGACCAGTGAGATACCACTATAACCTCTGGCCAATTCCCACCTCTTCCTGGGTTTAGCCCAGCCCAGGAAAATGGCTGGGGAGGGGGGTTCCCCTAAATTTCTGGAGAGCCCCTTCCTAAATCCCAGATGTCTCTGCCTCCATAGATAGGGACAATGGCATGTGATGTCACTGGGCCTCGGTTCTTTTAAGGACCTGAGCAAGGCTGTTGATGATGGGACATTTTGGAAGACATTCATTCATAGGGTCTCCATCAGACAGAAGCAACTTGATGGCACTTAACTCACATGCAAGTACATGGAAAGAAGCCCTATTTTCATGGGAGTGAGCCCTATTGACTCTCCCCAGGTAGGATTCTGAGTAGATGTGCTGAAGATGGCACAGTCAGCACATCTTAGGTTGCATTTTGTCTGCCCCACAACAAAGTGCCTGCAGAGAGTCTGAATGTATGTCTTTGGGCAGAACATCCTCCTGTGTACCTTTTTTGAGACTGGAATCGCTGTGCTATGCTGCCACCTAAACGTGTATCAGAAGAAGTGAAATCATGGCACAAGAAAGTTTTGGCAAACTTTCTTAAGCAAGCATTTTCATACAATTCATGTGTCATAAAGGGGGGTTGTATGTATGTGTAAATGTGAATACAGAAAACCATGCAGAACCTATGGAAATTAAGAAATTAAGATGCTTGATAAATCATTTTCTGAATGACAGAGGCCCTTCCTGCAGTTCATTCACAGATATCCTCTCACTCTCTAACAGGTCTACTCTCTAACTCTAGAACCAAAGAATAAACCACCTGCCCCTTCCTGGGGAGATGCCTTAGCTGTTACCTCATTATTTCCGATGTTCCTTTGAAGTAGTTCCTACTTCTTCCTGGGGTTGCCAACCTCTAGGTGGCAACTGCAGATGCCCTCCTGCGGGGTTCCCCCGCCTCTCCTGGGGCCCGGAAGGGTCCCTTTAACTCTGTGAGAAACCGCGCCCCTTGTGGCTTTGCCGCTTTGTAGATCACATACGAGGTGTCCCTCCCGTTCCCCCCCCCCCCCAGCAGAGGCGCTGAAAGAGTCCCTTTAAGTTCTTCTGCCCAGTGCCCACCCGGCCCCTGATTTCCCCCACTGAGTGGATCAGCTGGCCTTTGGAGTCTCTGGGGGAGGGAGGGGGTTGGGGGCGGCTGGTGGGGCTTGGGGGCGGGGTTCAGGCGCTCAAGGGATGTGGACCCCTCCCTTGCCCACTGACTTCCCTGTCAGAATAAACTGAAAACGGCTCCTGCTTAGCTCCACCATGGTTGGCTGGCTAACGAGGCGGGCCAGCCACCATCAAACCATTCTCTTCAACCCCCTGCTGTGCGGCTGGCTTCCCCCGAGGGTTGCCAGTCTCCAGGTGGGGCCTGGAGATCTCCTGCTGTTCTTCCTCTGAGATAGAAAGGGTCTCTCTTCTTCTGTCTGCTGCTAAGACTGTCATTACCACACATTGGGAAAAGGCAATGATACCCACTCTCTCACACTGGCATAAAAAGTTGTGAGATTTTTACCTTGCGACTCAATTTATGGACAGTCTCTCACATTTTGACAAGCACTCTTCACCCTCTAACTCTGCCTCTATCTGGTTCCCCATTTTGGAATATTTGGTTTCCCAACAAGAAATCCCTGAGCAGATAGAAGAACTATGTATGTGGTAAAACTTGAAATTCAATTACTGTGTTCTGTAATCCAACATCCTTATATTGCTGTGATTTTTAACTGCCTCTTGTTCTTTTATCTACTACTGTCTTTGTTTTTAATCTCAGCCGTATGAGCTGTATAACTTCTTTGATTGAGCATGTACCATTCACAAAAATCATAATAAAACATTAACTGGAGGGGAAAGAAACATTCGCTGGACCAAACTGCACAGTGACTTTATTGAACAATGTAAATTTGATTCTCTTAACGGCTGAGGGGGAGAACGAATGTGTGTGGGGCGGGATTAACAGGCAAATGGTAACCCAGATAGACAAAAAAGTAACCAAGGGTCTTTTGCAGAGGTTGAAAAGACGTGTCTCCTATGAGTAAATTGGAGGGAAGTGGAAAGGTTTTCTGTCCCTTTGCAAACTACACCCAGGTGCTGCTCCTGCTGCCCAAGAGATTTGCCACAGCATTTGATAACCCCCCTGGAATGAGATGGTTAAGTCCAGGCAGTTTCCTCTCACCACCTGGTATCTTGACGGTTTTTGCAGACAACAGGTAGACCACCTAATCATTCTTCTGCCTCATCCTTGGGGTGCGAAGGGGCCAACCAAGCAGATTGCTCACAGTCTTACAAACAACTAGTATCTGGACCCTGGCCAGGGGCTCACCTTCCAGCAAGCAGTGCAGGAGGGGGTGCCTGCTGTGCAGCACAAGTCCTTGTATTTCTGACCAGAACTGAACAACCGCACCCCAGCTGGCTGTCGGACAGCTAACTAACTTCAGAAGCCATCGGCTTTGGTAACCCGACAGCAGAGAGGAGGAAGCCCTTTTCAGGATGAGGTCAGAGGGGGCAGAGCTGTAGTAGAGGGATTTTATGTCCAGGCATTGGGAAGCGTACGCAGGTGAAAAGACTTGAGAAAGTCCTTGAGAAAGACAGGGATGAACTGGACAGAGATGCAAAGGCAGCCTAGAAACCACATGGACAGGGACAACTGGATCCCAACTAGGTTAGGAACTGCGGGTTCAGGATGGGATACATACTGTTCCTATGCTGGCTACCCCTCCAGCACTGCGAGGCTGAACTCCACTGCAGTTCACAGCATCACAGTCCAGCTGCCGGCAACAACAGAATCCACACATCCGATAGAGAGCACCTTGCCCTGGTATGACGGTGCGTGGAAGAAGAGACCTAAACGAAAACGTAGCTCCTCGCACAAGTTCCCTGATGCTGGACGAAGAGTCCTGGCCAGCGCTACCGGCATTACTGCTTTTCTCCGTGGACCAACTGCAGTGAGCCTGGAGTGCTGTGTTCAGACTGAGAGTGTATGTTGGACAGGGAACTCTGGCTGCCTAATGAAGATATGAAGGTGAGGCTGGATGCTGGAGATGGAGAGAAATAAAACAGATGCTCAAGTAGGTTCCTGGGAAACGCCAACTCCAGCTGTGCCTGTTGGTGTGGAGAGGGGTGGGCTCCTAGCCTGGTGCATGAAGAACCCTGCCGGTGGGACTGGCTGGGTAAGAAAGGGCTTGATCAGCAGCCAGGAAGAAGCACGGAAACCACAGTGTACGCTGGCCCAGGTGCCCATAGGCTGGGGAAGCGCCAAGGATTCCAGGGACAGAGGCCCACATTTTTACTTCTTTACACCGTCTTGATGTTACAGAGCCCACCTGGGTGCTGTAGAAAGGCCGGGGTCCCAGTGATGGTAAGAAGAGCCGTCTACCCTTAGAGGGCTAGAAGTGTGGGGTTGCCGGCTCCAAGATGGGAAATCCCTGGAGATTGGGGGGGGGGGGGGCTAGAGCAGGGTGGCCAAACTGTGGCTCGGGAGCCACATGCGGCTCTTTCACACAAACTGCGGCTCCCAGGAGGCTCCCCATCTATTTGCTCTCTGTCTGTCTGTCTGTCTCTCTTTCTTCATCCCTCCCCCTCGCTCCCCTATCTAGTTGCTTTCTTTCTCTCTCTCTCTCTCTCTCTCTCTCTCTCTGACACATAAATATCATTAGCAAACAAATATCATTGGACAAATAAATATCTGTTTTTCCCCCTTTTGTTTTTATTTTTGGCAGTCTCGTTTAATGTTAAAAAAAAGGCAACTCTGCATATTTTTCAATAAAAACGTGTGTAATATCTGTCCATGTCTTGTGGCGCTCAAACATCTGACATTTATTCTGTGTGGCTCTTACATTAAACACGTTTGGCCACCCTTGGGCTAGAGCCTAAGGAAGCAGGGTTTGGGGAGGGGAGGGACTTCAATGGGGTATAATGCCCTCGAGTCTACTTTCCAAAGTGGCCATTTTCTCCAGGTGAACTGCCAGCCTGGAGGGTGGCAACCCCAGGTGTGGGTATCCCAGCAGTCGTGGGTGGCCAAAGAGCAGGGACAACAGGATGGCAGTGGGAGGCTCTGACCATTCCCACCGGGTCCTTCTGTGAGGTGGAGTGAGGCAGTGCACCAGTATCGGCCCCTCAGACAAAGCCCGCGGGGACCCCTGGAACACTGGGCCCTGCCAACAATCCTCAGGGGAACCTCAGAGCCAGCCTCTTGCGAGAACGCAGCCAGCAGACGCTCCCAAAAAATGCCATGCGGTCCAGGCTTGGAGGGGGGGGGGGAATGGTTCTGGAGGGGCTGCCATCATGAAGGGGGAGTGGTGCGAGCCCCTCTCCCTCCCCTCCTGCAAGGTTTAAAGGGCCCGATCAGCTGAAGCACCCTTTAAATCTTGCAGGAGGGGAGGGAGAGGGGTGTGAACCAACCCCCCCTTCTTCTCAAAAGCATTTAAAGGATCCCTTTAAATGCTTTTGAGAAGAAGCGAGGACCCTTTAAAGAAGAGGGCTGGCCCTTTAAAGAAGAGGGCTCTTGGAAGGGGGGGCGGGCCTTTGGTGTCCGTCCCTCGCTGGCTTCGCTTCCGGCCTGCCTCGCTCCCCGCCGGAAGTCCCTCCCTGCAGCAGGCCGGCCGGCCGGCCGGGGGAGCGGCCTGAGAGGCGGCCCAGAAACGGAGGCGGAGCGGAGGGGAAGAGGGCGGGAAGGCGCCCGAGGGGTGGTGGGGCTGCCCCTCCCGCCGCCGCCGGCCTCCTAAGGGGCACCTCTTCCCCCTCTGGTTGCCCCGGCGGCGACGGGGAGTTGAAGGGCACCGTCCCGGGGCTGGGGGAGGGCGGGAAACCTTTCGGGGCTGATCTCCCAGCGGCCGCGAGGGGCGCATTTCGCGGGTCCCGGTGAACGGGCGCCTTCCCAGGCCTGGGGGAGCGGGAGGAACCCCTCGCGTCTGCTCTCCGAACGGCAAAAGCCGTTCGGAGAGCAGACGCGAGGGGCGCATTTTTCCTTTAGGGGTTCAGGGGCGCCGTCCCGGGGCTGGGGGAGGCCGGGAAAGGTTTTGCACCTTTTTGCCCAGCCCCGGCGAGGGGCGCGTCTCGCCGTTCCGCGGTTAAAGGGCGCCTTCCCGGGCCTGGGGGAGGAAACCTTTAAAATGTGGAGGGGAGAGAAGGTGGCAAGATGTGGCCCAGTCTCCTGAGGTCTCAGAAGCTAAGCCGGGTCTGGACTTGGATGGGAGACCAACCCGGGAGGATGTTAAAGAGGAAGGCGAGGGCAAACTGCCGCTGCTTCTCACCTCCTTTGAAAGCCGCTTGTTGGGATTGCCACTCGTGTGCTGCAACTGGACGGCACTTGCATACGCACAGTGGAATGTGGGCTGTATCCACACCTTGGTGGCTCTGGCTCTGTTGTTTTGCAACTGCCCTGATTTGCACCTGGATCTTCTTGTATGGATAAGCCCCAATTGCCAATGACTCCTAAAGTGCAGTATCCATCGATGTCTGGACTCAGCCATGGGAAACACTGTGCTGGATCCTGTGTCAGAATGAAACTCTCCTGCCACCCTCCTCCCACTTAGCTCCATGAAATGTTGCTTCTGGGGGAAAGGGTATCATGAGGAATGAAGTGAACGGGGAGGTCTGCAGTAGGAAGGAGGAATCAGTGGAAACTGGCTCAGGTCTAGCAGGTTGAAATTGAACCCGGCGAAGACGGAGGTCCTGTGCCTGGGTCGTTATGGTCCGGAGTGGGGGGTCCCGCTCCCGAGCTTCGACGGGGCGCCGTTGGTGCCTGCGCCGAGGGCGAGGAGTCTGGGAGTGCTCCTGGAGCCTTCATTGTCAATGGAGGCCCAGGTAGCAGCCACTGCCAAGTCAGCCTTCTACCATCTACGGCTGGCGAGGCAGTTGGTTCCTTACCTTGACCGGGATGACCTTGCCACAGTTATCCATGCGACGGTCACCTCGAGGTTGGACTACTGCAACGCTCTCTACATGGGGCTGCCTTTGGTGCAAATCTGGAAGCTGCAGCTGGTGCAGAATGCCGCGGCCAGGCTGCTGATGGGACTCGCAAAGCGGGATCACATCGGGCCTGTGCTGGCAGCGCTGCACTGGCTGCCTATAGCATACCGAGTTCGCTTCAAAGTGCTGGTTCTTACCTATAAAGCCCTATATGGCCAGGGTCCAACATACCTTAGGGACCGCCTTTCTCCGTATCAACCCCAGAGAGCACTACGGTCAGGATTGGAACACAGATTATGTGTGCCCAGCCCCAGAGACGCCAGGCTGGCCAGAACTAGGACCAGGGCTTTCTCGGTGGCGGCTCCTGTCTGGTGGAATGAGCTCCCGGAGGCGATCAGGGCCCTGCGGGACCTGATGCAGTTCCGCAGGGCCTGCAAGACGGAGCTCTTCCGCCAGGCTTATCAATAGGAGCCGCTGCCGATGATATTGGGGATACCATCCGGCAATGTAACCATCATGCTGTACCCTGGTCCAACACGACCTCGGCCATGGCCGAGGGGGTGGAGCCCAAACCTGCCACATGGTTGCCATCCGACGCTGTATATGGAAGCTTTTATGACTATTTATATGTTTTAATGATATTTATTATAATGTTTTAATTGATTTTATAGGTTATTGTAACAATTAGGCCACAGGCCCATGTAAGCCGCCCTGAGCCCGCTTGCGGGGAGGAGGGCGGGATATAAATGTGAAAAATAAATAAAATAAATAAATAAATAAATAAACTACCAACTGAGTTTGGAATCAGCCCACGACCTATTATTGCCCCAGAGTATTTAAAGTCTTGGGTGTCTTTGCTCTGAATTTTGGTAAATTATGGCATCACAGATGCCTTTGTTTGGTAAATGCGTGGCTGAGCCAGAATACCAAACAGTTGCTGTGTACTCAATTTCTGAGCAAGACTCCTGTAAATGAATGTCCAGGAAAAAAATTTAAGTGTTCCCCTACAGGCTTTTTAGTGCTGCCCTCCTTACTTTCAAATTTGTGACCATTTGTTTGTCTTATGCACATGGTATGTATATTTGCAGACACTGCAAGAGACCAGTGAGATACCACTATAACCTCTGGCCAATTCCCACCTCTTCCTGGGTTTAGCCCAGCCCAGGAAAATGGCTGGGGAGGGGGGTTCCCCTAAATTTCTGGAGAGCCCCTTCCTAAATCCCAGATGTCTCTGCCTCCATAGATAGGGACAATGGCATGTGATGTCACTGGGCCTCGGTTCTTTTAAGGACCTGGGCAAGGCTGTTGATGATGGGACATTTTGGAAGACATTCATTCATAGGGTCTCCATCAGACAGAAGCAACTTGATGGCACTTAACTCACATGCAAGTACATGGAAAGAAGCCCTATTTTCATGGGAGTGAGCCCTATTGACTCTCCCCAGGTAGGATTCTGAGTAGATGTGCTGAAGATGGCACAGTCAGCACATCTTAGGTTGCATTTTGTCTGCCCCACAACAAAGTGCCTGCAGAGAGTCTGAATGTATGTCTTTGGGCAGAACATCCTCCTGTGTACCTTTTTTGAGACTGGAATCACTGTGCTATGCTGCCACCTAAACGTGTATCAGAAGAAGTGAAATCATGGCACAAGAAAGTTTTGGCAAACTTTCTTAAGCAAGCATTTTCATACAATTCATGTGTCATAAAGGGGGGTTGTATGTATGTGTAAATGTGAATACAGAAACCATGCAGAACCTATGGAAATTAAGAAATTAAGATGCTTGATAAATCATTTTCTGAATGACAGAGGCCCTTCCTGCAGTTCATTCACAGATATCCTCTCACTCTCTAACAGGTCTACTCTCTAACTCTAGAACCAAAGAATAAACCACCTGCCCCTTCCTGGGGAGATGCCTTAGCTGTTACCTCATTATTTCCGATGTTCCTTTGAAGTAGTTCCTACTTCTTCCTGGGGTTGCCAACCTCTAGGTGGCAACTGCAGATGCCCTCCTGCGGGGTTCCCCCGCCTCTCCTGGGGCCCGGAAGGGTCCCTTTAACTCTGTGAGAAACCGCGCCCCTTGTGGCTTTGCCGCTTTGTAGATCACATACGAGGTGTCCCTCCCGTTCCCCCCCCCCCAGCAGAGGCGCTGAAAGAGTCCCTTTAAGTTCTTCTGCCCAGTGCCCACCCGGCCCCTGATTTCCCCCACTGAGTGGATCAGCTGGCCTTTGGAGTCTCTGGGGGAGGGAGGGGGTTGGGGGCGGCTGGTGGGGCTTGGGGGCGGGGTTCAGGCGCTCAAGGGATGTGGACCCCTCCCTTGCCCACTGACTTCCCTGTCAGAATAAACTGAAAACGGCTCCTGCTTAGCTCCACCATGGTTGGCTGGCTAACGAGGCGGGCCAGCCACCATCAAACCATTCTCTTCAACCCCCTGCTGTGCGGCTGGCTTCCCCCGAGGGTTGCCAGTCTCCAGGTGGGGCCTGGAGATCTCCTGCTGTTCTTCCTCTGAGATAGAAAGGGTCTCTCTTCTTCTGTCTGCTGCTAAGACTGTCATTACCACACATTGGGAAAAGGCAATGATACCCACTCTCTCACACTGGCATAAAAAGTTGTGAGATTTTTACCTTGTGACTCAATTTATGGACAGTCTCTCACATTTTGACAAGCAGTCTTCACCCTCTAACTCTGCCTCTATCTGGTTCCCCATTTTGGAATATTTGGTTTCCCAACAAGAAATCCCTGAGCAGATAGAAGAACTATGTATGTGGTAAAACTTGAAATTCAATTACTGTGTTCTGTAATCCAACATCCTTATATTGCTGTGATTTTTAACTGCCTCTTGTTCTTTTATCTACTACTGTCTTTGTTTTTAATCTCAGCCGTATGAGCTGTATAACTTCTTTGATTGAGCATGTACCATTCACAAAAATCATAATAAAACATTAACTGGAGGGGAAAGAAACATTCGCTGGACCAAACTGCACAGTGACTTTATTGAACAATGTAAATTTGATTCTCTAACGGCTGAGGGGGAGAACGAATGTGTGTGGGGCGGGATTAACAGGCAAATGGTAACCCAGATAGACAAAAAAGTAACCAAGGGTCTTTTGCAGAGGTTGAAAAGACGTGTCTCCTATGAGTAAATTGGAGGGAAGTGGAAAGGTTTTCTGTCCCTTTGCAAACTACACCCAGGTGCTGCTCCTGCTGCCCAAGAGATTTGCCACAGCATTTGATAACCCCCCTGGAATGAGATGGTTAAGTCCAGGCAGTTTCCTCTCACCACCTGGTATCTTGACGGTTTTTGCAGACAACAGGTAGACCACCTAATCATTCTTCTGCCTCATCCTTGGGGTGCGAAGGGGCCAACCAAGCAGATTGCTCACAGTCTTACAAACAACTAGTATCTGGACCCTGGCCAGGGGCTCACCTTCCAGCAAGCAGTGCAGGAGGGGGTGCCTGCTGTGCAGCACAAGTCCTTGTATTTCTGACCAGAACTGAACAACCGCACCCCAGCTGGCTGTCGGACAGCTAACTAACTTCAGAAGCCATCGGCTTTGGTAACCCGACAGCAGAGAGGAGGAAGCCCTTTTCAGGATGAGGTCAGAGGGGGCAGAGCTGTAGTAGAGGGATTTTATGTCCAGGCATTGGGAAGCGTACGCAGGTGAAAAGACTTGAGAAAGTCCTTGAGAAAGACAGGGATGAACTGGACAGAGATGCAAAGGCAGCCTAGAAACCACATGGACAGGGACAACTGGATCCCAACTAGGTTAGGAACTGCGGGTTCAGGATGGGATACATACTGTTCCTATGCTGGCTACCCCTCCAGCACTGCGAGGCTGAACTCCACTGCAGTTCACAGCATCACAGTCCAGCTGCCGGCAACAACAGAATCCACACATCCGATAGAGAGCACCTTGCCCTGGTATGACGGTGCGTGGAAGAAGAGACCTAAACGAAAACGTAGCTCCTCGCACAAGTTCCCTGATGCTGGACGAAGAGTCCTGGCCAGCGCTACCGGCATTACTGCTTTTCTCCGTGGACCAACTGCAGTGAGCCTGGAGTGCTGTGTTCAGACTGAGAGTGTATGTTGGACAGGGAACTCTGGCTGCCTAATGAAGATATGAAGGTGAGGCTGGATGCTGGAGATGGAGAGAAATAAAACAGATGCTCAAGTAGGTTCCTGGGAAACGCCAACTCCAGCTGTGCCTGTTGGTGTGGAGAGGGGTGGGCTCCTAGCCTGGTGCATGAAGAACCCTGCCGGTGGGACTGGCTGGGTAAGAAAGGGCTTGATCAGCAGCCAGGAAGAAGCACGGAAACCACAGTGTACGCTGGCCCAGGTGCCCATAGGCTGGGGAAGCGCCAAGGATTCCAGGGACAGAGGCCCACATTTTTACTTCTTTACACCGTCTTGATGTTACAGAGCCCACCTGGGTGCTGTAGAAAGGCCGGGGTCCCAGTGATGGTAAGAAGAGCCGTCTACCCTTAGAGGGCTAGAAGTGTGGGGTTGCCGGCTCCAAGATGGGAAATCCCTGGAGATTGGGGGGGGGGCTAGAGCAGGATGGCTAAACTGTGGCTCGGGAGCCACATGCGGCTCTTTCACACAAACTGCGGCTCCCAGGAGGCTCCCCATCTATTTGCTCTCTGTCTGTCTGTCTGTCTCTCTTTCTTCATCCCTCCCCCTCGCTCCCCTATCTAGTTGCTTTCTTTCTCTCTCTCTCTCTCTCTCTCTCTCTGACACATAAATATCATTAGCAAACAAATATCATTGGACAAATAAATATCTGTTTTTCCCCCTTTTGTTTTTATTTTTGGCAGTCTCGTTTAATGTTAAAAAAAAAGGCAACTCTGCATATTTTTCAATAAAAACGTGTGTAATATCTGTCCATGTCTTGTGGCGCTCAAACATCTGACATTTATTCTGTGTGGCTCTTACATTAAACACGTTTGGCCACCCTTGGGCTAGAGCCTAAGGAAGCAGGGTTTGGGGAGGGGAGGGACTTCAATGGGGTATAATGCCCTCGAGTCTACTTTCCAAAGTGGCCATTTTCTCCAGGTGAACTGCCAGCCTGGAGGGTGGCAACCCCAGGTGTGGGTATCCCAGCAGTCGTGGGTGGCCAAAGAGCAGGGACAACAGGATGGCCGTGGGAGGCTCTGACCATTCCCACCGGGTCCTTCTGTGAGGTGGAGTGAGGCAGTGCACCAGTATCGGCCCCTCAGACAAAGCCCGCGGGGACCCCTGGAACACTGGGCCCTGCCAACAATCCTCAGGGGAACCTCAGAGCCAGCCTCTTGCGAGAACGCAGCCAGCAGACGCTCCCAAAAAATGCCATGCGGTCCAGGCTTGGAGGGGGGGGGGGAATGGTTCTGGAGGGGCTGCCATCATGAAGGGGGAGTGGTGCGAGCCCCTCTCCCTCCCCTCCTGCAAGGTTTAAAGGGCCCGATCAGCTGAAGCACCCTTTAAATCTTGCAGGAGGGGAGGGAGAGGGGTGTGAACCAACCCCCCCTTCTTCTCAAAAGCATTTAAAGGATCCCTTTAAAAGCTTTTGAGAAGAAGCGAGGACCCTTTAAAGAAGAGGGCTGGCCCTTTAAAGAAGAGGGCTCTTGGAAGGGGGGGCGGGCCTTTGGTGTCCGTCCCTCGCTGGCTTCGCTTCCGGCCTGCCTCGCTCCCCGCCGGAAGTCCCTCCCTGCAGCAGGCCGGCCGGCCGGCCGGGGGAGCGGCCTGAGAGGCGGCCCAGAAACGGAGGCGGAGCGGAGGGGAAGAGGGCGGGAAGGCGCCCGAGGGGTGGTGGGGCTGCCCCTCCCGCCGCCGCCGGCCTCCTAAGGGGCACCTCTTCCCCCTCTGGTTGCCCCGGCGGCGACGGGGAGTTGAAGGGCACCGTCCCGGGGCTGGGGGAGGGCGGGAAACCTTTCGGGGCTGATCTCCCAGCGGCCGCGAGGGGCGCATTTCGCGGGTCCCGGTGAACGGGCGCCTTCCCAGGCCTGGGGGAGCGGGAGGAACCCCTCGCGTCTGCTCTCCGAACGGCAAAAGCCGTTCGGAGAGCAGACGCGAGGGGCGCATTTTTCCTTTAGGGGTTCAGGGGCGCCGTCCCGGGGCTGGGGGAGGCCGGGAAAGGTTTTGCACCTTTTTGCCCAGCCCCGGCGAGGGGCGCGTCTCGCCGTTCCGCGGTTAAAGGGCGCCTTCCCGGGCCTGGGGGAGGAAACCTTTAAAATGTGGAGGGGAGAGAAGGTGGCAAGATGTGGCCCAGTCTCCTGAGGTCTCAGAAGCTAAGCCGGGTCTGGACTTGGATGGGAGACCAACCCGGGAGGATGTTAAAGAGGAAGGCGAGGGCAAACTGCCTCTGCTTCTCACCTCCTTTGAAAGCCGCTTGTTGGGATTGCCACTCGTGTGCTGCAACTGGACGGCACTTGCATACGCACAGTAGAATGTGGGCTGTATCCACACCTTGGTGGCTCTGGCTCTGTTGTTTTGCAACTGCCCTGATTTGCACCTGGATCTTCTTGTATGGATAAGCCCCAATTGCCAATGACTCCTAAAGTGCAGTATCCATCGATGTCTGGACTCAGCCATGGGAAACACTGTGCTGGATCCTGTGTCAGAATGAAACTCTCCTGCCACCCTCCTCCCACTTAGCTCCATGAAATGTTGCTTCTGGGGGAAAGGGTATCATGAGGAATGAAGTGAACGGGGAGGTCTGCAGTAGGAAGGAGGAATCAGTGGAAACTGGCTCAGGTCTAGCAGGTTGAAATTGAACCCGGCGAAGACGGAGGTCCTGTGCCTGGGTCGTTATGGTCCGGAGTGGGGGGTCCCGCTCCCGAGCTTCGACGGGGCGCCGTTGGTGCCTGCGCCGAGGGCGAGGAGTCTGGGAGTGCTCCTGGAGCCTTCATTGTCAATGGAGGCCCAGGTAGCAGCCACTGCCAAGTCAGCCTTCTACCATCTACGGCTGGCGAGGCAGTTGGTTCCTTACCTTGACCGGGATGACCTTGCCACAGTTATCCATGCGACGGTCACCTCGAGGTTGGACTACTGCAACGCTCTCTACATGGGGCTGCCTTTGGTGCAAATCTGGAAGCTGCAGCTGGTGCAGAATGCCGCGGCCAGGCTGCTGATGGGACTCGCAAAGCGGGATCACATCGGGCCTGTGCTGGCAGCGCTGCACTGGCTGCCTATAGCATACCGAGTTCGCTTCAAAGTGCTGGTTCTTACCTATAAAGCCCTATATGGCCAGGGTCCAACATACCTTAGGGACCGCCTTTCTCCGTATCAACCCCAGAGAGCACTACGGTCAGGATTGGAACACAGATTATGTGTGCCCAGCCCCAGAGACGCCAGGCTGGCCAGAACTAGGACCAGGGCTTTCTCGGTGGCGGCTCCTGTCTGGTGGAATGAGCTCCCGGAGGCGATCAGGGCCCTGCGGGACCTGATGCAGTTCCGCAGGGCCTGCAAGACGGAGCTCTTCCGCCAGGCTTATCAATAGGAGCCGCTGCCGATGATATTGGGGATACCATCCGGCAATGTAACCATCATGCTGTACCCTGGTCCAACACGACCTCGGCCATGGCCGAGGGGGTGGAGCCCAAACCTGCCACATGGTTGCCATCCGACGCTGTATATGGAAGCTTTTATGACTATTTATATGTTTTAATGATATTTATTATAATGTTTTAATTGATTTTATAGGTTATTGTAACAATTAGGCCACAGGCCCATGTAAGCCGCCCTGAGCCCGCTTGCGGGGAGGGCGGGATATAAATGTGAAAAATAAATAAATAAATAAATAAACTACCAACTGAGTTTGGAATCAGCCCACGACCTATTATTGCCCCAGAGTATTTAAAGTCTTGGGTGACTTTGCTCTGAATTTTGGTAAATTATGGCATCACAGATGCCTTTGTTTGGTAAATGCGTGGCTGAGCCAGAATACCAAACAGTTGCTGTGTACTCAATTTCTGAGCAAGACTCCTGTAAATGAATGTCCAGGAAAAAAATTTAAGTGTTCCCCTACAGGCTTTTTAGTGCTGCCCTCCTTACTTTCAAATTTGTGACCATTTGTTTGTCTTATGCACATGGTATGTATATTTGCAGACACTGCAAGAGACCAGTGAGATACCACTATAACCTCTGGCCAATTCCCACCTCTTCCTGGGTTTAGCCCAGCCCAGGAAAATGGCTGGGGAGGGGGGTTCCCCTAAATTTCTGGAGAGCCCCTTCCTAAATCCCAGATGTCTCTGCCTCCATAGATAGGGACAATGGCATGTGATGTCACTGGGCCTCGGTTCTTTTAAGGACCTGAGCAAGGCTGTTGATGATGGGACATTTTGGAAGACATTCATTCATAGGGTCTCCATCAGACAGAAGCAACTTGATGGCACTTAACTCACATGCAAGTACATGGAAAGAAGCCCTATTTTCATGGGAGTGAGCCCTATTGACTCTCCCCAGGTAGGATTCTGAGTAGATGTGCTGAAGATGGCACAGTCAGCACATCTTAGGTTGCATTTTGTCTGCCCCACAACAAAGTGCCTGCAGAGAGTCTGAATGTATGTCTTTGGGCAGAACATCCTCCTGTGTACCTTTTTTGAGACTGGAATCGCTGTGCTATGCTGCCACCTAAACGTGTATCAGAAGAAGTGAAATCATGGCACAAGAAAGTTTTGGCAAACTTTCTTAAGCAAGCATTTTCATACAATTCATGTGT
The DNA here is from genome assembly GCA_029233225.1 of Lepidodactylus listeri. Taxonomy (NCBI): domain Eukaryota; kingdom Metazoa; phylum Chordata; class Lepidosauria; order Squamata; family Gekkonidae; genus Lepidodactylus; species Lepidodactylus listeri. The sequence continues at coordinate 37,811,866 of JARCFY010000020.1, forward strand.
CATAAAGGGGGGTTGTATGTATGTGTAAATGTGAATACAGAAAACCATGCAGAACCTATGGAAATTAAGAAATTAAGATGCTTGATAAATCATTTTCTGAATGACAGAGGCCCTTCCTGCAGTTCATTCACAGATATCCTCTCACTCTCTAACAGGTCTACTCTCTAACTCTAGAACCAAAGAATAAACCACCTGCCCCTTCCTGGGGAGATGCCTTAGCTGTTACCTCATTATTTCCGATGTTCCTTTGAAGTAGTTCCTACTTCTTCCTGGGGTTGCCAACCTCTAGGTGGCAACTGCAGATGCCCTCCTGCGGGGTTCCCCCGCCTCTCCTGGGGCCCGGAAGGGTCCCTTTAACTCTGTGAGAAACCGCGCCCCTTGTGGCTTTGCCGCTTTGTAGATCACATACGAGGTGTCCCTCCCGTTCCCCCCCCCCCCCCAGCAGAGGCGCTGAAAGAGTCCCTTTAAGTTCTTCTGCCCAGTGCCCACCCGGCCCCTGATTTCCCCCACTGAGTGGATCAGCTGGCCTTTGGAGTCTCTGGGGGAGGGAGGGGGTTGGGGGCGGCTGATGGGGCTTGGGGGCGGGGTTCAGGCGCTCAAGGGATGTGGACCCCTCCCTTGCCCACTGACTTCCCTGTCAGAATAAACTGAAAACGGCTCCTGCTTAGCTCCACCATGGTTGGCTGGCTAACGAGGCGGGCCAGCCACCATCAAACCATTCTCTTCAACCCCCTGCTGTGCGGCTGGCTTCCCCCGAGGGTTGCCAGTCTCCAGGTGGGGCCTGGAGATCTCCTGCTGTTCTTCCTCTGAGATAGAAAGGGTCTCTCTTCTTCTGTCTGCTGCTAAGACTGTCATTACCACACATTGGGAAAAGGCAATGATACCCACTCTCTCACACTGGCATAAAAAGTTGTGAGATTTTTACCTTGCGACTCAATTTATGGACAGTCTCTCACATTTTGACAAGCAGTCTTCACCCTCTAACTCTGCCTCTATCTGGTTCCCCATTTTGGAATATTTGGTTTCCCAACAAGAAATCCCTGAGCAGATAGAAGAACTATGTATGTGGTAAAACTTGAAATTCAATTACTGTGTTCTGTAATCCAACATCCTTATATTGCTGTGATTTTTAACTGCCTCTTGTTCTTTTATCTACTACTGTCTTTGTTTTTAATCTCAGCCGTATGAGCTGTATAACTTCTTTGATTGAGCATGTACCATTCACAAAAATCATAATAAAACATTAACTGGAGGGGAAAGAAACATTCGCTGGACCAAACTGCACAGTGACTTTATTGAACAATGTAAATTTGATTCTCTAACGGCTGAGGGGGAGAACGAATGTGTGTGGGGCGGGATTAACAGGCAAATGGTAACCCAGATAGACAAAAAAGTAACCAAGGGTCTTTTGCAGAGGTTGAAAAGACGTGTCTCCTATGAGTAAATTGGAGGGAAGTGGAAAGGTTTTCTGTCCCTTTGCAAACTACACCCAGGTGCTGCTCCTGCTGCCCAAGAGATTTGCCACAGCATTTGATAACCCCCCTGGAATGAGATGGTTAAGTCCAGGCAGTTTCCTCTCACCACCTGGTATCTTGACGGTTTTTGCAGACAACAGGTAGACCACCTAATCATTCTTCTGCCTCATCCTTGGGGTGCGAAGGGGCCAACCAAGCAGATTGCTCACAGTCTTACAAACAACTAGTATCTGGACCCTGGCCAGGGGCTCACCTTCCAGCAAGCAGTGCAGGAGGGGGTGCCTTCTGTGCAGCACAAGTCCTTGTATTTCTGACCAGAACTGAACAACCGCACCCCAGCTGGCTGTCGGACAGCTAACTAACTTCAGAAGCCATCGGCTTTGGTAACCCGACAGCAGAGAGGAGGAAGCCCTTTTCAGGATGAGGTCAGAGGGGGCAGAGCTGTAGTAGAGGGATTTTATGTCCAGGCATTGGGAAGCGTACGCAGGTGAAAAGACTTGAGAAAGTCCTTGAGAAAGACAGGGATGAACTGGACAGAGATGCAAAGGCAGCCTAGAAACCACATGGACAGGGACAACTGGATCCCAACTAGGTTAGGAACTGCGGGTTCAGGATGGGATACATACTGTTCCTATGCTGGCTACCCCTCCAGCACTGCGAGGCTGAACTCCACTGCAGTTCACAGCATCACAGTCCAGCTGCCGGCAACAACAGAATCCACACATCCGATAGAGAGCACCTTGCCCTGGTATGACGGTGCGTGGAAGAAGAGACCTAAATGAAAACGTAGCTCCTCGCACAAGTTCCCTGATGCTGGACGAAGAGTCCTGGCCAGCGCTACCGGCATTACTGCTTTTCTCCGTGGACCAACTGCAGTGAGCCTGGAGTGCTGTGTTCAGACTGAGAGTGTATGTTGGACAGGGAACTCTGGCTGCCTAATGAAGATATGAAGGTGAGGCTGGATGCTGGAGATGGAGAGAAATAAAACAGATGCTCAAGTAGGTTCCTGGGAAACGCCAACTCCAGCTGTGCCTGTTGGTGTGGAGAGGGGTGGGCTCCTACCCTGGTGCATGAAGAACCCTGCCGGTGGGACTGGCTGGGTAAGAAAGGGCTTGATCAGCAGCCAGGAAGAAGCACGGAAACCACAGTGTACGCTGGCCCAGGTGCCCATAGGCTGGGGAAGCGCCAAGGATTCCAGGGACAGAGGCCCACATTTTTACTTCTTTACACCGTCTTGATGTTACAGAGCCCACCTGGGTGCTGTAGAAAGGCCGGGGTCCCAGTGATGGTAAGAAGAGCCGTCTACCCTTAGAGGGCTAGAAGTGTGGGGTTGCCGGCTCCAAGATGGGAAATCCCTGGAGATTGGGGGGGGGGGCTAGAGCAGGGTGGCCAAACTGTGGCTCGGGAGCCACATGCGGCTCTTTCACACAAACTGCGGCTCCCAGGAGGCTCCCCATCTATTTGCTCTCTGTCTGTCTGTCTGTCTCTCTTTCTTCATCCCTCCCCCTCGCTCCCCTATCTAGTTGCTTTCTTTCTCTCTCTCTCTCTCTCTCTCTCTCTCTGACACATAAATATCATTAGCAAACAAATATCATTGGACAAATAAATATCTGTTTTTCCCCCTTTTGTTTTTATTTTTGGCAGTCTCGTTTAATGTTAAAAAAAAAGGCAACTCTGCATATTTTTCAATAAAAACGTGTGTAATATCTGTCCATGTCTTGTGGCGCTCAAACATCTGACATTTATTCTGTGTGGCTCTTACATTAAACACGTTTGGCCACCCTTGGGCTAGAGCCTAAGGAAGCAGGGTTTGGGGAGGGGAGGGACTTCAATGGGGTATAATGCCCTCGAGTCTACTTTCCAAAGTGGCCATTTTCTCCAGGTGAACTGCCAGCCTGGAGGGTGGCAACCCCAGGTGTGGGTATCCCAGCAGTCGTGGGTGGCCAAAGAGCAGGGACAACAGGATGGCAGTGGGAGGCTCTGACCATTCCCACCGGGTCCTTCTGTGAGGTGGAGTGAGGCAGTGCACCAGTATCGGCCCCTCAGACAAAGCCCGCGGGGACCCCTGGAACACTGGGCCCTGCCAACAATCCTCAGGGGAACCTCAGAGCCAGCCTCTTGCGAGAACGCAGCCAGCAGATGCTCCCAAAAAATGCCATGCGGTCCAGGCTTGGAGGGGGGGGGGGAATGGTTCTGGAGGGGCTGCCATCATGAAGGGGGAGTGGTGCGAGCCCCTCTCCCTCCCCTCCTGCAAGGTTTAAAGGGCCCGATCAGCTGAAGCACCCTTTAAATCTTGCAGGAGGGGAGGGAGAGGGGTGTGAACCAACCCCCCCTTCTTCTCAAAAGCATTTAAAGGATCCCTTTAAATGCTTTTGAGAAGAAGCGAGGACCCTTTAAAGAAGAGGGCTGGCCCTTTAAAGAAGAGGGCTCTTGGAAGGGGGGGCGGGCCTTTGGTGTCCGTCCCTCGCTGGCTTCGCTTCCGGCCTGCCTCGCTCCCCGCCGGAAGTCCCTCCCTGCAGCAGGCCGGCCGGCCGGCCGGGGGAGCGGCCTGAGAGGCGGCCCAGAAACGGAGGCGGAGCGGAGGGGAAGAGGGCGGGAAGGCGCCCGAGGGGTGGTGGGGCTGCCCCTCCCGCCGCCGCCGGCCTCCTAAGGGGCACCTCTTCCCCCTCTGGTTGCCCCGGCGGCGACGGGGAGTTGAAGGGCACCGTCCCGGGGCTGGGGGAGGGCGGGAAACCTTTCGGGGCTGATCTCCCAGCGGCCGCGAGGGGCGCATTTCGCGGGTCCCGGTGAACGGGCGCCTTCCCAGGCCTGGGGGAGCGGGAGGAACCCCTCGCGTCTGCTCTCCGAACGGCAAAAGCCTGGGAAGCTGAATGAATGTCTGGGCAAAAGCCTGGGAAGCTGAATGAATGTCCAGGCAAAAGCCGTTCGGAGAGCAGACGCGAGGGGCGCATTTTTCCTTTAGGGGTTCAGGGGCGCCGTCCCGGGGCTGGGGGAGGCCGGGAAAGGTTTTGCACCTTTTTGCCCAGCCCCGGCGAGGGGCGCGTCTCGCCGTTCCGCGGTTAAAGGGCGCCTTCCCGGGCCTGGGGGAGGAAACCTTTAAAATGTGGAGGGGAGAGAAGGTGGCAAGATGTGGCCCAGTCTCCTGAGGTCTCAGAAGCTAAGCCGGGTCTGGACTTGGATGGGAGACCAACCCGGGAGGATGTTAAAGAGGAAGGCGAGGGCAAACTGCCGCTGCTTCTCACCTCCTTTGAAAGCCGCTTGTTGGGATTGCCACTCGTGTGCTGCAACTGGACGGCACTTGCATACGCACAGTAGAATGTGGGCTGTATCCACACCTTGGTGGCTCTGGCTCTGTTGTTTTGCAACTGCCCTGATTTGCACCGGGATCTTCTTGTATGGATAAGCCCCAATTGCCAATGACTCCTAAAGTGCAGTATCCATCGATGTCTGGACTCAGCCATGGGAAACACTGTGCTGGATCCTGTGTCAGAATGAAACTCTCCTGCCACCCTCCTCCCACTTAGCTCCATGAAATGTTGCTTCTGGGGGAAAGGGTATCATGAGGAATGAAGTGAACGGGGAGGTCTGCAGTAGGAAGGAGGAATCAGTGGAAACTGGCTCAGGTCTAGCAGGTTGAAATTGAACCCGGCGAAGACGGAGGTCCTGTGCCTGGGTCGTTATGGTCCGGAGTGGGGGGTCCCGCTCCCGAGCTTCGACGGGGCGCCGTTGGTGCCTGCGCCGAGGGCGAGGAGTCTGGGAGTGCTCCTGGAGCCTTCATTGTCAATGGAGGCCCAGGTAGCAGCCACTGCCAAGTCAGCCTTCTACCATCTACGGCTGGCGAGGCAGTTGGTTCCTTACCTTGACCGGGATGACCTTGCCACAGTTATCCATGCGACGGTCACCTCGAGGTTGGACTACTGCAACGCTCTCTACATGGGGCTGCCTTTGGTGCAAATCTGGAAGCTGCAGCTGGTGCAGAATGCCGCGGCCAGGCTGCTGATGGGACTCGCAAAGCGGGATCACATCGGGCCTGTGCTGGCAGCGCTGCACTGGCTGCCTATAGCATACCGAGTTCGCTTCAAAGTGCTGGTTCTTACCTATAAAGCCCTATATGGCCAGGGTCCAACATACCTTAGGGACCGCCTTTCTCCGTATCAACCCCAGAGAGCACTACGGTCAGGATTGGAACACAGATTATGTGTGCCCAGCCCCAGAGACGCCAGGCTGGCCAGAACTAGGACCAGGGCTTTCTCGGTGGCGGCTCCTGTCTGGTGGAATGAGCTCCCGGAGGCGATCAGGGCCCTGCGGGACCTGATGCAGTTCCGCAGGGCCTGCAAGACGGAGCTCTTCCGCCAGGCTTATCAATAGGAGCCGCTGCCGATGATATTGGGGATACCATCCGGCAATGTAACCATCATGCTGTACCCTGGTCCAACACGACCTCGGCCATGGCCGAGGGGGTGGAGCCCAAACCTGCCACATGGTTGCCATCCGACGCTGTATATGGAAGCTTTTATGACTATTTATATGTTTTAATGATATTTATTATAATGTTTTAATTGATTTTATAGGTTATTGTAACAATTAGGCCACAGGCCCATGTAAGCCGCCCTGAGCCCGCTTGCGGGGAGGGCGGGATATAAATGTGAAAAATAAATAAATAAAATAAATAAATAAATAAACTACCAACTGAGTTTGGAATCAGCCCACGACCTATTATTGCCCCAGAGTATTTAAAGTCTTGGGTGACTTTGCTCTGAATTTTGGTAAATTATGGCATCACAGATGCCTTTGTTTGGTAAATGCGTGGCTGAGCCAGAATACCAAACAGTTGCTGTGTACTCAATTTCTGAGCAAGACTCCTGTAAATGAATGTCCAGGAAAAAAATTTAAGTGTTCCCCTACAGGCTTTTTAGTGCTGCCCTCCTTACTTTCAAATTTGTGACCATTTGTTTGTCTTATGCACATGGTATGTATATTTGCAGACACTGCAAGAGACCAGTGAGATACCACTATAACCTCTGGCCAATTCCCACCTCTTCCTGGGTTTAGCCCAGCCCAGGAAAATGGCTGGGGAGGGGGGTTCCCCTAAATTTCTGGAGAGCCCCTTCCTAAATCCCAGATGTCTCTGCCTCCATAGATAGGGACAATGGCATGTGATGTCACTGGGCCTCGGTTCTTTTAAGGACCTGAGCAAGGCTGTTGATGATGGGACATTTTGGAAGACATTCATTCATAGGGTCTCCATCAGACAGAAGCAACTTGATGGCACTTAACTCACATGCAAGTACATGGAAAGAAGCCCTATTTTCATGGGAGTGAGCCCTATTGACTCTCCCCAGGTAGGATTCTGAGTAGATGTGCTGAAGATGGCACAGTCAGCACATCTTAGGTTGCATTTTGTCTGCCCCACAACAAAGTGCCTGCAGAGAGTCTGAATGTATGTCTTTGGGCAGAACATCCTCCTGTGTACCTTTTTTGAGACTGGAATCGCTGTGCTATGCTGCCACCTAAACGTGTATCAGAAGAAGTGAAATCATGGCACAAGAAAGTTTTGGCAAACTTTCTTAAGCAAGCATTTTCATACAATTCATGTGTCATAAAGGGGGGTTGTATGTATGTGTAAATGTGAATACAGAAAACCATGCAGAACCTATGGAAATTAAGAAATTAAGATGCTTGATAAATCATTTTCTGAATGACAGAGGCCCTTCCTGCAGTTCATTCACAGATATCCTCTCACTCTCTAACAGGTCTACTCTCTAACTCTAGAACCAAAGAATAAACCACCTGCCCCTTCCTGGGGAGATGCCTTAGCTGTTACCTCATTATTTCCGATGTTCCTTTGAAGTAGTTCCTACTTCTTCCTGGGGTTGCCAACCTCTAGGTGGCAACTGCAGATGCCCTCCTGCGGGGTTCCCCCGCCTCTCCTGGGGCCCGGAAGGGTCCCTTTAACTCTGTGAGAAACCGCGCCCCTTGTGGCTTTGCCGCTTTGTAGATCACATACGAGGTGTCCCTCCCGTTCCCCCCCCCCCCCAGCAGAGGCGCTGAAAGAGTCCCTTTAAGTTCTTCTGCCCAGTGCCCACCCGGCCCCTGATTTCCCCCACTGAGTGGATCAGCTGGCCTTTGGAGTCTCTGGGGGAGGGAGGGGGTTGGGGGCGGCTGGTGGGGCTTGGGGGCGGGGTTCAGGCGCTCAAGGGATGTGGACCCCTCCCTTGCCCACTGACTTCCCTGTCAGAATAAACTGAAAACGGCTCCTGCTTAGCTCCACCATGGTTGGCTGGCTAACGAGGCGGGCCAGCCACCATCAAACCATTCTCTTCAACCCCCTGCTGTGCGGCTGGCTTCCCCCGAGGGTTGCCAGTCTCCAGGTGGGGCCTGGAGATCTCCTGCTGTTCTTCCTCTGAGATAGAAAGGGTCTCTCTTCTTCTGTCTGCTGCTAAGACTGTCATTACCACACATTGGGAAAAGGCAATGATACCCACTCTCTCACACTGGCATAAAAAGTTGTGAGATTTTTACCTTGCGACTCAATTTATGGACAGTCTCTCACATTTTGACAAGCACTCTTCACCCTCTAACTCTGCCTCTATCTGGTTCCCCATTTTGGAATATTTGGTTTCCCAACAAGAAATCCCTGAGCAGATAGAAGAACTATGTATGTGGTAAAACTTGAAATTCAATTACTGTGTTCTGTAATCCAACATCCTTATATTGCTGTGATTTTTAACTGCCTCTTGTTCTTTTATCTACTACTGTCTTTGTTTTTAATCTCAGCCGTATGAGCTGTATAACTTCTTTGATTGAGCATGTACCATTCACAAAAATCATAATAAAACATTAACTGGAGGGGAAAGAAACATTCGCTGGACCAAACTGCACAGTGACTTTATTGAACGATGTAAATTTGATTCTCTAACGGCTGAGGGGGAGAACGAATGTGTGTGGGGCGGGATTAACAGGCAAATGGTAACCCAGATAGACAAAAAAGTAACCAAGGGTCTTTTGCAGAGGTTGAAAAGACGTGTCTCCTATGAGTAAATTGGAGGGAAGTGGAAAGGTTTTCTGTCCCTTTGCAAACTACACCCAGGTGCTGCTCCTGCTGCCCAAGAGATTTGCCACAGCATTTGATAACCCCCCTGGAATGAGATGGTTAAGTCCAGGCAGTTTCCTCTCACCACCTGGTATCTTGACGGTTTTTGCAGACAACAGGTAGACCACCTAATCATTCTTCTGCCTCATCCTTGGGGTGCGAAGGGGCCAACCAAGCAGATTGCTCACAGTCTTACAAACAACTAGTATCTGGACCCTGGCCAGGGGCTCACCTTCCAGCAAGCAGTGCAGGAGGGGGTGCCTGCTGTGCAGCACAAGTCCTTGTATTTCTGACCAGAACTGAACAACCGCACCCCAGCTGGCTGTCGGACAGCTAACTAACTTCAGAAGCCATCGGCTTTGGTAACCCGACAGCAGAGAGGAGGAAGCCCTTTTCAGGATGAGGTCAGAGGGGGCAGAGCTGTAGTAGAGGGATTTTATGTCCAGGCATTGGGAAGCGTACGCAGGTGAAAAGACTTGAGAAAGTCCTTGAGAAAGACAGGGATGAACTGGACAGAGATGCAAAGGCAGCCTAGAAACCACATGGACAGGGACAACTGGATCCCAACTAGGTTAGGAACTGCGGGTTCAGGATGGGATACATACTGTTCCTATGCTGGCTACCCCTCCAGCACTGCGAGGCTGAACTCCACTGCAGTTCACAGCATCACAGTCCAGCTGCCGGCAACAACAGAATCCACACATCCGATAGAGAGCACCTTGCCCTGGTATGACGGTGCGTGGAAGAAGAGACCTAAACGAAAACGTAGCTCCTCGCACAAGTTCCCTGATGCTGGACGAAGAGTCCTGGCCAGCGCTACCGGCATTACTGCTTTTCTCCGTGGACCAACTGCAGTGAGCCTGGAGTGCTGTGTTCAGACTGAGAGTGTATGTTGGACAGGGAACTCTGGCTGCCTAATGAAGATATGAAGGTGAGGCTGGATGCTGGAGATGGAGAGAAATAAAACAGATGCTCAAGTAGGTTCCTGGGAAACGCCAACTCCAGCTGTGCCTGTTGGTGTGGAGAGGGGTGGGCTCCTAGCCTGGTGCATGAAGAACCCTGCCGGTGGGACTGGCTGGGTAAGAAAGGGCTTGATCAGCAGCCAGGAAGAAGCACGGAAACTACAGTGTACGCTGGCCCAGGTGCCCATAGGCTGGGGAAGCGCCAAGGATTCCAGGGACAGAGGCCCACATTTTTACTTCTTTACACCGTCTTGATGTTACAGAGCCCACCTGGGTGCTGTAGAAAGGCCGGGGTCCCAGTGATGGTAAGAAGAGCCGTCTACCCTTAGAGGGCTAGAAGTGTGGGGTTGCCGGCTCCAAGATGGGAAATCCCTGGAGATTGGGGGGGGGGCTAGAGCAGGGTGGCCAAACTGTGGCTCGGGAGCCACATGCGGCTCTTTCACACAAACTGCGGCTCCCAGGAGGCTCCCCATCTATTTGCTCTCTGTCTGTCTGTCTGTCTCTCTTTCTTCATCCCTCCCCCTCGCTCCCCTATCTAGTTGCTTTCTTTCTCTCTCTCTCTCTCTCTCTCTCTCTCTCTCTCTGACACATAAATATCATTAGCAAACAAATATCATTGGACAAATAAATATCTGTTTTTCCCCCTTTTGTTTTTATTTTTGGCAGTCTCGTTTAATGTTTAAAAAAAAGGCAACTCTGCATATTTTTCAATAAAAACGTGTGTAATATCTGTCCATGTCTTGTGGCGCTCAAACATCTGACATTTATTCTGTGTGGCTCTTACATTAAACACGTTTGGCCACCCTTGGGCTAGAGCCTAAGGAAGCAGGGTTTGGGGAGGGGAGGGACTTCAATGGGGTATAATGCCCTCGAGTCTACTTTCCAAAGTGGCCATTTTCTCCAGGTGAACTGCCAGCCTGGAGGGTGGCAACCCCAGGTGTGGGTATCCCAGCAGTCGTGGGTGGCCAAAGAGCAGGGACAACAGGATGGCAGTGGGAGGCTCTGACCATTCCCACCGGGTCCTTCTGTGAGGTGGAGTGAGGCAGTGCACCAGTATCGGCCCCTCAGACAAAGCCCGCGGGGACCCCTGGAACACTGGGCCCTGCCAACAATCCTCAGGGGAACCTCAGAGCCAGCCTCTTGCGAGAACGCAGCCAGCAGACGCTCCCAAAAAATGCCATGCGGTCCAGGCTTGGAGGGGGGGGGGGAATGGTTCTGGAGGGGCTGCCATCATGAAGGGGGAGTGGTGCGAGCCCCTCTCCCTCCCCTCCTGCAAGGTTTAAAGGGCCCGATCAGCTGAAGCACCCTTTAAATCTTGCAGGAGGGGAGGGAGAGGGGTGTGAACCAACCCCCCCTTCTTCTCAAAAGCATTTAAAGGATCCCTTTAAATGCTTTTGAGAAGAAGCGAGGACCCTTTAAAGAAGAGGGCTGGCCCTTTAAAGAAGAGGGCTCTTGGAAGGGGGGGCGGGCCTTTGGTGTCCGTCCCTCGCTGGCTTCGCTTCCGGCCTGCCTCGCTCCCCGCCGGAAGTCCCTCCCTGCAGCAGGCCGGCCGGCCGGGGGAGCGGCCTGAGAGGCGGCCCAGAAACGGAGGCGGAGCGGAGGGGAAGAGGGCGGGAAGGCGCCCGAGGGGTGGTGGGGCTGCCCCTCCCGCCGCCGCCGGCCTCCTAAGGGGCACCTCTTCCCCCTCTGGTTGCCCCGGCGGCGACGGGGAGTTGAAGGGCACCGTCCCGGGGCTGGGGGAGGGCGGGAAACCTTTCGGGGCTGATCTCCCAGCGGCCGCGAGGGGCGCATTTCGCGGGTCCCGGTGAACGGGCGCCTTCCCAGGCCTGGGGGAGCGGGAGGAACCCCTCGCGTCTGCTCTCCGAACGGCAAAAGCCGTTCGGAGAGCAGACGCGAGGGGCGCATTTTTCCTTTAGGGGTTCAGGGGCGCCGTCCCGGGGCTGGGGGAGGCCGGGAAAGGTTTTGCACCTTTTTGCCCAGCCCCGGCGAGGGGCGCGTCTCGCCGTTCCGCGGTTAAAGGGCGCCTTCCCGGGCCTGGGGGAGGAAACCTTTAAAATGTGGAGGGGAGAGAAGGTGGCAAGATGTGGCCCAGTCTCCTGAGGTCTCAGAAGCTAAGCCGGGTCTGGACTTGGATGGGAGACCAACCCGGGAGGATGTTAAAGAGGAAGGCGAGGGCAAACTGCCTCTGCTTCTCACCTCCTTTGAAAGCCGCTTGTTGGGATTGCCACTCGTGTGCTGCAACTGGACGGCACTTGCATACGCACAGTAGAATGTGGGCTGTATCCACACCTTGGTGGCTCTGGCTCTGTTGTTTTGCAACTGCCCTGATTTGCACCTGGATCTTCTTGTATGGATAAGCCCCAATTGCCAATGACTCCTAAAGTGCAGTATCCATCGATGTCTGGACTCAGCCATGGGAAACACTGTGCTGGATCCTGTGTCAGAATGAAACTCTCCTGCCACCCTCCTCCCACTTAGCTCCATGAAATGTTGCTTCTGGGGGAAAGGGTATCATGAGGAATGAAGTGAACGGGGAGGTCTGCAGTAGGAAGGAGGAATCAGTGGAAACTGGCTCAGGTCTAGCAGGTTGAAATTGAACCCGGCGAAGACGGAGGTCCTGTGCCTGGGTCGTTATGGTCCGGAGTGGGGGGTCCCGCTCCCGAGCTTCGACGGGGCGCCGTTGGTGCCTGCGCCGAGGGCGAGGAGTCTGGGAGTGCTCCTGGAGCCTTCATTGTCAATGGAGGCCCAGGTAGCAGCCACTGCCAAGTCAGCCTTCTACCATCTACGGCTGGCGAGGCAGTTGGTTCCTTACCTTGACCGGGATGACCTTGCCACAGTTATCCATGCGACGGTCACCTCGAGGTTGGACTACTGCAACGCTCTCTACATGGGGCTGCCTTTGGTGCAAATCTGGAAGCTGCAGCTGGTGCAGAATGCCGCGGCCAGGCTGCTGATGGGACTCGCAAAGCGGGATCACATCGGGCCTGTGCTGGCAGCGCTGCACTGGCTGCCTATAGCATACCGAGTTCGCTTCAAAGTGCTGGTTCTTACCTATAAAGCCCTATATGGCCAGGGTCCAACATACCTTAGGGACCGCCTTTCTCCGTATCAACCCCAGAGAGCACTACGGTCAGGACTGGAACACAGATTATGTGTGCCCAGCCCCAGAGACGCCAGGCTGGCCAGAACTAGGACCAGGGCTTTCTCGGTGGCGGCTCCTGTCTGGTGGAATGAGCTCCCGGAGGCGATCAGGGCCCTGCGGGACCTGATGCAGTTCCGCAGGGCCTGCAAGACGGAGCTCTTCCGCCAGGCTTATCAATAGGAGCCGCTGCCGATGATATTGGGGATACCATCCGGCAATGTAACCATCATGCTGTACCCTGGGTCCAACACGACCTCGGCCATGGCCGAGGGGGTGGAGCCCAAACCTGCCACATGGTTGCCATCCGACGCTGTATATGGAAGCTTTTATGACTATTTATATGTTTTAATGATATTTATTATAATGTTTTAATTGATTTTATAGGTTATTGTAACAATTAGGCCACAGGCCCATGTAAGCCGCCCTGAGCCCGCTTGCGGGGAGGGCGGGATATAAATGTGAAAAATAAATAAATAAAATAAATAAATAAATAAACTACCAACTGAGTTTGGAATCAGCCCACGACCTATTATTGCCCCAGAGTATTTAAAGTCTTGGGTGACTTTGCTCTGAATTTTGGTAAATTATGGCATCACAGATGCCTTTGTTTGGTAAATGCGTGGCTGAGCCAGAATACCAAACAGTTGCTGTGTACTCAATTTCTGAGCAAGACTCCTGTAAATGAATGTCCAGGAAAAAAATTTAAGTGTTCCCCTACAGGCTTTTTAGTGCTGCCCTCCTTACTTTCAAATTTGTGACCATTTGTTTGTCTTATGCACATGGTATGTATATTTGCAGACACTGCAAGAGACCAGTGAGATACCACTATAACCTCTGGCCAATTCCCACCTCTTCCTGGGTTTAGCCCAGCCCAGGAAAATGGCTGGGGAGGGGGGTTCCCCTAAATTTCTGGAGAGCCCCTTCCTAAATCCCAGATGTCTCTGCCTCCATAGATAGGGACAATGGCATGTGATGTCACTGGGCCTCGGTTCTTTTAAGGACCTGAGCAAGGCTGTTGATGATGGGACATTTTGGAAGACATTCATTCATAGGGTCTCCATCAGACAGAAGCAACTTGATGGCACTTAACTCACATGCAAGTACATGGAAAGAAGCCCTATTTTCATGGGAGTGAGCCCTATTGACTCTCCCCAGGTAGGATTCTGAGTAGATGTGCTGAAGATGGCACAGTCAGCACATCTTAGGTTGCATTTTGTCTGCCCCACAACAAAGTGCCTGCAGAGAGTCTGAATGTATGTCTTTGGGCAGAACATCCTCCTGTGTACCTTTTTTGAGACTGGAATCGCTGTGCTATGCTGCCACCTAAACGTGTATCAGAAGAAGTGAAATCATGGCACAAGAAAGTTTTGGCAAACTTTCTTAAGCAAGCATTTTCATACAATTCATGTGTCATAAAGGGGGGTTGTATGTATGTGTAAATGTGAATACAGAAAACCATGCAGAACCTATGGAAATTAAGAAATTAAGATGCTTGATAAATCATTTTCTGAATGACAGAGGCCCTTCCTGCAGTTCATTCACAGATATCCTCTCACTCTCTAACAGGTCTACTCTCTAACTCTAGAACCAAAGAATAAACCACCTGCCCCTTCCTGGGGAGATGCCTTAGCTGTTACCTCATTATTTCCGATGTTCCTTTGAAGTAGTTCCTACTTCTTCCTGGGGTTGCCAACCTCTAGGTGGCAACTGCAGATGCCCTCCTGCGGGGTTCCCCCGCCTCTCCTGGGGCCCGGAAGGGTCCCTTTAACTCTGTGAGAAACCGCGCCCCTTGTGGCTTTGCCGCTTTGTAGATCACATACGAGGTGTCCCTCCCGTTCCCCCCCCCCCCAGCAGAGGCGCTGAAAGAGTCCCTTTAAGTTCTTCTGCCCAGTGCCCACCCGGCCCCTGATTTCCCCCACTGAGTGGATCAGCTGGCCTTTGGAGTCTCTGGGGGAGGGAGGGGGTTGGGGGCGGCTGGTGGGGCTTGGGGGCGGGGTTCAGGCGCTCAAGGGATGTGGACCCCTCCCTTGCCCACTGACTTTCCTGTCAGAATAAACTGAAAACGGCTCCTGCTTAGCTCCACCATGGTTGGCTGGCTAACGAGGCGGGCCAGCCACCATCAAACCATTCTCTTCAACCCCCTGCTGTGCGGCTGGCTTCCCCCGAGGGTTGCCAGTCTCCAGGTGGGGCCTGGAGATCTCCTGCTGTTCTTCCTCTGAGATAGAAAGGGTCTCTCTTCTTCTGTCTGCTGCTAAGACTGTCATTACCACACATTGGGAAAAGGCAATGATACCCACTCTCTCACACTGGCATAAAAAGTTGTGAGATTTTTACCTTGCGACTCAATTTATGGACAGTCTCTCACATTTTGACAAGCACTCTTCACCCTCTAACTCTGCCTCTATCTGGTTCCCCATTTTGGAATATTTGGTTTCCCAACAAGAAATCCCTGAGCAGATAGAAGAACTATGTATGTGGTAAAACTTGAAATTCAATTACTGTGTTCTGTAATCCAACATCCTTATATTGCTGTGATTTTTAACTGCCTCTTGTTCTTTTATCTACTACTGTCTTTGTTTTTAATCTCAGCCGTATGAGCTGTATAACTTCTTTGATTGAGCATGTACCATTCACAAAAATCATAATAAAACATTAACTGGAGGGGAAAGAAACATTCGCTGGACCAAACTGCACAGTGACTTTATTGAACAATGTAAATTTGATTCTCTTAACGGCTGAGGGGGAGAACGAATGTGTGTGGGGCGGGATTAACAGGCAAATGGTAACCCAGATAGACAAAAAAGTAACCAAGGGTCTTTTGCAGAGGTTGAAAAGACGTGTCTCCTATGAGTAAATTGGAGGGAAGTGGAAAGGTTTTCTGTCCCTTTGCAAACTACACCCAGGTGCTGCTCCTGCTGCCCAAGAGATTTGCCACAGCATTTGATAACCCCCCTGGAATGAGATGGTTAAGTCCAGGCAGTTTCCTCTCACCACCTGGTATCTTGACGGTTTTTGCAGACAACAGGTAGACCACCTAATCATTCTTCTGCCTCATCCTTGGGGTGCGAAGGGGCCAACCAAGCAGATTGCTCACAGTCTTACAAACAACTAGTATCTGGACCCTGGCCAGGGGCTCACCTTCCAGCAAGCAGTGCAGGAGGGGGTGCCTGCTGTGCAGCACAAGTCCTTGTATTTCTGACCAGAACTGAACAACCGCACCCCAGCTGGCTGTCGGACAGCTAACTAACTTCAGAAGCCATCGGCTTTGGTAACCCGACAGCAGAGAGGAGGAAGCCCTTTTCAGGATGAGGTCAGAGGGGGCAGAGCTGTAGTAGAGGGATTTTATGTCCAGGCATTGGGAAGCGTACGCAGGTGAAAAGACTTGAGAAAGTCCTTGAGAAAGACAGGGATGAACTGGACAGAGATGCAAAGGCAGCCTAGAAACCACATGGACAGGGACAACTGGATCCCAACTAGGTTAGGAACTGCGGGTTCAGGATGGGATACATACTGTTCCTATGCTGGCTACCCCTCCAGCACTGCGAGGCTGAACTCCACTGCAGTTCACAGCATCACAGTCCAGCTGCCGGCAACAACAGAATCCACACATCCGATAGAGAGCACCTTGCCCTGGTATGACGGTGCGTGGAAGAAGAGACCTAAACGAAAACGTAGCTCCTCGCACAAGTTCCCTGATGCTGGACGAAGAGTCCTGGCCAGCGCTACCGGCATTACTGCTTTTCTCCGTGGACCAACTGCAGTGAGCCTGGAGTGCTGTGTTCAGACTGAGAGTGTATGTTGGACAGGGAACTCTGGCTGCCTAATGAAGATATGAAGGTGAGGCTGGATGCTGGAGATGGAGAGAAATAAAACAGATGCTCAAGTAGGTTCCTGGGAAACGCCAACTCCAGCTGTGCCTGTTGGTGTGGAGAGGGGTGGGCTCCTAGCCTGGTGCATGAAGAACCCTGCCGGTGGGACTGGCTGGGTAAGAAAGGGCTTGATCAGCAGCCAGGAAGAAGCACGGAAACCACAGTGTACGCTGGCCCAGGTGCCCATAGGCTGGGGAAGCGCCAAGGATTCCAGGGACAGAGGCCCACATTTTTACTTCTTTACACCGTCTTGATGTTACAGAGCCCACCTGGGTGCTGTAGAAAGGCCGGGGTCCCAGTGATGGTAAGAAGAGCCGTCTACCCTTAGAGGGCTAGAAGTGTGGGGTTGCCGGCTCCAAGATGGGAAATCCCTGGAGATTGGGGGGGGGGGGGGCTAGAGCAGGGTGGCCAAACTGTGGCTCGGGAGCCACATGCGGCTCTTTCACACAAACTGCGGCTCCCAGGAGGCTCCCCATCTATTTGCTCTCTGTCTGTCTGTCTGTCTCTCTTTCTTCATCCCTCCCCCTCGCTCCCCTATCTAGTTGCTTTCTTTCTCTCTCTCTCTCTCTCTCTCTCTCTGACACATAAATATCATTAGCAAACAAATATCATTGGACAAATAAATATCTGTTTTTCCCCCTTTTGTTTTTATTTTTGGCAGTCTCGTTTAATGTTAAAAAAAAAGGCAACTCTGCATATTTTTCAATAAAAACGTGTGTAATATCTGTCCATGTCTTGTGGCGCTCAAACATCTGACATTTATTCTGTGTGGCTCTTACATTAAACACGTTTGGCCACCCTTGGGCTAGAGCCTAAGGAAGCAGGGTTTGGGGAGGGGAGGGACTTCAATGGGGTATAATGCCCTCGAGTCTACTTTCCAAAGTGGCCATTTTCTCCAGGTGAACTGCCAGCCTGGAGGGTGGCAACCCCAGGTGTGGGTATCCCAGCAGTCGTGGGTGGCCAAAGAGCAGGGACAACAGGATGGCCGTGGGAGGCTCTGACCATTCCCACCGGGTCCTTCTGTGAGGTGGAGTGAGGCAGTGCACCAGTATCGGCCCCTCAGACAAAGCCCGCGGGGACCCCTGGAACACTGGGCCCTGCCAACAATCCTCAGGGGAACCTCAGAGCCAGCCTCTTGCGAGAACGCAGCCAGCAGACGCTCCCAAAAAATGCCATGCGGTCCAGGCTTGGAGGGGGGGGGGAATGGTTCTGGAGGGGCTGCCATCATGAAGGGGGAGTGGTGCGAGCCCCTCTCCCTCCCCTCCTGCAAGGTTTAAAGGGCCCGATCAGCTGAAGCACCCTTTAAATCTTGCAGGAGGGGAGGGAGAGGGGTGTGAACCAACCCCCCCTTCTTCTCAAAAGCATTTAAAGGATCCCTTTAAATGCTTTTGAGAAGAAGCGAGGACCCTTTAAAGAAGAGGGCTGGCCCTTTAAAGAAGAGGGCTCTTGGAAGGGGGGGCGGGCCTTTGGTGTCCGTCCCTCGCTGGCTTCGCTTCCGGCCTGCCTCGCTCCCCGCCGGAAGTCCCTCCCTGCAGCAGGCCGGCCGGCCGGCCGGGGGAGCGGCCTGAGAGGCGGCCCAGAAACGGAGGCGGAGCGGAGGGGAAGAGGGCGGGAAGGCGCCCGAGGGGTGGTGGGGCTGCCCCTCCCGCCGCCGCCGGCCTCCTAAGGGGCACCTCTTCCCCCTCTGGTTGCCCCGGCGGCGACGGGGAGTTGAAGGGCGCCGTCCCGGGGCTGGGGGAGGGCGGGAAACCTTTCGGGGCTGATCTCCCAGCGGCCGCGAGGGGCGCATTTCGCGGGTCCCGGTGAACGGGCGCCTTCCCAGGCCTGGGGGAGCGGGAGGAACCCCTCGCGTCTGCTCTCCAAACGGCAAAAGCCGTTCGGAGAGCAGACGCGAGGGGCGCATTTTTCCTTTAGGGGTTCAGGGGCGCCGTCCCGGGGCTGGGGGAGGCCGGGAAAGGTTTTGCACCTTTTTGCCCAGCCCCGGCGAGGGGCGCGTCTCGCCGTTCCGCGGTTAAAGGGCGCCTTCCCGGGCCTGGGGGAGGAAACCTTTAAAATGTGGAGGGGAGAGAAGGTGGCAAGATGTGGCCCAGTCTCCTGAGGTCTCAGAAGCTAAGCCGGGTCTGGACTTGGATGGGAGACCAACCCGGGAGGATGTTAAAGAGGAAGGCGAGGGCAAACTGCCTCTGCTTCTCACCTCCTTTGAAAGCCGCTTGTTGGGATTGCCACTCGTGTGCTGCAACTGGACGGCACTTGCATACGCACAGTAGAATGTGGGCTGTATCCACACCTTGGTGGCTCTGGCTCTGTTGTTTTGCAACTGCCCTGATTTGCACCTGGATCTTCTTGTATGGATAAGCCCCAATTGCCAATGACTCCTAAAGTGCAGTATCCATCGATGTCTGGACTCAGCCATGGGAAACACTGTGCTGGATCCTGTGTCAGAATGAAACTCTCCTGCCACCCTCCTCCCACTTAGCTCCATGAAATGTTGCTTCTGGGGGAAAGGGTATCATGAGGAATGAAGTGAACGGGGAGGTCTGCAGTAGGAAGGAGGAATCAGTGGAAACTGGCTCAGGTCTAGCAGGTTGAAATTGAACCCGGCGAAGACGGAGGTCCTGTGCCTGGGTCGTTATGGTCCGGAGTGGGGGGTCCCGCTCCCGAGCTTCGACGGGGCGCCGTTGGTGCCTGCGCCGAGGGCGAGGAGTCTGGGAGTGCTCCTGGAGCCTTCATTGTCAATGGAGGCCCAGGTAGCAGCCACTGCCAAGTCAGCCTTCTACCATCTACGGCTGGCGAGGCAGTTGGTTCCTTACCTTGACCGGGATGACCTTGCCACAGTTATCCATGCGACGGTCACCTCGAGGTTGGACTACTGCAACGCTCTCTACATGGGGCTGCCTTTGGTGCAAATCTGGAAGCTGCAGCTGGTGCAGAATGCCGCGGCCAGGCTGCTGATGGGACTCGCAAAGCGGGATCACATCGGGCCTGTGCTGGCAGCGCTGCACTGGCTGCCTATAGCATACCGAGTTCGCTTCAAAGTGCTGGTTCTTACCTATAAAGCCCTATATGGCCAGGGTCCAACATACCTTAGGGACCGCCTTTCTCCGTATCAACCCCAGAGAGCACTACGGTCAGGATTGGAACACAGATTATGTGTGCCCAGCCCCAGAGACGCCAGGCTGGCCAGAACTAGGACCAGGGCTTTCTCGGTGGCGGCTCCTGTCTGGTGGAATGAGCTCCCGGAGGCGATCAGGGCCCTGCGGGACCTGATGCAGTTCCGCAGGGCCTGCAAGACGGAGCTCTTCCGCCAGGCTTATCAATAGGAGCCGCTGCCGATGATATTGGGGATACCATCCGGCAATGTAACCATCATGCTGTACCCTGGTCCAACACGACCTCGGCCATGGCCGAGGGGGTGGAGCCCAAACCTGCCACATGGTTGCCATCCGACGCTGTATATGGAAGCTTTTATGACTATTTATATGTTTTAATGATATTTATTATAATGTTTTAATTGATTTTATAGGTTATTGTAACAATTAGGCCACAGGCCCATGTAAGCCGCCCTGAGCCCGCTTGCGGGGAGGAGGGCGGGATATAAATGTGAAAAATAAATAAATAAATAAATAAATAAATAAACTACCAACTGAGTTTGGAATCAGCCCACGACCTATTATTGCCCCAGAGTATTTAAAGTCTTGGGTGACTTTGCTCTGAATTTTGGTAAATTATGGCATCACAGATGCCTTTGTTTGGTAAATGCGTGGCTGAGCCAGAATACCAAACAGTTGCTGTGTACTCAATTTCTGAGCAAGACTCCTGTAAATGAATGTCCAGGAAAAAAATTTAAGTGTTCCCCTACAGGCTTTTTAGTGCTGCCCTCCTTACTTTCAAATTTGTGACCATTTGTTTGTCTTATGCACATGGTATGTATATTTGCAGACACTGCAAGAGACCAGTGAGATACCACTATAACCTCTGGCCAATTCCCACCTCTTCCTGGGTTTAGCCCAGCCCAGGAAAATGGCTGGGGAGGGGGGTTCCCCTAAATTTCTGGAGAGCCCCTTCCTAAATCCCAGATGTCTCTGCCTCCATAGATAGGGACAATGGCATGTGATGTCACTGGGCCTCGGTTCTTTTAAGGACCTGAGCAAGGCTGTTGATGATGGGACATTTTGGAAGACATTCATTCATAGGGTCTCCATCAGACAGAAGCAACTTGATGGCACTTAACTCACATGCAAGTACATGGAAAGAAGCCCTATTTTCATGGGAGTGAGCCCTATTGACTCTCCCCAGGTAGGATTCTGAGTAGATGTGCTGAAGATGGCACAGTCAGCACATCTTAGGTTGCATTTTGTCTGCCCCACAACAAAGTGCCTGCAGAGAGTCTGAATGTATGTCTTTGGGCAGAACATCCTCCTGTGTACCTTTTTTGAGACTGGAATCGCTGTGCTATGCTGCCACCTAAACGTGTATCAGAAGAAGTGAAATCATGGCACAAGAAAGTTTTGGCAAACTTTCTTAAGCAAGCATTTTCATACAATTCATGTGTCATAAAGGGGGGTTGTATGTATGTGTAAATGTGAATACAGAAAACCATGCAGAACCTATGGAAATTAAGAAATTAAGATGCTTGATAAATCATTTTCTGAATGACAGAGGCCCTTCCTGCAGTTCATTCACAGATATCCTCTCACTCTCTAACAGGTCTACTCTCTAACTCTAGAACCAAAGAATAAACCACCTGCCCCTTCCTGGGGAGATGCCTTAGCTGTTACCTCATTATTTCCGATGTTCCTTTGAAGTAGTTCCTACTTCTTCCTGGGGTTGCCAACCTCTAGGTGGCAACTGCAGATGCCCTCCTGCGGGGTTCCCCCGCCTCTCCTGGGGCCCGGAAGGGTCCCTTTAACTCTGTGAGAAACCGCGCCCCTTGTGGCTTTGCCGCTTTGTAGATCACATACGAGGTGTCCCTCCCGTTCCCCCCCCCCCCAGCAGAGGCGCTGAAAGAGTCCCTTTAAGTTCTTCTGCCCAGTGCCCACCCGGCCCCTGATTTCCCCCACTGAGTGGATCAGCTGGCCTTTGGAGTCTCTGGGGGAGGGAGGGGGTTGGGGGCGGCTGGTGGGGCTTGGGGGCGGGGTTCAGGCGCTCAAGGGATGTGGACCCCTCCCTTGCCCACTGACTTCCCTGTCAGAATAAACTGAAAACGGCTCCTGCTTAGCTCCACCATGGTTGGCTGGCTAACGAGGCGGGCCAGCCACCATCAAACCATTCTCTTCAACCCCCTGCTGTGTGGCTGGCTTCCCCCGAGGGTTGCCAGTCTCCAGGTGGGGCCTGGAGATCTCCTGCTGTTCTTCCTCTGAGATAGAAAGGGTCTCTCTTCTTCTGTCTGCTGCTAAGACTGTCATTACCACACATTGGGAAAAGGCAATGATACCCACTCTCTCACACTGGCATAAAAAGTTGTGAGATTTTTACCTTGCGACTCAATTTATGGACAGTCTCTCACATTTTGACAAGCACTCTTCACCCTCTAACTCTGCCTCTATCTGGTTCCCCATTTTGGAATATTTGGTTTCCCAACAAGAAATCCCTGAGCAGATAGAAGAACTATGTATGTGGTAAAACTTGAAATTCAATTACTGTGTTCTGTAATCCAACATCCTTATATTGCTGTGATTTTTAACTGCCTCTTGTTCTTTTATCTACTACTGTCTTTGTTTTTAATCTCAGCCGTATGAGCTGTATAACTTCTTTGATTGAGCATGTACCATTCACAAAAATCATAATAAAACATTAACTGGAGGGGAAAGAAACATTCGCTGGACCAAACTGCACAGTGACTTTATTGAACAATGTAAATTTGATTCTCTTAACGGCTGAGGGGGAGAACGAATGTGTGTGGGGCGGGATTAACAGGCAAATGGTAACCCAGATAGACAAAAAAGTAACCAAGGGTCTTTTGCAGAGGTTGAAAAGACGTGTCTCCTATGAGTAAATTGGAGGGAAGTGGAAAGGTTTTCTGTCCCTTTGCAAACTACACCCAGGTGCTGCTCCTGCTGCCCAAGAGATTTGCCACAGCATTTGATAACCCCCCTGGAATGAGATGGTTAAGTCCAGGCAGTTTCCTCTCACCACCTGGTATCTTGACGGTTTTTGCAGACAACAGGTAGACCACCTAATCATTCTTCTGCCTCATCCTTGGGGTGCGAAGGGGCCAACCAAGCAGATTGCTCACAGTCTTACAAACAACTAGTATCTGGACCCTGGCCAGGGGCTCACCTTCCAGCAAGCAGTGCAGGAGGGGGTGCCTGCTGTGCAGCACAAGTCCTTGTATTTCTGACCAGAACTGAACAACCGCACCCCAGCTGGCTGTCGGACAGCTAACTAACTTCAGAAGCCATCGGCTTTGGTAACCCGACAGCAGAGAGGAGGAAGCCCTTTTCAGGATGAGGTCAGAGGGGGCAGAGCTGTAGTAGAGGGATTTTATGTCCAGGCATTGGGAAGCGTACGCAGGTGAAAAGACTTGAGAAAGTCCTTGAGAAAGACAGGGATGAACTGGACAGAGATGCAAAGGCAGCCTAGAAACCACATGGACAGGGACAACTGGATCCCAACTAGGTTAGGAACTGCGGGTTCAGGATGGGATACATACTGTTCCTATGCTGGCTACCCCTCCAGCACTGCGAGGCTGAACTCCACTGCAGTTCACAGCATCACAGTCCAGCTGCCGGCAACAACAGAATCCACACATCCGATAGAGAGCACCTTGCCCTGGTATGACGGTGCGTGGAAGAAGAGACCTAAACGAAAACGTAGCTCCTCGCACAAGTTCCCTGATGCTGGACGAAGAGTCCTGGCCAGCGCTACCGGCATTACTGCTTTTCTCCGTGGACCAACTGCAGTGAGCCTGGAGTGCTGTGTTCAGACTGAGAGTGTATGTTGGACAGGGAACTCTGGCTGCCTAATGAAGATATGAAGGTGAGGCTGGATGCTGGAGATGGAGAGAAATAAAACAGATGCTCAAGTAGGTTCCTGGGAAACGCCAACTCCAGCTGTGCCTGTTGGTGTGGAGAGGGGTGGGCTCCTAGCCTGGTGCATGAAGAACCCTGCCGGTGGGACTGGCTGGGTAAGAAAGGGCTTGATCAGCAGCCAGGAAGAAGCACGGAAACCACAGTGTACGCTGGCCCAGGTGCCCATAGGCTGGGGAAGCGCCAAGGATTCCAGGGACAGAGGCCCACATTTTTACTTCTTTACACCGTCTTGATGTTACAGAGCCCACCTGGGTGCTGTAGAAAGGCCGGGGTCCCAGTGATGGTAAGAACAGCCGTCTACCCTTAGAGGGCTAGAAGTGTGGGGTTGCCGGCTCCAAGATGGGAAATCCCTGGAGATTGGGGGGGGGGGGCTAGAGCAGGGTGGCCAAACTGTGGCTCGGGAGCCACATGCGGCTCTTTCACACAAACTGCGGCTCCCAGGAGGCTCCCCATCTATTTGCTCTCTGTCTGTCTGTCTGTCTCTCTTTCTTCATCCCTCCCCCTCGCTCCCCTATCTAGTTGCTTTCTCTCTCTCTCTCTCTCTCTCTCTCTCTCTCTCTCTGACACATAAATATCATTAGCAAACAAATATCATTGGACAAATAAATATCTGTTTTTCCCCCTTTTGTTTTTATTTTTGGCAGTCTCGTTTAATGTTAAAAAAAAAAGGCAACTCTGCATATTTTTCAATAAAAACGTGTGTAATATCTGTCCATGTCTTGTGGCGCTCAAACATCTGACATTTATTCTGTGTGGCTCTTACATTAAACACGTTTGGCCACCCTTGGGCTAGAGCCTAAGGAAGCAGGGTTTGGGGAGGGGAGGGACTTCAATGGGGTATAATGCCCTCGAGTCTACTTTCCAAAGTGGCCATTTTCTCCAGGTGAACTGCCAGCCTGGAGGGTGGCAACCCCAGGTGTGGGTATCCCAGCAGTCGTGGGTGGCCAAAGAGCAGGGACAACAGGATGGCAGTGGGAGGCTCTGACCATTCCCACCGGGTCCTTCTGTGAGGTGGAGTGAGGCAGTGCACCAGTATCGGCCCCTCAGACAAAGCCCGCGGGGACCCCTGGAACACTGGGCCCTGCCAACAATCCTCAGGGGAACCTCAGAGCCAGCCTCTTGCGAGAACGCAGCCAGCAGACGCTCCCAAAAAATGCCATGCGGTCCAGGCTTGGAGGGGGGGGGAATGGTTCTGGAGGGGCTGCCATCATGAAGGGGGAGTGGTGCGAGCCCCTCTCCCTCCCCTCCTGCAAGGTTTAAAGGGCCCGATCAGCTGAAGCACCCTTTAAATCTTGCAGGAGGGGAGGGAGAGGGGTGTGAACCAACCCCCCCTTCTTCTCAAAAGCATTTAAAGGATCCCTTTAAATGCTTTTGAGAAGAAGCGAGGACCCTTTAAAGAAGAGGGCTGGCCCTTTAAAGAAGAGGGCTCTTGGAAGGGGGGGCGGGCCTTTGGTGTCCGTCCCTCGCTGGCTTCGCTTCCGGCCTGCCTCGCTCCCCGCCGGAAGTCCCTCCCTGCAGCAGGCCGGCCGGCCGGGGGAGCGGCCTGAGAGGCGGCCCAGAAACGGAGGCGGAGCGGAGGGGAAGAGGGCGGGAAGGCGCCCGAGGGGTGGTGGGGCTGCCCCTCCCGCCGCCGCCGGCCTCCTAAGGGGCACCTCTTCCCCCTCTGGTTGCCCCGGCGGCGACGGGGAGTTGAAGGGCACCGTCCCGGGGCTGGGGGAGGGCGGGAAACCTTTCGGGGCTGATCTCCCAGCGGCCGCGAGGGGCGCATTTCGCGGGTCCCGGTGAACGGGCGCCTTCCCAGGCCTGGGGGAGCGGGAGGAACCCCTCGCGTCTGCTCTCCGAGAGCAGACGCGAGGGGCGCATTTTTCCTTTAGGGGTTCAGGGGCGCCGTCCCGGGGCTGGGGGAGGCCGGGAAAGGTTTTGCACCTTTTTGCCCAGCCCCGGCGAGGGGCGCGTCTCGCCGTTCCGCGGTTAAAGGGCGCCTTCCCGGGCCTGGGGGAGGAAACCTTTAAAATGTGGAGGGGAGAGAAGGTGGCAAGATGTGGCCCAGTCTCCTGAGGTCTCAGAAGCTAAGCCGGGTCTGGACTTGGATGGGAGACCAACCCGGGAGGATGTTAAAGAGGAAGGCGAGGGCAAACTGCCTCTGCTTCTCACCTCCTTTGAAAGCCGCTTGTTGGGATTGCCACTCGTGTGCTGCAACTGGACGGCACTTGCATACGCACAGTAGAATGTGGGCTGTATCCACACCTTGGTGGCTCTGGCTCTGTTGTTTTGCAACTGCCCTGATTTGCACCTGGATCTTCTTGTATGGATAAGCCCCAATTGCCAATGACTCCTAAAGTGCAGTATCCATCGATGTCTGGACTCAGCCATGGGAAACACTGTGCTGGATCCTGTGTCAGAATGAAACTCTCCTGCCACCCTCCTCCCACTTAGCTCCATGAAATGTTGCTTCTGGGGGAAAGGGTATCATGAGGAATGAAGTGAACGGGGAGGTCTGCAGTAGGAAGGAGGAATCAGTGGAAACTGGCTCAGGTCTAGCAGGTTGAAATTGAACCCGGCGAAGACGGAGGTCCTGTGCCTGGGTCGTTATGGTCCGGAGTGGGGGGTCCCGCTCCCGAGCTTCGACGGGGCGCCGTTGGTGCCTGCGCCGAGGGCGAGGAGTCTGGGAGTGCTCCTGGAGCCTTCATTGTCAATGGAGGCCCAGGTAGCAGCCACTGCCAAGTCAGCCTTCTACCATCTACGGCTGGCGAGGCAGTTGGTTCCTTACCTTGACCGGGATGACCTTGCCACAGTTATCCATGCGACGGTCACCTCGAGGTTGGACTACTGCAACGCTCTCTACATGGGGCTGCCTTTGGTGCAAATCTGGAAGCTGCAGCTGGTGCAGAATGCCGCGGCCAGGCTGCTGATGGGACTCGCAAAGCGGGATCACATCGGGCCTGTGCTGGCAGCGCTGCACTGGCTGCCTATAGCATACCGAGTTCGCTTCAAAGTGCTGGTTCTTACCTATAAAGCCCTATATGGCCAGGGTCCAACATACCTTAGGGACCGCCTTTCTCCGTATCAACCCCAGAGAGCACTACGGTCAGGATTGGAACACAGATTATGTGTGCCCAGCCCCAGAGACGCCAGGCTGGCCAGAACTAGGACCAGGGCTTTCTCGGTGGCGGCTCCTGTCTGGTGGAATGAGCTCCCGGAGGCGATCAGGGCCCTGCGGGACCTGATGCAGTTCCGCAGGGCCTGCAAGACGGAGCTCTTCCGCCAGGCTTATCAATAGGAGCCGCTGCCGATGATATTGGGGATACCATCCGGCAATGTAACCATCATGCTGTACCCTGGTCCAACACGACCTCGGCCATGGCCGAGGGGGTGGAGCCCAAACCTGCCACATGGTTGCCATCCGACGCTGTATATGGAAGCTTTTATGACTATTTATATGTTTTAATGATATTTATTATAATGTTTTAATTGATTTTATAGGTTATTGTAACAATTAGGCCACAGGCCCATGTAAGCCGCCCTGAGCCCGCTTGCGGGGAGGAGGGCGGGATATAAATGTGAAAAATAAAATAAATAAATAAATAAATAAATAAACTACCAACTGAGTTTGGAATCAGCCCACGACCTATTATTGCCCCAGAGTATTTAAAGTCTTGGGTGACTTTGCTCTGAATTTTGGTAAATTATGGCATCACAGATGCCTTTGTTTGGTAAATGCGTGGCTGAGCCAGAATACCAAACAGTTGCTGTGTACTCAATTTCTGAGCAAGACTCCTGTAAATGAATGTCCAGGAAAAAAATTTAAGTGTTCCCCTACAGGCTTTTTAGTGCTGCCCTCCTTACTTTCAAATTTGTGACCATTTGTTTGTCTTATGCACATGGTATGTATATTTGCAGACACTGCAAGAGACCAGTGAGATACCACTATAACCTCTGGCCAATTCCCACCTCTTCCTGGGTTTAGCCCAGCCCAGGAAAATGGCTGGGGAGGGGGGTTCCCCTAAATTTCTGGAGAGCCCCTTCCTAAATCCCAGATGTCTCTGCCTCCATAGATAGGGACAATGGCATGTGATGTCACTGGGCCTCGGTTCTTTTAAGGACCTGAGCAAGGCTGTTGATGATGGGACATTTTGGAAGACATTCATTCATAGGGTCTCCATCAGACAGAAGCAACTTGATGGCACTTAACTCACATGCAAGTACATGGAAAGAAGCCCTATTTTCATGGGAGTGAGCCCTATTGACTCTCCCCAGGTAGGATTCTGAGTAGATGTGCTGAAGATGGCACAGTCAGCACATCTTAGGTTGCATTTTGTCTGCCCCACAACAAAGTGCCTGCAGAGAGTCTGAATGTATGTCTTTGGGCAGAACATCCTCCTGTGTACCTTTTTTGAGACTGGAATCGCTGTGCTATGCTGCCACCTAAACGTGTATCAGAAGAAGTGAAATCATGGCACAAGAAAGTTTTGGCAAACTTTCTTAAGCAAGCATTTTCATACAATTCATGTGTCATAAAGGGGGGTTGTATGTATGTGTAAATGTGAATACAGAAAACCATGCAGAACCTATGGAAATTAAGAAATTAAGATGCGTGATAAATCATTTTCTGAATGACAGAGGCCCTTCCTGCAGTTCATTCACAGATATCCTCTCACTCTCTAACAGGTCTACTCTCTAACTCTAGAACCAAAGAATAAACCACCTGCCCCTTCCTGGGGAGATGCCTTAGCTGTTACCTCATTATTTCCGATGTTCCTTTGAAGTAGTTCCTACTTCTTCCTGGGGTTGCCAACCTCTAGGTGGCAACTGCAGATGCCCTCCTGCGGGGTTCCCCCGCCTCTCCTGGGGCCCGGAAGGGTCCCTTTAACTCTGTGAGAAACCGCGCCCCTTGTGGCTTTGCCGCTTTGTAGATCACATACGAGGTGTCCCTCCCGTTCCCCCCCCCCCCAGCAGAGGCGCTGAAAGAGTCCCTTTAAGTTCTTCTGCCCAGTGCCCACCCGGCCCCTGATTTCCCCCACTGAGTGGATCAGCTGGCCTTTGGAGTCTCTGGGGGAGGGAGGGGGTTGGGGGCGGCTGGTGGGGCTTGGGGGCGGGGTTCAGGCGCTCAAGGGATGTGGACCCCTCCCTTGCCCACTGACTTCCCTGTCAGAATAAACTGAAAACGGCTCCTGCTTAGCTCCACCATGGTTGGCTGGCTAACGAGGCGGGCCAGCCACCATCAAACCATTCTCTTCAACCCCCTGCTGTGCGGCTGGCTTCCCCCGAGGGTTGCCAGTCTCCAGGTGGGGCCTGGAGATCTCCTGCTGTTCTTCCTCTGAGATAGAAAGGGTCTCTCTTCTTCTGTCTGCTGCTAAGACTGTCATTACCACACATTGGGAAAAGGCAATGATACCCACTCTCTCACACTGGCATAAAAAGTTGTGAGATTTTTACCTTGCGACTCAATTTATGGACAGTCTCTCACATTTTGACAAGCACTCTTCACCCTCTAACTCTGCCTCTATCTGGTTCCCCATTTTGGAATATTTGGTTTCCCAACAAGAAATCCCTGAGCAGATAGAAGAACTATGTATGTGGTAAAACTTGAAATTCAATTACTGTGTTCTGTAATCCAACATCCTTATATTGCTGTGATTTTTAACTGCCTCTTGTTCTTTTATCTACTACTGTCTTTGTTTTTAATCTCAGCCGTATGAGCTGTATAACTTCTTTGATTGAGCATGTACCATTCACAAAAATCATAATAAAACATTAACTGGAGGGGAAAGAAACATTCGCTGGACCAAACTGCACAGTGACTTTATTGAACAATGTAAATTTGATTCTCTTAACGGCTGAGGGGGAGAACGAATGTGTGTGGGGCGGGATTAACAGGCAAATGGTAACCCAGATAGACAAAAAAGTAACCAAGGGTCTTTTGCAGAGGTTGAAAAGACGTGTCTCCTATGAGTAAATTGGAGGGAAGTGGAAAGGTTTTCTGTCCCT
Organism: Lepidodactylus listeri; assembly: GCA_029233225.1. Classification (NCBI taxonomy): domain Eukaryota; kingdom Metazoa; phylum Chordata; class Lepidosauria; order Squamata; family Gekkonidae; genus Lepidodactylus; species Lepidodactylus listeri. Next base: position 37,841,426 of record JARCFY010000020.1, read on the forward strand.
TTGCAAACTACACCCAGGTGCTGCTCCTGCTGCCCAAGAGATTTGCCACAGCATTTGATAACCCCCCTGGAATGAGATGGTTAAGTCCAGGCAGTTTCCTCTCACCACCTGGTATCTTGACGGTTTTTGCAGACAACAGGTAGACCACCTAATCATTCTTCTGCCTCATCCTTGGGGTGCGAAGGGGCCAACCAAGCAGATTGCTCACAGTCTTACAAACAACTAGTATCTGGACCCTGGCCAGGGGCTCACCTTCCAGCAAGCAGTGCAGGAGGGGGTGCCTGCTGTGCAGCACAAGTCCTTGTATTTCTGACCAGAACTGAACAACCGCACCCCAGCTGGCTGTCGGACAGCTAACTAACTTCAGAAGCCATCGGCTTTGGTAACCCGACAGCAGAGAGGAGGAAGCCCTTTTCAGGATGAGGTCAGAGGGGGCAGAGCTGTAGTAGAGGGATTTTATGTCCAGGCATTGGGAAGCGTACGCAGGTGAAAAGACTTGAGAAAGTCCTTGAGAAAGACAGGGATGAACTGGACAGAGATGCAAAGGCAGCCTAGAAACCACATGGACAGGGACAACTGGATCCCAACTAGGTTAGGAACTGCGGGTTCAGGATGGGATACATACTGTTCCTATGCTGGCTACCCCTCCAGCACTGCGAGGCTGAACTCCACTGCAGTTCACAGCATCACAGTCCAGCTGCCGGCAACAACAGAATCCACACATCCGATAGAGAGCACCTTGCCCTGGTATGACGGTGCGTGGAAGAAGAGACCTAAACGAAAACGTAGCTCCTCGCACAAGTTCCCTGATGCTGGACGAAGAGTCCTGGCCAGCGCTACCGGCATTACTGCTTTTCTCCGTGGACCAACTGCAGTGAGCCTGGAGTGCTGTGTTCAGACTGAGAGTGTATGTTGGACAGGGAACTCTGGCTGCCTAATGAAGATATGAAGGTGAGGCTGGATGCTGGAGATGGAGAGAAATAAAACAGATGCTCAAGTAGGTTCCTGGGAAACGCCAACTCCAGCTGTGCCTGTTGGTGTGGAGAGGGGTGGGCTCCTAGCCTGGTGCATGAAGAACCCTGCCGGTGGGACTGGCTGGGTAAGAAAGGGCTTGATCAGCAGCCAGGAAGAAGCACGGAAACCACAGTGTACGCTGGCCCAGGTGCCCATAGGCTGGGGAAGCGCCAAGGATTCCAGGGACAGAGGCCCACATTTTTACTTCTTTACACCGTCTTGATGTTACAGAGCCCACCTGGGTGCTGTAGAAAGGCCGGGGTCCCAGTGATGGTAAGAAGAGCCGTCTACCCTTAGAGGGCTAGAAGTGTGGGGTTGCCGGCTCCAAGATGGGAAATCCCTGGAGATTGGGGGGGGGGGGGGGCTAGAGCAGGGTGGCCAAACTGTGGCTCGGGAGCCACATGCGGCTCTTTCACACAAACTGCGGCTCCCAGGAGGCTCCCCATCTATTTGCTCTCTGTCTGTCTGTCTGTCTCTCTTTCTTCATCCCTCCCCCTCGCTCCCCTATCTAGTTGCTTTCTTTCTCTCTCTCTCTCTCTCTCTCTCTCTGACACATAAATATCATTAGCAAACAAATATCATTGGACAAATAAATATCTGTTTTTCCCCCTTTTGTTTTTATTTTTGGCAGTCTCGTTTAATGTTAAAAAAAAAGGCAACTCTGCATATTTTTCAATAAAAACGTGTGTAATATCTGTCCATGTCTTGTGGCGCTCAAACATCTGACATTTATTCTGTGTGGCTCTTACATTAAACACGTTTGGCCACCCTTGGGCTAGAGCCTAAGGAAGCAGGGTTTGGGGAGGGGAGGGACTTCAATGGGGTATAATGCCCTCGAGTCTACTTTCCAAAGTGGCCATTTTCTCCAGGTGAACTGCCAGCCTGGAGGGTGGCAACCCCAGGTGTGGGTATCCCAGCAGTCGTGGGTGGCCAAAGAGCAGGGACAACAGGATGGCAGTGGGAGGCTCTGACCATTCCCACCGGGTCCTTCTGTGAGGTGGAGTGAGGCAGTGCACCAGTATCGGCCCCTCAGACAAAGCCCGCGGGGACCCCTGGAACACTGGGCCCTGCCAACAATCCTCAGGGGAACCTCAGAGCCAGCCTCTTGCGAGAACGCAGCCAGCAGACGCTCCCAAAAAATGCCATGCGGTCCAGGCTTGGAGGGGGGGGGGGAATGGTTCTGGAGGGGCTGCCATCATGAAGGGGGAGTGGTGCGAGCCCCTCTCCCTCCCCTCCTGCAAGGTTTAAAGGGCCCGATCAGCTGAAGCACCCTTTAAATCTTGCAGGAGGGGAGGGAGAGGGGTGTGAACCAACCCCCCCTTCTTCTCAAAAGCATTTAAAGGATCCCTTTAAATGCTTTTGAGAAGAAGCGAGGACCCTTTAAAGAAGAGGGCTGGCCCTTTAAAGAAGAGGGCTCTTGGAAGGGGGGGCGGGCCTTTGGTGTCCGTCCCTCGCTGGCTTCGCTTCCGGCCTGCCTCGCTCCCCGCCGGAAGTCCCTCCCTGCAGCAGGCCGGCCGGCCGGGGGAGCGGCCTGAGAGGCGGCCCAGAAACGGAGGCGGAGCGGAGGGGAAGAGGGCGGGAAGGCGCCCGAGGGGTGGTGGGGCTGCCCCTCCCGCCGCCGCCGGCCTCCTAAGGGGCACCTCTTCCCCCTCTGGTTGCCCCGGCGGCGACGGGGAGTTGAAGGGCACCGTCCCGGGGCTGGGGGAGGGCGGGAAACCTTTCGGGGCTGATCTCCCAGCGGCCGCGAGGGGCGCATTTCGCGGGTCCCGGTGAACGGGCGCCTTCCCAGGCCTGGGGGAGCGGGAGGAACCCCTCGCGTCTGCTCTCCGAACGGCAAAAGCCGTTCGGAGAGCAGACGCGAGGGGCGCATTTTTCCGTTAGGGGTTCAGGGGCGCCGTCCCGGGGCTGGGGGAGGCCGGGAAAGGTTTTGCACCTTTTTGCCCAGCCCCGGCGAGGGGCGCGTCTCGCCGTTCCGCGGTTAAAGGGCGCCTTCCCGGGCCTGGGGGAGGAAACCTTTAAAATGTGGAGGGGAGAGAAGGTGGCAAGATGTGGCCCAGTCTCCTGAGGTCTCAGAAGCTAAGCCGGGTCTGGACTTGGATGGGAGACCAACCCGGGAGGATGTTAAAGAGGAAGGCGAGGGCAAACTGCCTCTGCTTCTCACCTCCTTTGAAAGCCGCTTGTTGGGATTGCCACTCGTGTGCTGCAACTGGACGGCACTTGCATACGCACAGTAGAATGTGGGCTGTATCCACACCTTGGTGGCTCTGGCTCTGTTGTTTTGCAACTGCCCTGATTTGCACCTGGATCTTCTTGTATGGATAAGCCCCAATTGCCAATGACTCCTAAAGTGCAGTATCCATCGATGTCTGGACTCAGCCATGGGAAACACTGTGCTGGATCCTGTGTCAGAATGAAACTCTCCTGCCACCCTCCTCCCACTTAGCTCCATGAAATGTTGCTTCTGGGGGAAAGGGTATCATGAGGAATGAAGTGAACGGGGAGGTCTGCAGTAGGAAGGAGGAATCAGTGGAAACTGGCTCAGGTCTAGCAGGTTGAAATTGAACCCGGCGAAGACGGAGGTCCTGTGCCTGGGTCGTTATGGTCCGGAGTGGGGGGTCCCGCTCCCGAGCTTCGACGGGGCGCCGTTGGTGCCTGCGCCGAGGGCGAGGAGTCTGGGAGTGCTCCTGGAGCCTTCATTGTCAATGGAGGCCCAGGTAGCAGCCACTGCCAAGTCAGCCTTCTACCATCTACGGCTGGCGAGGCAGTTGGTTCCTTACCTTGACCGGGATGACCTTGCCACAGTTATCCATGCGACGGTCACCTCGAGGTTGGACTACTGCAACGCTCTCTACATGGGGCTGCCTTTGGTGCAAATCTGGAAGCTGCAGCTGGTGCAGAATGCCGCGGCCAGGCTGCTGATGGGACTCGCAAAGCGGGATCACATCGGGCCTGTGCTGGCAGCGCTGCACTGGCTGCCTATAGCATACCGAGTTCGCTTCAAAGTGCTGGTTCTTACCTATAAAGCCCTATATGGCCAGGGTCCAACATACCTTAGGGACCGCCTTTCTCCGTATCAACCCCAGAGAGCACTACGGTCAGGATTGGAACACAGATTATGTGTGCCCAGCCCCAGAGACGCCAGGCTGGCCAGAACTAGGACCAGGGCTTTCTCGGTGGCGGCTCCTGTCTGGTGGAATGAGCTCCCGGAGGCGATCAGGGCCCTGCGGGACCTGATGCAGTTCCGCAGGGCCTGCAAGACGGAGCTCTTCCGCCAGGCTTATCAATAGGAGCCGCTGCCGATGATATTGGGGATACCATCCGGCAATGTAACCATCATGCTGTACCCTGGTCCAACACGACCTCGGCCATGGCCGAGGGGGTGGAGCCCAAACCTGCCACATGGTTGCCATCCGACGCTGTATATGGAAGCTTTTATGACTATTTATATGTTTTAATGATATTTATTATAATGTTTTAATTGATTTTATAGGTTATTGTAACAATTAGGCCACAGGCCCATGTAAGCCGCCCTGAGCCCGCTTGCGGGGAGGGCGGGATATAAATGTGAAAAATAAATAAATAAAATAAATAAATAAATAAATAAACTACCAACTGAGTTTGGAATCAGCCCACGACCTATTATTGCCCCAGAGTATTTAAAGTCTTGGGTGACTTTGCTCTGAATTTTGGTAAATTATGGCATCACAGATGCCTTTGTTTGGTAAATGCGTGGCTGAGCCAGAATACCAAACAGTTGCTGTGTACTCAATTTCTGAGCAAGACTCCTGTAAATGAATGTCCAGGAAAAAAATTTAAGTGTTCCCCTACAGGCTTTTTAGTGCTGCCCTCCTTACTTTCAAATTTGTGACCATTTGTTTGTCTTATGCACATGGTATGTATATTTGCAGACACTGCAAGAGACCAGTGAGATACCACTATAACCTCTGGCCAATTCCCACCTCTTCCTGGGTTTAGCCCAGCCCAGGAAAATGGCTGGGGAGGGGGGTTCCCCTAAATTTCTGGAGAGCCCCTTCCTAAATCCCAGATGTCTCTGCCTCCATAGATAGGGACAATGGCATGTGATGTCACTGGGCCTCGGTTCTTTTAAGGACCTGAGCAAGGCTGTTGATGATGGGACATTTTGGAAGACATTCATTCATAGGGTCTCCATCAGACAGAAGCAACTTGATGGCACTTAACTCACATGCAAGTACATGGAAAGAAGCCCTATTTTCATGGGAGTGAGCCCTATTGACTCTCCCCAGGTAGGATTCTGAGTAGATGTGCTGAAGATGGCACAGTCAGCACATCTTAGGTTGCATTTTGTCTGCCCCACAACAAAGTGCCTGCAGAGAGTCTGAATGTATGTCTTTGGGCAGAACATCCTCCTGTGTACCTTTTTTGAGACTGGAATCGCTGTGCTATGCTGCCACCTAAACGTGTATCAGAAGAAGTGAAATCATGGCACAAGAAAGTTTTGGCAAACTTTCTTAAGCAAGCATTTTCATACAATTCATGTGTCATAAAGGGGGGTTGTATGTATGTGTAAATGTGAATACAGAAACCATGCAGAACCTATGGAAATTAAGAAATTAAGATGCTTGATAAATCATTTTCTGAATGACAGAGGCCCTTCCTGCAGTTCATTCACAGATATCCTCTCACTCTCTAACAGGTCTACTCTCTAACTCTAGAACCAAAGAATAAACCACCTGCCCCTTCCTGGGGAGATGCCTTAGCTGTTACCTCATTATTTCCGATGTTCCTTTGAAGTAGTTCCTACTTCTTCCTGGGGTTGCCAACCTCTAGGTGGCAACTGCAGATGCCCTCCTGCGGGGTTCCCCCGCCTCTCCTGGGGCCCGGAAGGGTCCCTTTAACTCTGTGAGAAACCGCGCCCCTTGTGGCTTTGCCGCTTTGTAGATCACATACGAGGTGTCCCTCCCGTTCCCCCCCCCCCCAGCAGAGGCGCTGAAAGAGTCCCTTTAAGTTCTTCTGCCCAGTGCCCACCCGGCCCCTGATTTCCCCCACTGAGTGGATCAGCTGGCCTTTGGAGTCTCTGGGGGAGGGAGGGGGTTGGGGGCGGCTGGTGGGGCTTGGGGGCGGGGTTCAGGCGCTCAAGGGATGTGGACCCCTCCCTTGCCCACTGACTTCCCTGTCAGAATAAACTGAAAACGGCTCCTGCTTAGCTCCACCATGGTTGGCTGGCTAACGAGGCGGGCCAGCCACCATCAAACCATTCTCTTCAACCCCCTGCTGTGCGGCTGGCTTCCCCCGAGGGTTGCCAGTCTCCAGGTGGGGCCTGGAGATCTCCTGCTGTTCTTCCTCTGAGATAGAAAGGGTCTCTCTTCTTCTGTCTGCTGCTAAGACTGTCATTACCACACATTGGGAAAAGGCAATGATACCCACTCTCTCACACTGGCATAAAAAGTTGTGAGATTTTTACCTTGCGACTCAATTTATGGACAGTCTCTCACATTTTGACAAGCACTCTTCACCCTCTAACTCTGCCTCTATCTGGTTCCCCATTTTGGAATATTTGGTTTCCCAACAAGAAATCCCTGAGCAGATAGAAGAACTATGTATGTGGTAAAACTTGAAATTCAATTACTGTGTTCTGTAATCCAACATCCTTATATTGCTGTGATTTTTAACTGCCTCTTGTTCTTTTATCTACTACTGTCTTTGTTTTTAATCTCAGCCGTATGAGCTGTATAACTTCTTTGATTGAGCATGTACCATTCACAAAAATCATAATAAAACATTAACTGGAGGGGAAAGAAACATTCGCTGGACCAAACTGCACAGTGACTTTATTGAACAATGTAAATTTGATTCTCTAACGGCTGAGGGGGAGAACGAATGTGTGTGGGGCGGGATTAACAGGCAAATGGTAACCCAGATAGACAAAAAAGTAACCAAGGGTCTTTTGCAGAGGTTGAAAAGACGTGTCTCCTATGAGTAAATTGGAGGGAAGTGGAAAGGTTTTCTGTCCCTTTGCAAACTACACCCAGGTGCTGCTCCTGCTGCCCAAGAGATTTGCCACAGCATTTGATAACCCCCCTGGAATGAGATGGTTAAGTCCAGGCAGTTTCCTCTCACCACCTGGTATCTTGACGGTTTTTGCAGACAACAGGTAGACCACCTAATCATTCTTCTGCCTCATCCTTGGGGTGCGAAGGGGCCAACCAAGCAGATTGCTCACAGTCTTACAAACAACTAGTATCTGGACCCTGGCCAGGGGCTCACCTTCCAGCAAGCAGTGCAGGAGGGGGTGCCTGCTGTGCAGCACAAGTCCTTGTATTTCTGACCAGAACTGAACAACCGCACCCCAGCTGGCTGTCGGACAGCTAACTAACTTCAGAAGCCATCGGCTTTGGTAACCCGACAGCAGAGAGGAGGAAGCCCTTTTCAGGATGAGGTCAGAGGGGGCAGAGCTGTAGTAGAGGGATTTTATGTCCAGGCATTGGGAAGCGTACGCAGGTGAAAAGACTTGAGAAAGTCCTTGAGAAAGACAGGGATGAACTGGACAGAGATGCAAAGGCAGCCTAGAAACCACATGGACAGGGACAACTGGATCCCAACTAGGTTAGGAACTGCGGGTTCAGGATGGGATACATACTGTTCCTATGCTGGCTACCCCTCCAGCACTGCGAGGCTGAACTCCACTGCAGTTCACAGCATCACAGTCCAGCTGCCGGCAACAACAGAATCCACACATCCGATAGAGAGCACCTTGCCCTGGTATGACGGTGCGTGGAAGAAGAGACCTAAACGAAAACGTAGCTCCTCGCACAAGTTCCCTGATGCTGGACGAAGAGTCCTGGCCAGCGCTACCGGCATTACTGCTTTTCTCCGTGGACCAACTGCAGTGAGCCTGGAGTGCTGTGTTCAGACTGAGAGTGTATGTTGGACAGGGAACTCTGGCTGCCTAATGAAGATATGAAGGTGAGGCTGGATGCTGGAGATGGAGAGAAATAAAACAGATGCTCAAGTAGGTTCCTGGGAAACGCCAACTCCAGCTGTGCCTGTTGGTGTGGAGAGGGGTGGGCTCCTAGCCTGGTGCATGAAGAACCCTGCCGGTGGGACTGGCTGGGTAAGAAAGGGCTTGATCAGCAGCCAGGGAGAAGCACGGAAACCACAGTGTACGCTGGCCCAGGTGCCCATAGGCTGGGGAAGCGCCAAGGATTCCAGGGACAGAGGCCCACATTTTTACTTCTTTACACCGTCTTGATGTTACAGAGCCCACCTGGGTGCTGTAGAAAGGCCGGGGTCCCAGTGATGGTAAGAAGAGCCGTCTACCCTTAGAGGGCTAGAAGTGTGGGGTTGCCGGCTCCAAGATGGGAAATCCCTGGAGATTGGGGGGGGGGGGGCTAGAGCAGGGTGGCCAAACTGTGGCTCGGGAGCCACATGCGGCTCTTTCACACAAACTGCGGCTCCCAGGAGGCTCCCCATCTATTTGCTCTCTGTCTGTCTGTCTGTCTCTCTTTCTTCATCCCTCCCCCTCGCTCCCCTATCTAGTTGCTTTCTTTCTCTCTCTCTCTCTCTCTCTCTCTCTCTGACACATAAATATCATTAGCAAACAAATATCATTGGACAAATAAATATCTGTTTTTCCCCCTTTTGTTTTTATTTTTGGCAGTCTCGTTTAATGTTAAAAAAAAAGGCAACTCTGCATATTTTTCAATAAAAACGTGTGTAATATCTGTCCATGTCTTGTGGCGCTCAAACATCTGACATTTATTCTGTGTGGCTCTTACATTAAACACGTTTGGCCACCCTTGGGCTAGAGCCTAAGGAAGCAGGGTTTGGGGAGGGGAGGGACTTCAATGGGGTATAATGCCCTCGAGTCTACTTTCCAAAGTGGCCATTTTCTCCAGGTGAACTGCCAGCCTGGAGGGTGGCAACCCCAGGTGTGGGTATCCCAGCAGTCGTGGGTGGCCAAAGAGCAGGGACAACAGGATGGCCGTGGGAGGCTCTGACCATTCCCACCGGGTCCTTCTGTGAGGTGGAGTGAGGCAGTGCACCAGTATCGGCCCCTCAGACAAAGCCCGCGGGGACCCCTGGAACACTGGGCCCTGCCAACAATCCTCAGGGGAACCTCAGAGCCAGCCTCTTGCGAGAACGCAGCCAGCAGACGCTCCCAAAAAATGCCATGCGGTCCAGGCTTGGAGGGGGGGGGGAATGGTTCTGGAGGGGCTGCCATCATGAAGGGGGAGTGGTGCGAGCCCCTCTCCCTCCCCTCCTGCAAGGTTTAAAGGGCCCGATCAGCTGAAGCACCCTTTAAATCTTGCAGGAGGGGAGGGAGAGGGGTGTGAACCAACCCCCCCTTCTTCTCAAAAGCATTTAAAGGATCCCTTTAAATGCTTTTGAGAAGAAGCGAGGACCCTTTAAAGAAGAGGGCTGGCCCTTTAAAGAAGAGGGCTCTTGGAAGGGGGGGCGGGCCTTTGGTGTCCGTCCCTCGCTGGCTTCGCTTCCGGCCTGCCTCGCTCCCCGCCGGAAGTCCCTCCCTGCAGCAGGCCGGCCGGCCGGCCGGGGGAGCGGCCTGAGAGGCGGCCCAGAAACGGAGGCGGAGCGGAGGGGAAGAGGGCGGGAAGGCGCCCGAGGGGTGGTGGGGCTGCCCCTCCCGCCGCCGCCGGCCTCCTAAGGGGCACCTCTTCCCCCTCTGGTTGCCCCGGCGGCGACGGGGAGTTGAAGGGCACCGTCCCGGGGCTGGGGGAGGGCGGGAAACCTTTCGGGGCTGATCTCCCAGCGGCCGCGAGGGGCGCATTTCGCGGGTCCCGGTGAACGGGCGCCTTCCCAGGCCTGGGGGAGCGGGAGGAACCCCTCGCGTCTGCTCTCCGAACGGCAAAAGCCGTTCGGAGAGCAGACGCGAGGGGCGCATTTTTCCTTTAGGGGTTCAGGGGTGCCGTCCCGGGGCTGGGGGAGGCCGGGAAACGTTTTGCACCTTTTTGCCCAGCCCCGGCGAGGGGCGCGTCTCGCCGTTCCGCGGTTAAAGGGCGCCTTCCCGGGCCTGGGGGAGGAAACCTTTAAAATGTGGAGGGGAGAGAAGGTGGCAAGATGTGGCCCAGTCTCCTGAGGTCTCAGAAGCTAAGCCGGGTCTGGACTTGGATGGGAGACCAACCCGGGAGGATGTTAAAGAGGAAGGCGAGGGCAAACTGCCTCTGCTTCTCACCTCCTTTGAAAGCCGCTTGTTGGGATTGCCACTCGTGTGCTGCAACTGGACGGCACTTGCATACGCACAGTAGAATGTGGGCTGTATCCACACCTTGGTGGCTCTGGCTCTGTTGTTTTGCAACTGCCCTGATTTGCACCTGGATCTTCTTGTATGGATAAGCCCCAATTGCCAATGACTCCTAAAGTGCAGTATCCATCGATGTCTGGACTCAGCCATGGGAAACACTGTGCTGGATCCTGTGTCAGAATGAAACTCTCCTGCCACCCTCCTCCCACTTAGCTCCATGAAATGTTGCTTCTGGGGGAAAGGGTATCATGAGGAATGAAGTGAACGGGGAGGTCTGCAGTAGGAAGGAGGAATCAGTGGAAACTGGCTCAGGTCTAGCAGGTTGAAATTGAACCCGGCGAAGACGGAGGTCCTGTGCCTGGGTCGTTATGGTCCGGAGTGGGGGGTCCCGCTCCCGAGCTTCGACGGGGCGCCGTTGGTGCCTGCGCCGAGGGCGAGGAGTCTGGGAGTGCTCCTGGAGCCTTCATTGTCAATGGAGGCCCAGGTAGCAGCCACTGCCAAGTCAGCCTTCTACCATCTACGGCTGGCGAGGCAGTTGGTTCCTTACCTTGACCGGGATGACCTTGCCACAGTTATCCATGCGACGGTCACCTCGAGGTTGGACTACTGCAACGCTCTCTACATGGGGCTGCCTTTGGTGCAAATCTGGAAGCTGCAGCTGGTGCAGAATGCCGCGGCCAGGCTGCTGATGGGACTCGCAAAGCGGGATCACATCGGGCCTGTGCTGGCAGCGCTGCACTGGCTGCCTATAGCATACCGAGTTCGCTTCAAAGTGCTGGTTCTTACCTATAAAGCCCTATATGGCCAGGGTCCAACATACCTTAGGGACCGCCTTTCTCCGTATCAACCCCAGAGAGCACTACGGTCAGGATTGGAACACAGATTATGTGTGCCCAGCCCCAGAGACGCCAGGCTGGCCAGAACTAGGACCAGGGCTTTCTCGGTGGCGGCTCCTGTCTGGTGGAATGAGCTCCCGGAGGCGATCAGGGCCCTGCGGGACCTGATGCAGTTCCGCAGGGCCTGCAAGACGGAGCTCTTCCGCCAGGCTTATCAATAGGAGCCGCTGCCGATGATATTGGGGATACCATCCGGCAATGTAACCATCATGCTGTACCCTGGTCCAACACGACCTCGGCCATGGCCGAGGGGGTGGAGCCCAAACCTGCCACATGGTTGCCATCCGACGCTGTATATGGAAGCTTTTATGACTATTTATATGTTTTAATGATATTTATTATAATGTTTTAATTGATTTTATAGGTTATTGTAACAATTAGGCCACAGGCCCATGTAAGCCGCCCTGAGCCCGCTTGCGGGGAGGGCGGGATATAAATGTGAAAAATAAAATAAATAAATAAATAAATAAATAAACTACCAACTGAGTTTGGAATCAGCCCACGACCTATTATTGCCCCAGAGTATTTAAAGTCTTGGGTGACTTTGCTCTGAATTTTGGTAAATTATGGCATCACAGATGCCTTTGTTTGGTAAATGCGTGGCTGAGCCAGAATACCAAACAGTTGCTGTGTACTCAATTTCTGAGCAAGACTCCTGTAAATGAATGTCCAGGAAAAAAATTTAAGTGTTCCCCTACAGGCTTTTTAGTGCTGCCCTCCTTACTTTCAAATTTGTGACCATTTGTTTGTCTTATGCACATGGTATGTATATTTGCAGACACTGCAAGAGACCAGTGAGATACCACTATAACCTCTGGCCAATTCCCACCTCTTCCTGGGTTTAGCCCAGCCCAGGAAAATGGCTGGGGAGGGGGGTTCCCCTAAATTTCTGGAGAGCCCCTTCCTAAATCCCAGATGTCTCTGCCTCCATAGATAGGGACAATGGCATGTGATGTCACTGGGCCTCGGTTCTTTTAAGGACCTGAGCAAGGCTGTTGATGATGGGACATTTTGGAAGACATTCATTCATAGGGTCTCCATCAGACAGAAGCAACTTGATGGCACTTAACTCACATGCAAGTACATGGAAAGAAGCCCTATTTTCATGGGAGTGAGCCCTATTGACTCTCCCCAGGTAGGATTCTGAGTAGATGTGCTGAAGATGGCACAGTCAGCACATCTTAGGTTGCATTTTGTCTGCCCCACAACAAAGTGCCTGCAGAGAGTCTGAATGTATGTCTTTGGGCAGAACATCCTCCTGTGTACCTTTTTTGAGACTGGAATCGCTGTGCTATGCTGCCACCTAAACGTGTATCAGAAGAAGTGAAATCATGGCACAAGAAAGTTTTGGCAAACTTTCTTAAGCAAGCATTTTCATACAATTCATGTGTCATAAAGGGGGGTTGTATGTATGTGTAAATGTGAATACAGAAAACCATGCAGAACCTATGGAAATTAAGAAATTAAGATGCTTGATAAATCATTTTCTGAATGACAGAGGCCCTTCCTGCAGTTCATTCACAGATATCCTCTCACTCTCTAACAGGTCTACTCTCTAACTCTAGAACCAAAGAATAAACCACCTGCCCCTTCCTGGGGAGATGCCTTAGCTGTTACCTCATTATTTCCGATGTTCCTTTGAAGTAGTTCCTACTTCTTCCTGGGGTTGCCAACCTCTAGGTGGCAACTGCAGATGCCCTCCTGCGGGGTTCCCCCGCCTCTCCTGGGGCCCGGAAGGGTCCCTTTAACTCTGTGAGAAACCGCGCCCCTTGTGGCTTTGCCGCTTTGTAGATCACATACGAGGTGTCCCTCCCGTTCCCCCCCCCCCAGCAGAGGCGCTGAAAGAGTCCCTTTAAGTTCTTCTGCCCAGTGCCCACCCGGCCCCTGATTTCCCCCACTGAGTGGATCAGCTGGCCTTTGGAGTCTCTGGGGGAGGGAGGGGGTTGGGGGCGGCTGGTGGGGCTTGGGGGCGGGGTTCAGGCGCTCAAGGGATGTGGACCCCTCCCTTGCCCACTGACTTCCCTGTCAGAATAAACTGAAAACGGCTCCTGCTTAGCTCCACCATGGTTGGCTGGCTAACGAGGCGGGCCAGCCACCATCAAACCATTCTCTTCAACCCCCTGCTGTGCGGCTGGCTTCCCCCGAGGGTTGCCAGTCTCCAGGTGGGGCCTGGAGATCTCCTGCTGTTCTTCCTCTGAGATAGAAAGGGTCTCTCTTCTTCTGTCTGCTGCTAAGACTGTCATTACCACACATTGGGAAAAGGCAATGATACCCACTCTCTCACACTGGCATAAAAAGTTGTGAGATTTTTACCTTGCGACTCAATTTATGGACAGTCTCTCACATTTTGACAAGCACTCTTCACCCTCTAACTCTGCCTCTATCTGGTTCCCCATTTTGGAATATTTGGTTTCCCAACAAGAAATCCCTGAGCAGATAGAAGAACTATGTATGTGGTAAAACTTGAAATTCAATTACTGTGTTCTGTAATCCAACATCCTTATATTGCTGTGATTTTTAACTGCCTCTTGTTCTTTTATCTACTACTGTCTTTGTTTTTAATCTCAGCCGTATGAGCTGTATAACTTCTTTGATTGAGCATGTACCATTCACAAAAATCATAATAAAACATTAACTGGAGGGGAAAGAAACATTCGCTGGACCAAACTGCACAGTGACTTTATTGAACGATGTAAATTTGATTCTCTTAACGGCTGAGGGGGAGAACGAATGTGTGTGGGGCGGGATTAACAGGCAAATGGTAACCCAGATAGACAAAAAAGTAACCAAGGGTCTTTTGCAGAGGTTGAAAAGACGTGTCTCCTATGAGTAAATTGGAGGGAAGTGGAAAGGTTTTCTGTCCCTTTGCAAACTACACCCAGGTGCTGCTCCTGCTGCCCAAGAGATTTGCCACAGCATTTGATAACCCCCCTGGAATGAGATGGTTAAGTCCAGGCAGTTTCCTCTCACCACCTGGTATCTTGACGGTTTTTGCAGACAACAGGTAGACCACCTAATCATTCTTCTGCCTCATCCTTGGGGTGCGAAGGGGCCAACCAAGCAGATTGCTCACAGTCTTACAAACAACTAGTATCTGGACCCTGGCCAGGGGCTCACCTTCCAGCAAGCAGTGCAGGAGGGGGTGCCTGCTGTGCAGCACAAGTCCTTGTATTTCTGACCAGAACTGAACAACCGCACCCCAGCTGGCTGTCGGACAGCTAACTAACTTCAGAAGCCATCGGCTTTGGTAACCCGACAGCAGAGAGGAGGAAGCCCTTTTCAGGATGAGGTCAGAGGGGGCAGAGCTGTAGTAGAGGGATTTTATGTCCAGGCATTGGGAAGCGTACGCAGGTGAAAAGACTTGAGAAAGTCCTTGAGAAAGACAGGGATGAACTGGACAGAGATGCAAAGGCAGCCTAGAAACCACATGGACAGGGACAACTGGATCCCAACTAGGTTAGGAACTGCGGGTTCAGGATGGGATACATACTGTTCCTATGCTGGCTACCCCTCCAGCACTGCGAGGCTGAACTCCACTGCAGTTCACAGCATCACAGTCCAGCTGCCGGCAACAACAGAATCCACACATCCGATAGAGAGCACCTTGCCCTGGTATGACGGTGCGTGGAAGAAGAGACCTAAACGAAAACGTAGCTCCTCGCACAAGTTCCCTGATGCTGGACGAAGAGTCCTGGCCAGCGCTACCGGCATTACTGCTTTTCTCCGTGGACCAACTGCAGTGAGCCTGGAGTGCTGTGTTCAGACTGAGAGTGTATGTTGGACAGGGAACTCTGGCTGCCTAATGAAGATATGAAGGTGAGGCTGGATGCTGGAGATGGAGAGAAATAAAACAGATGCTCAAGTAGGTTCCTGGGAAACGCCAACTCCAGCTGTGCCTGTTGGTGTGGAGAGGGGTGGGCTCCTAGCCTGGTGCATGAAGAACCCTGCCGGTGGGACTGGCTGGGTAAGAAAGGGCTTGATCAGCAGCCAGGAAGAAGCACGGAAACCACAGTGTACGCTGGCCCAGGTGCCCATAGGCTGGGGAAGCGCCAAGGATTCCAGGGACAGAGGCCCACATTTTTACTTCTTTACACCGTCTTGATGTTACAGAGCCCACCTGGGTGCTGTAGAAAGGCCGGGGTCCCAGTGATGGTAAGAAGAGCCGTCTACCCTTAGAGGGCTAGAAGTGTGGGGTTGCCGGCTCCAAGATGGGAAATCCCTGGAGATTGGGGGGGGGGGCTAGAGCAGGGTGGCCAAACTGTGGCTCGGGAGCCACATGCGGCTCTTTCACACAAACTGCGGCTCCCAGGAGGCTCCCCATCTATTTGCTCTCTGTCTGTCTGTCTGTCTCTCTTTCTTCATCCCTCCCCCTCGCTCCCCTATCTAGTTGCTTTCTTTCTCTCTCTCTCTCTCTCTCTCTCTCTCTGACACATAAATATCATTAGCAAACAAATATCATTGGACAAATAAATATCTGTTTTTCCCCCTTTTGTTTTTATTTTTGGCAGTCTCGTTTAATGTTAAAAAAAAAGGCAACTCTGCATATTTTTCAATAAAAACGTGTGTAATATCTGTCCATGTCTTGTGGCGCTCAAACATCTGACATTTATTCTGTGTGGCTCTTACATTAAACACGTTTGGCCACCCTTGGGCTAGAGCCTAAGGAAGCAGGGTTTGGGGAGGGGAGGGACTTCAATGGGGTATAATGCCCTCGAGTCTACTTTCCAAAGTGGCCATTTTCTCCAGGTGAACTGCCAGCCTGGAGGGTGGCAACCCCAGGTGTGGGTATCCCAGCAGTCGTGGGTGGCCAAAGAGCAGGGACAACAGGATGGCAGTGGGAGGCTCTGACCATTCCCACCGGGTCCTTCTGTGAGGTGGAGTGAGGCAGTGCACCAGTATCGGCCCCTCAGACAAAGCCCGCGGGGACCCCTGGAACACTGGGCCCTGCCAACAATCCTCAGGGGAACCTCAGAGCCAGCCTCTTGCGAGAACGCAGCCAGCAGACGCTCCCAAAAAATGCCATGCGGTCCAGGCTTGGAGGGGGGGGGGGAATGGTTCTGGAGGGGCTGCCATCATGAAGGGGGAGTGGTGCGAGCCCCTCTCCCTCCCCTCCTGCAAGGTTTAAAGGGCCCGATCAGCTGAAGCACCCTTTAAATCTTGCAGGAGGGGAGGGAGAGGGGTGTGAACCAACCCCCCCTTCTTCTCAAAAGCATTTAAAGGATCCCTTTAAATGCTTTTGAGAAGAAGCGAGGACCCTTTAAAGAAGAGGGCTGGCCCTTTAAAGAAGAGGGCTCTTGGAAGGGGGGGCGGGCCTTTGGTGTCCGTCCCTCGCTGGCTTCGCTTCCGGCCTGCCTCGCTCCCCGCCGGAAGTCCCTCCCTGCAGCAGGCCGGCCGGCCGGCCGGGGGAGCGGCCTGAGAGGCGGCCCAGAAACGGAGGCGGAGCGGAGGGGAAGAGGGCGGGAAGGCGCCCGAGGGGTGGTGGGGCTGCCCCTCCCGCCGCCGCCGGCCTCCTAAGGGGCACCTCTTCCCCCTCTGGTTGCCCCGGCGGCGACGGGGAGTTGAAGGGCACCGTCCCGGGGCTGGGGGAGGGCGGGAAACCTTTCGGGGCTGATCTCCCAGCGGCCGCGAGGGGCGCATTTCGCGGGTCCCGGTGAACGGGCGCCTTCCCAGGCCTGGGGGAGCGGGAGGAACCCCTCGCGTCTGCTCTCCGAACGGCAAAAGCCGTTCGGAGAGCAGACGCGAGGGGCGCATTTTTCCGTTAGGGGTTCAGGGGCGCCGTCCCGGGGCTGGGGGAGGCCGGGAAAGGTTTTGCACCTTTTTGCCCAGCCCCGGCGAGGGGCGCGTCTCGCCGTTCCGCGGTTAAAGGGCGCCTTCCCGGGCCTGGGGGAGGAAACCTTTAAAATGTGGAGGGGAGAGAAGGTGGCAAGATGTGGCCCAGTCTCCTGAGGTCTCAGAAGCTAAGCCGGGTCTGGACTTGGATGGGAGACCAACCCGGGAGGATGTTAAAGAGGAAGGCGAGGGCAAACTGCCTCTGCTTCTCACCTCCTTTGAAAGCCGCTTGTTGGGATTGCCACTCGTGTGCTGCAACTGGACGGCACTTGCATACGCACAGTAGAATGTGGGCTGTATCCACACCTTGGTGGCTCTGGCTCTGTTGTTTTGCAACTGCCCTGATTTGCACCTGGATCTTCTTGTATGGATAAGCCCCAATTGCCAATGACTCCTAAAGTGCAGTATCCATCGATGTCTGGACTCAGCCATGGGAAACACTGTGCTGGATCCTGTGTCAGAATGAAACTCTCCTGCCACCCTCCTCCCACTTAGCTCCATGAAATGTTGCTTCTGGGGGAAAGGGTATCATGAGGAATGAAGTGAACGGGGAGGTCTGCAGTAGGAAGGAGGAATCAGTGGAAACTGGCTCAGGTCTAGCAGGTTGAAATTGAACCCGGCGAAGACGGAGGTCCTGTGCCTGGGTCGTTATGGTCCGGAGTGGGGGGTCCCGCTCCCGAGCTTCGACGGGGCGCCGTTGGTGCCTGCGCCGAGGGCGAGGAGTCTGGGAGTGCTCCTGGAGCCTTCATTGTCAATGGAGGCCCAGGTAGCAGCCACTGCCAAGTCAGCCTTCTACCATCTACGGCTGGCGAGGCAGTTGGTTCCTTACCTTGACCGGGATGACCTTGCCACAGTTATCCATGCGACGGTCACCTCGAGGTTGGACTACTGCAACGCTCTCTACATGGGGCTGCCTTTGGTGCAAATCTGGAAGCTGCAGCTGGTGCAGAATGCCGCGGCCAGGCTGCTGATGGGACTCGCAAAGCGGGATCACATCGGGCCTGTGCTGGCAGCGCTGCACTGGCTGCCTATAGCATACCGAGTTCGCTTCAAAGTGCTGGTTCTTACCTATAAAGCCCTATATGGCCAGGGTCCAACATACCTTAGGGACCGCCTTTCTCCGTATCAACCCCAGAGAGCACTACGGTCAGGATTGGAACACAGATTATGTGTGCCCAGCCCCAGAGACGCCAGGCTGGCCAGAACTAGGACCAGGGCTTTCTCGGTGGCGGCTCCTGTCTGGTGGAATGAGCTCCCGGAGGCGATCAGGGCCCTGCGGGACCTGATGCAGTTCCGCAGGGCCTGCAAGACGGAGCTCTTCCGCCAGGCTTATCAATAGGAGCCGCTGCCGATGATATTGGGGATACCATCCGGCAATGTAACCATCATGCTGTACCCTGGTCCAACACGACCTCGGCCATGGCCGAGGGGGTGGAGCCCAAACCTGCCACATGGTTGCCATCCGACGCTGTATATGGAAGCTTTTATGACTATTTATATGTTTTAATGATATTTATTATAATGTTTTAATTGATTTTATAGGTTATTGTAACAATTAGGCCACAGGCCCATGTAAGCCGCCCTGAGCCCGCTTGCGGGGAGGGCGGGATATAAATGTGAAAAATAAATAAATAAAATAAATAAATAAATAAATAAACTACCAACTGAGTTTGGAATCAGCCCACGACCTATTATTGCCCCAGAGTATTTAAAGTCTTGGGTGACTTTGCTCTGAATTTTGGTAAATTATGGCATCACAGATGCCTTTGTTTGGTAAATGCGTGGCTGAGCCAGAATACCAAACAGTTGCTGTGTACTCAATTTCTGAGCAAGACTCCTGTAAATGAATGTCCAGGAAAAAAATTTAAGTGTTCCCCTACAGGCTTTTTAGTGCTGCCCTCCTTACTTTCAAATTTGTGACCATTTGTTTGTCTTATGCACATGGTATGTATATTTGCAGACACTGCAAGAGACCAGTGAGATACCACTATAACCTCTGGCCAATTCCCACCTCTTCCTGGGTTTAGCCCAGCCCAGGAAAATGGCTGGGGAGGGGGGTTCCCCTAAATTTCTGGAGAGCCCCTTCCTAAATCCCAGATGTCTCTGCCTCCATAGATAGGGACAATGGCATGTGATGTCACTGGGCCTCGGTTCTTTTAAGGACCTGAGCAAGGCTGTTGATGATGGGACATTTTGGAAGACATTCATTCATAGGGTCTCCATCAGACAGAAGCAACTTGATGGCACTTAACTCACATGCAAGTACATGGAAAGAAGCCCTATTTTCATGGGAGTGAGCCCTATTGACTCTCCCCAGGTAGGATTCTGAGTAGATGTGCTGAAGATGGCACAGTCAGCACATCTTAGGTTGCATTTTGTCTGCCCCACAACAAAGTGCCTGCAGAGAGTCTGAATGTATGTCTTTGGGCAGAACATCCTCCTGTGTACCTTTTTTGAGACTGGAATCGCTGTGCTATGCTGCCACCTAAACGTGTATCAGAAGAAGTGAAATCATGGCACAAGAAAGTTTTGGCAAACTTTCTTAAGCAAGCATTTTCATACAATTCATGTGTCATAAAGGGGGGTTGTATGTATGTGTAAATGTGAATACAGAAACCATGCAGAACCTATGGAAATTAAGAAATTAAGATGCTTGATAAATCATTTTCTGAATGACAGAGGCCCTTCCTGCAGTTCATTCACAGATATCCTCTCACTCTCTAACAGGTCTACTCTCTAACTCTAGAACCAAAGAATAAACCACCTGCCCCTTCCTGGGGAGATGCCTTAGCTGTTACCTCATTATTTCCGATGTTCCTTTGAAGTAGTTCCTACTTCTTCCTGGGGTTGCCAACCTCTAGGTGGCAACTGCAGATGCCCTCCTGCGGGGTTCCCCCGCCTCTCCTGGGGCCCGGAAGGGTCCCTTTAACTCTGTGAGAAACCGCGCCCCTTGTGGCTTTGCCGCTTTGTAGATCACATACGAGGTGTCCCTCCCGTTCCCCCCCCCCCCAGCAGAGGCGCTGAAAGAGTCCCTTTAAGTTCTTCTGCCCAGTGCCCACCCGGCCCCTGATTTCCCCCACTGAGTGGATCAGCTGGCCTTTGGAGTCTCTGGGGGAGGGAGGGGGTTGGGGGCGGCTGGTGGGGCTTGGGGGCGGGGTTCAGGCGCTCAAGGGATGTGGACCCCTCCCTTGCCCACTGACTTCCCTGTCAGAATAAACTGAAAACGGCTCCTGCTTAGCTCCACCATGGTTGGCTGGCTAACGAGGCGGGCCAGCCACCATCAAACCATTCTCTTCAACCCCCTGCTGTGCGGCTGGCTTCCCCCGAGGGTTGCCAGTCTCCAGGTGGGGCCTGGAGATCTCCTGCTGTTCTTCCTCTGAGATAGAAAGGGTCTCTCTTCTTCTGTCTGCTGCTAAGACTGTCATTACCACACATTGGGAAAAGGCAATGATACCCACTCTCTCACACTGGCATAAAAAGTTGTGAGATTTTTACCTTGCGACTCAATTTATGGACAGTCTCTCACATTTTGACAAGCACTCTTCACCCTCTAACTCTGCCTCTATCTGGTTCCCCATTTTGGAATATTTGGTTTCCCAACAAGAAATCCCTGAGCAGATAGAAGAACTATGTATGTGGTAAAACTTGAAATTCAATTACTGTGTTCTGTAATCCAACATCCTTATATTGCTGTGATTTTTAACTGCCTCTTGTTCTTTTATCTACTACTGTCTTTGTTTTTAATCTCAGCCGTATGAGCTGTATAACTTCTTTGATTGAGCATGTACCATTCACAAAAATCATAATAAAACATTAACTGGAGGGGAAAGAAACATTCGCTGGACCAAACTGCACAGTGACTTTATTGAACGATGTAAATTTGATTCTCTAACGGCTGAGGGGGAGAACGAATGTGTGTGGGGCGGGATTAACAGGCAAATGGTAACCCAGATAGACAAAAAAGTAACCAAGGGTCTTTTGCAGAGGTTGAAAAGACGTGTCTCCTATGAGTAAATTGGAGGGAAGTGGAAAGGTTTTCTGTCCCTTTGCAAACTACACCCAGGTGCTGCTCCTGCTGCCCAAGAGATTTGCCACAGCATTTGATAACCCCCCTGGAATGAGATGGTTAAGTCCAGGCAGTTTCCTCTCACCACCTGGTATCTTGACGGTTTTTGCAGACAACAGGTAGACCACCTAATCATTCTTCTGCCTCATCCTTGGGGTGCGAAGGGGCCAACCAAGCAGATTGCTCACAGTCTTACAAACAACTAGTATCTGGACCCTGGCCAGGGGCTCACCTTCCAGCAAGCAGTGCAGGAGGGGGTGCCTGCTGTGCAGCACAAGTCCTTGTATTTCTGACCAGAACTGAACAACCGCACCCCAGCTGGCTGTCGGACAGCTAACTAACTTCAGAAGCCATCGGCTTTGGTAACCCGACAGCAGAGAGGAGGAAGCCCTTTTCAGGATGAGGTCAGAGGGGGCAGAGCTGTAGTAGAGGGATTTTATGTCCAGGCATTGGGAAGCGTACGCAGGTGAAAAGACTTGAGAAAGTCCTTGAGAAAGACAGGGATGAACTGGACAGAGATGCAAAGGCAGCCTAGAAACCACATGGACAGGGACAACTGGATCCCAACTAGGTTAGGAACTGCGGGTTCAGGATGGGATACATACTGTTCCTATGCTGGCTACCCCTCCAGCACTGCGAGGCTGAACTCCACTGCAGTTCACAGCATCACAGTCCAGCTGCCGGCAACAACAGAATCCACACATCCGATAGAGAGCACCTTGCCCTGGTATGACGGTGCGTGGAAGAAGAGACCTAAACGAAAACGTAGCTCCTCGCACAAGTTCCCTGATGCTGGACGAAGAGTCCTGGCCAGCGCTACCGGCATTACTGCTTTTCTCCGTGGACCAACTGCAGTGAGCCTGGAGTGCTGTGTTCAGACTGAGAGTGTATGTTGGACAGGGAACTCTGGCTGCCTAATGAAGATATGAAGGTGAGGCTGGATGCTGGAGATGGAGAGAAATAAAACAGATGCTCAAGTAGGTTCCTGGGAAACGCCAACTCCAGCTGTGCCTGTTGGTGTGGAGAGGGGTGGGCTCCTAGCCTGGTGCATGAAGAACCCTGCCGGTGGGACTGGCTGGGTAAGAAAGGGCTTGATCAGCAGCCAGGGAGAAGCACGGAAACCACAGTGTACGCTGGCCCAGGTGCCCATAGGCTGGGGAAGCGCCAAGGATTCCAGGGACAGAGGCCCACATTTTTACTTCTTTACACCGTCTTGATGTTACAGAGCCCACCTGGGTGCTGTAGAAAGGCCGGGGTCCCAGTGATGGTAAGAAGAGCCGTCTACCCTTAGAGGGCTAGAAGTGTGGGGTTGCCGGCTCCAAGATGGGAAATCCCTGGAGATTGGGGGGGGGGGGGCTAGAGCAGGGTGGCCAAACTGTGGCTCGGGAGCCACATGCGGCTCTTTCACACAAACTGCGGCTCCCAGGAGGCTCCCCATCTATTTGCTCTCTGTCTGTCTGTCTGTCTCTCTTTCTTCATCCCTCCCCCTCGCTCCCCTATCTAGTTGCTTTCTTTCTCTCTCTCTCTCTCTCTCTCTCTCTCTGACACATAAATATCATTAGCAAACAAATATCATTGGACAAATAAATATCTGTTTTTCCCCCTTTTGTTTTTATTTTTGGCAGTCTCGTTTAATGTTAAAAAAAAAGGCAACTCTGCATATTTTTCAATAAAAACGTGTGTAATATCTGTCCATGTCTTGTGGCGCTCAAACATCTGACATTTATTCTGTGTGGCTCTTACATTAAACACGTTTGGCCACCCTTGGGCTAGAGCCTAAGGAAGCAGGGTTTGGGGAGGGGAGGGACTTCAATGGGGTATAATGCCCTCGAGTCTACTTTCCAAAGTGGCCATTTTCTCCAGGTGAACTGCCAGCCTGGAGGGTGGCAACCCCAGGTGTGGGTATCCCAGCAGTCGTGGGTGGCCAAAGAGCAGGGACAACAGGATGGCCGTGGGAGGCTCTGACCATTCCCACCGGGTCCTTCTGTGAGGTGGAGTGAGGCAGTGCACCAGTATCGGCCCCTCAGACAAAGCCCGCGGGGACCCCTGGAACACTGGGCCCTGCCAACAATCCTCAGGGGAACCTCAGAGCCAGCCTCTTGCGAGAACGCAGCCAGCAGACGCTCCCAAAAAATGCCATGCGGTCCAGGCTTGGAGGGGGGGGGGAATGGTTCTGGAGGGGCTGCCATCATGAAGGGGGAGTGGTGCGAGCCCCTCTCCCTCCCCTCCTGCAAGGTTTAAAGGGCCCGATCAGCTGAAGCACCCTTTAAATCTTGCAGGAGGGGAGGGAGAGGGGTGTGAACCAACCCCCCCTTCTTCTCAAAAGCATTTAAAGGATCCCTTTAAATGCTTTTGAGAAGAAGCGAGGACCCTTTAAAGAAGAGGGCTGGCCCTTTAAAGAAGAGGGCTCTTGGAAGGGGGGGCGGGCCTTTGGTGTCCGTCCCTCGCTGGCTTCGCTTCCGGCCTGCCTCGCTCCCCGCCGGAAGTCCCTCCCTGCAGCAGGCCGGCCGGCCGGGGGAGCGGCCTGAGAGGCGGCCCAGAAACGGAGGCGGAGCGGAGGGGAAGAGGGCGGGAAGGCGCCCGAGGGGTGGTGGGGCTGCCCCTCCCGCCGCCGCCGGCCTCCTAAGGGGCACCTCTTCCCCCTCTGGTTGCCCCGGCGGCGACGGGGAGTTGAAGGGCACCGTCCCGGGGCTGGGGGAGGGCGGGAAACCTTTCGGGGCTGATCTCCCAGCGGCCGCGAGGGGCGCATTTCGCGGGTCCCGGTGAACGGGCGCCTTCCCAGGCCTGGGGGAGCGGGAGGAACCCCTCGCGTCTGCTCTCCGAACGGCAAAAGCCGTTCGGAGAGCAGACGCGAGGGGCGCATTTTTCCGTTAGGGGTTCAGGGGCGCCGTCCCGGGGCTGGGGGAGGCCGGGAAAGGTTTTGCACCTTTTTGCCCAGCCCCGGCGAGGGGCGCGTCTCGCCGTTCCGCGGTTAAAGGGCGCCTTCCCGGGCCTGGGGGAGGAAACCTTTAAAATGTGGAGGGGAGAGAAGGTGGCAAGATGTGGCCCAGTCTCCTGAGGTCTCAGAAGCTAAGCCGGGTCTGGACTTGGATGGGAGACCAACCCGGGAGGATGTTAAAGAGGAAGGCGAGGGCAAACTGCCTCTGCTTCTCACCTCCTTTGAAAGCCGCTTGTTGGGATTGCCACTCGTGTGCTGCAACTGGACGGCACTTGCATACGCACAGTAGAATGTGGGCTGTATCCACACCTTGGTGGCTCTGGCTCTGTTGTTTTGCAACTGCCCTGATTTGCACCTGGATCTTCTTGTATGGATAAGCCCCAATTGCCAATGACTCCTAAAGTGCAGTATCCATCGATGTCTGGACTCAGCCATGGGAAACACTGTGCTGGATCCTGTGTCAGAATGAAACTCTCCTGCCACCCTCCTCCCACTTAGCTCCATGAAATGTTGCTTCTGGGGGAAAGGGTATCATGAGGAATGAAGTGAACGGGGAGGTCTGCAGTAGGAAGGAGGAATCAGTGGAAACTGGCTCAGGTCTAGCAGGTTGAAATTGAACCCGGCGAAGACGGAGGTCCTGTGCCTGGGTCGTTATGGTCCGGAGTGGGGGGTCCCGCTCCCGAGCTTCGACGGGGCGCCGTTGGTGCCTGCGCCGAGGGCGAGGAGTCTGGGAGTGCTCCTGGAGCCTTCATTGTCAATGGAGGCCCAGGTAGCAGCCACTGCCAAGTCAGCCTTCTACCATCTACGGCTGGCGAGGCAGTTGGTTCCTTACCTTGACCGGGATGACCTTGCCACAGTTATCCATGCGACGGTCACCTCGAGGTTGGACTACTGCAACGCTCTCTACATGGGGCTGCCTTTGGTGCAAATCTGGAAGCTGCAGCTGGTGCAGAATGCCGCGGCCAGGCTGCTGATGGGACTCGCAAAGCGGGATCACATCGGGCCTGTGCTGGCAGCGCTGCACTGGCTGCCTATAGCATACCGAGTTCGCTTCAAAGTGCTGGTTCTTACCTATAAAGCCCTATATGGCCAGGGTCCAACATACCTTAGGGACCGCCTTTCTCCGTATCAACCCCAGAGAGCACTACGGTCAGGACTGGAACACAGATTATGTGTGCCCAGCCCCAGAGACGCCAGGCTGGCCAGAACTAGGACCAGGGCTTTCTCGGTGGCGGCTCCTGTCTGGTGGAATGAGCTCCCGGAGGCGATCAGGGCCCTGCGGGACCTGATGCAGTTCCGCAGGGCCTGCAAGACGGAGCTCTTCCGCCAGGCTTATCAATAGGAGCCGCTGCCGATGATATTGGGGATACCATCCGGCAATGTAACCATCATGCTGTACCCTGGTCCAACACGACCTCGGCCATGGCCGAGGGGGTGGAGCCCAAACCTGCCACATGGTTGCCATCCGACGCTGTATATGGAAGCTTTTATGACTATTTATATGTTTTAATGATATTTATTATAATGTTTTAATTGATTTTATAGGTTATTGTAACAATTAGGCCACAGGCCCATGTAAGCCGCCCTGAGCCCGCTTGCGGGGAGGGCGGGATATAAATGTGAAAAATAAATAAAATAAATAAATAAATAAATAAACTACCAACTGAGTTTGGAATCAGCCCACGACCTATTATTGCCCCAGAGTATTTAAAGTCTTGGGTGACTTTGCTCTGAATTTTGGTAAATTATGGCATCACAGATGCCTTTGTTTGGTAAATGCGTGGCTGAGCCAGAATACCAAACAGTTGCTGTGTACTCAATTTCTGAGCAAGACTCCTGTAAATGAATGTCCAGGAAAAAAATTTAAGTGTTCCCCTACAGGCTTTTTAGTGCTGCCCTCCTTACTTTCAAATTTGTGACCATTTGTTTGTCTTATGCACATGGTATGTATATTTGCAGACACTGCAAGAGACCAGTGAGATACCACTATAACCTCTGGCCAATTCCCACCTCTTCCTGGGTTTAGCCCAGCCCAGGAAAATGGCTGGGGAGGGGGGTTCCCCTAAATTTCTGGAGAGCCCCTTCCTAAATCCCAGATGTCTCTGCCTCCATAGATAGGGACAATGGCATGTGATGTCACTGGGCCTCGGTTCTTTTAAGGACCTGGGCAAGGCTGTTGATGATGGGACATTTTGGAAGACATTCATTCATAGGGTCTCCATCAGACAGAAGCAACTTGATGGCACTTAACTCACATGCAAGTACATGGAAAGAAGCCCTATTTTCATGGGAGTGAGCCCTATTGACTCTCCCCAGGTAGGATTCTGAGTAGATGTGCTGAAGATGGCACAGTCAGCACATCTTAGGTTGCATTTTGTCTGCCCCACAACAAAGTGCCTGCAGAGAGTCTGAATGTATGTCTTTGGGCAGAACATCCTCCTGTGTACCTTTTTTGAGACTGGAATCGCTGTGCTATGCTGCCACCTAAACGTGTATCAGAAGAAGTGAAATCATGGCACAAGAAAGTTTTGGCAAACTTTCTTAAGCAAGCATTTTCATACAATTCATGTGTCATAAAGGGGGGTTGTATGTATGTGTAAATGTGAATACAGAAAACCATGCAGAACCTATGGAAATTAAGAAATTAAGATGCTTGATAAATCATTTTCTGAATGACAGAGGCCCTTCCTGCAGTTCATTCACAGATATCCTCTCACTCTCTAACAGGTCTACTCTCTAACTCTAGAACCAAAGAATAAACCACCTGCCCCTTCCTGGGGAGATGCCTTAGCTGTTACCTCATTATTTCCGATGTTCCTTTGAAGTAGTTCCTACTTCTTCCTGGGGTTGCCAACCTCTAGGTGGCAACTGCAGATGCCCTCCTGCGGGGTTCCCCCGCCTCTCCTGGGGCCCGGAAGGGTCCCTTTAACTCTGTGAGAAACCGCGCCCCTTGTGGCTTTGCCGCTTTGTAGATCACATACGAGGTGTCCCTCCCGTTCCCCCCCCCCCAGCAGAGGCGCTGAAAGAGTCCCTTTAAGTTCTTCTGCCCAGTGCCCACCCGGCCCCTGATTTCCCCCACTGAGTGGATCAGCTGGCCTTTGGAGTCTCTGGGGGAGGGAGGGGGTTGGGGGCGGCTGGTGGGGCTTGGGGGCGGGGTTCAGGCGCTCAAGGGATGTGGACCCCTCCCTTGCCCACTGACTTCCCTGTCAGAATAAACTGAAAACGGCTCCTGCTTAGCTCCACCATGGTTGGCTGGCTAACGAGGCGGGCCAGCCACCATCAAACCATTCTCTTCAACCCCCTGCTGTGCGGCTGGCTTCCCCCGAGGGTTGCCAGTCTCCAGGTGGGGCCTGGAGATCTCCTGCTGTTCTTCCTCTGAGATAGAAAGGGTCTCTCTTCTTCTGTCTGCTGCTAAGACTGTCATTACCACACATTGGGAAAAGGCAATGATACCCACTCTCTCACACTGGCATAAAAAGTTGTGAGATTTTTACCTTGCGACTCAATTTATGGACAGTCTCTCACATTTTGACAAGCACTCTTCACCCTCTAACTCTGCCTCTATCTGGTTCCCCATTTTGGAATATTTGGTTTCCCAACAAGAAATCCCTGAGCAGATAGAAGAACTATGTATGTGGTAAAACTTGAAATTCAATTACTGTGTTCTGTAATCCAACATCCTTATATTGCTGTGATTTTTAACTGCCTCTTGTTCTTTTATCTACTACTGTCTTTGTTTTTAATCTCAGCCGTATGAGCTGTATAACTTCTTTGATTGAGCATGTACCATTCACAAAAATCATAATAAAACATTAACTGGAGGGGAAAGAAACATTCGCTGGACCAAACTGCACAGTGACTTTATTGAACGATGTAAATTTGATTCTCTTAACGGCTGAGGGGGAGAACGAATGTGTGTGGGGCGGGATTAACAGGCAAATGGTAACCCAGATAGACAAAAAAGTAACCAAGGGTCTTTTGCAGAGGTTGAAAAGACGTGTCTCCTATGAGTAAATTGGAGGGAAGTGGAAAGGTTTTCTGTCCCTTTGCAAACTACACCCAGGTGCTGCTCCTGCTGCCCAAGAGATTTGCCACAGCATTTGATAACCCCCCTGGAATGAGATGGTTAAGTCCAGGCAGTTTCCTCTCACCACCTGGTATCTTGACGGTTTTTGCAGACAACAGGTAGACCACCTAATCATTCTTCTGCCTCATCCTTGGGGTGCGAAGGGGCCAACCAAGCAGATTGCTCACAGTCTTACAAACAACTAGTATCTGGACCCTGGCCAGGGGCTCACCTTCCAGCAAGCAGTGCAGGAGGGGGTGCCTGCTGTGCAGCACAAGTCCTTGTATTTCTGACCAGAACTGAACAACCGCACCCCAGCTGGCTGTCGGACAGCTAACTAACTTCAGAAGCCATCGGCTTTGGTAACCCGACAGCAGAGAGGAGGAAGCCCTTTTCAGGATGAGGTCAGAGGGGGCAGAGCTGTAGTAGAGGGATTTTATGTCCAGGCATTGGGAAGCGTACGCAGGTGAAAAGACTTGAGAAAGTCCTTGAGAAAGACAGGGATGAACTGGACAGAGATGCAAAGGCAGCCTAGAAACCACATGGACAGGGACAACTGGATCCCAACTAGGTTAGGAACTGCGGGTTCAGGATGGGATACATACTGTTCCTATGCTGGCTACCCCTCCAGCACTGCGAGGCTGAACTCCACTGCAGTTCACAGCATCACAGTCCAGCTGCCGGCAACAACAGAATCCACACATCCGATAGAGAGCACCTTGCCCTGGTATGACGGTGCGTGGAAGAAGAGACCTAAACGAAAACGTAGCTCCTCGCACAAGTTCCCTGATGCTGGACGAAGAGTCCTGGCCAGCGCTACCGGCATTACTGCTTTTCTCCGTGGACCAACTGCAGTGAGCCTGGAGTGCTGTGTTCAGACTGAGAGTGTATGTTGGACAGGGAACTCTGGCTGCCTAATGAAGATATGAAGGTGAGGCTGGATGCTGGAGATGGAGAGAAATAAAACAGATGCTCAAGTAGGTTCCTGGGAAACGCCAACTCCAGCTGTGCCTGTTGGTGTGGAGAGGGGTGGGCTCCTAGCCTGGTGCATGAAGAACCCTGCCGGTGGGACTGGCTGGGTAAGAAAGGGCTTGATCAGCAGCCAGGGAGAAGCACGGAAACCACAGTGTACGCTGGCCCAGGTGCCCATAGGCTGGGGAAGCGCCAAGGATTCCAGGGACAGAGGCCCACATTTTTACTTCTTTACACCGTCTTGATGTTACAGAGCCCACCTGGGTGCTGTAGAAAGGCCGGGGTCCCAGTGATGGTAAGAAGAGCCGTCTACCCTTAGAGGGCTAGAAGTGTGGGGTTGCCGGCTCCAAGATGGGAAATCCCTGGAGATTGGGGGGGGGGGGGCTAGAGCAGGGTGGCCAAACTGTGGCTCGGGAGCCACATGCGGCTCTTTCACACAAACTGCGGCTCCCAGGAGGCTCCCCATCTATTTGCTCTCTGTCTGTCTGTCTGTCTCTCTTTCTTCATCCCTCCCCCTCGCTCCCCTATCTAGTTGCTTTCTTTCTCTCTCTCTCTCTCTCTCTCTCTCTCTCTCTGACACATAAATATCATTAGCAAACAAATATCATTGGACAAATAAATATCTGTTTTTCCCCCTTTTGTTTTTATTTTTGGCAGTCTCGTTTAATGTTAAAAAAAAAGGCAACTCTGCATATTTTTCAATAAAAACGTGTGTAATATCTGTCCATGTCTTGTGGCGCTCAAACATCTGACATTTATTCTGTGTGGCTCTTACATTAAACACGTTTGGCCACCCTTGGGCTAGAGCCTAAGGAAGCAGGGTTTGGGGAGGGGAGGGACTTCAATGGGGTATAATGCCCTCGAGTCTACTTTCCAAAGTGGCCATTTTCTCCAGGTGAACTGCCAGCCTGGAGGGTGGCAACCCCAGGTGTGGGTATCCCAGCAGTCGTGGGTGGCCAAAGAGCAGGGACAACAGGATGGCCGTGGGAGGCTCTGACCATTCCCACCGGGTCCTTCTGTGAGGTGGAGTGAGGCAGTGCACCAGTATCGGCCCCTCAGACAAAGCCCGCGGGGACCCCTGGAACACTGGGCCCTGCCAACAATCCTCAGGGGAACCTCAGAGCCAGCCTCTTGCGAGAACGCAGCCAGCAGACGCTCCCAAAAAATGCCATGCGGTCCAGGCTTGGAGGGGGGGGGGGAATGGTTCTGGAGGGGCTGCCATCATGAAGGGGGAGTGGTGCGAGCCCCTCTCCCTCCCCTCCTGCAAGGTTTAAAGGGCCCGATCAGCTGAAGCACCCTTTAAATCTTGCAGGAGGGGAGGGAGAGGGGTGTGAACCAACCCCCCCTTCTTCTCAAAAGCATTTAAAGGATCCCTTTAAATGCTTTTGAGAAGAAGCGAGGACCCTTTAAAGAAGAGGGCTGGCCCTTTAAAGAAGAGGGCTCTTGGAAGGGGGGGCGGGCCTTTGGTGTCCGTCCCTCGCTGGCTTCGCTTCCGGCCTGCCTCGCTCCCCGCCGGAAGTCCCTCCCTGCAGCAGGCCGGCCGGCCGGGGGAGCGGCCTGAGAGGCGGCCCAGAAACGGAGGCGGAGCGGAGGGGAAGAGGGCGGGAAGGCGCCCGAGGGGTGGTGGGGCTGCCCCTCCCGCCGCCGCCGGCCTCCTAAGGGGCACCTCTTCCCCCTCTGGTTGCCCCGGCGGCGACGGGGAGTTGAAGGGCACCGTCCCGGGGCTGGGGGAGGGCGGGAAACCTTTCGGGGCTGATCTCCCAGCGGCCGCGAGGGGCGCATTTCGCGGGTCCCGGTGAACGGGCGCCTTCCCAGGCCTGGGGGAGCGGGAGGAACCCCTCGCGTCTGCTCTCCGAACGGCAAAAGCCGTTCGGAGAGCAGACGCGAGGGGCGCATTTTTCCTTTAGGGGTTCAGGGGCGCCGTCCCGGGGCTGGGGGAGGCCGGGAAAGGTTTTGCACCTTTTTGCCCAGCCCCGGCGAGGGGCGCGTCTCGCCGTTCCGCGGTTAAAGGGCGCCTTCCCGGGCCTGGGGGAGGAAACCTTTAAAATGTGGAGGGGAGAGAAGGTGGCAAGATGTGGCCCAGTCTCCTGAGGTCTCAGAAGCTAAGCCGGGTCTGGACTTGGATGGGAGACCAACCCGGGAGGATGTTAAAGAGGAAGGCGAGGGCAAACTGCCTCTGCTTCTCACCTCCTTTGAAAGCCGCTTGTTGGGATTGCCACTCGTGTGCTGCAACTGGACGGCACTTGCATACGCACAGTAGAATGTGGGCTGTATCCACACCTTGGTGGCTCTGGCTCTGTTGTTTTGCAACTGCCCTGATTTGCACCTGGATCTTCTTGTATGGATAAGCCCCAATTGCCAATGACTCCTAAAGTGCAGTATCCATCGATGTCTGGACTCAGCCATGGGAAACACTGTGCTGGATCCTGTGTCAGAATGAAACTCTCCTGCCACCCTCCTCCCACTTAGCTCCATGAAATGTTGCTTCTGGGGGAAAGGGTATCATGAGGAATGAAGTGAACGGGGAGGTCTGCAGTAGGAAGGAGGAATCAGTGGAAACTGGCTCAGGTCTAGCAGGTTGAAATTGAACCCGGCGAAGACGGAGGTCCTGTGCCTGGGTCGTTATGGTCCGGAGTGGGGGGTCCCGCTCCCGAGCTTCGACGGGGCGCCGTTGGTGCCTGCGCCGAGGGCGAGGAGTCTGGGAGTGCTCCTGGAGCCTTCATTGTCAATGGAGGCCCAGGTAGCAGCCACTGCCAAGTCAGCCTTCTACCATCTACGGCTGGCGAGGCAGTTGGTTCCTTACCTTGACCGGGATGACCTTGCCACAGTTATCCATGCGACGGTCACCTCGAGGTTGGACTACTGCAACGCTCTCTACATGGGGCTGCCTTTGGTGCAAATCTGGAAGCTGCAGCTGGTGCAGAATGCCGCGGCCAGGCTGCTGATGGGACTCGCAAAGCGGGATCACATCGGGCCTGTGCTGGCAGCGCTGCACTGGCTGCCTATAGCATACCGAGTTCGCTTCAAAGTGCTGGTTCTTACCTATAAAGCCCTATATGGCCAGGGTCCAACATACCTTAGGGACCGCCTTTCTCCGTATCAACCCCAGAGAGCACTACGGTCAGGATTGGAACACAGATTATGTGTGCCCAGCCCCAGAGACGCCAGGCTGGCCAGAACTAGGACCAGGGCTTTCTCGGTGGCGGCTCCTGTCTGGTGGAATGAGCTCCCGGAGGCGATCAGGGCCCTGCGGGACCTGATGCAGTTCCGCAGGGCCTGCAAGACGGAGCTCTTCCGCCAGGCTTATCAATAGGAGCCGCTGCCGATGATATTGGGGATACCATCCGGCAATGTAACCATCATGCTGTACCCTGGTCCAACACGACCTCGGCCATGGCCGAGGGGGTGGAGCTTAAACCTGCCACATGGTTGCCATCCGACGCTGTATATGGAAGCTTTTATGACTATTTATATGTTTTAATGATATTTATTATAATGTTTTAATTGATTTTATAGGTTATTGTAACAATTAGGCCACAGGCCCATGTAAGCCGCCCTGAGCCCGCTTGCGGGGAGGGCGGGATATAAATGTGAAAAATAAAATAAATAAATAAATAAATAAACTACCAACTGAGTTTGGAATCAGCCCACGACCTATTATTGCCCCAGAGTATTTAAAGTCTTGGGTGACTTTGCTCTGAATTTTGGTAAATTATGGCATCACAGATGCCTTTGTTTGGTAAATGCGTGGCTGAGCCAGAATACCAAACAGTTGCTGTGTACTCAATTTCTGAGCAAGACTCCTGTAAATGAATGTCCAGGAAAAAAATTTAAGTGTTCCCCTACAGGCTTTTTAGTGCTGCCCTCCTTACTTTCAAATTTGTGACCATTTGTTTGTCTTATGCACATGGTATGTATATTTGCAGACACTGCAAGAGACCAGTGAGATACCACTATAACCTCTGGCCAATTCCCACCTCTTCCTGGGTTTAGCCCAGCCCAGGAAAATGGCTGGGGAGGGGGGTTCCCCTAAATTTCTGGAGAGCCCCTTCCTAAATCCCAGATGTCTCTGCCTCCATAGATAGGGACAATGGCATGTGATGTCACTGGGCCTCGGTTCTTTTAAGGACCTGAGCAAGGCTGTTGATGATGGGACATTTTGGAAGACATTCATTCATAGGGTCTCCATCAGACAGAAGCAACTTGATGGCACTTAACTCACATGCAAGTACATGGAAAGAAGCCCTATTTTCATGGGAGTGAGCCCTATTGACTCTCCCCAGGTAGGATTCTGAGTAGATGTGCTGAAGATGGCACAGTCAGCACATCTTAGGTTGCATTTTGTCTGCTCCACAACAAAGTGCCTGCAGAGAGTCTGAATGTATGTCTTTGGGCAGAACATCCTCCTGTGTACCTTTTTTGAGACTGGAATCGCTGTGCTATGCTGCCACCTAAACGTGTATCAGAAGAAGTGAAATCATGGCACAAGAAAGTTTTGGCAAACTTTCTTAAGCAAGCATTTTCATACAATTCATGTGTCATAAAGGGGGGTTGTATGTATGTGTAAATGTGAATACAGAAAACCATGCAGAACCTATGGAAATTAAGAAATTAAGATGCTTGATAAATCATTTTCTGAATGACAGAGGCCCTTCCTGCAGTTCATTCACAGATATCCTCTCACTCTCTAACAGGTCTACTCTCTAACTCTAGAACCAAAGAATAAACCACCTGCCCCTTCCTGGGGAGATGCCTTAGCTGTTACCTCATTATTTCCGATGTTCCTTTGAAGTAGTTCCTACTTCTTCCTGGGGTTGCCAACCTCTAGGTGGCAACTGCAGATGCCCTCCTGCGGGGTTCCCCCGCCTCTCCTGGGGCCCGGAAGGGTCCCTTTAACTCTGTGAGAAACCGCGCCCCTTGTGGCTTTGCCGCTTTGTAGATCACATACGAGGTGTCCCTCCCGTTCCCCCCCCCCAGCAGAGGCGCTGAAAGAGTCCCTTTAAGTTCTTCTGCCCAGTGCCCACCCGGCCCCTGATTTCCCCCACTGAGTGGATCAGCTGGCCTTTGGAGTCTCTGGGGGAGGGAGGGGGTTGGGGGCGGCTGGTGGGGCTTGGGGGCGGGGTTCAGGTGCTCAAGGGATGTGGACCCCTCCCTTGCCCACTGACTTCCCTGTCAGAATAAACTGAAAACGGCTCCTGCTTAGCTCCACCATGGTTGGCTGGCTAACGAGGCGGGCCAGCCACCATCAAACCATTCTCTTCAACCCCCTGCTGTGCGGCTGGCTTCCCCCGAGGGTTGCCAGTCTCCAGGTGGGGCCTGGAGATCTCCTGCTGTTCTTCCTCTGAGATAGAAAGGGTCTCTCTTCTTCTGTCTGCTGCTAAGACTGTCATTACCACACATTGGGAAAAGGCAATGATACCCACTCTCTCACACTGGCATAAAAAGTTGTGAGATTTTTACCTTGCGACTCAATTTATGGACAGTCTCTCACATTTTGACAAGCACTCTTCACCCTCTAACTCTGCCTCTATCTGGTTCCCCATTTTGGAATATTTGGTTTCCCAACAAGAAATCCCTGAGCAGATAGAAGAACTATGTATGTGGTAAAACTTGAAATTCAATTACTGTGTTCTGTAATCCAACATCCTTATATTGCTGTGATTTTTAACTGCCTCTTGTTCTTTTATCTACTACTGTCTTTGTTTTTAATCTCAGCCGTATGAGCTGTATAACTTCTTTGATTGAGCATGTACCATTCACAAAAATCATAATAAAACATTAACTGGAGGGGAAAGAAACATTCGCTGGACCAAACTGCACAGTGACTTTATTGAACAATGTAAATTTGATTCTCTTAACGGCTGAGGGGGAGAACGAATGTGTGTGGGGCGGGATTAACAGGCAAATGGTAACCCAGATAGACAAAAAAGTAACCAAGGGTCTTTTGCAGAGGTTGAAAAGACGTGTCTCCTATGAGTAAATTGGAGGGAAGTGGAAAGGTTTTCTGTCCCTTTGCAAACTACACCCAGGTGCTGCTCCTGCTGCCCAAGAGATTTGCCACAGCATTTGATAACCCCCCTGGAATGAGATGGTTACGTCCAGGCAGTTTCCTCTCACCACCTGGTATCTTGACGGTTTTTGCAGACAACAGGTAGACCACCTAATCATTCTTCTGCCTCATCCTTGGGGTGCGAAGGGGCCAACCAAGCAGATTGCTCACAGTCTTACAAACAACTAGTATCTGGACCCTGGCCAGGGGCTCACCTTCCAGCAAGCAGTGCAGGAGGGGGTGCCTGCTGTGCAGCACAAGTCCTTGTATTTCTGACCAGAACTGAACAACCGCACCCCAGCTGGCTGTCGGACAGCTAACTAACTTCAGAAGCCATCGGCTTTGGTAACCCGACAGCAGAGAGGAGGAAGCCCTTTTCAGGATGAGGTCAGAGGGGGCAGAGCTGTAGTAGAGGGATTTTATGTCCAGGCATTGGGAAGCGTACGCAGGTGAAAAGACTTGAGAAAGTCCTTGAGAAAGACAGGGATGAACTGGACAGAGATGCAAAGGCAGCCTAGAAACCACATGGACAGGGACAACTGGATCCCAACTAGGTTAGGAACTGCGGGTTCAGGATGGGATACATACTGTTCCTATGCTGGCTACCCCTCCAGCACTGCGAGGCTGAACTCCACTGCAGTTCACAGCATCACAGTCCAGCTGCCGGCAACAACAGAATCCACACATCCGATAGAGAGCACCTTGCCCTGGTATGACGGTGCGTGGAAGAAGAGACCTAAACGAAAACGTAGCTCCTCGCACAAGTTCCCTGATGCTGGACGAAGAGTCCTGGCCAGCGCTACCGGCATTACTGCTTTTCTCCGTGGACCAACTGCAGTGAGCCTGGAGTGCTGTGTTCAGACTGAGAGTGTATGTTGGACAGGGAACTCTGGCTGCCTAATGAAGATATGAAGGTGAGGCTGGATGCTGGAGATGGAGAGAAATAAAACAGATGCTCAAGTAGGTTCCTGGGAAACGCCAACTCCAGCTGTGCCTGTTGGTGTGGAGAGGGGTGGGCTCCTAGCCTGGTGCATGAAGAACCCTGCCGGTGGGACTGGCTGGGTAAGAAAGGGCTTGATCAGCAGCCAGGAAGAAGCACGGAAACCACAGTGTACGCTGGCCCAGGTGCCCATAGGCTGGGGAAGCGCCAAGGATTCCAGGGACAGAGGCCCACATTTTTACTTCTTTACACCGTCTTGATGTTACAGAGCCCACCTGGGTGCTGTAGAAAGGCCGGGGTCCCAGTGATGGTAAGAAGAGCCGTCTACCCTTAGAGGGCTAGAAGTGTGGGGTTGCCGGCTCCAAGATGGGAAATCCCTGGAGATTGGGGGGGGGGGGGGGCTAGAGCAGGGTGGCCAAACTGTGGCTCGGGAGCCACATGCGGCTCTTTCACACAAACTGCGGCTCCCAGGAGGCTCCCCATCTATTTGCTCTCTGTCTGTCTGTCTGTCTCTCTTTCTTCATCCCTCCCCCTCGCTCCCCTATCTAGTTGCTTTCTTTCTCTCTCTCTCTCTCTCTCTCTCTCTCTCTGACACATAAATATCATTAGCAAACAAATATCATTGGACAAATAAATATCTGTTTTTCCCCCTTTTGTTTTTATTTTTGGCAGTCTCGTTTAATGTTAAAAAAAAAGGCAACTCTGCATATTTTTCAATAAAAACGTGTGTAATATCTGTCCATGTCTTGTGGCGCTCAAACATCTGACATTTATTCTGTGTGGCTCTTACATTAAACACGTTTGGCCACCCTTGGGCTAGAGCCTAAGGAAGCAGGGTTTGGGGAGGGGAGGGACTTCAATGGGGTATAATGCCCTCGAGTCTACTTTCCAAAGTGGCCATTTTCTCCAGGTGAACTGCCAGCCTGGAGGGTGGCAACCCCAGGTGTGGGTATCCCAGCAGTCGTGGGTGGCCAAAGAGCAGGGACAACAGGATGGCAGTGGGAGGCTCTGACCATTCCCACCGGGTCCTTCTGTGAGGTGGAGTGAGGCAGTGCACCAGTATCGGCCCCTCAGACAAAGCCCGCGGGGACCCCTGGAACACTGGGCCCTGCCAACAATCCTCAGGGGAACCTCAGAGCCAGCCTCTTGCGAGAACGCAGCCAGCAGACGCTCCCAAAAAATGCCATGCGGTCCAGGCTTGGAGGGGGGGGGGGAATGGTTCTGGAGGGGCTGCCATCATGAAGGGGGAGTGGTGCGAGCCCCTCTCCCTCCCCTCCTGCAAGGTTTAAAGGGCCCGATCAGGTGAAGCACCCTTTAAATCTTGCAGGAGGGGAGGGAGAGGGGTGTGAACCAACCCCCCCTTCTTCTCAAAAGCATTTAAAGGATCCCTTTAAATGCTTTTGAGAAGAAGCGAGGACCCTTTAAAGAAGAGGGCTGGCCCTTTAAAGAAGAGGGCTCTTGGAAGGGGGGGCGGGCCTTTGGTGTCCGTCCCTCGCTGGCTTCGCTTCCGGCCTGCCTCGCTCCCCGCCGGAAGTCCCTCCCTGCAGCAGGCCGGCCGGCCGGGGGAGCGGCCTGAGAGGCGGCCCAGAAACGGAGGCGGAGCGGAGGGGAAGAGGGCGGGAAGGCGCCCGAGGGGTGGTGGGGCTGCCCCTCCCGCCGCCGCCGGCCTCCTAAGGGGCACCTCTTCCCCCTCTGGTTGCCCCGGCGGCGACGGGGAGTTGAAGGGCACCGTCCCGGGGCTGGGGGAGGGCGGGAAACCTTTCGGGGCTGATCTCCCAGCGGCCGCGAGGGGCGCATTTCGCGGGTCCCGGTGAACGGGCGCCTTCCCAGGCCTGGGGGAGCGGGAGGAACCCCTCGCGTCTGCTCTCCGAACGGCAAAAGCCGTTCGGACAGCAGACGCGAGGGGCGCATTTTTCCTTTAGGGGTTCAGGGGCGCCGTCCCGGGGCTGGGGGAGGCCGGGAAAGGTTTTGCACCTTTTTGCCCAGCCCCGGCGAGGGGCGCGTCTCGCCGTTCCGCGGTTAAAGGGCGCCTTCCCGGGCCTGGGGGAGGAAACCTTTAAAATGTGGAGGGGAGAGAAGGTGGCAAGATGTGGCCCAGTCTCCTGAGGTCTCAGAAGCTAAGCCGGGTCTGGACTTGGATGGGAGACCAACCCGGGAGGATGTTAAAGAGGAAGGCGAGGGCAAACTGCCTCTGCTTCTCACCTCCTTTGAAAGCCGCTTGTTGGGATTGCCACTCGTGTGCTGCAACTGGACGGCACTTGCATACGCACAGTAGAATGTGGGCTGTATCCACACCTTGGTGGCTCTGGCTCTGTTGTTTTGCAACTGCCCTGATTTGCACCTGGATCTTCTTGTATGGATAAGCCCCAATTGCCAATGACTCCTAAAGTGCAGTATCCATCGATGTCTGGACTCAGCCATGGGAAACACTGTGCTGGATCCTGTGTCAGAATGAAACTCTCCTGCCACCCTCCTCCCACTTAGCTCCATGAAATGTTGCTTCTGGGGGAAAGGGTATCATGAGGAATGAAGTGAACGGGGAGGTCTGCAGTAGGAAGGAGGAATCAGTGGAAACTGGCTCAGGTCTAGCAGGTTGAAATTGAACCCGGCGAAGACGGAGGTCCTGTGCCTGGGTCGTTATGGTCCGGAGTGGGGGGTCCCGCTCCCGAGCTTCGACGGGGCGCCGTTGGTGCCTGCGCCGAGGGCGAGGAGTCTGGGAGTGCTCCTGGAGCCTTCATTGTCAATGGAGGCCCAGGTAGCAGCCACTGCCAAGTCAGCCTTCTACCATCTACGGCTGGCGAGGCAGTTGGTTCCTTACCTTGACCGGGATGACCTTGCCACAGTTATCCATGCGACGGTCACCTCGAGGTTGGACTACTGCAACGCTCTCTACATGGGGCTGCCTTTGGTGCAAATCTGGAAGCTGCAGCTGGTGCAGAATGCCGCGGCCAGGCTGCTGATGGGACTCGCAAAGCGGGATCACATCGGGCCTGTGCTGGCAGCGCTGCACTGGCTGCCTATAGCATACCGAGTTCGCTTCAAAGTGCTGGTTCTTACCTATAAAGCCCTATATGGCCAGGGTCCAACATACCTTAGGGACCGCCTTTCTCCGTATCAACCCCAGAGAGCACTACGGTCAGGATTGGAACACAGATTATGTGTGCCCAGCCCCAGAGACGCCAGGCTGGCCAGAACTAGGACCAGGGCTTTCTCGGTGGCGGCTCCTGTCTGGTGGAATGAGCTCCCGGAGGCGATCAGGGCCCTGCGGGACCTGATGCAGTTCCGCAGGGCCTGCAAGACGGAGCTCTTCCGCCAGGCTTATCAATAGGAGCCGCTGCCGATGATATTGGGGATACCATCCGGCAATGTAACCATCATGCTGTACCCTGGTCCAACACGACCTCGGCCATGGCCGAGGGGGTGGAGCTTAAACCTGCCACATGGTTGCCATCCGACGCTGTATATGGAAGCTTTTATGACTATTTATATGTTTTAATGATATTTATTATAATGTTTTAATTGATTTTATAGGTTATTGTAACAATTAGGCCACAGGCCCATGTAAGCCGCCCTGAGCCCGCTTGCGGGGAGGGCGGGATATAAATGTGAAAAATAAATAAATAAATAAATAAATAAATAAACTACCAACTGAGTTTGGAATCAGCCCACGACCTATTATTGCCCCAGAGTATTTAAAGTCTTGGGTGACTTTGCTCTGAATTTTGGTAAATTATGGCATCACAGATGCCTTTGTTTGGTAAATGCGTGGCTGAGCCAGAATACCAAACAGTTGCTGTGTACTCAATTTCTGAGCAAGACTCCTGTAAATGAATGTCCAGGAAAAAAATTTAAGTGTTCCCCTACAGGCTTTTTAGTGCTGCCCTCCTTACTTTCAAATTTGTGACCATTTGTTTGTCTTATGCACATGGTATGTATATTTGCAGACACTGCAAGAGACCAGTGAGATACCACTATAACCTCTGGCCAATTCCCACCTCTTCCTGGGTTTAGCCCAGCCCAGGAAAATGGCTGGGGAGGGGGGTTCCCCTAAATTTCTGGAGAGCCCCTTCCTAAATCCCAGATGTCTCTGCCTCCATAGATAGGGACAATGGCATGTGATGTCACTGGGCCTCGGTTCTTTTAAGGACCTGAGCAAGGCTGTTGATGATGGGACATTTTGGAAGACATTCATTCATAGGGTCTCCATCAGACAGAAGCAACTTGATGGCACTTAACTCACATGCAAGTACATGGAAAGAAGCCCTATTTTCATGGGAGTGAGCCCTATTGACTCTCCCCAGGTAGGATTCTGAGTAGATGTGCTGAAGATGGCACAGTCAGCACATCTTAGGTTGCATTTTGTCTGCCCCACAACAAAG
Organism: Lepidodactylus listeri; assembly: GCA_029233225.1. Lineage (NCBI taxonomy): Eukaryota > Metazoa > Chordata > Lepidosauria > Squamata > Gekkonidae > Lepidodactylus > Lepidodactylus listeri. The sequence goes on from JARCFY010000020.1 coordinate 37,881,816, forward strand.
TGCCTGCAGAGAGTCTGAATGTATGTCTTTGGGCAGAACATCCTCCTGTGTACCTTTTTTGAGACTGGAATCGCTGTGCTATGCTGCCACCTAAACGTGTATCAGAAGAAGTGAAATCATGGCACAAGAAAGTTTTGGCAAACTTTCTTAAGCAAGCATTTTCATACAATTCATGTGTCATAAAGGGGGGTTGTATGTATGTGTAAATGTGAATACAGAAAACCATGCAGAACCTATGGAAATTAAGAAATGAAGATGCTTGATAAATCATTTTCTGAATGACAGAGGCCCTTCCTGCAGTTCATTCACAGATATCCTCTCACTCTCTAACAGGTCTACTCTCTAACTCTAGAACCAAAGAATAAACCACCTGCCCCTTCCTGGGGAGATGCCTTAGCTGTTACCTCATTATTTCCGATGTTCCTTTGAAGTAGTTCCTACTTCTTCCTGGGGTTGCCAACCTCTAGGTGGCAACTGCAGATGCCCTCCTGCGGGGTTCCCCCGCCTCTCCTGGGGCCCGGAAGGGTCCCTTTAACTCTGTGAGAAACCGCGCCCCTTGTGGCTTTGCCGCTTTGTAGATCACATACGAGGTGTCCCTCCCGTTCCCCCCCCCCCCAGCAGAGGCGCTGAAAGAGTCCCTTTAAGTTCTTCTGCCCAGTGCCCACCCGGCCCCTGATTTCCCCCACTGAGTGGATCAGCTGGCCTTTGGAGTCTCTGGGGGAGGGAGGGGGTTGGGGGCGGCTGGTGGGGCTTGGGGGCGGGGTTCAGGCGCTCAAGGGATGTGGACCCCTCCCTTGCCCACTGACTTCCCTGTCAGAATAAACTGAAAACGGCTCCTGCTTAGCTCCACCATGGTTGGCTGGCTAACGAGGCGGGCCAGCCACCATCAAACCATTCTCTTCAACCCCCTGCTGTGCGGCTGGCTTCCCCCGAGGGTTGCCAGTCTCCAGGTGGGGCCTGGAGATCTCCTGCTGTTCTTCCTCTGAGATAGAAAGGGTCTCTCTTCTTCTGTCTGCTGCTAAGACTGTCATTACCACACATTGGGAAAAGGCAATGATACCCACTCTCTCACACTGGCATAAAAAGTTGTGAGATTTTTACCTTGCGACTCAATTTATGGACAGTCTCTCACATTTTGACAAGCACTCTTCACCCTCTAACTCTGCCTCTATCTGGTTCCCCATTTTGGAATATTTGGTTTCCCAACAAGAAATCCCTGAGCAGATAGAAGAACTATGTATGTGGTAAAACTTGAAATTCAATTACTGTGTTCTGTAATCCAACATCCTTATATTGCTGTGATTTTTAACTGCCTCTTGTTCTTTTATCTACTACTGTCTTTGTTTTTAATCTCAGCCGTATGAGCTGTATAACTTCTTTGATTGAGCATGTACCATTCACAAAAATCATAATAAAACATTAACTGGAGGGGAAAGAAACATTCGCTGGACCAAACTGCACAGTGACTTTATTGAACAATGTAAATTTGATTCTCTTAACGGCTGAGGGGGAGAACGAATGTGTGTGGGGCGGGATTAACAGGCAAATGGTAACCCAGATAGACAAAAAAGTAACCAAGGGTCTTTTGCAGAGGTTGAAAAGACGTGTCTCCTATGAGTAAATTGGAGGGAAGTGGAAAGGTTTTCTGTCCCTTTGCAAACTACACCCAGGTGCTGCTCCTGCTGCCCAAGAGATTTGCCACAGCATTTGATAACCCCCCTGGAATGAGATGGTTAAGTCCAGGCAGTTTCCTCTCACCACCTGGTATCTTGACGGTTTTTGCAGACAACAGGTAGACCACCTAATCATTCTTCTGCCTCATCCTTGGGGTGCGAAGGGGCCAACCAAGCAGATTGCTCACAGTCTTACAAACAACTAGTATCTGGACCCTGGCCAGGGGCTCACCTTCCAGCAAGCAGTGCAGGAGGGGGTGCCTGCTGTGCAGCACAAGTCCTTGTATTTCTGACCAGAACTGAACAACCGCACCCCAGCTGGCTGTCGGACAGCTAACTAACTTCAGAAGCCATCGGCTTTGGTAACCCGACAGCAGAGAGGAGGAAGCCCTTTTCAGGATGAGGTCAGAGGGGGCAGAGCTGTAGTAGAGGGATTTTATGTCCAGGCATTGGGAAGCGTACGCAGGTGAAAAGACTTGAGAAAGTCCTTGAGAAAGACAGGGATGAACTGGACAGAGATGCAAAGGCAGCCTAGAAACCACATGGACAGGGACAACTGGATCCCAACTAGGTTAGGAACTGCGGGTTCAGGATGGGATACATACTGTTCCTATGCTGGCTACCCCTCCAGCACTGCGAGGCTGAACTCCACTGCAGTTCACAGCATCACAGTCCAGCTGCCGGCAACAACAGAATCCACACATCCGATAGAGAGCACCTTGCCCTGGTATGACGGTGCGTGGAAGAAGAGACCTAAACGAAAACGTAGCTCCTCGCACAAGTTCCCTGATGCTGGACGAAGAGTCCTGGCCAGCGCTACCGGCATTACTGCTTTTCTCCGTGGACCAACTGCAGTGAGCCTGGAGTGCTGTGTTCAGACTGAGAGTGTATGTTGGACAGGGAACTCTGGCTGCCTAATGAAGATATGAAGGTGAGGCTGGATGCTGGAGATGGAGAGAAATAAAACAGATGCTCAAGTAGGTTCCTGGGAAACGCCAACTCCAGCTGTGCCTGTTGGTGTGGAGAGGGGTGGGCTCCTAGCCTGGTGTATGAAGAACCCTGCCGGTGGGACTGGCTGGGTAAGAAAGGGCTTGATCAGCAGCCAGGAAGAAGCACGGAAACCACAGTGTACGCTGGCCCAGGTGCCCATAGGCTGGGGAAGCGCCAAGGATTCCAGGGACAGAGGCCCACATTTTTACTTCTTTACACCGTCTTGATGTTACAGAGCCCACCTGGGTGCTGTAGAAAGGCCGGGGTCCCAGTGATGGTAAGAAGAGCCGTCTATCCTTAGAGGGCTAGAAGTGTGGGGTTGCCGGCTCCAAGATGGGAAATCCCTGGAGATTGGGGGGGGGGGGCTAGAGCAGGATGGCTAAACTGTGGCTCGGGAGCCACATGCGGCTCTTTCACACAAACTGCGGCTCCCAGGAGGCTCCCCATCTATTTGCTCTCTGTCTGTCTGTCTGTCTCTCTTTCTTCATCCCTCCCCCTCGCTCCCCTATCTAGTTGCTTTCTTTCTCTCTCTCTCTCTCTCTCTGACACATAAATATCATTAGCAAACAAATATCATTGGACAAATAAATATCTGTTTTTCCCCCTTTTGTTTTTATTTTTGGCAGTCTCGTTTAATGTTAAAAAAAAAGGCAACTCTGCATATTTTTCAATAAAAACGTGTGTAATATCTGTCCATGTCTTGTGGCGCTCAAACATCTGACATTTATTCTGTGTGGCTCTTACATTAAACACGTTTGGCCACCCTTGGGCTAGAGCCTAAGGAAGCAGGGTTTGGGGAGGGGAGGGACTTCAATGGGGTATAATGCCCTCGAGTCTACTTTCCAAAGTGGCCATTTTCTCCAGGTGAACTGCCAGCCTGGAGGGTGGCAACCCCAGGTGTGGGTATCCCAGCAGTCGTGGGTGGCCAAAGAGCAGGGACAACAGGATGGCAGTGGGAGGCTCTGACCATTCCCACCGGGTCCTTCTGTGAGGTGGAGTGAGGCAGTGCACCAGTATCGGCCCCTCAGACAAAGCCCGCGGGGACCCCTGGAACACTGGGCCCTGCCAACAATCCTCAGGGGAACCTCAGAGCCAGCCTCTTGCGAGAACGCAGCCAGCAGACGCTCCCAAAAAATGCCATGCGGTCCAGGCTTGGAGGGGGGGGGGAATGGTTCTGGAGGGGCTGCCATCATGAAGGGGGAGTGGTGCGAGCCCCTCTCCCTCCCCTCCTGCAAGGTTTAAAGGGCCCGATCAGCTGAAGCACCCTTTAAATCTTGCAGGAGGGGAGGGAGAGGGGTGTGAACCAACCCCCCCTTCTTCTCAAAAGCATTTAAAGGATCCCTTTAAAAGCTTTTGAGAAGAAGCGAGGACCCTTTAAAGAAGAGGGCTGGCCCTTTAAAGAAGAGGGCTCTTGGAAGGGGGGGCGGGCCTTTGGTGTCCGTCCCTCGCTGGCTTCGCTTCCGGCCTGCCTCGCTCCCCGCCGGAAGTCCCTCCCTGCAGCAGGCCGGCCGGCCGGGGGAGCGGCCTGAGAGGCGGCCCAGAAACGGAGGCGGAGCGGAGGGGAAGAGGGCGGGAAGGCGCCCGAGGGGTGGTGGGGCTGCCCCTCCCGCCGCCGCCGGCCTCCTAAGGGGCACCTCTTCCCCCTCTGGTTGCCCCGGCGGCGACGGGGAGTTGAAGGGCACCGTCCCGGGGCTGGGGGAGGGCGGGAAACCTTTCGGGGCTGATCTCCCAGCGGCCGCGAGGGGCGCATTTCGCGGGTCCCGGTGAACGGGCGCCTTCCCAGGCCTGGGGGAGCGGGAGGAACCCCTCGCGTCTGCTCTCCGAACGGCAAAAGCCGTTCGGAGAGCAGACGCGAGGGGCGCATTTTTCCGTTAGGGGTTCAGGGGCGCCGTCCCGGGGCTGGGGGAGGCCGGGAAAGGTTTTGCACCTTTTTGCCCAGCCCCGGCGAGGGGCGCGTCTCGCCGTTCCGCGGTTAAAGGGCGCCTTCCCGGGCCTGGGGGAGGAAACCTTTAAAATGTGGAGGGGAGAGAAGGTGGCAAGATGTGGCCCAGTCTCCTGAGGTCTCAGAAGCTAAGCCGGGTCTGGACTTGGATGGGAGACCAACCCGGGAGGATGTTAAAGAGGAAGGCGAGGGCAAACTGCCTCTGCTTCTCACCTCCTTTGAAAGCCGCTTGTTGGGATTGCCACTCGTGTGCTGCAACTGGACGGCACTTGCATACGCACAGTAGAATGTGGGCTGTATCCACACCTTGGTGGCTCTGGCTCTGTTGTTTTGCAACTGCCCTGATTTGCACCTGGATCTTCTTGTATGGATAAGCCCCAATTGCCAATGACTCCTAAAGTGCAGTATCCATCGATGTCTGGACTCAGCCATGGGAAACACTGTGCTGGATCCTGTGTCAGAATGAAACTCTCCTGCCACCCTCCTCCCACTTAGCTCCATGAAATGTTGCTTCTGGGGGAAAGGGTATCATGAGGAATGAAGTGAACGGGGAGGTCTGCAGTAGGAAGGAGGAATCAGTGGAAACTGGCTCAGGTCTAGCAGGTTGAAATTGAACCCGGCGAAGACGGAGGTCCTGTGCCTGGGTCGTTATGGTCCGGAGTGGGGGGTCCCGCTCCCGAGCTTCGACGGGGCGCCGTTGGTGCCTGCGCCGAGGGCGAGGAGTCTGGGAGTGCTCCTGGAGCCTTCATTGTCAATGGAGGCCCAGGTAGCAGCCACTGCCAAGTCAGCCTTCTACCATCTACGGCTGGCGAGGCAGTTGGTTCCTTACCTTGACCGGGATGACCTTGCCACAGTTATCCATGCGACGGTCACCTCGAGGTTGGACTACTGCAACGCTCTCTACATGGGGCTGCCTTTGGTGCAAATCTGGAAGCTGCAGCTGGTGCAGAATGCCGCGGCCAGGCTGCTGATGGGACTCGCAAAGCGGGATCACATCGGGCCTGTGCTGGCAGCGCTGCACTGGCTGCCTATAGCATACCGAGTTCGCTTCAAAGTGCTGGTTCTTACCTATAAAGCCCTATATGGCCAGGGTCCAACATACCTTAGGGACCGCCTTTCTCCGTATCAACCCCAGAGAGCACTACGGTCAGGATTGGAACACAGATTATGTGTGCCCAGCCCCAGAGACGCCAGGCTGGCCAGAACTAGGACCAGGGCTTTCTCGGTGGCGGCTCCTGTCTGGTGGAATGAGCTCCCGGAGGCGATCAGGGCCCTGCGGGACCTGATGCAGTTCCGCAGGGCCTGCAAGACGGAGCTCTTCCGCCAGGCTTATCAATAGGAGCCGCTGCCGATGATATTGGGGATACCATCCGGCAATGTAACCATCATGCTGTACCCTGGTCCAACACGACCTCGGCCATGGCCGAGGGGGTGGAGCCCAAACCTGCCACATGGTTGCCATCCGACGCTGTATATGGAAGCTTTTATGACTATTTATATGTTTTAATGATATTTATTATAATGTTTTAATTGATTTTATAGGTTATTGTAACAATTAGGCCACAGGCCCATGTAAGCCGCCCTGAGCCCGCTTGCGGGGAGGGCGGGATATAAATGTGAAAAATAAATAAATAAAATAAATAAATAAATAAATAAACTACCAACTGAGTTTGGAATCAGCCCACGACCTATTATTGCCCCAGAGTATTTAAAGTCTTGGGTGACTTTGCTCTGAATTTTGGTAAATTATGGCATCACAGATGCCTTTGTTTGGTAAATGCGTGGCTGAGCCAGAATACCAAACAGTTGCTGTGTACTCAATTTCTGAGCAAGACTCCTGTAAATGAATGTCCAGGAAAAAAATTTAAGTGTTCCCCTACAGGCTTTTTAGTGCTGCCCTCCTTACTTTCAAATTTGTGACCATTTGTTTGTCTTATGCACATGGTATGTATATTTGCAGACACTGCAAGAGACCAGTGAGATACCACTATAACCTCTGGCCAATTCCCACCTCTTCCTGGGTTTAGCCCAGCCCAGGAAAATGGCTGGGGAGGGGGGTTCCCCTAAATTTCTGGAGAGCCCCTTCCTAAATCCCAGATGTCTCTGCCTCCATAGATAGGGACAATGGCATGTGATGTCACTGGGCCTCGGTTCTTTTAAGGACCTGAGCAAGGCTGTTGATGATGGGACATTTTGGAAGACATTCATTCATAGGGTCTCCATCAGACAGAAGCAACTTGATGGCACTTAACTCACATGCAAGTACATGGAAAGAAGCCCTATTTTCATGGGAGTGAGCCCTATTGACTCTCCCCAGGTAGGATTCTGAGTAGATGTGCTGAAGATGGCACAGTCAGCACATCTTAGGTTGCATTTTGTCTGCCCCACAACAAAGTGCCTGCAGAGAGTCTGAATGTATGTCTTTGGGCAGAACATCCTCCTGTGTACCTTTTTTGAGACTGGAATCGCTGTGCTATGCTGCCACCTAAACGTGTATCAGAAGAAGTGAAATCATGGCACAAGAAAGTTTTGGCAAACTTTCTTAAGCAAGCATTTTCATACAATTCATGTGTCATAAAGGGGGGTTGTATGTATGTGTAAATGTGAATACAGAAAACCATGCAGAACCTATGGAAATTAAGAAATTAAGATGCTTGATAAATCATTTTCTGAATGACAGAGGCCCTTCCTGCAGTTCATTCACAGATATCCTCTCACTCTCTAACAGGTCTACTCTCTAACTCTAGAACCAAAGAATAAACCACCTGCCCCTTCCTGGGGAGATGCCTTAGCTGTTACCTCATTATTTCCGATGTTCCTTTGAAGTAGTTCCTACTTCTTCCTGGGGTTGCCAACCTCTAGGTGGCAACTGCAGATGCCCTCCTGCGGGGTTCCCCCGCCTCTCCTGGGGCCCGGAAGGGTCCCTTTAACTCTGTGAGAAACCGCGCCCCTTGTGGCTTTGCCGCTTTGTAGATCACATACGAGGTGTCCCTCCCGTTCCCCCCCCCCCAGCAGAGGCGCTGAAAGAGTCCCTTTAAGTTCTTCTGCCCAGTGCCCACCCGGCCCCTGATTTCCCCCACTGAGTGGATCAGCTGGCCTTTGGAGTCTCTGGGGGAGGGAGGGGGTTGGGGGCGGCTGGTGGGGCTTGGGGGCGGGGTTCAGGCGCTCAAGGGATGTGGACCCCTCCCTTGCCCACTGACTTCCCTGTCAGAATAAACTGAAAACGGCTCCTGCTTAGCTCCACCATGGTTGGCTGGCTAACGAGGCGGGCCAGCCACCATCAAACCATTCTCTTCAACCCCCTGCTGTGCGGCTGGCTTCCCCCGAGGGTTGCCAGTCTCCAGGTGGGGCCTGGAGATCTCCTGCTGTTCTTCCTCTGAGATAGAAAGGGTCTCTCTTCTTCTGTCTGCTGCTAAGACTGTCATTACCACACATTGGGAAAAGGCAATGATACCCACTCTCTCACACTGGCATAAAAAGTTGTGAGATTTTTACCTTGCGACTCAATTTATGGACAGTCTCTCACATTTTGACAAGCACTCTTCACCCTCTAACTCTGCCTCTATCTGGTTCCCCATTTTGGAATATTTGGTTTCCCAACAAGAAATCCCTGAGCAGATAGAAGAACTATGTATGTGGTAAAACTTGAAATTCAATTACTGTGTTCTGTAATCCAACATCCTTATATTGCTGTGATTTTTAACTGCCTCTTGTTCTTTTATCTACTACTGTCTTTGTTTTTAATCTCAGCCGTATGAGCTGTATAACTTCTTTGATTGAGCATGTACCATTCACAAAAATCATAATAAAACATTAACTGGAGGGGAAAGAAACATTCGCTGGACCAAACTGCACAGTGACTTTATTGAACAATGTAAATTTGATTCTCTAACGGCTGAGGGGGAGAACGAATGTGTGTGGGGCGGGATTAACAGGCAAATGGTAACCCAGATAGACAAAAAAGTAACCAAGGGTCTTTTGCAGAGGTTGAAAAGACGTGTCTCCTATGAGTAAATTGGAGGGAAGTGGAAAGGTTTTCTGTCCCTTTGCAAACTACACCCAGGTGCTGCTCCTGCTGCCCAAGAGATTTGCCACAGCATTTGATAACCCCCCTGGAATGAGATGGTTAAGTCCAGGCAGTTTCCTCTCACCACCTGGTATCTTGACGGTTTTTGCAGACAACAGGTAGACCACCTAATCATTCTTCTGCCTCATCCTTGGGGTGCGAAGGGGCCAACCAAGCAGATTGCTCACAGTCTTACAAACAACTAGTATCTGGACCCTGGCCAGGGGCTCACCTTCCAGCAAGCAGTGCAGGAGGGGGTGCCTGCTGTGCAGCACAAGTCCTTGTATTTCTGACCAGAACTGAACAACCGCACCCCAGCTGGCTGTCGGACAGCTAACTAACTTCAGAAGCCATCGGCTTTGGTAACCCGACAGCAGAGAGGAGGAAGCCCTTTTCAGGATGAGGTCAGAGGGGGCAGAGCTGTAGTAGAGGGATTTTATGTCCAGGCATTGGGAAGCGTACGCAGGTGAAAAGACTTGAGAAAGTCCTTGAGAAAGACAGGGATGAACTGGACAGAGATGCAAAGGCAGCCTAGAAACCACATGGACAGGGACAACTGGATCCCAACTAGGTTAGGAACTGCGGGTTCAGGATGGGATACATACTGTTCCTATGCTGGCTACCCCTCCAGCACTGCGAGGCTGAACTCCACTGCAGTTCACAGCATCACAGTCCAGCTGCCGGCAACAACAGAATCCACACATCCGATAGAGAGCACCTTGCCCTGGTATGACGGTGCGTGGAAGAAGAGACCTAAACGAAAACGTAGCTCCTCGCACAAGTTCCCTGATGCTGGACGAAGAGTCCTGGCCAGCGCTACCGGCATTACTGCTTTTCTCCGTGGACCAACTGCAGTGAGCCTGGAGTGCTGTGTTCAGACTGAGAGTGTATGTTGGACAGGGAACTCTGGCTGCCTAATGAAGATATGAAGGTGAGGCTGGATGCTGGAGATGGAGAGAAATAAAACAGATGCTCAAGTAGGTTCCTGGGAAACGCCAACTCCAGCTGTGCCTGTTGGTGTGGAGAGGGGTGGGCTCCTAGCCTGGTGCATGAAGAACCCTGCCGGTGGGACTGGCTGGGTAAGAAAGGGCTTGATCAGCAGCCAGGAAGAAGCACGGAAACCACAGTGTACGCTGGCCCAGGTGCCCATAGGCTGGGGAAGCGCCAAGGATTCCAGGGACAGAGGCCCACATTTTTACTTCTTTACACCGTCTTGATGTTACAGAGCCCACCTGGGTGCTGTAGAAAGGCCGGGGTCCCAGTGATGGTAAGAAGAGCCGTCTACCCTTAGAGGGCTAGAAGTGTGGGGTTGCCGGCTCCAAGATGGGAAATCCCTGGAGATTGGGGGGGGGGGCTAGAGCAGGGTGGCCAAACTGTGGCTCGGGAGCCACATGCGGCTCTTTCACACAAACTGCGGCTCCCAGGAGGCTCCCCATCTATTTGCTCTCTGTCTGTCTGTCTGTCTCTCTTTCTTCATCCCTCCCCCTCGCTCCCCTATCTAGTTGCTTTCTTTCTCTCTCTCTCTCTCTCTCTCTCTCTCTGACACATAAATATCATTAGCAAACAAATATCATTGGACAAATAAATATCTGTTTTTCCCCCTTTTGTTTTTATTTTTGGCAGTCTCGTTTAATGTTAAAAAAAAAGGCAACTCTGCATATTTTTCAATAAAAACGTGTGTAATATCTGTCCATGTCTTGTGGCGCTCAAACATCTGACATTTATTCTGTGTGGCTCTTACATTAAACACGTTTGGCCACCCTTGGGCTAGAGCCTAAGGAAGCAGGGTTTGGGGAGGGGAGGGACTTCAATGGGGTATAATGCCCTCGAGTCTACTTTCCAAAGTGGCCATTTTCTCCAGGTGAACTGCCAGCCTGGAGGGTGGCAACCCCAGGTGTGGGTATCCCAGCAGTCGTGGGTGGCCAAAGAGCAGGGACAACAGGATGGCAGTGGGAGGCTCTGACCATTCCCACCGGGTCCTTCTGTGAGGTGGAGTGAGGCAGTGCACCAGTATCGGCCCCTCAGACAAAGCCCGCGGGGACCCCTGGAACACTGGGCCCTGCCAACAATCCTCAGGGGAACCTCAGAGCCAGCCTCTTGCGAGAACGCAGCCAGCAGACGCTCCCAAAAAATGCCATGCGGTCCAGGCTTGGAGGGGGGGGGGGAATGGTTCTGGAGGGGCTGCCATCATGAAGGGGGAGTGGTGCGAGCCCCTCTCCCTCCCCTCCTGCAAGGTTTAAAGGGCCCGATCAGCTGAAGCACCCTTTAAATCTTGCAGGAGGGGAGGGAGAGGGGTGTGAACCAACCCCCCCTTCTTCTCAAAAGCATTTAAAGGATCCCTTTAAATGCTTTTGAGAAGAAGCGAGGACCCTTTAAAGAAGAGGGCTGGCCCTTTAAAGAAGAGGGCTCTTGGAAGGGGGGGCGGGCCTTTGGTGTCCGTCCCTCGCTGGCTTCGCTTCCGGCCTGCCTCGCTCCCCGCCGGAAGTCCCTCCCTGCAGCAGGCCGGCCGGCCGGGGGAGCGGCCTGAGAGGCGGCCCAGAAACGGAGGCGGAGCGGAGGGGAAGAGGGCGGGAAGGCGCCCGAGGGGTGGTGGGGCTGCCCCTCCCGCCGCCGCCGGCCTCCTAAGGGGCACCTCTTCCCCCTCTGGTTGCCCCGGCGGCGACGGGGAGTTGAAGGGCACCGTCCCGGGGCTGGGGGAGGGCGGGAAACCTTTCGGGGCTGATCTCCCAGCGGCCGCGAGGGGCGCATTTCGCGGGTCCCGGTGAACGGGCGCCTTCCCAGGCCTGGGGGAGCGGGAGGAACCCCTCGCGTCTGCTCTCCGAACGGCAAAAGCCGTTCGGAGAGCAGACGCGAGGGGCGCATTTTTCCTTTAGGGGTTCAGGGGCGCCGTCCCGGGGCTGGGGGAGGCCGGGAAAGGTTTTGCACCTTTTTGCCCAGCCCCGGCGAGGGGCGCGTCTCGCCGTTCCGCGGTAAAAGGGCGCCTTCCCGGGCCTGGGGGAGGAAACCTTTAAAATGTGGAGGGGAGAGAAGGTGGCAAGATGTGGCCCAGTCTCCTGAGGTCTCAGAAGCTAAGCCGGGTCTGGACTTGGATGGGAGACCAACCCGGGAGGATGTTAAAGAGGAAGGCGAGGGCAAACTGCCTCTGCTTCTCACCTCCTTTGAAAGCCGCTTGTTGGGATTGCCACTCGTGTGCTGCAACTGGACGGCACTTGCATACGCACAGTAGAATGTGGGCTGTATCCACACCTTGGTGGCTCTGGCTCTGTTGTTTTGCAACTGCCCTGATTTGCACCTGGATCTTCTTGTATGGATAAGCCCCAATTGCCAATGACTCCTAAAGTGCAGTATCCATCGATGTCTGGACTCAGCCATGGGAAACACTGTGCTGGATCCTGTGTCAGAATGAAACTCTCCTGCCACCCTCCTCCCACTTAGCTCCATGAAATGTTGCTTCTGGGGGAAAGGGTATCATGAGGAATGAAGTGAACGGGGAGGTCTGCAGTAGGAAGGAGGAATCAGTGGAAACTGGCTCAGGTCTAGCAGGTTGAAATTGAACCCGGCGAAGACGGAGGTCCTGTGCCTGGGTCGTTATGGTCCGGAGTGGGGGGTCCCGCTCCCGAGCTTCGACGGGGCGCCGTTGGTGCCTGCGCCGAGGGCGAGGAGTCTGGGAGTGCTCCTGGAGCCTTCATTGTCAATGGAGGCCCAGGTAGCAGCCACTGCCAAGTCAGCCTTCTACCATCTACGGCTGGCGAGGCAGTTGGTTCCTTACCTTGACCGGGATGACCTTGCCACAGTTATCCATGCGACGGTCACCTCGAGGTTGGACTACTGCAACGCTCTCTACATGGGGCTGCCTTTGGTGCAAATCTGGAAGCTGCAGCTGGTGCAGAATGCCGCGGCCAGGCTGCTGATGGGACTCGCAAAGCGGGATCACATCGGGCCTGTGCTGGCAGCGCTGCACTGGCTGCCTATAGCATACCGAGTTCGCTTCAAAGTGCTGGTTCTTACCTATAAAGCCCTATATGGCCAGGGTCCAACATACCTTAGGGACCGTCTTTCTCCGTATCAACCCCAGAGAGCACTACGGTCAGGATTGGAACACAGATTATGTGTGCCCAGCCCCAGAGACGCCAGGCTGGCCAGAACTAGGACCAGGGCTTTCTCGGTGGCGGCTCCTGTCTGGTGGAATGAGCTCCCGGAGGCGATCAGGGCCCTGCGGGACCTGATGCAGTTCCGCAGGGCCTGCAAGACGGAGCTCTTCCGCCAGGCTTATCAATAGGAGCCGCTGCCGATGATATTGGGGATACCATCCGGCAATGTAACCATCATGCTGTACCCTGGTCCAACACGACCTCGGCCATGGCCGAGGGGGTGGAGCCCAAACCTGCCACATGGTTGCCATCCGACGCTGTATATGGAAGCTTTTATGACTATTTATATGTTTTAATGATATTTATTATAATGTTTTAATTGATTTTATAGGTTATTGTAACAATTAGGCCACAGGCCCATGTAAGCCGCCCTGAGCCCGCTTGCGGGGAGGGCGGGATATAAATGTGAAAAATAAATAAATAAAATAAATAAATAAATAAATAAACTACCAACTGAGTTTGGAATCAGCCCACGACCTATTATTGCCCCAGAGTATTTAAAGTCTTGGGTGACTTTGCTCTGAATTTTGGTAAATTATGGCATCACAGATGCCTTTGTTTGGTAAATGCGTGGCTGAGCCAGAATACCAAACAGTTGCTGTGTACTCAATTTCTGAGCAAGACTCCTGTAAATGAATGTCCAGGAAAAAAATTTAAGTGTTCCCCTACAGGCTTTTTAGTGCTGCCCTCCTTACTTTCAAATTTGTGACCATTTGTTTGTCTTATGCACATGGTATGTATATTTGCAGACACTGCAAGAGACCAGTGAGATACCACTATAACCTCTGGCCAATTCCCACCTCTTCCTGGGTTTAGCCCAGCCCAGGAAAATGGCTGGGGAGGGGGGTTCCCCTAAATTTCTGGAGAGCCCCTTCCTAAATCCCAGATGTCTCTGCCTCCATAGATAGGGACAATGGCATGTGATGTCACTGGGCCTCGGTTCTTTTAAGGACCTGAGCAAGGCTGTTGATGATGGGACATTTTGGAAGACATTCATTCATAGGGTCTCCATCAGACAGAAGCAACTTGATGGCACTTAACTCACATGCAAGTACATGGAAAGAAGCCCTATTTTCATGGGAGTGAGCCCTATTGACTCTCCCCAGGTAGGATTCTGAGTAGATGTGCTGAAGATGGCACAGTCAGCACATCTTAGGTTGCATTTTGTCTGCCCCACAACAAAGTGCCTGCAGAGAGTCTGAATGTATGTCTTTGGGCAGAACATCCTCCTGTGTACCTTTTTTGAGACTGGAATCGCTGTGCTATGCTGCCACCTAAACGTGTATCAGAAGAAGTGAAATCATGGCACAAGAAAGTTTTGGCAAACTTTCTTAAGCAAGCATTTTCATACAATTCATGTGTCATAAAGGGGGGTTGTATGTATGTGTAAATGTGAATACAGAAACCATGCAGAACCTATGGAAATTAAGAAATTAAGATGCTTGATAAATCATTTTCTGAATGACAGAGGCCCTTCCTGCAGTTCATTCACAGATATCCTCTCACTCTCTAACAGGTCTACTCTCTAACTCTAGAACCAAAGAATAAACCACCTGCCCCTTCCTGGGGAGATGCCTTAGCTGTTACCTCATTATTTCCGATGTTCCTTTGAAGTAGTTCCTACTTCTTCCTGGGGTTGCCAACCTCTAGGTGGCAACTGCAGATGCCCTCCTGCGGGGTTCCCCCGCCTCTCCTGGGGCCCGGAAGGGTCCCTTTAACTCTGTGAGAAACCGCGCCCCTTGTGGCTTTGCCGCTTTGTAGATCACATACGAGGTGTCCCTCCCGTTCCCCCCCCCCCCAGCAGAGGCGCTGAAAGAGTCCCTTTAAGTTCTTCTGCCCAGTGCCCACCCGGCCCCTGATTTCCCCCACTGAGTGGATCAGCTGGCCTTTGGAGTCTCTGGGGGAGGGAGGGGGTTGGGGGCGGCTGGTGGGGCTTGGGGGCGGGGTTCAGGCGCTCAAGGGATGTGGACCCCTCCCTTGCCCACTGACTTCCCTGTCAGAATAAACTGAAAACGGCTCCTGCTTAGCTCCACCATGGTTGGCTGGCTAACGAGGCGGGCCAGCCACCATCAAACCATTCTCTTCAACCCCCTGCTGTGCGGCTGGCTTCCCCCGAGGGTTGCCAGTCTCCAGGTGGGGCCTGGAGATCTCCTGCTGTTCTTCCTCTGAGATAGAAAGGGTCTCTCTTCTTCTGTCTGCTGCTAAGACTGTCATTACCACACATTGGGAAAAGGCAATGATACCCACTCTCTCACACTGGCATAAAAAGTTGTGAGATTTTTACCTTGCGACTCAATTTATGGACAGTCTCTCACATTTTGACAAGCACTCTTCACCCTCTAACTCTGCCTCTATCTGGTTCCCCATTTTGGAATATTTGGTTTCCCAACAAGAAATCCCTGAGCAGATAGAAGAACTATGTATGTGGTAAAACTTGAAATTCAATTACTGTGTTCTGTAATCCAACATCCTTATATTGCTGTGATTTTTAACTGCCTCTTGTTCTTTTATCTACTACTGTCTTTGTTTTTAATCTCAGCCGTATGAGCTGTATAACTTCTTTGATTGAGCATGTACCATTCACAAAAATCATAATAAAACATTAACTGGAGGGGAAAGAAACATTCGCTGGACCAAACTGCACAGTGACTTTATTGAACGATGTAAATTTGATTCTCTAACGGCTGAGGGGGAGAACGAATGTGTGTGGGGCGGGATTAACAGGCAAATGGTAACCCAGATAGACAAAAAAGTAACCAAGGGTCTTTTGCAGAGGTTGAAAAGACGTGTCTCCTATGAGTAAATTGGAGGGAAGTGGAAAGGTTTTCTGTCCCTTTGCAAACTACACCCAGGTGCTGCTCCTGCTGCCCAAGAGATTTGCCACAGCATTTGATAACCCCCCTGGAATGAGATGGTTAAGTCCAGGCAGTTTCCTCTCACCACCTGGTATCTTGACGGTTTTTGCAGACAACAGGTAGACCACCTAATCATTCTTCTGCCTCATCCTTGGGGTGCGAAGGGGCCAACCAAGCAGATTGCTCACAGTCTTACAAACAACTAGTATCTGGACCCTGGCCAGGGGCTCACCTTCCAGCAAGCAGTGCAGGAGGGGGTGCCTGCTGTGCAGCACAAGTCCTTGTATTTCTGACCAGAACTGAACAACCGCACCCCAGCTGGCTGTCGGACAGCTAACTAACTTCAGAAGCCATCGGCTTTGGTAACCCGACAGCAGAGAGGAGGAAGCCCTTTTCAGGATGAGGTCAGAGGGGGCAGAGCTGTAGTAGAGGGATTTTATGTCCAGGCATTGGGAAGCGTACGCAGGTGAAAAGACTTGAGAAAGTCCTTGAGAAAGACAGGGATGAACTGGACAGAGATGCAAAGGCAGCCTAGAAACCACATGGACAGGGACAACTGGATCCCAACTAGGTTAGGAACTGCGGGTTCAGGATGGGATACATACTGTTCCTATGCTGGCTACCCCTCCAGCACTGCGAGGCTGAACTCCACTGCAGTTCACAGCATCACAGTCCAGCTGCCGGCAACAACAGAATCCACACATCCGATAGAGAGCACCTTGCCCTGGTATGACGGTGCGTGGAAGAAGAGACCTAAACGAAAACGTAGCTCCTCGCACAAGTTCCCTGATGCTGGACGAAGAGTCCTGGCCAGCGCTACCGGCATTACTGCTTTTCTCCGTGGACCAACTGCAGTGAGCCTGGAGTGCTGTGTTCAGACTGAGAGTGTATGTTGGACAGGGAACTCTGGCTGCCTAATGAAGATATGAAGGTGAGGCTGGATGCTGGAGATGGAGAGAAATAAAACAGATGCTCAAGTAGGTTCCTGGGAAACGCCAACTCCAGCTGTGCCTGTTGGT
Organism: Lepidodactylus listeri; assembly: GCA_029233225.1. Classification (NCBI taxonomy): domain Eukaryota; kingdom Metazoa; phylum Chordata; class Lepidosauria; order Squamata; family Gekkonidae; genus Lepidodactylus; species Lepidodactylus listeri. The sequence goes on from JARCFY010000020.1 coordinate 37,898,512, forward strand.
GTGGAGAGGGGTGGGCTCCTAGCCTGGTGCATGAAGAACCCTGCCGGTGGGACTGGCTGGGTAAGAAAGGGCTTGATCAGCAGCCAGGAAGAAGCACGGAAACCACAGTGTACGCTGGCCCAGGTGCCCATAGGCTGGGGAAGCGCCAAGGATTCCAGGGACAGAGGCCCACATTTTTACTTCTTTACACCGTCTTGATGTTACAGAGCCCACCTGGGTGCTGTAGAAAGGCCGGGGTCCCAGTGATGGTAAGAAGAGCCGTCTACCCTTAGAGGGCTAGAAGTGTGGGGTTGCCGGCTCCAAGATGGGAAATCCCTGGAGATTGGGGGGGGGGGGGCTAGAGCAGGGTGGCCAAACTGTGGCTCGGGAGCCACATGCGGCTCTTTCACACAAACTGCGGCTCCCAGGAGGCTCCCCATCTATTTGCTCTCTGTCTGTCTGTCTGTCTCTCTTTCTTCATCCCTCCCCCTCGCTCCCCTATCTAGTTGCTTTCTCTCTCTCTCTCTCTCTCTCTCTCTCTCTGACACATAAATATCATTAGCAAACAAATATCATTGGACAAATAAATATCTGTTTTTCCCCCTTTTGTTTTTATTTTTGGCAGTCTCGTTTAATGTTTAAAAAAAAGGCAACTCTGCATATTTTTCAATAAAAACGTGTGTAATATCTGTCCATGTCTTGTGGCGCTCAAACATCTGACATTTATTCTGTGTGGCTCTTACATTAAACACGTTTGGCCACCCTTGGGCTAGAGCCTAAGGAAGCAGGGTTTGGGGAGGGGAGGGACTTCAATGGGGTATAATGCCCTCGAGTCTACTTTCCAAAGTGGCCATTTTCTCCAGGTGAACTGCCAGCCTGGAGGGTGGCAACCCCAGGTGTGGGTATCCCAGCAGTCGTGGGTGGCCAAAGAGCAGGGACAACAGGATGGCAGTGGGAGGCTCTGACCATTCCCACCGGGTCCTTCTGTGAGGTGGAGTGAGGCAGTGCACCAGTATCGGCCCCTCAGACAAAGCCCGCGGGGACCCCTGGAACACTGGGCCCTGCCAACAATCCTCAGGGGAACCTCAGAGCCAGCCTCTTGCGAGAACGCAGCCAGCAGACGCTCCCAAAAAATGCCATGCGGTCCAGGCTTGGAGGGGGGGGGGGAATGGTTCTGGAGGGGCTGCCATCATGAAGGGGGAGTGGTGCGAGCCCCTCTCCCTCCCCTCCTGCAAGGTTTAAAGGGCCCGATCAGGTGAAGCACCCTTTAAATCTTGCAGGAGGGGAGGGAGAGGGGTGTGAACCAACCCCCCCTTCTTCTCAAAAGCATTTAAAGGATCCCTTTAAATGCTTTTGAGAAGAAGCGAGGACCCTTTAAAGAAGAGGGCTGGCCCTTTAAAGAAGAGGGCTCTTGGAAGGGGGGGCGGGCCTTTGGTGTCCGTCCCTCGCTGGCTTCGCTTCCGGCCTGCCTCGCTCCCCGCCGGAAGTCCCTCCCTGCAGCAGGCCGGCCGGCCGGGGGAGCGGCCTGAGAGGCGGCCCAGAAACGGAGGCGGAGCGGAGGGGAAGAGGGCGGGAAGGCGCCCGAGGGGTGGTGGGGCTGCCCCTCCCGCCGCCGCCGGCCTCCTAAGGGGCACCTCTTCCCCCTCTGGTTGCCCCGGCGGCGACGGGGAGTTGAAGGGCACCGTCCCGGGGCTGGGGGAGGGCGGGAAACCTTTCGGGGCTGATCTCCCAGCGGCCGCGAGGGGCGCATTTCGCGGGTCCCGGTGAACGGGCGCCTTCCCAGGCCTGGGGGAGCGGGAGGAACCCCTCGCGTCTGCTCTCCGAACGGCAAAAGCCGTTCGGAGAGCAGACGCGAGGGGCGCATTTTTCCTTTAGGGGTTCAGGGGTGCCGTCCCGGGGCTGGGGGAGGCCGGGAAACGTTTTGCACCTTTTTGCCCAGCCCCGGCGAGGGGCGCGTCTCGCCGTTCCGCGGTTAAAGGGCGCCTTCCCGGGCCTGGGGGAGGAAACCTTTAAAATGTGGAGGGGAGAGAAGGTGGCAAGATGTGGCCCAGTCTCCTGAGGTCTCAGAAGCTAAGCCGGGTCTGGACTTGGATGGGAGACCAACCCGGGAGGATGTTAAAGAGGAAGGCGAGGGCAAACTGCCTCTGCTTCTCACCTCCTTTGAAAGCCGCTTGTTGGGATTGCCACTCGTGTGCTGCAACTGGACGGCACTTGCATACGCACAGTAGAATGTGGGCTGTATCCACACCTTGGTGGCTCTGGCTCTGTTGTTTTGCAACTGCCCTGATTTGCACCTGGATCTTCTTGTATGGATAAGCCCCAATTGCCAATGACTCCTAAAGTGCAGTATCCATCGATGTCTGGACTCAGCCATGGGAAACACTGTGCTGGATCCTGTGTCAGAATGAAACTCTCCTGCCACCCTCCTCCCACTTAGCTCCATGAAATGTTGCTTCTGGGGGAAAGGGTATCATGAGGAATGAAGTGAACGGGGAGGTCTGCAGTAGGAAGGAGGAATCAGTGGAAACTGGCTCAGGTCTAGCAGGTTGAAATTGAACCCGGCGAAGACGGAGGTCCTGTGCCTGGGTCGTTATGGTCCAGAGTGGGGGGTCCCGCTCCCGAGCTTCGACGGGGCGCCGTTGGTGCCTGCGCCGAGGGCGAGGAGTCTGGGAGTGCTCCTGGAGCCTTCATTGTCAATGGAGGCCCAGGTAGCAGCCACTGCCAAGTCAGCCTTCTACCATCTACGGCTGGCGAGGCAGTTGGTTCCTTACCTTGACCGGGATGACCTTGCCACAGTTATCCATGCGACGGTCACCTCGAGGTTGGACTACTGCAACGCTCTCTACATGGGGCTGCCTTTGGTGCAAATCTGGAAGCTGCAGCTGGTGCAGAATGCCGCGGCCAGGCTGCTGATGGGACTCGCAAAGCGGGATCACATCGGGCCTGTGCTGGCAGCGCTGCACTGGCTGCCTATAGCATACCGAGTTCGCTTCAAAGTGCTGGTTCTTACCTATAAAGCCCTATATGGCCAGGGTCCAACATACCTTAGGGACCGCCTTTCTCCGTATCAACCCCAGAGAGCACTACGGTCAGGATTGGAACACAGATTATGTGTGCCCAGCCCCAGAGACGCCAGGCTGGCCAGAACTAGGACCAGGGCTTTCTCGGTGGCGGCTCCTGACTGGTGGAATGAGCTCCCGGAGGCGATCAGGGCCCTGCGGGACCTGATGCAGTTCCGCAGGGCCTGCAAGACGGAGCTCTTCCGCCAGGCTTATCAATAGGAGCCGCTGCCGATGATATTGGGGATACCATCCGGCAATGTAACCATCATGCTGTACCCTGGTCCAACACGACCTCGGCCATGGCCGAGGGGGTGGAGCCCAAACCTGCCACATGGTTGCCATCCGACGCTGTATATGGAAGCTTTTATGACTATTTATATGTTTTAATGATATTTATTATAATGTTTTAATTGATTTTATAGGTTATTGTAACAATTAGGCCACAGGCCCATGTAAGCCGCCCTGAGCCCGCTTGCGGGGAGGGCGGGATATAAATGTGAAAAATAAATAAATAAAATAAATAAATAAATAAACTACCAACTGAGTTTGGAATCAGCCCACGACCTATTATTGCCCCAGAGTATTTAAAGTCTTGGGTGACTTTGCTCTGAATTTTGGTAAATTATGGCATCACAGATGCCTTTGTTTGGTAAATGCGTGGCTGAGCCAGAATACCAAACAGTTGCTGTGTACTCAATTTCTGAGCAAGACTCCTGTAAATGAATGTCCAGGAAAAAAATTTAAGTGTTCCCCTACAGGCTTTTTAGTGCTGCCCTCCTTACTTTCAAATTTGTGACCATTTGTTTGTCTTATGCACATGGTATGTATATTTGCAGACACTGCAAGAGACCAGTGAGATACCACTATAACCTCTGGCCAATTCCCACCTCTTCCTGGGTTTAGCCCAGCCCAGGAAAATGGCTGGGGAGGGGGGTTCCCCTAAATTTCTGGAGAGCCCCTTCCTAAATCCCAGATGTCTCTGCCTCCATAGATAGGGACAATGGCATGTGATGTCACTGGGCCTCGGTTCTTTTAAGGACCTGAGCAAGGCTGTTGATGATGGGACATTTTGGAAGACATTCATTCATAGGGTCTCCATCAGACAGAAGCAACTTGATGGCACTTAACTCACATGCAAGTACATGGAAAGAAGCCCTATTTTCATGGGAGTGAGCCCTATTGACTCTCCCCAGGTAGGATTCTGAGTAGATGTGCTGAAGATGGCACAGTCAGCACATCTTAGGTTGCATTTTGTCTGCCCCACAACAAAGTGCCTGCAGAGAGTCTGAATGTATGTCTTTGGGCAGAACATCCTCCTGTGTACCTTTTTTGAGACTGGAATCGCTGTGCTATGCTGCCACCTAAACGTGTATCAGAAGAAGTGAAATCATGGCACAAGAAAGTTTTGGCAAACTTTCTTAAACAAGCATTTTCATACAATTCATGTGTCATAAAGGGGGGTTGTATGTATGTGTAAATGTGAATACAGAAAACCATGCAGAACCTATGGAAATTAAGAAATTAAGATGCTTGATAAATCATTTTCTGAATGACAGAGGCCCTTCCTGCAGTTCATTCACAGATATCCTCTCACTCTCTAACAGGTCTACTCTCTAACTCTAGAACCAAAGAATAAACCACCTGCCCCTTCCTGGGGAGATGCCTTAGCTGTTACCTCATTATTTCCGATGTTCCTTTGAAGTAGTTCCTACTTCTTCCTGGGGTTGCCAACCTCTAGGTGGCAACTGCAGATGCCCTCCTGCGGGGTTCCCCCGCCTCTCCTGGGGCCCGGAAGGGTCCCTTTAACTCTGTGAGAAACCGCGCCCCTTGTGGCTTTGCCGCTTTGTAGATCACATACGAGGTGTCCCTCCCGTTCCCCCCCCCCCAGCAGAGGCGCTGAAAGAGTCCCTTTAAGTTCTTCTGCCCAGTGCCCACCCGGCCCCTGATTTCCCCCACTGAGTGGATCAGCTGGCCTTTGGAGTCTCTGGGGGAGGGAGGGGGTTGGGGGCGGCTGGTGGGGCTTGGGGGTTCAGGCGCTCAAGGGATGTGGACCCCTCCCTTGCCCACTGACTTCCCTGTCAGAATAAACTGAAAACGGCTCCTGCTTAGCTCCACCATGGTTGGCTGGCTAACGAGGCGGGCCAGCCACCATCAAACCATTCTCTTCAACCCCCTGCTGTGCGGCTGGCTTCCCCCGAGGGTTGCCAGTCTCCAGGTGGGGCCTGGAGATCTCCTGCTGTTCTTCCTCTGAGATAGAAAGGGTCTCTCTTCTTCTGTCTGCTGCTAAGACTGTCATTACCACACATTGGGAAAAGGCAATGATACCCACTCTCTCACACTGGCATAAAAAGTTGTGAGATTTTTACCTTGCGACTCAATTTATGGACAGTCTCTCACATTTTGACAAGCACTCTTCACCCTCTAACTCTGCCTCTATCTGGTTCCCCATTTTGGAATATTTGGTTTCCCAACAAGAAATCCCTGAGCAGATAGAAGAACTATGTATGTGGTAAAACTTGAAATTCAATTACTGTGTTCTGTAATCCAACATCCTTATATTGCTGTGATTTTTAACTGCCTCTTGTTCTTTTATCTACTACTGTCTTTGTTTTTAATCTCAGCCGTATGAGCTGTATAACTTCTTTGATTGAGCATGTACCATTCACAAAAATCATAATAAAACATTAACTGGAGGGGAAAGAAACATTCGCTGGACCAAACTGCACAGTGACTTTATTGAACAATGTAAATTTGATTCTCTAACGGCTGAGGGGGAGAACGAATGTGTGTGGGGCGGGATTAACAGGCAAATGGTAACCCAGATAGACAAAAAAGTAACCAAGGGTCTTTTGCAGAGGTTGAAAAGACGTGTCTCCTATGAGTAAATTGGAGGGAAGTGGAAAGGTTTTCTGTCCCTTTGCAAACTACACCCAGGTGCTGCTCCTGCTGCCCAAGAGATTTGCCACAGCATTTGATAACCCCCCTGGAATGAGATGGTTAAGTCCAGGCAGTTTCCTCTCACCACCTGGTATCTTGACGGTTTTTGCAGACAACAGGTAGACCACCTAATCATTCTTCTGCCTCATCCTTGGGGTGCGAAGGGGCCAACCAAGCAGATTGCTCACAGTCTTACAAACAACTAGTATCTGGACCCTGGCCAGGGGCTCACCTTCCAGCAAGCAGTGCAGGAGGGGGTGCCTGCTGTGCAGCACAAGTCCTTGTATTTCTGACCAGAACTGAACAACCGCACCCCAGCTGGCTGTCGGACAGCTAACTAACTTCAGAAGCCATCGGCTTTGGTAACCCGACAGCAGAGAGGAGGAAGCCCTTTTCAGGATGAGGTCAGAGGGGGCAGAGCTGTAGTAGAGGGATTTTATGTCCAGGCATTGGGAAGCGTACGCAGGTGAAAAGACTTGAGAAAGTCCTTGAGAAAGACAGGGATGAACTGGACAGAGATGCAAAGGCAGCCTAGAAACCACATGGACAGGGACAACTGGATCCCAACTAGGTTAGGAACTGCGGGTTCAGGATGGGATACATACTGTTCCTATGCTGGCTACCCCTCCAGCACTGCGAGGCTGAACTCCACTGCAGTTCACAGCATCACAGTCCAGCTGCCGGCAACAACAGAATCCACACATCCGATAGAGAGCACCTTGCCCTGGTATGACGGTGCGTGGAAGAAGAGACCTAAACGAAAACGTAGCTCCTCGCACAAGTTCCCTGATGCTGGACGAAGAGTCCTGGCCAGCGCTACCGGCATTACTGCTTTTCTCCGTGGACCAACTGCAGTGAGCCTGGAGTGCTGTGTTCAGACTGAGAGTGTATGTTGGACAGGGAACTCTGGCTGCCTAATGAAGATATGAAGGTGAGGCTGGATGCTGGAGATGGAGAGAAATAAAACAGATGCTCAAGTAGGTTCCTGGGAAACGCCAACTCCAGCTGTGCCTGTTGGTGTGGAGAGGGGTGGGCTCCTAGCCTGGTGCATGAAGAACCCTGCCGGTGGGACTGGCTGGGTAAGAAAGGGCTTGATCAGCAGCCAGGAAGAAGCACGGAAACCACAGTGTACGCTGGCCCAGGTGCCCATAGGCTGGGGAAGCGCCAAGGATTCCAGGGACAGAGGCCCACATTTTTACTTCTTTACACCGTCTTGATGTTACAGAGCCCACCTGGGTGCTGTAGAAAGGCCGGGGTCCCAGTGATGGTAAGAAGAGCCGTCTACCCTTAGAGGGCTAGAAGTGTGGGGTTGCCGGCTCCAAGATGGGAAATCCCTGGAGATTGGGGGGGGGGGGGCTAGAGCAGGGTGGCCAAACTGTGGCTCGGGAGCCACATGCGGCTCTTTCACACAAACTGCGGCTCCCAGGAGGCTCCCCATCTATTTGCTCTCTGTCTGTCTGTCTGTCTCTCTTTCTTCATCCCTCCCCCTCGCTCCCCTATCTAGTTGCTTTCTTTCTCTCTCTCTCTCTCTCTCTCTCTCTGACACATAAATATCATTAGCAAACAAATATCATTGGACAAATAAATATCTGTTTTTCCCCCTTTTGTTTTTATTTTTGGCAGTCTCGTTTAATGTTAAAAAAAAAGGCAACTCTGCATATTTTTCAATAAAAACGTGTGTAATATCTGTCCATGTCTTGTGGCGCTCAAACATCTGACATTTATTCTGTGTGGCTCTTACATTAAACACGTTTGGCCACCCTTGGGCTAGAGCCTAAGGAAGCAGGGTTTGGGGAGGGGAGGGACTTCAATGGGGTATAATGCCCTCGAGTCTACTTTCCAAAGTGGCCATTTTCTCCAGGTGAACTGCCAGCCTGGAGGGTGGCAACCCCAGGTGTGGGTATCCCAGCAGTCGTGGGTGGCCAAAGAGCAGGGACAACAGGATGGCAGTGGGAGGCTCTGACCATTCCCACCGGGTCCTTCTGTGAGGTGGAGTGAGGCAGTGCACCAGTATCGGCCCCTCAGACAAAGCCCGCGGGGACCCCTGGAACACTGGGCCCTGCCAACAATCCTCAGGGGAACCTCAGAGCCAGCCTCTTGCGAGAACGCAGCCAGCAGACGCTCCCAAAAAATGCCATGCGGTCCAGGCTTGGAGGGGGGGGGGAATGGTTCTGGAGGGGCTGCCATCATGAAGGGGGAGTGGTGCGAGCCCCTCTCCCTCCCCTCCTGCAAGGTTTAAAGGGCCCGATCAGCTGAAGCACCCTTTAAATCTTGCAGGAGGGGAGGGAGAGGGGTGTGAACCAACCCCCCCTTCTTCTCAAAAGCATTTAAAGGATCCCTTTAAATGCTTTTGAGAAGAAGCGAGGACCCTTTAAAGAAGAGGGCTGGCCCTTTAAGCAAGGGGGCGGAGCCCCCAACAGCCCCACCATCCCTACGGGCCAGATGCGGTTCCCTAAAATCCAGAAAAGGCCTCGCCGGCTGTTACGCTGGTTTGCCAACTCACCAGCCCGAAAAACAATGGCCTCCTCAACTCTCTTGTAGATGCTGTGAGCCAAGTTCTTGATGCTGGGGCCCACGATGTGGATGAAGATGTAGGCAAACACCATGCCAATTAAGGAGAACAGAGAAGCCTGGAGGGGGAAGGTGACAGACACAAGACTGGGCGTTAAAACTCCTTGGTAACATCTGATGACCATTATGTGCCCCGACCTGGATGGCCCAGGCTGGTCAGATCTCGGAAGCTAAGCAGGGTCAGCCCTGGCTAGCATTTGGATGGGAGATGGCCATCGAGGAGCACCAGGGTTGTGACGCAGAGGCAGGCAAGGGCAAACCACCTGTGCTCATCTCTGCCGTGAAAATCCTACAGGGTCGCCCCAAGTCAGCTGTGACTTGACAGCCACAACGACGCTGCTTGTGTGCAAATGGACAACACCCTCAAGCCGGCACAGCCACACTCCACTTGTGATAATGAGGACTGACGAGCGGCTGCTTCTACCTGCATGAGGAAGAGGGCCCGGGTGGGGCTGAGGCGCAGGCCATGGACGTGGATGATGAACTCCAAGGCGTAGTCACAGTAGGTGGTTTGGTCCACGTCCCTGTGGAGGAGGAGGAGGAGGAGAGATCAGATTTATACCCCGCCCTTCACTACCCGAAGGAGTCTCAGAGCAGCTTACAATCTCCCTTCCCTTCTCCAGAACAGACACCCTGTGAAGTAGGTGGGACTGAGAGAGCTCTTTTGAGGACTGCCCTTGAGAGAACAGCTCTGACAGAACTTATGATAACTGACCCAAGGTCATGCCAGCAGCTGCAAGTGGAAGAGTGGGGAATCAAACCTGGTCCTCCCAGATTAGAGTCTGAGCTCCCAACACCAAACTGGAGGAGGTGAGTTGGCTGCTAGACCCCTGCATCCTTCCTTTCATCCGCTGTGAGTGGGGCACCCCACCACGCCCAGCGCAAAGGCACAGAATGACGATCACCCAAAAGAGATTTTCCACTGCTCCGTGGCACTGCTTCCTGCCACAAGACATGCTCAGATCAATATTTCATGCGAGAATGGTAGGGGATTGCTCCACAAGGCGCAGGGGATTCGAACTCTTAGGGACTCTATCAGAGGCAACCCTCCCCCCCAGCCTTTATCTGCAAATGGGTCAGGGTGGTATGGTGCAGTTCTGAATCCCCACCTAAGTCCTGGCCTAAATCACAGTTTTGTGAGGATAAAACGGAGGAGAGGAGAAGGATGTAAGTTTGGTGTAGTGATTAAGTGCACGGTCTCTAATCTGGGAGAAGCGGGTTTGATTCTCCACTCCTCCGCTTGCACCTGCTGGATGATCTTGGGCAAGCTGCAGTCCTGGCACAGCTGTCCTTGAAAAAGAGCCGTTTCTGTCAGAGCTCTCTCGGCCCCACCTGCCCCACAGGGTGTCTGTTGTGGGGAGGGGAAGGGAAAGGAGATTGTAAACCGCTCTGAGACTCCCTTGGGTAGTGAAGGGCGGGGTATAAATCCAATCTCTTCTCTCTTCTTCTCTAAGCCGCTTTGGTCCCCACCAGATAGAAAGGCAGGGTATAAATGAATTAAATAAATAAAGGAGTGCCCGTTTTAAAGGAGCTAACAGAGAGCTTCCCAGAGTCAAACTATCAGCGCTCTGTGTGCTCCTTGATGGGCTCCCCTGTGTCTCTGTCTCTGCTCTGCCACCCTGCACAGTTTGGGAGGATCTGGATTTTGCAAACAGAATGAACTGTAGATAATGTGAGCACCTTTCAGGCTAGCCAGCCCCTAGGTGGAGGTGGGGGGGGGATTCCCTGCTTCTGCGGACTCCAGCCCACCACTGGCCAGCTGGCCATCGGGTCAATCCCGCCCCCAAACAGACGTCCCCGTGCAACACCGCTGACGCACTGATGTCCCTTCCGGAAGTGACGTCATCGTTTCGGCACCGTTGCGGGGGTGACGATCTACTTTTTGGACAAAGCTCTATGGTTTGTAGCCCTTTTTGCCACAGAGTTTTGCCCACGCAATGATGTCACTTCCAGGAGGGACGTCAGAGTGCATCAACGATGTCCCCACCCGCCCTCAGAGCGCCCCCTAACCACCACCACCCCGCTGGCAGGAAGAAGGAACCCGGCAACCCAGTTTTATTTATTAAAATGTTTCTTTCCCGCCTTTTCCTTGTGGTTCAAGGCAGCTTCCAGTAATAGTGAAAGAAACTTTCTCAGTTAGAGCCCTGGCCCAAGTATTAAATACTGCTGTCCAGATCACTTGCAGCACCTGTGCTCACTGTTGGGATGGGGTGAAGTAGAGCCATCTTGGTAAGATGGAACCTGTATAATGTTTAGTATATGATGTTTTAAATTGTATTTTATGGTTTTAACTGTTCGTGGTATATGTTGTTAGCCGCCCTGAGCCTCCCGAGAGGCGGGGATAGAAGTTTAAAAACAAACAAACAAACAAATAAATAAATAAGAAAAGAGCAAACAGCAAACCTCTTCTTGCCTCCCCTCTGCCCCAAGAAGATGCTTGCCATTTAACCCTCCTGAAAAGCCCTGGTGAAAACAAGCAGGCCTTGCAGCGCCTCCTGAAGATCTCCAAGGGAAGGGGGGCTCCCCTCTCCTCTGGGAAGCCCATTCCCCAAACCTGTGGAAATGGGCACGGAACCCTCTGACCCAGACTACTGAAGCTGTCTGTGTGGGCTCCTTCCCTTCGGAGGCTTCGAATGCCTAGACCCACAACCCCAGTTACCTGTTTGACACCTTCACCACAAAGAAGTAATCGGGGGCAGTCATATCCCTGGGAGTGATATCGTAACACGCAGAATTCCGCTGGCAGACGAACCTGGGGGGGGGGGGGGGGGAAGAGACCGGCTGGCAGAGTGGATTGTGCAGCAGGGTGCTTTAGGATCCTACGGGGGGATTCAAAGGACATTTTTAGGTAAGGATTTGGGATGGGGGCCGGGGATCTTAATTCTGCACCAAAGGATGATTCAGCAGATGGATGCCGCTTTGCCTCAATGGCATCTTTTTGTCTGGGAATGTGGGATTTGAAGAATTACTTACATAATCCCATAGTTGGCCCCAGAAAGGATATGGAAACCTTCTGTGTCCGTCTCATCCTCTAAGTTTTCTTCCCTGAGCCAGATCAGACTCTCGGTTTTGCTACAAAAAAGGGGGGGGGGCGGGAAGGAAACTGGGTTTCTATGGGGTTCATTTGGAGTAGGTTTTTACTAGCTTTCCCACCTCCACCCCGCCCCCAATCTGGAAGACGTGTTCCCTACAGCAGGAGTCCTCAACATGGTGCCTGTGAGCACCAAGGTACACGCCAACACCTTTCCTGGCGCCCACCAAGTGATTTTCAGAAAGTGGGCGGGGCCAGGTAGAGCTTTTGCCCAGCAAGGCTTCTGACTGGCTACTGGAGATTTGATTGGCAGTGCAGATTTTTTTAAAAAAATGTTGTTTTGGTAGCAGCTGCCACCATAGCACAAAGATCTTCACTGCGTGACTGGTATTATGCTGCATCAATCATTTTGCACTTTGCCCCACCTTAGGGTTGCCAGCCTCCAGGTAGGACCTGGGGATCTCCCGCTTTTACAAGTGATCCCCAGCTGACAGAGATCAGCTCCCCCGGAGAAAATGGCTGTTTTGGAGGGTGGGCTCTATGGCATTGTACCATGCTGAGGCCCGGCCCCTCCCCTCCCCTCCCCTCCCCAAACCCCACCTTCTCCTGGCTCCACCCCCAAAGTTCCCAGGTATTTTTCAACCTGGACTTGGCAACCCTACCCCACCTCCTGCGGTGGCCATTTTGTGATTGCGTTCATTGCCCTGTGACAGAACCCCAAAGGTGCCCCCAGGCACAAAAAGGTTGGGACCCCTGGGCTAAAGGAAGAAGAAGATCAGATTTATACCCCATCCTTCACAGCACAGAGCGGCTTACAATCTCCTTTTCCTCCCCCTCCCCACAACAGACACCCTGTGAGATAGGTGGGGCCGAGAGAGCTCTTCAAAACTGCCCTTGGGAGAACAGCTCTGAGAGAACTGACCCAAGGTCACACCAGCAGCTGTGTGTGAAGGAGTGGGGAATCAAACCCGATTCTACCAGATTAGAGTCTGTGCTCCAAACCGCTACACCAAACTGGCAAGATGTTGCACAAAGAAAGGCAAGTGGGAACCATTTCTCACAGGACCCAAAGTGGAATGGTACTCTCCATGTCAAGCAGGCTTACAAAATCTAGCCGTCCCTCCAAGCTCCTGACCCTTTGGCAGGTCTCAAACAAACGGGGAAAGTAGCCCTTACCTCTGCCGAGGGCCCAGCCCAGGCCTTGCGCTTACCTCCCATGCACTGAGTTGTAGCGCAGGATCTCCTCTTTGCTGAAGTAGCGGATCTCCTTCTCTGAAAACGGCCCCCCGCCAATGACTTTGAAGATGTAGCTGCCGCCGGAACCAAGAAGAAGGGGCGGAGTTACGGATTCTGCCTGCCCAAAAGTCTCCCCTTAAGAAGTGCAAACCGCAGGCAAAGTTGCTCCCATCAAATCTCCACTCTCCAGTCTGTTTTAACCCAGACAGGGACCTCTTGTCCCGTTCCAGCCTTCTGATACGCCATGGCAGCCTGTTGCATCCTCTGATTGGCCATTGCAGGTCACCTGAGATGTCAGAAGACAGCTGGGCTTCCTCACTGGCTTGCAGGGCAGAACACTGCGAACACCAGGGCTAATGCCCTGGGACAGGTGAGGCCCAGGTCTTGGCGGTGACCTGACTGCCTCTGCTTTCCTGCCCCCCGCTGAGCAATTCCAAGCCAAGTTGCTAGGATCACATCGCCACTCTCCAGTCTCACCTGGACAAGGAACTCCTGCATCTGCCGTGGCATCCTGTGTCTGGCCAATGTCTGGGATGTCACAAGACTGCCGGACTTCCTGATTGGCTATCCACCCAGCCTGGAAGCCCACCAGTGCAAATGCCCCGGACCAGGTGAGGCCTCAGTCCTGGCAGTGATTCGACTTCCTCAACCACCCCCCCGGGAGGACCCCGAATCCTGCGAGCCCCCCCCCCCCCCAACCCCCAGCTTGGCTCCAGTGAAAGCCCCGCCCGGCCCTTACCTTCCCTGGAACGGGCCCGAGTGCCCCGTCACCATGTCTTGGATCAAAAAGGAAGGGTAGAACACTGCAAACAGAGCAGGGGCCGCCACTGTCACCACAGCCTGGCACCCCCACCGGCCCCACGGGGAGCAAGCGGGAGCCCTCTGCGTGTGTGTCTCCGCCCTCCCCACGGCCTCACTGTCGCTAAAGAAGAAGCAGGGCATCTCCGGGTCCGGGATGACGCAGTCGAAGTAGCGCTTGTTCTTCTTGGTGGTGTACTGCAAGGTGCCCGTGATGTCGAAGGCCAGCCTCTTGCCCGGGGGGCAGCCAACATTGATGCCCATCGTCCTGGTGCCCTGGGGATGGGAGGAGAGGAGAACGGATGCTGCTTCCGGCTTCACAGCTTTCTGCGCCGGGACCCCTGCGTGCTGCAATGGATTCTGGGACAACCGCTCTGGCACTGTTATTATTAATGTTATTCAGAGTCCGCCTTCCTCGCTGGGACTCAGGGTAGATTACAAGGAACAAGTCAGTACAATCAATCAAGGGGGGACATCCAACAGGCCGTGCAAGAGGGGCTGACTTGTAGGAATCTGAAGCAAACTAGAAGAACATGCATGAAGCTGCCCTACACGGAATTCGACCACTGTTCCATCAAGGTCAGGATTGACTACTCAGGCCGGCAGCAGCTCTCCAAGGTCTCAATCCAAGGTCTTTCACGTCACCTACTATGTGGTTCTCTTAACCGGAGATGCTGGGGATCGAACCTGGGACCTTTTCCATGCAAAGCAGAGGCTCTTCCACTGAGCCACAGGCCCTCCCCAAGTAGGAACGTGACACATTAAACAAATGCAAAGTTTATATAGTAGGAAGCTACTTACAGCAACGAATCATACGGATGAAACACCGTGGGATAGTCTAAAGTCCCTAACCCTGTTACCTCAAGCTAGAAAGGCCCAGGCTAGCCCGATCTTGTGAGATCTTGGAAGCTAAGCAGGGCTGGCCCTGGCTTGTATTTGGATGGGAGACCACTAGGGTTGCCACGTCCCCCCGGGGGGGCGGGGAAACCCCCGCTCAATTGGCCCACTCCCTGCCGGCCCAGATCGGGCTGCCGGGGGGGGGGGAACAATGGCACTAGGGTTGCCAATTTCCAGGTAGAGCCTGGAGGTTTTTGCTGTTTAACCCTAGTGTGCCACCCAACACCACAAAGATAACGAAGATGGGCTAGTGTTACCCAAAATACTAGAACTCAAGGGCATCCGATTAAGCTGATGGGCAGTAGGTTCAGGACAGAAGGGAATTCGCTGCCAGAGGATGTTGTCATGGCCACAGGAACCGACAGCTTCAAAGGGGATTAGATAAGCTGCGTGGAGGATAAGTCTATCAATGGCTACTGGCCGTGGTGACTGAGGGGAACCTCCACACTCAGAGGCACAAAGTCTCTGAATCCCAGAGCCAGGAGGCAACATGAGGGGAAGGCCTCGGCCTCTCTGCCCTGTTGCTGGCCCTCCGGGGGAACTGGTTGGCCACTGTGTGAGACAGGATGCTGGATGAGATGGGACCACTGGTCCGATCCAGCAGGGCTCTTAGCTTCTTCTGAGTGTTACCTTTAGCCGTGGTCCAGTTGCACTGTAGTGGTAGCAGTTCATCGAGGAGTGGGCCACCTGGGAAACGGACAGAAGGGAGCCTAAGGGTGTCACTGGGAAAGAGGAACATCTAAAGGTGGGTGTCTCCCCTCCCCCAAAGGCAAACGATCACAGCAGCAGCCTGGCTTGCAGCTGCCAGACTTTGGCACGACGGCCGAGTGGCCCAAGAGCTTGGGAGGCTACCTTCTTACTTTTAACATTATGGAGCCCTTCAGAAGGTTTCTGCCACTCAGGTCTTGGTATGGAAACACACCGGTGTCAGTGATCGTCACCTAGGGTTTGCGGGGGGGGGGGGGGGGGAGTGCAGTGGAGAAAGAGAAACAGTCCAGATTTTAAAATGCATCAGAAAACACGGTTTCCTTGTCCTGGCTCTGCTTTGCTCTCCAGACTTCAGCTTTCCATGGAGTGATGGCTGCAGGCACAGGACGCTTTAAAAGGGAATTAGACAGATTCATGGCAGAGATGGCCATTGGCAGTTATAAGCTATGGTGACTGAAAGGAACCCCCATGTGTCCCAGTGCCAGGAGGCAACCTCAGGGGAAGGCCTCTGCCTCTCTGCCCTGTTGTTGGCCCTCCAGAAGAACTGGTTGGCCACCAAGTGAGACGGGATGTTGGACTAGGTGGACCACTGGTCAGATCCAGCAGTAGGATGTTCTCACAGTAGGAAGCCCTGGCCAAGCTTTGCTTGGGGCGACAAAATACCAGACTGGTTGCAAGCCAGCTGTTCTGTGTCCTACAGTTGCCGAGAGAAGAAAGGCTGATGGTGAGTCTGGGACTTTTCAGTTTAGAAAAGAGATGACTATGGGGGCATATGATAGAGGTGTATAAAATTATGCATGGGGTAGAGATAGTTGACAAAGAGAAAGGTTTCTCCCTGTCCCAAAGTACTACGACTTGCGGGCATCCAATGAAGCTGATGGGCAGTAGGTTCAGGATGGACAAAAGGAAATACTTCTTTACGGAGCAAGTGATCAAAATGTGGAATTTGCTGCCAGAGGATTTAGTGATGGCCAAGAGGGATTAGATCAGTAGAAGATGGGTCTAGCAGTGGCCTCTAGCCATGGAGACTAAAGGGAACCTCCACCTTCAGAGGCACTAAACTTCTGAATCCCAGAGCCAGGAGGCAACATCAGGAGAAAGCCTCGGCCTCTCTACCCTGTTGTTGGACCTCCAGGGGGAACTGGTTGTCCACTGGCTGAGACAGGAGGCTGGACTAGGTGGACCATTGGTCTGATCCAGCAGGGCTTCTTATTAGGGGAAAGCCTCAGCATCTAAGCCCTGTTGTTGGTTGTCCAGAGGAACTAGTCAGCCATTGTTTGAGATGGGATGCTGGTCTAGATGGACCTTCACTGGTCTGATCCAGCAGGGCTCATCTGATATTCTTATTGGGGGAAGGCCTCGGCCTCTTTGCCTTGTTGTTGGCCCTCTAGATAAACTGGCTGGCCCCGTGTGAGACAGGATGCTGGACTGGATGGACCACTGGTCTGATCCAGCAGGGCTCTAATGATGTTAACCTGCCTGCTTTCACAAGACTTTAATAAACTTTATTAAGCCTAAAAAAGCGTGCATGGCGGGGACGGACTCTAGCACGGTTCAGTGCTGGGCAGCTCATTGGTTGGCCCTGATCTACCCCAGTGCTAAAGCATCCAAAGGCAGGCCTGGCTCTTCAGTCTCTCGGGTTTCCCCCTCCCCCAGGCTGGAACTGCCTCAGACCCCTGGTCGATTCAGCTTTTGGATGACCCATCTCTTACTTCATACAGCACCGAGCCTCTGCTGATGAGCTCCTGCCTCACCAGTTTTGCAACGAAATATTTAGGATGGGATAAAACGACATTCATCCAGATGGCTTTGAGGGAATTTTCTGCTGCTGTCTCCCCCACTACAAGGAAAAAAAGAAAATCCATCGACCCATAAAAATCGGGAGAGACTCTGCATTTGCATAATACTGGTCACCTCATTTCAGGAGGCTCAGATGGGTGACGTGAAGATCATGTGCCTTGATCTATCCACAAAACACAGGCAGGGAACTGACCATTCACCAAGCTGTCCAAGCTGCATCTCAGCAAATTTAGATGTGTCCAGTTTGCTCAACTAGAAGGCTTACTCGCACAATTAGAGGTTCTTGCACCCACTATCCATAGGCCATTGTTGCCAGCATATAACCGAAAGGAGGGGAAATGGCTTGAAATTCTTGAGCTGAGACTTACTACTTAAGTGTCTCTGTATCTGGCACATGGATCCAGCTAATATTATAATAGGTTTTTGCCATGACTACTCAAATAGACAACCTCAGCTACGCAAGCACAAAAAGCAGGCAATGCAGTCTATCCAATGCTGGTCATTTAAAAGACATAGTCAATTGTATGGGTGCAACTCTGGGTTGGAGATCTGTGGAGTGGAGCCTGGGGAGGGTTTGGGGAGGGGAGGGGAGGAACCTCAGAGGAGTACAATGCCTTAGAGTCCATCCTCCAAAGCAGACACTTTCTCCAGCTGAAATGATCTCCAGCTGAAATGATCTAGAGATGAGACCCGTGGGCCCCAGCTGGAGGTTGGTAACCCTATCCCACTTGGAGCATGCGTGGCTTGTGAAAAATGGGCTGTCTCTCACATGGCTTGCAGGGTGGGCAACCCATAAATCCAATAATATAAATAAATAATTCATACGTTAGAGAGGGAAGAAGGGCTCAGGAGGCACCAAAACTTTCAAATCAAACTTCACATTCCTGAAGTAGAATTACTGTGTTACACCCCAAGGGCTCATGTTCTCTCTCTCTCTCTACAGGACGATGATTTTCTCCCTGAGTTATACCATCGATGGCAGATCCTGCCCTCTTCCCTCTGGTAATGCTCCCCCTCTAGGTGACTTACGGCTCTGCTTGGCTGTCCTGATGCTCAGGAACACAGAGAAGGTGTAGGTGTTCTTCTTGTCCAGGTAGATTTGGGGGGGGCAGCTTATGCTGAGCCTTCAGTTTGTAGACCTTGACGTACCGGTTCATGTCCACATAGACGCCTCCAGAGGAGTTCCTGCTTCCCGCCACGTAGAAGTAATAATCCTGGAAAGCGGAAGGTACATGTATACTGGGGGGGGGGGGGGGGGGAAACGTGCTCGATTTAGGCTCACAACTCCATCCTACACCGTGGACTGTGGTTTATGGTGGGGAGGTGAAGTTCTGCACCCAAACCATCTGAAGCAAGGAAAGTGGAATGCTGCGGCGTGTAGAAAGGATGCCCCGGGGAGGTGAAGTTCTGCACCCAAACCATCTGAAGCAAGGAAAGTGGAATGCTGCGGCGTGTAGAAAGGATGCCCCTTGAGGGGCTTGTCCACATTCACGTTTCCCTGGTTTGTCCGTTCCTGTTTCCGGGGGGGGGGGGGGGGGGGGATGATGTTCCCATTTCACACATCTTGCTCCCTCTAGTGGTTGATTTGATACCATGCAGGTTTGTGTCCGAGATATCTCCCTGCAGGTTTAAACTGTGGGGTTTTTCAGCCGGACATAAACCACTGTGATATTGAATAGGCCACAAGCAGGAGAAGAAGGAGAAGGAGGAGGAGGAGAAGAAGAAGAGGAGGAGGAGGAGATTGGATTTATACCCCGCCCTTCACTACCCAAAGGAGTCTCAGAGCAGCTTACAGTCTCCTTTCCCTTTCCCTCCCCACAACAGATACCCTGTGAGGTGGGCGGGGCTGAGAGAGCTCTGGCAGAAACTGCTCTTTTTCAAGAACAGCTGTGCCAGAACTATGGCTTGCCCAAGGTCATCCAGCAGCTGCAAGTGGAGGAGTGGGGAATAAAACCCGGTACTCCCAGATTAGAGTCCATGCACTTAACCGCGCACGTAACCGCGCACGTAACCACTACACCAAACCCATGCAGAACAGGAAAAGGGCAGGATCTGCACCCACGATCCTGTGTCAGAATTCCAAAGGTGCCCTCAGGCTCAAAAAGGGTTGGGGGACCCCTGCTTTAGAAGCATCCCCATCTAAAATGAGGGCTTAAATTAACTGGCGGGAGGGGAACTGTGTTTCCAAGATTTCTGTACAAAGACTGTTTCCTTACCGCATCTTGCTCCTTGTTCTTCCACCAGCGCCATGTGGGGTCATGAACGGGGTCTGCGTAAGGCTAGGGAAAGATGTGGCTCAGTCAGGAGCAAGGCGTTTGGAAACAAGAGGAAATCAAAAGGGTTGTGGCTCCTGCCCAGCAGTGCAGAAAGGAGGGCTGGCCACTCGGAGCTGGGAGATCCCTGGAGACATGGGAAAGAAGCCTGGGGAGGGTGGAGAGCTCAGCGAAGATGTAATGGCACACAGTCCACTCTCCGAAGGGGCCGTTTTCTGAACTGGGCACTCTGGAGAGCAGAGGTGATTCCGGGAGAACTCCACCACCACCCCACCCCCCACGCATATACCCGGAAGCTGGCAACTACAGTTTCATTTTGGGTCCGGTCACATGCCAGAGCACAAGGCTGCCAACCTCGAGGTGATCTCCAAACAACCAAGATCAGTTCCTCTGGAAAACATGGCTGCTTTGGACTCTGTGGCATTATACCTTGCTGAAGTCCCTCCCCTCCCCAAACCCTGGCATCCCCAGACCCCGCCCCCCCCCCCCCCAAATCTCCTGGCGTTTCCCAGCCGAGAGCTGGCAACTCTATGCCAGGGACACCTGGAGGGGGAGCAATGGCCAGAGCAGCCCCAGGTCAGAACAGGGATATCGGATTCCCCTCTCACTACAGATGCTAATTTCCTCCCCCCCCCCCCACCCAGCATTTCCCCTTCTGCTCTAATCAAGCTGATCCCAATGAGCTTTGTGCCTCTGCATCCTGAGTTCCTTCTTTGCCTCCTGACTGGGATAGAAGGACTCATAAGAATGTAAGAGAAGCCAGTGCTGGATCAGGCCAATGGCCCATCCAGTCCAACACTCTGTGGCACACAGTGGCCAAAAACACCAGGTGCCATCAGGAGGTCCAGCAGTGGGGCCAGGACACTAGAAGCTGTTGCCCCCCCCCCAAGCACCAAGAAGACAGAGCATCACTTGCCCAGACAGAGAGTTCCTATCTATACCTTGTGGCTAATAGCCACTGATGGACCTCTGCTCCAGATGTTTATCTAATTCCCCCTTGAAGCAGGCTGCGGGAGCGTCAAGACCACTGACTTTCCCCGCAAACATGGATGCCCTCACGCACGCCAGCGGGCCACAGGGATCCCCAACACTGTCCTCACTCTGTTGTATGCAGAATGCAGCCAGAGCAGCTGGAAGATCAGGCCCTGGTACACGGCCAATGACTTCGAGTTGTGGAACATGGTGGGGTCCATGACGTTCGGCGGCTGAGCACGGTAATGCTCCATCCGGGTGTAGCGCTGCGGGAGCGGCTGGTCCACAATGTTCAACACGGCAAACGGGCAGCGGTGGGTGAACTGGATGTATTCTTTCCCGCTGGGGATCAAGGAGCAAAGAAGCAAGAAAGGGGGGCTCCCAAACATCAGTCGGAACCCCTTCTCAACCTCTCCTGAAACGCCTGCTTTCAGGTGTACCGGGGGGGGGGGGATCCTCATTTAATTTGTAGTGCGGTCCAATATTTTATTTTGCATACTGCAGGGGCCCCCGACCTTTTTGAGCCTGTAGGAGCTTTGGATTTCTGAGACAGTGTGGTTGGGCACAGCCACCAAATGGCTGCCACGGGAGGCATAGCCAGCCACAAAACAGCCGCTGCAGCTTGCCTTCAACCACACAGAGGAGAAGAAGAGGGGGAGGAGGAGGAGGGCATTCCACTCACTCATACGTCACCTGACGGTAAGGGGCACTGATCAACTGCCGGTACGTCAGGACGTGGTGCAGGGGGACTCTCCTCTTGATCACCCTCGCATTGCCCTGCCTATCCTCTAAGTACAGCAGCTGAAAGAAGGGGAGGAGAGACTGATGGACCAGGCAGTTTGATCCCAAAAAGGAAAGCCTGACCTGTTGAATTTCTGGTCTTCTCATGGATGTTGTTCTACACAGGGTGAGGTCCAGCTGCCTAGGACGGGGGGGGGGGGGGGGGCAAAAGTATTTGCCAGAGAAGAAGGAGCTCGAGCTCCCGGACCTCAGCAGAAAAGACCTGTAAAAACCTGAAACTACGGAAAGACAACTGTAATCCAAATCCAGGTTAACTACTAATTCTCTTCTCACCCTTAAAATACGAGAAATAAACCCTCCTGGAGTAGAAAACAAAGGATTCGTTATGTTGTCGAAGGCTGTTACAACAACTAAAGGATTCGTTACTCGGGGCCAACTCCGTTACTCGGAGTGAACCAAATAACCTGCCGCCCGCGAGGGGAATGAAAATTCGTCCGATAAGAATTTCCTTTTCCAGTCTGAGAGCCAGTTTGGTGTCGTGGTTAACTCTAATCTGGGAGAACCGGGTTTGATTCCCCACTCCTCCACTTGCACCTGGCTGGAGGACCTTGGGCAAGCCATAGCTCTGTACCAGCTGTTCCCTCAAGGACAGCTTGGGAAAGCGCTCTCTCAGCCCCACCTACCTCACAGGGTGTCTGTTGTGGGGAGGGGAAGGGAAAAAGGAGTTTGTAAGCCGCTCTGAGACTCCCTTGGGGAGTGGAGGGCGGGGTATAAATCCAATCTCCTCTTCTTCTTCTTCTTCTTTTCCGCCCTCACGGATAGGAGGCCATCCCTCATTGGGGTGTTCCAAAGCAGTACAGCCCAGGGAGGAAACGAACCCCCTGCCTCAGCCCAAAGAGCCTGGCGCCCACATGACCTGTGCTCTATTTGCAGGACTCGAAGGCCTGAGGCAGCTTCAGCTGAGGTACGGGGATCTGTTTTGTAATGCCTTGTGAAAGCGCGGCTTAAGTACCAGGGAACAGCTCAGACCAAGTTTATTCCGGGAGGTGGGGATGGGGTCTCTACACTGCCAAGGTAGCAGCAGCCCCACCCAGGCCAAGACCCCCTCTGTACAGGCGGCACTGGAAGAAGAAAAGGCCAAATCCAGGGCTTTTTTTGTAGAAAAAACCCAGCAGGAACTCATTAGCATAATAGGCCCCACCCCTGGCCGCACAGCTCATTAACATATTCGGCAGGGGATGGGAAAGCACAGGGCAAGCATGGGAGCTTGCCTCTTCCCCCCCCCCCCCCCGAGCTTCTTCGCCCCACTTCAGCATCGCCTTTCTAGTCTATCCCCCCCTCCAAACCAGACAGCTGGGGAAAGGCGCTGCTGAAGAGCCTGGGATCTGAAAGATCCCAGGCACTTCAGCATTGCCTTTCTAGTCTCCTACCCCACCCCCAAACCAAACAACCAGGGAAATGCGGTGCTGAAGTGCCTGGGATCTTTCAACTCATGAGCCGGCCAAATAGCCCTGGCCAAATCTATCCCTTCAAGGGGGTTCTGTGGAGACCTCCATACCTACTAGCAAGCCCCTGAGTTTCCCCAACTAGTGCAACCCCCACCAATATGCAATACACCCACCTCTTTCAGCCCATCTGGGTCATAGAAAACACTGATCATGGCCTCCTTATGCTCATATTCCGTCGAATTTCTAATGATCTGTAAATCTCTAAATAGATTCCAAGATTCTGATGGATATACCCGGACAAGCATCGAGCTGCCTTCCACGGAGACCCAGATCTAGAACGAGAGAAAGAAGTGCTTGAGAAGTCTTGGCGATAAATTGGAAAAAGAGCAACAACAAAGTTTTAAGATTTCATGCTGGGTTTTGAAGAAGCTGAGTTTGTAACAGAGCATGATGGGTCACCGTGTCTGTCTGTCTGTAGCAGTAGAAAAGAGCAAGAGTCCAGGAGCACCTTCAAGACTAACAAAATTTGGGGCAGGGGAGGAGTTGGGAGTCACTGCTCCCTTCTTCAAAATGGGTAGCCGTGTTTGTCTGCGTGTAGCAGGAGAAAAGGGCAAGAGTCCAGTAAGTGCCTTAAAGACGAACAAAATTTATAGCAGGGTAGGAGCTTTTCTGGGTCCGTGCTCACTTCTTCAGATACAGCCAGCTCACGTCAAGAAAGCTTATACCCTGCCACAAATTTTGTTAAGTCTTTAAGGTGCTACTGGTCTTCTGTCTGGGATGAAGTCCCACCAAATAAGATTGTATTTACTTCTGAGCCGACCTGCTTAGGATCGCTCCCTATGCTGTGCATCACAAAAGCACCCCCTTAATTTCACGTCCACCAAGATCTCACACTAGTGACCTAAGGTCCAGGTTCCCCAACACGGTGCCTGTGGGCGCCCTGTTGTATTATTATTATTATTAACCCCCTGGACTCTCCTCCTCACCCTCCTGCCAGGGGCTTCTTAAGACAAACAAAACAGAAATACCTCCTCTTTATCTGTCACGCAGGCATACTGCCCCCGATACGAATGAACAAAATATTTGATGAAGGAAGTGCTCGGGAAGCTGGAAAGGTAGACATAATTCTGCATGTCGTGGCTAGAAAGAAAAGAGAGGGTAGAGCAGGCGTAAAAAAAGATAAATGGTACTTTCCTTCACCCCTTTGTAAACCTCCTCTCCATTTGGGGATAACGTGCAGAACCTTAAGAGGAGTCCCGGTGGGGGTCTTCACTCACAAATAAGCCCCCTTCTTTCCACACTTTCCACCCAGTTGGGGGGGGGGACCTCTGTAACCTTATCCTACATGCAGGAATGCTGCTGCCACACAAATATCAGAACCTGGCACACAATGGATGGCACACCAGCTGAGACAGAGTCACACACGCACAAATGGACAACTGCAAACTGTTATGTGTAGCTGGGCCTTGACTCTCAGCCCTCTCCCCAATATACTCAGGTTTTCTTTTGTACTGTCACAAACTACGATTGCCAGGTTTCCCCTGGCCACCAGTGGGGGGCAGGGTTGCCAGACCCAGTCTGGGAAAAAATAATAGGTTGCTTACCTGTAACGAGGGATGCACATTCGGCTCGTTCAAAAACAGCCCATTCGGCCATAGAGAACAATGGAGGGGATGGGGCAATCTGTTTGGGGGGCCTGTAGAATTGGACCCCATGGTCCCATCTTCTTGAAACTTGGTGGGTATTTCGGGGAGAGGCCCCAGCAAC
Source organism: Lepidodactylus listeri (assembly GCA_029233225.1). Taxonomy (NCBI): domain Eukaryota; kingdom Metazoa; phylum Chordata; class Lepidosauria; order Squamata; family Gekkonidae; genus Lepidodactylus; species Lepidodactylus listeri. The sequence goes on from JARCFY010000020.1 coordinate 37,922,732, forward strand.
TACCCTGTGAATTTGGAGCCTCTCCCTCAAACCCCTCCCCTCCAGCCACTCAAATACCCTATGAGTTTTTGCCATTGACTTCAAAGGCCCATAGGGTATAATGGGGCCGAAACTGACATTCAGCCAGGGAATGACTCCCCAATGAGCTTGCATTGCCGAAACTGACATGCAGGGGGTCATTCGGAGGCAGGAACAAATGCAGTCTTGATTCGGCCCAATCCAAATCAGGCAGAATTTTTTTTTTTTGCACACCCCTACCTGTAACTTATGATCTTCGAGTGGTCATCTATGCAACCTATGGGACAGTGCACCTGCGCTGACCCCCAATCGGTGATGTAGAAAGCTCAATAGGATTTTCGCGCCCTGGTCCCCGGCATGCGCAGGAACCCCACCGCGCATGCCCAAAGGGGTGGGACGCAGACATCCCCCGCCAGTTCCTTCTGACCGCTGTGCAACTCAGAAACCACAGACCAGAGCTGACAGCAGTGGGGGAGGAAGGGCAGGTGGTGTGAATGCACAGCTGACCACTCGAAGATCATTAGTTACAGGTAAGCAACCTGATTTCTTCCCAGCCTCGATCAGGCTCCTTCCTGACCAGCACCATCTCTGCCTAGTCTGGATTCAGCTTCAGCCTCTTCTGCTTCTCCTTGACCATGGCCTCCAAGCTTTGGTTCATGGTCTCCAAAGTTCATGGCCTCCAAGTGTTGGTTCTAGGGATGCCAGCCTTTAGGTGGGACCTGGGGATCTCTCAGAATTACAGCTCATCTCCAGACTACAGAGAGCAGCTTCCCTGGAGAACATGGATGCTTTGGAGGGTGGATGCACCCCTAAATCTCCAGGATCTGGCAACCCTAACCGCCCCCATCCTCCTAGGGATGCCAGCCTCCAGGTGGGACCTGGGATCCCCCAGAATCATCTCCAGACTACAGAGGTCAGCTCCCCTGGAGGAAATGAACGCTTTGGAGGGGGGACTCTAGGGCCTTGTACCCCACTGAGGTCCACACCCTCCCCAGGCTCCATCTCCAAACTCTCCAGGTGTTTCTCCACCTGGATCTGGCAACCTGACACCCCTCCCATCCCCCTAGGGATGCCAGCCTCCCGGTGGGGCCTGGGGGATCTCTCACAATTACAGCTCATTTCCAGACTACGGAGATAGGTTCCCCTGGGGGAAACAGATGCTTTAGAGGAGGACTCTATGACACTATCCCCGTCCTCCCCAGGCTCTGCCCCCAAATCTCCAGGAGTTTCTCAACCCTAATTCGTTCAGAAGTGAGAAGGTTGCACACAAAAGATTAAACAGAGCTAGGTGTCACCCACATATTGATGGATTCAAATCAAGCACCTTAGAGACCAACAAGGTATTTGGGATATAAGCTTTCGGGGGTCAGAGCTCCCTGCGTCAGGTACTGGCTCTCGAAAGGTCATGCCCAAAATTCTTGTTGGTCTCTGTGGCGATACTGAACTCGAATCCAGCCATATACTGAGGATCAGCAAAGCTACCCTCAGCAACGATCCACGTGCTGACGGCATCCAGTCACAAAGCTCTGGACGACCGTGTTCCCCCAGCCTCACGTAAATACTGAAGGAGAGACAGAGGTTGTGATGTTACGAGAGAGGCAAGGAAAATGCTGCAGCGATGCCCAAAGCAGCGGGATCGGGGCAGGGAATCCTACCTTTGCAAGACCACGTTCCCCCAAATGTATAGGATCATAGTGAAAGGGTTCAAGGCCAGGCCTCTGGGGACGAGGACCTGGTTTGTATACTGCTCCGTTCCCAGAAGCATCACAAAGCCTTTATCTGAACCTGCAAAGGAAAAAAGGAGAGGGTAGAGAGACGATTGTGTGGACAGACCAGAAGAAGAAAAAGAAGAAGAATCAGATTTATACCACGCCCTTCACTTGTAGTCTCAGAGTGGCTTCCAAACTCCTTCCCTTCCCCTCCCCACAACCGACACCCTGGGAGATAGGTGGGGCTGACAGAGCACTCTCTCGAGAACTGCCCTTGAGAGAACAGTTCTGAGAGATCTTGTGACTGACCCAAGGCCACCCAGCTGGCTGCATGTGGGGGAGTGGGGAATCGAGCCCAGTTCTCCCAGATTAGAGTCCGCGCTCCTCACCACTCCACCAAACTGGCTCTTGGTGGTAGTGGAAAGTTGCCGCCAAGTTGCAGCCGACTAATGGCAACACACACACCGGGGGGAGGGGGGCTTTCGAGGCAAGAGACGTTCACGGGTTGGTTTGCCGTTACCTGCCTTTGCATCACGACCGTGGTCTCCCTTGGCAGCTCACAAGACAAGAACTCGTGGGCACCCCATGAAATTGCTGAGCAGTCGGGTTAGAACAGATAGAAAGAAGTCCTTCTTCACCCAAAGAGTGATGAACACGTGGGATTCACTGCCACGGGAGGTGGTGGCGGCTACAAGCATGGACGGCTTCAAGAGGGAATTAGATAAACATCTGGAGCAGAGGTCCATCAGGGGCTGTTAGCCACAAGGTATAGATAGGAACTCTCGGTCTGGGGCAAGGGATGCTCTGTATTCTTGGTGCTTGATTGGGGGGGGCACAGTGGGAGGGCTTCTAGTGTCCTGGCCCCACTGCTGGACCTCCTGAGGGCACCTGGTACTTTTGGCCACTGTGTGACACAGAGTGCTGGACTGGATGGGCCATTGGCCTGATCCGACATTGGCTTCTCTTATGTTATTATGTTCTTACATATGTGGACTTGAGCTCTGTAAAGGAAAGGTGAGGGGGAAAATTAACTAGATAGAGACGTGTAGTGGCTCTTACCCTTGGGAACAAATCTAGGAAGCTGGTACATCAGTTCAAATTGTTGTTGTGCTGCAATTAAAGAAAACAGAATCTGTGAGCTAAAACCTGGGATACGCTGCTAATACGTGGTTTGGGGTGTCCCCAGTGTGGCACCTGCGGGCACCATGGCAACCACCAACACCTGTCCTGCTGCCCACCAAGTGCTTTTAGAAAGTGGGTGGGGCTAGCTGGGTCCCCGCCCGGTTTCTGATCGGCCGTGCAAATTAAAAGGCATCCAGTTAAACAGAACTTCTGTCTTAAGATGCCGAGGAGTTACTATTACATTCACCTTGCTCGCTATCATTTTGTGATTGACTCCACCTCTTGTAGCAGCCATTTTGCAATTGCACCCGCTGCCCTGTGTCAGAACTTCACAGATGCCTGCAGGGTCCAAAAGACTGGGGGCCCTGATGTAGTTCATAGGATAACTGTCAACTGGCTCCTGTGGTAGTCAACTTCTGTTCGAACCGTACCTTTCAGATGCTCCGGCCATTTTGGGAAAATGTTCTGTGAAGATAAAGGCCCCTTCCCCAGTCTGAGGGACCCCAGGACCTCTCCACCCACCACGAACAGGGATTTGGTTTTCCTCTGGACCCTGCCGTTTCCAGGAAGCAGAAACACAAAGGCTGTGTCAGGAACTGGAAGCAAAGTGTTAACCACAGATGTCACGGCACTGCCAGAAGGTGGTCAGATCGGATCCCACGAATCCAGACGTAAAAGCTGAAGTGAATGTCATCTGGGTGTGTTGCCCTCCCAAGCCTCAACTCTGGTTTGGATTTGCTGCTAGGGATGGACAAGAACTGGCTCACAAACTGCAGTTCGTGACAAATTTTGGCCGGTTCGCAAGGGGACGTTTGTGGCAGGTCAACCGGTTCGCAAGGTGACGTTCGTGGCAGGTCAACTGGCACAAACTTTCCAGCTGTTCATGGTGGTTTGCGAACAGATGCATTTGCAGACAGACTGTCGCCACTCAATCTAAACGTTTGCAAAACTTCAAAGCAACAGGGGGCAGAACGTGAAGGGCATGTGGAGGAGCATCTGGAGAAAGTCCCCGTGACTGTGATGTCTCTGGATCTGTGCAAGCTAGAGACACCAAACTCGCAGGGGATCTCCATCTGACTCCTCTAGCTGCCCTCCAGTTTGGTGAGGATTGGATTGACAGGATCTGAGTTACAGCCCCTCAGACAACGGGCCCCCAGGAAAGTGTTCTCTAGGAAAATGACCGGCAGTCATTTCCCCAGAAAGCACTTTCCTGGGGGGGACCTTCTTTGTTGGGGGGGGGCATAACTCAGACCCTGTGAATCTAATCCTCACCCAACTTGGAAGGCAGGTAGAGAGAGTCAACGGGAGATCCTGGTGAATTTGGTGTCTCTAACATTCCGGGGGGGGGGGGGGGGGCATTCTACAGATCCACAAATCTCACCGGTTCATTCTAGCCCCTAAAAGTTCATGGCAGTTTGTGGTTCATGAACGGGGCATGCCACAAACCGAACCACATTTTCCTGTTTCGAGCCTATCCCTGTTCACTGCATTCTCTGAACGCACCGAGCTACTAGCAAGTTTGCTTCAGCTGTTCCGTTCTGCTGCTCGATCGTTATTCAGTTGTTCACTGATTTTGTATTGACCAGTGGTTTCATTGTGCAACGCGTTCTTTTGCATTTCGGATGCCTCTGAGGGGTTGGATCCCACAGGGGAATAGGTCCATGGGATCCAACCTTGTCTAGAAAAGCGGAAATACGAATGATTTCACTCAATCAAATCGCATCTCTTTTTCTTTCTTTTTTTGGGGGGAAAGTTCTGACGGCAGTTGGCCCAACCTCGGTAGTATGACACGACGTAATAATCATCCCCAGTCGGGTCTTTCACCAGCAGAACGAATTGGTTCGCTGTAGTAACAAAGATGATCCAAAGGATGGCACACTTCTCAACTGCAAGGCAAAGAAAAAGGGTCACTCGGTGTTTGGAAACACTCTGGAGCAAGAGGGGGTGAGCATATGTGTATGTCCATAAATCAGGGTTGCCAATCTCCAGGAGGGGGCCAAGTTTCTCCTGGAATTACACCTGACACCAGAATGGATCAGACTTGGAGAATGGACTGTACGCATTACATCCTTGCTGAGCTCCTTCCCCAAACCCTGTCCTTCCCAGGAACTGCTCCCATTTCCCAAGCTGGAGTTGGCAACCCTACTTAGGAATGGTTCTGGCTGCAACTTTATCATGGTCTCTGATAAAGGACTTTATTTTGCTGATAGCCTGCAGGGCCATTCGTCTCTTTATTTAGGTGTCCCCACTGCAGACAAGGAAAGCCCGTGCATCGAATCCCAGGGGAAGCCCTTCAAAACAAGCCCTTCCGTTCTATAAACCTTATGTCTGCCTTCACCTTTATAGTAGTTTTATACCGGCTCAACACTCCCACCCTCCTGCACACAAAGAGCCGTGGGAACTGCATTTCAGTGCAGAAGCCGAGAATCCTATATGATTCCTATCCCACTTCCCCACTGCCCGGGAACCACAAATCACAAGATTTCTTGGGTGAAAGTAGAAGAAGAGGAGGAGGAAAAGGAGGAGGAGGAGGAGGAGTCTCGGAGGAGTCTCCCTACAACAGACACCTTGTGAGGTAGGTGGGGCAGAGAGAGCTCTTTCGAGAACTGTTCTTGAAAGAACAGCTCTGACAGAACTGTGGTTTGCCCAAGGTCATCCAGCAGCTGCATGCGGAGGAGTGGGGAATCAAACCTGGTTCTCCCAGATTAGAGTCCGTGCTCCTAACCACTACACCAAAGCAGGCTACCTGAAGCGCAGAGATGTTTTTAAGATAACACCTAAAGAGCAGTAACACAGCGTACGGTCCCAGACCACATCTCTTTCCCAGGTGGTGGATTTTTGCTTTTGAATAGCGATTAGCCAAAGATGTGAACACATCGCCAGACATATCTGGAGTACTAAAGCTTTGCCATCATGACCAAAAAAACCCAACCCAGCTGCCTACAGCAGACTGGGGCTGTGTGGAGGTTACCAAGGTGACTGGGGGGATGCGGTGGACTGAGAAGGACCTACGGTCTAAAAACTTGCACACTGTCCCATCCTTAGACTTCATGGCGCCAGAGACCGTCACGATGCCATCTGCAAAACACGGGAAAGAACGGGGAAGGGTTGAAATGGCTGGCTCCCTCCTCCCTCCCTCCTCTCCCATTGGACAAATCTTCGACTGCCACTGGGCATGTGCTACACCCCTTGGCTCTCTCTCTCTCCCTGACATTTATTCAGTGAAAGCGTTACTCTTATCCTTTGCCAGCAGGGCCTGAAGTGACAAGAGAATGATAAAAATGGAGTTTAAAAGATACGAATAACGCCTGTATCAGTGAGCGCTGAGTTTGTGTTATGTCCTGGCAAGTTATTTCCAGCTTATGGCAACTAGGGCTGCCAAGTCTGCCCGGGGGGTGGGGGATCCCCCGCTACAGGCCCGGATTTGGCTGGCAGGGGGAACCCCACCGCCGAAGTCATCGTGATGTCACCAGAAGTGACATCATCACGTTGGGCACGTTGCCAAGGCAACGCTCTAGCAATCGCCCCCAAAACAATGGGGAACTCCCGGACCAAAGAGGACTCCCCCCCACCGGCACACAGTGAGTACTTGGCAACCGTAATGGCGACCCTATGACCTCCCAAACTTCCTATCATTAACAGCCATGCTTGGGTCTTGCAGTCTGAGGGCTGTGGCTTCCTTTCTTGAGTCAATCCATCTCTTTTCAGGCCTTCCTTTTTCTTCCTGCTGCCTACAACTTTTCCTAGTATGATTGTCTTTTCCAGTGACTTTTGTCTTCTCATCATGTCTGTCCCCCACCAGGGCCAGGGCCTTCTCAGGCCTGGCCCCGACTTGGTGGAACTCTCTGCTAAATGACATCAGGGCCCTGCGGGATCTGATGCAATTCCGCAGGGCCTGTAATACAGGCAGATGTGTCCCACCAGGCTTTTAGCTGAGGGCAGCAATGGGAGGTTGAGACTGGCACCCTCTCTTTCTTTCTATGGCCCCAACCAGTGTTCCCTCTAAGCTGAGTTAGTGTGAGCTAGCTCACAGTTTTTTGGCCTCTGGCTCACACATTTTTGCCTTAGCTCAGGAAGGCTGGCTCCAGAGCAAACCAATTTACGCAGTAGCCAAGTTGCTTGCCTACAACTTTAATGCCAGTAGCTCACAAAGTAACATTTTTGCTCAAAAGACTCCACAGCTTAGAGGGAGCATTGGCCCCGACATACCCTGCCCTGCCCTGCCATGCGGGACAGTGGTGTGGCCAATAAAGGAGAAACTGTATTGCTATCTTGGATCAGTTTAATTTACTGTTTCTGCCGGTGTTTTTAATTATGCATTAGTTGTATTTCTAAATGTTTTACAAGGTTGTCAATTGCCCACAGCCTGCTTGTAGGGTGGGCCAGGGGTCATTTTGTATAAAAAAGAGGTGCAGGAGCTCATTAGCATAACTTATTAGCATAACTTATTTGCATGTGCCACGCCCCCTGACATCACCGGAAGTGTGTCAGAAAGCAACACCCACCGCTCAGGCACCCAAAAATCTCCAGGTATTTCCCAACTCAGAGATGGTGAGCCAGCTTTACACTTTGACTAAAGACACTTTGGGTTTCCTTTGCTCTTGCAGGGAAGCTCCCCTACAACAAGCATGAAAATACAGATCGAGTTAGCATGCTTTTGCTTTTTCCCACAGTTCATCACCATATGTGCCCACTCCTGGGCTTGTTACTCCCAGAATGACATTGCTGCACGCTCCTGCTCAAAATGACCCTTGGGGTGGACGATTCATAAGAACAATAAAATAAATAAATAAAATAAAATGTGACCAGAGTACGATAGCCTTTGTTTAGCTATTTTAAGTTCTAGGGAGAGCTCAGGCTTGAATGGTGAGCATTAACGGCAATCGATTCACAAGATCCCAATACAGCACAAATCTCTAGGGTAAAAAATCCCGATACACACCAGTCTTGAAAGAACGAGCGGATAAACCCCTCTGTTGTCCTGGCAGCTCTCTCTGCTCTTTGGATCCAGTTTTCTGGGACTCATAACCAGCCATCCGGTACCCATTCACAGGGGCCAGACACCTCCAGCTCCATCTGAGCCCTGTTTGAGCTTGGCTCGAAGTTCTGGGGCTCTCATCCCAACCGGCAGCAGACAACAAGGGAGCGCATCATGCTAGGGTGTGTCACACGGTGCATACCTTTCACACTGATCAGAAAGAACTCTCCGTCCTGCCAGCCACCACCGAGCGCAATCACATATTCGGTATTGTTTATGGGGAAATGCACTGGGTTCAACTGCTTCACACAGATGTTGTTTAATATGCGCGTCCACAGCACTAAAGAAACGTCAGGGATGGAGAGAAGACGAAATACCAACAAGCATGAAAATACAGATCGAGTTAGCATGCTTTTGCTTTTTTCCACAGTTCATCCCCATATGTGCCCACTCCTGGGCTTGTTACTCCCGGAACGGCGTTCCTGCCCAAAATGACCCCTGGTCTGATCCAGTATGAGTCAGCTCAGCGTGTTCATACCAAGGTCCCGACAAAGGAGGGATTCATTGCAATTAACAAATTTTTAAAAATATTTTTAATATTTTGTAATCTGTCTTGAGTCTCAGCAAGAAAGGTGGGCCATAAATAAAGTGATTAATAAATAAATAAATAAATCAGCCCCGACTGGGGAGGGGGGATACAGAGGCTTATACTATTCGTCTATCCCTCCCCACCCCCCCGGATTAACAGGTTTTGGGGGGTGGAGACTGTTGTGTACTAGTCACGTAATGGCGACCGCCATGCGGTCAGAGCACATGGCCCGATTCTACCTGAGCTTCAGCCAGGTAGAACGATAGACAGTCGGATCCAAAACGGCCACCAATAGCCAGCCTAGGTCTCCCGCTGGGGACCTATGAACTACAACTTAAGACTTAAGGCCCTATCAGGACTATGTGCATATGCTAAGCCCCTATCAGGCATTTTGGGTGCGGCCAGAGGTGTGGCTCCAGCCAGCATATAAGGAGGGCCCTGGAGCCCTGGCAGCATGCTTGATCTGACCATCTCCTGAACATGCTGATTCACTTAATAAAGTCTTTGCTATGATCATCCTACAACTCGCCTCCCGACTCCAGTACTTTCCAGAGACACACCCCTTCAGCCAGAGTATCACAGCCCCAAATAAACACACACACTGTACAATGTTCCCTCTAAGCTGTGGAGTCTTGTGAGCAAAAATTCTACTTTGTGAACTACTCTGGCATTAAAGTTGTGAGCGAGAGGTTTGGCTACTGCATAAATTAGTTTGCTCTGGAGTTATTCTTCCTGAGCGAAGACAAAAATGTGTGAGGCGGAGGCTAAAAAACGGTGAGCTCGCTCAGTCTAACTCAGCTTAGGGGGAACACACACACACACACAGAGTTATCTTTCAAGTGTCTCCTTCCAGCTCAGTTTTTTTCTGGCAGCTGGTGAAGTGCAGTAGTTAAGTGTACAGAAACTAGGAACTTTGGAGACCTGTGTTCAAATCCCTGCTCAGCTATGAATCTCACTTCTGGTCCTTGGGCCAGTCAGTCTCTCTCAGTCTGACCCATCTTTTTGAGTTTGTTATGAGGTAAAAGCAGCGGGGGGAGACATACGCTGCCCCCTGAGCTCCTTGGAGGAACTGGACGGGGTGGGGGAGGGGAAGAATGATAATGGACAGTCAGAAAAATGCCTCCAGGGTAGGGTTGCCAAGTCCCGGTTGGAAAATACCTGGGGACTTTGGGGGTGGAGCCAGGAGAAGGTGGGGTTTGGGAAGGGGAGGGGTCTCAGCATGGTACAATGCCATAGAGTCTACCCTTCAAAGCAGCCATTTTCTCCAGGGGAGCTGATCTCTGTCAGCTGGAGATCAGTTGTAAAAGCAGGAGATCCCCAGGCCCCACCTGGAGGATGGGAACCCTACTCCAGGGTTCGAGCAGTGTGGGGGGGAGAGGGTCTTCTGGGGCTCACATACCAGACCCTGAGGTTTTCATGTGCAAAGCACTGTAACTCCCAGTGAAATAGTAGACCAGTTGGTTCTGTCGGATAAAGAGGGTGCTTTCTGTGGCGATGGTGTCCACAATGGAGGAGGAGAAATTCTGCTGTGGGCATGAGAGGGAGCCGATCCAGCAACTGTCAATGGCCACCTGCAGCGGGGGAACAGCAGAGGGGAACTTGTCTCGGAAGGGGAGGCGGGGGCTGCTCCTAGTGACCGAAGTTCACCAAGGGAAATCCACAAGGGGTCCCCCATCCACAGTTGAAGGGGTCCCCAACTTTTCTGAGCCTGCAGGCTCCTTTGGAATTGTGAGAGCGAGTGGTGAGCGCTCCCTCAAAATGGCCGCCATGTGAGCTAAAATGGCTGCCGCAGGAGGCAGAACCAAATACGATACCTCCTCACTTTGCAAAAGGATTGTAAAAGGGGCATAAAGAGATGCAAAGGAAAGCCCCGGGCGGGGGGTGGGGGAGAGAGAAAAAGATGACGGAATAAAAAAGGAAGCCTGAAGGGAGATGGGAGCCACACACAGACCGAGGAAAGGCCAGGTGCTCACCCACCCTCCTGAGCCTCCAGTGGCGGCAACCGCCATTGCAGCCATGGAAAATCCTTCCATTTGGATGAGGGCGGCCAGCAACAAGCCCTGGCTTACAACGGCCACACCCATTTTTGGAAAAGCTCGGTGGCTGCCCAGGGAAATACTGGTGGGCACTATGGCACCCACACGGGCACCGTGTTGGGGAATCCTCTTGGCATCCTCTATGTGTGTAGCGTTGCTGAAAATGTTCTACTGCCCTCGCGAACTACACTGTCTCCGGGACTACTCGAAGAAAGAGAGAAGGAATGTTAAGCCAGTTTGAAGTCACTTTGTGCTTTAAAAAGATCCAGAAAGCACTGCCCACGGACCAGACCGGCACTGGCAAGGTTCTGCCACTTCCATTTTCTACTGACTCCACCCCCCTTCAGCAGGACTGACGCAGAAACAGTACCGAGAAGAGACCGCAGAACGCAGAGGAGTCTAACCGTTCCTCATTATTTCCAAAATGCTGTTAAGCTTCCTGGTCAGATTAAGGGTTGCCCAGGAGTGACATCATCACATTGCCAACATTGAGGGTTGACACTCTAGTTTGGGGGGCAAAACTCTATGGGTTTTTTGCCCTAAAAACTATAGACTTTGCCCAAAAAACTAGAGCGCCATCAGCGACACAACGACATCACTTCCGGGTGATGTCATCACATTGGGGACATCACCCGGCACCGCCCCTGTTTGGTGGTGGGGCTTTCCCCACTGGCCAGCAGGCCAACAGTGGATCCGAGGCCCCAAAATCGGGAGGAACCCCCCCCCCCGGCCCAGGGGTGTGGCAACCATAGTCACAATAGTTACAATAGTCAGGCCAGGCCAGTCGGGCCATCCAAAAGAGACACCCGAGGAGGTTGACAAGAGAGATCAGAAAACAATGTCAACACGCTTTAAAACAGAGGTGTCAAACTCATTTGTTGCGAGGGCTGGATCTGTAATGAGCTGTAATTCTGGGGGTTCCCCAGGTCCCACCTGGAGGCTGGCATCCCTAGCTGGAGAGTTGGGGGTGGAGCCTGGGGAGAAGTGGGACCTCAGCAGGGTACAGTGCCATAGAGCCCAGCCAAAGCATCCATTTTCTACAGGGGAACTGACCTCTGTACTCTGGAGATGAGGTGCCGTTCTGGGGGATCCCCAGGTCCCACCTGGAGGCTGGCATCCCTAAGCAGAGTGCTCATAAGGGGATACTGGAAGGGTGCACCAGTGGGTGGCAGCGAAGGCATATGGGCTGGCAACAGTAGATCTTGCGAGAAGCCATGGGGCCTGGTAGCTGCCCCTCCTCAGGGGATGGTGACGCTGGCCAGCCCTGCATTTCTATCCTATCTGCTTCCTGTGATCCTTTTAGCAGGCAATGCTGGAGACTGACTACGGGACTTCCACCAGCGAATGAGGTACTCTGGAAAGGGGCACCCGCGTTTAACCTGCTGTCATCAAACCGAGAGCCAATCATTTTGCATGCCACCACTGAGAAAGCCTTTGCATCCACGAGAGGTCTGAGACGTACCACGCAAGGGCCTGTTTTCTCTTTACCTCTATCGGGAAGAAATCATCAAACAGCGTGTCTGACAGGAGAATGATCTTGCTGCCGGGCACACGACCGATGATGACCACAGGGGCCTGGCTGTGAGTGGCCCACAAAGGACGCGACACCTCCTTTAAGGACAGGAAGTCCTTCAGCTTCGTCAACTGCAGAGGCCAGAGACGAGAGCAGAGCACGAGGGCATGGTTAGCGTCTGTCCTGCACAGTAAGGCCCACGGCTTTTTTTGTAGAAAAAGCCCAACAGGAACTCATTAGCATAATAGGCCACACCCAACAGCATAAACTTATTAGCATATTAGGCCACACCCCTGACAGCGCAGCTCCCTCCCAGAATCGGCTTCCCCAGGTGCCCTGCGGCTTGCGGGGCGCATGGGGAACCCAATGGAAGGAAGGCAGTTTCTGGATCAGCTTCCCCAGGCGCCCCACAGCTGCAGGGCACCCGGGGAACCCAAGGAGGGGAGGCAGTTTAAACAGCCTTCCCTCCCTGGATTGGCTTGGCTTCCCCAGGCTCCCCACAACAGACACCCTGTGAGCAATGCTCCCTCTAAGCTGTGGAACCCTGTGAGCAAAAATTCTACTTTGTGAGCTACTGGCATTAAAATCGTGAGCAGGTGATTTGTCCACTGCATAAATGACTTTGCTCTGGAGCGAAGACTAAAATGTGTGAGCTGGAGGCTAAAAAACTGTGAGCTAGCTCACACTAACTCAGCTTAGAGGGAACACTGCCTGTGAGGTAGGTGGGGCTGAGAGAGCTCTGACAGAAGCTGCTCTTTTTCAAGCACAGCTGTGCCAGAACTGTGGCTTGCCCAAGGTCACCCAGCAGCTGCAAGTGGGGGAATGGGGAATCAAACCCGGTTCTCCCAGATCAGAGTCCGCGCACTTAACCATTACACCAAACTAGATATCACGCCCCCAGCTGGTCCTGTGAGCACCCTGCATGCTTCCCTTTGGAATCTGCCATGACTCCACCTTTGTTCCAATCGTGAACACGCTTTCCCCTTTCTCTTTATCCAGCTTCGCAAAGCCGTTAATATTGATGGAGAACCTAGAAAGAGAGAGGAAAGTTTCCATGTAAAAAGTCCTCCGAGACGTGCACGGGCAGAGGAATATCTGAAATGCTTCTGACTGCAAACTTCTCCCTCACCTCTTTTCGTCCATCAAGATACCTAGGTCATTGCTCCTCACCAAGACTTCCATCATCACACTGCCGTTCATCATAGGCATGGGTGCGAACCAGCACATCAGACAAACCTCCTCGCTTTCGCATCTTCCTGGAGCAGGGGAAGGGATGGAAAACAGTCACTGAGACTGGTAAACAGCCAATTGCCTGTGGCAAGCAGGAATCTCTTCCAGGCAACCCAAACTGAGATGCTTTCGTAAAATGGAAGGTGTTTGGTGGGTGGGTGGACTGGCAAGGATGGCTACAGGCTCCTCTGAGGTTACTTGCAAAGGTGGTGTCATGGTGCTAAGAATATTCAGTGAGGCATTGCCTAAGAGGACAAACATCAGGGAAGTGACCTTGGAGGCCGCGTTGACCTGTTCTGTTAGAAAGCAGGGGAGCACCAAAATTGGGGAGACAGCTCGGCACCTGTGCAGATTTCTGCGTGACTACTGAGTGTCCACATTCAAACTCACCACTGCCAGCCTTCCGTAGCTACTGAGCGTGCACATTCAAACCCACTGTCGCTAAACAGAATTCTGACAGGGCACAGCAGAATGGCTGCCATGAAATGGTTGCTGTGGGAGGTGGAGGCAGCCATAAAATGATTGCCACAGCTTAACTTCAGTCAACCAGTGCTATGGTAATGGCTGTCGCCAAAGCAACATTTTAAAAAGTCCATAACAGCAGCAGGTAATCCAGCACAGTTGATTTATTAACATTGCCTGACTGACCCCTCTCAGCCCAAGTCCGCAAATAAAATCAACTTTGTCACCACTACTGAAAAGTATGATGGGGTGATTGAGGAGCTGAGAAAGCACCTGGCCATCACACCGTCCCTGCCGGGATATTTGCTGCATAGTAGGGAGTCCTCTCAGGCAACCTAGGACAGAGGAACCTCCTGCAAGATTGTGTCAAACTCTGCTTCCCGTGGAGACAGCTGCTCCACCACGGTAAGCCTGTTTTGACAAATGGCAACAGTAGCTCTTGGGGGAAGTATCTTTTCAATTTCCCTTTGTGTCTTCCTGTTACCTCTGCCAGTCGGGATCCTGCATGAATGCACCTGGATGGGTACCTTCAAGCCGGGACGGTGCAGCGTTCATTGTGATCTGCAGCTGTTCTCGTTTCTGACGCACAGAGTGGATGGGTTCTTGAAAAGTGACCGTCACCACTGGGATCAGACCGGTGTAGTGCGCTGTCCGGATGGCTCGTGCAGAGTTCTGGGACCGGGGAGGGGTGCAATCAACATCTAACTGGGGGTGGCGGCCTCGGGGCCAACACTGCCTTTAAGCTGTGGAGTCCTGTGAGCAAAAATTCTACTTTGTGAGCTACTGGCCTTAAAGTCATGAGCAAGCGATTTGGCTACTGCATGAATTAGTTTGCTCTGGAGCCATCTGTCATGGGCATGGATGAGGGAGAGCGGACAGAGCTTGCAGAAACCGCAGCTGGTCCCTCTGAAGCAGCAGAAGAGGATAGCTGGCAATTGCCTGTATTAGCATTCTTCACACCGGGCTCAGATAAGGGGGAAGAATTGCAAGCTGAAAGTCTTTCAGACTCACCCCCACGTGTGACTCGTTTAAGGGAGCAACTGTGGCAAAACTTAGCAACCAGGTGACTAGAGGCTAAGCTACAGGGAAGACGCTCGGCTAGCCCAGAGTTCTAACAGAAGCCCGGGCAATTGTGCAGCTGGCTAATTGGAAGCAGCATTTAACTCCACACTCTGAGCAGTACTCTTCGTGGAAACAACAAGTCAGCTTCGTGCTGCCTCACATCCACTTCAGCTCAGCTCTTGTACCTCGACCTTCAGACCCCTGGCTTTGGCTCTGTATTTCTGGCTCCTGACCCCAGCTTGGCTTTGGACTTTGCACTGTCTTCATGGCTTCTGACCTAAGCCTCTTCTGGACTTCCTTTGACTGGCACCCCAGCCCATGACACCATCCTTACTGAGCTGAGACAAAAATGTGTCAGCCAGAGGCTAAAAAACTGTGAGCTAGCTCACACTAACTCAGCTTAGAGGGAACACTGCTCGGAACCTTACCTCAAAATTACCACATGTCTTAGTCTGCTTTCACTTGTTTCTGGAGGTGGATCTATTCTGTGTGAGTTTCCTGATGCATCTCACCAGTGATGCCCCACCAGCGGTAGCAGAAGCAGGGCTTTTCCACTTTCTCGTCTCCCTTGTTTGTAGGTTCCCATTTCTTCAGTGGGGGCAGGTTTTGTTCTGCACGTGTTTTGCTCCCTCTACTGGTTGATTCGCTGTTACGCCAGTTCTTATCCAGTATATCTCCTTGCAGGTTTAAACTGTTTTCATGCTGAACATAAACTGGCGTAATATCGAATCAGCGACTAGAGAGTGAAACACACACATAACAGAAAAAACACCCTGAAGAAACAGGAACTTACAAGCAAGTAAAATGAGAATACAGAAAAGTCCATAATGACAGAGTTTAGGATTTTAAAATAGGGCAAAAGGCAGAAGCTGAAAACTAGTCTCTTCTCACCATGGAGATATGCCTGTTATTTCAGCAACAGAGGGAACTGTCCTTTAAATTAAAGTCCATTAAGTTATCTTCCTGTTGGAACCTCTTTCCTTACCTGTTCTCGACAAGTCAGGTTAATTTTCAGGTAGTATGGAAATCCAAAGTAATGCTGAAAAGAGAAGAAAGTTATTTCAGGGCCTATTTCCACTTGGGTGAACAGAATTTCACAAATGGCTTTCACCACCTGCTGGGCAAACAGCTTAAAACTGATCAAAGCCTTAAACAAAACAATTCATTCAAAAAAACAAATAAACGAGCTGAGCTGAGCTGAGATCCTTTGTCGACTTTTTCACCATCAGGTCACAAATGACTTATGGTGACCCCTGCAGGGTTTCCAAGGCAAGAGACATTCAGAGGTGGTTTGCATTGCCTGCCTCCATGTCACAGCCTTGGACTTCCTTGGAGGTCTCCCATCCAGACACTTCCCAGGGCCAACTCTGCTTTAACTTCGGGGATCTGATGAGATCGAGCTACCTGGGGCTATCAGGTCAGGGCAGCTGAGATCCTAAGGGATCCGAATTTATTCCGAAAATTTATTACTTAGGAAATGTATATCCTGCCTCTCCAGAGACTTGCAAATGGCGCCCTACTCTCAAGAATTTCTGGATCTAGAATCAGAACCTTTTGGATCCAGCTGTGCTGCTGCTTGTCTCTTCCCACTGACAGATGGCTAGCATTCCACTAAGGGGTACTTTTCTCAGTCACTCCACAAGCAGGCCTACGTAATTCAGACAGGTTTGTCATCTCTTCTGGTATGGAGAGGCCCCTTGCAATTTCAAGGCATACTGCAGTGGAGGTTATTCAAAAAGCGAACACTAAACAGCACAAAGAAGCCCTTGACGGGTCCCATAACTGATTCAGCTTTAATAAAAACAACAGAGAAGGAAGAGGGGAAGTATCATCCCTTGGACTTGAACAACAACTCCAAATACCTTTGGAACCGGAGGTGATTCAGCCACACTGCTTATATGCAGTGCCTGGGAGGTTGACAAGAAGACAGAAGGGAAGGTTATTCCCATGCCTTGACTTGAAGCTCTCCACACAGGCTGACTGAATCAGCTTTCAGTCCCTAAGAGATAAACATTTTATCCACCTGTTGCAACCTGGGCAAAGGGATACAGTGTCGAGTACTGAGGGTGGAGAAAAGCAATCCTGATTTGTGGCAGGAACCTCTCTGCTTTCCTCTTGCTTCTCTCTCTCTGCTATTCAGACACCTCTGGCTTTGGCTTGAGTGGTCCCAAGCTGTCCATTCTGCCCTAGCATCTTTAAAAAGCGTTCGTCTATTGCAGCAAAACAAAACAGAAGTCCAATGGCACCTTAAAGACTAAGGTTTCTTCCAGTATGAGCTTTCATGAGACAGAGCTCACTTCATCAGATACAATGGGAAGAAAGTCATTTACCTAATTCTTACACTTTTGTTTATCTTCACTGCACACAAGAGAGACCAAACCCTCTGACCTCTCCCATCATCCATGAAACTACCCAAGCAGTTCCAGTCCCTACACAAAGATCTTTTCTACACTTTTATTTTCATGGCTTGTATGCCCCTGTTGCTTTGGTTGGCTTTTTCTTTTCCATGTGTGCTTTGCTCCCTCTAGTGGTCACTTTGACATTACATCGCAGTATCTCTGGTTTATTAAGCCAGAGATACAGTGATGTAAAATTAAGGTCACCACTAGAGGGAGCAAAACATGTACAAAAAAGAAGCAATGGAGCAAACAAGCAACAAAAATAAGTATGTGGAAAAGCCTGGAGAATCTCAAACTGATTTCTCACACTAATCCTCTTTCTGCTCAACTCCTCCCTTTTTCCTCTTTCCCTTCTGTAATTTTTTATTTTAAAAAGGCAAACAAGTTTATTTCTTCCCTCGGCATCTGAAGAAGTAAGCTCTGGCTTGCAAAAGTTCATTCGGGAATAAATGTCATTCATTTTTAAGTAAGGTGCCGCTGGACTTGTTTCGTTTAACACACACAGTGATATCCCTGCCTGGGGAGTGACTAGGAAGACCGACCTTCATCAGGACAGTCTCTCCCATTGATGGAGAAGAACAGGCTTACACAGCTACTATGTACTCCCCAGTACCAGGGAGGTTTCTAATGAACTCATGAACCTGCCTTCTACTGAATCAGACCCTTGGTTCATCAAGGACAGTACTGTCTACTCAGATGGGCAGCATCTCCAGGGTCTCAAGCAGAGGTCTTTCACAACACCTACTATCTGGTCCTTTAGCTGGAGATGCCAGGGATTGAACCTGGGACCTTCTGCATGCCAAGCAGATGCTCTGCCACTAAGCCATAGCCCTTCTATTTCCAGGTAGCCCAGGAGTTCACAACCTTTCTGAGCTTGAGAGAGCCTTTCGAATTCTAACCCAGACCAATTTCCCACAAGCAGCTGTGCCACAGTCGCTCTTCCATTTGCCCCGGTTGCATTGGTCAATTTCACACTATTTGCCCCGCGGCCACATTTTGACCTACATCTCCACCCGATTTCCCCCGTGTCTTCTCGATCCTGTTTTTTGAAGATCGAGAAGCCGCGGGGGGAATCGGGAAAAGTTGTGGGTCAAAATGCGGCCCTGCGGCGAACAGTGTGAAATTGACCAATGCAACCGGGGCAAATGGAAGAGCGACAGCAGCAAAGCTGCTTTTGGGAAATCAGTCCCAGTGTGGTGAGTGCTGCTACAAAATGCAGGAGGTGCAGCTATCATGAAGATCCTTATGTGGCAGCTGCTGCCAAAGCAACATTTTTTAAAATCTGCAGAACCAAGCAAATCTCCAACAGCCCCACCTGGCCCACCCACTTTCCAAAAATATCTAGTAGGCACCAGGAAAGGTGTCAACAGGCTCCCCTAAGACAGCCTATTTGCAGGGCTAGATGAACTTCCCGATCAGGCTTAGGTTTTACCTGAGGCCCAAAAGTCACCCTGACCTGGTCTGCTAGACTAGACCCCACTCGTGATCATCTACCCGATGCCTGACTCCCACTCTGGGGAACCTGCTATCAAAGCTTCAAATACCACCGACCTCGTCCTCACAACTTCCTCCAACGGGTACTCACAGCATTTTTGTCACTGGGATCGATGGCAGAATCCCAGAGTTCCTTAAAGACTTCAGCCACCTTCCTAACTTCATGCTGCTCGATAAACAGACTTCGGCTGGAACCGAGGCTATCGAATTGGTTGACCACAATTGTCCACTTGCAGTCTTCCAGCAAGAGGTAACGTTTAACAAACAGGAAGAGGAGGAAAGGGTTCAGCACAGAGGGGGGCCACATCACAAATGCTGTGTATGAAGAAGCCTACAAAAAACTTGGGGGGGGGGGAGAGATTGGGTATCTGTTTTTAGTCTGCTGTTCCTCCAGGGGAGCTTGTATAATTCTCCCTTCTTTATTTTGTCCTCACCACAACCCTGTGAGATAGGTTAGGCTAAGAGAGGCTGGCTGACTGGCCCAAAGCTGCCCAGTGAGCTTCAGGACAGGTCCAGGATTTGAACCCAGATATCCTAGATCCTAACCAGATGCTTTGACCCACATTCTGTGGCTCAGGAGACGCATGCAGCTTTGACATAACACCTGTGGTCCTCCTGAGCAATGTTCCCTACGGCACCCGCCCTAAGTTCCAGGAAAGCGGGCAATTTTATCATTATCACTGACTGAAGATAAAAATGGTAATTTCATTTTTAAAGCACAACACACCTTGTGCATGGTAAGTTATGGAGGTGCAGGGGTTCTGTGTGGAAGGCTGATTTGACATATGGAACTCAATGGGATGGTGGAATAGATGAAAAACTCTATCTGGGGCAGTGATGCTCTATCTTCTTGGTGCTTGGAGGGCAACAGTGGGAGGGCTTCTGGAGTTCTGGCCCCACCGGTGGACTTCCTGATGGCTTCTGGGTTTTGGCTACTATGTGACACAGAGCGTTGGGCTGGATGGGCCATTGGCCTGATCCAACATGGCTTCTCTTTTGTTATTAATAAGGCACCGCTGTGGCATGCTAGTCCACAAAACAAAACATATGTCAAGCAGAAACCATAGCTCAGAGAGAAGCTCTAATCCCCTAGTCACCTGCACAACTAGAAACATGCTTGAAGGGAAGTTTGAACATAAATAATCTTGTTTAATCTTGTTAGCCGCCTTGAGCCAGCGAGTCCAGCAAGGTGGGATACAAATTGAAACAATAAATAAATAAAATTTCTCCAGGCTTAATAAAGTTTTTTTTTGGGGGGGGGTGCTTGCACACTGTTTGGTGTCGTAACTTTGGACTTGCGAGCCCTTCCCTAATTCCAAATTCACAAGAACGGGTTAAAGATAAACAGCAGTAGGGAAAATCAATCAACTGTTCCCTGGCCATGTAAACTCTGGCAATTTAAGGGATTATATTATAGATCAGGGATCCGCAACATGGTGCCCCCGGATGCCATGGCGCACACCAACACTTTCCCTGGAGCCTGCTATTTAAAAAAAAGTGGGTGGGGCTTTTGTCCAGGAAGGTTTCTGACCGGCCACTGGACGTTTGATTGGCTGTGCAGACTTGTAAAAGCATTGCTTTGGCAGCAGCTGCCACCGCAACATAAGGATCTTCACTGTGTGACTGAAGGTAAACTGCGGCCGCCAATTCTACTTTGTGAGTGAGCGATTTGGCTGCTGCATAAAATTAGTTTGCTCTGAAGCCATCCTTCCTGAGCTAAGACAAAGAAGTGTGAGCCGGAGGCTACAAAGACTGTGAGTTAGCTCACACTGACTCAGCTTAGAGGAAACACTGGAGGGATCAACCGGCCAGCCAGCCAGCGCCTGTCCCAGGAAAACCACAGCCTCGTGGCACCCACGCATCCCTTGGGAGGCCTAGCAGTAACTCATCCACCTGCGGCCAGGTGACATCCGGCCTCGCACGCTCAGCCGTCTCATCCCGCTCCTGACACCTGAGGCGATGGTGACGTCACGGCGCCTCACCCAAGCACCTGAAGCAAGGAGGCGGGGCTCCGGCGGTTTGCCGCCCCCGCCTTTCGGGGGGGGGGGTATCACGTGACTGGCGCGCGACTCCGGGGTTCTTGTGTGTGTTTTTCCCCCCCACTCCTTGTCGGTGACGGCCTTCAAAGCCGTCGACGGCTGACGAGGCGGCGTGCTTTTAAAAAAATAAATGTGCATGCATTCCAATGAGGCGCAGCCGCGACGTCCTCGCCATTCGCCTCGTGACGTCACCCCGCCCGCAACGTCCCGACGCAGGCCGCCCGCCCCCTCGCAGGAGACGTCACGGCGCCTCTCGACACCCCCCCCCCCCCCCCGGTTTCCTCATATAGCCTCTTTCCTTCTCCCGCCTCCCACCCCTTTCTGGTTACGTCACTCGCTCTCCCCTCCCACGCCTCCGCTCGCCCCAGAACGGTTATTCCACCCCGCGCGTGCGCGAACCGGGGGGGGGGGCTGTTGGTGCGTCATTGAGGCGCGCGCCTGCCTCTCGGGAGGGGCGGTTGCCGTGGCGACAGGGGAGCCGGGAAGGAAAAGCGGCGCCGGCGACGTCGGCCGTAAAGCGCGGCCGGCAGTCGTGCTCCCTCTCCTGGGTTTGCCGATTCATGGCAGCGGCGGCGGCAGTTGTCGCGACGATGGCCGGGGCCGGGGGGCCGGTGCTGAACGGGGCGGACGCGGGCGCCGCGGGGCTGAAGGAGGCGGCCGGCATGTACGAGCAGCTGCGGGCCGAGTGGAACCGCAAGAACCTCAACCTGGGCAAGTGCGGAGACCTGCTGGGGCGTCTCAAGGTAGGAGGAGGAGGGGGGGGAGGCCTGGAAAAGGAGCCCCCCGCCGCGCACGCGCACGCGCACACACCCCGAAGTTGGAGCCGGGAGGGGGGCCTTGAAACCGGCGCTGGCGGGGCTGCCTCGAAACTGACAAACGGGGTTTGTAGCGGGAGGGAGAGGCTTGTGAAGAGCGTGAGAAAGGTGCGGGGGGGGGCCTCCTGGAAACTGTCGATTCCCAAAATGTGGAGGAGGGAGGTTGGCAGCGGTCACAAGCAGGACCTGGGCAACGCTCCCTCTAAGCTGTGGAGTCTTGTGAGCAAAAATTGTAGTCTGCTGCTGGCATTAAAGCTGCGAGCGAGCGATTGGGCTGCTGCATGAATCAGTTTGCTCTGGAGCCCCATTCTTCCTGAGCGGAGACAGAAATGTGTGAGCTGGCTCAGCTTAGAGAGAACACTGGTCTTTGCCCAGCCTTCCTGAGCTAAGAGGAAAATCTGTGAGCTGGAGGCTTAAAAACTGTGAGCTGGCTCACACTGACTCAGCGTAGAGGGAACACTGGACCTGGGATTTCTAGCACTCTTGGGCGGGGCGGGGGGGCTAGAAACCAGCGTCCAAAGTGACAGGAAAGGGGGAGTCCTGAAAACAGACATTTTAGACAGGCGAGGGGAAAGGGAACAGTTCAAAGTAAACAGTATGTAGCCCTCTCCCCTTGTTCCTGCACAGAACAACCCGCCCCTCAGGGTTGTTCTCTGGAGGGCTTTGTGAAGGGGAGGACAGAAAACTGAGATTTCAGACAAGCGAGGGGAAAGGGACCTCTTTGAACAGGATACAGGCCCCCTTTTTCCTTGCAGAAAACAAACAACCCCCCCCCAGGTTTGTTCAGTGAGGGGGGCCTTGCCTAGTGGAGCCTGCAAAGGGTGAGTGCAAACCAAGATGGGGGGGGGGGGGTAGGGGATGGGTCTGGTGGTCCCGAGAGGCTGCAGGTTGACTGGCGAGAGTTGTCCTCCAAGGCTGCTGGAAGCCAGGCGGGTGACTCAGGCTGGGTGTTCTCGCTGGTGCTGGAACTGGTTTGCGAGTCTCTCTTCTGAGTCAAGCAGCCTCTGGTTTTGTTTTGGAGGGTGGCTGAAGAATGCTGCTTGGGCACAACGGGGCTGCCTGCTTTCAACAGGGACGGCCCTGCTGTCTCTGCTGAGCTGCTGGCCCAGATGGGGTGCTGGATCTAATGTATTTTTCCAGGTGGCCAACTTCCATATTGGGCCTAGCGGCCTCTCAGAATTATAGCTGATCTCCAGACTGCAGAGATCAGTTCCCCTGCTGGAAATGCCTGCTTTGGAGGGTGGGCTCTATGGCATTAAACCCCACTGAAGGCCTTCCCCTCCCAGGCTTTACCCCAAAGCTCCAGGAATTTCTGAACCCAGCAGTGGCAGTCCTATATGTGCAAAGGTTCACCTGGTTCATGGGTTTGTCTCAATTTTTACACCCCCTTTGTGAGCAGCAGCCACTGCAGCTTTTGACAATAGCACGTTAATTTAGGCTGGCTTCTTTTGAAACTAGCATGGCGATGTCAGGCAAGAACTGGATGCGTACCCTGGGAGCTGGGTCCGAGCTCAACATTTGGGGCTGCAGTTGTGGTTCCACGTATTGGTATGGCCTGAAACCAATAAGGCAGAAAGGGGCCTCTGCCTGTGCCAACCCAGTGCCAGTCTAGGAAGGCCACACAGGAAGAGCTCTGCGTCTTCCCTATCATTCAGTATCTCCGCCAGTGGACTTGAAGCCAGGCTGAGACGGAAACCTCCAGGGCAGGTTGAAGATGGATTTGGGGAAGCTTCGTTGTTCATTTCACTGGGAGAGCCAGGGTGTCATAGTGGGCAGGGATCTGTCGAGGATGGGTGAGTGGGCGTCATCGTGGCCGGTGAGGTTCAGTGTGGCCAAGTGCAAAGTGATGCACATTGAAGCCAAAAATCCTAACTATAAATGCATGTTGATGGAGTCCGAACTGGCAGAGACAGACCAAGAGAGAGATCTTGGAGTCGTGGTAGATAAGTCAATGAAAAGGTTGAGACAGTGTGCAACTGCAATGAAAAAGGCCAACGCTATGCTGGGGGTTATTAGGAAGGGAACTGAAAACAAATCAGCCAGTATCATAATGCCCCTGTATAACTCAATGGTACGACCTCAGTTGGAGTACTGTTTACAGTTCTGGTCACCACATCTCAGAAAGGATATTTTAGCACTGAGAAAAGTGCAGAAAAGGGCAACTAGAATGATAAAAGGGTTGGAACACTTTCCCTGTGAAGAAAGGCTGAAGCACTTGGGGCTCCTTAGCTTGGAGAAACGACAGTTTAGGGGTGACATGATCGAGGTTTATAAGATTAGGCATGGGATAGAGCAGGTAGAGAAAGAAGTACTTTTCTCCCTTTCTCACAATACAAGAACTCATGGGCACTCCATGGAATTGCTGCCCAGTCGGGTTAGAACAGATAAAATGAAGTCCTTCACCCAAAGAGGGATTAACACATGGAATTCACTGCTACAGGAGATGGTGGCGGCTACAAGCATGGACGGCTTCAAAAGGGAATTAGATAAACATATGGAGCAGAGGTCCATCAGTGGCTATTAGCCACAAGGTATAGATAGGAACTCTCAGTCTGGGGCAAGTGATGCTCTGTATTCTTGGTGCTGGGGGGGGCAACAGTGGGAGGGCTTCTGGTGTCCTGGCCCCACTGCTGGACCTCCTGATGGCACCTGGTATTTTTGGCCACTGTGTGACAGAGTGTTGGACTGGATGGGCCAGTGGCCTGATCCAAGATTTGGCTTCTCTTATGTTCTTAGTGTTGGGCTAATATTGGTGAGATACTTGTGCCATGAAAGCTCGCTGGGTGACTGGGCCAGTTGCACTGTCTCAGCCTAACCTACCTCACAGGGTTGTTGTTGTGAGGATAGAATGGAGGGGAAGAATGATGCAAGCCGCTTTGGGTCCCAACGTGGTATTGCTCCCATAGGGATCTCTGCTGTGGCCTCATTTGGAATACTGTGTACAGTTCTGGTCACTGCACCTCAAAAAGGGCATTGCAGAGCTGGAGAGAGTACAGAGGAGGGCAACCAAGATGGTTAGAGGGTTGAAACCCCTTCCATATGAGGAAACACTGAAGAGTCTGGGACTTTTCCATTTAGAGAAGAGATGTCTAAGGGGGGGGACATGGTAGAGGTTCATAAAATTATGCATGGGATGGAGTGAGCTGACAAAGAGAACTCTTTCTCCCTCTCTTAAAATACTACGACTCGAGGACATCTAATGAAGCTGATGGGCGGTAGGTCAGGACGGACAAAAGGAAATCGTTCTTCAAACAGAGAGTGATTAAGATGTGAAATCTGCTGCCGGAGGATGTGGTGATGGCCACAGGAATAAACATCTTTAAAAAGGGATCAATGGCTACAAGCCATGGTCTGCAGTGCCTACATGTTCAGAGACAGTCAGCCTCTGAATCTCAGTGCCAGGAAGCAAAATCAGGGGAAGGCCTCGGCCTCTCTGCCCTGTTTGTTGGCCCTCCAGAGGAACTGGCTGGCCACTGTGTGAGACAGGATGGTGGATGAGATAGACCATTGGCCAGACCTAGCAGGGCTCTTTTTACGTTCTTACGATAGTAGTGTGGCTTGCCTTGTATAACCCCCTGTTTTTCTGTTCCAGTTAGCCCTGCTGGAGCTCAACTTTCTGCCCACCTCAGGCACAAAACTGACTAAACAGCAGCTCATCTTGGCAAGTGAGTGTCATCCCATCATGCTAGATCAGTTTACTTATTAAGGCATTTATATATCCCACCTTTTCTCATGGTTGAAGGTGGTTTACAATCAACGTTAAGATTGGTGGGAACCTTCAAAGTGGAGGGGCTCTACCACTGAGCCACAGCCCCACTTCATGGTTCTCCAGGTTCTCAGGCTGAGGTCTTTCACATCACCTCCTACCTCCTCCTTTAAACTGGAGATGCCAGGGATTGAACCTGGGACCTTCTGCATGGGCAGATGCTCTACCACTAAGCCACGGCCACTCCCTACTAAAAGCTTTGGCAGGTTCTTGCTTGACCTGAACCGCTGTTGAAAAAGCATGTATATAGAATACTTCAAATGTTAAGATCTTTGCACAAGGATTATCTTACTGTCATTTGTGCAAGAGCCCTGTCAGATGCTGTTATCCTCTAATAACTGAGCCTCACAACCTCTGTCCTTCAGCATCAGAGGGTAATAATACTGAAGGCAGAGGTGAAGCTCACACTGGCTTGGCAACATGCCAAATACCCCGTTTCCCTCGCTGCCATCACACCCTACAGATACGCTGCATGCCTTGAGCTGACCACCGGAAGGGTGAGGCGAGGCCTTCCAGCTGGTTGCTGCAATGCTCCATTTTTTGTTGTTGCTTCTAAAGCTTTCTCCTTCCCTCTGGCCGCAGGGGATATTCTAGAAATCGGAGCCCAGTGGAGCATCCTGAAGAAAGACATCCCCTCCTTCGAGAGGTACATGGCTCAGCTCAAGTGCTACTACTTTGATTACAAGTAAGTGTCCCTGCTGCCTATGGGGAGAAGATTTGTGTTTCTCATCAGGGTTTTAATCTCCGAAGGGGGCAGGGTGACTTGCAATGCCGAAGAGGCCCACCTGAACCTACCTGTTCACGTCTATCGCTGCCCTTGAAGACTGTTCGGAAGCAAGGCTCCCTTGAGAGAAGCTCACCTCATCGCCATCAGTGTTCCCTCTAAGCTGAGTTCGTGTGAGGTAGCTCGCAGCTTTTTAGCCTCCGGCTCACACGTTTTTGTCTCAGCTCAGGGAGGAGGGCTCCAGAGCAAACTAATTCATGCAGCAGACAAAACGTTCGCTCACAGCTTTCATGCCAGTAGCTCACAAAGTAGAATTTTTGCTCACAAGACTACACAGCTTAGAGGGAGCATTAACCTCACAAAGGTTAAATTAGATAAAAGAGATTGTCTAGCATAGAGATGTGAAGGCCTGGGGGAAAACTGGAAAAACTGGGGGGCGGGGGCGGGTTTTTTCCATTTTTTTCCTGAAGCCTTTTTTTGTTTTTTTCTGAAAAATTGGAAAAATTAACAAAAGAAAAGAAATTTATTATGGAACATTTTATTTTAATATGATGAATAAAATATTTTAAGACAAGGTGTTCGAGTATTTTCCAAATCATTTCTAAAAAATATGTATGGTACCATATTAATCTAATTTCTGTGCACTAAGGACAAGCAAGTCCTAGGTTACAAACTGAACTCTCCGGTGCAAGAAAAAGATGCATTCATTGAAACTTAATCCCACTGTCCCTTCTATACACTTCCCCCCCCTTCAATTCTTTTTATGAGAATGGTCGTTGTTGTTTTTTTAATTTAATACTGTGGAGAGGAAATATAAATAATTGTTACTTCTGGATTTTTAAAAATTGTTTTGTGGAGGTTTTTTGTCTGTTCCACATAAACTAGTAAACAGTTCAGGAGATTGTTGCTCTATTTGTCATATTTACAAATTAAATTCGGTTTGTAATAGTTCTTTGGATACACTATATTTTTATATGCTAGTTGTGATAATTTCATGCCAGGTAACATTGTCCATCGCCATATCTTATGTTCCTAAAATAACAGTATGACATTCAACCTGAAAAAGAAAAAAAAGTGCTGATGTAGCATTTTTTTTATTTTTCTAAAAAAATTGTTTTTCCTTCCGAAAAAAACTGTTTTTTTTTCTTGAGCTTCAGAATTTCTGGAAATTTTACTTCTCTAGTCTCGCAGCATGCACGCTTGTGGCACTTGAGAACATAAGAGAAGCCATGTTGGATCAAGCCAGTGGCCCATCCAGTCAAACACAATTCGCTCTGTGTAGGGCTACCCCCTTGAAAATGCTTTGGAACTGCAGATGTTCCAGAATTAGACTCCGGATCCAATTCAAGGTGTTGGTGCCGACCTTTAAAGCCCTTAACGGTCTGGGACCCTCATACCTACGGGATCACCTTTCCTGTTACAACCCCCCCCCCCCCCACGCTCCTTTCCGTCATCGTCTTGGGGCATCTTGCACGTGCCTGGTCCCAGAATGACTCAGCTAGCTGCCACCAGGGGAAGTGCCTTCTCAGTTGTGGCCCCTAACCCTTTATCCAGGGAGCTTGTGCAGTTTCCCCGTCCCCATTGTTATCCTCGCAACAACTCCATGAGGTAGTTTAAGCTGAGAGTGACAGCCATAACGTCCTCCAGCAAGCTGTGTGGCAGTCCGTGGCTTTGAACCCAGATCTTCCAGACTCTAGTCCTAACTCTCTTAATCTCCATGCTGCACCAGTTCTCCACGGCTTCAGGTTCTTTCTCCTCCTTTGCTTCCTCCCTCCCAGGGATGAGCTGCCGGATTCGGCCTATAAGCACCAGCTCCTGGGCTTGAATCTCCTCTTCCTGCTCTCCCAGAACCGAGTCGCCGAGTTCCACACGGAGCTGGAGAGGCTGCCGGCAAAGGACATCCAGACCAACGTCTACATCAAACACCCGGTCTCTCTGGAGCAGGTAACACCTCGCCGCATTAGCTTTCTCCTGCTCCGGCCCTCTTGTGTCCCAGCATAGGCTCTGCCTTTGCCAGGGCAGAAGCAGCTCTTAGTCAGCAAGCATCTGCCACATTTCCGTCGTGCAACACACACGTTGTGAATCGAAAGCTGCCTTTCATTCGTGAAGCAATTAAGGATCCCAAAACCACAGTAAAAGCATACTCCCTGTCAGGTCATCGAGTTTCTGACAGAATAAGGAAAGGGTCCGCCGGTTTAGCAAAGCAAGAAGGGCCTCTCCGTGGCTGTGGAGCCAGGGAAAGGCTCTGCCAGCCCATGGAACTGGGCCTCGACCACCCGTCTGAAGATGGGAGGCAGGGAATGTGTCAGGCAGGAATGGCCCCGGCCTGGAGAGCCCAGGCAAGCCCGGTCGCGTCAGATCTCGGAAGCTAAGCGGGGCCGACACTTGGGAGGGTGACCTCGAAGGAATACCAGGGCTGGGACACAGAGGCAGGCAAATATCAAGCCACCTCTCTGAAATGTCCAAGGCCCACTAGGGGTTGCCAGAAGTCAACCATGATTTCCAGGCATACACACGCACCCCCAAAACACCCGTAGGTTGGACCTGGAAGATGTGTATACACTCGGTTGCCAACTCTGGGTTGGGAAACAGCTGGAGGTTAGGGGGTGCAACCCGAGGAGGGCAGGGGTTGGGAAGGGAGGGACCCCATCGGGGTATTGTGCCCTAGAGTCCAGCCTCCAGAGCAGCCATTTTTCTCCAGGGGAACTGGTTTCTATCAGCCGGTGGTCAGTTGCAATTCCAAGAGATTTCCAGGCCTGACCTGGAGATTGGCAAGCCTAGGGCCTACAGGTACCCGTGCAGTGCGTCCCCATGTGGACACCTTGAACCGTGGAAGAGACCATTTTCTAGTCCCACTGGGGCGAGGTGCTTGAAGGACTGTTAAAATGGGCTCCTTTTGCTTGCTGTTGATTCATAGTGGGGCCCCTGTCCACTCATCGCTGGTCAGCCGGAGGACTCGTGCGCCAGGAGAGCTGGACTTAGGGAGTATTACAATTGCATTGCTGTGTCATCCCTGGTGCGTGTCTTTAGGCCGGCATTTCCCCGAAAAGGTCAGCCCTTTTTAGCCAACCTGTGATTCTTCTCTTCCCCCCACTCCCCGTTCCAGTACCTGATGGAAGGCAGTTACAACAAAGTCTTCCTGGCTAAAGGCAACATCCCCGCCGAGAGCTACGCCTTCTTCATCGACATCTTGCTGGATACAGTGAGGTCAGCCATGCCCTTGTTCACCTCCTCATTCTTTGCACCAGGCGGGGCCCAGGGTTTTGTGTTTTCCCCCGCGCGCGCATCAGGAAGCATTTATACCACGGAACTCTCCGCCCCTGCGTCTCGAGATGAGTTGCGGCTCTGGCCCTCCTTGTCAGCCTCTGTTGCACGTGTGGGGATTCCGGCTCCGCCGCTCTTCCCATCAGACTGGACGGTGGGGTCGTTCCTACTGGTGAGGTGCCACAGAGTGTTCTTAGCGTGCAACCCGGCTAGATAGTGAAGAGTCTGTGCAAATGCTCCTTGTGCCCCCTGCCGCCCCAAGCTATCGCCTCTGCAAGGGGGAAACCTATGGGTGCTGCAACTTCTTTGGGGGGGGGGGAAGTCCCCCAAGCATTGGCAACCCTGCTCTAAAGTGAGGAGACTATTGTGCAGTTGAGAGAACCACGTTCTGAACCCTCAGGGTGCTCGGCTGATGCCAGTCGAGCGTCTGGCACGGGTAACTGACACCCTCCTGTCTTTTTCCCTCCGCCCCAGGGACGAGATCGCCAGCTGCATCGAGAAAGCCTACGAGAAGATCCTCTTCAATGAAGCCACCCGGATGCTCTTCTTCAACCCCAAGAAGATGACGGACTACGCCAAGAAGGTGAGGCCGGTGGAGCTGCTGTCCCAGTGCACCCCACTTTAATTAAGATGTTTCTCTCTTCGGAGGAAAAGAAATACAAAACTTGTCCATGAGAAATACACCCAAGGCAGCTCACGATTAATGAGAAACTCAAATCAGCAGGCCAAGGATATCTTGATCCCCCCCCCCCCCCACCCTTTCCCAGAGATCCATCTCCTGGGGAATTCCCAAGTAGTCCTCCCTCCCTGCGGAGGTGCCCTAAGTGGCGTGCCCATCAGGCCGGTCGTTGTGAGGAGGAGGACTTTCTCCATGGCCACATCCGTTCCATGCAACTCCCTCCCTGCTGGCTCTTGCTTTTGTCTCCAGACAAGAAGAAGAAGAAGAGATTGGGTTTATATCCCGCCCTTCAGTCACTTGGAGTCTCAGAGCAGCTTACAAACTCCTTTCCCTTCCCCTCCCCACAACAGACACCCTGTGAGGTGGATGGGACTGAGAGAGCTCTGAGACAACTGTCCTTGAGAGAACAGCTGGTACAGAGCTATGGCAGCCAGGTGCAAGTGGAGGAGTGGGGACCAAACCCGGTTCTCCCAGATTAGAGTCCGCGCACTTAACCCCTACATCAAACTGGCTCTCAGCTTCTGGCTGAGCTGGCAGGGCCACTCTCCTCTTAGGAAGGCCTTTCCGGCCCAGTCAATCAAGTCAGTACCTATTTCACATCTGCCCAAACTGCAAAAAGAACCATGAAAATAGACGCTAGAGATTTCTCAAAATGAATCTTCTTTTTGCTCTGTTGTGGTTGTTTCATGTCTGCAACAAACTAGGAGAACCACAGCCTAAAGGGCAAAAAAAACACAGACAGAAGGAGGCTGTGCAGTGTGCTAAATATACTATTAAACTAAAGAATGCAAATATACTTGTACAAAATGCAAAAGTACAAAGGTCCATAAAAAGCTGGTGCTGACGAGGTTCTCCAGAATAAAATTCATTTCAGCAGACTTCATCTGAACAGGACCATGTAATAGTTGTGTAGAAGATGCAGTATTCATGAGAAGGATTGAATATTAGGGATACATAATGCTTCACGCACTTCCAACATCAAGTAAGGTTTGAGATATTCCCAAATTGTGATTAGCCTTCACATTTCGAAATGTCTCTTAGATGATTCCATTTTTTGCAAATATCTCAACACTGGCTTTTCATGGACCTTTGTACTTTTGCATTTTGTATTCTTTAGTTTAATAGTGTATTTAGCGCATTGCGCAGCCATGTTCTGTCTGTGGTTTTCTGTTTCATATCTGTGGCACAGGCAGGGGCGGGGAGAGAATATGGCTCGTGCTGTTTCTTGAACACCTGCCGTAATTACAGCATAGCGGAATCTGCCATCCTAGATGTCTGGCTGGAACTGCACTTTGGGTGCAGTGGGATTTGCCCAAAATTCCTTGGAGTCTAGAGCCTGGATTGCAGCTTTCAAACTGAGACTCAAAGTCCCCTGTTCAGTACCATACGCCCAAGGTGGCCTTCTATGCTTGATAAAGGAGGACAGCCACAAAAGCAGCTGGGAAAGATCTCTAGATGCTCGGCTTGAGTTATTGGGCTTTCCCCCAACAGTATGGAATCATTTAACTTACCAGGAAGACTTAAAGCAGACCAAAATAAAGGTGATTAATCTCGATCGGGCTAGTACCTTAGCTCGAGCAAGACGTGTATGTTCCACTCTTGCCTTAGGTATTCCTCCTCCAGAGTCTCTTCCTTCATATACTAGATCCTTAAAAATACCTAGTTACAGACGTGTTTCTTTCCCCACTGCTGAGTTAACAGGTCGCTTTCCTAAAGTTCCATACTCGGATCGTTTATGGAATTGTGAGACTGGAGTTGTGGAAACACTGGGCCATCTTCTATTATTTTGTCACCAATAGTCGATTCCTAGATTGATTTGGATCAGTCCAGTTCTTACCAAACACCAATTACCTACTGAACTTCGGGTGGTCCCCTACTTGTTGGCAGATATGAATTCTGAAACTACTTATTTTGGGACAAGATTTGTAATGATAGTTTTATCTGTAAAGCATCAGAAATCTGGCTTGACCAGATTGTAACAGAATTTGTAACACTTAGGGTGCGATCACACGGACGTTTATTGCGGGCCTCGCGGCTGTTCCCCATCGCAATTAAAGGGGCTGACTAGACGGGCCGCATCTGTCTCCCGTCTCGAAGCCGCCCCCCCCCCCCCCCCCGCACTCGAGCCCGCTTTTCCAACCACCAGGAAAAACAAGTACCTATCGCGCTTGAAAGAGCAGCACGGGAGAACCCGGGTTTAAATGCCCGTGTGATCGCACCCTTAGATAATACGATCTATTTAAATGAATTATAGTTTTTATCAGCGACTTCTGTTTTAACATTTTAGACCTTTCAGATTTGATTATTTGGATTGTAAATTTTGATTGCATATCCGTCTTTTAAACTTCAGCGCGGCTGGGCCCTGGGCTCCCACAACCACTACTGCTTCATGGGCCAACAGCAGAAACCCGAAGACGCCACCATCCCCTCGACGGAGCTCGCCAAGCAAGTGATCGAATACGCTCGGCAGCTGGAGATGATTGTCTAGCGGGGTTGCCACGGGCCGGGACTGTGGGTCGTTCGCCCTTCTCCTTGTTGTAGCCTCTCTCTTTTTTTTTTACTCCAGTTCCCATTTAACGGCCAATATATGGCAAAGGTTTGATTCCCCACCCATCCCCCCACCCCTTCCCTGGGACACTGGAGCAAAAGGGGAGTGCCAGCACATGGCTGCATTGTTCCTGACTCCTGCATGAGGAGACGTTCCGGACGGAGCAGGGGACACGCCGCTCTCGGGCTTCCCTGACCTCTGCGGAAATTTGCCTTTTTTAATCATTGTCACGTACCAGCCCGTCATTCAGAAATAGCCCCAGATGGTTCTAGTCCAGTTCATGCGAAGTTGAACTTGTCTCCTCAATCGGTGGTCAACACCAGGTTCAACTTGTCTCCTCGACTGGTGATCTCGGCCTTTTTTATTAGTAATATTATTGTTATTGTTTGGTCAATTGCCATTCTTTGGTGCGAGCCTCCATTACGGGGAATAGTCACAGGTTAAATAAATCCACCGTTTCTTCTACAGATGCAGTCTTCTGAGTGCATTGTAAATAAATTCCAAAGTTGTTAAAGGGGGAGGAGGTTCAAGAATTAGACAGGGTCTGCCATGGCAATGGGCCCTGTAACAAAGCAGTTCCTCAGTGGAACAGGCTTCCTCGGGGGGTGGCGCGCTCTCCTCCTTTGGAGGTTTTCAAGCAGAGATTAGATGGCCATCAGACAGCAATGCTGATTCTGGGAACTTAGGGAGATCGTGAGCGGGAGGGCAGGGAGGGTTGTCTCGGTGCTTAGTTCTTCTGGCCCTTTCTTACACGCCCCAGGAAGTGCTGGTTGCCACTTTGGGGTGAGGAAGCCATTTTTCTCCAGGCTGATTTGCCCAGAGATCCTGGAGGGTTTTTGGTCATCTTCTGGGCATGTAATGGGTCACTGGGTGGGAGGGAGGTATTTGTGAATTTCCTGCATTGTGCAGGGGGTTGAACTAGATGACCCTGGAGGTTCCTTCTAACTCTATGATTCTAGGAACGAGAAACTTCCATGTTCAGTAATAGTATACCTGAGTTCCAAGTACTGAAGATGAGGACCCGGGGAGAGAGAGAGAGAGAGACTGTATTTTTGGCCTGTTCTAGCTTGTATTGCCAGCCACTGAAGAATCTCAGCTGCCTTTTATCCTTGTGCCCTGGGTCAGTTCCGGATTTTGTGTGTGTGAAAGCCCCAGACTTAAGGCAGCTGCTGGGGTGTCCTTGAATTCAGCCCTTGGCGGCGTTTCCCGTAGCCTGCATGCTTGAAACCCTGCTGCTTGGTCGTTACCATGAAGGCCCAAGGGGACTGGGCTTAACTCAGCATGCTTGAGGCTGGCCAACACTTGCCCCACTTTCAGTGGTGGCCCTGAAATTATGAGGGACCCCAGCGGAGGGGGAAGCTGAGATGTGGGGCAGCACCCACTGGCATTCCTCTTCCGCTGGCTTCCCTGCCCTGGCTGCCAAGTCTGGGCCTGTGTGCCAGCCCTCCAAAACACACTTGCCATCATTAGCCACTGTGTCAAATGAGCCACTTTGGTTCTTGACCTGAGTAGGCGCCAGAGCTTTCCTTGAAAGCGGAAGTTGGTAACTCTTAAAGTCAGGTTCCCCAACCCTTTTATGCCCGTGAGCAACGCTCCCTCTAAACTACGGAGTCCTGTGAGCAAAAATTCTACTTTGTGAGCTACTGGCATTAAAGTTGTGAGCAGGTGATTTGGCTGCTGCATCAGTTAGTTTGCTATCAGTAGTAGTCTTCTCCAAGGATCCGGGCCTCTCCTCTCCTCCCCCACCCCCCGGTTATGAATCTTTTCCCTAAGACCTTTGGCTAGGTCTTAGTGGGCAAAATCCGTGGGGTTTCCCCCTTTGAGCAGCAGATGCTGTTTGTGCCGTGAGACCTCAGCTTTCCCAGAGGGAGCTCACAAACAATGCCTCGGGTCGAGTTGATAGGCAAGGTTTATTAAGGAGGCTGCCTAGGTGAAGGGTGTGTCTATCAATCTTCAGGGGCGACGTGCTGCTGTTTGTAGGAATCCAGGCAGAACTTGGTCCCGGCAACCAGCGAGACAGCCAGCAGAGCAGTAGCGACCCAAGGGGGTTCGGCCAGGTGGTTGGCAGAGGGGTTGAGCCTGATGAACAGAGGTGGGAGGGGAGAAAGAATTGAGTAGTGGAACTTCTGTGCACAACTAAATCACATTGTTGAAACGTTCCCAGTCTGAGTTTCAAGCTCGTAGCTGTGATGGGGCTTTTGGGGGCTCCGCCCCTTTTTTGAATGCACAGCCCCGTAAGAATATCTCCTGTAAATGCTTTTTCCAATCATTCTAAAACATTTTTCAAAAGGCGTGTGCTCCTTTAAGCAGAGTGGGGTGCTGTCATTGACTAATTCCAGCACTGAGCAAGGGGGTTGGAGTAGGTGACCTCTAGGATCCCTTCGAACTCTTGTCAAGAAACTAGTCTGCTCTAACAGAGTTTTCCTGCCTAAGTGTGAGCTTTCTTGACCATAGAAGTCATCACCCCCACCTGCCGGCTTGTTCTCAGAATTGTTGCTTTGGCTGGCAGAAGTGATTAACTTGCAGCAGCTGAGAGCTGTCATCTAAAGTGGCTGACAGCTTGCAATTTAGAGGTCTCTCCTGGTCACAGCTTTCTATTGGCTAAATGGCTTTTCTTCCTGCACTGAAAACTTCAGCCCCACCAGAAAAAAATTTGCCCCACAAGCCAAGGAATCCTGGCTACGGGCCTGCTGAGCTGTCTGATGGAGGGGTTCTAAGTGACCTGTCACACCTACACAGAGGCTTCCATCGAGCCTTATCAAAAAATCTGCCTGCATAATTGTGAGCACCAAAGGTCTTTTCCTTGAGGAACCTGACCACATTCTCGGTTGGGCCACCCCACCAAGGAAAAGTAAGGGCGAAGGTTTCCCTTGCTTGAAAGCTGGTCGAATACGACTCTAGGGATGCAGTGCTCATCTCTGTGTCAAGCCGAAGAGCCGGCACTGTCCGAAGATGTTTCCGTGGTCATGTGGCCAGCATGGGCACCTCTAAATGTGAGCAACACAGTCGTAAGAGTTAATGGTGGCAGGAAGTGAGGTGGTCAGCAGGCTCCCTGTTCAAGCCCCTTGGAGCTCTGCACATATCTACCCTGCAGACTTAAAACCGGCTTAATCTTCACGTCATTCAGTGGGCTACAGCAGAGGAAAAGGCAAATTCTGTGTTAGGGATTTATTAGAAAAGAGACTGAGAATAAAACGGCCAACATGGTAACAATGCTCCCTCTAAGCTGTGGAGTCTTGTGGAGCAAAGCTACTGGCATTCAAGTTGTGAGTGAGCGGTTTGGCTGCGCATAAATTAGTTTGCTCTGGAGCCGTCCTTCCTGAGCTGAGACCAAAAATGTGTGCCCTGGAGGCTAAAAGCCTGTGGGCTAGCTCACACTAACTCAGCTTAGAGGGAACACTGCATGGTAATGTTCCGGCCTCTCTTGGAGTACTGTGGACAGCTCTGGTCACCGTATCTCAAAAAGGACGCTGCAGAGCTGGGGAAAGTACAGAGGAGGGTGACCAAGGTGACAAGGGGGTTGGAGCACCTTCCCTAGGAGGAAAGGTTGCAGAGTCTGGGACTTTACAGTTTAGAAAAGAAACAACAAAGTGGGGGGGGGGACATGATTGAGGTTTATCCAATTATGCACGGGGTGAAGAGAGTTGGCAAAGCAAACCTCGTCTCCCTCTCCCAAAACACTAGAACTTGCGGGCATCCGATGAAGATGATGGGCAGCAAGTTCTGGACAGACAAAAGGAAATACTTTACACAGAAAGTGATTAAAATGTGGAATTCACTACCAGAGGATGTAGTGATGGTCACAGGAATAAACAGCTTTAAAGGGGGATTAGATAGATCCATGGCGAAGATATCGATCCATGGCTACTAGCCATGGTGACTGTGGGAAGTTTCCACCTTCAGAGGCACTAATCCTCTGAATCCCAGAGCCAGGAGGCGACATCAGGGGAAGGTCTTGGCCCCTATGCCCTGTTATTGGCCTTCCAGAGGAACTGGATGGCCACTGGTTGTAACAGAATGCTGGACTATTGGTCTGATCCAACAGGGCTTTTCTTAGGTTCTTAGCTTTGCAAGGAATCCTGGAACTTGAAAGGAGGCGATACGTTTGCATCTATTTATTTATATCCCGCTTTTCTCCCCAGTTGGGACTCAACACAGCTTTTTAAAAAAGAACATTGTTCTACCTTCCTCCATTCTCTCACCACAAACCTGTGAGGTAGGCCGGGCAGAGAGTTTGTGACAGCCTGAGATCACCCAGCAAGCCTCCATGGAAGAAGTGGCAATCAAAAACTGGGTCGCCAGGTTCTTGGTCGGCCACTCTAGCCATGATACCACACTGGTTCTCAAACGAGAAGGGTATGCAGGGGATAAGGGGATCTAACAGAATATTCGGCACCCTCATCAAACTTCAACTCCCAGCGTTCTTTAGAGGCACCCGCAAACAGCTGAGCCATTCACAGCCACAGGCTATCGTGAGCAAACAAGCGGCATTCGCCCTCGCCCTCCATCCACTCACCAAGCCACAACGTTTTTGGGCAGCTTCCTCTCCTCCTGGTGTCTGCAGTAGCACTTCCTGGGGCACGAGTCCACCACCTGGAAAGCCGGCCACCGACGGCACTCAGTGGGGTAGCAGTCCTTTCGGTCTTGCTCGGGAACGTCCCGCTTGGTGGGGTTGTCCTCTTTGGTGGCCGTCGGCTTGTCCTGAGAAAGTGGTGCCTCCTGGACAGAGATTTATGTATTTTAAAAAACATCCCGTTTCACCCCCTCCCATGCTTGCACAAGTAAAAACCGCTCTTAAGCTAATGCAAACGGCTTACGAGCCGCAAATCGGCAAAGTGAGCTTTTCAGAAAAGCTAGATCGGGCAAGACTCACCAACGGCTCTCCGAAGTAAAAAGGCCTTGCGACCTTCTCAAAAGGCACAAAGAGAGGAATGCCTTCTAACCAGAGTGGGGAGGTCACGTCACAATCGCGGGGCCACTGCTTTTGCCCCTTCCCCTTGGTTGCCTTCGCCTTGGGCTGCCCCGACAATTTGAGCTTCTCTTTGGACTTTGGGGCCACGGGGCCCTGCTTTCGGACCTTGGGTCTCGCTTGGGCTGTGGCTGGTGCCTTCTGCTCCAGAGCTGGTCCCACGGGAGCACCAGGGGCAGAACCCGTGCGGCTGGGCACCTCTGGTGTCTCACTAGAGGAAGGTGATTTGGGGGCTGGCATTGAGGGTTGGTCCTCTATTGGGGAAGCTGAAGCAGTAGCCTGCGGGGAGAAGATAACTTGAGCTGAGTTACATGGTGGTGACTTGAGCAAAATCGTTCCCGTTACACCCTCTAGCAGCCCCGGTGGTTTCTGGTGTGATAGCTGCACGTTTTCGTCAAACTCCATCGGGATTTCCTCATCCAAAAAGTAGGCTCTGACGGAGGGAGAGGCGCCCGCCTCTTCAGCCCCTTGGTTGCCTGTGCTGGACGGATCGAGGCGCTCCCCGCCCTCCTCTTCTACCGCCATGGCGGCCTCCTCGTCCAATGACATTTGGCTCTCGTTGTGCACGCACCAATCACATTTCGAGTCGCTGCCCAAGAAGGAGACCACCTGGGAAACAGCAGCACCAAACTTGGGCAACTTCCTGGCCTGGCCTTTGCGGCGCTGCGGGTAAGGAGTCGGTGGTCGAGGCCTTTGCCACTCTGGCCTCTTCGGGTTGGCGGTGGAGAGCTCCTCCAGGAACATGACCGCTTGCTGACTGGGCACGTGGCTGGCAGGCTCTTTCGGGGTGACCTTTTTGAAGTGCTCCAGGAACAGCTGGCTGAGCGAGGAGAAGTCTTCTGGGTTGCTCTTTTCCAGGCCCTTGATGGACGGCGGCTTCCTCCCCGTTGTGAGGGGATGCAGGCCCTTGGGCGGGGGCGGGGCTCCAGCAGGGGCCTTCCTCTGAGGGCACTGTTTCAGGACGTCGGCGTAGGAGACACCCAGCGGAACGAGGCCTGCTTTTTGTTTCACCGCCTTGATGCTGGGCGGCCACTGCCCTGGCTGGATGGTCACTTTGTACAGAAAGTTCAGGCCCCGTTCCAGCAGCTCTTGCATCGTCTCGGAACTGACCCCTTCTCCCCCCACGGCCTCATTCTTTCCCCCGGCCTTTGTGTTATTTCCTGAGGCCGGACACTTATCCACAGGGCTGCTGGAGGTGTGTTCAGCTGGCAACTGGGAAGCCGGAGCAGGCCCCTTTGAGTCACCATCGCTCCCGGGCGCGCTGTCCCGCTGACCCATTTGCTCTTTCTCCCGATGGCCAGACCCCCACGAGAGGAGGACTTTCTTCCCTCCTGGTGGAGCCGCACCGCAGGATGGCGCTGGCCGGTTTGTGTTCCTCTCGCTCAGAAATTGGGGGGCCCCCGCGGTGTCCTCGTTCACATCCAAAGGCGCTGGGCCGTGCATTAAGCTTCCGGGCTGCTTTCGGGGATAAGGCACCGAGCTAGGCGATCGTCCCTCATGCTCCGAATATGCCTTTGGGTTCAGTTTGATGTGCTGTGTCCAACAGATCTTGGTTTCCGCTGCATCCTTATTCGCAGCTATCGCGGGCCCCGGTTCTGCTGGTCTCTCAGGCTGCAGTAACAGAGCAGGGGAAGTGTTCTCTGCCTTGCTTTTCCCTTTAGCCACTGCTTTTCTGGCGAGCAGGTCCCTTGGGTCGTGGGCCACCCTTTGGGGAGGCCTTAAAGCCGCCTTCAGTCCCTTTGGTTCCTCTGGCAGGACGGATCCAGTATTCTGGCCACTCTGGAGGTCAGCTCTGCTCAGACACACCAGCCCCCGTCTCTCCGCCACCGAGCCCTTATTGCAGGGGCTCGCTTCCTTGATCCCACCGCTGGATGAACTCTGGGCCCACATGGACGACAGCTTCAGCTTGGATTTTTTGGAATTACTCTTCCCCGCCTCAGCCGCCCCCGACTGCCTGTCCCCTCCCCCTGGCTCATTGCCCTGGGACTGACTGACGTCTTTCAGGTCGACGGTTTGAGGGCTGGGGGACCGGCATCCCATCTCTCGTTTAGCGCCCCCCGTCCCCCGATCGGGTTTGCTCCTGTCCGGTTTGGCTTTCTCATCCCCATCTTTGGAAGCCTCGGATTCTTGCGTTGCCTCTGACTGGACATTGCCCATTGTATTCGGTCACCCTGGAGATAAAAAGAGGGCAAGAGCTTAGAGCACATGGTGTGGGCTGGGCTGTGCACATGGCGTGACATAGCAGGAACACAAATGCAATAGTGGGCAGATATGAAATGGGGCTGGGGGGGACATGGTGCCAGCCCCACCTAATTCTACCCAGGCCTATAGCTACAATGGGGCTTGGGGGGGGCTCTGCCCCCTTTCTTGAAGGCACAGCCCTACAAGAATATCTCCTGTAAATGCTTTTTTCAATCATTCTAAAACATTTTTTAAAGGCATGTGCTCCTTTAAGCAGAGTGGGGTGCTGCAGTTGACTAATTCCCACTCTGAGCAGGGGGTTAGAATAGGTGACCTCTAGGATCCCTTCAAACTCTGTCAAAAAACTGGTCTCCTTTAAGAGTTTTTTCTGCCTAAAGGTTAGCTTTCTCAGCTACAGAAGTCATCACCCCCACTTGCCGGCTTGTTATCAGAACTGTTGCTTAGGCTGGCCAAGGTGACTAACTCGCAACAGCTGGGAACTGTCATCTAAAGTGGCTGAAAGCTTGCAATTTAGAGAGCTGTCCTGGTCGCAGCTTTCTATTGGCTAAATGGCTTTTCCTTCTGCACTGAGAACTTCAGCCCCACCAGGAAAGAAATTCACCCCACAAACCACAAAATTCTGTCTATGGGCCTGATTCTACCTGAAATAGAGGCAGCATGAATGGACTCCAAGGTGAAATCCCAGATCTTAGGAAGACAGCAGGATCTAGTTATTGGGTCCTATCCTCTGAAGTTGTGGAGAGAAGCTAGGGGTATTTTACCCAACAGCAACACACCTTTGTCAAAATAGCCAAGTTTCTTCTACAGCTGAATCTTTAAATGGTGAAAGCCAGGGCTGACTGGGAAGCACTCCATGAGGACCACCACAAACTGGGTAAGTAGGTAACATTGTGGCAAATGAAGTTCAGTGTTGGTAAGTGTAGGGTGATGTACACTGAGACAAAAAAAACCCCTCAATTTGAAGTCTAGGCTAATGGAGTCCGAACTTGCTGAGTCTGAGAAGGGAAAAGATACTTGAGTCGTGGTGGATAGCTCAGTGAAAGTGTCAACCCCAGACTGGGGGTTGACCCCCCCCCCCCCCCGTACTCTACGCCTGTGTGCTGCAGTGATGAAAAAGACGGTGTTATTAGGAAAGGGACTGAAAGTAAAACAGCCAACGTTATACCGCCCCTGAATATAGATCTATGGGGAGGGCCTTTTTGGGAATACTGTGTACAGTTCTAGTCAATGTTCTATCTCAAAAAAGACACTGCAGAGCTGGAAAAAGTACAGAGGAGGGCAACCAAGAAGATTAGGGGGCTGGGGGCACCTCTCCGATGGGGAAAGGCTGAAGAGTCTGGGACTTTTCAGTTTACAAAAGAGACGACCGACGGGGGGACGACGACAGTCCTTTAGCCTCCGGCTCACACCCCTTTTTGTCTCCAGAGCCAACTAATGTATGCAGCAGCCAAATGGCTGGCTCACAACTTTGATGCCAAGAGCTCGCCACGTAGAATTTCTGCTCACAAGACTCCACAGCTTAGAGGGAGCATTGGCAGAGGGGTTTTTAGAGAATTTCCCCCCTATGGATCCTTCCCCCTCTTTCCTCCCTGTCAGGCTCCTCCCCTGCACCTAAGCCCCTCCCCCTCCCTCCTTTAGTCTCCTCCTCCCAAACGTTGCCCCGCCTCCCCACTCACCGCCCTGCTTGGCAAGAGGCTCCCGGACAGAGCTTGGGGGGGGGATTGGGGGGGCGGCGCAGCAAGTGGGCGGGGCAGCAACGGCTTCAACAGACGCCTCGCCCCCTTTCCCCGGGGTTCTTTGCGGGGGGAGGGGTTGGTGGGCGTGGGTTCAGAAGGACAGTGGGCGGGGCTTCTGCGCGCGCGGGGGGAACGCAGTTGCCCGCGATCCTGCGCAGAAGCAAGCCCCGCTTTGGCAGTGGGTTTTGTGCTTAGGATCTGGCGCAGCCATTGCGGGGGTGGGGTGGGGGGTCTCCTGGAAGGAGACGGAGGCTGTCCTCCAAAGGATCGACCTGATATTTCCCTTTTAAAGGCTGCGCGCTCCCGAGTCGGGGAAAAAAGCATCGGTTCCTGCTCCACCAAGCAACGATTCGTTCGCATCGCGATCCTATGCCGAATTTCTCCAGCTTAAACTCGTTGATTTCGACGGGAGTAATTCATTCTGCAGCGGATCGATTGCGCTGCAAACCGTCTCATGCTAGGGTTGCCAATTTGGGGGTGGAGATTTGGGGGATTTGGGGAGTGGGGGGACCTCGGGTGGGATTTGGGGAGTGGGGGGACCTCGGCGGGGTCGAATGCCTTCGAGGCCAGCCTGCAAAGCAGCCGTTTTCTCCAGGGAGAATGAGGCCTGTTGTTTGGAGCGCATGTGCGATTCCTGGAGATCTCCAGGCCTCTCCTGGAGCGAGGCTGGCAACACTATTGCTAGCCCCTGAACTGAGGAGCTGGTGAAACACAAGACACCAGGTCCCTTTCCTTGCCATGCCACACCCCCCCCCCCACCACCAATGTAAGTCTCACCTTAGTTGATTTGTCAAGCAATGCTCCCTCTAAGCTGTGGAGTCTTGTGAGCAAAAATTCTACTTTGGGAGCTGCTGGCATTAACGTTGTGAGCGAGCGATTTGGCTCCTGCATGAATTAGTTTGTTCTGGAGCCATCCTTCCTGAGCTAAGGCAAAAACGTGTGAACCGCAGGCTAAAGAACAGTGTGCTAGCTCACACCAACTCAGCTTAGAGGGAACGGTGGTTGTCCAAGATGGCTTCTCTTACGTTCTTACGTCTGGGGCAGTGATGCTCTGTATTCTTGGTGCTTGGGGGGCAACAGTGGGAGGGCTTCTGGAGTTCTGGCCCCACTGCTGGACCTCCTGACAGCCCTTGGGTTTTGGCCACTGTGTGACACTGAGTGCTGGACTGGATAGGCCATTGGCCTGATCCAGTATGGCTGCTCTTGTGTTCTTAAATGGGACTGCTGGCTCTTTAACAGATGAGGGCATTTTGGCCAAGTGCAGCTTCTCAGCTCTGCAGGGAGAAAGTGGCACTCAGTGAAATTACAGGGACAGCAAACAGCGCCCTGTTTTCCTTTGTGCGTGTGCACAGGTGGTATATCCTACCAACAGTGCTTTGGTCTCTGCCTCCGCTCCCAGAACTCTGACTGAAGTCACATCATGGGGGACTGGACCACTTTACCTTCACACTGGGAAAAACCTTGCCAGCTATATTTCTGCCTGCAGTGAGGAGCATGGGAACAGGGCCAGAGGTGTTGGTGGAAAGAACCATATTTATCAGTTGCAGTTCTTGGTTTGGTCATCTTGCTGAGTTCCGTGTGTATATTTTATTGACTGGAGATTTTACTGGTTGCCAATTCCTTGGGTCACGCTTGAGCCTTTTCAAGCCTCTTAACGTGTACAGAGCACTTTTCCCCTTAAGGGAAAGGGAGAAGGGTTTTTTCCCTCTCCTTCAAAAAGGATGTAAGGGCACAGGGTCTCTGCTCATGCGCAAAGTTTCTTTCCCTCTGGAAATAAAGTTTTAAAAGAAATCAGTAACAAGGAGACCGAGTGCAGTGATGCTGGAACAGGTGTGTGGTGGTCCACATTTCTTCCAAACGACCGCCTCGTTTCTCTCATAATTTCTTTGTCAACAGTGAATGGGGGAAATAGTAGAAGGGTCGCCAACAGGCCTGGAGAAAAGTGACCTGACACTTTAATAGAGGACAGCAGATGAATTGGGAGTTTTGGCAGCCCATTTTCAGAGTTGCATACCACCTGTAAGTTGGCAAAGCAGTAAATTTTCCATGCAAAGCCTAAATGCTTGTAAAATAACAGCACGAGCCATAGGCATAGGAACTGGAAGTCGATAACACACAACCTTTCCTAGCTTTGCTATTAAATTTGACGCATGGAGCAAGAAAACGTTCCTCTTAAACGAAAGCAGCCAGGCTCTAGGCATCTGGACTGTCAACCATAGAATTGCCAACTTCGAGTTAGGAAATTCCTGGAGATTCTTTTTTGGGGGGGAGGCCTGGGGAGGGACGTCAATGGGGTATAATGCCATAGAGTCCATCCACCAGAACAACCAGGGGAACTGATCTTGGTCATCTAGAGAGAAGTTGTGATTCTGGGAGACCACCAGGCCCTTCTTGGAGGTTGTCAGCACTGCTCCCTCTAAGTGGTGAAGCCCTGTGAGCAAAACTTCTACCTTGTGAGCTACTGGCATTCCAAGTTATGAGCAAGCAATTTGGCTGCTGCATAAATGAGTTTGCTCTAGAGCCATCCTTCCTGAGCTAAGACAAAAATGTGTGAGCCAGAGGCTAAAAAACTGTGAGCTAGCTCTCACCAACTCAGCTTAGAGGGAACACTATCTGTGAGTTAGGTGGGGCTGAGAGAGGTCTTTCGAGGACTTGTGGTTGACCCAAGGTCACACCAGCAGCTGCATGTGGAAGAGGGGGGAATCAAATCCAGTAGCAACCCCTACACCATACTGGCTTCATGACTCCTTCTGCCCCATAAAATGTCATAGGAATCCTCCGCCGAATGTCTTTTCGGGCCCTGAGAACTTTGTCTGGAGGACAGAGTTGATTTCTGGCACACAATGGCTGGTGGTGCTGAGATTGAGAAATCACCCCTCGCTGGCTACTCAGGTCTTGAACGAATTTAGAGTCCAGCATCACCTTTAAGACCAACAAAGTTATAGTCAAGGTATGAGCTTTCATGTGCAAGGCACACTTCTTCAGATACAGTGGAATGGAGGACTGGTGTACGCTTCTACCATGTATAACTAGAGAGCAATTGAACCAGCAACTTGAGAGAGAGAGCAATTGCCAGCCTATATAAAAAAAGAAGGCTTTTAGCAAGGTATTAATGAAAGGACTGGTTGCTACTTTCAGCAATAAATTAACTGGTTTGCTCCTAATTTAAGTACTTCAAATGGAACTAAAAGATAATTTGATGAAAGCTGAAAAGAAGCTAAATGGATCCAGAAGATATGGATCCAGAAGATATGAAGAAAGCTAAAAAGAACTTAAGCTGTAAAAATTTGAAGAAAGTAAAATAGAAGCTAAGCTGTATCTAGATGCTGACACCTTTTACTCAAATAAGATTACTCCTGAGGAAGATTGGTGAAATGAGTGTATAACCGGGTGCTCATTGAGGATGTTGGACTTTTCTTGGAAAGTGTTTGATGTTCATAAGATTTATTAAATGTTATTGTCATTTTATCTCAGGGTTTGTTTGTTTGTTTGTTTCATACTTATAATAGATGGGCTGAACAGCAAATTAACATGTAACATGATGAAGATGTTTTAAGATATGCAAAGAGAAAACCAAATTGCAAGCTAAGGTTATAAGGTCAACAGTTGTAAAGCTA
This sequence comes from Lepidodactylus listeri, assembly GCA_029233225.1. Taxonomy (NCBI): domain Eukaryota; kingdom Metazoa; phylum Chordata; class Lepidosauria; order Squamata; family Gekkonidae; genus Lepidodactylus; species Lepidodactylus listeri. The sequence continues at coordinate 37,967,703 of JARCFY010000020.1, forward strand.
CAAATATGTAAAAAAAAATAGCCGATAAATGTGTAAAGGTATCTTTTCTCATTGTGGGAAGTAAAATGAGGCTCTCCAATCTCTCCTCTCAGGCATGGAGGTCACTTAAGAACTGTAAATTTTCCCTGCATCGTGCAGAATTAAGGCCAGAGTGCGAATCCTAAATCACGTCACCAAGGTTGGGTGAGTACTAAACCAGACGAGCATGCCAGTCACCATTACGGAGGTATTAATTGGAGGAGGAGGAGGAGATTGGATTTATATTCCGCCCTTCACTCACTTGGAGTCTCAGAGCGGCTTCCAAACTCCTTTCCCTTCCCCTCCCCACAACAGATACCCTGTGAGGTAGGTGGGGCTGAGAGAGCTCTTTCCACAGCTGTCCTTGAGAGAACAGCAGGTACAGAGCTATGGCTTGCCCAAGGTCATCCAGCCAGGTGCAAGTGGAGGAGTGGGGAATCAAACCCGGTTCTCCCAGATTAGAGTCCGCGCACTTAACCACTACACCAAACTGGCTCTCCAAAACAAGAATTGAAGGTTCTTTAAACACGTATTCCGGGTTTTTTTCCAGAGGTCAGCAGTAGAACAGGTTGGTTTGAGTCCAGTCGCACCTTAGAGACCCACAAGCTTATACCCTGAAACCTTTGGTCAGTCTTTAAGGTGCCACTGGGCCCAAATCTAACTATTCGGTGGGGGGGGGGGGGGAATTGCATCCCTTGTCTCCCTTTCCCGGCCAAACCAGACTTCCAGGATAAAGTGAGTGAAATTCAAAATGCTAGAACCCCTCTTGATACCACCTTTCTGGACCCCAGTCTCTTCCCTTACTTTTGCCAGCTTCTGAACAGGCCTTGCGGGGGAGGGGGGGTAGAATTTGGATCAGGAACCAGCCTTTACACACCAATATGTCTCAGGATCTGCCGCTCTCATTTGCTGTCTCCCAGCTTGCTTCCCTTTTGGAAGAGACACAGAGAGAGATGAATAATGTTTCCTCCACCTCTGCCTCTCCCCCGCCCCCCGCCTCCCCGTCCTCCCCCCCCCTTCTTTTGATCTCTTTGCAAATTCTTCCAGGGCATTAGGACCAGGTGGAAATCACTTTCTCTCTCTTCCTTTCTCAGCTTTGGAGTCTGCTTTCTCCCCCCCCCCCCCTTTTAGCTTGTGGCCCTGCTGCATCATCCGTGTAAGAAACCCATTCTTAGCACCCAGGTGTTTGGTTAGTATCTGGCCCCGGGCCCTAAGGCGATTCTGAACAGGTGCAGGGAGGGGGGAGGCGGGAAGGAGGGGGGGACCGGGCAGAGGTGGGGAGAGGGAACAGGGGGGTGGGGATTGGAAGGAAGGGGGGGTGTTAAGAGACCGATGCTAATTTCTACGAGCTGGGGGGGAAAATGGCTGCTAGTTTCTCATCTTTATGATGATGCTTACAGCCTACATATATATAAATCGAGCTCCGTGCATCCGTCTCTCTCTCTCTCTCTCTCTGTGCATATGTGCCTTATGACATTCTAAATAATGGGCATGAGAGAGTCCATCAAGGCGAAATTGCAAACTGCAGGCAATAGCAGGCGGCGATTCACCGTGAGTCATTCTTTCGATATATCTTTTATTTCCCACCCACCCCCTCCTACAAAAAAAAAAAAATCAGAGGTGGGGGGGGAATGGTTTTTTCCCCCTCCCCTTCTTCTTTACAAAAGAATGAGAGGTGTCCGTTTTAATTTACAGCGTTGGGGGTGGGGTGGGGGAGAAGACAAACATCTTCTCCATTCATAAAAAAAAACAAACCCCTTGCCTATTCTTAAAACTCTTTCTTGGCTTCGTGTTTTTATTTTTTTTCTTCTTGCAGCCTTTTCTCTCTCTGGATTATTAATTTTTTTTGCCTGTCATCTGTCCTTGTATTATTATTTTTTAAAAATGATGTTTGCATGCATATATGTATTTCTTTCTCTCTCTGTGTGTGTAAATATATATATATCTATATCTATATCACTGTGTGTGAATGTATTTTCTTCAATGAGACTTGGGTGTTTTTTTTCTTTCCCCTGATGGTGATGGTGGGTCTCTCTCTCTTTTTTTATGAATGAAATTCAATCCCACCAAAAAAAAAGAAAAGAAAAGAGGGTGGGGGTCTATTTGTTTGTGAATCGGTGCTATTTGCATTGGGATTCATTCATAAAAAAAAATGGCACGGCTGAGCAATTGGATATATCAGGGTGGGCTTCCTCTTTTCTTTTTCCTCCCCTGTCAGTTTTGATGGGGGGGGGGTGCCGAGGGAGGGGGGGGTCTTTGAAACTGGTGGTGTGTCATAGTGGACAGATCTGAGCATTTCTGTTTCTTTTTAAGGGGGGGGGGGGTTGGTAGATAAGACGTTCCCTTTCTACTTTCTCCCCCCTTCTTCTCTCTTGCCTTGGATCTCTTTTATATCTGTATCATATAGATATCTGTGATAGCCATTATTAACCCCCCCTTTTTTTCTGTTCACCTGTTGTTTATTCAAGAAACAGGGACAAAGAACCTAGTCTGGGTCATGTGACCCTCCATTCACAAAAAAGCAGCCCAGGGTTTCCATTGAGATGGGCTGCAGGAACAGGCAGCCGGGGACCGTAGAGAGCCTTACCTTTCCCCAAACCTCTTCCAGAGCGCTGGCAACAGGGGAGATTGTGGGGGGGGGGGGGGGAAGGGGCGGGGGGGGTGTATGGGGGCGGGGGTTGAGGCAGAGAGGGAGAAGGGAGGGTGAGTGGTGGGCTTGCAGATTTCAAGCAGAGACTGTTAACAGCCGGCATCCATAGATCCAGCTTGGGGGGGGGGGGGTTGTCTAAGGAAGGGGGGGGGCACAGAGAGATTATCAGTCTTATTTTGCAATTCTAGGCAATTTAGACTACCCTCCTGCATCCCCCCCCCCCCAAAAAAAATGGTTTGGATTTGGAAGTATGTATTTCAAGATGAATGGTTATCACCTTTCCTTGCATGTTCCGGAGTGTGGGGGGGTGCCTATGTAATTCCCTGAAAGGACGATCACATCCTATGTGATGTTATTTCAAATTCTGTTTTAATTCCCCCCCCCCCCAAGATTATAAATGAGGGGAAGGGTGATTTCCTCTCCAGGGGTCTTGAGGATGCTGCGTGCCTGTCCTTCTTGGGAAGGGGAAGGGGCGGGCAAGTGGGTGGCGAATGGATTTTGAGAGACACCCCCCCCTTCCCCGCTGGAATCAAACCTTGCCTGTGTCAAGGCCAGGGAGAGACAGGTGTGTATGTGCATCCGATTTCTTCTGTGGCGTGTTCGATATCGTCGATTGTCGCCTTTGCTATACAAGGTGTGTGTATGTGTTTGCGCTGGGGAATTGTCTATAATTTGAAAAGTCTTCCTGAATTTCCACCCCCACCCCCCTTTCATCCTAATGGTGGCAGATTCCCCCCCCCCCCCCGGAATTCGTGTTTTTGTTACCTTCAGATGCTTTACAGTTATTATGGGTTTTTTTTTACAAAAACAAACCTTGCATTTGTATATATTCGATGTTTTCTTCTTGAATGGTTAAAAAAAATTAGAAGAAGAGGAGGCAACTATAAGATAAATAAAGAGGAAGGGGATAAAAATGTGTCGTCCTGGTAAAAAGGGAGGCTGGCTTTGGTGTTTGTGCATTTTTTCGTGAAAGGTCGAATGTTCGGGTTTCATAAAACAAGATCTCTCTTTTTTGGGTGGGGGGAATTGACAATTCCGATCTCTTCCCTCATTCCCCCCCCCCCCAACTTGGCTTCCAAAACGGGGAATATGTGTCTTGACTTTGCTTCAACATCTTTGATCTTGTAATACATAATGTCATTTTCCATGGCAACGCGTTGTGATGTCACCTGTATGTTGAAAACACTTTGAGCTATTTTTAATATATATATGAGTGGGGGGGGGTTCTGTTGCTTCCTGCCTTTGACTTTTGTAGCAAAGATCTCTGTCTTTGGGGAAGGTTTGGGGAGGGGGGACAGAAAATAAATCTGGCATCTATATCCTGGATAACTGGGCGCCGTTATAAACCCTTGACGTTGTGTATAAGGGCCATATAGGGTGTCGATCCGTGGTTATGTATTTTCTTCCACCTGTCCCCTTTTCCCCCTCCTTGTGATGTAAACCTTCTTTTGCGCCATTAGAAGAGAAAGAAAACAGGAAAGAAAAGGATCTGGAAAGGGAAAAGCAAAAAAAAAAAGAGATTTTCTTCCACTTTTTTCTAAAAAAAATAAAAAATCAAATTTTCAGTTTGGGTGCTCTGAAATTTGGTTCTTTTCCTTTAGTAGCAGATCAGAAGGCCTCGCAGATGAAGGGAGAGAAGTTTGATGTGACAGGAGAACGGCCAAGCAACAGGGTTTGTGAGAAAGGAGGTTCTTGGATTGCTTGTGGACGCAGCAAAAAAATGGCGCTTCAGTGGTTAGAACTGAGATCAGAACTGAGATTGGAATGGGGGTGAACGCAAGCCCAGTTCCCCCGGGGTCATGCTGGGAAAACGTCCAGTGGTTAGGCTCGGGATAATTGGGATTGTAGCAGCACCCAGACTTCAGTGGGTCATCCGTCTGCCCCAGGGGGACACAGGGAACCGTAGCTCGGGAAGAATGTCTTCCCAGGATCCTTTGGGAGGAAGCCATGATGGCTGATAGAGAGCCATGGATCTGTTTGTGGTGTAGATACCCCCTCGGCACTGCTGACTCATAGCGTGGTCTTGGCCGGCCCGTTCTTTCTCGCTTGATCGTATTTAACTCGGCTGCAACCCGCAGTCGATTAATCCATCAGATTTCTGGGTTCACCCGAACCCTTTCCCGATCAACTGAAAAAAAAAACTGTGCTTAATGAATAAAGCTGCATTTTTTAAATAAAAAACGTAAATTGTTAAGTCATCTTAAGGCAAGTATGTACATGTGCCAGGTGCCATCTTAGGAGAAACATCTTCCTTCTGCCTCTCGCCCAGGAGAGAATACGAAGTCTCACACTTCTCGTTTACAAAATCTTCTCTCTCACTGGAACCAGTATGTGGATTTTTTTTTTTTACTTTTCCAAGCAGCCAATATGCTGCCATTTTAATTCGAGAGATGCTGACTTACGTCACATCTGTGAGGCCATCTTTCGCAACCGAGGCCCAGTAGGAACTGGCTTTTCGTGTGGCCGGGGCTGCCGGCTCAGCCCATAAAAGCATCCTTGGTCTGGGACAAGGATATCACGAGAGGCCCGCCATTGTGGACCGAAAGCCCCGCCGTCCAGTTGCCAAACATGCGCAGCCAGATACCAAAGAGGCCATGAAACCACCAGCCCCTCCCCTGGTATCCTTAGTATTCACAGCTAGACTGCCTCTGAGAGTGGAGGCTCCATTGAGGTGTATGCAGAACTGCAAGAAGAACAGAGCGGCTGCGTGCTGAGCTGAAGCAGGAGGATCCATGGCTCAGGGAGAAAGCTCTGGGTTTCCGTCCCCCAACATCTCCTGTTTAGGGAAAGGCATTTACCTGCCCGAGACCCTCGGAAGTCTCTTCCAGTAGGTCACCACTAGACAGTGACTAGGCTTGCCAACCTCCAGTCAGGGGCTGGAGCTCTCCCAGAATTACAATTGGGTAGGTTCAGGACAGACAAAAGGAAATACTACTTTACACAGAGAGGGATTCAAATGTGGAATTCGCTGCCAGAGAATGTAGTGAGGGCCACAGGAATCAACAACTTCAAAGGGGGATTAGGTAGATTCATGGAGGATAAGTCTATCAGTGGCTACTAGCCATGATGGCTGAGGGGAACCTCCACATTCAGAGGCACTAATCCTCTGAATCCCAGAGCCAGAAGGCAATATCAGGGGAAGGCCTCGGCCTCTGTGCCCTGTTGTTGGCCCTCCAGCAGAACTGATTGGCCACTAGTCTGATCCAGCAGGGCTCTTCTGATGTTCTTATCAGAGGAAGGCCTCGGCCTCTCTGCCCTGTTGTTGGCCCTCCAGAGAAACTGGTTGACCACTGTGTGAGACAGAAGGCTGGACTAGATGGACCCTCGCTGATCTGACCCAGCAGGGCTCTTGTTATGGTCTTATGAAGGCCTCGGCCTCTCTACCCCGTTGTTGGCCCTCTAGAAGAACTAGCTGTCCACTGTGTGCGACAGGATGCTGGACTGGATGGGCCACTAGTCTGATCCAGGTGGTCTCTTCTTAGGTCCTTAAGTAATCTCCACGCTGCATAAATAATTTAATAATTTATTAATTATTTAAAATATCTGTTCCTTTTCTCCTGGGGACAATGGAAGGTGGACTATGTGGCATGCTGCCCTACTGAGGCCCCTTCCCTCCCTCCGCTCCACTCTGCCAGCCTCTACCCTCAAATCTGCAGGTTTTCCCCAACCCTGGAGTTGGTGACCCTCACTTGGGATAAGGAAACTTGGTACACCATAAGGGAACAGCTGTGGCCTAGTGGTGGAACCACCAGCTCGGCATGTACAAAAACAGTCCGGGATCTTGCCTCACCCCCACCCCCACCCCCAAGAAAATATCTCTACGCCAACTGGTTTTGCCATCTTTCTTTCTGTTCTCTTACCCGAGATTTTGCGAATGGACTAGAGATGAGATTTCTTCACACCCGCGCCAAGTAACAATTCCCAGAGCTCTTGGGAGAAAACCACGGTGTAAAATGGATATAAGCTGGTCACCAAGGGATGCCCCTGTGTCCCTGAGCTCTTGATATGCCATCGTCAGGAACGTGTGTGTGTGTGTGTGTGTGTGTGTGTGTGTGTGTGTGTGTTCAGTTTGGTTTTTAATGCCATCCCTTTCCTCCAAATGGCTCTGGGTTGACTGCATGAGCAGCCGGGAATCGTTTCTAATCTAGAGATGTCTTTTTGGTGTCGTGGTTAATTGCGCAGACTCTAACTTGGGAGAGCTGGGTTTGATTCCCCACTCCTCCATGTGCACCTGCTGGATGACCTTGGGCGAGCCGTAGTTCTGGCCCAGCTGTTCTTGGAAGAAGAGCAGTTTCTGTCAGAGCTCTCTCGGCCCCACCTACCTCACAGGGTGTCTGTTGTGGGGAGGGGAAGGGAAAGGAGTTTGGAAGCCGCTCTGGGGCTCCCTTGGGTAGTGAAGGGCAGGGTATAAATCCAATCTCTTCATCTCTTCTTCTTCTTCTTTGGGGAACCTGTTTTCCGAAGTCACCCCCTGTGTGTTTGGACGTGGGAATTTAAACCAAATAGGGGGCAAAACGGCGATGGCTGATGCCAGAATTCCCTATCGAATCAGTAGTTTTCCAGACTAATCTGGGAGGGGGCTGCAGATGTTTTCAGATCTCCCAAGGCCGTTAACCCCTAGAACTTGAGGGCAACCAGTGAAGCTGATGGGTAGGAGATTCAGGACAGACAAAAGGAAATCCTTTTTTACACAGCGAGCATGTAAAGTACAGAGGAGAGCAACCAAGATGATGAGGGGGTCAGAGCACCTTCCCTGTGAGGAACGGCTGAAAAGTCTGGGACTTTTTCTTTTAGAAAAGAGATGACTATGGGGGAGACATGATAAAAGTTTTAACAAACTATGCACAGGGTGGAGAAAGTCAACAAAGAGGACGTTTTCTCCCTCTCCCAAAAGTCTAGAACTCCAGGGCATCCAATGAAGCTGATGGGCAGTAGGTTCAGGACAGCCAAAAGGAAATAATACTTTACGCAGGGAGGGATTCATATGTGGAATTTGTGGCCAGAGGATGTCGTGATGGCCACAAGAATAAACAGCTTTAAAAGGGGATTAGATGGATTCATGGAGGAGAAGTCTATCCATGGCTACTAGCCATAGTGACTGAGGGGAGCCTTCACATTCAGAGGCACTAAACCTCTAAATCCCAGAGACAGGAGGCAACATTATGGGAAGGCCTCGGCCTCTCTGCCCTCTGGTTGGCCCCTGTGTGAGACAGGATGCTGGACTAGATGGACCACTGCTCTGATCTAGCAGGGCTCTTCTGATGTTCTTAACCCCCAGGCCCCAAATCCCCAGATGAGTTCTCCAAGTCCAAGGCAAAAATCCATCTCTCTGGCAGTTTTTACCCCACCCTTCCTCTGAAGAGCTTGACACAGCATTCACAGTCCTCCCCTCCTCCCTGCCATCCTTACACCAGCCCTGGGAGGTAGGCGAGGCAGAGAGAGCATAACTGGACCAAGCGGTCAAAAGCTCCTTGCTTTCCTGTCGCTGTGTTCCTAAATTTATGCAGAATTAAGTTATGCCTAAATGGAGTAGCTCTGCATAGAATTTCCCTGTAAATTAGAAGAAAAAGAGTAGATTTTTTAATAAACCCACTTTTCTCCGCCCTAAGGAGTCTTCAGAGTGGCTTACAATCACCTTCCCTTCCTCTCCCCACAGCAGATACCCTGTGAGGTAGGTGGGGGCTGAGAGAGCTCCTTCGAGGACTGCTCTTGAGAGAACAGCTCTGAGAGAACTTGTGACGGACCCAAGGTCACCCAGCTGGCTGCATGTGGAGGAGTGGGGGAATCGAACCTGGTTCTCCAGATTAGAGTCCACCGCTCTTCACCACTACACCACAGCTGGCTCTCATGCCGTGCTGGCTCATCTCTTGTCAAAATAGGTCAGCTTAGTTACATACGGTTGCCAGGTCTGGGCTGGGAAATATGTGATTTGGGCATTCAGACTGGGCAGGTCCCCTCCTGGCCACTGGCAGAAGATGGGGGGTGGGGTTGCCATATTCAGATTGGGGAATTCCTGGAGATTTGGGGATGGGGCTTGGGGAGGACAGGGACCTCAGTGGGGTCCAGTGCCATAGAGTCCACCTTCCAAAGCATCCATTTTTGCCAGGGCAACTGATCTCTGTAATCTGGAGATGAGCTGTACTTCCAGGGGATCCCCAGGGCTCACCTGGAGGTTGGCAATTCTATGAGGTTTATGTGCTTGGTTCTCCCCCCCCCCCCCCCCCCCACGGTACGGCAGTGCCCTCTGCATTGCAACTCCTGTTGTGATGAAGCAGCCGCCGACCTTTCCCACCAGCCATCCTTTCCTTGTATGAGTTTTTATTCAGGGGCCACGAGGACTAGTCACCTGCTCTGGTTCTTATTTTTTATTTTTAAAAAAACCTGTCTAGAAGGTATGATTCTTGGCACCCAGCACGGCCATCTGGGTTAGAGGCCATATTCTGTGTTTCGGAGTGTGGCTGTCAGCAAGATAGTTGAGCCCACCCTTTTCTGTCGTTTCTCTCGTCCGTCTTTGAGAGCCAGTTTGGTGTCGTGGTTAAGTGCGCGGACTCTAATCTGGGAGAACTGGGCTTGATTCCCCACTCCTCCACTTGCAGCTGCTGGATGGCCTTGGGCAAGCCGTAGCTCTGTCAGAGCTGTCCTCTCAAGGGCTTGCCAGATCAAGGTTGGGGAACTCCTGGAGATTTGGGGATGGGGCCTGAAGAGGACAGGGACCTCTGTGGGGTACAATGGCACATCGAGTCCACCCTCCAAAGCCTCCATTTTCTCCAGGGGAACTGATCTCTGTAACCTGAAGATAAGCTGTAATACCAGAGCACCTCCAGGTCCCACCTGGAGGCTGGCATCCCTTGTGCCCACCCTTTTCTAGCTTGTCTTTAGGCTTTCGTATGTGTATCTGCTCCTAATCTGTCGAGGCTCACCTTTTTGACCGTCCCTAGGCCGGCAGATCCCTCTTGCGTTGTCTGTCCAGTGCGGTTTGCTCTGTTAGCCGTGTCTGCACCTCTCTGACCATGCAGGCAATCTTCTGCACTCCTAATAGCTGGGCCCCTCTTTACCTTCCCCTTGACTTTTTTAAAAAAAAAGAAATGCATCGTTTTGCAGGCTACCAAACATACAGCCTCTTATAAAACATTGCAAGGTGTACAGCGGCGGACGCAGGGCGGGGGGGGGGGGAAATGGAGGAGAAGAGGAGAAAATGGTGTCCATCGAGTCTGTGCCAGAAAATGGCTCCGTCGGCTGAGCGGTGTGAAATTCCGGAAAAGTTGGTGTGTGGAGGGGCGGGGGGGGGGGGGGAAGTTGGAAAAGGGAGACCCTTCGGGAAGAAAATTTGCCATATAGAGGTGTGTGCACTCCACTCTCCAGTTTAAAATTTAAAAACCAGTGCTTGAAAAAACCCTGAGCTGGCAAAAGCAGTGTCAGGCGCCCGTGAACTGGGACGGAAAGTAGTGTGAGACACCTGGCAGACGGAAGCCATTTGGTGCCTGTTTTGTGCCAAAATGTGGTTTTTTTGTTTGTGTGCATGTCAAAAATCAGCAGGTTGCTCAGGTGATATGAATCTTCATCGGATTTAATTGGCGGGGAGCAGTCTTTAAGTGGGGGGGCTCCCAGGCCAGAGCCGCGCGCTGTTGGGTCACAGGGATTGTCTCGGCTTCACGTGGGTTGCCGTAACATGGGATTGGACGGGGGGAATGTTTTCCAAGATGGCCTTTTTCGCCTGATACCGAGGGGTACTTCTCTTTCTGAAATTGTGAGTTCTTCTGCGTTCCTTTTGGCATCTCAAAAAGGAACCGTGTGTCATGGGGGGGGTGACGTGTAGATTATCTTTAAACACAGTCGCATGCGACCCAGGCGGTTGATCAACTAAAAATCCTTTAATCGTCTGAGAGCTCCCATTCAAAGCAAATAAGTATATATATTTATATCCCCAAGGAGGAGAGGGCAGAGTTATCTCTGTGCCTTTGCAGCCTGCCAGCCCTGTGTAGAATAAATTGCACCCCCTTTTTTGGCTGCCTCTGAGTCAGTCCCAAACTGCTTCCAGGCCCCGTTCAGGGAGGATCGGCACCGGGGATTTGTCTCCTGTCTGGATCCTGCCTCTCGGCGTGTACCCGCTCGCAGGCCGGCTCACTCGGCATCTTTCTCCATCGTCATGGAGCTGACGTGCAGCTGATTCTCGGGATCAGAATCTGTTGCGGGTGATGTCTCAGAGGGAAAAATCCTAGCGGAACAGGTGAGCAGCACTCGGCCGCAGGGGCTCGGAATTGGGAACGTCGGCCCTATCCAAACTGCGTCCCGGAGACGAAAAGTGGCATGTATGTCTTTTGCTAATGACAGCATTGTGTTGACTGTTTCGTACGTGGGCATCAAGGCCTCCATGCATGAACCGGGCTTGTGACAGCCCAGCAGAGTAGCTACTTATGGCAGATGGCAAAAATGTCTTCTGGGTTAAGGAGGGGCATGCTTTGGAGGATACTTTTTGACGGAAAGGGGTTCTGAGGCTTCCGGTCCATCTAGGTCTATACGTGGCCAAGACACAGTGTATAGCGCCAGGCCCAGAGCCGGGATTTTGTGGTTTGTGGGGCATATATTTTTCTTGTGGGGCTAAAAATAAATAAACAATTCATTAACACCGAAGAGAGACATGGGGGCGGCCTTGGAGCTTGGGGGAGAGCTCTAGTGGCAGACCGACCCAAGCCCGGGAGCCATCGATGCATCGTCGGATCCTGCTCGCCTCTCCCATCCTTTTCCTGCCGTGCGTAGTTTGCACACTGCTACTTTCTGCTCGGTGCAGCATGGGAGCGCACACCTCTTTAAAAAATGCTTTCAGAAGTTTTAAAAAAGTTTTTAAGGGGGGAATCTGTGTGGGGCTGTGCCTTTAAGGAAGGGGGCAGAGCCCCGAAACGCCCCACTGTAGCTACAGGCCTGGCCTAGCCTGTCATGCTCCCAGCCACTCTTGAATATTTTGAGGAGTGTCTTGGCACCGGTAGCCAGTGGAGGAAGACCCAACCCCCACGGTGGACTACACATGCAGAGGGGCGGATGTGGAAGCGACGCAGTCCGCTGCTGGGTGCTCGGGACTGAAGAGCCAGGCCAGAGTCAGCTGGATTTGACAGCTGTTGGTCTTTTGTGTCGCCTGCCCTAGTTGAAGCTGCAGTACCACTTGGTGGCCACTTGGAGTGGTGGCGCTGCAGAGCAGCTGGCAGTGGCTAGAGCTTCCTGTTGTTTACAAGTGATAGCAAAGGAAGGGAAGTACCCCAAGTTGAAACCCCTGGCGCTTTATGTCATGGCGCTGATGGCCTCCGAGTAGCTGCAAAGCACCATGGCTTTGTCCCCGTTCATCCTGCCATAAGTCAACCGGCTGAATGTGTTCATCTGGAAAGCTCCTCAGTTCACGATAGGGTGACCACCCTCTGGGATGTATCCAGTGATCTCCCACTATTGCAAGTGTTCTCCAGGCGACCGAGATCAGTTGCCCTGGAGAAAGTGCTTTGGAGGGTGGGCACTATGGCATTCTACCTTGCTGAGGTCCCTCCTCACCCGAAACCTCGCTGTCCCCAGGCTCCACCCTCCCAGACCTCCAGGTAGTTCCCAACCCAGATCTGGTGACCCTAGTACAAGGCCTGCAGAAATGCCACAGAACTAGAACCTGAGAGTTCAGCAGGGAAAGGAGAGCCGCCAAAGACAGCTACAGTGTCTAGAAAAGCAGCCTTTGGCACGCCAAAAAGCCTGGGCTGAAAAGGAAAGTTAAAAAAACCTGTGTGCAGAACTAGCACTGCAGAAATCTTAAGGTAAAGGAAGGCCTTTACCACATCCCTTCTCCCTCCAAGTAAACTCCTGAGCTTTAGAACTTTGTGCTTACAATTCTGCGACTGAACTTTTGAAAAATGTATACGCATCATTTGAGAATAGGGTGGCCTCGGCCTCAACAATCTGTTGTGGAACATGCGACCGATTTGTGAGACGGGACCCACGTCAGGCATTAGCATAAATGGTGCTTTAATTTGCAGAATATTCATATAGTTTTGTTTATCAAGTTGTTTGATGGCAGTGGAGTTACTTGGGGCCCATTCAAATCTTGGCCACAGCCTCTGGGCCACTGAAGGACTGGATCTCCTTAAGAATGTTCTTTCATGGATTCTTTGTCCAGCCTCATGCAAGCTCCTTATCTCCGTGATCCTCAGCATTTCCGGGCTGTAAAATGGGACCTGGGATTCTGCACTAGGGTTGCCAACTCCAGGTCGGGAAATTCCTGGATATTTGGGGGTGGAGCCTGGGGAGAAGTGGGGACTCGGTGGGGCATAATGCCAGAGGGTCCGCCCTCCAAAGCAGCCATTTTCTCCAGGGGAACTGATTCCTGTAGTTTGGAGATCAGTTGCCATTCCAGGAGGGCTCCAGGCCCACCTGGAGGTTGGTGACCCCACCGGAGAACCACCTAAGGAGTTCTGTGTGCCCAAGAAGGTGTTTGGGTTTCCGTTTCTCAACTGGCAGTCTCTGTGATGTTACCCTCTTGCTCTGAGTTGCTTCACAATGTCCTTGTTGCTTTGCCTTCCAGCAGAACAGAATTGTGTGGAGTTGTAGCTGAACCCAGGCAGGAAATGTATGACAGCCAGCCAGCAGGAGGCATTACTCCTTTGACCAGGCAGGGCCAGAGGGCCAGGTTTCCACTATTTATGCCCGGCTTTGTTCATGCGGGGCATTCACACTGCCAGTCGATGCCCCGTACAGATGTTGTCCCCCTCTGCCTGACCTTGACAAAGTCTTAGGCCATAGAATGCCAGCTATCTCCGTATGCTGGTGTTGCTAGTTCTTAGTTGGCCCAACTTTGGCAAAGGGGCAATCTTGACCCAGGTGTAGGACCAGTGGGGCTAAGTGACAGAGCTCATCATGGGCCCTGCCCAGCTGTGGAGTTTAAGAGAGGAGCCAAAGAGTCGAGGGGTGGGGCTCAGTGAAGGCAAACAGCTCTCTCTTTCTCTCTCCAGCTGAGAGTGCAGCTGGGAAAGGAGAGCTGCCAACGACAGCTACAGTGTCCAGAAGAGCAGCCTTTGGGGCACCAAAAAAGTCTGGGCTGAAAACAAAAGTTAAAACCGTGAGCAGAGTTAGTGCCGCAAAATACCTTAATAACTGACTCCTCTTCTGTTCCTTCCTTTTTATATATATATCCAGGGGTCACTTTGTAGAAAAAGAGGCGCAGGAGCTTATTAGCATAACTCATTAGCATAACTTATTTGCATATGCCACACCCCTGACATCACCGGAAGTGTGTCAGAAGACGACACCCAGCGCTCAGGCTCCACACCAAAAATCTCCAGGTATTTCCCAACTCAGAGCTGGCGAGCCAGCTTTACGCTTTGACTAAAGACACTTCGGGTTTCCTTTGCTTTTGCAGGGAAGCTCCCCTACAACAAGCATGAAAATACAGATCAAGTTAGTCTGCTTTTGCTTTTTCCCACAGTGCATCGCCATATGTACCCGCTGGGCTCGTCAGTCCCGGAACGGTGTTCTGGCACGCTCCTGCTCAAAATGACCCGTGTGTGTGTGTGTGTGTATACATAGTATCCAGACGACAGAGACCGGTTCCCCTGGAGAAAACGGATGCTTTGGAGGGTGGACTCTGTGGCACTATATCCCACTGACATCCCCGTCCTCCCCAGGCTCCATCCCCAAATCTCCAGGATTTTCTCAACCGGGATTGGCAACCCTATCCCCCTTACCACTGCTGGTGACCTGGCAACTCTTGCAGAGCAACAAAGCGGGGAGAGGTGGCCAGACAGAGGGGCAGAGCGGCTGCATTGGGAGCAAGGAAACCACGGGGAGAGCATGGTTCACCGGACGCCGCAGTTGCAGATCCTTCTCCTTTCTCTGCAATGGCAGAGGCACATCTAGCTCCTTGGCTCATGCAGAGAGAAAAGAGAATGCCTGCAGCCCGGGGGGGACTTGATGGGGCGGTGGGTGCAGTTCTGACGAGCACCAGTGTCGTGTGGCCTCACCATCAGCAATGCCAGCTGGAGAGCGGTTGGGCTTCAATATTGACCATTCCGCAGCCAGCCCTTGAAGGAACCGTGTGGCGGTTGGGGGATTAGTTGGCCGTTTTCCTTGAACTGTCTTTGGCTTGCTTGGGACCTCCTTTCGGACCCCCACAATTCTTGATGTGCACGCAGATTGTTGGGCACACTCACCCCCCCCCTTTCCTCCCCCCCCCCCCCCCCAGGTTCTCTGTCTGATATCGAGGGCTCTCGAGCCATGCCGGGAGGGTTGCTTGTGCAGGCCTCTGACGGCCACTTGCGCAAGATCTAAACCCACAGCCCTGGGCTCGCCTCCTTCCCAGGCCCCCCAGCCCCCCCCCCCACACACACCACAGTTTAATGATTAACTTTTGCGCACAAGGTATTGGAAAGCATCTGCTTCCTGCGAGAATCAGATTAGAGCCGTGTTTGCTCGGAATTTGGCCGCTGAGGCTGACGGGGCCGGACGTGTGGACCAGGGAGACGGTGGAGATGGTGGGGATTTGCTGCTGGTTTTTTTGTTCAAATAGGGGGGATTTTCCTCCTTTTTTTGCAAAGCTGCTGCCGTCCCCATGGAATGGATTTTGCTGTCTGTATGGGGGCTGGCGTGGCAGGATTTGGTCTAGTCGTGTAGGGTTGCCAGCTTCCAGGTGAGGCCTGGAGATCTGGAATTGCAACTGACTTCTAGACCACGGAGATCCGTGCCCCTGGAGAAAAGGGATGCTTTGGAGGGTGGACCCTGTGGCGTTGTACCCCACTGAGGTCCCTCCCCTCCCCCAAACCCTGCCCGCTTGAGGCTTCACCTAGGGTTGCCAGCTCCATATGAGGCCTGGAGGCAGCGTTTCCTCTAAGCTGAGTTAGTGGGAGCCAGCTCACCGTTTTTTAGCCTCACACATTTTTGTCTCAGCTCCGGAAGGATGGCTCCAGAGCAAACTAGTTTATGCAGGAGCCAACTCGCTGCCTCACAACTTTAATGCCAGTTACTCACAAAGTAGAATGTTTGCTCACAGGACTCCACAGTTTAGAGGGAGCATTGCCTGGAGGTCTCCTGGACTTTTAACTGCTCTCCAGATGACAGAGATCAGTTCCCCTGGAGAAAATGGCTGCTTTGGAGGATGGACTCTGTGGCATTATATCCCACTGAAGTCTCTCCCCTCCTCAGACCATTCCCTCCTGAGGCTCTGCCTAGGGTTACTATTATTTTGTTGTTGTTGTTGTTAATTCAATTTATTAATCCCCCTCTCCCTAGGCTTGCCAGCCTCCAGGTGGGGCCTGGGGATCTCCCACTTTTACCACTGATCTCCAACTGATACAGATCATCTCCCCTGGAGGAAATGGCTGCTTGGAAGGGTGGACTCTGTGGCGTTGCACCATGCTGAGACCCCTCCCCTCCTCAAGCCCCACCCTCTCCCGGCTCCACCCCCAAAGTCTCCAGGTATTTTCCAACCCAGACCTGGCAACCCTACCTCTCCCAGTTTTCACCGGGCTCTGGGTGACGTACAAAGGGGCACAATGCCAGAAAAGCATACAAAACGTTAAAGTTCAATATACAATTTGATAAAAAGTAAGAAACCTGAATAAAAGATCTATGATGGTGTCCTGTAAATTTTCTCACCCAGTTCTGGACTTCCTGGCCATTTTCTGGGCAAGGGAAGAGGGAACTCAGGACAAAAATGCCATTGGGGGGCGGGGTACCAGCCCGGGAAAACCCGTCTCTGTCCTCAACCAAAAGCCGGGCAGAACATCGCTGCCTTACAGGCCCTGCGGAACTGCCTAAGGTCCCACAGGGTCCTGGTGTTGCCAATTTCCAGGTGGGGGCTGGAGATCTTTTGGAATTAGACCTGGTCAGAAATCAGTTCTCTGGAGAAAATGGCTGCTCTCCAGGGTGGACTGTATGACATTATCGCTTGCTGAGAGTCCCGCTTGGGGGGGGGGGGGAGAGAAGGCTTGGTGGGCCGGACTCGCCACAACTGGGGGGGGGGTGAGGGATAAGGGCTCACCTGCTGCTGCTGCCTCCTCCTCCGAAGCTCCTCTGGCTTCAGCGGGCCCTGAGCTGTGGGGAATACATCCCCCCCCCCGCAAGTATTGCAGGTCCCGCTTTTTGCAAATACTAAAAATGAAAAATATACTTGTTCAGCTATGTAAGATGCTTGCATTTTAAGGGAAGAAAAGAATTAGCTTGGATTGACTTTGCAGACAGGTTTGGATCACTAGAGTCCGTTTAGGAAGGTGATCTACTTTGAAAAATGACAAGCCCTGACCTTAGAGGAAAGTGGGCTAAAAATGCATGCAAGAGATTGGTCAATTTGTACGTCGCAGGGCTGGGAAACCACCTCTGTGGTGGGACTATAATCAAGAAGAAAGACGGTTCACATTCTAACGGCCTGACACTCTCTATGCTTCCTCTATAAAGCAGGCACACTTACTAGGGGTGCACGCAGATGGGCAGCTGATCCCATCACTGGCCCAGCTGTAATTTGATCTAGATCTTTTTGATCCAGTGTTGCATGACCAGACAGCTCGCCTGTGAAGCGCTTTACCGCGTGTTACTCCCACGGTGGATTGTCTAAATGGCATCCACCATAAGGAGCCGTGAGATCGGCTTTTTTTTTTTTAATCCTGTTTGCGCATGCGCATATGCACGTCATCATATACTTGTTTTTCCACGCATATGCGGACTAAAACGGTAAAGGCACCACCAGCAGTACCTTTCTCTAGGTACCATTTCAGTTAATAAAGTTGATAAACTTCAGAGGCCATCAGAAACATAAAATTGTTGGGATTGTTTGAGCGGAGCTCTGGAGACATTGCATGTTTAAGCGGTTATGCGCGCATCGCTGAGACTTTTTTAAAATGGCAACCATTCGGGATGGTCTGGAGACCATCCCTACAAGCTGATTGCGTGCTGGTGGAACGACCTGATAGGGGAAAGTCCGCCATTGGCCCGTTGGCCAGCTTAGGACTGGACTTTCACCACTATCTTTTAAGTACGGATCTCCAACGGGAATCGACGGGCTACTCACAGAAGCGGCATGATTCCCAGATGTTGTGATCTGGACATGCACTTTAAATCCACCAGGTACTCGTGCCTGGCGCGGCTCAAAAGAGCCATCTGAACGCACCCTGTGCTAGAAAGATGCTAAGTGTGCTCCCCAAGGTTAGTCATGTCAAGTCAGTGGCAGAGTACAGAGTGTGTAACACTGTTTCATAAATTGTGCGTACAACACAGTCAGACATGTGTGCTCATCTCCAGGAATTTCCTGACCCCCTTCTCCTAACTGCTCTTCTCCTCTCTCTCCACCCAGTTACATGGTTCGGGTGCGGGCTGTGGTGATGATCCGAGACGACTCGAGCGGGGGTTGGGTGCCCATGGGTGGCGGCGGCCTGAGCCACGTGATGATCTGCAAGGTCCGGCGGCCAGAAGAAGGGCGGCACCGGCAGTACCTAATCAGCGGGGAACGACTGCGGGACCAGACGGTGAGGTTGGTGGAGGTGGGAGGCCTGTCGGGGGGATGCGGGGGGGAATTGTCGAGAGCCACCATTTGGGAAAACCAGCCTGGCTCTGTCCCATCAATCAAAGCGGCTCGGTTGATAGGCACACGAGACAGGGCCTTCTCAGGATCGTGGGACAACCTCCCCAGGGAGCTGCGCCTGCACCCCCCTTTTGAGCCTTAGGAGGCAGCTGAAAACAGTTTTATTCAGGACCACCTTTGAGGTATGTTTACTAGCAGTCCTGAGTTGTGGTTTTAAATTGGGGGGGGGGGGGTTAGGGGCCTTAAGTGTTTTACTGTATGTTATTTTATCGATAGGGTTAGTCACCTTGAGCTCCATGTGGAAGGAAGGAGGCTCATAAACAGTTTAAGTGAAATAAATAAATTTTTCAAAATGTCTTCCTGGCAAGTGAAGGTGCTGGTGGGAAGGAGCAATGACGGCGGTTCTGTGGGGCGCCATCTGCTTGGGTGGCGCATCTTTCGAATACGGGGCCAGGGTTTCGGCCACCTAAGGGTGGAGGCAGCATCTCTTCTCTACCTAGGGTTGCCAACCTCCTAGTGTCGCCTGGAGTTCTCCTGGAATGATAACTGGTCTCCTGATTCCACAGATCTGTTCCCCTGGAGGAATTGGCAGCCCCTGAGGACAGGGGGGACTCTGTGGAAATACATCCCTCCTGAGCCCCCTCCCCACTCCAAACTCCATCCTCCCTAGCCACTACCCCTAAATCTCCTGGAATTTGCCAACCTGGAGTTGGCAACCCTGCCCCCATTTATGTGTCACCTGGTGTAACAGTACTAGGCAGTAGCATTGCCAGAGATGTAAAATTTCCGGAAATTTTGAAGTTCGGGAAAAAACTGTTTTTTCCTGAAAAAAACAGAAATTCTTGGAAAAATTGAAAAAAATGCTACATTAGCACTTCTTTTTTCTTTTCCAGAATGAAAATCATATTGAAAATCACTAGCATATTAAAAATATAGTGTATCCAAACATTTATGACAAACAGAATTTACTTTTTTATAATATTTATTTGTAATCGTAACAAATGGAGCAACGATCTCCTAAACTGCTTACTAGTTCATGTGGAACAGACAAAAAACCCTCCAAAAACAATTTTTAAAAATCCAGAAGTAACAATTATTCATATTTCCTCTCCACAGTACTGGAGAGTTCAGTTTGTAACCTAGGACTTGCTTGTCCTCCGTGCACAGAAATTAGATTAATCTGATACCATACATATTTTTTAGAAATCATTTGGAAAATATTTGAACGCCTTGTTTTAAAATATTTTATTCATCATGTTAAAATAAAAGGTTCCACGATCAATTTCTTTTCTTTTCTTTTTTTCAATTTTTTCAATTTTTCAAGGGGGAAAAAGGCTTCAGGGGAAAAAAACAGAAAAAACCCAGTTTTCCCCCGAATTTTTCCAGTTTGTTTTCCAGGCTTTCACACCTCTACTCCAGGTAGGGTCTGGAGTTATCCTGGAATTACAACTTATCCCGAGACTACAGAGATGCATTTCCCCAGAAGCAAAGTACAATTTCAAAAGGTGGACTCTATGGTATACTATAGAGTTTAGGAGAAATGGAATTCCTAGAGTGACATCAAATTCCCCACTGAGCTCCCTCCCATCCCTAAACTCCTCCCTCCAAAGGCACCATACCTAGATATTCAGGAATTTCCCAATCCCTTGTGTGGAAATTTTATAAAAATTTCTATAAGACTATGCTGTACCATATGATAGATAAGATTGATATGATAAGATAAAATGATAATATAGTAGGGGGAACTGGTAAAATATATCAAATAGCTTGCTATATGGATCTTTTAATTTACTATGTCAAATATATATTTTAAGCTAAATTCTTATGCCATTACAACATGTATATCGCGTTATATACTTGGTTAAACTATTATGCCGTATATTTTTGAAAATATACACATGTATTCTGATAAAGGAATGTCCTCAAGATCTGTCAAATAGCCCTTTTCCCTATGCTTTTTTCCCTATTCCTTTTTTATTTCTGTAGCCCCTTAAAATTTAAAATAACATTTATAAAATCAAGAGGAATTTCCCAACCCTGCGGTTGCGGAGCCTGTTCGGCTGATAAACCCTATTAGGCGGCCTCCCCCAGAGTTTTGGATCAGGGTAACCCGTCAATCCTTTATCCTTCTCCCTTGCCTTCTGCAGACCATCTTAGAGTGCACGCTGAAGAGGGACCTCGTCTACAACAAAGTGAACCCCATTTTCCACCACTGGAAAGTGGGGGACAGCAAATTTGGCCTCACTTTCCAAAGTCCCGCCGATGCCGTGGCCTTCGAAAAGGGGGTGCACGCTGCCCTGGAGGAGATCGCAGAAGGTGAGGGGCTGTGGCAGAGGATGTACACTGCTTTGGTCAGGCTGTACCAGGATTATTGTGTGCCATTCTGGAGGCCTCACTTCCAAAAGGATGTGGACAGAACGGAGGGGGTGCAGAGGAGAGCGAGGAGGAGGATGGGGGGGCCTGGAGACCAAGAAGCCCTGCGAGGAAAGGCTGAGGGTCTTGGGGATGTCCAGTCTGGAGAAGAGGCTGTGGAGGGGGGACAGGATGGCTCTCTTTAAGTCTTTGAAGGGCCATCACTTAGAGGAGGGTAGGGAGCTGTTCCTGTGGGCAGCAGAGGAGAGGCCTCACAAGAATGGGACTGATTTCCCATGAGGCGCTGCTCTGCCGTCACTCTTCCCTTTCCCCCATTTGCGTGCATCAATTTCCCACTATTTGCCTCACGCTGCATTTTGACCTGCAGCTTCGCCCAATTTCCCCCACGGCTTTGCAATCCTGTTTTTTTTGAGGATCAACCATGAAATGCTAACTAAGCCACATAAACAACGATATTCACAACAACTTGTACCACAGAAAAAACATCCATAGGTTCAATAGAAAGACTCTCAATAAGGTTTAGAGGGCCAGTTCACTGTAGGGGTTAGGAGAATCTGGGAGAGCCAGGTTTGATTCCCCACTCGTCCACAAGAATCCTGCTGATGTGACCTTGGGTCAGTCATGAGTTCTCTCAGAACTTTTCTCTCAAGAGCAGTCCTCGAGAGAGCGCTCTCAGCCCCACCTCCCTCACAGGGTGTCTGTCATGGAGAGGGGGAGGGAAAGGAGATTGTAAACCACTCTCTGAGGGAAGGGAGGGGTATAAATCCAATTTCCTCTTCTTGGTCTCTGAGGTGCGCCTAGATGCTCAAATGGAGCTGTTCTACGGTGGACCAACACGGCTACTGTGTGGGGCGGCCATGATAGAACAGATCAGAGATCCAGTCACAGATCTCCAACATAACTATTTGTTCCCTGAGATGATTAACATACACACCCTCTAAAGTGTTACGTTAGCACTGACATTTTGATGAAAAGAAATGTGTTCCTGATTTTCAAATTTACTGTTATTACTATTATTACCACTAGTATGCCTACTACGCCTGGCCAGTGGCCCATGGTTGCTGGAAGCATGCCCAGGATACATCCCAGAATCCTTTGCAGCATTTCAGAGCATCTGGAGTCGCACTAAGTTTAGACCAGCATTCGGCTGGTCCTGCTGATCTAGAGCCCTGCGCAAGTTTCACTAAAGGGTCAGCACGGTGCAGCGGATAGTGTATCAACCATGATCCCCCAGCTGCGAAACTCACTGAGCTCCCCCCATCTTGTTCTCTCTCTGCCTAGGCTGCCTTGCAGCGTTGTTGTGAGGATAATGTGGAGGCAGAGAGAAACACAGAGGCCACCTTGCGCTCCTAAGAGGAACTGCAAGATAAAAATGGGGCACATAGATTTTTTTTCTGTGCAGGTATTTTTCTTTTTCAAATTGCCGTTGTAATTTTATTTCTCCTGCTGTTCTCTTAGGTTCCCTTTCGCCTTCCTCTTCTTCCTCCTCGCAGGATGACGCCAATGGAATGGATGAAGCTCTTGCAGTAAGTCCAAGGTGGCCATTTCCTGACACTTCGGGCTCCTTCTGAGCATGCTTGGTGCCTCCCCACTCCACTTGAAATTAAATTCGGCTGAAATCCAGAGAAATCCTAGCTTTTTTTTAAAAAAAAAAGCTTCTATCTGTTCTAGTTGCTGATATAAGAACATTAGAGCAGCCATGTTGGATCAAGCCAGTGGCCCATCCAGCCCAGCACTCTGTGTCACACAGTGGCCATAGCCCAGGTGCCATCAGGAGGTCCAGCAGTGGGGCCAGGACACTAGAAGCCCTCCCACTGTTGCCCCCCCCCAAGCACCAAGAACACAGAGCATCACTTGCCCCAGACCGAGAGTTCCTATCTATACCTTGTGACTAATAGCCACTGATGGACCTCTGCTCCAGATGTTTCTCCAATACATATATATATAGGATCAAAAGGGTGTCGCCAGCACACATGGGTGTTTCAGGGAAGCGTCCGGGCTGACTTTCCAGGGGCTGAATGGCGGGGGTGCCTAGAGAGCCAGTTTGGTGTTGTGGTGAGGAGAGCTGACTCTAATCTGGGAGAACCGGCTTTGATTCCCCACTCTTCCACATCCAGCTGCCGGTGTGACCTTGGGTCAGTTACAAGTTCTCTCGGAGCTGTTCTCTCAGGAGCAGTCCTCGAAAGAGCTCTCTCAGCCCCACCTACCTCACAGGGTGTCTGTTGTGGGGAGGGGAAGGGAAAGGAGATTGTAAGGTGCTCTGAGACTCCTTTGGGTAGTGAAGGGCGGGGTATAAATCCAATCTCCTCCTCCTCCTTCTCTTCTTCTTCTCCTCCTTCTCCCTCTCCCTCTACTCCGTCTCCTTCTCCATTCCAACTTTGGAGCCATAGTCAGATCCACTCTCACATGACCAAGCCATTCAAAGTCTGCAGTTCCTGCACGGACGGTTGTGCGAATGGCTGCAGAACTGAATGCTCAGTTTCAGAATCTGACTGGAGGCGCCACTGCGGTGCGCATGAGTTGCCATTGCAAGCCTTCATTCTGTCACCTCCAGGCCAGTAGGGGTCACTGTTCTTCAGGGGGCCATATAAGGGAGCCATCCAGGGTCAAGGGTGAGTCGGTGCCCCCTGGGCAATGCCATATCTGCATGGCTTTTTCTTCCTCTTTCTCTAGGTGCACACGGACAGCGAGTCTTCATCCAACAGTCGGAAGGAAATGCTTCCCAAGCCTATCACCATTGTGACCAGTGAGTCTTCATCCAGCTGCTACCTCCGTTCGCCTGGCTCAGAAGAGTTCTCCTTTGGCACGGCGCAAGGGGCGGTGTCTGCGGGACAGGTACATGCCTGGGGTTTGGCAGTCCCCCTCCTCCCATTTACATTGAGGAATTTTCTGCAAGACTGGCGGATTTGTACCAGGCTTGCAACATAGACAGTCACCTATGGCGAGTAGAAATTTCCTCCAGGCGAGCCGGTGTTCTCAGTTTGTGGTTGAAAGAGAAGATGGCTCGGTTTGTACTCATAAAGCATGGCTCTTGCTGGGGCTGGTTCATGCAGGTAGGTCATCTCTCCTTATTATATAATTGAGTGTTGGGGTGACTCTTTCCTGAATGTTCCACATGCTCCCACAGCCTTTGGCTCCGTGACCCGTCACTCAAGCTGTCCCTATACACTGGCTGTGCTGCCTGAATCTCACCTCGCCCCCCCTGTAGCCAGTCTGAACACAGAGGTCATTCGCATATGCGGCCTGATTGGCCTTTGCCTCTAACATTCTAAACCATTTGCTGTTGCTGTTCATTGAATGAGTCCTGAGGTAAAATGCCGCTCCACCAGCCGCAGCCGGGACACTCACCTGGAGCTTCCTTCTAGAGCCCGTTGTATTTATTCCCACCACAGGCCTTACTCCTAGTTACCAATAATGCGGCATTATGCGAAACATTAAGGGTGGCTATTTTGGAGCAGACAGATTCACAGAGGAGAGGTCTGTCAGTGGCTGCTAGCTTTGGTGACTGAGGGGACTTCTAGGTTTAAAGGCAGCCAGCCTCTGAATCCTAGAGCTAGGAGGCAACAACAGGGAAGGCCTTGGTTTCTCTGCCTTGTGGTTAGACCGCCAGAGCAACTGGTTGGTCACTGTGTGAGCCAGGATGCTGGTGAAAAAGGCAAGCTCTGTGTTAGGGATCATTAGGAAAGGGATTGAGAATAAAACAGCCAATATTGTAACGTCCCTGAATGGATCCGTGGCGTGGACTCATTTGGGAGTACAGGTGACCGCACCTCAAAAAGGACATTGCAGAGCTGGGAAAAGTACAGAGGAGGGCGACCAAGATGATGAGGGGGTTTGTTGCACCTCCTCTAGGAGGAAGAGTCTGGGACTTTTCCATTTAGAAAAGAGACGACTAAGGGGGGGACGGGACGTGGTAGAGAGTTATAAAATTATGCATGGGGTGGAGGGAGTGGACTTTACTACTTTACACAGAGAGTGATTAAAATGTGGAATTCTTTGCCACGGGTTGTAGTGATGGCCAGAGGAATAAAAAGCTTTACAAGGGGATTAGATAGATTCGTAGAGGATAAGTCTATCAGTGGCTGCTAGCCATGGTGACTGAGAGGAACCTCCACGTTCAGAGGCACTAAACCTCTGAATCCCAGAGTCTGGAGGCAACATCAGGGGGAAGGTCTTGGCCTCCATGGCCTGCTGTTGGCCCTCCGGAGGAACTGGCTGGCCGCTGTGTGAGACAGGATGCTGGATTAGATGGACCCTCACTGGTCTGACCCAGCAGGGCTCTTCTGAGGTTCTTATGGAGCAGTGGACAGTGACAGGGTCCCAGGTAAAGATCCCTAGCCCCTCACAGGACTACTGTTCTAAAGGCTTCCAGGCAGTGTTCCCTCTAAGCTGAGTTAGTGTGAGGTAGCTCACCGTTTTTTAGCCTCCAGCTCACAGATTTTCGTCTTAGCTCAGGAAGGATGTGGCTCCAGAGCAAACTAATTTACGCAGCTGCCAAATCACTCGCTCACAACTTTAATGCCAATAGCTCACAAAGTAGAATTTTTGCTCGCAAGACTCCACAGCTTAGAGGGAGGGAGGGAGCATTGCTCCCTGGAGAAGAGGAAGAACCATCAAGCCAGTCGCTTTGAAGCCTAAACATGTCCAGAGCAGCTCCAGTTTGTGGCTCTGAAGACCTGGGTTCAAGTACTGCTTTGCTTGTGCAAACATGCAAGCGTATCATTTCTGCTTCCCCCCCTCCCCCGTGCCCCATTTTGCAGGCCCAGCCGCAGGTCCTCCAGCAGCTGACCCTCCCGGACGAAGAGGATCTGGAGAGCATCACCCCCTGCAAAGATCTGTGGGTCACCAAAGGGTACGAGGACTACCGACGGGCCGTGGTCCAGAAGCGCCAGCCCGACCCCGACAAGATCGACATGTGTGTGCACTTTGAGAAGGCCGGGGGCAGCGGTAGCAAGTCCCCGCGGGAGAAAGAGTATTGCCTCCCACCGGGCGCCGAAGACCGGCTCAAGGACCCCAACGCCTCTCCGTCTTGTCGCATCCACGGTGCTTCGTCACCCCCCAGACACAAATCCCTGAAGGACCAGCAGCAGCAGCAACAGGGGGCCGGGGGGGTGGAGGAAGACACGGTGCCCTCACGCTGTGTCTACTGCCAGGACGTCTTTAACAACGACGCAAACGGGCGCGGGCAGTGCCAGGACGCCCCTGACCCGATCGGCCGCTGTGTCTACCAGTTCACCTGTATGTGGTGTGCCGAGAGCATGCTCTACCACTGCATGTCGGACTCGGAAGGAGAGTATTCGGACCCATGCTCCTGCGACACCGGCCACCCTCACTTCTGCATCCGCTGGATGGCCTTGGTCACTCTGTCCCTCGTGGTCCCTTGCATGTGCTGCTACTTACCCCTCCACGCCTGTCACTGGTGCGGCGAGCACTGCGGCTGTTGTGGCGGGAAGCACAAGGCAGTGCGGTGAGCCCAGCCGGATTCAGAGCTGGGCGCTCGGTTAGAGCCGCCGGAGCGGTTGGCAGGCACCAGATGGCTTGCGCGGAAGCCGGAGGCTTGCTGGGGAGGGATCCCTCCCTCCAATCTCTCTCCCCTCCCTTCTTGCATCCTTTTCGGGGAAGGAGGGTGTTGTGTTCGAGGCCGGTCGGTGGAATTTTCGTTTTTCGTTTTCCCACTTTTTGGAAACGGGGGACCTTTTTTAAAATAGCGAAAACGAGGAAAAGGTGGTGGGAAGGGTTGAGGAAGCGCTGTCGCGAATGGATGGTGGGCTCAGGGGTCCGCTGTCGTGGCAGCTAGAACCTCTCATGTTTTTTTAGTTACCCCTTGGGGGGATGAAGATTAAATATATATATAAATACATACATGCACATACATACATATATATTGTTTTTTCGGGGGGGATTAATGCACAGCAGGGAAGGGAACCGATGTTTACCTGTGAACTTGTAACCCAGAATTTGAATGCTACCTGTAATATCCATGAAATCTGTGGGCTTTCCTCACACATTCCTCTGTCTGTAGCACTGCTGCCGCATTTAGATGATGCCTATGCTGGCCCGTGTGGTGTAATCCACTGTCTGTGGGTGCGTTCAGAAGGCTCTTTTGAGCCGTGCCAGGCACAAGTGCCTGGTGGAAGTGCACGTCCAGACCTCAGCATCTGGGAATCGTGCCACTTTCGTTAGTAGCCCGTCAATCCCCATCGGGGATCCTTACCTAAAAGATAGTAGTTAAAGTCCGGTCTAAAGCTGGCCGATGGGCTAATGCCGGACTTTCCCCCATCAGGTCGTACCTCCAGCGTTCAATCAGCCTGTAGGGATGGTCTCCAGACCATCCCCAACGGCCGCCATTTTAAAAAACTCTTAGCAATGTGCGCATAACTGCTTAAACAAGCGACGTCCCCAGAGCTCTGCTCAAGCGATCCGAATAATGTTTTGTTTCTGATGGTCCCCTGAACTTTGTCAGCTTTATTAAGTGAAACTGTACCTAGAGGAAGGTACCGCTGGCCGTGTTTTTACCATTTTTATTACGTGCATGCACGGAGAAACAAGTATATGATGAGGCGCCTATGTGCATGCACAGACAGGATTTTTAAAAAAATGACCACACAGCTCCTCACGGTGGATGTCATCTAGACGATCCACAGCGGGAGTCACGCACAGTGAAGCGCTTCACGGGCGGGCTGTCTGGTCATGCAATGCTGGATCAAAAAGATCTAGTTCAAATTACAGCCAGGCGAATGGCGGGATTAGCTGCCCGTCTGAACACACTCTCTGACCCTCTAGACAAGTATAAACGGGGTACTTCTGGGTGCTCCCCAGCTCCCCCATTTGCAGCCCTAGGCAACGCAGGAAAAGGGAGGGGTGAGATCAACCCAGGAAGTTGTACAGACCTGTGACAGGCTATTGTATGTGGCTGGCTGTATTCAGTTTGGGGCCTCCTTTGCTGAATAGTAATAGGACAGATCAGCTCTCTGCTTTTCACCTCCAAACCTTCCTTACACAAAAACTCCCCATCACTTAACACTAGATATTTTTTTAAAAAACATCTAAAATTGTTTTGGCTTGTATTTTCCAACTGCCCACCAAAAATTGTTTATGTGACAAGGTATTCCTGCAGGGTCTGGATTCCCATTAAGCCATCACTTCATGTAGCGTATTCCAGAGGACATTTCCCAGCTCCAGATCACTGCCTCTAGAGCAGAGGTGGTCAAATCAGGGCCCAGGTCCACGGGGACTCGAGACCCAGTGCTCTGTTAAGGACATAAGAACATCAGAAGAGCCCTGCTGGATCAGACCAGTGAGGGTCCATATAGTCCAGTCTCCTGTCTCACACAGTAGCCAGCCAGTTCCTCCGGAGGGCCAACAACAGTGCATATGGAGGCCAAGTTCTTATATCTGGGGCAGTGATGCTTTGTGTCCTCAGTGCTTGGAGGGGGGCAAAGTGGGAGTTCTGGTCCTGTTGGTGGACCTCTAGATGGCCCCTGGGTTTTGGCCACTGTGTGACACAGAGTGTTGGAGTGGGTGGGCCATTGGCCTGACCCAACATGGCTTCTCTTGTGTTCTTAATGAAGCTATGATATACAAGCTGCTAGGAAATACCTGATCCAGGCTTTCAGAGATCCAACAGTGAAGCGACAAGCTCTTTTGTCAGTTCTCCCTTGATATCCCTTTGGGTGTCCCCAACCATCCACTCCCATCCCGTGCCCTGTCTGCATTGCATTCTCCTATAGTCTAAAGTTCTTGAATAACCCAGATCTTCGTGGCTGCAATTGTCATAATTTATTACAAAATGCAGAACGAAAGTCTGCTCCATGGAGCCTTCAATGGTGGTGATGGAGGAGTATCTCTGGAAGTCTGGGCCCAAAATTTATGTCTGTAAATGAATTTTTCACTACCAGGTTTTCTCAAAATTCAAGCAATTTTCCTTAAAACTTGTATTTTTAACTACTAGGATTTCCCCCAAACCTGACTGATGGGAAAGACGAGGGGACCCCTCTGTGTTTGGCACGGGATAAATATTTTTTTAATTCATTTATTTTGAAAGGCTGCACTTCTACATTGTCAGTCTCTCAGCTGGAAATAGAAAGGAACGGATGTGAAGCTTGATTTTTTTTTTAAAAAAGGTATTTAACGTCTCACATTTTACATTATGGTAGGGGAATCAAAAGGGGGTCAAAACAGGTGAACGGGTGTACGGGGTATGTATGAAAGCAGGAAAACAAATCAAAGCCATTTAAAAAGGACGGGATCCAAAGCACCCTTTTTTTTGCTTTGTGGACACAGAATAAAAAGCAACCCGTGACGTACTTAACGGCTTATGTCCCGAGATTTATCACAACCTCCGTAACACATTTGAAGTTTTAAAAAATATGCAAAGAAGGTGGGGGGGGAATTGTGCGTTTGCCAGTATGCTTTGAGTAGCCATTTTGGAAGATTACCCTACTAGTGAACGAGATTGGGCTATATGCGCTTATTTAGGCATACCATGTTGCCCTTCAGATACACAGAGTGATAAACTTGGCACACGTGCGTTCACGCAGTGAGGGTTGGGGTGAGACCTTTACTACTCGAAGCGTAATTGAGGAGGGGTGCGGTTTGTCGTCGAATGCAACAGTGCTCTTTCAAGAAGGGTGCTTACACAGACAGGGTTCGGTTGACAGGGTACACGGCTGGCATGCCCCCTTCTGCTTTTCTGGATTATGCGTGCCAGCGTATACCTCTCTAGGGCAGTGTTCCCTCTAAGCTGAGTTAGTGTGAGCTAGCTCACAGTTTTTTAGCCTCCAGCTCACATACTTTTGTCTTAGTGCTCAGGAAGCATGTGGCCCCAGAGCAAACTGATTCATGCAGGAGCCAAATCGCTCGCTCACAACTTTAATGCCAGTAGCTCGCCAAGTTGAATTTTTGCTCACAAGACTCTACAGCTTAGAGGGAGCATTGCTCTCGGGTTTGAATTCTGAGAGTGCCCTGGAGAAAACAGGAATGGTACCTTGCGTTGAAAACACACAGCTAGATGGGAACGTGGGAGTCGCCGTTCTCCAGTTTGAATTGTGGGCCTTCTCAGGTTGTCGTAGTGGGTAACCGTACAAGGTCTCTAGAACAGAGGTCGATAGCGTGTAGGTGCTCTGGAATCCACCAATACCTTTCCTGCTGCCCACCAAGTAATTTTAGAAAGTGGGCGAGGCTGGGTGGGGCTTTTGCCCAGTAAGGGTTCTGATTGGCCACTGGAGATTTGATTGGCTGTGCAGGTTTATAAAGAGCTTGCTTTAGCAGCAGCTGCCTCCACAGCACAAGGATCTTTGCTGGGTAACTGAAGGTGGATGGTGGCAGCTATTTTGCGGCTGGCCCTGCCTCCTGCAGTGGCCATTTTGTGGCTGCAGCCACCACACGTTGTCAGGTTCAAAAAGGTTGGAGACCTCAGCTCGGGAACACCCCATTACTGACTCCATATACAGCTCATCAATCTGAGGCAGGTCCCTGCAGCTATGTTGGACTATCTGAGCGGAGACGCATCTGCCTCTTTCAAAGTGCTTAATTCCAGCTAACCCCCTTAACGTACCTGCCTCTTCCTGGGGCGTATCCACCCATCCCAATTCCTAGACAAGATCTGAGTCTTTCTTCCTATAGTCCCAACACGGCTTTCTCCATTTTATTCTGGGCATTAGATTGCTGTTTGCTCCCATTTTATGGACTGAGGCAAAGCAAGTGAGCTCTCAGTAAGAAAAAAGGGTGCTTTGAGAATACAGTAGAATCTACAAGGAGAACACACAATCTCTGAACAGACAGTATGAAAAAAAATATACAGATGTGTGTTAGAAGCCCACAGAATAATACAATGACCAGAGAGACTAGATTAAAGCCATGGTTTAGTGTCTGGGTAGTAAAAAACAACCACTTGTTCCTCCACAGAAAAAATACAAAGGACAAAAAATTACACATAGCCGTCTGCTCCAAGTTCTTCTGTCAATATCCTACTAACAGTCTTGTGTTCTCAAAAGCAGTCTGCTCCAAATTCAATCACTCTTTCTTTTTAACACTTATTCCAGATATTTAAGTGTTTCAGATCTTTGGTCTTTCCTCAGGAACAAATCCTATATAGGAATCCCACATTGAAAGTTACCTTCAGGTTGATACAGTCTTTGATTTATTTTTATGTTAATCTGTTTAGGCAAGGTCTCCCCAGGGATTTTCAAGAATGCTGCTGCCGCCGCCAAAGTAAAATGGACCCAAACTATTACTACCTAGACACGAAACCATGGCTTTAATCTAGTCTCTTTTGTTGTTGTATTATTCTGTGGGCTTCTAACACACATCTGCACATTTTCTTTTCATACTGTCTGAGAATACAGTAGGTGCAGGTGGAGGGTGAGTATTTGCAATGCTGCATTCAGAGACAGCGCCGTCCCTCCCCAAGCGGAAAGCCACAACTCCATTTTGTAATACTGCCCATCGTGAACACTGCCTTATACTGAATCAGATCCTGGGTCAATCACAGTTGTCTGTTCAGACCGCCAGTAGCTCTCCAGGGTCTCAGGCGGAGGTCTTTCCCATCCTCTCCTGCCTGGTCCTTTTAACTGGAAATGCTGGGGATTGAACCTGGGACCTTCTGCATGCCAAGCAGAGGCTCTGCCACTGAGCCACAGCCACACTTCATGGCTCTCCAGAGTCTCAGGCGGAGGTCTTTCATGTCACCTCCTTTCAGTTGCTTTAACTGGAGATGCCGGGGATCGAACCCTCTGCATGCCAAGCAGGTGTTCCGCCACTGAGCCACGGACCTTCACCACGTTTGTGGAAGGTTGGGTTGCCAGGTTCCTCCTGGCAATCAGCAGGAGATGGAGGGGGGGTCTTACCAGGGGAGGGAAGGAGACTCAGCTGACGTTGCAGCGATGTATCTACGTCACTTCCGACATGACCTGGAAGCGACATCAGCACACAGCGACATCAGGGCGACGCTCTGGTATTTGGGCAAAGAACTCTATGGCAAACTCGACTTATTTATTTCTTAATCTCATTTGTACCCCCACCCTCCCCGCAATGCAGGCTCAGGGCAGCTCACAGCCAGTGCATAAAACAAAACAGCATAAAACGTGTAAAACAATTCGATTATAACAGATACAGAATCATAAGGTATCATAAAGTGCCAGTGTTGGTTAGTTAATTATTCAAAACGGCTTACTTTCCAAGCATATTTTCAGAGCCGATTTTCAAGTTTTAGGGGTTATTCTGCTCATGATCTTCCGGGAGCTTATTCCACCAGTATGGAGCCACCACCGAGAAAGCCCTGGCCCTAGTAGTGGCGAGCCCGGGGTCCTTGAGGCCCGGAAGGGACAGTCGGTTTTGGGACCCCGACTTCAGTGCTCTCTGGGGTATATATGGGGAAAGGTGGTCCTGCAGATATGTCGGATCCTGGCCATATAGGGCTTTAACAGTAAGCACCAGCACCTTGTAGCGAATTTGGTATGCTGTTGGCAGCCAGCGCAGTGTTCTCAGACCATAGAGCTTTTGCCGGAATACCAGAGTGTTGCCCCAACATCGCTGCCATGATGACATCACTTCTGGGTCACGGTGGAAGTGATGTAGACATGGCACTGTAACACTGACTGGGCCTCAGTCTTTTTTCCCGAGTAGGTGCCCCCCCCCCATGGCCAGCTGACAGGACCTCTGCCTCCACTGGGGTCGGGCAACTAAATCCAGCTTTGTGAATCTCTTCCAGGAAGATCCATGGGAGGGTTTTTGTGCCAAGGGCTGGCCATAAAAGCACAATGGGGCCTCCCTCTTGTCTCACGCTCCTTGGGACATGGAGCGAGACCCACTTCCAAGTCAAATGCCTGGACGCCGATCTTGGCTTTATGTTAAGGTCAGCAGCGCTTCAAAAGAGCACTCTGGTGTAAATGAGGAGTACTTTGTCAAAATCCCTCTCGTGGTCCTAATGGGTATGTCAGGACCCCAAAAGCCCTGCGCCGTGACACCCTATGGTCAGTTCCCTCTGGTGGATTGCTCCATTGTGAAGCAAATGTAAGAAGCCCAATGCTGTGACTTCCCATACAGGAGCAGTTCTAACTGCAGAACAAAGCTGAGTCCAGTCCTTTAAGAGTAGGGTTGTCAAGTTCGGGTTGGAAAATACCTGGGGACTTTGGGGGTGGAGCCAGGAGAGGATGGGGTTTGGGGAGGGGAGGGGCCTCAGCATGGTACACTGCCATGGAATCCACCCTTCAAAGCAGCCATTTTCTCCAGGGGAACTGAGCTCTGTCAGCTGGAGATCAGTTGTAAAAGCGGGATATCCCCAGGCCCCACCTGGAGGCTGGCAACCCTATTTAAGAGCAACAAAGTTTAATACTGGATCTAAGCTTTTGTGTGCATGCACATGAAAGCTTCTTCCCAGAATTAAACTTTGATGGTCTTAAAGGTGCCACTGGACTCAAACTTCGTTCTGTTGCTTCAGACCAACACAGGGACCCACCAAGTTCTAACCACAGTTACTGATTGGGGGGTGGGGGGTGGTTTTACATCTGTGTCACCATGCGTAGGAGTAGGGCAGAGCAGGCCTAAGATGTTTTGGTAATCGGTTCCGGAATTCCTAATGGACCATGTGTGGGAGTCGGTCATTTGCCTGAGTCCTAAAACTGGCACAAGTCCTGTTCCTCATGCCGGGTGGGCAAATGTCTGACCGTATCGCCCTCCAGCTGCCACCGTCACCAAAATGCCTTGCTTTTCACGGCACATCCCCAAAGCTCAGAGGAAGCATGAGAAAAATCTGAGTTTGAACCTTCCATCTTTTCCAAATGAAGGGCTTTCCCCCTCCCCAAATCCTGGCACTGCTCTCACTGATTCACGCGGGACCCAATCCAACAGGAAGCAGAGGTCCATGAGTCCATTAGATACAAAGTATAGACAGAACACTCTGTCTGGGGCAGTGATGCTCTGTCTTCTTGGTGCTTGGGGGGGTGACAGTGGGAGGGCTTCTGGAGTTCTGGCCCCCCTGGTGGACCTCCTGATGGCACCTTGGATTTGGCCACTGTGTGACAGAGCGTTGGACTGGATGGGCAACTGGCCTGATCCAACATTGGCTTCTCTTAGGTTCTTATATGAAGCAGAGGTCCATCAGTAGCTAGATGGGACATTCTGTCTGGGGCAGTGAGGCTCTGTCTTCTTGGTACTTGGGGGGCAACAGTGGGAGGCCTTCTGGAGTTCTGGCCCCACTGGTGAACCTCCTGGTGGCACCTGGTTTTTGGCCACTGTGTGACACAGAGCGTTGGACTCGATGGGGTGTTGGCCTGATCCAACATGGCTTCTCTGATGTTCTTATGAAGTTCCCCTGTGCATAACTCACTGAAATGGTCAGGCGTTGCATGAGAGTTGCCATTGGGTCTCCCGGTCTGCCACTCCAGTGTCCTGCACAGGGGCGCCCCAGATATATTCCTGCCCAAAAAGGTGAGGCTAACCCTGCTTACTGCTTTGTTGATGGGCTGCGTGAAAGGTACTCCAGGATAAGATGCTGGGAGTCCGTCTGTCTGTCTCTTGGTTTCTTTCTTGTGACAAATTTCACACGCCCATGAAGGGCCATATGGCAAGAGCATTAGAATCTCAGCCAGGGTACCCGAGGGCGTGGGATGTTGGCTGTTGGCACCCGGGTGATGTCATTGAGGGAGAGAGCGACCCTCGGGGGGAAAAAACATAAAACTCCACCCCTGAAGATGGGGACTTTCATTTTTAAAAATAGCCGTGTATATTGTTGCCTGAAATGGTTTTCATTCTTTTTTATATATTTTTTAAAACGGGGAAGGGAAGGGTTAGCGAAAAACCAAAATTTGGGGTGGGTGGGGGTGGAGGTTAACATGGCAAGAATATTTGGGGGCAGGGTTATTGATCTGGGTCCCCCCCCCCCCATGTTTTAAGTATTTTATCAGATTTGTATATTCAATATTGTAATTTCTGTGTATTTAAAAAAGAGAAAAGTACAGAGAACTCTTGAAGAGGATGTTCTATTATTTAAAAAACAAATGTACGTTGTAAATTAAAACGTAGAAACTGCCTGGCGTCCTGTCCATTTCTTGTCTTCCTGGGACTCCCCTTACCCCAGTTCTCTTTTTAAGTTTCATATTGGTGATAATTTATCACACTTATTTAGGTTTGCCAGACTGCACGTAGCGGCTGGAGATCTTCCATTATTACAACCGCCTAGAGAAAAATGGCCACTCTGGAAGGCAGACTCTATGGGATTATATCCCATTGAAGACCCTCCCCTCTCCAAACTCCGCCCTCCTCAGGCTCCACCCTCAAAATCTCCAGGTATTTCCCAACCCGGAGCTGGCAACCCTACAAAGCACAGAGTGTATAACAGTGTTTCATAAACTGTGCGTACAACTGTGCCGGCTTGCTATGATGTGGATTTGGACTTTTACAAGCAATGTGCTCTTTGAATGCTGATATTGTTTCTGAACCCTGAAAAGTTACAACTTTGTTATTGTTAATGTGCTTTCTTCCCCCATTTGCACACACACTATATATATTGCCTACATGTTTTCATTATTCCCCACCAGTTTTTTTTGTTTTTTTGTAAAACCTCCAGGAGGTTGGCAACTCTAGTTGTGGAGAAGAAGACCATGCAAGCTGCTTTGTAGGGGAAGGCAGGCTATAAATGAAGGAAAGAAATGAAAATAAGAAAGGCTCTAAGACAGGTAGATATTATCAGGTGGGGGGGGGGGGCTGGGCCTGGCTTCTCCTGGGATCCAGGTGGGAGTTCGCCAGCAACTGTTGCCTGGCTGGTTGCCATGGCGAACGAAGAGCGGCGTTATGTCTCAGCCCCTTTCACTGGTCGAGGCGTGGCGACAGGAGGAAACTCGTGATTGGCCAGAAAGCGGGGCTTCTACCGGTTGCTAGGAGAAGCGCACCGCCAATCAGAGGCGCCCGGCGATGACGGACGCTTTCGAGTTCCGCGAGTGGGCGGGTGGACGAGCCGGGAAAGGGGGAGGGGCGTGGATGTTCGCGTTCGCGTCAGAAAGCCATGCCATTGGCTGAGAGGCGGGGCTGCCCTGCAAGTTTTAGCCAATGGAAAAAGTCCAGCTCGGGCGTGGTGCCCGCGTCAGCCAATCGGAGGAGCGCTCTGGGTTTGTCCGCACTAGCTCTGCGCATGCGTCATGAAGAGGAAGTGGGCAGGTGGAGTTTGCTTTACTGCAGGCATGGAAGGCGCTGAAGGGTGAGAGAGGTGTAGGGAGGGGTCCAATGAGGGGGGCCTGCGGAAAGGGAGGGCTGAGGGCGGGGTTGTCAACCTCCCGGCGGAACCGGGGTGTCTCCTGGAATTACCTGGACATGTCCCGGAATTACGACTGGTTTCCAGTTGACACGGCTAAAGAAAATGGGCAGCTTTGGAGGATGGACTCCATGGCATCAGACCCTGCGGAAATCCCTCTCCTCCCCAGGTCCCATCCCCAAATTTCCCAATCCACAGTTGGCAACTCTAGTTGGGAAGCCATGCACCGAGAGGGGCAGAAATGCTTGGGACTCGGGTTGCTAATCTCCAGGTGGTGGCTGGAGATCTTCCTCTATTCCAGAGATCAGTCCACCTGGAGAAAATAACTGCTTTG
Organism: Lepidodactylus listeri; assembly: GCA_029233225.1. NCBI lineage: Eukaryota > Metazoa > Chordata > Lepidosauria > Squamata > Gekkonidae > Lepidodactylus > Lepidodactylus listeri. Next base: position 38,003,857 of record JARCFY010000020.1, read on the forward strand.
GAAGGTGGACCCTGTGGCATTATACCCCACTGAGGTCCCTCCCAAACCCCACTCTCCCCAGACTCCCCCCCCCCCAAAAAAACCTCCAGGTATTTCCCAACCTTGAGCTGGCAAGCTCTATTTGGGACTGAAATCAGGGAGGCAGGATAGTTTGGGCATCTTAAAGTGGTTAAGAATAGGTTTAGGGGCACGCCCTGGCTGGGCGTGCAATGCTGAGATGAAGAGGGTGTGGTCTGCAAAGGGCGTCAAGATCCAACCTGGAAAAGGCAGGTAATATAAGTGGGAAAGAGCAGGTTGTGTAATGCAAATAAGGGTGGAAGAAGCCAGAAGGGAGTGCCGTGCTCCTGCAGCTTGTAAGTTGAAAGCCTTCTCTTCTCCTCCGGAGACCCAAGTGTGCGGTGGGTGGCCAGAAGTATTAACCTAGACCCTGCAAGCAAATCCCCACTCAGCTGAGAGGCTGGCTGGATCAGTGGTTCTCAGCTTCTCCTATCTTGTACTGAGGGTTAAGTCCTGTTTGGTGTAGTGGTTAAGAGTGTGGACTTTGATCTGGGAGAACTGGGTTTGATTCCCCACTCTTCAACATGCAGCTGCTGGTGTGACCTTGGGTCAGTCACAAGTTCTCTCAGAGCTGTTCTCTCAGGAGCAGTCCTTGAGAGAGCTCTCTCAGCCCCACCTACCAAACAGGATGTATGTTGTGGAGAGGGGAAGGGAAAGGAGATTGTAAGCCGCTCTGAGACTCCTTCGGGTGGTGAAGGGCAGGGTATAAATCCAATCTCCTCCTTCTCCTCCTCTTCTTCTTCATGTGTCACCCTTGAAGGAAAGATGGTATTAGAAAGTAAAACGTTACTAAGCTACGTTGGTGGGGAAATCCAGACAGATGAATGTAGCAGGGAGGGAATATTTACGAAGGGCTCGCTTCTTCTTCGGCTGTCCCTTTTCCTTGGGTGTGATGGTCAACTGTCGTCTGTTGTGTTCCCAGGTGCCCGTCCATAGAGACCTTTGCAAAGGTGGCTGAAGCCGGCGTATCCAGCCCCCAGTTCACTTCTCTTTGCAGCTGGCTTGTTTCGGAGCTCCGAGCCCTTTGCCCTTTAGAGGAGGACGTCAGTCCCACTTGTGGTATGGAACCAGAGCTAGATGTGATGTGCAGTATCCTTTGGGTAGAAGCCGAAGAGTATTGGAGGGGAGGGCTGTCGCACACATGAAACTCTGTTATGCTGAATTGGACCCTTGGTCCATCAACAGTAGTATTCCCTACTCAGACTGGCAGCGGGTCTCCAGGGTCTCAGGCAGAGGTCTCTCCCATCACCTCCTGCCTGCTCCTTTTGACTAAAGATGCTGGGGATTGAACCTGGGACCTTTTGCAGGGTGGTTGGGAGGAACATGGGCCTGCTGGTCTTTGGAAAGCAAGCATAGGAAGGATTACGTTGTGGTGGTGGAACCAAAAATACCCCCAAAAAGAGCGCTGCAGTGAGATGCTTTTTGTTGTTGTTCAGTCGCACAGTCGAGTTCGACTCTTCGCAACCCCATGGACCACATCACGCCAGGCCCTCCTGTCTTCCATCGTGCTCCGGAGTCTGCCCAAATTCATGTTTGCATTGATAACACTGTCTAACCATCTTATCCTTTGCTGTCCTCTTCTTCTTTGGCCTTCAATCTTTCCCAGCATCCGGGTCTTCTCCAGGGAGTGCTCCCTTCTCATTGGGTGGCCAAAGTATCTGAGCTTCAGCTTCAGCATCTGGCCTTCCAGGGAACAGTCAGGGTTGATTTCTTTTTGAATTGACTGATTTGATCTCCTTGCAGTCCAAGGGACTCTCAAGAGTCTTCTCCAGCACTAGAATTCAGAAGCATCTCGGCCTTCCTTATGGTCCAACTCTCGCAGCCATACATTACTACTGGGAATACCATTGCTTTGACCATACGGGCTTTAGTTGGCAGGGTGACATGTTAAGTAAATAAATATTAATTGCAAAAATATATAATAAACTTTAAAGACTGAAGACATTACAAAGTCAAGGTAAGTACAGATTTGCAAAGCACAGATGTCATAAGCCAATTTTAGAGGCAAGGTAAGTCCCAAATGGTGGGAACTTCACAAAAGATCAGTCGGTGAAGAATCAGCACAATGACTGATGGTTCTTCCTTGATGCTGGAGTGCTGATTCTTCACTGATTGATGATCTTTTGTGAGGTTTCCACCATACAAGGGACGGTCCGTGTAACGAAAGGTAAAGGTTTCCTGTGCTCGAAAGCCAGTCGAATCTTAATTTAGGGATGTGGTACTCATATTTGTTTCCAAACTGTAGAGCCAGCGCTGTCCGAAGACGCTTCTGTGGTCATGTGGCCGGCACGACTAGATGCCGAGGTGCACAGAACACTGTTACCTTCCCACCGAAGCAGTACCTATTTATCTACTTGCAATTTCTTGCTTTCAAACTGCTAGGTTGGCAGGAGCTGGGGCCAGAGATGGGAGCTCACTCCATTATGCGGCACTCGGGTCTCTAACTGCTGAACTTCCAGTCTGCAGTTCAGTGTCTCAACCACTTGAGCCACTGCATCCCCAAAAAACATAATCAAACATGGTCCTAAATAAAAAACATTTACGCTGCCTCCTGAAGATTGAGAGGGGGTGGGCAGGCACACCCTCCTGGGGAGGTTGTTCTGTAATCATGGGGCTGCTACCGAAAAGGCCCTGCCTCATGTACCCACCAAGCGAGCTTCTCTGATTGATGGGACAGTCAGAAGGGCCTCTCCCTGTGATCTTAATTCCTGGGTGGGAAAATATAAAATAACATACATAAGTAAAAACCATAAATCATCTCTTCAAAGAGGGAGAGACAGAAAGACTTTTATTGACACCAGATTCCATCAGGTCCCGAAGATGTGGAGACGTTCCAGATCGAGATGAGCGGCCTGCTTGGTGAATTGCGTTGCCCATACCCCTCGCTGACGACGGGGGACGTGACCGCCAGGCTCCACACGCCGGAGAACTGCCTCCAGCTTCTCTGTGAGTCTGTGCCAAATTTGGCCGTCTTGGGCTTTTCCTGAGCACAGAATGGGCAGGAGGGGGAAGAGCTCCAAGCTGAGGGGTTGGGAGCCATGTGGGGCTGGTTCCTTGGCCAAGCAGCTGTTGGGGGGTGGCATTTAGAGGAGGGTGCTGATAGACCATGGAGTGTTGGGCTTACTCGCAGCCAGTCAGTGGGAGACCGGTGTCACCTCTTGCAGCCATCAGTGGCAGACCGGTGTCACTTCCTAGGTCTACATTGCTGCAAACCTGGTTTGAGCCAAACTCCACCCCTTGAATGCCACCCGAGTGCTTTTTTTGAAAAATGGGCAGGAGGAAAGCTAGGCGTGCTTTTGTCTCTGGTAAGCCCCTTAATCTACAGGGACAGCAGTCCAGGCTGAACCGGTGATCCTGTGGGAATCCAGCTTAAACCTGCTACGAGCATTTAGAGTCTGGAAAAACTAAAAATGTGCATGCCATCTCTCTTGTGTCTCTCAAGACTTCTTGAGTTCAGAACTCCTGGCAGCCCGGCTTCAAGCCCGGAAAAAAACCCCTTCGCCGGAGCAAGAGAATCGATCTCAGGAAGCTGTGCGCGAGCTGCAGAGTATCTGCCAGGCTTTGGGAATGCCAGAAGCAGATCCAGGCTGCCCTGTTCCGCAGCTCATGGCTGACATAGAAGCCAAGGTGGGAGCAGGTGGCTGGATGCCAACCCAGCGTAGGCACACCCAGGGAGGGCTGGAGCATTTTAGCCTCTTGTTGGGAAGGGCTGGATGGGGGCGGCTGGCTCTGTCGGAGCAAGGAGTAGCGGAAAATTGGGCCTCCTCGCAGATCTTTATTTCCGACCTCTCGCCACAGGGAAGGAAACCGTGTGGGGATAATACAGAATTTTACAAAGCCCTTTCAAGGCAGAAGGGGCCAAACTGGGTTATCTAAAGGAGCTTCTAGTATGCCAGGAATCATAGAGTGGGAAGGCCATCTAGTCCAACCCCCCCTGCTCAATGCAGGATCAGCCGCCCTAAAGCATTCCTGACAAGTTTTGATCCAGCCGCTGCTTAAAGACTGCCAGGGAGGGGGAACTTACCACCTCCCCAGGCAGCCGATTCCCCTGTGGCACAACTCTGACTGTCAAAAAGTTTACCCTAAGATCCAGCCGATACCTTCCCATTCTTGTGAGTCCTCTCCAGTTTGGTGTAGTGGTTAAGTGTGCGGACTCTAATCTGGGAAACCGGGTTTGATTCCCCACTCCTCCGCTTACACCTGCTGGTGGGACCTTGGGCAAGCCATAGTTCTGGCAGAGCTGTTCTTGAAAAAGAGCAGTTTCTGTCAGAGCTCTCTCAGCTCCACCTACCTCACAGGGTGTCTGTTGTGGGGAGGGGAAGGGAAAGGAGGTGCTAAGCCGCTCTGAGACTTCTTTGGGTAGTGAGGGGCGGGGCATAAATCCAATCTCCTCCTCCTCTTTCTCCTCTTCCTCTTCTTCCTCTGCTGCCACCGGGAACAGCTTCCTGCCCTCCTCTAAGCAACAGCCCTTCAAAGACTTCTTTTTTTTAATTTAAATTTTATTGAAGGATTAAATATTTACAGAACAATCAAACTTATCATAATCAGGTAGTTTACATAATGCATCTAAGTGTTTCATATAATACATAAGCATGTCATTATAATTAATTAGGTATACTATTTTACAACCAGTATAACAAACAATACAATAGTACCAACCAGTGTTCCCTCTAAGCTGAGTTAGTGTGAGCTAGCTCACAGTTTTTTAGCCTCTGGCTCACACATTTTTGTCTTCGCTCAGGAAGGAGGGCTCCAGAGCAAACTAATTTATGCAGCAGCCAAATCACCTGCTCACAACTTTAATGCCAGTAGGTCACAAAGTAGAATTTTTGCTCACAGGATTCCATAGCTTTGAGGGGACATTATTAGGTCTATTTCGTTGACTTTAAACTTTATTCCATAAACCGTTAGGAGCATTGTTTTGATAATTTGGGATTACCGTATTTAAAGAGCATTAGTTACTGAAGGTTAAATTCAGTTTAAAAATAAATCAGCTCTCTGTAGAGAGGATTTTTTTGGAATAACATCAGCTTCAGTCAGTCCTCTAAGTGACACAGCCCTTCAGAGACTCCAAGAGAGCCACCCTGTCCCCCCTCAGCCTCCTCTTCTCCAGACTGAAGATTCCCAAGTCCCCCTGCCTTTCCTCAGAGGGGTTCTTGGTCTCCAGGCCCTCGATCATCCCCGTTGCCCTCCTCTGCACCCCCTCCGTTCTGTCCACCTCCTTTTCGGAGTGAGAAACAGTTACTTAAACAGTGTTTTCTTTTGGTCTTAGTGTACAGTGCTCATACAGCTGAGGTCTTTGTCGTGGTCTCTGCCTTATCCTGTTCCTTCGTTCATGTGGCCACCTACCCCTGCTTTGCCACTGAATGCAAAGTCGCTGAATACGTGCCTGGGCAGAGCGATTTCTGTGCCGACCACATAAAACATGGGGAAGAGCTCAATTTGAGTCCCGTAGCCCCTTAGAGCAGTGTTCCCTCTAAGCTGAGTTGGTGTGAGCTGGCTCACAGTTTTTTAGCCTCCAGCTCACACATTTTTGTCTCAGCTCAGAGCAAACTAACTGATGCAGCAGCCAAATTGCTCGCTCGCAACTTCATTGCCAGCAGCTCACAAAGTAGAATTTTTGCTCACAAGACTCCACACCTTAGAGGGAGCATTGCCTTAGAGGCCAAGGTCCTTTCCACAGTTGCCTGCCACTCTGGATTTTCTCAGTGTTCAAATCGAGGCAGTTTAAGTCCATGGCAAAACAGCATCCCAAAAACCTGGGGCAACGGCAGGCTGAAACCGGGCTGACCACCGAAGGGTGGGAACGTAATGCAGAAACCGGAACAAAATGAAGGTTGAGCTCGATTTTTAGTGCAGAATGGGAAAAAGAAACCTGGATTAAAAAGAAGGTTGGATTCGATTTCAGTGCAGAATTGCTTGGAGGACACTGCCGTGAACATGGGTCAAAAGGAGAGTGCAGAAAGGAGTCAGCAGGGTCTTTGAGGGGTATGAGCTTCCAAGAGTCCGAGCTCCCTTCATCAAACACAAGCAGGAATGGAGATCCCGGAGTCCCTCTACCCCAGTCAGAAGGTGGGAGGGGCGCTGCCAAGAAACTACTCAGGATGCAAAAGTGCAGTGTAGAATCAAGCTGATTCCATTCTGCTGTGCACCTTTGCGTCCGACTCCTTTTGTTGCAACAGCCCTCGCACCTTCTGACTGGGATAGATAGAAGGACTCCGGGATCTCTGTTCCTGTTTGTATCTGATGAAGGGAGCTCGGACTCTTGGAAGCTCATACCCCCCCCCCCCCACACACACACACAAAAAGATCTTGTTGGTCTTGAATTTTCTTCTGGACTAGGTGCTCATCGCCCCACTATGTCAATTGTCTGTTTTTCTTTTCTTTCCCCAAACAGCTAAACTTGTGGTCTCCCTCTTAGATTTCGGGGTTGCTCTCCATCGTACCTCCAGAGCAGATGACACCTCTCCTGAAAATGCCGCTGACCTCTGAGGAATGGGTAGGGGGATGTTTCTCGGGTGGACCTTCTGCCCAGTCCGTGCCTCCTTGGTTTGGGACCCGTGGTTCCCCAGAACTGTTTGTGGGGGTCGGGGGTGGGCCATCAAGAATTGGGTTTTTGTTTTTTGCAGACGTGCGCTGACACTGCTTTTCTCCTGTCCCCTCCCCCGCCTTCTAGGAAGCAGCAGAAAAGAGCCGGAGTCCTGTAGCGCCCTAAAGACCAACAAAATTTGTGGCAGGGGATGAGCTCTCGTGAGTCACTCCTCACTTCTTCGTATACCTGTCTGAAGAATCTCAAGAAGTGAGCAGTGACTCCCAAAAGGTCCTACGCTGCCACGGATTTGGTTTGTCCTTAAGCTGCTGCTGGATTCTTGCTCTTTCCCACTGCTCCAGACAGACTGACCCGGCGACCCATCTTGATCTGTCTTCTAGAAAGCCTTAGAGAAGATCCACGGAGTGTTGAGGACGGAGTACCAGTGCCGCAGATGCATGATAATCACTCGTTTCGACGTCACAATCGAGTCGTTCCATTGGGCCGAGAGAGCAAAGGTGAGAGATCGGACGGGTCGGCGGCCGGGGCTGTGTGCTCCCCCCGCCCCCCAGATCTTTTTTTCTTTGCTTCAGAAGTAGAAACGTTGGAATCGCCAGTTCCGTGATCTCCTCCATCCAAGTACTTTTAGCTTGATTTTTATCTCAGAGAAATGGTATCCAGAAATGAGTTACTTGCCTGTTTTCTTCCATCTCTTGCCTCCGCTAGGATCGTGGCGCGGCCATGTCGAAGGCCTTCCGACCCTTGCGGCAGTCTTTGCAGACGGACTCTCAGGTCACCCTCGCGCATCTGCTGGCAGCTAGAGATGACCTCTCGTGCATCACCAAGACCAGCAGCGGGACCTCCCGGGAGAAGACCAGCTGCGCCATCAACAAGGTATGGGCCCCAGGAGGAAATCTGGGACGTAGAATAATACTGCTGGCATGGGACAGCCACATCTACCTGTGTCTGTGCAGTGCTTTGGCAGAAGCGCAGAGTTGCCCCGCAGGGCAGTGGGTGACTTAGGCAAATGAGTTTATCCCACCACAGTCACTAGCTCAGGAGTGGCCAAACTTGCTTCACGTTAAGAGCCACATAGAATAAACATCAGAGGTTTGAGAGCCGCAAGACATGAACAAATATCACACACTTTTTGGAATATTGGAAAATATACAATTTTGCTTTTTATGAACATTAACAGAGACTGCCAAAAATAACAAAAGGGGGTAAAAACAGATATTGATAATGATATTTATTTGTCCAATGATATTTATGTGTCGAAGAGAGAGAGAGCTGGAAAGAAGGAAAGAGGTGGAAGGAAAGAGAGAGAGAAAATAGATGGGGAGGGGGAGGAGGGAAGGGAGAGAGAAAGATAGGAAGGAAGGGAGAAAGGGAGAAAGAAAGAAAGAAAAGAAAGAAAGAGAAAGAAAGAAGATGGGGGAGGGAGGGAGAAAGAGAGAGGGGAATAGGTTGAAAGAAAGCAAATTATGAGGAGGGAAGGGGAAAGGGTGAGGTGGAAAGAAATCAACTTTAACTTCAAATATTTTCTCCAACACCTCCCTCCCCACCCCCCATACACACACCCCCCCCTCATGCCGGCTGGATCGGCTTGGAGAAGGGTTTAAAGAGACAATTGCCTTCTCCAAGATAACCGACAGGGGGGTGGGGTGTGTGTGTTGAGAACACATTTAAAGTTAAAGTTGCTTTCTTTCTCTGCTCCACCCCCACACCTCAAGCCTACCCAGGGAGGGGAACAGTGGCTGGGGAAGGAACGACTGATCAGGGAGTCATGCCTCCCCTTCACTTTCCCAGTGGCCCTGCCGGGAGCCACACAATATGTGTGAAAGTTTGGCCGTCCCTGCACTAGCCAATATGACCTGAGCCTGTCTTTTTCTTGCCACCCACCCAAGTCCTCTCTCTGATTACTTTGCTGATTTCCCCAGAATCAAGGGTGGAAAAATACTGTGGGCAAGCCCCCCCCCCTCGCTCCCCAGGAAGATTTAGAAAAGCCCCGGTAGCATTTGAACAGGTCACTGGTATAGCACTTCCTGTCTGCTCCCCGTTGCCCCCTTGTGGCTGCCTCTGAAATAACGCCTCCCTTCTGCCCTACAGGTGCTGATGACCGGCAGTGTTCCAGACCGGGGTGGGCGTCCAAACGAGATCGAGCCCCCTATGCCCATGTGGGAGAAGAGGCGAGAGGGGGGAGGAGAGGGCGGTGGCCGCCAGCGCTGGGGCAAAAGGGGGAAGAAGAAGAAAAAATAAAAAACAGGAATTGCAGTTCTCTTCCAAATGGCGTACACGCAAGACTATGCTGGTTGATTTTGGGGGTGGGGCTGCAGGAATGGGGAGGTGGTGCCTTGCGTCCCATCACCGTTCGCTGGATGAGCAGTTGGCTGCAAGGCATGGCCAGAATCCGTGGCCACAAGGTTTCCTTTTCTGCAGCATGAGGATGTCACTTTAGTGCACCTTTGAGCCAGAAGCAGACCTCCTTATGATATGACTCGACAGCGGATGCCTGCCAACTTGAGGGAGGGACAGGTGTCTGGAACCGGAACAGATTACTCGTGGGGAGGGGGGAGGTTGTCCAGGGTAAAGTGGTGGGTTCGCTCTCACAGATCTGGGTGTATTCTGAGCAATTCTCTTGCTCTACGTTTGGCACGGTCTGGGCCATAGAATTCCAAATGCTCTCAACAACCTTTGGATAAGGTGTTGCCACTGCAGTTATTGGTAGTACGAAGAGCGTCTGCTTGGCAGGCAGAAGGTCCCAGGTCCAGTCCCCGGCATCTCCAGTTAAAGAGGACCAGGTGGTAGGAGATGGGAAGGACCTCCGCCTGAGACCCTGGAAAGCCATGAAGTGGGGCTGTAGCTTAGTGGCAGAGCGTCTGCTTGGCGTGTAGAAGGTCCCAGGTTCAGTCCCCGGCATCTCCAGTTAAAAAGGACCAGGTGGTAGGTGATGGGAAGGACCTCCGCCTGAGACGCTGGAGAGCTGCTGCCACTATGAGAAGTCAATCCTGACCTTGATGGACCGAGGGTCTGAGTCAGTAGAAGGCAGCTTCATGTTCATATAGTTATTTTAGGTGTTTGGCGTCTAAGTGGAATCACATGCAGCCACCTTGTACTGAATCAGACCATTGAGGTCAGACTGGCAGCCGCTCTCCAGGGTCTCAGGCAGAGGTCTTTCCCATCACCTCCTGCCTGGTCCTTTTTAACTGGAGATGCTGGGGATTGAACCTGGGACCTTCTGCAAGCCATGGAGAGGCTCTACCACTGAGCCACAGCCCCTCGCCATGGCTCTTTCACACACACCCTCCTGCCTGGTCCTTTTTAACTGGAGATGCCAGGGATCGAACCTGGGACCTTCTGCATGCAAAACAGAGGCTTCACCACTGAGCCACAGCTAGGAATGGATGCTAGTAATTGGCTACAGAGTTTGGATGAGAGGGAACTGAGTGGAAAGGCTTGCTTTAGCCTGATAAACAAAACTGCAGAAGTGCCTGATTGTAACTGAGATGCAAAGGCGTCAGCTCTATGAATGGAGATAGTGGTGGGGGAGTGAATAAATTATTCTCAAAACTTCCACACCACTTCTGGTCTCTCTTCTCCACCTGCCGAACCATCTGCTGTTTCTGTGTAAGCGATTTCTCTTTGGCCTTCAGCCACCCACTTTCCACATCGACATTTGGGAGGTTGGAGCCCCAGCCACTCCTGCTCTGTAACTACCTCCAGAACAAGGAGAGGTCTCTCCGGCCCTGCACAGCTGCCCTAGGCTCATTCTAGTCTGCCAACTTGGGAGCAGCCTCCCAACAACGAAGGCGGCTCAAGCAAGTGAGCCAAGTTGCATTCTACACCATAAACGAGGGGGGAAACTTGGCGCAGGGGCCAAGACTGGCCCTTCAATAAATTGTCCCTTTTTGAATACTGTTAGTTCGAGTGCTCTGATTTCCAAGCTACCAATCGTCCTCCTCTTCTTCGAGGCCGCTAGGCCTTGGATGCTCGTGGGAGCTGTAGGCGGTCCATCCCTTCCAGGAGGAGCGTGACGGAGGGCTCGCTCTGGGCAGCCTGCGCTGTGCTCAGAAGCCGCCTATTCTCCGCCTCCAGCTCGAAGCTGTGGCGTTGGAGTTTCTGGTTGGCAAGCAGCAGCCTGTTTCGTTCCTGTAAAGCAAGGCAACACGCAAGTGGCTCAGGGAGGTGGAGCTGACAAGCAAAGCCCTGGGACCTTAGAGCGGGGTCCCAGCCGCGAGCGAGCCAAAGGAGCTGCTGGCACGGGGGGAGGTCCCCAGCATGATGACCGTGGGCGCCATGATTCCCGCCAATACCTCTCCTAGCACCTGTCGGGTGTTTTTAGAAAGTAGGCGGGGCCAGATTGGGCTTTTGCCTAGCAAGGCTTCTGACTTGCCACTGGATTTGTTTATTTATTTGTTTAATTTATATCCCGCCCTCCCTGCCAAGGCAGGCTCAGGGCGGCAGATCCGATTGGCTGTGCAGATTTTTACAAACTTGGCAGCGGCTGCCACCACAGCACCTTTACCCCGAGACTGAAGGTAAGCTGCGGCAGCCATTTTGGAGCGGGCTCCGCCTCCTGTGCCAGCACCCGCCACCGCCCCGTGTCAGAATCAGTCCTCCCTCTAAGCTGAGTTAGTGTGAGCTAGCTCAGTTTTTTAGCCTCCCGCTCACACATTTTTTTGTCTGAGCTCAGGAAGGATGGCTCCACTGCAGTGTTCCCTCTAAGCAGAGTTAGTGTCAGTTTCAGGAAACTGAAATTCCAAAATGCTCGCCAGAGATGATCCAAGCAGCCAAGGGTGAGCTTGGCTTGTTTGCTCCCAGATAGATGCTTTTGGTCATCTGGCACACTGCAGCCTTCGAAGGACCACAACGTAGCCATGCCAGCTCTACCAAGCTGCCCCCTCTTTTGCCAGGGCCAATAATCCCCATGCCAAATGCCAGGCCGGGATCTCCTCACCTCTTCCAGGGCATTCAGCTGTTCCAGGAGTTGCTTCTGCACTTTGCCGGGGGTCCTGACTCCATCGTGGGGCTCCAGCTGCTGGTCCTCCGTCTGGGTGCAGGCATGTTTCGTCGGCTGGCTGCCTGGGGTGCTAGCAGATGGGGTTCGGTGACTCTTGTTTCGCACCCTTCCCGGGGGGAAGGGGAACGCTTCTTCCTCTGACCCTGCCATGATGGAGACAGGTGGTTTAAAACCTACGCACACTGCACACTGAACTACCTGACACCAAATCAAAGTCAGGATGGTCTGCCCCGGGCTTTCCAGGGTTGGCCTTTCAGGGTCTCAGACAGAGGTCTTTCCCATCTCCTCCTAGAATCATAGAGTTGGAAGGGACCTCCAGGGTTATCTAGTCCAACCCCCTGCACAAGGCAGAAAATTCAAAAATACCTCCCCCGCTGTTCCATGCCCAGAAGACAACAAAAACCCTCCAGGATCCCTGGCCAAACTGGCGTTTTGACCTCTAAGGGCCTTCCTCAGTGGTCAATATTCCTGATTTCACAATGACACACATCCAGAATTACATGCATAAAGAATTTTGTATATATGTATATATGAGACCAGGTGTTGCTTTCTGACATAGTTGGAAAGAAGGGGGAAGAAAAAAGGCCAGATTATTATGTATCAAATGTAGATAATAAATATATGTACTAAAAAATTTTTTTTTTTTTAAAAAAAATATTTACTGGGGTTACCTAAAGTGCTCTGCAGTTGCCACACAGGCTCATTATACAAATCTGTAGCAACTGCATAGCATTTAAGGTAACCCCAGTAAATATTTTTTTAAAAAAATTATTAGTCCTTAGGTCAAAAGTTTTATCCGTCAGTTGGAAATGCATAATGATCAGTTCCTTAGGAAACAAGCTTAAATAGTCTGAAATTTAGACTGTTCCTTTTACCCTCATGTTTTATTTATGTGCACACCCTAATAAATATTTGTGGTTTTTTATATTAATCTATTTGTTAGCTTGACCCTCTCACTTCGCTGCTTCTAGAGTCCCCCAGACCCTGTGCCCCCTTCCCCCTTACCGGAGCTCGGGTGCGGGGTGGGCGCCGGCGTGGCCGTCCGAGGGGTGCTGCCGTCGGGAGTGCAGGAATGGAAGCGTCTCTGGCATTCCACTTCGACCTGATCCTTGCACTGTTTGTGGCAGACCATCCCGCAGTCTGCGGAGGACAGAGCGGCGTTAGCGGGAAAGACGGGTGGGCCGCGGAAGGAGGGGCTTGAAGGGATTGTGCCGATTTTCAAAAATTAGATGCCGTGCTGGGCAAAAAAATCAATCAATATTCACTGGTTGTCTCCAGCCCCAAGGATATCCGACGCGGCTCAACCAGGGCCGGGGGCTTTTCTGCGCTGGCCCCGGCCTGGCGGAACAAGCTCCTGCTCGAGATCAGGGCCCTGCGGGAATTGTCACAATTCCTGCAGGGCCTGTAAGATTGAGCTGTTCCGCCGGGCTTTCAGCTGAGGCAGCGGACATCCAAAATCCATCTCTGGCCTCCCCTACTGAAATCGCTGGCTCTGTGCTCAGCCTGAACTGAGTCTAGCAACACGAACCTTGACTGCTGTTTCTATCATTGTTTTAAATTATCATTTGGATTATTTAACTATTGTTACTGAGACTGTGTGACCTTGTAACCCCCCTGAGCCCGTTCGTGGGGAGGGAGGGATAAAAGTCGATTTAAATAAATAGCAAGAAATGTCTAGAAACACTTAGTGAACACTAGGAAAGGTGCCCGGCCGTGGGCGCCATACTGGGGGGCCCTGCTCTAAATGGAGCAGCTACGCTACTGCATCTGGCTAGAGAACGGCCCTTCCCCTGGTTGCTCGCGGGGAGTTTTTGAGGCAACCACGTAAAGGACATCTTGTTGGCTGCAGCAGATGTAGCTGGTTCTGTCTTTTCTTGCTTCAGGCTGGAATTATGTAATAAACTCCTGGCATAAGTTATGCACAGACGGTCAGGTCGACAGCTAGCCTGGATCTTTGCAGATTTATTTGCAAGGCCGAAAAGCACCCGAAGTCGGCGTTTTCCCCTGGCTGTGCTCAGTTTCCTAGTCTGAATTGTGGCAGTCTGTTCTGTAACCTCGTAACCGTCCCACGTATGAGCGTGGCTTTACACGTCCATTTGCTCCGCGGCACTGCAAGAACAGCAGAGGCCAAACGCGTGGGGTGGACAGACACGTATCTCTCTGAAAGGCGCTCCGGTTTAAAATAGGATTTCTGGCTCTCGGCAGTGCCCCTGGCGTCCAACAGGGGGTGTGCTTACCTCGACACCGGTATCCTTGCTTGGAGACTCCCCAGAGCTAGAATTGCAAAGAAGGCCGTTGGTTAGCGTTGCAAACTAGTTCATCTCCTTGGGTGCATAACATCTGGGACGTGCTGAGTGTGGTTTAACCTCAGCCTCAACCCACAGCTTGACAATCGCATTCTTAATCACAGAAGCGGGTTCCTAGTAGCACGGTAGCCCCTTAGTTCTGGGAACCCCTGCTTTTTTAGCTCTGAAGCTGAGCTGAAGAAGCTGACTTGGGGCGAGGCATTTGGCGGGTTCCTCTGGTAGAGGGAAAGACTTTCCTCGTACAGGCAACTGAGGTCTTCTTAGGGGAGAGGCACCCTGACCCGGATGGCTCAGGCTAGCCCGATCTTGTCAGATCTCGGAAGCTAAGCAGGGTCGGCCGTGGTTAGTCCTTGGCTGGGAGACCACCGAGGAAGTCCAGGGCCTCTATGCAGAGGCAGGCCATGGCAAGACGACCTCTGTTCATTTCTGTCCTGACAGGCTGGCCCAATCTCATTAGATCTCAGAAGCAAAGCAAGGTTGACCCTGGTTAGTGCTTGGATGGGAAGCCACCCAGGAAATCCAAGATCACCGCGCAGAGGCAGGCAATGGCAAACCACCTATGAAAAAAGGTTGAAGCACCTGGGGCTCTTTAGCTTGGAGACATGACGGCTGAGGGGGGACATGATTGAGGTTTATAAGATTATGCATGGGACAGAGCAGGTAGAGAAAGAAGTTAGAACAGAAAAAAGGAAGTCCTTCTTCACCCAAAGAGTGATTAACATGTGGAATTCACTGCCACAAAAGGTGGTGGCAGCTACAAGCATGGACAGCTTCAAGAGGGAATTGGATAAACATATGGAGCAGAGGTCCATCTGTGGCTATTAGCCAGGAGGTATAGATAGGAATGCTCAGTCTGGGGCAAGTGATGCTCTGTATTCTTGGTGCTGAGGGGGGGGGGCAGCAGTAGGAGGGCTTCTAGTGTCCTGGCCCCACTGCTGGACCTCCTGAGGGCACCTGGTGGTTTTGGCCACTGTGTGACACAGAGTGTTGGACTGGATGGGCCACTGGCCTGATCCAACATTGGCTTCTCTGATGTTCTTATGTTCACCTCTGCTTCTCTCTTGCCTTGAAAACACTACGAGGTCAATGTAAGACTTGACCGCACTTTTCCACCACCACCAATGGGAGCAGCTTGGGGTTAAACCCCTGACCCTGCTGCATGGGTGCTACCACAGAGCTTAGAGCCCCTGCCTCAAATTTCTAGGCCTCATGGATACAGAAGAAAATAGAAATGGTTGTGAAGGCCAGAAGGGGTCTGGGCAGTGTTTTTCGAGAGCTGGAGGCTCCTTCGGGTAGTGAAGGGCAGGGTATAAATTCAATTTCTTCTTATTCTTACAATGAGTGGTTTGCCCCAGTTCTGTCCAGGCTCCCCCTTTTCCCTCCGGGGCTACTGCAGCTTGGGCACACTAGGGTCTCCAAAATTAGCCACTCAGACTACCAGCTGCCCTCTCTCTGCCACTGTAACCAGTGTTCCCTCTAAGCTGAGTTAGTGTGAGCACAGTTTTTTAGCCTCCGGCTCACATATTTTTGTCTTCACTCAGGAAGGATGGCTCCAGAGCAAACTAATCTGTGAAGCAGCCAAATCGCTCGCTCACCACTTTAAGGCCAGTAGCTCACAGAGTAGAATTTTTGCTCATGAGACTCCACAGCTAAGAGGGAGCATTGCCTGTGAGAGTCCCAGTATTCCCTCTACGCTGAGTTAAGTGTGAGCTAGCTCACCGTTCTTTAGCCTCCGGCTCACCCATTTTTGCCTGAGCTCAGGAAGGATGGGCACCAGAGCAGACTGATGCCATGCAGCAGCCAAATCGCTGGCAACTTTAATGCCAGCAGCTCACAGTAGAATTTTTGCTCACAAGACTCCACGGGTTATAGAGGGAGCATTGCCTGGAACGGTTCGGATTGGATTGGGGAGGAGGCAGAGAAGATCGGCCTACTCACAAAACCGCTGCAGCTGTCGCAGAAGGTGGGCTTCTTGAAGGTGGTCTCGTGGAAGTTGTGTAGGAACCCCAGGCCCAGTTTGGAGAAAATCGCACACGCCCGCATGAAGTACTCCAGCAGTTCTTCTCGGCTCCACAGCCCCTCGCTGTGTAGGGAAGAGATACAGAGGAAGAGCCTTAACTCTATGCGGCTTCCCAGAAGTAGGGACACGTCCGTAGTGTTGCCAGGCTCCAGGTGGGGCCTGGAGATCGCCCCGAATTACGACTGGTCTCCAGACTACAGAGATCAGCTCCCCCAGACAAAATGGCAACTTCTCAGGATGCTATGCTGTTATACCCCTCTGAGGTCCCTCCCCTTCCTATACCCCACAAGAAAAAGAAGAGATGGATCTGTACCCCCACCCTTTACTCGACGTCTCAGAGCAGTTTACAATCTCCTTCCCTTCCTCTCCTCACAACAAGACACCCTGTGAGGGAGGTGGGGTTGAGAGAGCTCTCTCGAGGACTGCTCCTGAGAGAACAGCTCTGAGAGAACTTGTGACTGGCCCAAGGTCACCCAGCTGGCCGCATGTGGAGGAGTGGGGAATCAAACCGGGTTCTCCCAGATTAGAGTCCATGCTCCTAACCATGGCACCAAGCTGGCCCAGGCTCCACATCCAAATATCTAGGAATTTCTCAACTCAGAGTGTTGCGCTTCCTAGTTGTGGGAAGCTTTCTTCACACTGACTGTTGTGCCACAGGAGGCCTCCTTCCACCAGTGACAGGACTCCTGTGTCTTGCTAAGGATTCTGATTTTTCTCTGGATTGGGCTGGATGGGCCATTGGCCTGATCCAATATGGCTTCTCTTACGTTCTTATGCCTGGGCCAGTGATGTCTTCTTGGTGCTTGGGGGGCAAGAATGGGAGGGCTTCTGGAGCTCTGGCCCCACTGGTGGACCTCCTGATGGCCCCTGGGTTTTGGCCACTGTGTGACACAGAGTGTTGGATTGGATGGGCCATTGGCCTGATCCAACATGGCTTCTCTTATGTTCTTATTAACCCACACCTTCCCCCCCAAAAAAATTACCGATCTCTTTCCAGCCCATAGAAAGAGAAGGGGAAACTGGTGGAGATGGTTTCGAAATCCTCTTGGGAGATGTAGCCCCGTTGTTCTGGGTCGTAGTTCTTGAACACAGACTGTCGGGAGAGAAGAAGGCAGCGGCAAGTGAGTAAGGCATGGGGACGGATGGGGGCCTTGTTCCTGTTTCCTGCCTGCCTGCCTGTATTTTGCCAGCTCCAGGGATTTGGAGCAGGCCGGTCTGGGTTAGCATGTTTTCTATGAACACCCTCAACTATTACCAGCCTGATGAGAATATTACCGTGACAAAAAAATGTGCTATAGGAATTTGCCTGTTTGGAAAAAAAGTAAATTTGCAGGAGAGATGCGGCTTTGAAACAGGGCAGCATGCTTTATGGCGGGGTCCCCGACCATTTTGAGCCTGTGGGCGCCTTTAGAATTGTGACACAGCGTGGTGGGCGCAGCCACAAAATGCCTGTCACAAAATGGCTGCCACAGGAGGTGGAGGCAACCACAAAATGGCTGCCACAGTTTACCTTCAGTCACACACTGAAGACTCTTTTGCTGTGATGGTTAGGGTTCCCAATCTCTCTCTTTTTTTAAATTATATTTTTAATTTATTAAAGCATTAATTAGTTACAGAATTATCAAACTTATTGTACTCTCATAGCTTTACACAATACATAAAAATGTTCCGTATGTTACATAAGCTAAATATTTTAAACAATTAGGTATACTATTTTGTAATAATTATAATGAACAATATAACATTACTAACAGCATTAAACTTGCCTAGAATTAGGTCTAGTTTATTGATTTTAAATTTTGTTCCATAAACAGAAAGAAACAGGTAGGGGCAGGAGCTACCCCACTTTTCGGGGGTTCTGCCCACCGCCAGCCACCTGGCCGGCGGGGAAAACCCCGCCCTCAAACAGCGACATCGCTAACGCAATGATGTCACACGGAAGTGACATCATCACATCAGGGACGACACACAGTGACGCTCAGGCCTGAGGGCAAAACTCTATGGCTTGCGGGCAATTTTACCACAGACTATTGCCCTCAAACCAGAGCATTGCCATGTGACGTCCCTCATGTGATGATGTCACTTCTGCTGTTTGGGGGCAGAGCCCCACCCCACTCCCAAAAGGCAGGCTCCCTCCCTTCTACCCCTTGCCAGCATGTGATGAGTGGCTGGCAACTGAATTGGGGGGCAGTTGCTATGAAAGCAATGGTTTTTTAAAAAAAAATCTGCACAGCCAATCAAATCTCCAGTGGCCAATCAGAAGCTTTGCTGGGAACAGAAACAGGCCTGCAAGCATGTGGGCAGCTGTCTTCGGGGGACCCTTGGAAGTAGGGCTGCCAAGTCAGCCAGGGGGGCGGGGTTTCCCCCGCTACAGGGGTTCCCGATCCGCCAGCCAGCATTCGGCCGGCGGGGGAAACCCCGCCCCCAAAGTCGTCCAGCCTGGATGACTTCCCTCATGTAATGACGTCACCCGGAAGTGACGTCAGCACGTTGGGGGCGTTGCCAGAGCGCCGCCCTGGCAACGCCCCCAACGTGCTGATGTCACTTCTGGTGACGGCAGCCGGCAGGCGCACTTTGCGCACGCACCGATGAAGCTCCCGGCCGGCAGAGGACTCCCCCCTGCCAGTAAGCTCAAGGGACTTGGCAACCCTACTTGGAAGGCAGAAGGTGGGCTGGAGAGAATTTCCACAAACCAGCGCCCATGGTTTCTATCCATGTGGAGCTCTTTGACCCAGAAGCTGAATAATGACGCAGAATAAAGTATGCAAAAATGGATTTCCAGGGTTAATCCATGCCACAGGCTCTGCCTTTCCTTGGTACAGAATGTGGAGAGAGGGCTGTGGCTCAGTGGGAGAGCCTCTGCTTGGCATGCAGAAGGTCCCAAGTTCAATCCCCGGCATCTCCAGTAAAAAGGACTGGAGGGGATGGGAAAGACCTCCGCCTGAGACCCTGGAAGGCCATGAAGTGGAGCTGTGGCTCAGTGGAAGAGCCTCTGCTTGGCATGCAGAAGGTCCCAGGTTCAATCCCCAGCATCTCCAGTTAAAAGGACCAGGCAGGAGTCCAGCTGTTTTGCAGGGCTGACAGCTCCCCTTCGTAAATCGTCACACCACAAGGCTTTGTGGGGCAATGCTCAACTTGCAGTCCCCTTTGTTGAGCCTCCTCTGCCCTTCCCTCTCCACCAAAGCGTGCAGAACTTTTTCTCAGTAGCAAACTTTTATTTGCAGAAAAGGAAGTGGTTGGGGTGGCCGGGTTTGAGCCTCTACTTTCACGGAAGGGTTGTGCTACGGGGAAGGGGGAGGAGACGTGCCGGAAACTGCGCCGCTTCAGTGGGCCCTGCAGCCCTTGAGAGGGTCGTCTGTTGGCAAAACGACCTGGATTCTGTCATCTAGCACGGCATGGCAATGCCCTAGCGCGGAAGAGAAGGCAGAAAAAGATTTGTTTTTGTTGGCTTGCAATCTTGGGGACGGGGTAGTCAAGGTCCAGTGATGTGGGCCTTGTCCAGCATCAGGTATCCGGCTTTAATGCGACACAATATCCTTGGACTTGACGTGCGCATGCAGAGCCGAGCCATACAAACACAGCAGTGAGAAACACCCACTCTGACAACAAAACCTGAGCCAGGTCCGGAGCTACAGAGGGGTATCTGGGGCCCCGCCCCCTTAATTAAAAGCCCCGCCCCACCAATAGCCGTGCCAGAAACCTTATTTTTGAGGATGTTTCCCAAGGGCTCATGGAAATGCTTTTGAAAGACTCACCATAACCTCGGTGGTATACAGCTGAAAAGGGGGAGATGTATTGAAGGTGCCACTCTTGACGGCCCTTCTAAGCTTTATTGCCCTGTGCGAGGGAACTCAGAAGGCATTTAAAAGCCCCCTGAGCTGTCTCCCCTCCCCCCCCAGGAACTAACACACTGGCTGCCCTGTCCCTTGAAAGGAAGGGCTAGAATCAGGCTTGGAGCCTCCCCCTTTAAAGACAGGCATTCGGCGTAATTTAATTAACTGTAATTTAACTGCCCCCTTTAAAATTTTAAATGCTCCGCAAAGAAAAGAAAATCCTGGCTACGGGAGTGACCTGAGCAGATGCTGGCCTTCCAGAGCCTGTTTCTCAAGTTAAACGGCCCCAGAGCCAGGCAGCTCCAAGAATGCATGACAGTCAACCTGCCTCCCCACTCCAGATGTGCAACGTGATTGCTATTGGCTTGCGGGTCCCACAGCATTGCAATGAATGGCAGCTGATGGGCAGCACACGATGCCGCAATGCACCCACAGGTCGCTCCCCACTCCAGCGATGCCCATACTTCTGCCTTTGAGTCCAGTGGCACCTTTAAGACCAGCGACGTGCAACACAAAAGTGTATACCTAGAACCAATGCTCCGTCCAAGCTGCGGAGTCTCGTGAGCAAAAATTCTGCTTTGCGAGCTGCTGGCATCCAAGTGGTGAGCGAGCAACTTGGCCGCTGCATCAATTTGCTCTGGAGCCGCATCCTTCCCGAGTGAAGCAAAAAGGTATGAGCCGGAGGCTAAAAAACTGTGAACTAGCTCACGTGAACTTGGCTTAGAGGGAACCCGGCCTAGAATGAAACACTGCCAGTCTTGGTGCCACTGGACTCAAACTTTGTTCTGTTGCTTCAGGCCGACAGGGCTACCCGTCTGAATTTATCCCTCAGTCGTCTATTTGGCATCCTTTCTCTGCGCATGCTTCTGCATGCTCCCGAACGAGACGTGGCTGGGCTCCGCTCTTGTTTGCATGCTGCAAGATAGCGGTTGGGCGGGTGGCACGCCAATCCCACTTCTGTTGCCAGGCAGGCAATTTTCTCCCTTAAAACACTCACTAAAAAGAGTATATGGAAGGACACCCCTTCGAAACAACCCTGACTGGTAAAGACAGCAAGGACTGAAACTAGTCCGCATGGATTGCTCACAGGTTTTTGTTGCTGTTCATATCACGCCAGGCCCTCCTGTCTTCCGTCGTGCTCCGGAGTTTGCTTAATTTCATGTTTGTTGCATCCATGACACTGTCTAACCATCTCGTCCTTTGCCGCCCCCTTCTTCTTTGACCTTCAATCTTTCCCAGCATCGGGGTCTTCTCCAGGGAGGGCTCCCTTCTCATTGGGTGGCCAAAGTATTTGAGCTTCAGCTGCAGGATCTGGCCTTCCAGGGAACAGTCAGGGTCGATTTCTTTCAGGACTGACTGATTTGATCTCCTTGCAATCCAAGGGACTCTCAAGAGTCTTCTCCAGCACCATAATTCGGAAGCATCTATTCTTCGGCGCTCGGCCTTCCTTATAGTCCAACTCTCACAGCCATACATCACTACTAGAAATACCAATTGCTTTGACCATACAGACTTTTGTTGGCAGAGCGATGTCTCTACTTTTTGTTACACTGTCTAGGTTTGCCATCGCTTTTCTTCAAAGGAGCAGGCGTCTTTTAATGTCATGGCTGCAGTATACCATAATTCTGAGAACCGGAGCCAGGCAGGAGAGGGGTAGGGTAGGGTGCCCAGCCTCCAGGTGGTGTAAATATAATAGCAACACAGTGAAAGCAGGTTTTAGTACAAAAATACAACACTGAGGCTGTAGCACTGTGTAAAGCAATACAAATGGAACTGTAGAGTCCTCAAGACAGTCTTATTGAAATAACCTCTCATACATTCATACAAATTCAGTATGGACCACCCAGGATAAATCCCAACTCCCAAAACACATAGATTACAGCCAAGCTCTTGTCCAAACTCCAAATACAAATGAATACATGAGAATACAGCCAAGTTCTTTCCTTGTACAGCCAAAATCTTCTCGAGAGTGGTCAATGGCAACAAATGCCCAGGTTCTCTTTGTTTCAGTTTTCCTTTCTTCAAGCCACTTTCCAGAAGAACCTGCCAAGTTCACAAAACCCCCTACTGACTAATGCATAGCTGTCTACAAAACTTCTAGTTGACATGGAATGCAGGCCTTGACTCCTGAGAGAACAGCTCTGAGAAAACTTGTGACTGACCCAAGGTCACACCAGCAGGATTCTTGTGGACGAGTGGGGAATCAAACCCGATTCTCTCAGATTCTCCTAACCCCTATAGCGAACCGGCCCTCTAAACCTTATTGAGAGTCTTTCTACTGAACCTATGGATGATTTTTCTGTGGTACAAGTTGTTATGAATACAGTTGTTTCTGTGGCTTAGTTAGAGTTTCATGGTTGTTTCTCAACTTTGTTTCTGCTTTTTTCCGTGATAACCTCCAGTTGGTGGCTAGAGATCTCCTGGCCAATGTTCCCTCTAAGCTGAGTTAGTGTGAGCTAGCTCACAGTTTTTTAGCCTCTGGCTCACACATTTTTTTCTGAGCTCAGGAACCTAATTGATGCCGCAGCCAAATCACTCACTTACAACTTTAATGCCAGTAGCTCACAATGTAGAATTTTTGCTCACAAGACTCCACAGCTTAGCAGGAGCACTGATTACAACTGTTTTCCAGGGGATAGAGATCAGTTCACCTGGAGAAAATGGCCAATTTGGAAGCTAGACTCTATGGCAGTATACCCATTGAAGCCACTCCCCTTTCCAAACTCCACCCTCCTCAGGCTCCACCCCACAGATCTCTGAGTGTTTCCCAATCCGGGGCTGGCAACTATAGAGGTGAGAGTTACACCAAGCATGCACAGAGGACAAGAGGTGTGACCTTGACGTGTACTACAGACAGTGACAAATGTTTTCTTAGCCAAAAGTGTCCCTATTTTGGCTTACTTGACATGACCGGCCTCCATTTTAAAAGTTCCACACTCCATTTGGGGAACCACCCAAGATAGCTTGTCTTACTTAGCATCTCTTTCATCTAGATAACAAAACCCAACTCTCCTTCCGGCCTCGTGTTAATTTTCGGTTGCCGGTAACTCTTATCTGGACACACTCTGGAGGGAACTAATCAAGCTAATGGTCCCCTGTCAGCAGTCCGGAGTGGGGGTGGGGGGTAGGAAGCTGTAGGAAGACTGTAGGAAGACTGAGAGTGGTGGAAAACAATTACTACCATTTTTAGGAGCTTAGGATTTTGTCAGAGGGTGGCCGGTGAATAGAGTCACCAATCCCCAGTGAGGGGGTGAGGGACCCTCCAGTTTTGTGGGCTCCTGCCCACCACTGGCCAGCTGGCCAATGGGAGGAAATCCCCACCCCCAGCAGCAATGTTGGACAAGGGGCCTATGTCATCTTGAAGTGACATGGCCATGCAGGGAGCAACACTCTGTTTTTTGAGCAAAACTCTATGGTGTGAGGGCAATTTTACCATAGAGTTTTGCCCAGAAACCAGAGCATCACCCCTGACACCAGATAGGCATGGCACATGACATCACTTCTGGTGACGTCAACACGTTGGGGGCGACACTTCGGGCTCCCGGAACATCCCCCCCACCAGCGTCTCGAAGGGACCTCACAACGGTACTGGTGGATCTTCTTGGTCCCAGATCCCTCACGCCAACATAGGCCGGGTTCTCCTCACCTCAACCATTTGCTGTACGTGCTTCCTGATGGTGGTCCGGTCTGGTTTGGGGGCCACCCTGGGCGCCCACTCCATTACCTCAGGAGGCTTGAACTGCGTGGGTGGCTGTGACGAAATAAGAAGGAAAAATTTAAGAGATGGGACGAACAAAGCCCCAGCCTAGACGTCCTCAGGGGTTTTTTGAGCCTGCGAGCACCTTTGGAATCCCGACAAACAGTGGTGGCCATAACTACAAAATGGCTGCCGCAGGAGGCAGAGCCAAGCACAAAAGTTCTGGGTACGCAGAACTCCCAGACTCTTCGATGCTGAAGGCAGGGGCTCTTGTTTAACAGGATACCTTTTAATTGGCACAGCCAGTCAGAATCCCTGCTGGGCACGGGCCCCGTCTCACCCTGCCCACTTTCTGAAAACACTTGGGAGGGGGCACCAGGAATGGTGTTGGCAAACACCAGGGCGCCCACGGGCCCATGTTGGGGACCCCTTCCCTAGCCAGTCTCCCCCCACCCTTCATCTACTTCTTACCAGGGATTTAGGGTAGCGGGGTTCACGGGCATATGAGAGCGTGTAGATTTCCTCATCTGTGTAGTAGAGGTCTAGGGAGAGCTGGGTCAGAAGAAAGATATTTCATTGATTTATTTACAAAATGCGTATCCTGCCTTTCTGCCCTCCCAAGGGCCACCTTACAAGTTCGGAGGGACCCTCTGCTGACTATCTCATTATATCGGCCAATATTATCCTGTTATTCTCTACAAACTTAAGCCGGGCGTACGTGTGTTTGGGCAGAACTGCTACATATGGCGTTCCTGTGGAGGTAACGCCCTGACCTGCAAAAAGCAAAGTTGCCATGTTCTTCCTCTGGTTGCCAAGCAACGTATCGATCATCATATCCCCTGGTCCCCTCCAACACTGGTGGCCTTGACGCCATGACCTATGAGCAACAGAAGGCGTGAGAGGTAGAGGGAACCGCATTGATCTGCGGCAGGGCACGCAGGGGAGGGGGCAGCACCCTGCGGTTACTACTAGGCCACCCAGGAGCCTGCTGTTAGGCCACGTAATACTTGTGGCTCCGTTTCTCTGTAGCAACCGTTGCTAGGAAACCCACTGCGGTGGCTGAGTCACATAACAACCAGCTGCCAGGCCACACAATGAATGGGCCCCGTGTTGCCTTAGTGCCAGTTGCTAGGCGACATGGTGGTTGAAGCTCCTTCCCCTCCCTCTAGTGGTGGTTGCTAAGCAATGCCGACGTTGTGACCCTAAAACACGCACACACGCACCATGGTGATGGTAACACAACATGACAAAAGACAGGGCAGTCTGCACCCGTCGTTAAACAAGCCACTGGTTGTGGGACCCCCCCTCCAATATGTGGTTTTATTGAGTCACATTAAGGTGGCCGATAGGGTTAGGGTTAACAATGCTCACTTTGCATTGGGAAAGGTCTGGAGATTTGGGGGTGGAGCCTGGGGAGGGCAGGATTCGGGGAAGGTAGGGATCGCGGGGGATAATGTAGGGGGACCTCCTGGAATTACTGGGTTGCCAACCTCCAGGTGGCGGCTGGCGATCTCCCACAATTACAACTGGTGTCCAGGCAACAGAGATCAATCCGCCTGAAGAAAATGGCCGCTCACTCTGGAAGGTGGACTCTATGGCACGCTATCCCACTGAAGTCCCTCCCCTCCCCAAACCCCGCCATTCTCAGGCTCCACCCCCAAAATCTCCAGGTATTTCCCAACCAGGAGCTGGCAACTCCTATGGAATTCTCACTGATCCCCTAATGAGAGCGATTGGTTACCCTGGAGAAAATGGCTGCTCTGGAGGAGGGACTCTTTGGCATTATACTCTGCTGAGGTTCTTCCCTTCCACAAATCCTGCCAGTACTGGGTTGGGAAATACCTGGAGATTTTGGGGGCGGAGCCTGGTTAGGGCAAAGGTTGGGGAGGAACCTCAGCAGGGTATAAGGCCATAGAGTCCACCTTCTGCAGTGACTGTTTTCTCCCGGTGAACTGATCTCTGCCACTTGGGGATCAGGTATCATCCCAGGAGCTTTCCAGCTGCCACCTGGAGGTTGGTAACCCTACTAACAACCTTCTATTCCATATGGGCCTAGCCCCATGGTCCCAGCCCCATGGTCCCTGTCCTTTCTTGTGGGCCACGAGACCCTTGAGCGTTTCTCACAGTGAGCAGGTCCACCAGGTCCTTGTTGGCCCGGAAGGGATGTTCGGCCTGCTGCAACGTCCGCAGCTCCCGCGCCGGCTCGTACAAGCTCTGCAGCTTGCTTAGGTTGAGCCGCCCACCGTCCACGTGGTCCGGCAGGGCCTCGTGCAGAGAGACCAGGTCCTTGAGGTGGACGCCCACAATGGGGATCTTG
Organism: Lepidodactylus listeri; assembly: GCA_029233225.1. Taxonomy (NCBI): domain Eukaryota; kingdom Metazoa; phylum Chordata; class Lepidosauria; order Squamata; family Gekkonidae; genus Lepidodactylus; species Lepidodactylus listeri. Next base: position 38,029,636 of record JARCFY010000020.1, read on the forward strand.
AAGCCGCTGCAATCGGCGTACACCCGTCGGTAGGCCCCGTAATTTCCAAACGACGAGAGAAGCTCTGTCATCTCAGATAGTGTCTAGGGAGGGGGGGGGGGGGACGGGAAGGGGAAGGAAAAGCCGAGAGGATGTTGTGGTCAGTGGACCGGGGAAGGGGGGTCGATCTCATTTCCTCCCACGACCTCACGACTGGTGCCGTCTTTCAAAATGGCGCCCAGTAAAAGGTTATTACTCTGTTCGCCAAAGCTGAAGACAAATGAGGTCCCGCGACACTCCGCAACTGGGAGTCTCCTTCTCTGCAGGTAATTCTTCACCACCAGAGAGAGGGTAGTGGGGAAGAACAATGTCCCAAGAGAAAAAGCTTTAAAAAAAGAAAAATAAGGCCTCACCGATTTACAGGAAGTTCTGACCATCGAGTTCCTCAGGATTCCTAGAGCTGCCAGGAAGGGACAATGGTAACTCTAGGACTTGCCAGCAACTCTATGGTCAGAACTTCCTGTAAATAGACGAGGCCTGTTTTTTTTTTCTCATGTTTCGCCCCAGGACATTTGGCAGTTAAGGGCTGCCAATACCTGGAGGTCTCCCGCCATAAGCAGCCAAATGGGAACCCCCACAGGCTAAAATTTCTTTCCATGAGCCCCAAGTTCCCTACCTTAGTGACTTCGGAGAGCAAGAGAGCACGGGTTTCCTTAAGACGGGAAATAGCGCTGTGGCAGAGACCCCCCACGACTGCCATGAGGGTGCTGAAATTCTGCAACAATCGTAACTTCTGGAACAAAAGGAGAAACAGAAAGAAGGGGGAGGAAGGAAGGCAGTACGAATACTGGGGCCAAAAAGAATCCAAGCTCTCTCTGCTATCCGCTTCCCAGCCTCCCCTCCTAAGGCTCCACCCCCCCCAAACCCCCAGGAGTTTCTCTATCCAGAGTTTGCAACCCTAATGGGTGGAAGGTCCCCATGTTTGGGGGTTGGATTTTGATTCTGGGTAGGACTGCCAATGAATCATACAGCTAGTCGGGGGGGTGGGGGGAGAGACACAACAGTCTTGCAGTGTGTTTTTTAAATTGGGTGGGGGGTCTAGGTGGAAGAAGGGCAGAAGCCAGGCTGTCCCCCCCACTCCCCATTTCTCAGTCTTTTGTCTTCTTTGGGGTCCGCCTATAACTTGATCCCAGCCCACCGGTTTACTTCAAGAGCTGGAAACCCAAATTTTAAGGCCCCCACCCTGACCTGGATGACCCGTTCTTGTCAGACTCTGGATGCTACGCAGGGTCGGCCCTGGTTAGTGCTTGGATGGGAGACCACCACGGAAGCCCAGGGCCCCATGCAGAGGCCAGCCACGGCAAACCGACTCTGAACATCTCTTCCCTTGAAAACCCCTTGGGGTCGCCATGGGTCAGCCGCCACTCGAAGGCCCCTTCCATCACCACCTCCTTGGGTATTAGGTACTGTAGCTGGTTAAGCACGAACTCCTAAGGAACCAGTAGCAGGCAGCCCAACCATTCAGCAGAATTCGAATCCTTCTCCAACTGGCGTGGTTTCTCCTTCCAGTTTCTTCCCTGACTACCCCACTCCATCCCTGCCTTGCGCTGCCTCGGCCCAGTGAGAAAACGCAGCCTCACCTGGGTAACGCGGATGAACTTGGTGAAGACTTCCGCTCGCTGTTGCGCGGTCGGCCTGTTGAGGATCATGACCTGCACCCACTGGGAGATGCTGTTGCAGAGGGCGATGGAGCGCTCCAGGGCTGGGCTGCCGCGAACCGAGCCGTTCCAAACGTAACTCTGGAAGTCCAGGTACTGTCCGGCATAGAAGGACATGAGAATTTGGCTTGTTGGATCAGAGCAAATGCTCTGTTTTCAAACACATTATTCAGAGGTAGACTGCCTCTGGAATTGGAGGCTCTATGGAACGACCATGGCTCTTTATAGACTTCTACCAAGTGAATCCTTTTTTAAAAAAAAGTCATCTAAACTAGTGTCCACCATCACTATATCTTGTGGTATCAAGTTCTATAAACACTTCAAGGGAGTCAGGATCTTTGAGTTAGGGTTGCCATCTCCGGGTTGGGAAATTTCTGGAGATTTGGGGGTGGGGCCTGAGGGGGGCGTTGGGAAGGGGAAGTGTCCTCATTGGGGTAAAACAGAAGAAGAAGGAGAAGAAGAGATTAGATTTATACCCTGTCCTTCACTACCCAAAGGAGTCTCAGAATGGCTTACAAACTCTTCTCTTCTCCTCCCCACAACAGGTCATCCAGCAGCAGCAAGTGGAGGAGTAGGGAATCAATCCCCGTTCTCCCAAATCAGAGTCCGCGCACTTAACCACAAGACCAAACTAAAAAATCCCAAGTCCTTCTTTAATGCTGTTGTGGGATGGGAGGATAGGGTTAAACTTCTTAACAAACTGTAGTTCCAGAAATGTGTCTGTGTGTCAAGAAACAATATGAGTTCAGTGGCACCTTAAAGACCAATAAAGTTTTATTCAAGGTATAAGCTTTTGTATGCAAGCAAAGAGTGCATACGAAAGCTTATACCTTGAAGAAAACTTTGTTGGTCTTTAAGGTGCCACAGGACTCAAACCTTATTCTACGGCTTCAGACCAAAACGGCCACCCTCTTGAATCTAAGAAACAGTTTCGGAAGAGATGGGAAGAAATGAGAATTGTGGATCAGGATCTCTCTCTCTCTTTTTCTGGGGAACGGATATGAGGTAGCTGTTCCAGATAAGAGACTGGCTGGCAAACCTCTCCCTCTACCCTTAGATGTGACAGAAATGCCATCCAATCTGCAGGTGCCAGATGGGCAACTGTTACCATTGCCACTCACTCCAAGAGAGAGCTCAGGCTGCCTGTCTAGCTAGGAAAACCTGTAGGCAGAAGCAACACCCAAGCTAGTCCGGAAGTCTGCACAGGTAGTCCGGAAGCCTACACAGCCAGTCCGGAAGCCTGTGCAGCTTCCTGCCTGTGCATGGATTCCCACTGGTGCTGGCCGGTCCCTACCGAGATGCGGCAGAAGGCCTTGAACTCCAGGTAACTGAGATGGTTGGCCAACTCGCCTGCGTCGAGGTGATCGAAAAGCAGCGACACCTTCCGCTTCTTGCCGCAGCCGGGGCTTCTTTGGTAGCTGTGCAGAGGGATGTGGTCGAGGCTGGAGGGACACGAGGAATGAAAGCCAAATTAAGGTGGGACTCAAGGAATGCTCACAGAAACTCTTAGCATGCTCATAGGAACCCTTGGCAGAAGAAATGCAGAAGGGACAGAGGAGTGAGAAGCACACTAAATACGTTAGCCTGGCAGGGGTAATCTATTGCATTTTTATTCTTCCTTTCCTCCATGGAACTCAGGACAGTGTCCACAGTTCTTCCTTCCACCATTTTATCCTTACAACAACCCTTTGGTGTGGGTTAGGCTGCTGGGGTCCGGGCTGCCTGCTGAGTTTTATGGCTAGGTGGAGAGTTGAACCCTGCTTTCCCTGGTACTAGTTTACCACTCCGCCACACTGGGGAGCCAGAATACCTGGGTTCCATTGTGAGGAAGTGAGGAATTGAGAACGAAGACTCTTGGGGGCTTTCCTTGGTGTGTTTCATGAAGAAGAGAAGAGAGAGGAGATTGGATTTATCCCCCGCCCTTCACTACCCGAAGGAGTCTCAGAGCAGCTTACAATCTCCTTCCCCTTCCCCTCCCCACTACAGACACCCTGTGAGGTAGGTGGGGCTGAGAGAGCTCTTTCGAGGACTGCCCTTGAAAGAACAGCTCTGAGAGAACTTGTGACTGACCCAAGGTCACTCCAACAGCTGCATGTGGAGGGGAGGGGAATCAAACCCGGTCCTCCCAGATTAGAGTCCACGCTCCTATGACCACTACACCAAACTGAGAGAACTGCTCGTGAGAGAACAACTCTGGAAGAACTTGAGACTGACCTAAGATCACACCAGCAGCTGTATGTGGAGAAGGAGGTGGGTAATCAAACCAAACTGGCTCTCAGTATCTAGAACTCCCAGGGTCCACGTACCACAGATCAGTGTGTCACAACGCGTCACAATGTCCCGGCATGCTACGGCTACTGACACCATCGCTGCTGGCCGGAGTCTCAGCAGCCTCTGCAGGGGCTTCTGGGCCATCTTGCCTGTGCTGTTAAAAAAAACCAAAACCGGCCACTCACGTGCTGGAGATGTCGAGCAGCTGGCAATGCCTCTCCGGGCCCTCTTTCTTCACCACCTCCCAGATCTCAACTATGGCCTCCTCCAAACTCAGGTCCACGCGGAAGGCCTCGGGGTAGTGGAGCAGCCAGTACCTGAAGCCAGAAAGGAGACAGGTCAGTTTGGATCGCTCGCAGGCAGGCTACCTCCGCCCAGGTCGGGGAACAGGGATTCCAACTCCCAGGTCGTCCTGGAGAATTGGGAAATTAGGGAAGGGCCTGCAAGCAATGTTCTCTCTACGCTGTGGAGTCTTGTGAGCAAAAATTCTACTTTTTGTGAGCTGCTGGGTGCTGGCATTGAAGTTGTGAGCGAGCGATTTGGCGGCTGCATAAATTAGTCTGCTCTGGAGCTCATCCTTCCTGAGGTCAGGCAAAAAAAAATCTGTGAGCTGGAGGCTTAAAAACTGTGAGCTAACTCACACTAACTCAGCTTAGAGGGAACCCTGCTTGCAAGTCACCAAACAATGGCTGATTCCACACCCATCGGTTTCCCAGTTTTCCCACAGCCACGTCAGGTCATAAATCTTCCCTCTGCACTGTATGCTGCTGCTTTCACTTTCTTTGTTCATCGGGTTTTAGGGTACCTTCTGCATAGATCTATGGCCATGCAGGGGTGGCTTCACAGTCAGTACGGCGTTGCCCTGAGGTATCTGAATGGGGCTCTGAGCGGCACCTTCTCTTCAGGGAATGCCAGATGCAGAATGGACCAGTGTGCAAGCTTTCCACCCACCCACCCCAAACTTAACTTTATAAATCTGGAGAAATGCTTCTTTATGTTCAAATGTCCCTTCAAGCATTTCTCTAGTTGTGCAGGTAAACAGGACTTTAGAACTCCTGTCTCTGCGCTGAGCCTTCCGCTGGCCTGGAGTTTTGTTTTGTGGACTAGTATGCCACAGCGGTGCCTCGTTTATAACACAAGAGAAGCCATGCTGGATCAGACCAGTGGCCCATCCAGTCCGGCACTCTGTGTCACACAGTGGCCAAAACCCAGGGGCCATCAGGGGGTCCACCAGCAGAGCCGGAACTCCCACTGTAGCCCCCCCAAGCGCCAAGAATACAGAGCATCACTACCCCAGACAGAGTGTTCCATAGACCTTGTGGCTATGAGCCACTGATGGACCTCTGCTCCGTATGTTTCTCCAATCCCCTCTCAAAGCTTTCTACGCTTGTAACCGCTGCCACCTCCTGTGGCAGTGAATTCCAGATGTTAATTACTCTTCCTGCCATCACAGCTGCTGTCCAGGAGACAGAGACCCGTCCCCCTAGAGAAAATGGCCACTTTGGAAGGTGGACTCTAGAGCATTCTACCCCATGGCAGTCCCGCACCTTCCCAAAGGCTGCTGCCCTCAGGCTCCACCCCCCAAATCTCCGGGTGTTTCCTAACCCAGAGCTGGTAACCCCATCGGGCAAAGGACACAACCATGGTTAGGGTGGTGGGGCTGGGGTGATGGGGCAAGCAGAGAAGACTCGAACCGGATAAAGTGGCAGATCCGGAGCTGGTGTTCTGGCCGCTTCTCCTGAGACGCTTCCTGGTATGTAGCGAGTTGAGTTAAGGCTTCACTGGCTCGTGGCTTTGGTCTTTTGGCAGTGGGCATCCTTGCATTCTTCTAGGAGTTAACAACTTATGGCCAGTGTCCCCAGCCTTTTTGAGTACAACATGGTGGGCGCAGCCACAAAATGGCTGCCACAGAAGGCACAGCCACTCACACAATTAGGGCTGCCAACCTCCAGGTGGTATCTGGAGATCTCTGGGACTGCAACAAATTTCCAGGCGGTGGGGATTAGTTCCCCCGGAGTAAACGGCCACTTTGGAAGGGATTTCAGAAACAGACTGGAACGGGAGATTGCCGAATTACAAGTTTATCACAACACTGAGGACCATGGAACCCCCAGGGCTTAACAGAGAAATCGGTTTCTTATCTCACTACACACACTAAGTCATTCTGTTCTTACTTATACCCGGAAATTAAACTTTGTTGGTCTTATAGAGGCCACTGGACTCAAACCTGGGTCTCGCATCTGTTGATAACTCTTTTATTATCTGTATGCCAACTTGCTGCTATTTACATGTCCTACTATATGCATTATTCCAATCTTAGCTGTATTGATTGCTCAGTTATTTATGCATCTTGACTCTAATCAGTTCTTCCTGGCGACGAATCCCCCCCACTCCTGCATGTAATATTTGAGGAAATCTGTTTCAGTGTATGTGAATAAGTCTCTGTTCTGCTATGTACTCAGGGCTGAGCCTGGTTTGTCTTTGGGGTACCGCTGGACTCTAGCTTCCTTCTCTTTGTTAACTCTTGCATTTACGTGCTAAGATCAATCAGGCTTTTTGCCTAAAAGGCAAATGTGATTTGGCTCCTGCGTGAATTAGTTTGCTCTGGAGCCCATCCTTCCTGAGCTAGGACAAAAATGTGTGAGCCGGAGGCTAAAAAACGGTGAGCTAGCTCACACTGGCTCAGCTTAGAGGGAACACCCACCCTCTTTTTTCCTGTAAGCAACCCTTGAGGAGATCTTATGACAGCTGTCTGAAGACGAGTGCTTTGCAAACGAAACGTTACACTTTCCCACTGCTGACACCATCTCCCTGGGCTTGACACTGGGGCCTCTTTTGAAGTGGTTCCATGTTGTGGCTGGAGAAGCAAGAAGGGTATGCGTGCAAAGGATATAAAGTCAAGAGTCGGCGGGCCAGTTCTGCCGATGGCACGACCCAGCTGTGGACCGTTAACGTCATGTTTACCATGAAATCGCTGGTACACAGGTTGCCGTCCAAATCTAGAAAAAGGAGGAACAAGATTAAGTGGATTGATATGTGCAGGGAGGTAGGAATGATGATGAAGAAGAAGAGACTGGATTTATACTCCACCCTGCACTCGGAGTCTCAGAGCGGCTTACAATCTCCTTTCCTTTCCCCTCCCCACAACAGACACCCTGTGAGGTAGGTGGGGCTGAGAGAGCTCTGACGGAAACTGCTCTTTTTCAAGAACAGCTGTGCCAGAACTACGGCTTGCCCAAGGTCATCCAGCAGGTGCAAGTAAAGGAGTGGGGAATCAAACCCGGTTCTCCCAGATGAGAGTCTGTGCACTTAACCACTACACCAAACTGGATAGGAAATGCTGGGCTGCAGAGAAGAGAGGATTAACATAGCCGTGGAACGGGGACAGATTACAGCTCACAGATGTCCCTTACAAGACAATAGCTCAATGTCACTAATACAGTACCCAGCAGTTCTTGCTGAAAATGCATTATAGTTCATTAGTAGCATTACAGTGCACTGAAGTCTCTACTCTGTGGTTTTCTTGGCAGTGGCAAGTGCCGGTGAGTTGCTGCAGACTTTTGGGGACCCCGTAGGGTTTTCAAAGCAAGAGACGTTCAGCGGTATTTTGCCATTGCCTGCCTCTGCACAGCAACCCTGGACTTCCCTAGCGGTCTCCCATCCCAGTACCAACTAACCAGGGCTGACCCTGATTAGCTTCCGAGATCTGACAAAGTGCCATTTCCACAGCATTGACGTTTTTAAAACTGTGCATTATGTGAAATTTTCTGCTGTAGATTTTTCCTCACCAGGTGCAAACCCAAAGTTTTCTGCTGCTGACCCCACATTTTCGGAACTCTCTAAAACTGAGGATTCCAAAAATGCAGGGTAAGAAGGAGAAAACTTCGGGTTTGCGCTATTGAGGTTAACGGGTGTGATTAGTCCAGTCACCATTAGTTAGCAGAGTGCGTAAATGAAGCTACAAATGCAGGAGTGCCACTTTAGCAGGTTACTCATCTTACAAAGCTTCACAGAGGGTGCATTCAGATGGGCAGCTAATCCCGCCATTGGCCCAGCTGTAATTTGATCTAGATCTTTTTGATCCAGCGTTGCACGGCCAGACAGCTCCCCTGTGAATTGCTTTACAACGCGTGACTCTGCAGTGGATTGTCTAGACGGCATCCACCATAAGGAGCTGTGCGGTCAGCTGTTTTTTTTGTTTTTTTTTTAAAAACCCTGTTTGCACATGTGCATATGTGCATCACCATCTACTTGTTTTTCTGCACATGCACGGACTAAAATGGTAAAAGCACCACCAGCAGTACTTTCCTCTAGGTACCATTTCAGTTAACAAAGTGCATAAATATCATGGGACCTTCAGAAACATTGTTTGGATCGTTTGAGCAGAGCTCTGTGGTCGTCACATGTTTGAGCAGTTATGCGCACATCGCTAAGTCTTTTTAATAATGGCAACCGTTTGGGATAGTCTGGAGACCATCCCTATGGACTGATTGCGTGCTGGTGGGACAACGAGATGGGGGAAAGTCCGCCATTGGCCTATCGGCCAGCTTAGGACTGGACTTTCACCACTATCTTTTAAGTACAGATCCCCAACGGGGATTGGTGGGCTGATCACAGAAGTGGCATGATTCCCAGATGTTGTGGTCTGGACGTGCACTTTAAATCCAAAAGAGCCGTCTGAACGCAGCCAGAGCCACATTGCAAGTTTAGAAGAGAAATACTTCTCTCTTTATTTGAGAAGTACACTTTGGGTAGGAAAGAGCAGAGACTGATAGATTACCAACTTACTAGCTAAAGGATGGAGACGGATGGCGAGAGGCCCATCCGCCTCATGGTGCAAAGAGAGGACAGCATGTCCCTCTCTTGGTGCGTGCAGGTAGAGAGCAAGTCTTCACGCAGAGTGAGAGAGACAGGAAAAGGGAAATTGGTCCCTGAGATCACAATCTGCATTTCAGTCAGTGGCGGAAGAGCTGATCCAGGGGAAAAGGTCAGTGTGTCTATCAAACTATCTAGCCTCTCTGGTCTGAGACAGGGGACATCGCATCTGGAACTTCCAGCATGCGCCTGGTGAGGAAAAATCTACATGGAAAATGTTGCATAGCGTGCAGTTTTAAATATGTCAGTGTGGGGAATTTCACTACTGCGGGAATGATCCACTTAACTCTGCTGTAGGGAACATTCTGGTTAAAGGAACCAGGGCCTTGCTGAGGTATTCCTTCTGTGGTTCATCTGTTTTGAAGGGGAGGGAGGATTGAAAGCCCTTTTTGAGTGGGCAGCTGGGATGTTTCCGGATTGATTTGCATCAGAAGAACATCAAGTAAGATTACAACGGTCCCATTGAGTGTGCTTTTGCTAGGGGCCCCGATCCCTCAAAACTCCCTCCCCCTTCAGTTACCAAAGGAACGAAGGCATTTCTCGATCAAGTCATCGAGCGTGCAGGAGCGGTTCAGTTCTCCCAGGGTAATGGAAGCCAATGCTTGATTGATCTCCCTGGGGTTTGGACAGGTCATCCGGCGCCGACTCTTCTGCCGGCGGATCTTGCCGGGGCCCGGGATGGTGCCGGCATCTGCTGAGTTGTGGGCTTCTGCCCGTGATTTCCTGCTGAGGAGACAGATATCAAAGTGGGTTGGGATGCTCAGAACAGTCCAGGAGCTCAGCTGAGCCCAGTACTGGGTCCTTGTGACTTGGGCGTGGGCCAAGGTGAAAAGGCCAAAGGACCATCTAAAAAAAATCAGGTCATAATGATTGAGCGTTATTGAAATCTTTAGCCCTCTATAGGTTAAATGGGAGCCTGGCCTTCTTCCATCAGACTTGACTATAAACTGTACTGAGCTCTGCCCTCTATTTGTCCATGGTGGGAGTCCAAGAAATTTCTGATCCAGGTACTTTGCCTTGTCTACTTTTTTTGCTATCAACCTTTTATTAATGTTCATCTTGAGTTCTCCCCCCCCCCCCCGCTTTTAGTCTATATACAAAGGCTCCAGGTTATAAACTGTTTGTATTTCCCTTTCTGGTATCACACTGGAGACTACAGTTCCCCACACCCTACTCAAAGTGTAATTTGAAATAACTTGTAAAAAATAAATAAAACAAATTGAATTGTTAGGGTGTAAGTTTATTTTAAATCATTCTTGACATGACAAAATATTTGTATTAACATTTATGGATTATGTACTATCAGGGTGGGTAAAAATCAATGATTTTTTTTTTTAATTAAAATTGGAATTTTTTTTTAGTCAAATGCTTTCTGAGGAAAATCTAAAGATCGTTTTCAGTTTAAGATATGTTATTGTCCAAGGGTTATTTGTCCTGAAATATGGATTAGTTTTTAATTATGTAGCATGAGGCTCTATATTCATGCAATGTTTAAATTTTTGGTAATCTGGGAGAACTGAGTTTGATTCCCCACTCCTCCATTTTCAGCTCCATTGACACTGTTGTATCTATTTTAACTTTATGTTATTAGATCCCCCTGACGAAGCTCATCGCAAAACATGTTAGGATCTAAAAGGTCAATGAAAACTACTTTCCCCTGCACCTTGTTTCCCTCTTATTTTCTCAGCTTGCTTTTGGCCCTCTAGGGAAGCGGCCTACCAGGATCTTTTCCAGTAAGTGAAAAGGTCAGTCAGTTCACCCCTGTTCTGTGTTGTTGCCTGTGTTTTGTAAGCCTCCTTAAGTACGTATATGTGTCATCAAGTCGCAACAGGCCTATGGAGACCCCAACAAGGGGATTTCAAGGCAAACAAGAAGCAAAGGAATAATGCCAATTGCCTTCCTCTGCAGAGCCTTCCTTAGTGGCCCCCCATCCAAGTACCAACCCTGCTTTTGAGATCTGATGGGATCGGGTTATGCCATGCAACCTTCCCGCCTGTAAACCTCCTGAGGTCTCTGTTTCTAGAGGGAATGGTAAGTGTGACGGACTACATTTAAAACACTGTTTTTCTGAAGCAGGAAAATCAGAGAAGGAAGGGGAGTAGCTAACTCTGCTCTAGAATGTGGAGCTTAAGTGACTGGCTGCTCCTTTTCTCTGACTGACCAGTGCCAGCTGAGGGAAATCTAAGATCAGCTGTGGGCTGAGGGGAGAGTTAGTTCGGTTTGCATTCGTTTTGTGTTCTGCAGTGGTTACTGTTCCGTAAAATAAAAATTCAGCTAAAGGAGTCGCTATCTGAAGAGTCTGACTAAAAAGTCTGCCAGACAGGGCCACTGTTTGAATAAAGGGAGAGACTCCAGGTCTTAGCTGTGTCCGGCATAACCTGAGGAAGAATTCCATCTAAGCATTCAGAGTCTAGTGTCAGCTGAAGCTGAAGTACATTTTCACACAAATGCCAAGAACTGGGGTTGGAGACTTTGGCAAAGAGCGACTGGGTAGAAGGCTGAAGCTCCCAATCAGGCCAAAAGGAAAAAGATTATATTTTCAGGGAAGAAATATAAGTCCTGTCCAGTTATACAGGGAAATGGCACTAAAGCAGTCTCTGGTCTGTGGTTAAAAGAAACGGCAATAGACTACTCAGGTGAAAGAAGGCACATTGTGATTTCAGAAAAGGGGAAAGACTTTGATACACTAGAAGAGTGACCTTTCCAGAAAACCTAAACAGTTCTTAGGAAACTATATGCAGAGACATTGATGACTGAAGCCAAAGTACTTAGTCAACCACCTCTCACTGATAAGAACCAAGAATTTGTAAAAAAAAAAAAAAGCTGCTTCAACACCATCTTGTCCATCAACTGAAATATATGCTGTTTTACCAACAACATTTACCTCAGCCTTTCCGATTCCTGGTTACCCCATACCATCCCTGCTTATTAAATAAAATCTTTATTATTGTTCACTTTAACAAAGTCTCCAGAGCCATTTCAAGGGATCTACAATATCACAGTATTTGGCTTGACATTGCGAATTTTAAAAATGCTATGTAGTCTACAAAAATATTGAAGTTGGAAGCAATGCGATACGGCAAAGGCAAGCTAGCGGGGCCGTCAAGTGGATACACAAGCGGCGAGAAGAGCTTTTTGAAGTATAATTATAAACTTCAATGTTTGGACTTTTCACTTGAGGAATTTGATTTGGACTCTCTGAAGGTTACTTGTGTATTTTGATTGCGTATCTTGACTGTACATTTCTGAGTTTTTGACCATTACATTATATTTTTGATAAACTACACTGTTTATATAGGTTCAGATTGTTATAAGTGTTGACTGATGAATGTTTTTTGTTATTTCTGCACAGTTTGTTCCTTTTGTATGATTTACCCCCTTCCGTGCTTCTCTGCTCTTTGGACCCCCTGGAGGCTGGCAACCCAGAAGAAGAAGAGGAGGAGGAGGAGGAGGAGGAGTTTGGATTTATACCCTGCGCTTCACTACCCGAAGGAGTGTCACAATCTCCTTTCTCTTCCCCTCCCCACAACAGACTCCCTGTGAGGTAGGTGGGGCTCAGAGAGCTCTTTCAAGGATTGCTCGTGAGAGAACAGCTCTGAAAGAACTGGTGACTGACCCAAGGTCACACCAGCAGCTGCATGTGAAGGAGTGAGGAATCAAACCTGGTTCTCCCAGATTAAAGTCCGTGCTCCTAACCACGACACCAAACAGGGCTCCTGTCAACTAGTTCCCTGGAATCTGAGGAAGCCTTTCAGATCTTTCCGTTACCTTCAGCTCAGTCCAACTTCCCAAGTGCTTTTGCGTTTCCCTACTGTCCAGTGCCCTTCCCCACTCCACCGCTTGCTCCTGACACCAACCCAACCCAGCTAGCAGCTATATTTGGAAGCTCTGAATTCTACCAGGAACTTCCTCTCTCTTGCCCAACTTCCTTGCTGGTTCCATCAGACTTTGCACTTTGTGACTCTTTCGTTGGCTGGTTCTGCATCTGGCATTCGCCCCACATTTTCTCAACACTGAGAGGAAAAAGTGCAGCTCAAAACCACATTCAAATTCCCCGGGGAAACTCCTACTGAGTGCCAAGTCACCCCTAAAATGGCCATAAATCTATGCAGAAGGTATCATAAAATCCAATGATCAAAGGAAGCGAAAGTGGCATGCAATGCAGAGGGTGCCATAAAATCCAACGATCAAAGGAAGTGAAAGTGGCATGGAGTGTGGAGGCCGCCATAAAATCTGATGATCCAAGGAAGCGAAAGCAGCATGCAATGCAGAGGGGGATTTCTGTTCCAACGTGGGTTTCGTAAAACAACGGAGGGAAAAACCAATGCAGAATCAGCCGAAATCTCTCTTCCCGGCTTCTTGCTGGCTCTGTCTGGCCTACCTTTAGTGTGGACGATCAGCCTGTTCCCTTTCCAAGACCTCAACTAAGCTAGATCGAAACCGGGCTAATCTTCCAGCCAATTCCTCTTGCCCTGGGAACTCTTTCATCCCCTGAGCTCATGAGGAAGCGGCTCCTTTACACAACCTCCTGCACATTTGTTAAACTTAATTTTGTTACACCAGGGCTGCAAAAGAAGGCCTTTGTGCGATCTCAGCCTGAAGAAACTGAAAGATTAGGAACTGGAAACGGAAGGAAGGATGGCCCTTCAACCTAGGGTTGTCAGGTCCCCCGGCCACCGGTGAGGGGTCGGAGGGATAAGGTTGCCAGATCCAGGTTGGAAAACTCCTGGAGCTTTGAGGATGGAGCCTAGGGAGGGCAGGGACCTCAGTGGGGTACGATGCTCTGGAGTCCACCCTCCAAAGCATCTGTTTTCTCCAGGGGAACTGATCTCTCTGGTCTGGAGATGAGCTGTAATACCGGGGGATCTTTTGAACCGTGAATGGGAATCGTGGTCAGTGTCCTCTGAGCAGGAGGTCCCACTTTGCATGTCTCAAATCTTACACTGTGGCACTGCAAACATGGGGGTGCCCAAGCCATCATCAAATCATAGAGCTGGAAGTGACCTCCAGGGTCATCTAGTCCAACCCCCGGCACAAGGCAGGAAATCCACAAATACCTCCCCCCCACACACACACACATCCCCAGGGACCCCTGCTCCATGCCCAGAAGATGGCAAAAACCCTCCAGGATCCCCGGCCAAACTGGCCTGGAGAAAAATTTCTGCCTGACCTCGAAGTGGCAATCAGCATTTCCTTGGGTGTGTAAGAAAGGGCCATGAGAGTTAAGCACTGATGCAACCCCTTCCTGCCCTCCCTTCTCATGATCTGCTTGAACCTCCAGGAATCCGTCGGGCTACTTGAGCCACCAGTGTTCACAAGTGGAAACGGGCAGTCCCTTCCACAGTCAAAATCCTCTTCCTGCTGCCAACACACAAGAACATCAGAAGAGTCCTACAGTCGTCTATCCAGTCCAGCATCCTGTCTCACACAGTGGTCAGCCAGTTCCTCTGGAGGGCCAAGAACCGGGCACAGAGGCTGAGGCCTTCCCCTGATGAGAACCTCAGAAGAGCCCTGCTGGATCAGTGAGGGTCCACACAGTGGCTAGCCAGTTCTTGAGGTTCAACAATAGAGGCTGAGACTTTCTCCTGATGTTGCCTCCTGGCACTGGGAATCAGAGGTTGGCTGCCTTTATAAGAATATGGATGCAACGGTAAAGACGCTCGGCAAGACGTTTCCCAGGGGGGCACTCTCTTCTTGTTGCCTGAACTTGAGTAAATAGTGATGCACACATCTGTGTCTGCGTGACCCCTTGGCTGAATTGGAATGACACAGAAATCACCTGTTTAATGAATTCATAACAGGGAATACAGGGCTGATGAGTGCCTCAGCACTCCAGCAACTCCAAAGCTGTATTCTGCCATAACCAGGAAGGGCAGAAGGTCTTATACCCCAAATGACATCACATAGAGTTTACACATTAAAGAATCTCTAATTGGTACCAGGCAGTTAACATCATACAAGCATCATTTGACTCAGTGCATCTCTTAAGTGGTGTCAGGAATTTCACTCGTTTATCTTGTCTTCAGGACACTGGGGGACTTCCTGGGCTCGCAGAGGGGAGAGCTTGTTGAGAAGGGGTTCCGAATCACATTAAACTTCGCTCGTGGCGGCCTTGCAACTTCTAAATAGCATTCCATTTCTTATTGCATCCTAATTCCTTCTACAGAAGCTTCCTATCCAAAAAGTGCAATTATATTCTGTTATAAATTTCTCTAATCTGAAACTTTTTGGTTACATACCAGGATCTGGGTCTATTATGATTATACTTTTGAAGGCACAGTGACGGCTGTCAAAAAAAAAAAAAAAAATATATATATATATATATATATATATATATATCAAGGAGAAAGTGTCAGAAATCAGATTCAGAAATCACATTCTTTTCCCCTTGTCCTACAATAGGGATGACTGTAGTGTATGCTGCTACCAGAGCTTGCCAACTCTGGCCTGGGAGATTCCTGGAGATTTAGGAGTTGCTGCCTGTGGACTGGGGATAGATTGGGGGTAGGATTTCACCTAGAATCCACGGTACACCATAGAATTTGCTCCCTGAAGCGGCCAGGGGAACTGATCTCTGCTGTCTGGAGATCAGTTGTAATTCTGGAAGAACTCCCTGCAGGTGGAATCTCAGGCTACCAGTTGAAGGAAGACTTGGAAAGGTTTCTGGTTCCCAAGGCCGGGGAAGCAGACGGAACCGACCTCTTGGGGTCTGGGCTGCATCTTTGATCAGACCAGAGCCCCTGAGCGTGGCAGGCAGAGATTCAACCCTGAGAGTGCGAGGCTGCAGTCAGAGGGCTGAGGCATCCCCAGGTGAGTTTCTGCCTGCTGCCCCAGCAAGACAGACAGCAAGTATCTTGGGGGAAAGTTGCATTTTCACCCCAGTAACCACAGAGGGTGGAAAATGTTTTGGTTTTTTTTTTTTTTAAAAAAAGAAGAACTAAATGAACAAGGAACAAGAAAAACAGATTTCCCCCTCCCCCACGCAAGGTGACACAGACGTAAAAGCCTCTTAGGAGCGCGGCTTACCTCTTGCTCTCTCTCCGGATCATGGCTTCTGCCAGTCCTCCTCCCAAATCACGGCTGCTGCCTGGCCTTCACCGTGGGCATCTCTTTCCGGTCCTGTCTCTCCGCCAGGTGCCGGCCCAGCCCAAGGAGAGCCGTGCCACAGAAGAGCTGCACTCCCGGTGAGGCGGCTGAGTCGAAACCCGAACCCGCTACTTTCTTTGCTGAAGCGGAATAAAGGGGAACTGGGGCCACCCCTGCGGTGGGTGTCACCGCGTGCCAGGAAGAGATAGGAGAAGAAGGCTGGCTTGGGGCGCTCACAGTGCAGCGGCTCTCTGGGGTGGACTCTGCTGGTAGCTTTGTGCCAACAGGAAACCTGTGTATTTGGCGGCAGCCAGGCAGGCAGAAATCCAAAAGGCCATGCTGTTCCACTCCTCACTCCCCTGGAACTTCTGCTTGCTACATAAAGGGAAAAGGCGGCCTTTCAACAGCACACGAGAGGTTGTCGGTCTCTGGGTGGGGCCTGAAGTTCTCCCAGAATTACAATGAGTGTCCAGTAGAGCTAGGGTTATCATCCTCCAGGTGGGGCCTGGAGATCTCAGGCTTTTACAACTGATCTCTAGCTGACAGAGATCAGCTCCCCTGGATAAGAGCCAGCAGACGCCAAGAAAACACAAGATTAATTCTGAGTAGGCGATGTGTAGATCATGGGCTCCAAGCATAAAGTGACCCGATGAAGCTGAGAGGGAAACAGATTGTTTACCTGGGAAATCTGCAGTCACGTGGCAATGGTTTGGAAGCAGCAGCAGCAGCAGCACTGCATGACGTAAAATAAAGGAACAACAAAAGAAGAAGTTTATTTGTGGACTGTAATTGGACGACTGGAATCATTTTTGCACAGTGATCATTGGTGGGGTGCGACCTTTGGTTAGTCACTGTGGTCCATTTGTGGCTTGAACCCCTGGAGAAAATGGCTGCTCTGAAGGGTGGACTTGGTGGCATTGTATTATGCTGAGCCCCCCCCCCCCCCCCCCCCCCCCCGTTCTCCCTGGGCAGTGACGGCCCCAGGTTTTCCCGCCCACTAGGCGAGGATACATTCTGGCACCGACCCCCGACCCCATGTGGGGCGGGATGGGATGGGGGCAGGTGCCAGAGAAAGGGCAGCCAGAATAGCGCCCTTGTAGAGCCGTCGCCCTAGGCAATGGTCTAAAATTTAACAATAACAGGCCAGCCCTGTCCCTAGGCTCCACCCCCCTCAAATCTCCAGGAGTTTTCCAACCTGGAGCTGGCAACTTTACACCTCCTGCCCCTGCCCGGTGGCCAGGAGGACTTCGCGACACTGTCGGGGAAGGTGAAAAGTAAGATGTCCTCTCCACCCGGTTTGCGCTGAGTGTTTGCATTCTGAGTGCTGGTTTAGACTTGAAACTCTTCAAATGGCTGGGAGCCAAGGGATGAGGAAGGGTCCCTGGGCCTGTGAGAACCAACCAGCCCCGGGGCAGAGGTCTGCCAACCGCCAGGTGGTACCTGGAGCTCTCCCAGAATTACATTCGATCTCCATAAGAACATAAGAGAAGCCAATGTTGGATCAGGCCAATGGCCCATCCATTCCAGCACTATGTGGCACACAGTGGCCAAAAACACCAGGTGCCATCAGGAGGTCCAGTGGGGCCAGGACACCAGAAGCCCTCCCACTGCTGTCCCCACCCCAAACTACAGGGACCAGTTCCCCTGGAGAAAATGGTTGCTTTGGAGGGTGGACTCTACGGCATTATACCTTGCTGAGGAGAAGGGATGCCAGCCTCCAGGTGGCACCTGGGGACCCCCCCCCCCCGAATAACAGCTCATCTCCAGATGACAGAGATCAGTCCCCTGAGAGAAAATGGCTGCTTTTGGAGGGTAGAGGCTATGGCACAATAACTTGCTGAGGAGAGAGAAGAAGAGATTGGATTTATACCCTGCCCTTCACTACTGGAAGGAGTCTCAGAGTGGCTTACAATCTCCTTTCCCTTCCCCTCCCCACAACAGACACCCCGTGAGGTAGGGTGGGGCTGAGAGAGCTCTCCCAAGGACTGCCCTTGAGAGAACAGCTCTGAGAGAACTTGTGACTGACCCAAGGTCACCCAGCTAGCTGAACGTGGAGGCGGAATGGGGAATCAAACCCAGTTCTCCCAGATTAGAGTCCGTGCTCCTCACCACTACACCAAACTGGCGATGTTACCAAAGCTGCTGTTTCCTCCAGAGGAACTGAGGTAACTCGTAAGTCCAGGAGGAGTCCGGACCCCAACAGGAAGGGGCCTCCCCCCCACTAGAAAAGCCTTTTGTTTCCCATTCCTTCCAGTTAGGGATGCCAGTCTCCAGGTGGGACCTGGAGATCCCCCAGAATGACATCTCATCCCCTGACAACAGAGATCGGTTCCCCTGGAGAAAAATGGATGCTTTGGGGGGCAAACTCTGTGGCACTGAGGTTCCTGTCTGCCCCAGGCTCCATCCCCAAGTCTCCAGGAGCTTCTACGGTTGCCAGCTCTAGGTCAGGAAAGACCTGGAGATTTTGGGGGTGGAGCCTGAGGAAGGCAGGGTTTAGGGGAGAGAGAGACTTCAGTGGGTCTAATGGGGCCATTTTCTCCAGGTGAACTGATCTCTGTTAACTGGAGATCAGTCGTGATAGCGGGGGATCTCCAGCCACCTCCTGGAGATTGGCAACCCTAGGAGCTTCCCAGCGAAGAGCTGGCAAGCCTACCTCCCCTGCTGGGGGGGCCTGGGAACCCCACTTATAGTGTAACCCTCTAACCACCGGCATTTACTTCTCCAGCTCAGCCCTTGCTCAGAGGGGGATGTGGGTCCCTTTAAAAACCACGTTGGCCTCTCAGCAGGACTGATAAAAGGGCCATTTCCAGGTCCGGCCCTAAAACGGTCTTTTTCCTCCACTCCCAAAGAGGGCTGGGGGAGCAGTTTCCACACCAGACCTTCCTTTTAGGGGAGGGGAAATGGTCCCCGAAGAAACCAAATCTTGGGCAAAGGGAGGCGCTGCAGAAATTCTGATTTTAAACCAGGCCTGGCCAAGCAACATTTTTAGGGGCCGAGAGTGAAGGGTGTTGGGAGGCCTTTGGAGCCTCTTTGGGAGGGTATCTTGCCCCTTGGAGTGAACAGAAGTCACCGGGGAACCCAGCCAGAGGAGGGCAAGCGCGCTTCGAAAGCAGAGTCCCCAAAAGGAATTTGGGATTCCTGGATGAGTCCTGCGTGAATCTCAACACCCGTGGGGGAACGTAGATGTCTTTTTAAGCCTTTTCCCTGAGCCCGGCCTGGCTGGCTAGTCTTGGGGTCAGTTTGGCCTGTCCGCTGCCCGCTTTTGCCAACTGAAACCCAATTCTGGAGTGTGCATGTGTTTGCTTTTTATAAAATTGTGGGGAAAGGCGGGGACCCTCAAATGAAGTTTCCAGGTTCCCTGGGCTTGTCGCGCATGATAGTTTCCGCAAGTGGCACAGAAGCCATGCCTGGCGCAGGGAAAGGGGATCTTTCCTGCGCGATCCTCCATTACCTCAGCAGTGTCGGGGTTCACATCCAGCCTGGGAAACTCAACCCCAGCCAGGTGAGTGGGAGAAAAGGTGGTTCACCTGTCCCTTTATTTCCTTTTTGGAAGGCCCTGCAGAATGAAATGAAGATGGGGGGGGGGCAGGCTTTGCTAACTGACCTTGGAATCCTGGAGATTTAGGGGTTGATACCTGTGGGTAGGGGCGGGGGATTTGGGGAGAAATGGTACCTGGGCGGCTGAGAAAGCTGACAATAACGCTAAGCAGATTTTGAGGTCTGACCCTGTGAAAACTACGTTCCTGTGTTCTGTTTCGTGGCTGGAGATTTCCTGGTCCCCTTGGAGAAAGTCTCTCCCCTCACCAAACCCTGCTCTCCTCAACACCCTCCCTCCCAAATCTTCAGGTATTTCCCAACCTGGAGCTGGCAACCCTAAGCCGCCCCAGGCCCCCTTAGAACCCAGGAATCCCACCTCGCAGGGCAGGGGTTAGAATTTTATCCAACACAGCCAGCCAGTGACGTTGCATATTTCTAAAACAGGAGGTTCGGGGACACGAACCTGGCAAGGAAACCAGCTCCCTCTAGCTTTCAAAATCATTTCAGATCTGTAGGAAATTGTTTGTGAATAGAGGTGGAGCAATAAGACTTTGGACATGCTCAGAGGCAGAGTCTTCTTCCTTCTTACAAGCATTGGGGATGGGGGCGGGGTGGTCCATCCGTGTCCACATCAGAACCCGGGCGGTCCAAATGAAGTCTTTCAGTTTAAAAAACAAACCAGTACGATTTATTTTATGAAAGTGATTGTATTTTTTTTGTAGGGCATTACCAGCATAGGTTTTAAAGAGCAAAAGAAGTGGGCAGGAAACTGTGGCTCAGGGGTAGAGCCTCCGCTTGGCAGACAGAAGGTCCCAGGTTCAATCCCTGGCATCTCCAGCGAAAAGGGATCAAGTTGCAAGTGACCCGAGGAGCCTCGGGGGCCACATGCGGCTTTTTCACACATATTGTGTGGCTCCCGGCAAGGCAACTGGGGAAACAAAGGGGAGGCATGTCTTCCCTTCCCCAGCCTGTGTTCCCCTTCCTGGGTAGGCTTGAGATGGGGGGGAGCAGAGAAAGAAAGCAACTTTAACTTTAAATGCATTCTCAAAGCCCCCCCCCCCCTACAAATATCATTGGATATATAAATATCATTATCAATATCTGTTTTTAACACCATTTCTTTATTTTTGGCAGGCTCATTTAATGTTAATAATAAGCAAACTTGCATATTTCCAATAAAAACGTGTGATATTCATGTCTTGCGGCTCTCAAACGTTTAGTCTGTGTGGCTCTTATGTTAAACAAGTTTGGCCACCCCTTACCTAGGAAAACCAGGTTTGATTCTGCACTTCTCCTCCACGTGCAGCCAGCTGGGTGACCTTGGGTCAGCCACAAGTTCTCTCAGAGCTGTTCTCTCAGGAGCAGTCCTCGAAAGAGCTCTCAGCCCCACTTACCTCACAGGGTGTCTGTTGTGGGGAGGGGAAGGGAAAGGAGATTGTGAGCCCCTCTCAGACTCCGAGTGAAGGGTGGGGTATAAATCCAGTCTCCTTCTCCTCAGCTTGAGACCCTCGAGAGCAGCTGCCAGTCCGAGTAGACAATCCTGATCTTGATGGACTGAGGGTCTGGTTCAGTATGAGGCAGCTTCATGTGTTCTGCAGAAGGGTCTCTGCCCCAAGGAGCTTCCAAATGACATGCTGACTCTGGATCAAAATCAGTCTGTTGATTTCCTTGTAGGGGGAGGCGGCGTCTGTTCCGACCAGGCGTCTCTTCGGCATCCCGCTTCGCTCGCTGCCTCTTTCAGCACATGTGGAAGGGGTCCCAAAGTAAGTATTTTGTGCCTTTCTTCGATCTCTCACTTTTAACCCCTGGAACCTTCTTTGCCTCTCAGTGAACAATAAGAATCTTCTTAGGGTCGTGTCTAGGATTGCCAGCACCAGGTTGGGAAATTCCTGGAGATCTGGGGGTGGAAAAAAATACAAATATTTATTAGGGTGTACAGCAGTGTTCTCTCTAAGCTGAGTTAATGTGAGAGGGGAAAGACTTCGAAGGGGGTATAACGCCATGGAGTCCGCCTTCGAAAGTGGCCATTTTCTCCCGGGCAACTGATCTTGGCCGGCAAACCCCTTTCCTCCCCAAAGCGATGACCTCTTCTCTCCCCCCACTAGTCGTTTGAAGCTCCCACCACCATCTCACTGTGGTCCCTTTGCCCCCATAGGTTCCTCGTGAATGCCTGTGAGTTACTGCGCCTGCACCTTCACGTTGAGGGACTCTTCCGGAAAACCGGCTCGGTGACCCGCATCAAAGCTTTGAAGGTAAACTGTGGCACGGCCAAAGCAACGTTTGTGCAGCCAGTCAGAAGTATTGCTGGGCAAAAGCCCCACCCACATTCTAGAAACCCTGGGGGGGAGCCATGTCGCCCGCGGGCACCGTGTTGGGGGACCCCGTCTCAGGCAGCTGGGGAAACGGCATGTGTCCTGAGTAGAAGATGAAGAAGAGAGTGGATTTATGCCCCACTCTTCACTCGGAGTCTCAGAGCGGCTTACAATCTCCTTTCCCTCCCCCTCCCCCACAACAGACACCCTGTGAGGTAGGCGGGGCTGAGAGAGCTCTCTCCAGATCTGCCCTTGAGAGAACAGCTCTGAGAGAACTTGTGACTGGCCCAAGGTCCCACCAGCAGCTGCACGTGGCAGAGCTGGGAATTGAACCCAGTTCTTCTAGATTAGAATCCACGCTCCTAACCTCTACACCAAACCAGCTCTTTGTGTGAGTAGAAAGTAAGCCTTGTAATTCGTCAGAATCCTCTCCTGCCTGCACGCAAAAAAATCTCCCTGCACAGAGTAAAGTAGCACGTGGACTGAGTGAAGCGGAGGTGCTTTCCTGGCTTTCGGCAGCCTGTCTTCCTTACCTGTCAAATCCGCTGCTGGCCACCCTCAGCAATAATCTGCCATAATCCCCCCACACACACACACACACAAATGCTCACGGGGCGGTTCATTGTGATGTCCTTCCAACAACCCTGCGAGGTAGGTTAGGCTGAATGAGAGAGCAGGATTGCCCCAATATCAATTAGTGGATCGCAGAGCTGAGTGCGGATTCCAACTGGGGTCGCCCTGATCTGAGTCGGACACTTTAACCACTACACCAGGCCGGCCTCCACCCTTGGGCCCTTTGGTCTGTGCCCTTAGAAGGGTGCTCAGGGCCATCCTTCTAGGGTGGCCGAGTCCCCTCTGGGGGGGGGGGGTAGGGTTGCCAGATTCAGGCTGAGAAACTCTTGGAGATTTGGGGGTGGAGCCTGGGGAGGACGGGGACCTCACTGGGGTTCAGTGCCACTGAGTCCCCCCCCCCCAAGCAGCCATTTTCCCCAGGGGAACTGACCGCTGTAGTCTCAAGATGTGCTGTAATTCTGGGGGGACTCCAGGTCTCCCCTGGAGGCTGGCATCCTTACGTTCTCCCCTTGTCTGGGGAAACACCCTTACACTCGCTTTCCTGACAGTGGCGTGCATGGGAGGGGGTGTTGAAATCTCCCAGAGGCGAGGTTCCTGAAAGAGATGGGAACTTGAGTCATTTGTGCTGCCAGTAAAAGTTTCCCAGTTCGCCACCCTGTTGGTTGCCCCCACGAGGGAAAGCAGGTTTTGACAAAGGTCAGGAAGGAAGTGATTTCCTCCCTATCAAGGGTGAACGGATAACTCCTCCTGTGGTCAAGCTAGCATTATACTGCTTTAAACAAATGCTGTTGCTTAGGCCCAGTTTACACCTCCCCTCTGAAGTAGTTTGACTGCTGTCTTTTCCCAAGCTCATTTCACGCTGGCTTCAAATTTCACTCCAGGGGGTCTGAAGAGTACTAAGCAACAGCATTTGTTTAAAGCAGTATAATGCTAGCTTGACCACAGGAGGGCAATTAACGAATGTAAACAATAATTTATAAACTAGAACAAGTATGGTTTGAAACTAGAAACAGGTATAGACAGGTTTTTTTTGAAACTAGAATGATTCTAGTGGGAAAGTCAGATGTAAATTTGACCTTAGTACTCTTCCGACCCCCTGGAGTGAAATTTGAAACCAGCGTGAGATGAGCTTGGGAAAAGACAGCAGTCAAACTACTTCAGAGGGGAGGTGTAAATTGGGCCGGAGATAAACTGAATCCGGAGAAAGAGGGAGACAGGCTGAATCCGGTACCATCGTGATGTCAGTGAACTGAGCTACACAAGAGCAAGACAGAGATATTTCAAAAGCGGATCAATCTGCTGCCGCCAAACGCTGTTGATATTTTATGATAGCTTCCGCAAAAGAATAAGAGAATCCCTAGAGCTTAGCCCTATCAGTGGCTATTACCCCACAATAGCTGAATGGAACCTCCATGTTCAAGGGCAGGCTATCTCTGAATACCAGTTGCAGCAACTGGGAGAGGCTTTAGGCACTACGGCAAACAGGATGCTTGTCTTTTGGGCCTGATCCGGTAATGCAGTTGCTCTCACGTGCATGGAAGAGAGCTGGGACCCGGGATTCTCGGTGAAGGGGAGTTATTGTCAGCTCTGGGCTGGGAAATACCTGGATATTTTGGGGGTGGACGCTGGGCAGGGTGGGGTTTGGGGAGGAGAGGGACCTCAGCGGGGTATAATGCCACAGAATCCACTCTCCAAAATGGCCATTTCTCTCCAGGGGAGCTGATCTCGATCACCCGGGAAGTGAATTGTGATAGTGGGAGATCTCCAGGTCCCTCCTGGAGGCTGGCAACCCTAGCTGGTGGCCTGTGCCGTTCCTCTTTGCAGGCCCGGTTGGAAGCCGGCGAAAACTGCCTCCACATGGCCCTGCCCTGTGACGTGGCAACTCTCATCAAGCAGTTCCTGAGAAACCTGCCGGAGCCCTTGGTCCCGGATGAACTGCAAGGGCCCATGTGCCAAGTCCAGCAGCGCCAAGAGGAGGATCGGGGGGCCCTGACCCTCCTGCTCACCTGCTTGGTCCCCCAAACAAGTGCCAGCCTCCTACGCTACTTCTTTGGCTTCCTGCAGGACGTGGCAGCCAGGTAGGTCCGTGGCCATTGGGGTTTGCATTGGGAAATTCCCCGAAGATAATGTTGTTGTTGTTATTTCCCGGCTATGCCCCCGGGAAGAGTTGCTTGGTCATGTAGGACAAGGGAAAAATGAATGTGATTTCGGAATGTGAGTCCTGACATTTCCTCTGGCACGCTTATATGCCAGCAGCTGACACTGTGCCTTTAGGAGAGTTTAACCATAGTATATTCAGATGTTGGTATTTAGCCCAGATGGAAGGAATCTATGGCTGCGATCACACCCACGAAATAATCCTCTTTCAGTCCACTTTCAATGCCCTTTGGAATTGGATTTTGCCAGTTCACACGGTAAAAATCCAGCTGGGAAGTGGAATGAAAGTGGATTAAAAGTGGGTTGTCTAGAGTGTGTGATCGCAGCCCACAGTAGAACATATATATTGTTGTTATTATATTTATGAATAACTCCAATCCCTACCGTTGTAGGGCTCTGGGTGATGTACAACATAACAAAAACATTAAAAAACATTAAAGCTATAAAACAAACACAAGCAGTATTGGTATTAATACATTAATTAAAAATCACGTGACAGAATTACAGTTTTTTTCCCCATTTCCGGCCTGTGATCGCCTCTCCAGCCGGACCCGTGGGGGCGTGGCTCTTAGGGGGTGTGGCCCCATCCTGCCTCACCATGGCTACGGGCTCTGTTGGGAACCCCTGGACCAGAAGCTTGCTTTCCGTGTACACAAAGGCTCAGATTCTCAGGCTGCGGGGCCAGAGTTTTTGAGTTTGCATGAGGCGATTGGGTAGGATACACGCAGCGGTGAGAAGGGGGGCAGAGGCACCACCCTGGACTGCTATATTGGGAGCCCCTCCTTCTCTTGCACCGGTCCTCAGGAGCCCCACAGCCATCCCTGCCTCTTCCCTGTCCGTTCCTTTGCAGGCGCTCTCAGAACAGAATGGACGTGGCCAACCTGGCTGTCGTCTTTGCCCCCAACCTCTTCCCCAGCGAGCATTGCAGCAAGCTGGATGGGGAAGCCGAGGAGCTTCTGCGGACACAGGCAGCGGTGGTAGAGCTGCTGATTACCCACGCGTCGGAGATAGGTGAGACTGATTCTTCCGGGGGCCAGTTATGGGGGGAATCCGCACTTGGGACCCACCAGCTTTCCAGTTGCTGGGACTGGCACTGTTACATGGTGCTTTTATGGGTTCAGACCGACAAGGCCAAAATCGTTCATCCAGTCCCGTTCATTAAACACAAACCTAGAATGCCTCAATTTGCCTCGGGGCCATGCCGGGAAGCAAGCAGGGGTTTAACCCTTTAACAAGCCCCCCCCCCCCCCCCCCCGCTCCATTTCGCTGTTCAAAACTGGGCTCCTGATTTTGTTGATGTTTTAAAGTTGAAAAGATGGGTCATTCGGAAACATGCATTTCCTCCTCTAAAACGCTAGTAACAAAGTGGCAGGACTTGTGTTGACAAATGTGACCAAGTGGAGGCTGAAGGGTTAAACACCCTCTCCGTTCCCTGCATAGCCCTGAGGCAAACTGAGGCAGTGTGAGCATACCCGAGTGAACTTGGCCTGCTCTGTTTGAGTGTTTCCCATGCACAGACAGAAAGAGGGAAGGTTCTGATGCCGACATTTGTGTGCACAGAACAAAGTCCGAGTCCAGTGGCACCTTATCGTTCATACCCAGATTTAAACTTTGTTGGTCTTAAAGGTGCCACTGCACTCAAACTTTGTTCTCTTGCTTCAAACTAACAGAGCGACCCACCCGAATTTGTGCGCACACTAAAATGCATATACTGCCCTCTGCTGGATGAAACTGGAACAGTGATGCCCTCCTGTAAAGGAGTAAAAACAGATATGGATAATGATATTTATTTGTCCAATGATATTTGTAGGCCGGGGGGGGGGGGCTGCTTTGAGAATGCATTTAAAGTTAAAGTTGCTTTCTTTCTCTGCTCCCCCCTGCCTCAAGCCTACCCAGAAAGGGGAACACATGTGGCTCCTGAGCCACAGTTTGGCCACCCCTGGGCTATACCATGCAGGCTTCCTTCCTGCAGCCAGATACCCCAGCAAGGGGCTTCCAAGGCAAGCGAGAAGCAGAGGTGGTTGGCCATTGCCTTCCTCTGCAGAGCCTTCCTTGGTGGTCTCTCCCATCCATGAACTCACCCTGCTTAACTTCTGAGATCTGACGAGTCTGGGCTATACCATACCGCCTTCCCTTGCCAATACATGATACCTAGATATTAATCGCTGCCTCTCATTTTGTTCTCTTCCCCCACCCTTGGCCTCAGGCATCGTCCCCCAGTCTCTCCTGGGGAAAGTGCAGGCTGCCTTTTCAGACACGGACCATGAAAGACAGTCTCCTCCTGGACCAGAAGATGGGAGAGGCAAGGAGGCGGAAAGCAGGAGGAAGAGGAGGCAGCGGCGCAGTGTGGGCAGTAAGTATTGCAGCGCTGTGACAGCCCGTGGGACAAAGTTGAGGAGGAAAGCCCTCCTCATCTCTCTTCCTCAGTCTTCCTTAAAGTTCCTAGTCCCTCCTTTCACCCTTAAGACTGTTTGCTAATGATATTTGTTTGTTTAAGAGAGAGAAAGAGAGAGGGATGGAAAGAAAGAATGGAAGAGGTGGAAAGAGAGAGAGAGAGAAACAAAGGAAGCAAATAGATGGGCAGTGAGGGAGAGGTGGAAAGAAAGCAACTTTAATTTTAAATCAATACTCCCTCTAAGCTGTGGAGACTTATGAGCAAAAATTCTACTCTGTGAGCCCCTGGCATTAAACCTGTGAGCGAGCGATTTGTCTGCTGCCTAAATTAGTTTGCTCTGGAGCCACCCTTCCTGAGTGAAGACAAAAATGTGTGAGCTGGAGGCTAAAAAACTGTGTGCTAGCTCACACTAACTCAACTTAGAGGGAACACTGTTTTAAATGTATCCTCCAAGCCCCCACCCGCTGGCTGGTGCGGCGAAAGGATTTAAAGCGACAAATGCCTTTTCCAAGCCAGCCAGTGGGGGGAGGGGGTACCTTTGAGAACGCATTTAAAGTTGCTTTCTTTCTCTGCTCCCCCCACCCACCTCAAGCCTACCCAGGGAGGGGAACACTGGCTGGGGAAGGGAAGACTGATCAGGGACGCGTGCCCCCCTTCAGTTCCCCAGCCACCCTGCTGGGAGCCACACAATACGTGTGAAGGAGCCACATGTGGCTCCTGAGCCACAGTTTGGCCACCCCTGAATTAGACTAAATTCAACAAAGCGCTGTTGTGCGCCTGATGAACTAAGCGCTCCAGCTTGGTTCAGGAGACTGTCAGGCATAGAATGTTGGACCTTGTGCGTTGAAGATGAACAGAGGTTGGCTCCCTTTCTGTGTGGGGCACAGCAGGGTGAAAAACGGTATGCCTATTTTAACTGATTGAAGATTGAACTTCTGGGAGTGCTAAGCGGTCTGACCCTCCTCTCCTCGGCCTGTTCTTGCCCCCCGCCTTTCAGATATTGTCACTGAAGCTCTGAGCAAATTCAAGTCCGGTCGAGCACTTCGGGTGGCTCCTTGCCCAGAGACCAAAGAGGGTGTGTGTCGAGGAAACGGTGAGTGGTTTGCTGGGAAGGGAGGCGGTACCACAAAGGGCCAAACCGAATGTCAGGAATTGGTGTCTCTGGAACCCTCAGACTTCTGGGTAGTGATGGGCACAGGCTGGCTCAAAAGTTTGTGACGATTTAAGGGCAGGTTGTGGTTTGTGAACTGCTAGGTTGGCAGGAGCTGGGACCAGAGACGGGAGCTCACTCCGTCATGCGGCACTCGGGTCTCGAACTGCTGAACTACCGACCTTCCAGTCTGCAGTCCAGCATCTTAGCCACTTGAGCTGCTGCTCAATATTACGCACACGTTTTTGTTGAAAAGTATGCAGATTTGTTTTTTTATTACTATTAAATGGATATCTTTAGATGGGGATGGAGGGGAGGAAGAGACAGAGAAAGAAAGAAAAGTGGAAAGAAAGCAAATAGATGGGGAGGGAGGGGTGAGGGAGAGGTGGAAAGAAAGCAACTTTAATTTTAAATGCATCCTCTAAGCTCCCCCCCTGCCCCCACATGGGCTATCTTGGCTTTGGAGATGGGCTTTAAAGAGACAAATGCCTTCTCCAAGTTAAAGTTGCTTTCTTTCTCTGCCCCCCTCCACATCAACCCTACCCAGGGAGGGGACCACTGGCTTGGGAAGGGAAGACCAATCAGGGAGGAATGCCTCCCCATCGCTTCTCCAGCCACGCTGCTGGGAACCGCACAATATGTGTGAAAGAGCCACATGTGGCTCCCGAGCCACAGTTCGGCCACCCCTGCTTTAGCATGTACTGTGAAGCACTGCGTCACTCAGTGGTGGTGGATTAATAGCTTCATTGATCAAGGTTTTAATTGATTTCTCGGTTGGCTCTAACACTCTTCCAAAGCTGTTTCAGTTGCTGATTCTGGGGCTTCTGAAAAACAGGTCTGTGGACACAGCGGGTCTCGAGATCGCAGCTTTGGGTTTGACCTGCGTTTTCCTCCTTGTCTCCTGTGCTCCAGAATCCCTGAACAACTCAACTCTGAGAACATCCTTTAATTCCAAGCGGAAGGCTTCCGATGATGCCATGTGGATGCCTGAGCTTTCAGTCAAGAAGAGGTAAGATAGGATTTAGCTCTGACCTGGATCTCATCAGATCTCGGAAGCTGAGCAGGGTCGACTCTGGCAAGTACCTGAATGGGAGACTTCCAAGGAATACCAGCAGTCGGGAGGTGGGGGCAGGCTTTACTTAGCCACTATTCAGAATATCCTCCAGGCCCCCAGTAGGGGTCAGTCACCAGAGGTCGCCATGACTTCCAGGTGCACGCTCACACACATATGAAAAATATGAAAGAAGAAAAAGAGGAGGTAAGATTTGCAGAAGTCAGGGTCTGTGTGGCTAAGCGGTAAGAGTGCACATCCTGGCGTGCCAAAGGCGCTCAGTTCAATCCCCGGGAGCTGCCCTTAAGGGATCTCAGCTAGCGGGTGTTGAGAAAGACCTTTCTCTGCCTGGGGTTCTTGGGACTGGGCCCTACAGATGAGTGATGAAGATTCCGGTTAGGTTTGGTGCTTTAGGAAAGTGAACCAGTTTGGTGTAGTGGTGAAGTGCGCGGACTCTAATCTGGGAGAGCCGGATTTGATTCCCCACCTCTCCACTTGCACCTGCTGGATGACCTTGGGCAAGCCGTAGTTCTGGCACAGCTGTTCTTGAAAAAGAGCCGTTTCTGTCAGAGCTCTCTCAGCCCCACCTACCTCACAGGGTGTCTGTTGTGGGGAGGGGAAGGGAAAGGAGTTTGTGAGCCGCTCTGAGGCTCCCTTGGGTAGTGAAGGACGGGGTATAAACCCAATCTCCCCTCTTCTTCTTCTTCTTCTTCTTCTTGCCTGTCCCGATCTCCCAAGGCACCTGGTACTTCAGTGGAGGGCCATGTGGCTTTTGTCCCAGGGTTCTTCTTGACTCCTTTTCCCACCACTGCAGGAGATCAGCTCTGAATTCGGATTCCTCCAGTGAGGAGGTGTTTGAGCAGCCGGTGCATGCGGATCCTGTGCAAGGTAATGGCCCTGAACCACGCTTGGTTGGCAAATGTGTTTTGAGGGAGGGCTTAGTGTAATATTTCTACCATTTTGTGGAGGGCTCACTATTATTTTTTTTAATTACCTGGAGTGTCTGTACCGTTTTTCAAGAGGCTTCACTCTGTTACCCGTGGTGTCCGTACCGTTTTACGTGAGGGTTCACCATCAGAAGAAGAAAATCGGTTGAATGATAAATAAAACCGCACATTTCTGTTGCCTTTCCCGTTCCTTTGCTAACCCATCTCCCTGCAACCCAGGTCCTGCAAGCCCCGCCCTGGTCTTCTCCAGCAGCCCCTCATATCCAGTCTCCGGGACAGGAAGCCAGCCAGGCAGCACACGAATCTCCACCGCAAAAGTTCAGAGAAGGCGGAGCAGCGGCAGGAAACACCAGCAGAGGTCTGGAGGAAGGCAGGATCTTTCTCGGGGGGGGGGGGGATAGCAAGGGGAGAGTAAGTGGGTGAGAATGCAATGTGCCTACGTAACCTGGAAGTGATGTCAGGGACATCCGGGGGGGGGGGGGGAGACAGGACGCTCTGGTTTTTGGGCAAAACTCTGTGGTAGAATTAGCTTCTACCATAGAGTTTTGCCCACATACCAGAGCGTCACCCCTCCACATCCCTGATGTGCCTACATAACTTCCAGGTCACAGAGGCCCGCTGCATTTATTTTCAGTTTCTTGGGAGTAAGAGGAGGTAATTTGGGGGGTAAGTGGAGTGCTTGATACTCGGGGACCCTTGCCCACACCAGGGGGTCTGGCATCCCGATTCTTAGGGGAGCAGCCCAAATTAGGACTATTGTAAATACCTCATTTTACCCTTGCTTTGCTGTTCAGTTGCACAGTCGAGTCTGACTCTTCGCGACCCCACGGATCACATCACGCCAGGCCCTCCTGTCTTCTGTCGTGTTCTGGAGTTTGCTCAATTTCATGTTTTTGCATCGATGACACTGTCTAACTATCTCATCCTCTGCCGTCCCCTTCTTCTTTGACCTTCCATCTTTCCCAGTATCAGGGTCTTCTCCAGTGAGTGCTCCCTTCTCATTTGGAGGCCAAAGCATTTGAACTTCAGGATCTGGCCTTCCAGGGAACAGTCAGGTTTGATTTCTTTTAGGATTGATTGATTTGACCTCCTTACAGTCCAAGGGACTCCAGCACCATAATTCAAACGAATCTATTCTTCGGCGCTCAGCCTTCCTTATAGTCCAACTCTCACAGCCATACATCACTACTGGGAATACCATGGCTTTGACCATACAGACTTTTGTCGGCAGGGTGATGTTCCTACTTTTTGTTATACTGTCTAGGTTTGCCATCGCTCTCCTCCCAAGGAGCAGGCGTCTTTTAATTTCATGGCTGCAGTCACCGTCTGCAGTGATCTTGGACCCCCGGAAAGTTAAGTCTGTCCCTGCTTCCACGACTTCCCCTTCTATTTGCCAAGGAGTGATGGGGCCGGATGCCACGATCTTAGTTTTTTTGGTTTTGAGCTTCAAGCCAACTTTTGTGCTCTCCTCTTTCACCCTGGGCAAGAGGCTCTTGAGGTCCTCTTCACTTTCTGCCATTAGAGTGGTATCGTCTGCATATCTGAGGTTGTTGATGCTTTCCCCAGCGATCTTAATTCCGGCTTGTGATTCATCCAGGCTGGCATTTCGCATGATGTACTCTGCATATGAATTAAATAAGCAGGGTGACAATATACATCCTTGTCTTACAACTTTTCCTATACTAAACCAATCAGTTGTTCCATATCCAGTTCTAACTGTCGCTTCTTGACCCTTCTACAGGTTTCTCAGGAGACCCGTGAGGTGGTCTGGTGCTCCCATCTCTTTAAGGGCTTGCCAGAGTTCGCTGTGATCCACACAATCAAAGGCTTTAGTGCAGTCAATGAAGCAGAAGTATATGTTTTTCTGATACTCTCTTGCTCTCTCCATAATCCAGCGAATGCTGGCAATTTGATCTCTGGTTCCTCTACCTCTTCAAAACCCAGCTTGTACTTCTGGCAGTTCTCTATCCATGTATTGCTGAAGCCTAGCTTGTAGGATCTCGAGCATGACCTTGCTAGCATGTGAAATGAGTGCAATTGTGCGATAGTTTGAATATTCCTTGGCATTGCCCTTCTTTGGGATTGGAATGTAAACTGACCTTTCCCAATCCTGTGGCCACTGCCGTGTTTTCCAAATTTGCTGGCAAACTGAGTGCAGCACTTTAACAGCATCATCTTTTAAGACTCTGAATAGTTCAGCTGGGATACCATCCCCTCTGCTAGCTTTGTTGTTTGCAATGCTTGCAGGGACACATAAATCAACATGCAAAGCAGCAGAAAGCTGAACCTGTTGAATTTCTGCCTGCTGCACAGTTAGAGCTGCAGGGACCTCTTGCATGAAGTTGATTGCATACAGCGAAACAGTTCTCTGACATAAAAATCACTATGTAGAAAATGAGTAGCTCGAAATCCACTCTCAGCAATTTTATCTGCTTTGCAAACAAGAATCCTGGGTTCAATCCATGGTTACTGCAGTTATAAAGTCTCTTGAGGTAGCAGGCGATAAGAGAAGACCTCCTCTGCCTTGGAACTGGATCTAAGTTGGTCAAGTGATGTGACTGAATAAACCTGCACCATATAAACTCTTGGATTGTATCAGACCATGGGCTTTCCCCCCTTTCTCATTTTCCTCGCTTGTAAGTTTCCGTTTCTTCAGGTGTTGTTTTCTGTTTCACATGTCTTTTCCTCCCTCTAGTGGTCGATTCAATATCACACTGGTTTATGTCCAGCACAAAAACCTGCTGTTTAAATCTGCAGGGAGATATGCTGGACATAAACCAGTGTAATATTGAGTCAACCCCGCACAGGAGCAAAACACATGTGCAATAGGGGAAAAAACTCCAGTAAAGAAACAGGAACTTAAAGCAAGAAAAATGGGAATGCAGAAAAGCCTTATGGGTCATTCTGCTCTCAGCTACGTCTCAAAGTTTATGAGCAAATCCAGTTGATTGACACTCTTCCTCTCTTGGTCCCAGCTGGTGCTCTTAGAGAGACTGTCTGTTGAACAGGAGGCTCCATGTAGAAGTGATGGTTTATAGTCCCTGGTAAACCCTTCCTCCTTAAATCTGTATAATAGCCTAAGCACAATACTGTAGCTGACGCTTTAATTTCCCTTTCCTTTTCAGGAAACATTCCATCCGCACTGCTCCCTCCTGCTCCCCAACATCCTTTGAGCAGAACTATGTAGCGCGCAAATCCTTACGTGTTTTCTTCCAGGGCAGCATACATCAGGTATGTTCTGGGAAGATCATGAAAGGCCAGGGATTCTGGCATTCTGTAGGGTGATGACACTTTCTGCACTTCTCACTCCAACCAGCAGAGGGCAGCAAATCGCTTTGTATGCAGCTGCTGTTGTTTTGAGCATCTCTAGGACTTCACCAAATATGATATAGGACCCTAGAGACTACCATCATGTGTACAACTCGAATTGTGACTTAAAAATAAATAAAGCTACCATTGGCCGTGAATTCTCCGTGGGTGTAGAGTGTTGCTATCCCTTATAATTTGCATTGAAAGTCAGAGTGAAAAAATTAGTTCAGGCTGGGATCGGACTTTCCTGCCTAGAGGCTTTCCCCTATTCTCATTTTAGTCGCTGGTAAGTTCCTGTTTCTTCAGGATTTTTTTCCCCTGCTGGTCTTTTGCTCCTTCTAGTGATCGAGTTGGTATCACACGGCTTTTTTTCCGAGCATAAAAACCTGCAATTGAAATCTGCATGGAGGTATGATGGGGGGGGAAAGGTGTGTGATATCAAACTGACCGCCGGAGGGAGCAAAAATGTGTGTGGAATAGAAACACCCCACCCCCAAGAAACGAGAATTTACTAGTGAGTAAAACGAGAATGTGGAGGAGTCCTGGAACTCGTTACTTAGATATCGCTACAGCTCAGATGTGTTGCTGTGTGATGTAGTTTACTGCCTTTGTGTACTATTTTGTAGTGTCAGCAGTGAAAAGATGCACTTATTGGCCAAACCAAAAAAGAAACTTTACGGCACCTTAACAGCAAATAAATCTATATATATAACATTTTTATGCCACTTACCCACCCAATTTAGGTCCGCAAGGCAGGAAACAATCAAAATCATTGACACAAGATTTTTAAAAAACCACATATTATCAAAACAGCAAAAAAAGCCTCATCAAGTGGAAAGCTGGATGCTTTTGTGATAATTAATCGGGCCTAACAAGGGTTGCCAACCCTGGATTGGGAAATTCCTGGAGATCTGGGGGTGGAGCCAGGGGAGGGCAGGGTTTGGAAAGAGGAGGGACCTCAGCAGAGCGTAATGCCATAGACTCCACCCTCCAAAGAGCCAGTTTGATGTAGTGGTTAGGAGCCGGGTTTGATTCCCCACTCCTCCACATGCAGCTGCCGGTGCAACCTTTGATCAGTCATAAATTCTCTCAGAGCTGTTCTCTCAGGAGCAGTCCTTGAAAGAGCTCTCTCAGCCCCACCTACCTCACAGGCTGTCTGTTGTGGGGAGGGGAAGGGAAAGGAGACTGTAAGCCGCTCTGAGACTCCGAGTGAAGGGCAGGGTATAAATCCAATCTCCTCCCCCCCCCCCGCTCCCCCTCCCTCTCCTCTCCTCCTCCTCCTCCTCCTTCTTTGCCATTTTCTCCAGGGGAACCAACCTCTGTCATCTTATTTATGTTATTTATAGTCTGCCTTTCTCAGACGGGCTGAAGGCAGATTACAAATAGTGTATCAGTACAGTCAACAAAATGGGACATTCAATAACTAATGAGATCAGCTGTAATTCCTGGAGATTTCCAGGCCCAAACTGGAGACCGGCAACCCTAGATCTACCTAGAAGGCTCTACCCACACACACACACAAAAACTGGGCAAAACGCAGATAGATCGAGATGGGTCACCGTGTTTGTCTGCCTGTGGCAGGAGAAAAGAGCAAGAGTCCAGGAGCACTCTGAAGGCTAACAAATTTAGTGGCAGGGTGGGAGCTTTTGGGAGTTGCTTCAAGATGGGTCACCCTGTTGGTCTGTCTGTAGCAGGAGAAAAGAGCAAGAGTCCAGGAGCACCTTAAAGACTAACAGAATCTGTGGCTGGGGAGGAGCTTTTGGGAGTCCCTGCTCCCTTCTTCAAGATGGGTAACTGTGTTAGTCTGCCTGTAGCAGCAGAAAAGAGCAAGAGTCCAGGAGCACCTTAAAGACTAATAAAATTTGTGGCAGGGGATGAGTTTTTGTGACTCACTGCTCACTTCTTTAGATACGTCTGAAGAAGTGAGCAGTGACCCACAAAAGCCACAAATTTTGTTAGTTGTCAAGGTGATCCCCTGGACTCTTGCTCTTTTCTATTAGGCAAAATGCAATTTGAGATGAAGTGTACACTTCTTTGTCTTCTCCCCAGCAGCCACTCTCTCCCTCCATCAAGGTCACAGAACCAAGCGGCTGGCTTCTGACGAAGAAGATGGCAGCAGAAGTGCAGGAAGGCCCCGATTCTCAGCAGCAATGGGCCTGCTCCCCCTCCCACAAGCCCGAAGAAACTGAAGGGAGTAAGGCCTTTCCTGTGCCCTGCCACCTCCTGGGCCAGGGATGTTTTGTGCCCTTTTAATAGTTGTGTGGCAAGGAGGAGCTTGACCGGTGAAGCGAGAAGCTGCACTGGCCTACCTTCTCTCTGTGGTGCTGCTGTGAACGATGTAGGATTGTCCTTCAAAGGCCAGGGAGTTCTCAATGCAGAAAGGAAAGCCATTTAGCCAATAGAAAGCTGTTAGCAGGATAGATCTCTAAATTGCAAGTTGTCAACCACTTTAGATGACAGTTCTCAGCTGCTGCAAGTTAATTACTTCTGCCAGCCTAAGCAACAGTTGTGATAACAAGCTGGCAGGTGGGGGTGATGACCTCTATAGTCAAAAAAGCCTAACACTTAGGCAGAAAAATGCTCTTAAAGGAGACCGGTTTCTTGACACAGAGTTCGAAGGGATCCTAGAGGTCACCTACTCCAAACCCCTTGCTCAGTGTGGGAATTAGTGAACTACAGCACCCCACTCTGCTTAAAAGAGTGCACACCTTTAAATTTTTTAAAACAAATGATTGAAAAAAGCATTTACGGGAGAAATTATTGTGGGGCTGTGCCTTTAAGAAAGGGGACAGAGCCCCCCAAAGCCCCACCGTAGCTATGGGCCTGGCCATTTTCTCCAGGCAAACTGCTGTCTGCCACTTGAAGACCAGCTGTAATCCCAGGAGATAGGCAACCCTAGGCTCTATGCTGCTGCCCACCCATTTAAAAAGCTTCCTCTCTGGGATTTCTTTTCCCAGGATTTCTGGGCCAGTCATCGGATGAAGACTTCCCTCCTTACAGAGACCAAGCGGCCCCAGATACTGCTGTGAAATGCAAAAACGGAACCGGGGCCAGTCCCGGTTTGGATGGTGTTTCTTGCAGGCACCGAGAACCGGCCTTGGGGACGGCAGAGGGTTTGCTCGGCAACCCCACTGAGGCTGCTCCTCCACTGCGGCAGCTTCGAGTTCTGCGTCGTTCCTTGAGTTGGCCCGAAGACCTGTCCACGATGGATACTGCGGAACGAGGGAAACCGGATTCTTTTCCAGACGAGGCTGCTGTCATTCCTGGTGACCGTTTCGGCCTAGCTGAGCCAGGGCAGCCTGGTGCGGAAGTCACAGCAGCAGGCATGAGGGAGGTGGGCATTCCCTCAGTGTGTGTCACGCTGGTTGACAGAGACAGGGCCACCCGCCCCCAGAACGAGCCCCGTGACGTCCCAAATAGCCTCCATGCCTCCAAGCCGGACCTGCCTGACGAGCACAGCGCCTGGGCTGACGGCTTCCGCCGCCTCAGCAAGGTGCCCCAACGCAGCCTGAAGCGCTTCACCCTCCACTTCCAGCGGATGTCGTCCCAGCCGAGCGAGGGGCCAAACGTGGCTAGGCCCAAGCGGAAGGGGGGACGCCGTTTTGGCCGCTCCCTGAGCCACGAGAGCGGCCTACCCTTGCGAGCGGAGGAGGAGGCCGGCGGCGCAGCAAAGAAAAAGGGGGGCGCCTCTCTGACCCCCAAGAGTCCCTTGCAGTCCTTCAAGGCCTACGGGCAGCAAATCTTCATTGCCCACAAACATTGGGCCTTGGCCTTTGCCGCGCTGCAGGGCAGGAAGGTTTCAGCACCGCTGAGTTCCCAGGAAGCCGAACGGGCTGCAGCGAATTCCCAGGAACCTCTCTTGGGGCTGGGGAAGAAAGACGTAGATATCGCCGCTCTCCCAAATTCCCCTCAGTGGAACCCGAACTTGTGACTGGTCGAGATTCGGTGGGATTTGTAGATAAACTGGGTTGTCGGTAGTAATAGTAATAGTCAGCCAGGTTGTGCTAGTTAAGTCATGTCCAGCTCCTAACGCTTTGTCCCGTTCTTATCTTTGGCTTGGATTCTGCCAGCGGGATCCCTGTGGGGACTGGTGATGGTGTCAAGTCTTGGGATTAATGGGATCTCGCTGTTGACATTAATTTCAAGCGCCCTGACCCTGCTGACATCCTGATATTCCCAAATGATTTTCTCGCACTCTGTTTTCCTAACCTTTAAATGATTCATTCTTGCTCGAGGGGCTTGTATGAAATCTATTCTGGATCGTGGGCATTTGGTGTCTTTAATAACTGCCCTTATCTGGTTTCCCCCAGACCAGCAGCCTTGAAAGGGCTGGCTCGTCTTTTGTATTTTATGCCCGTGATACTGTTTGTCTTGCGGACGACGGAGGATGCCGGGTACCCTAGGCAATCTCGCGAGGCAAGCAAATCCTTTAAAATTGGCTCCTCAAAGCGACTTTTGTCATGCTGTTTTTCTAGCCAAGGTGTGGGAAAGGGAGTATAGCTGAACACATTTCAGTTCCCTCTCCTTCAAATTTTTGGTAGCAGGGAAATGGGCTCGATTTTTAAGTCCTCTTTCTCTTTGGGTGCAGTTTCCTCGTTAGCCCTCCAGGGGGCAATCTGGTACCTCGATTGTTTCCAAACTATCCCGTATTGTTGGTTTTTTTTTTTTTTTACTTTTACTGTTTTGGAAATGTATGGCTTGCTTCCTGTGCTGTCTTTCCTAATCCTAACACTAAATAATTAAAAGCAAGAAATAACATATGGTAGCTGTTTGACATATTCGTCCTCACCTTTCTTACGTTGAAAAACGAAATAATTTTTATGCATTTTCCTTTTGGGGGGATTAATTTGTGCCCATGGTGTAGATAGGTTTGGCAGCTCCAGGTTGGCAAATACCTGGAGATTTTTTTTGGGGGGGGGGGTGAAACCTGAGGAGGGTGGGGTTTTGGTAGGGGAGGGACTCCAATGGGGTACAGTGCCATAGAGTCCACCTTCCGAAGTGTCCGTTTTCTTCAGGTGAACTGATCCCTGTCAGTTGTCATCCCAGGAGATCTCCAGCCATCACCTGGAGGCTGGCAATCCTAGATGTGGAAAAAGGAAACTCCAAAGTGGGGACAAAGTTGGGCCAGTGTGATGAGACTGAATTGTAAGCCAAAAGGTGTCAGGTTCAAATTTTGTGTTGACCCTCAGCTTACCTAGTGGCAGCACTCTCTCTCTCTCTCTTTCTGCCTCAGTTGCCCATTTGCAAGATGGGGTCATAATGTTACTTGACCTTATATGTAGGGGGTTTATCTTAGGAATGCATAAGATGTGACCATTGAAAGCACTGCAGAAATGTTAGTTGTCAATCCTAGACATGCATCCATGGGAAATCCAACTTCCACGTCTTAGGGCAGGTTTATGCGACTGAAGTCACTGCCTCACAGGGTAGCCAACGCCCAGGTGGGGGTCTGGAGATCTCCTGGAATTCCATTTGATCTGGAGAGAGACTGTGGCTCGGTGGCAGAGCATCCACGTGGCAGGCAGAAAGCCCCAGGTTCAATCCCTGGCATCTCCAGTTAAAAAGGACCAGGCAGGAGGTGATGGGAAAGACCTCCGCCTGAGACCCTGGAGAGCCAGGAAGTGGGGCTGTGGCTCAGTGGCAGAGCGTCTACTTGGCATGCAGAAGGTCCCAGGTTCAATCCCTGGCATCTCCAGTTAAAAAGCACCAGGCAGTAGGTGATGGGAAAGACTTCCGAGAGCTGCTGCCAGTCTGAGTAGACAAGATTGACCTTGATGGACCAGTGCAGCTTCATGTATTTTTATGATCTCTGGATAACACAGATCGGTACCCCTGGAGAAAACGGCTGCTTGGGCAGGTGGACTCTGCGGCGTTATACCTGCTGATCTCCCTCCTTTCCCCAAACCCCACCTTCCCCAGGTTTCCCCCCTCCCCCCAATCTCCAGGAATTTCCCAACCCAGAGTTGGTAACCTCAGAAAATACGGCTGTGCTGGGGGACACACAGGAAGTTCTCGGAGGCTGAAGGTCACGTTGGTTTGCAACGCCCAGTGAAATCCTTGCCTGTCACAGGTCTAGTGCTATTAAATTATTATATTTTTAGCAACCTCCTTTTGCAGGTTTGCCAAAAGCTTTCTCAGCCAGGCTTCTGGCAGAAAAAGAGGCCTTTCCCCGATGCTGCATAATTGGCTGGTTCCGCCGCTTCTAATTAACGGCACCGTCAAAATAATAGAAGGGCGGAGAGGTTAATTTTAGGGATGCCCCTCCAGTAATGCTCAGATATGGGGGGGGGGGGACAGGACGACAGAGAGGAGAGCCTGAATTCCGCCAGGCGGAAGCGCCTGGGAGAGTGGAAAGTGCCCCAGTTAATTTATGATGGCTTGGGAAACTGGGGTGCGAAGACGCAGCAAGAAGGGCAATTCTGTGGCCCCTGGGGAGCGGAGCTAATATCCGGCTTCTATAAAAAGCCTGCCTGTGTTAACTGTCATTTCTTCCTCTCCATTCTCCTCTCCTCTTTTGGTCCAGTTTTCTGAGAGAAATGAATGTTTTTTTAAAAAACCCAAGATTGCCTGATGTTCTCACGCTAGAAGAAGAAGAGATTGGATTGATACCCTGCCCTTCACTACCTGAAGGAGTCTCAGAGCGGCTTACGATCTCCTTTCCCTTCTCCTCCCCACAACAGACACCCAGTGAGGTAGGTGGGGCTGAGAGAGCTCTCTCGGGGACTGCCCTTGAGAGAACAGCTCCGAGAGAACTTGTGATTGGCCCAAGGCCACCCCAGGAGCGGCGGCAGTCCTAGGAAGGGCCCGGGGAGGCGCGGCGGAGGGTGCTCCGTTTTCCCGGGGGGGGGCTCAGTCCCTCCTGGGAAATTTCGGGGGTGGCTTGAGCCCCCCCCATAGTTGACGCCTATGAAGGTAGACGTCATTCTGTTGGAGGGATGCCAGCCTCCAGGTGGGGCCTGGGGATCCCCTGGAATTACAGCTCATCTCCAGACTACAGAGACCCGTTCCCCAGGAAGAAATGGCTGCTTTGGAGGGTGGACTCTATGGCAATGTGCCCCCCAGAGGTCCCTGTCCTCCCCAGGCTCCATCCCCAAATCTCCTGGAATTTCCCAACCTGGATCTGGCAACCCTAACCCACCGGTGGCTGGGGGGACCTGCCGAGTCTGTTCCCTCTAAGCTGAGTTAGTGTGAGCTAGCTCACAGTTTTCTAGCCTCTGGCTCACAGATTTTTGTCTGGAAAGGATGGCTCCAGAGCAAACTAATTTATGCAGCAGCCCAATTGCTCGCTCACAGCTTTCATACCAGTAGCTCACAAAGTAGAATTTTTGCTCGCAAGACTTCACAGCTTAGAGGGAGCATTGCCGACCCTATGATCTGTAGCAGGGAAAATAGGGGTGATGCCTATAATTAAAATCAGAATGATCTACAGTCCCACCCTTATGCTATGGGTCTCACTCCTTACCCTCTCTGAACTATTTCTGTTTTGCTGATTCGTGGGGGGCCTCGATAAGCTTCGGGGGCCCGACTGGAGGGTCAAACTTTTCTTAATTTACAACTTAATTAGCAAATAATCTGCTACAGCCATGCCCTTTCTCTATGTCTGGCTCTAGTTTTTTTTTTTCAGACACTGCTGGTTTGTCTTCCTCGGAACGTTAACCGTTTTCCAAAGAAATTCTGCTGGTTTATAGTAAGCCAGTTACATATAAATTAACTAGGACGGAATTTAATTCATATGGGGGGAAATTCCTGGGGGGAGGGGAGATCTGTGCCATGGCTTCTCTCTTATGTGGGCCAGGGAGTCCGCCCCTCCCCATCTCCTTTTCGTTGGCTGATGGCTCTAAGCAGCAGATATACCATGGCTCTCTTCAGCTGCCAGCTGAATCTTATTTCCCTGCAAGCAAACAACAGCCCTGCGAGGTAGGCCGGCAGGATTAACCTTGCACTGAGAAAAGTTAGCAAGCAATCGCCACAAAGGCATTGGCTCTCCCTCACTGTTCCCGGCCTTGTAGGCAAAGAGCAACCTTGCAAGGTAGGTTGGCACAATTAACCATGCGCCAGGAAAAGTTAGCAAGCCGTCAGCATGAAGGCGTCCACTCTCCCA
Organism: Lepidodactylus listeri; assembly: GCA_029233225.1. NCBI lineage: Eukaryota > Metazoa > Chordata > Lepidosauria > Squamata > Gekkonidae > Lepidodactylus > Lepidodactylus listeri. The sequence continues at coordinate 38,071,097 of JARCFY010000020.1, forward strand.
GCCCTGCGGGGCAGGCCAGCATGATTAACCCTGCACTGCACACCCAGGAGTGGGAAACAGGATTCCCTCTGCCATGCTCAAAAGAGGACTACAGCTGGCCCACCCACTGGCCCCTCTGAGCCTGCTCTGAGCCAGTTTGGTGTCCTAGTTAAGAGCAGCAGACTCTAATCTGGGAGAACGGGGTGTGATTCCCCACTCCTCCTCCGCATGGAGCTGCTGGGGTGACCTTGGGTCAGTCACAAGTTCTCTTGGAGCTGTTCTCTCATGGGCAGTCCTCCAAAGAGCTCTCTCAGCCCCACCGCCCTCACAGGCACTGTCCCCTCTAAACTGAGTCAGTGTGAGCCAGCTTGCAAGGTTTTTTTAGCCTCCAGTTCACGCATTTTTGTCTTAGCTCAGGAAGGAGGGCTCCAGAGCAGACTGACTGATGCAGCAGCCAAACCGCTCACTCACAACTTTCATGCCAGTAGCTCATAAAGTCGAATTTTTGCTCACAGGACTCCACAGCATAGAGGGAGCATTGCTCCCAGGGTGTCTGTTGTTGGACGAGGAAGGGAGAGGAGATTGTAAGCCGCTCTGAGACTTCTTCGGGTAGTGAAGGGCGGGGGATAAATCCAATCTCCTCCTCCTCCTTCCTTTTCCTCTTTTTCTCCTCCTCCTCTTCCTCTTCTTTTCCTCCTCCTCTTCTTCCTCTCCTCCTCCTCTTCCTCTCCTCCTCCTCCTCTTTTCCTCCTCTTCCTCTTCTCCTCCTCCTCCTCTTGCAGGTAGGCTGCGTCCACCCGGGGAGGCTCCACCGGCGGAGCTGTCCGGCCAGCCCGGCTTCCTCCGCCCTCCTGGGGGCGGGCCGCGGGGCGGGGAAGCGGGGCTGGCCCTGCCGGCCGGCCGGCGCTGGCGGAGGAGCTCCGGGGCGCTCGCTCAGTGTCTCCGCGGCTCCCGGCAGCTGCGGACGAGCCGAGGCGGGCAGCCCGCGCCCCCCCCCCCCTCCCCGCCTTTCCAGCTTCCCCGCCAGCCCGCAGCCCAGCCCAGCCATGGCCGAGGGCGGCGGAGAGGGCGAGGACGACGTCCAGTTCCTCCGGACCGTGAGTTCTTTCGGGGGAGAGGCTGGAGGGAAGCAGGGGAAGGAGGGACGGAAGCGGGGGATCCTTTTTTTCCTGGGGAGGGGAAACGAGGATGCAGAGGACGGGGGAGAAGGGGCAGGCAGGAGACTTGAAGGCCAGGCAAGGAGAAAGTTGGGGGCCGAGGCGGTGGCTTCTTGGAGGGGGGGGGGGGAGAGCAAGGCAGGAGGGCCCTAAGGGGTGAGACTGGGGGGTGTCCAAGGGGGAGGGCAAGAGAGGCAGGGTGGGGAGAGCAACCCTGGTGTGTACATTGGGGGGGGGTGTCTCCCAGCTGGATGTCTTTCAAGGACTTTTTTGCCTGGCAGCTCCCCCCCCCCCCCCCCGCAAACATTGGTCCTTTGGATACTAGGGGTGTGTGTGTGTGTGTGCCAGAGGTCAAAGGCTAGGGTTGTATCCTGGGGGGGGGGGGTGCTGCAGAGCCGAAAGCGAAGGAGTTGGATCTGGGGATGGTGGGCGGCGGGGGGGGGGGGGTTACCTGCTCTCCCCCCCCCCCGGTTCTTTATGTCTTTTTGCAGGGGGGCGTACGGCCATGGTACTTCGCCACCCCCTGTTGCTGCTGGGCGAGGGCTAAAATTAGAGCGGGGCCCTCTTGTCAGGGAGACGCCTGCTGCCTGTCCGCCAGCAAACAGGTGGTCCCCCCCCCTGGGAAGGGTGGAGGGGGCTGGGTTGGACCCTGTTCCGCCCCTGTGAATTTGACCCGGACTGCTGGATCACGTCAGAGGTCCATCTAAGTCCGGCGTCCTGTTTCCAGCAGTGGTCAGGAAGGCAGCTGTTTCCCTTTACGGCTTATATCCACGCCGAGGTACACTGCCTCTGGTTATGGAGGCTCCATTTATCTAGCGTGGCTCGTAGGCTGTGGAGAGGCCGGTGTACTCTCCGTGAAACTCTTTGCCCCAACGCTGTTCTCTTCCACCCTGGCAGGTTTTCAGGACTGTGATTTTTATTGGGTCACATAGATGCTGGGCTCAACCCACAATGTGTCATTTTTCTCAGACTTTCGGTCTCTGAGCCTGACAGTTGGCAAGAGGGTATCTGAGTCTGTGGGGGTGAGCAGGAGAAAAAGTTTGCTAATTCTATTTATTCAGGGCAGCTGACAACATATAAGATACATACATTAAAACTCCAAATGCACTGAAACAGAATCAGATTGAAATCCCAATCCGATTAAAATTCTAGTGCTGGGGCGTGGGGTGGGGGGAGGCGGAGAAGACGTGGGGATGTGAACGCCGAATGTTTCAATGAGTCCCCCCCCCCCCCCCCGGGAAGGGACAAGCATTTGAGATGACAGAGAGAACACGGACCTCTTTACTTGATGGCCTCTCCAGTTACTAACCTTTACTTGTCCTTTGCAGCTTAGCTGAGTGCCCTTTGTCACCGGGTGGTTTCCTGGGTTTGGGCAGGATGCAAATGGGCACCTTGGTTTGTGCTCTGGAGCTCCAGGGGACCGTGTTTGCTTCTGGGGAAGCCCCCCCTTAAAGGGTTATGTGGGGCTAGAGGGGGCAAGCCAGGGAATTGGAAACGGCGTACTTGAATATAAAGGTGAGGTCCAAGCTGCCAGTAGGCAGGCACAGAAAGTTGGGTTGCCTGTTGCAGCGTGATGCAGGCCTGGGAAATTCGGGGCATTTGGGGTGGCAAAAGCACGTCTAGACTGCCAGGATGGCCGAAGGCCTAGCAGGCGGATTTGGGAGTCGTGCCGTCAGGATTGATCCCGAGGCCTTGGTCAGCAAAGGAATTATTCTCCGAAGCCGTACTGTGCATTGAACCAAAGCTTTGTGGACCTGTGCCCTTGGCTACGCCTCCTGTGTGGTTCCCAAGTGAATAGAGGTGGACAAAGGCCTCTTCCCCTGTCCTCCTCCCCATTGGAAACAGCGGCAGGGGCCTCCCCTTGAGGCCTCTCAGTTGCGCTGACTCCTGTCTGGTGCACAGAAGGGAGCAATGGACGCTTATAAGAGGAGGATTTTGCCAGAGCCTCTGTGGCTGTTTGTGCTGGAAAGGTGAGGCATAAAGAGCCCTTTGCCCACGTCTTCCTAAGGCAGGAGAAAGCACTTGGGATCACGAAGGGATGAATCCTTGGAACTGGTGACTATGCCGAGGGCCAGGCGGGAAGTCCTGGAGGCTGGATTGGGGACCGGGGGGATGTCACAGGGGCTCGATTGAGCTCCTGGGCCAGTTGCAAGAAACCTGCCTAGAATTTCTCAGCATCTCTCTTGGAACGGTGATTCCCAGAATGTCACCCGCACCGTTCCTGCAGATGTGTTATTTTTTTAAAAAATGATTTTACTGCTGTTGCAAGACCTAAAAGCCATACTCTAAAGCAGAGCTGTCAAGCTCCTTCGTGACAAGGGACAGATCTGACCTAAATGTCACTTTGTCCGGCCATGTGTGCCATAAAATGTAATTCCAGGCACGGGAGATATAAACTTTATAAAGGACACAGGCAAACCCAATTAACGGTATTATTTCCCCCTTAAACTAGCTCCCAGATGACCACCCTCTGACTTCCACTGCCCCGTTACGCGTTAGCACTGGGACCGTGTATGGGGACATCATGCGCGGCCTCTGCCATCTAGCGATAAACGTAGTGACCAGTTGCTCGTGGGCCGGGGGAGAGCCCTGAACGGGCCGGTTAAGAACATAAGAACATAAGAGAAGCCAGTGTTGGATCAGGCCAGTCTAGTCCAACACTCTGTTCTGCAGGCCATACGTTTGACGCCCCTGCCCTAAAGTTTTGTAAAGAGAGAGGGAACAAAGTTTAAGTCCAGTGGTACCTTTAACACCAACCAGGTTTTATTCAAGGTATAAGCTCTCGTGTGCACGCAGCACTTCCTCAAAGAGAGAGCGAGAGCGTTCAGACCCATGCACTGAACTCTGCAAGCTTGGGCACCTAAAATAGCACTGCCCCATCCAGGCCTTTCGTGAGCCAGATTCTTGAGTCACTAACATGTTATCCCGCCGTGACATTCATAGTTGTTCAGATGGCGCATCTGTAAACACAAACCTGGATCCTTTCCCTGCGAAATTCAAACTAAGCACTTGGGACGGTTGAGTTATACAAACTCACACGTGTCAGAGTTTGGCTTGGCAGCATCGTTTTCACATAAATGTGGGTGTCGTGGGGCAGGAGTCCTGGGCATTAGCAGTGCTCCCTCGAAGCTGTGGAGTCTTGTGAGCAAAAATTCTACTGGCGTTAAAAGTCGTGAGCGAGTGGTTTGGCTGCTGCATAAATTAGTTTGCTCTGGAGCCACATCCTTCCTGAGCTGAGACAAAAAAATGTGTGCACTGGAGGCTAAAAAACTGTGAGCCAGCTCACACTAACGCAGCTTAGAGGGAACTCTGGTCATTAGTGAGGCTTGTTGGAAGAACTTTCCTGTAGAGAATGCCCTGTGTTGGCTGGCACGGTACCCACCTCAGGAGCCCACCCGCAGCCACTGGGCGATTGCTTCAGGTACCCGCCAGTTGTCCCTGGCTGGAGAACTGTGCAGCCTACAGAAACCCTGACCCCAAAGTCATTTGCGGGCCCTAGTTTGGGCTGTTCCCAATTGTTGTTTGCAGCCACACAAGGTCTAGACACGTGTGGCTTCTTTGAAATAAGAAGAAATCAGGTCACGACTCCAGGTTCTCTCTGCGCACGAATGTGTCGACTCCGAATCTCTGTGGTGGAAGGACAGTGCTCCTTGTGTGTGTGCGAGACACAAATCCTCGTGCAGAGTTGCGAGCAGGTTTGGATGGGTGTATTAGTTCTATAAGGAAGGCCAAGCGCTGAAGAATAGATTCTTTTGAATTATGGTGCTGGAGAAAACTCCTGAGAGTCGCTTGGACTGCAAGGAGATCGAAAGAAATCAACCCTGACTGTTCCCTGGAAGGCCAGATCCTGAAGCTGAAGCTCCAATACTTTGGCCACCCAATGAGAAGGGAGCCCTCCCTGGAGAAGACCCTGATGCTGGGAAAGATTGAAGGTCAAAGAAGAAGGGGGCGGCAAAGGATGAGATGATTAGACAGTAATGTCATCGATGCAACAAACATGAAGTTGAGCAAACTCCGGAGCACGACGGAAGACAGGAGGGCCTGGCGTGATGGGGTCCAGGGGATCGCGGAGAGTCGGACTCGACTGTATGACTGAACAACAACAACAAAATTAGTTCTCCAGAAGGCATGCGTGTATTCTTGCTTACGCTCCTGGCCTTCTCTCTAATCTGAAGAGGAGTGTGCGTGTTCATGCAGCTGATCACTCTGCACATGGGCAGAGGTATCCGATCATATATTCCCAGCTGAGTGCGGGTGTTACGAAGCACCTCCATGAGCAAAACTCTGGTTTTCCGGCCCCACCGTCTGCTGCTTGTTTCCCCCGTGTTCTGCTGGCGTAGGAAAGTTTTTATTTCACGCTCTGTCGAAGAAAAACACCCTGGCAGAGGATCTGGCAAAGGACATCTTACATACCCTCCTGTTTGCTTGAATTGAGACAGGGAAGGACAAAGCGGGAGTCCTGAGCCACAGAAAGGTAGGCACATCCCTCCAGGTTGCCACAGTGGGCCCCGAACATCATTTCTCTGGGCCTCGAGCAAGCTTGAAATACCTTGCCCTCTTCCATGCTTACAACACAAGATGCCAGTCTTACATGTCTCAAAAGAACAAGGTCCAATGTGTTCCTTCCGTGCCGTAAACCGTCTCTGATGCGTTTGCAAATCTGAGCTGGGCACTTATAGATCTCTGGGCCCCAATCCAGTTGTGTACTGATAGATCTAGAACGTGACCCAATTTATCCTCAGTACAACCCTGTGAGAGAGGCTAGGATGAAAGAGAGAAGAGGAGATGGGATTTATAGATGGGAGATGGGGTAACTTACAGAACATACTGGGCAAAAGGAGAGAGAAAATGAAACCAACCCTATGGTAGTTGTGGCCACCGAAGCCAGGTTCTTTTAGCTTGCACAGGCAATCAGATCTCCAGTAGCCAATCAGGAGCAGTGCTAGGCAAGAGAAGAAGAAGAGATTGGATTTATACCCTGCTCTTCACTACCCAAGGGAGTCTCGGAGCGGCTTACAAACTCCTTTCCCTTCCCCTCCCTGCAACAGACACCCTGGGAGGCAGGTGGGGCTGAGAGAGCTCTGACAGAAACTGCTCTTTTTCAAGGACCGCTGTGCCAGAACTGTGGCTTGCCCAAGGTCATCCAGCAGGTGCAAGTGGAGGAGTGGGGAATCAAACCCGGTTCTCCCAGATTAGAGTCGGGTGCACTTAAGCACTACACCAAAGAGCCCCACCTGACCCCACCCACTTTCTGAAAACTCTTGGAGGGGGGCACCAGAGTGCCCTCGGGCACCACGTTGGGGACCCGTGCTCTAACCACTGCACAATTTACCCACTTGCCCCAGGTTTGACCCCTTTTCAGTTGATAACAGGGATTATTACGGCAAGGGTGCTAGACCCATGGTTCAGGCTTGCTCTTGGGTGGATGTTGAAGATTAAATTGCAAAAACGCAGTGTGCTTTAAGAGGTACCTTTTTCTGCCCTGTCCTCATGGGAGCGACAAGTGTTCCTTGTGTCTAATTCAGTGAGGGCTGCCATGCCACGCCATGCGGGGAAGCGAAGGCGGCTGTCATGTTTGCCTGTGAAAAAGGCCGCTCGCAATCAATGCTCCCTCTAAGCTGTGGAATCATGTGAGCAAAAACTCTACTTTGTGAGCAGCTGGCATTAAAGTTGTGAGCGAGCTATTTGGCTGCTGCATAAATTAGTTGGCTCTGGAGCCATCCTTCCTGAGCGAAGAGACAAATAGGTGAGCTGGAGGCTAAAAAACTGTGAGCCAGCTCACACTTACTCAGCTTAGAAGGAACACTGGTTACTGATCCATCCTCAGTCGGCTCTAATGGTTCCTCTGAGCTATGGAGTCTTGTGAGCAAAAATCCTACTTTGTGAGCTGCTGGCATTAAAGTTGTGAGCCAGAGATTTGGCTCCTGCATCAATTAGATGTCGGTAAATCTGCAGTGGCTCCGTGCTACGAGGTTGTGTTCCCTCTAAGCTGAGTTAGTGTGAGGTAGCTCACAGTTTTTTAGCCTCCGGCTCGCACATTTTTGTCTCAGCTCAGGAAGGATGTGGCTCCAGAGCCAACTAATTTATGCAGCAGCCTAATGGCTCGCTCACAACTTTAATGCCAGTAGCTCACAAAGTAGAATGTTTTGCTCACGAGACTCCACAGGTTAGAGGGAGCATTGGCCACGAGGCTGTGTTTCTGTAGCAGGGAACAGTCAGTTCTCCCCCGGGGCTTAAAGATTAATGTTTTGACTCTGGGAAAATGTAATTTCTCTTCTCCCAAGTAGTCCCAGGGTGGAATATGAAGGGCGCATGAAAACAAAAGCCTTGTGGAAGAAGAGCAGGTCCGTTCAGGGCCTGGATGGACAAATGCTCGGGAATACAACTCAATATCTGGGATGGAAGACTAGGGGAATTAACAAGGGTCAGTAGTGGGTCAGCTGGGTTTGACAGGGCAGGCCAGCCTGGTGTAGTAATTATAGTGTCGGACTAGGATCTGGGAAACTCGGATTTGAACCCCCGCTCTGCCGTGGAAGCTGGCTGGAGGACCTTGGGCCAGTCACAACCTCTCCACCTAACCTACCTCGCAGGGTTGTTGTGAGGGTATAACGGAGCAGAGGAGAACAGTGCAAGCCGCTCTGGGTCCCCTCGGGGAGAAGAAGAAGAAGAAGAGGAGATTGGATTTATACCCCACCCTTCACTACCCGAAGGAGTCTCAGAGCAGCTTACAAACTCCTTTCCCTTCCCCTCCCCACAACAGACACCCTGGGAGGTAGGAGGGGCTGAGAGAGCTCTCTCGAAAACTGTCCTTGAGAGAACAGCTCGGACGGAACTGTGGCTTGCCCAAGGTCATCCAGCAGCTGCAAGTGGAGGAGTGGGGAATCAAACCCGGTTCTCCCAGATTAGAGTCTGCGCACTTAACCACGACACCAGACTGGCTCACTGGAGAACGGCAGGATCTAAATGCAGTAAATAAATCAAGCTCCCAGATATTACATTTCCCAGCGGTGCTGCCGCCATTGTTTGGGGGTGGTGGTGAAAGGATGTGCGACTGGTAGAGCCTATCTGAAGAAGTGTGTGCGCACATGAAAGCTTGTACCTTGAATGAAACTTTGTTGGTCTTTAGTGTTGCCAGCTCTGGGTTGGGAAATACCTGGAGATTTGGGGGGTGGAGCCTGAGGAAGGTGGGGTTTGGGGAGGGAAGGACTTCAGTGGGGTATAATGCTGCAGAGTCCGCCTTCCAAAGTGGCCATTTTCTCCAGGGGAACTGATCTCTGTTGCCTGGAGATCAGTTGAAATCCCAGGAGATCACACTGAAAATAAAAAATTCTTATTAAAAAGAAGAAATCCAAGGAGATCTCCAACCACCCCTTGGGAGGTTGAAGATGTTAACACCAAAGCACTGTGTAATGGACAGTAATATGTTCTTAAATCAACTCAAAATGTTTGGGTTTTTTCTTCCAATATATTGGTATTTGTAATGCTATTTTATCATTATACAATGACAATAATTTCAAAGTAAATTAAATACAAATTAAATACCCCTCCGGCTGTGAATCTTGTTAGGCTGAGGGCCAGGTTTTTGAGAATTTGATGGGCGATTCCCTCTATTTTCTAAAAGCATTTTATATATATATATATATATTTGATTAACCAGAACAAATATACAAAATATACAATACTCTGATACACATAATATAAACTTAAAATTAAGAAGTTAGAAGTGAGAACTTATTTATAATTGGAGTGAAGCGAAGGGGAAGTAACAATTATTTTTACTCAATTAATTCAAAAACAGGTCGTAGTCCTTCCTATTTGGGATAATATTATTGCACTTGAGATAGTCTATCACCATGTTCCACCCCTCTTCCTGACTAGCTTTCCATTTATCTAGCTTTCTGGCCATTGGTCCATCAAGGTCAGTAGTTTCTTCTCAGACTGGCAGCAGCTCTCCGGGGTCTTAGGTATTGTCCACTCAGACTGGTGGCAGCTCTCCAGGGTCTCTGTTTGCTGCTCAGAGTGGTGGCAGCTCCAGGGCCTTAGGTATTGTCTCCTCAGACTGGCAGCAGCTCTCTGGGGTCTTAGGTATTCTCCACACAGACTGGTGGCAGCTCTCCAAGGGTCTGATTGTCCACTCAGACTGGCAGCAGTTCTCCAGGGTCTCCTATCCCCTCCTGCCTGGTCCTTTTAACTGGAGATGTCAGAGATTGAATCTGGGACCTTCTGCCTGCCAAGCAGATGCTCTCCCACTGAGCTACAGCCCCACTTCATGGCTCTCCAGGGTCTCAGGTGGAGGTCTTTCCCATTCCCTCCTGCCTGGTCCTTTTAACTGGAGATGCCGGGGATTGAACCTGGGACCTTCTGCGTGTTGAGCAGAGGCTCTGCCACTGAGCCACAGCCCCCTCCCCTCACCTGGGCAGTGCTGTGACAGGGCAGGCCTCAGCCACTGCAAATCTCCTCACACCCCAATGGGACATATCACCTCCCTGTCCTCTTTCGCTCGCGGTCCTCCTATCTGCCTCTCCCTGCGTGTTCCCATCTGGGCCAAAGCAGGTTTAAGCTAAATTGCTAGCGGCAGCCCAGCAGGGCCTTCGCTCAGACTTGTTCAGTGACAGCAGACAGCAGAAGCTGAAAAGATAGCACCCTGCAGGCCGTCAGTGGCGTCTTTGTTGCCCCTCCCCAAGCTTGGGTACTTGACTGGAGGACCGGCCCAGAGTGCGCTGCCTCCATGGAGTTCCTGGGGACAGCCGCCTTCTCTGTGGTTCGGCCTAAAAGGCCCGACCGAGGCCGGTGTGACTGTCTCTGTGTCAGCAATTCCCCCCCCTCCCCGGTTCTAAGCTATGTGCTTACCCAGAGTTTGCAGGAATGCTTCGAACAGGTGCTGTCTCCAAAAATACCCCTCTCCCACCCCCCCCCCACGGCCTGCTTTGCAGGCGGGCAAAGGAGGGTGAGAGGGGAGGGTGTTGACCTAAGCTGTCTGGGAAATGAGGGGACGGAAATGGGGGGCTGCTTTCTCTGTTATCCCCAAAGTTTCCTCCTTCCCCCCCCTCTTTTTCTCCAGAAGGTCTCTGCCAGGGAGAGCTTTTTGGCTGCTGAACAGGTGGTGGTGGTGTTTTCTGTCCTCACTCCCCTATTTCTGGAGGGTGCTTCCCCGGAGGGGGGGGGCAGAGAGATGCAAGGACCGCTGCTTGCCTAATTGCTTTTTCGGAAACCTCGAATAGCGAGCAATTCCTCCTGGAGAGCTGTTTCCTATTTTAAGCCACCCATGTCCCCTTAGCAAGTAAAGCTGGAAAGAAATTCTTTTTTTTTTTTTTTGGAAAGGAAAAAAAAAATAAAGTCAGTAAGTTTTTCCTTGTTTGGGGGGGATTGACTTTTATGCATGCAAAGGTGGGGATTTGGGGACTTTTTGGGCTTTGTGCGAAATGTTTCTTTTAAGGAATCTTAAGGCTTTTGCAGTACATTTCACCCCATAAGAACATCAGAAGAGCACTGCTGAATCTGACTGTGGTCCATCCAATCCAGTACCCTGTCTCACACAGTGGCCAGCCAGTCCCTCTGGAGGGCCAAGAACAGGGCAGAGAGGCCGAGGCCTTCCCCTGAGAAGAACATATGAAGAGTCCTCCTGGGTCAGACCAGTGGTCCCTCTAGTCCAGCATCCCGTCTCACACAGTGGCCAGCCAGTCCCTCTGGATGGCCAACAACAGGGCAGAGAGGCCGAGGCCTTCCCCTGAGAAGAACATCAGAAGAGCCCTGCTGGATTAGACCAATGAGGGTCCATCTATTCCAGCCTCACACAGTGGCCGACCAGTTCCCATGCAGGTCCAACAAACTGGGCTTAGAGGCCAAGGCCTTCATAAGAACATTAGAAGGGCCCTACTGGGTCAGACCACTGAGGGTCCATCTAGTCCAGCATCCTGTCTCGCACAGGGGCCAACCATTTCCTCTGGATGACCAACAATGGGGCAGAGAGGCCATGGCCTTCCCCCGATGTTGCTCCCTGGCTCTGGGATTCAGAGGATTAGTGCCTCTGAATGTGGAGGTTCCCGTCAGTCGCCATGGCTAGTAGCCATTGATAGATTTATCCTCCATGACTCTATCCATGAATCTTCATTAATCTTGTCCATGCTTCACAGTAGCTATTTTCTCCAGGGAAACTGATTTTTGTAATCTGGAGGTCTGTGGTAATTCCAGGAGGCCCCACCTGGAGGTTGGTAACCTCAGCATCCCATGTGGGGTGGTGGTTAGACTGTTGAGCTCGGATGTGGGACCCGGATTCGAATCTCCGTTTATATTTGAAGCTCATTGGGTGACCTTGTGTCAGTACAGCCTACCTTGCTGGGTCGTTGTACATCTGAAAGGAGGAAGGGAGAACTGTATATGTTGCTTTAATTAAAAACACTCTTTCATCCAGCGAGACGGTCCTGTGCAGAGCTGCTCCATCCTTAAGTCCTTTGACTTCAGTGGACTATAACTGGAGCACAGAACAGCAACAGAGAAATTGTGCCCGCCTTTGTTCTGAACCAGCTATGGGGCCATTCTTTGATTCACATCAGGAAGGAGCGCTCACTTCTTGGGCCAAGCGAGTGGTGACATCTGGGATCCACGAACGGATGTCGTCAATGATTTTTGTGTGTGTGTGTGTGTATATATCACAGGACCTGTGGATTTGGCCTGCCTGAGACTTCAAGGGATATGGGGATTGTAGTTAACCCTTTTCACAAAGCACGGTGTAGTGGTTAAGAGCGGCAGATTCTAATCTGGAGAACCAGGTTTGAATCCCCACTCCTTCTCCACATGAAGCCTGCTGGGTGACCTTGGGCCAGTCACTGTTCTCTCAGAACTGTCTCAGCCCCACCTACCTCACAAGGAGCCTGTTGTGGGGAGAGGAAGGGAAGGAGATTGTAAGCCACTTTAAAGACTCCTTAGGCCAGAGAAAAGCGGGGTATAAAACCCAACTCTTCTCTTCTTCTTCTTTTCACAATTTAAAAACCCTACATTTCAATTGCTCACCTGGAACTAGTATTTGCCCCACTGGGGAAGACAGGTTGCTTGTACAGATAGATTCAGCATCAGTGCAGTGTAATGGTTGGAATGCTCAACTAGGATCTGGAATCCCGGGTTCGAATCCCCACTCTGCCACAAAAGCTTGCTGGGTGACCTTGGGCCTAACCTTCTTCATAGGGTTGCTGTGAGGATAGAAATGGAGGGGTGGAGAATGATGCAAGCTGCTTTGGGGTCCCCACTGAAGAGAAAGGTGGGGCATAAATGAAGTAAATAAATTAAAAAATTAAGGGGTGCTAGTGCTACATGGCCTCCAGCAGCTAACCAAAATTCTCTTTTCCAAAGACCAGCATTTTCGGTCAGGGATCACCAGGTTGGTGTAGTGGTTAAGAACGTGGACTCTAATTTGGGAGAACTGGGTTTGATTTCCCACGCTTGCACTTGCAACTGCTGGTGTGACCTTGGGTCAGTCACAAGTTCTCTCAGAGCTGCTCTCTCAAGTGCGGCTCTTGGAAGAGCTCTCTCAGCCCCACCTACCTCACAGGATGTCTGTTGTGGGGAGGAGAAGGGAAAGAGGTTGTCAGCCACTCTGAGACTCCTTCGGGTAGTGAAGGGCAGGGTATAAATCCACTTTCTTCTCTATTCTCCAGCTTTTTTGATTCTCTGGGCACCTTTGGAATTCTAACACTGGGTGGTGGGCACAACCAAAAAAATGGCTGCTGCAGGAGGTGGAGCCAACGACAAAATGGCTGCTGCAGGGAGCAGAGCTGCACACACAGAAAGCCCAGGTACAGGGAACAAAAGGGCTAATTTTTAAAAATACACCGAAAAAGAGGAATGAGAGTAAAACCAGTACTGTGGAGGCACCTCCAACTGAAGCGATGCTGCACAGTGAATCAGAACCTCTGTTGGGCAAAAGCCCCCAATTTCTCTATATGGGGGGAGTGTTTTTTGCCAGGAAAGGTGCTGGCAGTTGCCATGGCGCCCACGTGTGCCACGTTGGGGACCCCTGTTTTTGGTAATCCAGAGGAAAAGGGGTGAAATGGCAGCTGGGGAAACTTGGGTTAGCGAGCTGAGCCGAGCTCTCTGTAAGCAGAGCAGAGGCCTGAGGCGGCACATTCCACAGGCAGAAATAGGCCCTGGCTGTGAAATCCGACCGCTGGGAAGGGACGAGGCAGGCCTGAGATGGGGCTGGGTTGGAGAGGACAGGTCAGCAGCGTGAAAGTGAGGGGAGATGTTGTATTATGCCTCTGCCAAAGCTCTGAGGTTGCCCACCGTCGTGCCCATTTTACAGCTGGGCGACTGAGGCTCCTCCTTTAGAGGGTCAACAGCAGTTTTCCCTCTCAGCTGAGTTAGTGTGAGCCAGCGCACAGTTTTTTAGCCTCCAGCTCACACCTTTTCATCCTAGCTCAGGAAGGACAGCTCCAGAGCCAACTAATTGATGCAGCAGCCAAATCGCTCGTTCACAACTTTCATGCCCGTCGCTCACAAAGTAGATTTTTTGCTCAGAAGACTCCACAGCTGAGAGGGAGCACTGAACTCTTTCTCAGAGCCTTTCCCAGATGTGCATACGATGCAGAAAAGGTATTCCCGCCGTTTCAGATTCATGTTTAATTGAAGCTGGAGTGACACACGCCGGTTTGCTCACAAAATGAGGAATAAATATTGTATGTTACGTTCTTGAGCGGAATTTTGCTTATTAATACCACTTAACTGTGGGCAGTCGGGTCTCACGGGGGCCAGCGATCCTGTCTTCCTCGAGTCTTTCTGTAGAATTTGGTAAAGCGGTCAGTTTTGTTGCTTTACCTGTTTCCCAAACCTTTTTTTAAAAAATTGCAGTAATTTAAGTGCTATCGTTTTGGGGCAAGCTGGCCTGTGTTTTGAGGGCGGCAACGGAAATTCTAGTGGCCTGAGAAATAATAATTTTAAAAAAATTAAAGCTTACAATGACCCCCAAGATTATTTATTTACTTCATTTATACCCTATTTTCCCTCCCAAAAGGGACCCAGAATGGCTTGCATAATACACACTTCTCCCCTTCACAACAGCCCTATGAGGTATGCTAGGCTGAGTGTATGGCCAACCCAAAGGTCAACCAGCAAGCTTCACTGAGTGGGGATTCGAACTTGGGTCTCGAGGGCTGCCAAGTCCCCCCAGGGGGCGGGAAATCCCCCACTAAAGGGGTCCCCAATCTGCCGGCCTGGATTCGGCTGGCGGGGGGAACCCCACCCCTGAAGTGGCCCAATCCGGCTGACTGCCCCAGCGTGATGACGTCAGCTGGAAGTGATGTCATCATGGTGTGCGCTTCGCGCATGCGCAGAACTCCCAGACTGGGGACAGGATTCCCCCGCCGTTGAAAAGGTAGGACCTGGCAGCCCTATGGGTCTCCCAGGGTGCATTCAGATGAGCAGTTAATCCCGCCGTTGGCTCGGCTGTAATTTGATCTAGATCTTTTTGATCCAGCGTTGCACGACGAGACAGCTCCCCCGTGAAGCGCTTTATCGCGCGTGACTCTGCAGTGGATTATCTAGATGGCATTGAACGTAAGGAGCTGTACGGTTGGCGTTTTTTAAAAAATCCTGTTTGCGCATGCGCATATCCGCCTCACCAAATACTTGTTTTCTGCACATGCGCGGACTAAAATGTTAAAAGCACTGCCAGCGGTACCTTTCTCTAGGTACCATTTCAGTTAATAAAGTTGATAAAATTTAGAGGACTGTCAGAAACATAAAATTGTTTGGATCATTTGAGCGGAGCTCTGGGGACGTCGCTTGTTTAAGTGGTTATGAGCGCATCGCTAAGAGTTTTTTAAAATGGCGGCTGTTCGAGATGGTCTGGAGACCATCCCTAAGGGCTGATAGCACATTGGAGGTACGACTTGATGGTGGAAAGTCCAGCATCGGCCCGTCGGCCAGCTTAGGACTGGATTTAAACTATTATCTTTTAAGTACGGATCCCCGACGGGGAAGGAGTTGGTGACGGTATCCGCGCTGGACAGGCCCGCCTTCCTGAGAAGTGCCGCAAGCCCAGGTGACTCTCACCAGCCCTGAAAGCAATTTGCCGGTTCCCGGAGGCAGCTGCCTTAGCGCAAGCAAGCCTGGGCAAAGTGTTCCCGTTTCCAACAGCTGCCCCTCCCCAGAGCCAGCCGCAATCCTTCTGACGCTTGCCGGGCGGTCTGGAATCAGTGGAACGAGAAGAATGGCGACTTGTGTTTCACCTCCCCCAGACACCGTTAAGTCCCAAGTCTGTCCCCCCTTTCCCCACACTTCTGGCTGGCAAGAAGGCTCATTAGCAGACAGAAAGATCGTGGGGGAGGCCAGCTGCTCTTCCAGCTAAGCCCTCTGACTGAGTCGGCTCCCTTTTCCTGCTTTTGTGAAGCGGCCTTCGAAGTTCTGGCTTTTTAATTATTCGAAGGGAGGGTGATGGAAGAAGGTTGTGTGGGTGGGCACGGGGGTTTCCGGGACCCAGTAGGATTGCTGGCCCTCCCCACTGCTGGCAGGGGACGGGGGGTAGGGTTGCCAGCTCCAGGTTGGGGAACTCCTGGAGATTTGGGGAGAGAGCCTGGGAAGGACAGGGACCTCTGTGGGGGACAGTGCTACAGAGTCCACCCTCCAAAGCAGCCATTATTTTCCCGGGGAACTGATCTCTGTAGTCTGGAGAGGAGCTGTGGTTCCAGGGGATCCCCGGCCCCCACCTGGAGGTTGGCACTGGTAGCACCTAGGTTTGCCAGATCTGGTTGGGAAATTCCTGGAGATTGGTGTGTGTGTGTGTGTGAGGTCTGTGGTGGGGTGTTCCCTCTAAGCTGAGTTAGTGTGAGCCAGCTCACAGTTTTTTAGCCTCTGGCTCACAGATTTTTGTCTCAGCTCAGGAAGGACGGCTCCGGAGCAAACTAATTGGTGCTGCAGCCAAATCGCTCACTCCCAACTTTTATGCCAGGAGCTCACAAAGTAGGATTTTGGCTCGCGAGACTCCACCGCTTGGATTGCTAGTTGGGTGTAGGAGTTAAGAGCGCGGACTCTAATCCTCCACATGCAGCTGCTGGCGTGACCTTGGGTCAGACACAAGTTCTGTAAGAGCTGTTCTCTCAAGGGCAGTTCTCGAGACAGCGCTCTCAGCCCTGCCTACCTTCCAGGGTGTCTGTTGTGGGGTGGGGAAGGGAAAGGAGTTTGTAAGCCGCTTTGAGACTCCTTCAGGTAGTGAAGGGTGAGGTATAAATCCAATCTCTTCTCCTCCTGCTCCTGCTCCTGCTCCTGGTGGTAGCTGGAGATCTACCGCTATTACAGTTGCTCTCCAGGCAGTAGAGGTCAGTTCCCCTGGAGAAAATGACTGCTTCGGAGGGAAATTGGACTAGATGACCCTGGAAGTCCCTTCCAACTCTTCTATGGTTCTAAGGCCCTTGCTTCAGGCAGCAGGTGTGCAGGGTTACCAACCTCCAGTTGGCAGCTGGGGATCTCCTGGGATTACAACTGATCTCCGGGCAACAGTTGGATCGCCAGCTCTGGGCTGGGAAATACCTGGAGATTTGGGGGGTGGGGTGGGGCCTGGGGTGCTCCCTCTCCCCTGTGGAGTCTCATGAGCAAAAATCCTACTTGGTGAGCGACTGGCATGAAAGTTGCAAGCGAGCAATTTGGCTGCTGCATCCATTAAGTTTGCTCTGGAGCCGTCCTTCCTGAGCGAAGACAAAAATGTGTGAGCTGGAGGCTGAAGAGCTGTGAGCTAGCTCATACTAACTCATCTTAGAGGGAGCGTAGCTCAGCAGGTACAGTGTCATACAGTCTGTCCTCCAAAGCAGCCATTTTTCTCCAGAGGAGCTGAACTAGGCAGCCTGGAGGTCAATTGTAATAGCAGGTGCCACCTGGAGACTGGCAACCCTAAGCAACAGAGATCAGTTCTGGAGGAGGAGATAGCTGCTTTGGAAGGTGGGCTGTGGCAGATGACCTCATTTGGAGTACTGTGTGCAGTTCTGATCGCCACACCTCAAAAAAGTGAGCATTGGGAAAAGTGCAGAAAAGGGCAACTAGGATGATAAAAGGGTTGGAACACTTTCCCTATGAAGAAAAGTTGAAGCGCTCGGGGCTCCTTAGCTTGGAGAAACGACGGCTGAGGGGGTGACATGATCGAGGTCTACAAGATTATGCATGGGACAGAGCAGGTAGAGAAGGAAGTGCTTTTCTCCCTTTTTCACAAGACAAGAACTCGTGGGCACTCCATGATATTGCTGAGCAGTCGGGTTAGAACGGATAAAAGGAAGTACTTCTTCACTCAAAGAGTGATGAACATGTGGAATTCACTGCCATGGGAGATGGTGGCGGCTACAAGCATGGACGGCTTCAAGAGGGAATTAGATAAACATCTGGAGCAGAGGTCCATCAGTGGCTATTAGCCACAAGGTATAGATAGGAACTCTCCGTCTGGGGCAAGTGATGCTCTGTCTTCTTGGTGCTGGGGGGGGGGGCGACAGTGGGAGGGCTTCTAGTGTCGTGGCCCCGCTGCTGGACCTCCTGAGGGTACCTGGTATTTTTGGCCACTGTGTGACACAGAGTGTTGGACTGGGTGGGCCACTGGCCTGATCCAACATTGGCTTCTCTTAGGTTCCTATGATAACTTACAAACTAACCTTTACAAAAACAAATTTTAAAAACTGCTTCTAGAAGCTGGGACCCTTGAAGTCCTGCCCCAGCTATTAGCTCCAGTTCCCCACCCCCTTCCCCTGGATTGGGAATTCTTGGCTGCCCAGCAATTCTCCACAGTGCCTCTTGCCAAAAAACAGCTGACGGGAGGGTCGTGTCTCAGATGCCACGCTCCGATTGATTTCTGAGTCACTTGGCGGTGCGCCAGAGGCCCTGTGGGCTGTTGTTCATCCCCGTTCCTTAGCCAATCTGCCCTTTCCCTTGTTCATTTCCGGAATTGTTCCTGCTCTGTCATGCCTCTGTGCCCTTGATCGATGGCGGCCGCAGCGAGGAGCATCAGGCCTGCCTGCCTGCCGATCTCTGGCGGCTCAGTTGTTTTTGTTCACCGTTGCAACAATTTTCGCGCAATGTGCAGCAATCTTTATCTCTGGTTAGAAGGGCTTTTTTAAAAAAAAATATTCCAAAGGGGCTGAGGCGCAAACCCAGTCTGGAAACGTGCGCCCTGGAACACCTTGCCCTTTCTGATCCCTTATTTGTGGGGTTTGACTTTGGTTGCCCACTGATAGGAGGCTCTCTGCGCATGCTCAGAGGCATCTTGTCCTCCACCCAACATCCTTCTTTGCTGTCGCAAGGAAACCTGGGCTGGTAAACTTCTCATTTGACAGTCGACGGACAGTGGCTGGGGTATCCAAAGTCATAGGATAAGTTTAGGCCTTAATTTTAATATTTGAATCTAAGTCTCCCTGATTTAGGGCCTGGGCTATGCTGGCCCTGTTTAAGAGATGCAGGTGGTGTGCCTTGAACCTCACTATCCCCAAGACAGAGAAAAGGTTTACCTCTTAATGTCTGAGTAATAATTATTATCATATGGCATTGTGTGTAGAATAGCCAGGAGATCCTAAGATTGTCTGGCAGCTAGAAGTTACAGCTCTTTTAGTGTTGTATACCCATAAATGTCAAGCTAGACTTGTTTTTAAGGCAAGAGATGTTTCAGGGGTGGTTTGCCTCTGCGTCACAGCCCTGATATTCCTTGGAGGGTGCCCTTCCAAATACTAGCCAAGGCTGTCCCTGCTTAGCTTCTGAGAGCTGATGGGATCGGGCTAGCTGGGGCTGTACAGGTCAGGGTTGTCTGCCTGTTGTGCACCTAGGCTTGCCAATCTCCAGGTGGGGTCTGGAGATCCCCCGGAAATCCAACGAATCTCCAGTGTACAAAAATCAAATATTTATTTAAAAACATTGACTCCACTTTTCCTGGAGAAAATGGCTGCTTTAGGAGGAGGTCTGCGTGGCGTTATTCCCTACCAAGCCCCTTCCTAAACCCTGCTCTCTCGGGATCCGTGCTCAAATCTCAAGGTATTTCTGAACATGGAGTTGGAAGTCCTCTGTGCAACTGCTAAAAGCCCAGTGTATCAAGAGTTGCAGGGTTGCCAACTCCGGGTTGGGAAATTCCTGGAGATTTGTGGCGTGGAGCCTGGGGAGGGCAGGATTTGAGGAGGGAAGGGACCTCAGCAGGGTACAATGCCATCGAGCCAGTTTGGTGTAGTGGTTAAGTGCGTGGACTCTAATTTGGGAAATCGGGTTTGATTCCCCACTCCGCCCCTTGCAGCTGTTGGATGACCTTGGGCAAGCCGTAGCTCTGGCACAGCTGTTCTTGAAAAAGAGCAGTTTCTGTCAGAGCTCTCTCAGCCCCACCTGCCTCACAGGGTGTCTGTTGTGGGGAGGGGAAGGGAAAGGAGATTGTAAGCTGCTCTGAGACTTCCGAGTGAAGGGCGAGGTATAATTCCAATCTCCTCCTCCTCCTCCTTCTCCAAAGCAGCCATTTCTCCAGGGGAACTGATCTTTGTTGTCTGGAGATCAGTTGTAATTCCAAGAGATCATCAGGTTCCACTTGGAGATTGGCAACTGTAATCTATAAAGAGATGGCAGTGGGGGCGGGGAGCTTTGCCTGTTAAATTTCTTCAGGTGGGTAGTGATGTTGGTCTGAAGCAATACAAGAAAGTTTGAGTCCAGCGGCACCTTTAAGACCAACACAGTTTTATTCAAGGTACTTCTTCAGATCGTGTGCATGCACACGAAAGCTTACATACCCAGAATTAAACTTTGCTGGTCTTAAAAGTGCCACTGGACTCAAACTTCATTCTGTTAAATTTCAAATTTTTGTTCCGTTACGTTTCTTTGAGGCTGGCCGTTGTTAACTAAAGCACAGGAGCGAGGCCAATAAAAGCAAATCCCGGGGAAGTCTTGCTCTGCATTTTGGGGAGAAGTTAAGACTGCTGGTGGTACCTGGCTAGGATTAGATAGGTACCCCTTATGTGAGAATTGTGGTTTTGACTCAATGCATTATCTTCAGAATAGAACTAAAGCATAAACAGTTTCCCCTTTTTGCCATGGGTGTGGGACCTCAGGTCTCAATTTGGGCTTGTAGGTTGGAAGGTCAATTAAGGGCACAATAGTGGTTTCACTTGGGTTGGGACAGTGTGTCAAAGCGTATACAGTTTTCAGGCCTGGACATGACACACGACTGTAGGAATGGCGTAACAAGTAGATCATACATTGAAAGGCCGATCTCATGTTGTTTTGGCATCTGAGGCAAAAAAATCAGAATTTATTTGCTCTTGCTGGTCAAAGTATAACAATACAACTGAACTGCTGCTTTTAAAATGGCTCCCAAAATGGCTGCCTCAGGCCTGCCTCAGTGCCAAGGGCAGTGCGAAATATATGGAGAGGGCCTCAGCTGTGGAGGCTTACACTGAAAGGCATGGAAGAAATTATTATCATTAATTAAATCGTTTCAAGCCCGGTCCTCTGTTTAGTCTGAACCAAACAGCCTTTTAAGCAGCGTGTGGGGGTCGCAGCTAGCAATTCTTTTTCCCTCACTTGCGCCAAGGCCTCCCAAGAAATTGGAGGGGAGGAGAGGAACAAGTTGAACCCTGTTCCCCCATTTCTAAAGCTGAGGGGGATGCATTTTCCTGCTCCCTTCGCTCTTGAATGGCATTCATGTTTAAATAGGTGCACATTATGGGAATGTTCACGCTTCAGCATAAAGGAAGGCTGGGAGACTATCGAGAAGGCCTCATATGGCTAATGCCTCTCCACAGCACGATCATTTGGGGGGAGCTATTTTGCCTCCGGGGTGTTGTACTAACATGGAAGAATGAATCATTTGCTTTTTGAAACGCTCCCTTCAGTATGTTAACAAAGTACTACGTGGAGGTTTTGGGTTGTACGCGCACTTGTTTAAATCAATTTGCTCAACTAAAAGTCGTACCAGTCCAGCCCTCTCAGTAAAAGCAGATTGTGAAGCTGACCAGTAGACACTATTTTTGTCCATCAGGTGCTTGGACGGTCTGGTAGCAGCATATTCACTAGCGTCATGTTAGCGTATGAATCTGCACATCTTTGTGCTTGCGGCGTTAAGAGAGGAAATACTGAGGCAAAAGAAACCAACAAGAAACAGTTTAGTATTGGAAGACAGTTTGGGTGCATTCAGACGTGCCATTTAATCAGGTTTTGTGACTGATCAACAACGGATTTTATGTGCACGTTCACACAGCAACATCCGCCTCCTGTCCCGATCTGTTGGTTTCCTGCTCAAAACCCCCCTTCAGCCAGAGTATTTTGTTATTGGGTCCCAAGTGGTGTTTTCTCAGCTCTCCCGTTTAAAGCCACAGTTTTCCCTGTGTGATCGCTTCTCCGGTGTCAAGCCACTCTCGATAGTTTAAACCCCCTAATGCTTTTTGCCTGATTTTTTTTTGTGCATCAGCAGTGTGCACATAAGCGGAGCGGAGGTGTAATTCCACAGGGTCTCCAGGTCCCACCTGGAAGCTGGCCTCCCTACCCCCACACAGAAAATTCCCAGGGCCTTTCTCCCTGTGCTACCCACAGCGAGGCTCCCATGTGGGGGAGGAAATATTTCCTAAACTTCCTAGTCAGGTTGTCAATCAAGTGGTTATTTACCTGTGTGGCAAGTCAAAGTTATGCATTTTCAAAAATGCTGTCCCAGCATTCCATCTCGGCCAAAAGCAGCTTAGGACCAAACTACACATTACCTGCGGCATGAATTGGGTTGGGGTGTCGCAGATCTGACTGTGTCCTTTTTGCAGATGGATGGGATGGCAGGGAATTAACATTCCCAACAGCGCCGGGGCTTGATTTGGCTCTGGAGTACAATTCAGGGGGAGGGAGGGGCTTCAGCCTTCACTCCCGTGCTGTTTTCTCAAGCTGAAACAGTCACAAAGGAGAGAAAGCAGAACCCATCTTGTGTTAACCTGTAGTTTAGTCCTTAGGTGATATATAGTTTAATACTTAGAAGAAGGTCGAGCAGACCCATGTGTGTGCATGCGTGTATGTGTGTAAGGGTGGCCATCCCCCTTATGGGGGCAGGGTTTTCCCTGCTTTCAGGGGGCCCAATCCACCGCCACCCAGCTGGTTGGCGGGGGAGCCCCACACGTCCATGCTGACGTGTCTGATGCAACCTGGAGGTGACGCCATCACACAGGACAGGTTGTGGTGGGACACTCTAGCATTTGAGAAAAAACTCTATGGTTACCGAGAACTTCAGGAAAAGAGAGGAGCCCCCCCCCCCAGAACAAAGTAAGGACCTGGCAACCTTAGTGCACTTGTGTATGTGGTAGCCTCAGTAATATGCTAGGAGCAAGGCCCGTTGTACAGCAATACAACGGGCTCTAGCAGGCGTCGGGGCTCATGTGGCCCCCTGCCTTCACCTGCTGGCATTCCCCCCATAGCCACCCGCCACCCATCTGGGTACCTGTGGGCGTCAGTTGCAGCGCCATCAGGAGCGGCCTGAGGCCCTGCGTGCGGCTGCCTGCGCTCGCCGGTGGGTATCCGCAGGCGGCGGCAGCAGGAGCGACCTGAGGCTTGTCATCTGGCTGGCTCCATCGTCCTGAGACGTCCAGGCATCGGCGGCTGCCCCTTTCAGCTGCCGGCGAAACATGTGCCCCGTTCATGGGCTCACAGCCTACTGAGATTGGACGGCAATTCTGTGGGCAGGTGGGCAGGACTACACCACGGCATGGACGAATTGCAGGGCACGTTTGGGCTGGCACCGCATCAGCCAGTGGCCAGGGTCCCCAGGCTGAGTGGCGGCTCATTCAGCCTATGGCTGAGGGAGCGCATCGTACGTGGCCATCCCAAACCAGCTTTACAATATAGAGAGATATCCTCAGTAGCTCTTTTCCCTGAGCCCTTCACTTATACATGTTCTTGATGTGTTGGATGGTGAGGCAAGATATGTGCTGAACCCTTGTGACTGTCCAGAAAAGGCCAACAGGATATTGGGAACAGTTTGGGGATATAAAATATTCCACCATGTCCAAAGTTTAAACGAGGCGATCCAGTGGGCCCGGCTTTTTTATTTGTATGATTCTGAGATGCTCTTTTTTTCTCACTCAGGAAGATGAAGTCGTCCTCCAGTGCTCGGCCACAATCCAGAAGGAACAGCTGAAGTTATGTCTTTCGGCCGAAGGCTTCGGAAATCGGCTATGCTTTCTAGAACCTACCACCAACGCTCAGGTATGTGGTGCCGGAAGGGAATCTTATCTCTGTGGCCAAACTGGCTTGTTACTGGATCTAACCTGAACCAATGGTCACCAAGAGGGGAGTTATAAACTGGGCGTTCTGTGCCAAGAAATTGACCCTGACCCTAAATCAGACCCTCAGCCCAGGGGCGTCAAACGTAAGGCCCAGGGTCTGGAACTGGCCCGTCCAGGGCACTTATCCGGCCCGCAAGGAACTGGTACATGTGGAAATGTAAGGTTCTCCTCCTTTTATGGTATTCCTTGGAAAAAAACCTAATCTTACATATGAGTAAACACATTTATTAGGGCTTTCCCCTCTTTTGTGGGTTCCCCAGTAAATCAGTTGCTTTCACCGCTAGGAATCAATTGCTTTTGTTTGCATATTGAGTAAAAAAACCCAATATTGTTCATTCGGTTTGTCCTTTATAAAAGTTATATCTCGGGTACCTGGCATTACATTTTATGTCACACGTGGCCTGGCCCGACAAAGTGACATTTATGTCAGATCTGGCCCTCGTAACCAATGAGTTTGACAGCTCTGCCTTAGTCCATCAGTATTATCCAAACTGCCAGCGGCTCTCTAGGGTCTAAGGTACTGACTAACAGATCTTTTAAAGTGGAGATGCTGGGGATTGAATCTGAGACCTTCTGCATGCCAAGTGGATGCTCTGCCCCTGAGCCGCGGCCCCTCCTACGGTTATCATGCGTGCTGGGGCACAATGTGAGTCATTGAGTATGTTCACACCTCCAATCCCAAACAGCAGTTCTTATTCCAGCAGTCATTTTAGCGGAAGAATCACAGAGCTGGAAGGTATTTTCAGGGTCATCTACTCCAAACCCCTGCACAATACAGGAAATGCAAAAGCAGGGGGAACCCTGATCTGTGTTTAAGAACATAAGAACAGAAGAGAAGCCAATGTTGGATCAGGCCAGTGGCCCATCCAGTCCAACACTCTGTGTCACACAGTGGCCAAAAATACCAGGTGCCATCAAGAGGTCCAGCAGTGGGGCGAGGACACTAAAAGCCCTCCCACTGTTGCCCCCCCCCAGCACCAAGAACACAGAGCATCACTTTCCCCAGACCAAGAGTTCCTATCTATACCTTGTGACTAATAGCCACTGATGGACCTCTGCTCCAGATGTTTAGCTAATTCCCTCTTGAAGCCGTCCATGCTTGTAGCCACTACCACCTCCTGTGGTAGTGAATTCCATGTGTTCATCACTCTTTGAGTGAAGAAGGACTTCCTTTTCTCCATTCTAACCGGACTGCTCAGCAATTCCATGGCGTGCCCATGAGTTCTCGTATTGTGAGAAAGGGAGAAAAGGACTTCTTTCTCTACCTGCTCTGTCCCATGCATAATCTTATAAACCTTGATCATGTCACCCCTCAGCCGTCGTTTCTCCAAGCTAAAGAGCCCCCCAGCCAAGGAAGCCCAGGGTCACTACACAGAGGCAGGCAATGGCAAACCCACCTCTGAATGCCTCTTTGCCTTGCAAACCCTATGGGGTCGCCGTAAGCCAGCTGTGTCTTGACGGTGCTTTCCACTGCCACCCGATCAGTGGCTGCGTCACTGCAGCCGGTGGCAGTGAGTTCCACAGCTCCACTCGGCATGGTGCGAAGAAGTGTTTTCTCCTCATGACCTCCCCTCCCGTCTCCCTCAACAGCCAGGACCTCCACAGCAGACTGATGTGTTGCTTCCTCTCCCCACAGAAAGTCCCCCCCGACCTGGCTATATGTTGCTTCATCCTGGAACAGTCCTTGTCCGTCCGAGCCCTGCAGGAGATGCTGGCAAACACTGTCGAGGTGGGTGTGGAGGTAAGGCAGGCAGTGTTTGAGTCTGCCTGGTGGGAGGGAGAGGTGAGGGTGGGTGGGCCAGCCTGTTGGGAAGTGCCCCCCCCCCCCAGGGAAGCCCGCTGGCTGGGATTTGTGCCAAATTGAGGCGGTTTCCTTCTCGCGTTCCCGGGCGTAAGACTGTGTCCTTCGCCCGTCACGATGTGGGTCAATACGCCATGCATGCGGCTGGGGTCCCGGCTCCAGAATTGTCTCGGGGGCGGAAAATAAGAGAAGGAAAAAGGCCGGTATCGGGAGCGTAGCTGGCTAGGAAATCTATTCTCGTTTGTCGATCTGCTTGCCCAACGTTTTCCCGGCCCTGTCCTGCCTTGAACGACAGAGCCCAAATGGCCAGTGATGGGAGCATTGGACTAAGATCTGGGTTCAGATCAGCCCTGTAGCCAGGATTTTTTTTTGTTCGGGGGGCGGGGGCATTTAATTTTTTAACGCGGCAGTTAAATTACAGTTAATTAAATTGATCTGAATGTCTGTCTTTAAAGGGGGAGGCTCCAAGCCTGCTTCTAGCTCTCCCTTTCAAGTCTATTTGTGGGGCAGGGCTTTTAATTAAGGGGGCGAGGGCCCCCAATGCCCCGCTGTAGCGACGGGCCTGGCTCAAATGCCCCGTCTCGGCCACAAAGCTCACTGGATGAACTGGGGCCGGTTGCTCTCACTCGGCCTGACCTACTCTGCAGGAATTTTGTTTACATAAAGTGGGACGGGGCTACTTTGCACACTGCCTTGATTTCTTTGGAAAGGAGGGGCAGGATCAAAAGGCATGTCCAGACAGCGGTCTGATAGACAAAAACTGAAGAGGTGATGTTTCCCTTTATTGTATTTACCAGGAAACATTTTTGCTTGCTAAATCTCTGTATCTCACGCTGCTGAGAAAAGCAGGAGGGAAAAAGAGCTCAGGGGGGAAAAAGAAGCATGCAGTCTTATTTGTCGACTGGGCTGGTGCACGGTACAGTAGTTGGCCTCCTAGATGAGGCCTGGCCTCTCCTTTCTCTTTTGCTCAGTGCCACAGCCCGTTAGCTGAGGATATCTAGCCCCATCTTGCTTACAGTGGCAAATCAGGTTGCGAGCTGAGCTAGTCCGCCCCGTGCCTTCCACAGGATCATAGAATCAAAGAATCATAGAGTTGGAAGGGACCTTCAGGGTCATCTAGTCCAATTCCCTGCACAGTGCAGGAAATTTACAAATACCTCCCCCCACACACCCCCAGTGACCCCTGTTCCACACCCAGAAGATGACAAAAAACCTCCAGGGTCTCCAGCCAAACTGGCCTGGAGGAAAATTGCTTCCTGGCCCCAGAGTGGCAATCGGCGTTTCCCTTGGTGTGTAAGAAAGGGCCACAAGAACTAAGCACTGGACTCAGGAAGAGTAGCTTTTTACGGCAGGGGTACACGTGTGTTGCTGTCCCCTGCTAATGTCTGACAGTTCAGTTGCTGGGCAAAACAGAGGAGCAGCAGCTGCTACAAAATATTGGTGGCCCTGTTTTGCCTTTGAAAGATGTCTTCCCAGACAGACCGCATTCCAATAATCCAGGCTTTTACCTCTGCGCTGTGGAAAGCTTTACCTGCTGAATGTCTGCCTGTCACAAGGTGGTTAGGGATGCAAAACAGAAAGGTCTTGGGAGGAGGGAGGAGGAGATTGGATTTATACCCCGCCCTTCACTCACTTGGAGTCTCAGAGCGGCTTACAGACTCCTTTCCCTTCCCCTCCCCACAACAGGCACCCTGTGAGGTAGGTGGGGCTGAGAGAGCTTTGAGACAACTGTCCTTGAGAGAACAGCTGGTACAGAGCTATGGCTTGCCCAAGGTCATCCAGCCAGGTGCAAGTGGAGGAGTGGGGAATCAAACCCAGTTCTCCCAGATTAGAGTCTGCGCACTTAACCACTACACCAAACTGGCCTCCCCCAGCACAGGGCCTGTTTGCAGATTCTTCCGCTGATTTGTTTTGGATATGACCTTCTCGGGCTGGGCTGCCGATGGTTTAAGGAGATCTCCATATCCCTGGAGGGTGCACAGGGGAGGGGTGAGAGCCAGGCAGTGCCCCCCTCTGAAAGGGGGGTGCTGAATGAGGTATGGGTGGGTAGACGAGGGGCCGTGTCACCAGGTTGCTGATAGGCTTGGGGGGACGGACACCCAGCTTTTCTTCTGTTCCCCACGTTGCTTTCACCTTTTCTCCCTCTTCTTTCCTTTGGCTTCTCTGTTCTGCTGGCCGGCCCTCTAGGGTGTTGACTTGGACAAGTGGGTAGGTGCTGACTTCGCTGCTGTGATCCCACCCACACCCCATTCCCTTCTCAACTCTTCCTCTGTCCCTGCCATGTTTTGGTGTGTGTGCACCCGTCTCCTCTCCTGCTCCCGGGGTTCCCACCTCCCCAGATTTCTGCAGGTTCAGAGCAGCTGACCGGTGTACGAGGGGACGGAACCCACCTTCCCAGCCCTCTGTTAAGGCACCTTGGATATCATTTGAAATCCCTGGTTGACCATTGTCCACTAGTTAAGATGGCCGGCTTCTGGTGATGTTTTTAGCCTGTTCAGTTTAGGGGCACCCATCAAGTGCTGAGAGTGGGTGACAGGAGAAGACAGGGAATACGTATTTTTAAATTGAATCCAGTAACCACCCATTTTTACCGGCCTGGCAGGGGTTCTTAACAAAGTGTCTGGCACCTTTCCTGGTGACCACCTGGTGTTTTCAGGAAGTGGGCGGGGCCAGATGGGGATTTGTGCCCAGTGAGGCTTCTGACTGGCAATTGGAAATTTGATTGACTGCACAGATATTTTTTTTTTAAAAAATTGTTCCGGCAACAACTGCCACCTCAGCCCAAAGATCTTACTTTCGATCATGCAGTGAAGCCTTGTGCATGCAAGAAAATATTTTTTTAACAGTATGTTCATCCTGTTAAACTGAGCTTTTGCTTGAAACATTGAGACGTTACTGTTAAGAGTTATGTGTGACCTCACTGCCATTTTGTGGCTGGCTCCGCCTCTTATGGTGGCCATTTTGTGCTTGTGCCTGCCACCCTGTGTCAGAATTCCAAAGGTGCCTGCAGGCTTAAAAACATTGCACACCCCTGTTGTAGAAGGAGGGAAACTAAGGCCCTCCTAAGTGGTGGGAAAAGAGTTTTATGCGAGAACTTTGATTTCGCCTCAGGTTCCTCTCAACCATTCCACCTCTATTCTGCGGGGTTATGTTAAATGGGTTATCTTATTCTTCCCTTCAAGGCAGCCAAAAAAACATGTGGAATTTGGGTACCAGTCAATGGGCTTTTCCACATTCTTGCTTGTAAGTTCCTGTTTCTTCAGGGTGTTTTCCCCCCTGTTCTCCACAGGTTTTGCTCCCTCTAGTGGCCGATTCAACATTACATCAGTTTATGTCCAGCCTGCCGTTTAAATCTGCAGGGAGATATGCCAGACATGACCAGATATAATATTGCATTGACCACTAGAGGGAGCAAAACCTCTGGTGGAACACCCCCCCCCCCCAAGAAACAGAAACTTTCAAGCAAGGAAAACAAGAATGCGGAAAAACCCATTGTCGCCATGCTTCGCTTTCCACTCCCTCAGGGCCAAACGCCACACTGTACATTTTTGTAGGAAACTGCACAACACTTCTATGTGTGTTTCTTATTAGAGAGTGAAAGAGCTCGGTAGGTTGAGAATTTTGGGGGACCTCCACTGAAGGTAATTTAGTGAGAAGCAAAGAAGGGGCGGGTCCCGTCCTTTCTCCCTTGACAAAAATCTGGTGGAAACCCCGTTTTCCTTTTCCCTAATAATCTTCCACCTCCTTTTCTCCTCCGAGTTGTGCTCCCCTCACCCCATCTCACCGTCATCCTTCCTCTCTTACTCGATTCCTCCACCCTCGGCCGTGGCGCTGCTTCCTCCCGTCCCGTCCACTTCCTCACCTTCGTTGCATGGTTCCCGAATGTGGACATTGGAGGGCGTCCTCCCACATCGGCGCATATGTTCCCAAGCTGGTGTTTGGAAGTGAACGTGGCCTTCGTGCGCCATGAGGTTGGGGGCGGTCATTGGGGGCGGTTGGCACCAATCCGGACACTCCGAGATGGAGCGGCCTCCATCCCGCCCTGCAACACTGCCTTCGGTTTTGGGGCCCTTGCTCTCCAGCAGGCCGTCAAAATGTTGGCTGTGTTTGGCCTTACGCCCCCCCCCCTCCCCAGTTGGGGCATTGCTTGGGAAGTGGTGTGTTCCTTTTCACAAGGTGATGTGTGTCTTCCTTCTAAGGGGGAAGTGGTGTCCTAATGATCACAGAATGTGGCATGCCTTACGGTGATCATGTGCCCCCCCCCGGAGAGGATTATGGGACAGATGCCTATGAAATCTTGGCCGTAAGCGCCTTAGCCATGGGACATGTACTATATCAGCAAAACATGGATCATCCTGTGTATGCTAGTCATAGCTGTGTGGACAAAGGGCAGTGGAGAAAGAAGATCATAAATAAGAAACTAGCCCTCACCTGGATAAACCAGGCAAGCCCAATTTCGTCAGGTCTCAGAAGCGAAGCAGGATTGACTCTGGCAAGTCCTTGGATGGGAGACCTCCTTGGAATACCAGCAGTTGGGAAGTGGGGGCAGGCTTCATCCAGCCACCTCTCGGAATATCCTCCAGGCCCCCAGTAGGGGGTCAGTTGCCAGAGGTCGTCATGACTTCCAGATACATGCACACACACACATAGTACCAATGAATAAGAAACTAGGCCTGTTCACATCTGGGGTTGTGCCTGTGGTCCAAATAAAATTCTGTGGTTCTCGGCAGTAGCCACCCCATCTACTGTGCATTAATATGGACCACAGGTGATCCATGTTCCCTCTAACTTGTGGAGTCTTGTGAGCAAAAATTCTACTTTGTAAGCTACTGGCATGAAAGCTGTGAGTGACCGAGCGATTTGGCTACTGCGTAAATTAGTTTGCTCTGGAGCCATCCTTCCTGAGCGAAAACAAAAATGTGTGAGCCGGAGGCTGAAAAACTCACATTAACTCAGCTTAGAGGGAACACTGCAGGTGATCCGCCATTAAAGAGTTTGTTTAGGTTGTTAAGTTATTTCCCTGTCAATTGGGCAGGCTCTGAGAAGCTTATGACAGTTCGTTCAAAAATGCCAGTATTTGTTGGCAGCCAGCATTGCCATGATATGGACCTCAGTAGTGCCGTAAGAAGCACCCAGAACTTTCTCAAGTAGATCTGCTTCTCTCCAGTTCAGACTTTGCTGCATCTTTGGGCCAAGATCCAATCCCACCTGTTAAAGGGATGCCCCAGAATGACCTGCCCACGACGGAGCTCCCCTGCTGCAAATCTGTCTGAGTCACTGCCCTGACTGGGCCTCCTTCCAGTCGGAAGGAACACCCAGAGAAGCAGTGGGTGAACTCCTCCGATGTCATTCAGTAGCAGTAGTACGTTTATTACGGCATCGAGCCAAGCATAACCATAACACGTTTGGATACAGAGTTAGATCTGTCACATCTGGGCATTTGGGGATCTGTCTTCGGGGCGGGGCATAATATTGGAGCATTTTGGGCAGTCTCCAAAGAGACCTTTAATTGTTAATTTGAACGGCCAGCATGCTTTATTTCTGACGGCCCAGAAGCAAATCTAATCTTTTTTATCTGAAGTGTGTAATGGGGGTCTCCAGTTTGAATTTAGGAAGACGAAGAAAGACACACAGAATTTTAATCCTGTAATATGGTCCCAAGCAATGCTTCCTCTAAGCTGCGGAGTCTTGTGAGCAAAAACCCTACACTGTTTGCTGCTGGCATTAGAGTTGTGAGCGAGTGATTTGGCTGCTGAATAAATCAGTTCGCTCTGGAGCCGTCCTTCCTGAGCGAAGGCAACAATGTGTGAGCCGGAGGTTAAAAAACTGTGAGCTAGCTCACACTAACTTAGCTTAGAGGGACCACTGGCTCCCAAGTATTTATGATCCCGTACATGGCAGTAAATAGGATTGAATTGTGAATGGCCATATATTTGTACATGCCATGGTAATATGGTCTAACTGTCATGACCACATATGTTGCAGTCATGTGGATCATACAATAACGGCCATAGGTACTTAAAATAACATGGCGTGAATACTAACGGTAAATTGTATTGCAGATGTATATACATGAGCAACAATGGTTATAAATACTGCAGTACGGTTTGTCTGGGTGAATCTTATCATATTTACCGTAATAATGTGACCAATGCACTTATCGCCATGTATATCCTAGTGGTCTACCAGCTGAACATATGTATGCAAGAGTTGCGATCTCTGGATCGGGAAACACCTGGATATTTGGGGGGTGGCGCCTGGGGAGTGACCTCAGCAGGCATCCTCCAAAGCAGCCATTTCCACCAAGGGAGCTGCTCTTTGTCGTCTGGGGATCAGTATTAATAATGGGAGATCTCCAGGTGCCACCTGAAAGTTGGCAACCCCAATTCCCCCCACACATATGTATTCTGGTGGCATTGGTCTTGTTTTTAAATACTGCATGTTCCAACTTGGATGAGATGGCGGGAGCGCACCATGTAACGGAGTCGGAATTTGCAGTTCTTGTTTTTAGCCTGGCTGATGAACTGTGGGTATGGTGACGGAGAAGTATCCACAGAAGTCTTCCAATGACAGTCTCCTTCTGACATGTCTGGGGTTGACTGTGAACGTGCACCGAAGTCTGGGAGCCCCCTTTCACGTCAAACATCTTCGGCCCTACTCATCTTCAAAGAACTGTATTTGCGGCTGCTCTGAGGCCGATAATTGTTTGTCCTACTTGGGGTAACCATTATTCCTCCCTGTTCCTGCTTGGGTCCCTCGGAAGAAAGCGCCTGGAAGACATACCAGCTTGCCAGAAGAGCTCGCTGCAGGTCGAAGGCCTCTGGCTCATTGGGTGGAGTCAGGAAACTGTGTTCCAAGGGGTGACTTCTCACGGCGTGTGTGTGAACCCACTTGGAAAGCCATATTGATGCATTGTCCCGCCAAGCTCCGAGGAGAACATTCCCATACGTCAGGTGCAGTTGCTTGCGTGATGAAGTATTTGCCTCTCTGCCTGTTCCCCAGGCTCCTTCTGGAACATTCCTGGACTGTTTCTTAACATCTACTTTAAACTCAGGAGCAGTTTGACGTGGCTCAACCCAGAGCTGTCTTTGTTTTCTCTATGTCCTCCTTGTCTAATTACGAGTCCGGTAGGTGGTCGACCGGTCTCTATCTTTCCATGAGCTTCTCCATGAAGTACTGGAACCCAGTGAAATACAAAAAAGTACATTCCTTGACCCCCTTAAAATGAAGGAATTGGCGGCGTGTATTGTTGTGGGGTGGCTCACGGGGGAACGGGGAGGGGGGTATATAACTGGAGGCACTGCAAGAGAGATTGTTGAATTCGCAGCATGACTTGTGTTCCTCTTTCTTGTTCTCAGTCTTCACAAGGTGGTGGACACCGGACTCTGCTGTATGGACACGCTATTCTCCTCCGGCATTCCCACAGCGGCATGGTAAGAAGGAAGTGGGGGGGGTGTCCCTGGGTGCGCTGCAGAGGGAAAGGGCACATCGGGATGGTTTGGAAACTTGGGCTGTGGAGCACTGTGGGTTGACTTCTCAGGAGGGCAGGGCAGGGACGGTGGTGTCATAAGAACATAAGAGAATCCAAAGTTGGATCAGGCCAATGGCCCATCCGGTCCAACACTCTGTCACACAGTGGCCAAAAACATCAGGAGGTCCAGCAGTGGGGCCAGGACACTAGAAGCCCTCCCAATGTTGTCCCCCACCCCCCAAGCACCAGGAATACAGAGCATCACTTGCCCCAGACTGAGAGTTCCTATCTATACTTTGTGGCTAATAGCCACGGATGGACCTCTGCTCCAGATGTTTATCCGATTCCCTCTTGAAGCCATCCATGCTCGTAGCCACCACTACCACTTCCTGTGGCAGTGAATTCCACATGCCTATCACTCTTTGGGTGAAGAAGTCCTTCCTTTTATCCATTCTAACCCAATTGCTCAGCAATTCCATGGAGTGCCCATGAGTTCTTGTTTTGTGAGAAAGGGAGAAAAGTACTTCTTTCTGCACCTGCTCTATCCCATGCACCTGCTCTATCACAATCTTGTAAACCTCGATCATGCCACCCCTCAGCCGTCGTTTCTCCAAGCGAAAGAGCCCCAAGCGCTTCAGCATTTCTTCATAGGGAAAGTGTTCCAACCCTTTTATCATTCTAGTTGTCCCGCAGCTCCAACTGAGCCTCTTTTTAGTCTTTGTCCTGGAGCCAAGCAGATTTATTTTCAAGCGTGGGTCATGTGTTCTCTTCCAAGGATGCGGAAACTGCCAGGAATCCAGAAAGGGTTTTTTAGGAGGTGGGCCGCTCTCTCCACCAAGGAGGTGTCAAACGCCAAAAGGCCTGTGAAGCGTTCCAGAGTCCAAATTTAAGCTCTGAGTCAAGAAGCTGAGGTCATTCAGGGTGGGGCAATGCCGTCTGTGCTTTCCTTCTGTGCCAAAATTCCTACAAAGGCTCGGTGTGCAAGCGTGTGTATTGGCTGCTCTTTTAGTATAGTGGGTGTTTGCACTATACTTCCCACTGCTGGACCTCCCTCTGTCACTAATGGCCCCTGTAGGTTTTCATTTGATCCAGGCCGGTTCAGCATTGAGTGAAAGCTGGAGGCTCTGCAGTTGGAGTATAGGAACTGTCATGCTGGATTGGACACAGACGCTCAGTAGGAGCATTCTGTCTCCCGTGACACCCCGGGACACAGGGTTGCCAGCCTCCAGATAGGGCCTGGAGATCTCTGGGAATTACAACTGGCCTCCAGACTACAAAGTACCCTTGGCACAATTATAGAATCCAGGGCTCATTTCGTAGCAGGAGCTCCTTTGCGTATTAGGCCACACACCCCTGATGTAGCCAATCCTCCAAGAGCTTACAGTAGCCCCTGTAAGAAGAGCTCTGTAAGCTCTTGGAGGATTGGCTACATTAGGGGTGTGTGGCCTAATATGCAAAGGAGCTCCTGCTACGAAATGAGCCCTGATAGAATCATAGAGTTGGAAAGGGCCTCCAGGGTCATCTAGTCCAACACCCTGCACAATGAAGGAAATTCACATATAGTGTCCTCCCCAGCATGCCCCTGTTCCATGCCCAGTAACCCCTGCTCCATGCCCAGAAGATGGCAGAAAACCTCCAGGATCCCTGGCCAAACTGACCTGGAGGAAAATGCCTTCCTGACCCCTAAATGGCAATTTCTCTGAGCATCGAAGAAAGGGCCACAAGAACTAAGCACTGAAGCAGCCCTTCCCGCCCCCCCTCTCATGAACTGCCTAAGTTCACAGGATCAGCACTGCTGTCAGATGGCCATCTAGTCTCAGCACAAAAATCTCCAGAGGAGAGAGCCCACCACCTCCCGAGGAAGCCTGTTCCACTGAGGAACCACTCTAAAAAACTGGTATAGAAATAAAACAATAGGGAACAGCAGTAGTTTGACGCTCACTGAAGTGTCTGAGTGGGTGGTACAGAAATGGTACACTTTACAAAGGAAGTTAGGAACATACGAACTTGAGAAAACCACGGCTGAATCGGACCAGTGAGGGTCCATCCAGTCCAGCATCTGGTCTCACAGAGTGGGCAACCCAGCTCCTCCGGAGGGCCAACAACAGAGCAGACCTCCGGGGAAGGCAAGGGGAGAGCCTCTGCCAGTCTGAGTGGACAATATTGACCTCGATGGACCGATGGTCTGATTTGGGGTAAGGCAGCTTTGTGTGTTCATGTGAGATCCTTTTGACTGGAGATGCCTGGGATTGAATTAGGGACTTTCTACATACAAGACAGGTGCTCTACCGTCAAACGACATCCCATTTCTCCTTTGCACATGTTCTGGGACATAAGAACACCATAAGAGCCCTGCTGGATCAGACCAGTGAGGGTCCATCTAGTCCAGCATCCTGTCTCACACAGCGGCCAACCAGTTCCTCTGGAGGGCTGACAACAGGGCAGAGAGGCAATTAATCCCACCATTAGCTCGGCTCCAATTTGATCCCGATCTTTTCAATCCATCGTTGCACGTCCAGACAGTCCCCCCTAGTGATTTGTCTTACTGCGCGCTGCCTCCGCTGAGGATTGTCTAGACTGCGTCCACTGCAGGAGGTGCACACAGTGGTTTTTTAAATTAAAAAAACCCACCGTTTGCGCATGCACATAGGCGTGATATCACGTTCTTGTTGATCCGTGCATGCGCCCGTTTGGGATGGTCTGACGTCACCACCCCGACGAGAAGATTGCACGCTGGAACAACCGATCAGATGGAGGGAAATCCGCAATTGGCCCGTTGGGAACCGAAAACTCTAGATTTAAACTAGTACATTTTTATGACGACTCCGAAGCGCGGCAAAACGGGATGTTCATGGAAGAGGGATGTTTGCCAGATGTTGCTGTCTGGACATTACTTTTAAATCCGTGAGGCACTTGTGCCTGCCGTAGATCTAAAGAGCTGTCTGATTAGAACCCATAGTTATTTTTTCCAGGTTATTATGATTCCTAGATACATTTAGATAATTATGAGTAAGTGCATTTGTTTAACCTGCAGGTTTTCAGAGCAAGCTTAAGGGTTTTTTTCCTGTCAGAGGTTAAGAATTTCAAAGAACGTTTCTTGGTCTTCTTTCCTTCCTCGTCTTTTAGTACTTAAGCTGCCTAACCACCTCCCGTTCCTTGACTGATAAACTTGCCTTTGACGTGGGTCTCCAGGAAGATGCAACAGGTATGTGAAAAAAGGCCGGGAAGTAGTGTTCATGCACAGAAGGAACTCTTTGTGTCACAAGAGAGCCAGAGTGGTGGTGTGGTTAAGAGCAGTGGGCTTGAATCTCGGAGAACCGGGTTTGATTTCCCACTCCTCCACATGCAGTCAGCTGGGTGACCTTGGGTCAATCAAAAGTTCTCTCAGAGTGTTCTCTCAAGGGCAGTTCTCTCAGAGCTCTCTCAGCCCCACCTACTGCATAGGGTGCCTGTTGTGGGGAGAGGGAGAGAAGGTGATTGTAAACTGCTCTAAGACTCCTTCAGGTAGTGAAAAGCGGGGTATAAAAACCAACAACTCCTCCTCTTCCTCTTTCTCCTTGTCCATACCTTAACCTGAATTCCAGGCTCAGCACTTTAAAAAGATCCTAGGATGGTTCTGGCCAGAGCTGAAAAACACAAAATTCTGCATCCAGACAAGTGGAATTCTGTACCAACTAAATTGGAATTCTGCAACCTGCATAAATTATGCAAATTGAGCACGCTTTCTGTTATTTTGCATATTATTTTATGCATTTGCTAATCATGGAGACGGGCAAGGATCAACACCCAGACTGAAAATTCCATATCCAATTGTTGAAATTCTTATTCCCCTGCTGTCTTCCGAGGTTTAAGCAGCCGTAGCCCATGTATATTTCAGGCCAAAATGGGAGTCTCGTAGCATCGCATAGATGAACAGATTTTTTCCAGAGTATAGGCTTTTGTGAGTCAAATCTCATGTTGTCAGCTATCTGATGAAGAAGTGAGCTTGGACTCAGGAGAGCTTATACCCTGGGAAATTTTGTTGGTCTGTAAGGTGCTTCTTGTTGTTGTTCAGTCGCATGGTCGAGTCTGACTCTTTGCGACCCCATGGACCACATCAGACCAGGCCCTCCCGTCTTCCGTGTCGCTCTGGAGTTTGCTTAATTTCATGTTCGTTGCATGGATGACACTGTCTAACCATCTCATCCTCTGCCGTCCCCTTCTTCTTTGACCTTCCATCTTTCCCAGCATCCGGGTCTTCTCCAGGGAGTGCTCCCTTCTCATTGGGTGGCCAAAGTATTGGAGCTTCAGCTTCAGGATCCGGCCTTCCAGGGAACAGTCAGGATTGATTTCTTTTAGGACTGACTGATTTGATCTCCTTGCAGTCCAACTCAAGAGTCTTCTCCAGCAACATAACGTGCTACCGGACTCAAATTTTGTTCTGTTACTACAGACTAACACAGCTACCCACCTGAAACATTTTTCAGGCAAATATTTATTTATTTATTTATTTATTGCGATCAGGTCAAGCTGACTTGTGGCGAGCCCTAGTGGGTCTTGAAGGCAAGAGAATGTTTAGAGGTGGCTTGCCGTCACCTGCCTCTGCGTCATGACCCTGATATTCCTTGGAGGTCTCCCATCCAAATACTAGCCAGGGCGAGCCCTGCTTAGCTTCTGAGATCTGACGAGATCGGGTTTGCCTGGACTATCCAGGTCAGAGCAGGCAAATCTTTTTTAGGCATATGGACTAGAAACTTGCTTTTCAAAAATCCAGTGAGTTGGCCAACTTTTATATGCATTCTTCACAAAGCCCTGACCTGGATGGCCCAGGCTAGCCTGATTTTATCAGATCTCAGAAGCTAAACAGGGTCGGCCCCGGTCAGTACTTGGATGGGAGGCCTCCAAGGAAGTCCAGGGTTGCTATGCTGAGGCAGGCAATGGCCAACCACCTATGAACATCTCTTGCCTTGAAAACTCTACAGGGTCCCCATACATCAGCTATAACTTAAGAGCCCTTTCCACTTCCACTCTTCATAAAATCCAGATTTGAGTAAGGTTAAAGACTGAGTAAGGTTAAATATATCCAGGGCTTTTTTTGTAGAAAAAGCTCAACAGGAACTCGTTAGCATAATAGGCCACACCCAACAGCAGAAACTCATTAGCATAGTAGGCCACACCCCTGACAGCACAGCTCCCTCCCAGGATCGGCTTCCCCAGGTGCCCCGTGGCTTGCGGGGCGCATGGGGAACCCGAGGGGGGGAAGGCACCTTCCCTCCCTGGATTGGCTTGGCTTCCCAGGTGCCCCGTGGCTTGTGAGGTGCCCGGGGAACCCGAGGGGGGGGAGGCTGTAGGCGTGGCCAACACGGAAGCCAGCCGGAACTCCGTTCCTGTGCGTTCCTGCCCCAAAATAGCCCTGAATATATCTACTCTAATGGATGAGGACAAAAAAAATATTACGGATCAAACCATACATTTACAAGGAATCTTCAAAGCAATGAAACATTTTACCAAAAACCAATCTCCAGGACTTAATGGGCTCACACTTAAATGCTATCCCATCTTTAAAGAAGCCGTAGCAAATCCATTGCGTGCTGCTATTAACAAGATCTTTAGTCTGACATCTCTGCCGCTTTCATTTTCCTTGCTGGTAAGTTCCTGTTTCTTACGGGGCGGCGGGGCGGCGGTGGTGGTGGTTGTTTCTGTTCTGCACGTCTTTTGCTGCCTCTAGTGGTCGATTCAATATCACAGTGTTTTATGTCTGGTATAAAACCCTGCCATTTGAAACTGGAGGGAGGTATGCTGGACGTAAACTGGTGCAGTATCGAACTGACCACTAGAGGGGGCAAAACACATGCAGAACAGACCCTCCCACCCCAGAGAAACAGGAACTTACAAGCAAGTAAAATGAGAACTTGGAAACGTCTGAAGATCCTTACAGTGTGAGTTCTTACCTTTTTTAGCTTATTGTCCTGTGACTGTTACAAACAATGAAAACCAGCGTCCTCCTCACCCGGCACTGTGAGCTACACTTCTTTAGAATCGTGGCAGGCCCGCAATCCCGGCCAAGCCATCTTGGTTGAGGGGGAAAGCATGCTGTTCCCTGGGGCTCTTTCCCGTCTTGCGTGCTTCCCTCTGCTTGCTCACAGCCAGCCATCCCTTCTCTGCCATTGCCAGGAGAAGCCTGCTGGTGGACCATCCACCCAGCCTCCAAACAGCGCTCAGAAGGGGAGAAGGTGCGCGTCGGTGATGACCTCATCCTCGTCAGCGTCTCTTCTGAGCGGTACCTGGTGAGTGTGGGCGTGGGCGTGCGTGCAAGTATCGGAAGAGTGCACCTTGATGGTTACGTTTCGGAGCATCTCTGTCCCATCAGCATCTATTCTCTTTCTCCCCTGTAGGGTTTAGCCCGAGATCTTAAAGCAGGAAGGAGGACTTCTCCTGCCCCCTCCTCAATCCCTTTTTTCATTGACCCGATCAAACAGAAAGAGGCAACTAAGGTCTTGCTGACCTGGCGGGGCTTCTCCCCCTTTCCCTACCGGCTCATCTTTCTCACTGTACCTGCAATGTGATTTCCCCCCCCCCCCCAGTTAATTTTTATTCATTTTTTCCATTTACAACAACATTGTACAGGATAAGTGCATACTTCTTTTCCAACATTTAGCTTGTAACATTCCATATGCATACATTTAATGATTACAAGTTGTCAGCATTTACCATAGATGAAGAGTATTTATTACATCAGGTATTGTTTCTTGACTAATTAGGTGAGATATAACGGGTGGCCATCAATGCTCCCTCTAAGCTGTGGATTCTTGTGGGCAAAAATTCTACTTTGTGCGCTGCTGGCATTAAAGTTGTGAGCGAGCAATTTGGCTACTGCATAAATTAGTTTGCTCTGGAGCTATCCTTCCTGAGCTAAAACAGAAATGTATGAGCTGGATGCTAAAAAACTGTGAGCTAGCTCACACTAACCCAGCTTAGAGGGAACACTGGTGGCCATATACACATAATATTGTTATGCTCTCCATTAGTTTTTATCAGTTTCATTATATCTGAAATTTTCCCCAGTATATATAGATTCCATAGTTTCTTATACCAGAGATTTACGGTTCATTTACATTTTGATTTCCATGTGGATGTTATTGTAGTTTTGGATGCAAATAGTAGTAAGACAATTCTTTTCCTTTGTGTATTGGATAGAGCCTCTTCCGCTCTGAGATTTAAAAGTAATGATTCTGGGTTTTTATCTATTGTATATCCTGTAATGTCCCTTATTTCCTCTATTATTCTATCCCAGAAAGATGCTACATCAGGGCATTCCCACCAGCAATGTATATAGGTACCATTTTCTTTGCACATAAACCCCCAACAGAGGGGGTTTGAGTTGTGTGAGATGTGTGATATTTGTAGTGGAGTCAAGTATCATGTGGTTATTATTCTAAAATTTTGCCATTTTTGTGAGATGATGGGAGAGTTATTTTTGTAAGTTTTCCAAATGTCTTGGGTGAGTCCCTTGGTGCATATGTTCTGCCAATATTTTTGATATGATAGTATAGACAAGATATTCTAACTTCTTGTACTGATGTTAGAATAATGTGATTTTTAAAAGGCTTAGAAATTACTGTCCTTGAATCTGGAAGTCTTTTCTCTTCTGAGAACCCCGTTCCTGTGACCCACGTGTGTGGGCTCATTTTGACTCATGTTGTCTCCAGTTTGGTGTCGTGGTTAGGAGCGCGGACTCGAATCTGGGAGAACTGGGTTTGATTCCCCACTCCTCCACATGCAGCTGCTGGTGTGACCTTGGGTTAGTCACAAGTTCTCCCAGAGCCATTCTCTCAAGAACAGACCTCGAGAGAGCTCTCTCAGCCCCACCTACCTCACAATGGTATCTGTTGTGGGGAGGGGATGGGAAGATTGTAAACCGCTCTGAGACTCCTTTGGGTCGTGAAGGGCGGGGTATAAATCCAAGCTCCTCTTCTTCTTCCACATGCTCACAGGCACTGTGTTTATTGTCGATTCAGAAGTCCCAGGGGGTGAGGCCTTGTATTGAAAACAGGGCCTTAAAACTTGGTTTCAGTTAGAGCCCTGGCTGAATCCTGCACCCCATGATCTCCCCCCCCCCATACACAGTTGTCCCCCCAATCTTCTTTTCCTCACCAATTTCTTTATTCTTCTCCAGCACCTGTCTACAGCCAGCGGAGAACTCCAGGCAGATGCTTCCTTCATGCAGACACTATGGAACATGAACCCCATCTGCTCGGGCTGTGAAGAAGGTGTGTGATTATTCCTCCTCGTTCAGCCCCATACATTGAAGCCTCTAGAGTAGGGGAGTCTTCAACCTTCTTGAACCTGTGGGTGTCAGAAGAACTGACTCCATACACCTTCTCAAGGGCATTTAATTTTTTTTTTTCAAAAAAAGGTGGGATACAAAAGGAAAAAAGGGCAAGGAAAAGTGTAAATTCATCAAAAGTTGTCAAACATCATGAACAGTTGCAGACAACAAGTAGAATCAATTGTATTAATAAAAATGCATTGTTCAAATATAGAAGCAGCAAATAAAACATCAGAGAAGCCAATGTTGGATCAGGCCAGTGGCCCATCCAGTCCAACACTCTGTCACACAGTGGCCAAAAACACTAGGTGCCCTCAGGAGGTCGAGCAGTGGGGCCAGGACACTAGAAGGGCACCTAAATTTACCTAATTTGTTTGGATCAGATTCTGCGCTAGATTATTCCCCTCCCCCACACCTCATTCATGCTCCCACATCAGTATTCCCTTGTAGTCACTCATTTTTCCCATC
Source organism: Lepidodactylus listeri (assembly GCA_029233225.1). NCBI lineage: Eukaryota > Metazoa > Chordata > Lepidosauria > Squamata > Gekkonidae > Lepidodactylus > Lepidodactylus listeri. The sequence goes on from JARCFY010000020.1 coordinate 38,112,525, forward strand.
TGTGCAGGGTCTGTGACCGGCGGGCATGTCATGCGTCTTTACCATGGTCACATGGACGAATGCCTCACCATCTCTACCACGGACCAGAACGAAGAGCAGCGCAGGTGGGTTTTGCGTACTCCAGCTTCGCTGAGCCAGAGGACTTTTAAGAACATAAGAACACAAGAGAAGTCGTGTTGGATCAGGCCCAGTGGCCCATCCAGTCCAACACTCTTCTAGGTCACACAGTGGCCAAAACCCAGGTGCCATCAGGAGGTCCATCAGCTGGGCCAGAACTCCAGAAGCCCTCCCACTTCTGCCCCCCAAGCACCAAGAAGACAGAGCATCACTGCCCCAGACATCAAAACATAAGAGAAGCCAGTGTTGGATCAGGCCAGTGGCCCCTCCAGTCCAACACTCTGTGTCACACAGTGGCCAAAACCCCAGGGGCCATCAGGAGGTCCACCAGCAGGGCCAGACCTGCTTAGCTTCTGAGCTTGAGCTAAGGCTGGGCCATCTAGGTCAGGGCAGAGACAAACAGAGCAGGTTTGCCATTGCCTGCCTCTGCGTAGCAACCCTGGGCTTCCTTGCTGGTCTCTCATCCAAATACTTATCAGGGCCGACCGTTCTTAGTCTCCAAGCGCTGAGAAGACCGAGCTAGCCTGGCCCATCCAGGTCAGATCTGTCAATTCATAGGGTCGCCATAAGTTGGAAGGAGTTGGGCAGCATTTACCACACAAACATGAGAGGAAGTGTGTGGTTCCCACATTCTTTGCCTGAAGGGGAGCCCACTCAAGATCCTTCTTCTCCCCCTCTCCTCCTGCAGGGTGGTGAACTATGAAGGCGGAGCCGTCTGTTCTCAGGCACGCTCCCTTTGGCGCTTGGAGCCCTTGCGCATCAGGTAGGTTTGATACGCTTTGGATCTTCGTGTTGAGTTGGCATCAGTGAGTCTCGTGACTCGGGGCGCAGCGCCGTACTTTTCGCTTGGCGGACTGCCTAGGAGAGGGGCAGCTCTGGCACCCAGCCGCGTACCCCATTTCTTTGAGCAACAGGCCTCCTTCTTATCCCGACAGCTGGAGTGGCAGTCACATGAAGTGGGGCCAACCCTTCCGGGTCCGTCACGTCACCACCGGCCGCTACTTGGCGCTGACCGAGGAGAAGGGTCTGGTCGTGGTGGATGCCGAGAAGGCCAACACCAAGGCGACGGCGTTTTGCTTCCGTATCTCCAAGGTGAGAAGCGTTCCGCTGGACCAGGTGTACTGGCCCCGGGGGGTCTGGTGTGGGAGCAGGCAGAAGGGACCAGGTAATCACTCACAGTACGGGTGCAAGCAGGAGAGTGGTCAAGAGGCAGTCCAAGGGACAGGTATCTGGTAAGGGGAATCGATAGTCAATCCAAGAGTCGGGGGTCCAGAAGTCAGGTGGTCCAGTATTCCGTCCAGGTTCAGAGCAATAGGGGTTCCAGCCAGCAAGTCAGGAGACGAAGGTGGGTGGTGATGCAGCCGTGGTACCCGTTGTGTCCACACTGAGCAGCTTCCCCCTTCCTGGATTTATAGCTGACTCTTCAGGGGCTGGTTAGCGGCTGCTAATTGTGGTACACATCCCTGCAAGTACTCATCCGGCGACAGGTGTCTGTGACTCACTCTCCCTGGTCTGAAAGAAGTGCTGCTGGCGACCACCAGAGCCAGGGCCTTCTTGGTGGTGGCTCCACACTGGTGGAATGAGCTCCCGGAAGACATCAGTGGGAGGGCTTCCTGCCCCCACTGCTGGACCTCCTGAGGGCACCTGGTGTTTTTGGCCACTGTGTGACAGAGTGTTGGACTGGATGGGCCACTGGCCTGATCTGACATTGGCTTCTCGTACGTTCTTATGTTCTTCACCATATGTTAGATCCAGGTGGGCAGTCGTGTTGGTCTGAAATAGTAGAACTGCCCATTAGTAAAACTGATTTACTGCCGACCATCTGTATACTTCTAGTTCCATTTCACTGTATCTGAGGAAGTGTGCATGCACACGAAAGCTCATCCTTTGAAGATACCTCTTTTCCAGTATGAAAGGTGCCACTGGACTCAAAATGTGTTTTATACCATATGTTGTTCCAAGACCGTCTCCTTGGCTGACCCCCAGATAACCCTTTCTTCTTCCCATCCTTTTAGGAAAAGTTGCATGAAACGCCAAAGCGAGATGTGGAAGGGATGGGACCCCCCGAGATCAAGTACGGCGAGTCCATGTGCTTCGTGCAGCATGTTGACAGCGGCCTCTGGGTGACTTATGCGGCAGCGGACGCGAAGGCGTTACGCCTAGGGCTGCTCAAGAGAAGGGTGAGTTTGTGGCTGGCTGGTGGTTCTGCAGCCAAGCAGTCATATGGGGTTGCTCAGACAAAGGAGCGTGGCCAGCTTCCTAAGACCAGCTGGAACTCAGTTCACCCTTTGCATCCCCTGATCCCTGTGATATCCGTAGCTGCAATACCGCCTGTGGCCACCTGCAGTGGTGGCAGTGCAGGGCAGCGGAGAATAGGCCAGGAGTTCTCTCTACTCGTTTGCAGCTACGGTTGCCAACTCCTGGTTGGGAAATTGTTAAGTTGTGGGTTCAAAGGTTAGGGTGATTTCAGCAAAGCTCTTTTATTCAGAAACACAACGACAGCAACAACACAGGCAGCAAGCCGCAAATATATGCAGAGGCCCCAGCCCCAAAACACGCCCACAAAATATAAGCAACCAATAGAAACATAGCTGCTAGAATCCTTCATTTGCATGGCCTGATTCATACTTCTGTTACGGGATTGGCCAGTTCTGCAAGGGCAGCCAATCTGAATGTAGCTGTGAGCAGCATCTCTAATAATGTGTATTCAGTTGAAGCGCTCACTAGATAACAGAAATACCTGGAGAATTTGGGGGTGGAGCCTGGGGAGGGCGGCGTTTGGTGAGGGGAGGGACCTCTGCAGGGTATAACACCATAGAGTCCGCCCTCCAGAGCAGCCACTTTCTGCAGGTGAACGAGACTTCATAGTCTGGAGCTTGGTTGGCATTCGGAGAGATCTCCAGGCCCCACTTACAGGTTAATACAGAAGCTGAGGGTCACAGTGTGAGGAAGACCTACAAAAATATATATCACTGTGTACAGTAAAAACACGTTTATGGTAGAACCATTTTCTGCTTTATTCTTTTTCTTTTTATATTTTTTCAATACTGTTATCTAAATATTGGTATCAAATATTATCAAGAAGATATTTCACCCAAACAATACATAGAGAAAAACATGTTTCGCCCAAGTAATACATCGAGTGTAGGTTTACATTCGGACAGCGCCTTATCAGTATCACAATCACTTGTCCCACGGGACTCCAGTAATTTACTTGTTTCGAATGAATCTTTTTCAAGGGCCGTGATATATATATATAAAGGACATAAGGCGCAATAATTTTTCTTTGTGAGCACAAAAGCACTTAAGATAGCAGCATACTTGTCTAGGGTCCCATACTTGTCTAGGGTCCCATCAGAACCCTTGTGGCAAATATAATAACCTCTCTAAGATAGCGTACCTCTGCAAAATGGCTGCTGCAAAGCAAAATGGCTGCTACAGGAAGCAGAGCCGGCCACAAAATGGCTGCCGCAGCTTCCCTTCAACCGCACCATGAAGATCCTTGTGTTGTGGTGGCAGCTGTTGCTGGAACAACTTCTTTTTTAAAAAAGAATCTGCATAGTCAATCAGATCTCCAGTGGCCAATCAGAAGCCTTTCTGGGCAAAAGCACTACAGCGGCCTTGCCCACTTTTTACGAAGACTTGATGGGCGTCAGGAAAGGTGTTGGTGGTTGCTATGGTGCCCGTGGGCACCACGTTGGGGACCCCCGGTGCAGACAGCAAGGGGCCTGAGTCCCCAGTTTTGAGTCTTTTGGGATCTTACGATTTAAATCTCGCTTAATGCCTGTCTCTGCCGCCCCCACAGGCGATCTTGCACCAGGAAGGACATATGGACGATGCGCTTTCTTTGACCCGCTGCCAGCACGAGGAGTCGCAAGCTGCCCGGATGATTTACAGCACTTCAGGCCTCTACAACCAATTCATCAAGTGGGTGCCAAAAAATTTACTGTGTTTGAGTTGCACATCATCTTCTGTGCTTGTCAAAGGGCTAAGATCCGGCTGTTGGCTGTTGGCTGTCGGTGACGCGCTTGTGTGCCTCCTCGGCCGTTAGCTGCTGTGTTGTTCATGAACATTCCATGATGCCCAAAAAATATAATTGCTGTGGGAGGGATTCTAGTGTTGACATCTCATACGAGGGAATAGTTGGGGGGAGGGTTTGGCCAGAAGAGAAATTTATTTATTATTTATTGAATTTGTTCATACCCAGCCTTCCTCCCCCAATGGGGCCCTGGGGGGGCTTATGTTGCTCTCCTCTCTTCCATTTTATCTTCACAACAACCCTGTGAGGTAGGTTAGGCTGAGGGAACGTGACTCTAGGGACAGAAAAAGGAAGAAGGTAAAAGGAAGTTCCCTCTAAGCTGTGGTGTCTTGTGAGCAAAAATTCCACTTTGTGAGCTGCCAGCATTGAAGTTGTGAGCGAGTGATTTGGCTACTGCATAAATTAGTGTGCTCTGAAGCCATCCTTCCTGAGCTGAGACAAAAATGTGTGAGCTGGAGGCTAAAAAACTGTGGGCTGGTTCACACGAACTCAGCTTAGAGGGACCGCTGGTGGGGAGGAAGCTCTCTGGGTCAAGCATAGGGGTCCCCAACCTTTTCAGGCCCACAGATGCCTTTAGGATCCTGACACAGAGCGGTAGGCGCAACTGCAAAATGGCTGTTTCAGGAGGCAGAGCCAACTGCAAATTGTCAGGAGAGTGAGGTTATGTATAACCAGGCCCATAGCTATGGTGGAGCTTTTGGGGGCTCTGCCCCCTTCCTTAAATGCACAGCCCCATGAGAATTTCTTCTGTAAATAATTTTCTCAATCATTTTTAAGGTGTGTGCTCCTTTAAGCAGAGTGGAGCGCTGCTGTTGATTAATTCCATCACTGAGCAAGGGGGTTGGAGGAGGTGACCTCTAGGATCCCTTCTAACTGTGTCAAGAAACTGGTCTTCTTGAAGAGAGTTTTTCTGCCTCCTAAGTGTTAGGTTTCTCTGCTAAAGAAGTCATCACCCCCACCGGCCGGCTTGTTGACAGCTTGCAATGAAGAGGTCTATCCTGATAACAGCTTTCTTCTGGCTAAATTGGAGGTTCCCAAACTTATTTGGCCTACCGCCCTCTTTTCAGAAAAAAAAAATTATTCAGCGCCCTCCTGGAAATCTACCTTTAAGAAGTGGACAAAAAGATGCAGCTGAAGGCCTGGAGCCAGAGGCCAGCAGCAGCCACCGCACGAGAGCCCAGCAGCAACACCAGCCTTAAAGGGGTGCCCATGCATTTGCAGTTTGCAAATGCATGGCTGTGATTGGCTGTGGGGACCCCGCTCCACCTCCACCTCTCTCCCTGAGCCCAGGGAAGACCAGGAGAAGGCAGGAAAAAGGCTGCTTCAGATAGGACTCTTGGACTCTTCTTTCTTTATGCTTCCACCGCCCCCTTATTTTTATTCAGCGCCCCCCCCCCAATTGCACCCTAGGCTCCTACCGCCCACCTGGATCGTTCCAGCACCCCCCAGGGGGTGATATTGCCCATTTTGGAACCAGTGGGCTAAATGGTTAATAGGCTAAGGGTGATCGCTAGCATAAGAGCACCTATGTAGAATAGACGACTTGAGACGACTGGGAGAGTGAGAAGAGCAGCTGAGTCATCCTCCTCGGAATTCTGGCTTCTCTTTCTGCACCGGGAACTTCAGCCCCACCAGAAAAAAAATTTGCCCCACAAGACACAAAATCCTGGCTAACAGTCCTGTGCATAACTGTAATCGCAATCTCTCATCGTTTCGGGCCGAAGCTCGGTTCAACAGGATGCCTTTTAAAGTGAACGTACTGCTTTAAAATATTTTCTTTCATAGGCCCACGGCTTATCTACTGCCTCTCAGGGCCACCTTATGCGCTGGTGATACCAGGTTCCAAAGCAACCTTTGAAATAATCTGCTCCCCCAATCAAAAGCACTCCTTGCCAAAAAGCCCCATCTGGCCCCGCCCACTTTAGAAAAAACACTCGGGTGCCCCTGGTCTAGCAGCAGGTGGGGGCTTTGCGCTTTGGACAGTTTGCAGGTCTGGAGGGTGAGCATGTGGGGTGGGCGTCAGCATCCCACATGGATCTGCTGTACTGGGTCACCTGGTCGCCACAGCTGCAATGCGCTGGAAACTAAAGACGCAGCCTGAAATCAAGTCAAACCAAAGAGCCAAAGGTCAGGAAGCTGGGAAATCAGTCACAAGTTGCAGGAGCAGATGCTAAACAGCCAGGATCAGGTTTGAGTGTGCACTGTTGCTGAGGCAGGTGCATGGGGGAGTTTATGACCAGGTCCTCCCTTCCCTGGGAGTCAGTCGGCCAAGACTCACAGCCCCTCCTGTTGCCTTTGCAAGAGCTGCAGTCTGGCACTCTTCCCTCACTCTTGCACATCCAGCCGTGGGCGTGCCTTGCGCCTGGGTCACTCAGGAGAACTAGGTGGGGATTCTGGCCTTGGGGTGTCTCCTCCACCTGGGGGTGCTGGGCCAGGCTCTGGATCAGTCTCTCCCTCTGGCTGCACCTCCTGTGCAGCTGCTGGGGCCTCTTCTCCCTCAAGTCCTGCTAAGGGTTCCTCTGCTGGGCTGACTCCAGGGGAGGCTGGGTTGCTCCATGCTTCCTCCTCCTCTGAGGAGTAGTCAGCCTCAGCAGAACCGGGACCCGCAACATTTGCTACCTCTGAATTCATTTGAGTTTCTTCCCTGCCCCCCCCCCCCCCGCTCACCGCCACTGCCCCTTCTCCCCCTCTCCAGGGGCCTGGACACGCTGAGCGGGAAGACCAAGTCGAGCACCCCCGTGACCCTTCCCATTGATGGGATGATTCTCAGCCTGCAGGATCTGATCAACTACTTCCAGCACCCCGAAGAAGAACTGCAGCACGAGGAGAAGCAGACGAAGCTCCGGTCGCTGAAGAGCAGGCAGAACCTCTTCCAGGAGGAGGTGAGCCGTCCCCAAGCCCCGACTTCCTAAGTCTCCTTTCCCAAAATCCCCAGGTATTTGCCAACCCTGAACTGGCAACTCTATATGGTATAGATCTCTATTTCCGACTTGGGGCAGGGGGAGATTTGAGACCATATTTTGGTGGTACAAAGCCCCAATTCTTTCTCTGTCTGTCTGACTGTCTGTCTCTCTCTGTCCGTCTGTCTCTCTCTCTCTCTGTCGGCCGGTGTCTCTGTTTCTCTGTCCATCTGTCTTTCTGTCTCTATCTTTCTGTCTCTCTCTGTTCATCTGTCTGTCTCTGTCTCTCTCTCTGTTATCTGTCTGTCTGTCTCTGTCTCTCTGTCCGTCTGTCTCTGTCTGTCTGTCTGTCTCTGTCTCTTTCTCTGTCTGTCTCTGTCCATCTGTCTCTGTCTCCCTCTCTGTCCATCTGTCTGTCTCTGTCTCCCTCTCTCTCTCTCTGTCTCCCTCTGTCTCTTTATCTCTGTCTCTCTCTCTGTCTATCTGTCCATCTGTCTGGCTCTGTCTGTCTGTCTGTCTCTGTCTCTATCTGTCTGTCTCTGTCTCTGGAGAAGCCAGGTTTCTCACTGCCTTTCAAACCACCGAGGAGTTATCTGTGTGAGTCTCACAATGGGTGGGTTGGGGGGGGGGGGTAATGTGGAAGGAGACAGACCGTCCTGACCCCCAGGCCCGCACGCCTCTCTGGCTCCTCGCAGGGCATGATCACGCTCGTCCTGAACTGCATCGACCGCCTCAATGTGTACAGCACTGCCGCGCACTTTGCGGAGTACGCCGGAGAGGAAGCGGCCGAGTCCTGGAAGGAGATTGTGAACCTGCTGTATGAACTGCTTGGTATGTGGGTCAAGAGTGGGGTTCCAGTGTGACAGCTTTCGTGGGTTGGGGGGAAGGATGGGGGAGTTGCTTTCGATCAGTCACGAGGCGACTGAAGTGCCCTCGAGCCGTACGAGAATGGCTCTCATGGCTAGGAGGCTGGGGAAGTGGGGAGGGTATTAGATTCCCCATTGGTAGAGGAGGAGGGTATCCTTATAGTGGAGCGTTCCAAGTGTGGGGGGGGTGTCTATGCAGAACAGGTGGCTGTGTTGCCTCTTGTGGTGGGAGGAGGAGCCCCTCCAGTCCCAATCCAGCAGGTGACATGCGTGCAGGAATCTCTCCCAGAGCCAGTTTAGTGTAGTGGTTAGGAGTGGCGGACTCTACTCTGGAGAACCAGGTTTGAGCCCCCACTCCTTCACATGCAGCTATTGGGTGACCTTGGGTCAGTCACAAGTTCTCTCAGAGCTGTTCTTTCAAGTGCAGTTCTCTCGGAGCTCTCTCAGCCTCCACCTACCTCGCAGGGTGCCTGTTGTGGGGAGAGGAAGGGAAAGGAGATTGTAAGCCCCTCTGAGACACCAAGGGAAGGGCGGGTACAAATCCAATCTCCTCCTCCTCTTCTACTACTTCCTCTACTTCTTTTTCTTCCTCCTTCTCCTTCCATGGCTGAAAGAAAGAAGGGTTTGGTCTGGATTTGAATGTGGCTTACACAAATAATTCATCCAGGCATGGATTCCTGAGATCTGTAGGCCAAAAAGAGTGTCTTGGAAGTCTAGTGGCGGGGAGGGGGGGAGCCCTCCGCATTTTCACCTGGAGTAAAATTCAGGGAGAAAACAAAATGGCCAAACCAAGCTCCATGGAAAAAAACGGAGGCAAAAGACCAGCGGTTTAATGAAAGAGAGCAGATATTTATTAAATTAACAGTCCCTATGTGTTTCACATTAGCTTCAGCTCCCTGATGAACCTCATGTGAAACACGAAGACGTGATTCATTTAGTAAATATCCGCTCTCTTTCTTTGCACCCCTGGGCCTTTTGCCTCAGTTTCCCCCCTGGGTGAAATTCTGGGGCTGTGAAGAGCCTGAGGGATTACAGCGGTATGTGGCACCCAGTGTTCCCTCTAAACGGAGTTAGTGTGAGCTAGCTCACAGTTTTTTAGTGTCCAGCTCACATATTTGCATTGCATCCTCACGTATTCTATGACAACACGCATAGCCGTAAATTCAGGCTCCTGTCCAAGGTATACCTCGCCACAGTCTCTGGCCGTATGCTAAGCACCGTCTCCCTCTCCCCCTCCGGCCTTCCCTTTTGTGTCCCATTGTGCAGCCTCGCTAATCCGTGGGAACCGTTCCAACTGCGCCCTCTTCTCCAACAATCTGGATTGGCTGGTCAGCAAGTTGGACCGGCTGGAGGCCTCCTCTGGTGAGTGGAGGGGAAACGGCAGGTGGGTGGGTAGCATGTACACACAGAGCTGCCTTGTACTGAAACAGACCATCGGTCCATCAAGGCAGTGTTCTCTACTCAGACTGGCAGCGGCTCTCCTGGGTCTCAAGCAGAAGTCCCATCATCTGCTGCCTGGTCCTTTTAACTGGAGATGCCAGGAATTGAACCTGGGACCTTCTGCATGCCAAGCAGATGCTCTGCCAGTGAGCCACGGCCCCCTCCCTTAGAAATGAATGCAAGAAGCTACCTTATACTGAATCAGACAACTGATCTATCATAGTCGGTATTGTCTGCTCAGACTGGCAGCAGCCGCCCAGGCGGAGTCTTTCGCATCACCTACCGCCAGATCCTTTCTAACTGGAGATGCCAGGGGCTGAACCTGGGACCTTCTGCCTGCCAAACAGACGCTCTACCGCAAAAACATCCAGGAAGGATCTATAGATGATGGTTATTGCATTTCTTTATTTGATTTCCTTTCTCGTCTGCCTTCTTCATTGAGACTCAAGGAGGGCTACAGAATTATAAAACAAAGTAATAAAGACCAGTGTAATATATACTGGATTAAGCAATTAGAGAACAATACACTGGATTAAGCAATTAGAGAACAATGGACCTAAATTCAGGTGGGTCGCCGTGTTGGTCTGAAGCAGCAGAACAAAGTTTGAGTCCAGCGGCACCTTTGAGACCAACAAAGTTTTATTCAAAGTGTAAGCTTTTGTGTGCAAAGCACACTTCTTCAGACAAAAGGAATAAAATCTCCTCAGAGCCAAGATGCGTTATGTAGAGCTGAAATTAGATCGGGTGGTCAGTAAGGTCAATGTATAGCAGCAAACTGGCACGTAAATGCAAGAGTCAACAAAGGGAATGAAGCTAGAGTCCAGCAGTACCTCCAAGATAAACCAGGCTCAGCCCTGGGAACTTGGCTCTGAGTGGCCCCTCCTAACAGATGCCCCCCGCCCTCTTTTTTCCTGTGTAAGTAACTCCTGAGGAGATTTTATTCCGTTTGTCTGAAGAAGCGTGGTTTGGACACAGAAGCTTACAATTGGAATAAAACTTTGTTGGTCGTAATGGTGCCACTGGATTCAGATTTTGTCACAATGAACATAAAGACATTACAATACGTGTTATTATTATCAATAGCATTGTTATTGTCATTGTTTAATTTTCATGTATAGTCCATCTTTCTCACTCGGAGCAAAAATAGATTACAAGTATAATTTTTAAAAAACCAGTCAGTCAGTAAAAGGATTACAAAACACAATAACGTTCCAATCTGGGCAACGGAGTCTGAAGAGGTGGTGGAGAGACTGCCTTACGGAGGTTCCATTTAGCCTTGATGGCTAACTAGAACCTCCACATTCAGTGGCAATATACCTATGAATGGGGATGGTTGCTGGGCCAGCTAAAATAGAGGGAGGATTTGGGCTCCGTGCCTCGGTCGTGGACTTCCCGAGGCATCTTGGTTGGCTACTGTGGTCCCGTTGGTCTGATCCAACAGTACAGGAGATGAATACTGTTTCTCTAAACTTGATCTTCTTCTCCAGGCATCCTGGAGGTTTTATACTGCGTCCTCATCGAAAGCCCCGAGGTGCTGAACATCATCCAGGAGAACCACATCAAGTCCATCATCTCGCTCTTGGACAAACACGGGCGCAACCACAAGGTACGGTGAACCACACGTATGCCACTGGCCCTCCGAGCTCTTTCGCTAACAGAGACACGAGGGCCATGCTTGCTAGAAGGCCCTGCGAAGGACGGGAGAGGCACAGAGAACTCGTCTGAAGTGGCATCTTTTGAAGGGCGGTCGGGGTTACGTGTGCCGCGATCCAAGACATGAAATTGTCGTGCAGTTTACTGTGCGGATAAAACTCATTTCTGTGCATTTGCGTCAGGGAGACTTATATCTGGGTGCTCATTGAGTATAATGAACTTTTCCTTGTAATCTTGTAAAGTTTGATCTATTATATAATATGATCCTTACTAAATGTCCTAGTCATTCGTGTCACAGTGTTTGCTGGTTGTATTTTCTGCATGGATACCTGTGACCCCCTCTTGGTTTTTTCTCCTTGTAGTTTAAATCCAGGCTGGGCAAACAGGGCATGTGTCTTGATGCTGACGTAGGCCCAAGGTTTCTGTTTCTCGGCAGCTAGATCAGGGGTTGCCAACGTGGTGCCCAACCACCATGTGTGTTTTGGAAAGTGGGTGGGGCTTTTTCCCAGCAAGTCTTCTGATTGGCCACTGAAGATCTGATTGGCTGTGCAGATTTTTTTAAAATGTTGCTTTGGCAGAGGCTGCCACCACAGCCCAAGGATCTTCCCTGTGGGACTGAAGGTAAGATGCAGCGGCCATTTTGAGGTTGGCTCCACCTCCTGCTGTGCTCTTCGTGCCAGTGTTCCCTCTAAGCTGAGTTAGTGTGAGCCCACTCACAGTTTCTTAGCCTACGGCTCTCACATTTTTGTCTTTGCTCAGGAAGGATGGCTCCAGTGCAAACTAATTTATGCAGTAGCCAAATTGCTTGTTCACAACTTTAATGCCAGTAGCTCACAAAGTCAATTTTTTGCTCACAAGACTCCACAGCTTAGAGGGAGCATTGTTCCGTACTGTTTCAGAATTCCAAAGGCACTCGCAGGCTCAAAACAGGAATGTCAGGATCTAGCCCTTGTAACCTTGCTTACTTTTAATGGTGTTTTGATTATAGTAATTAATGTTTGTTTACCTTCCTCAGAGGACAAAATTGCTCTAACTAATCGGTGGAACAGATTGATGGACCCAAGTATTTCCCCAGAGGGACATTATTTTAGCAGGGGATTTTGATGCTAGAGTGGACAATAATATCCAGGGTCTTGCTACTAAGGTTGCAGTCACATGCGCAAGATAAAGTGTGTGTGGGGGGGAAGCGAGGCTATTTGCGCCGGAGTAATTTGACCTGCAGTTGTGCTATCACACAGTTCTGCGAAGCTGTAGGCGCGACTCGCCACTGCATGATCAGACACAACCCTTTTTTTGTCGTTCGTTTCTGATTCGCTTAAACGGGGGATTGATGAATCGCATCTCCACCCTGAGGGCTTCCAATGGCAGTATGAGATGATGCGCATACTGAGAAGGGGGAAAAAACAATGGCATGGCGTTGGAATAGCCTGATCAGACTATCCCCAACACCATAAGTGCGCACTGGAATGATCACACGGGGAAAGTCCGTCTATGGCCCGTAGCAACTTGTTTGATACTGGATTTTTGCTAGTATTTTTTTACTCCGCTTCTCCAGTGGAGTAAAATGGCTTGCCAATGGGTGCGGGATGTTTGCCAGATGTTCTCTTCTGATCGTGCCCTTAAACTCTGGCCGGGAGTCATTCCTATCGCGCGGCTAATTCTGCGTGTGATCAGGGCCTAAGACTGGCTTTGATCTGGAGTCATTTAGCTTTTTACTAGCATCCAGCAGTAGATATTCCCAGGACAATACATCTAATTCAGCTGGACAATATCTCATACGACTCTGTGTCCCCCACTTTAAATGTGCCACATTTGGTCTTAAATTATAGCATCCCTTTCCTCCTTACTGCCACAGGTCCTGGATGTCCTCTGCTCTCTGTGCGTCTGCAACGGCGTGGCTGTCCGCTCCAACCAAAACCTCATCACTGAAAACCTGCTCCCCGGGAGAGAACTTCTCCTCCAGACCAAACTCATCAACTATGTCACAAGGTTGGTATTTTACCAGGTTCTATTCTTGCTGCCTGGAAGAACCAGGATATGATATATTGCTCCTGCAGCAGAGACACGATACGAAACTGAGAGCAGAACCCAGCCTTCTGGAAACCTTACTGTGCCTTTTAAAACAAAATGATCAAGTTTCTAGCCCTTATGAATGGGAAAGATAAGAATATAAGAAGAGCCCTGCTGGATCAGACCAGTGAGGGTCCATCAAGTCCAGCATCCCGTCTCACACAGTGGCCAACCAGTTCCTCTGGAGGGCCAACAACAGGGCAGAGAGACTGAGGCCTTCATAAGAACATCAGAAGAGCCCTGCTGGATCAGACCAGTGAGGGTCCATCTAGTCCAGCCTCCTGTCTCACACAGTGGCCAACCAGCTCCCCTGGAGGGCCAACAACAGGGCAGAGAGGCCGAGGCCTTCATAAGATCATCGGAAGAGCCCTGCTGGATCAGACCAGTGAGGGTCCATCTAGTCCAGCCTCCTGTCTCACCCAGTGGCCAACCAGTTCCTCCGGAGGGCAAACAACAGGGCAGAGAGGCTGAGGCCTTCCCCTGATGTTGCCTCCTGGCATTGGAATTCAGAGGCTTAGTGCCTCTGAATGTGGAGGTTCCCTCAGCCACCATGGCTTGTATCCTTTGACAGACTGCCCTGGCTTTTCCCTTCTGAAGTGTGCCATCTTTTCCCTTTTTGCCCTTTTCTGACCACCTCTCTTCTTTCCTCCTCCCCGCCTTCACCCTGTTTCTGTCAGCATGCGCCCCAACATCTTCCTGGGCACGCACGAGGGCTCCACCCAGTACAAGAAGTGGTATTATGAGCTGATTGTCGACTACGTGGAGCCATACGTGTCTGCCCAGGTGACCCATTTGCGAGTTGGCTGGGCCATGACGGAAGGCTACAGCCCCTACCCTGGGGGCGGGGAAGGCTGGGGGGGCAACGGCGTCGGGGACGACCTCTACTCCTTTGCCTTTGATGGACTGCACCTGTGGTCAGGTACGTGTCGAAGTGAGACATTAAAACAGGGGGGCAGCCTTCCCAGTGTTTTGAATTGGGGCCAGAAGGAAAGGGGCATCAGCTATGGGCGTAACTCCTTGTCCCTCCAACAACCAGCAGAAACACTGTCAATTATGTAAAAGTAGTAAAAAAAAAAAAAGCTGAATAAATGATATATAAAGTAAAAGGACTAAGCCATGAGCCGAGTGGCCCAGGGTAGCTTGATCTCCCCAGATCTTAGAAGCTAAGTAAGGTCAGCCATGGTTAGTACGTGGATGGGAGACCACCAAGGAAGTCCAGGGTTGCTATGCAGAGGCAGGCAATGACAAGCCACCACTGTATGTCTCTTGCCTTGACCTGGGTGGCCCAGGCTAGCCAGATCTCATCAGATCTCGGAAGCTAAGCAGGATCGGCTCTGGTTGGTATTTGGATGGGAGACCGCCAAGGCTGTCCAGGGCCGCCACGCAGAAGCCGGTAGTGGCAACCCACCTCTATTTGCCTCTTGCCGTGAAAACCCAGCAAGGTCCCTATAAGAGCTGCTGCTTACAGCACTTTCTGCCTCCAGGAGGAACAAACTGCAGATTTCCGTGACTTGAAATGCATCGTTTAACTTTGCGCTCCTTAATGCAAAACATGTACACATTTTTAAGTGACGAGAACCCCCTCCCTTGGCTTCTTAAGTCTCTGTGTTGTTTGTGTACTTGGTCCTTGGGTGGGGGAGCCTCCAATTGCTCCCCCCCCAGGTTTTAATTCCTTGCCGCATCTTTCCTCGGTGCAGGCCGTGTGGCTCGGTCCGTGGCCTCCCCTGGACAGCACATGTTGGGAGTGGATGACGTGGTGAGCTGCTGCCTCGACCTGAGCGTGCCCAGCATTTCCTTCCGGGTCAACGGCTTCCCCGTCCAAGGCATGTTTGAGAACTTTAACCTGGACGGGCTCTTCTTCCCCGTGGTCAGCTTCTCTGCTGGTATCAAGTAAGCTCAGCTTCGGAGGGGTGTGTGGCAGGGTGGAAAAGAGAGGGGGGGAGAAGAGATGTGGCAAGATTTGCGCGTCTCTGTTCATGTGCGAAAGATAAATTACCGGGTCGGTCAGCCTCAATTTGCCTCGGTGCCATACGGGGAAGAAAGCGGGAGCTCAGCTCGGCTCGGTTTCACTAATCGGAGCGGAGCTCCTTGCGTTGTTGCTTGCATTTTAACAGGAAAGGCTGTGTCTTTTTTCCTTTGAAAGTGCTCACAGCAAACATGGAGAGCCAGCTTTTGTTCTGACAAACCATCTGTCTCATCTGTCCGTCTGTCCATCCGTCTGTCTGTCTGTCTTGTCTATTTATCTATTTTGATTTATTTATCACCCAATCCCTGCTATTTCCGGGCTCTGGGGGATGCACAGTATCCATAAAACACAATCAGACAAAACCATTAAAACATTAAAAGCACATATTTTGAAGAAAAGAGATGGCAAATCCTAATTAATCTGATTTCAGACTGCCGGCTACTTCACGGGCAGGGGTGAAGAGGGCAAAATAAAGGTAAACAGAAGGAGGAATGAGAAAGGGTGCCAGCCAAAAGGAAACCGTTGCTGTTCTCAGAGAAAAGCCAGGCAGAACATCTCTGCCTTACAGGCCCTGTGGAATCGCGTAAGGTCCCGCAGGGCCCTGATGGTATTTGGCAGAGAGTTCCACCAGTTTGGGGCCAGGACTGAAAAGGCCCTGGCCCTTGTTTCTGGAATCCCTGGCAGGCAATGTAAATATGTAGTTGTCTGGGCCCCTGATGGGGCTGCGTCTGGCTTGGTGGCTCCCAGATTACACAGTGTTTTGGGCCTCAGATTGAGGGGCTGGGCTGGTGGACTCCTTCCAGCAGTGGTTTTACCGATGAAACATTGAGGGTAGTTGGACAAGTGGTAGCAAATGGTAACATGCCAAGGCACCAGTACATAGCAAGGAGCCCAGGCCAACCCTGGCAAAGAATTGGGTGGGAGACCTCTAGGGCTCCGTTGGGGCCGGAGCGCGCCGGAGCGCCGCTCCGGGAGAGAAGGGGCCGGGGGGCGGGCCTCCCCCGTTCACCCCCTCCCTCCCCCAATCACCGTTCCCAGGGCCGCGGCTGGCCGCCGGCCCCGGCGAAGAGCCCCCTCCCACCGCCAGTCACCAGCCCTGGGGCCGCGGCTGTCCGTCGGCCCCGCTGGAGAGCCCCCTCCCTTGCCCAGTCGCCTCCCGGCCGCGGCTGGCAGCTGGCCCCGCTGGAGAGCCCCCTCCCTTGCCCAGTCACCTTCCCAGGGCCGCGGCTGGCCGCCGGCCCCGCTGGAGAGCCCCCTCCCTCGCCCTGTCCCTCGCCCAGTCGCCTTCCCTCGCCCCGTCCCTTGCCCCATCGCCTTCTCTCGCCCCGTCCCTCGCCCCGTCCCTCGCCCAGTTGCCTTCCCTCGCCCCCTCCCTCGCCCCGTCGCCTTCTCTCGCCCCGTCTCTCACCCCGTCCCTCGCCCAGTCGCCTTCCCTCGCCCCGTCCCCTTCCCTCGTCCCTCGCCCCGTCCCCTTCCCTCACCCTCTCCCTCGCCCCATCGCCTTCCCTCGCCCTCTCCCTCGCCCCGTCGCCTTCTCTCGCCCCGTCCCTCGCCCCGTCCCTCGCCCAGTCGCCTTCCCTCGCCCCCTCCCTCGCCCCGTCGCCTTCTCTCGCCCCGTCTCTCGCCCCGTCCCTCGCCCAGTCGCCTTCCCTCGCCCCGTCCCCTTCCCTCGTCCCTCGCCCCGTCGCCTTCCCTCGCCCTCTCCCTCGCCCCGTCGCCTTCCCTCGCCCTCTCCCTCGCCCCGTCGCCTTCTCTCGCCCCGTCCCTCGCCCCGTCCCTCGCCCAGTCGCCTTCCCTCGCCCCCTCCCTCGCCCCGTCGCCTTCTCTCGCCCCGTCTCTCGCCCCGTCCCTCGCCCAGTCGCCTTCCCTCGCCCCGTCCCCTTCCCTCGTCCCTCGCCCCGTCGCCTTCCCTCGCCCTCTCCCTCGCCCCGTCGCCTTCTCTCGCCCCGTCCCTCGCCCTGTCCCTCGCCCAGTCGCCTTCCCTCGCCCCGTCCCTCGCCCAGTCACCTTCCCTCGCCCCCTCCCTCGCCCCGTCGCCTTCTCTCACCCCGTCCCTCACCCCGTCCCTCGCCCCGTCCCTCGCCCAGTCGCCTTCCCTCGCCCCGTCCCTCGCCCAGTCGCCTTCCCTCGCCCCCTCCCTCGCCCCGTCGCCTTCTCTCGCCCCCTCCCTCGCCCCGTCCCTCGCCCAGTCACCTTCCCTCGCCCCGTCCCCTTCCCTCGTCCCTCGCCCCGTCGCCTTCCCTCGCCCCGTCCCTCGCCCCCTCCCTCGCCCAGTCGCCCCCTCCCTCGCCCCATCCCTCGCCCCGTCCCTCGCCCCGTCGCCTTCTCTCGCCCCCTCCCTCGCCCCCTCCCTTGCCCCCTCCCTCGCCCAGTCGCCTTCCCTCGCCCCCTCCCTCACCCAGTCGCCCTCCCTCGCACCGTCCCTCGCCCCGTCACCTTCCCTCGTCCCTCGCCCCGTCGCCTTCTCTCGCCCCCTCCCTCGCCCCGTCCCTCGCCTAGTCGCCTTCCCTCGCCCCCTCCCTCGCCCCCTCCCTCGCCCAGTCGCCTTCCCTCGCCCCCTCCCTCGCCCAGTCGCCTTCCCTCGCCCCATCCCTCGCCCCGTCGCCTTCCCTCGTCCCTCGCCCCGTCGCCTTCTCTCGCCCCCTCCCTCGCCCCGTACCTCGCCCAGTCGCCTTCCCTCGCCCCCTCCCTCGCCCCGTCGCCTTCCCTCGTCCCTCGCCCCGTCGCCTTCTCTCGCCCCCTCCCTCGCCTCGTCCCTCGCCCCGTCGCCTTCCCTCGTCCCGTCCCTCGCCCAGTCGCCTTCTCTCGCCCCCTCCCTCGCCCCGTCCCTCGCCCCGTCGCCTTCTCTCGCCCCCTCCCTCGCCCCGTCCCTCGCCCAGTCGCCTTCCCTCACCCCCTCCCTCGCCCAGTCGCCTTCCCTCGCCCCATCCAGTCGCCTTCCCTCGCTCCGTCGCCTTCCCTCGCCCCCTCCCTCGCCCCGTCGCCTTCCCTCGTCTCTCGCCCCGTCGCCTTCCCTCGCCCCGTCCCTCGCCCAGTTGCCTTCCCTCACCCCGTCCCTCGCCCCCTCCCTCGCCCAGTCGCCTTCCCTCGCCCAGTTGCCTTCCCTCAACAGTTTCCCGGGCCCAAGGGAGGGAGAAGCCGGGCCTGAGTGGCTTAACGCCACTCAGGCCCAAGCAAGGGGTGGGGGAAAACGCCAGCCCTAGTGGGGGGAGAAGCGCCCCTCCCTTCCTTCCCTCTCTCCCCCCACCTACCTACCTACCTACCTGTTCCTTCCTTTCCCCCTTCCTTCCCCTCTCCCTTCCTCTCCCTCTCCCTTCCTCCCTCCCTCTCCCCTTCCTTCCTTCCTTTCTTCTCTCTTTCTCCCCCAACTACCTACCTACCTTACTGTTCCTTTCTTTCTTTCCCCCTTTCTTCCTCCCTCCTTCCTTCCTTTCTTTCTTCCCCCCTCCTTCCCTCCCTCCCTCCCTCCCTTTCTTTCTTTCCTTCCTTCCTTCCTTCCTTCCTTCCTTCTTTCTTTCTTTCTTTCTTTTTTTCTTCTCTCTCCCCCCACCTACCTACCTACCTTCCTGTTCCTTCCTTTTCCCCTTCCTTCCCCTCTCCCTTCCTCCCTCCTTCCTTCCTTCCTTCCTTTCTTCTCTCTCTCTGCCCCCACTTACCTACCTACCTTCCTGTTCCTTCCTTCCTCCCTCTTCCTTCCTTCTCTTCTCTCCCCCAACTACCTACCTACCTTACTGTTCCTTTCTTCCTTCCTTCCCCCCTTTCTTCCTCCCTCCTTCCTTCCTTTCTTCCTTCCCCCCTCCCTTTCTTTCTTTCTTTCTTTCTTTCTTTCTTTCTTTCTTTCTTTCTTTCTTTCTTTCTTTCTTTCTTTCTTTCTTTCTTTCTTTCTTCTCTCTCTCTCCCCCACCTACCTACCTACCTTCCTGTTCCTTTCCTTCCTTCCTTCCTTCCCCCTCCCTCCCTCCCTCCCTGCCTTCTGACACACTGCCCATGACGTCAGGGATGTGTGGCCTTTTGACACTTCCGGTGACGTCAGGGGGTGTGGCATATGCAAATGAGTTATGCTAATGAGCCCCTGCACCTCTTTTTTTACGAAAGGACCCCTGGAGACCTCCAAAGAATACCGGGACTGGGAGTCAGAGGCAATCTATGAGGCGACTTCTCTGAACGTCCTCCATGCCTCAGTAGGAGTCGCCAGAGGTCGCCATGACTTCCAGGCACGGGCGAACACGCACACACACACTGCAAAATAACAAAGAGAAAACAGGAGTCTGGACTCCAAAGCGGGAGAACAGTTGCGCCACCTGGGCTTGGATTAGGTTGCCGGCCCAAGCCTGGCAACTGGTGGAAGGCTCACTGTCTGGTGGAGCCCTTGCCTGGGTCACCGTTGATGTCACTTCTGGCATGACCCGGAAGTGATGTCGTTGCACTGCCAGTGAATGCTAAAACATTGCCTGACACAGTGATGTCATTTCCGAGTCGTGCCAGAAGTGACCCAATGGCAGAACTGTCAGGTTCCTTTCGCCCACCAGCAGGGGGATGGGCGGGAGGACGTTCCGGGAGTGGGAAGGGACGTCACCCCCCCATCCCCCCCAAACAGTGACATCAGGGGAACACTCTGGATTTTGGGCAAAACTCTATGGTAAAATTGGAATCAAACCATAGAGTTCTGCCCAAAAGCCAGAGCATCACCCTCCTGACGTTGCCGACATGCCAACATTGCTTCTGGGTGATGTGGGCACGTCGTTGTTTGGGGGGGGGGGATTTCCTTTTGCTGGCCAGCTGACCAGCACCAGGCAGGAGGCCACAAAACTGGGGGCAAATGGTAACCCTGCCAGATGGTGTTGGGAGTAACACCCCTCCCATTTCCTCCACTATCCGCCCCCCCCCCATCGCTCATCTGAGCATTGGCAGGAAGGGCCAGCAGGGGCAGGAGGTCACCTACTGAAGCGGGAAACCTCACAAGACTGGCTTGGGCAAAAGAGAGCAGACTGTTAGCTTGTGTAGGACAGGGGAAGGTTTGAACAAGGAAGGCATTCTAAAAGGACTCCCAATGAATCAGAAGGCTAGATTTTGGAGAGCAGGCAGGGCCTGATGGAACAAGTTAACTTGGGAAAGTGCTACTGACCACAGCATCTACTGGAGGAGGGTATGAGCACAACCCATGTTAGCGTCTGACTTTCTTTCTCTTCCTCTGCCAGGGTACGGTTCCTCCTGGGAGGCCGTCACGGGGACTTCAAGTTCCTGCCCCCACCGGGCTACGCCCCCTGCTACGAAGCCCTTTTACCCCGTGAAAAGATGCGTGTGGAGCCCATCAAGGAATACAAACATGACTTCAACGGGTTCCGGAATCTTCTAGGCCCTACCCAGTCCTTGTCCCACACAGCCTTTACACCGTACCCCGTTGACACCATCCAGGTGAGGGGGCTCCATATGTTAGCAAGTGGGCACAAAGGGTGGGAAGGTGGATTTGGAAGACGGGTGGAGGGTGGACTATCTTTGAACTGGTTTGGGCAGTGAGGGAATGTATGTCTCTGTCTAGGGCCATTTTAAAACTCCTGTACATTTTAGAGATTATCTGAATGGGGGGGGGAGGGGCATTTTCTTTGCTCACTAAAAATACAGACTTTGGGTGTTTAACTTGTCCCACTTGACAGGATCGTTTTGCTTTTTTTGACCAGATCTTGTTTTTATCTGTGATCCATAAAATAATGTCACAAACCCTAAATCCTGGACTATTTGTCCTTCAAATCTCACTTTGTAATAATATCCCCTCACTCCTGTTTGTACTGTGTGCGTGTATGTATACATGTATATTTCTGCCAATTACAGGCAAACTTTTGTGCATTTGATGAAACAGGCTGTGGGTCACAAAAGTTCCTGACGCAATGAATATTCTGCCGCAATAAATAGAAGTCTCTACTACAATAAAGTAGCATGGCTACTCTCTTTTGCAAGTTGTCCTGTGTCTCGCAGAAATGTTGAGGGCTTTCTCATTGACATCTTTTGATACCGTGTTGGCCAAGAGTCAGGTGGCATAAATATTCAGCGGGCAGGAAACCTTTTTTTAGGGTCATTCATCCTCCTCCCAGTGAACCATTTCCCTTTGCTTCTTTGCAGATTGTATTGCCCCCCCATCTCGAACGGATCCGCGAGAAGTTGGCGGAGAATATCCATGAACTCTGGGCTTTGACCCGCATCGAGCAAGGATGGACTTACGGATCAGTGAGTTTTGCTGCGCCCTGTAGGTGAAAAATACGCACGAGTGCCCTTCCCCCCTTCCAGCTGATATACAGAACTGGGAGATGCAACCCCCCCTCCCCATGCCTCAGCCGCTATAGAATGGAGTGGTGCTTCTGTTGTCTTAACTCACTGTAAGTGAGAGATCAGGTTTACAGAGGTACCTGTACAATACAGTGTCAAAGAGATGTCAATTTGTATCTCTTCCCCCTTTCAGATCCGGGATGACAACAAGCGTTTGCACCCATGTTTGCTAGATTTCCACAGCCTGCCGGAACCTGAACGCAATTATAACCTGCAGATGTCGGGAGAGACACTCAAGTGAGTGGACAGTGGGAAAGCCCTGGAGCACACAGGAGTGATTGCGGGGTCAGTTGAAATTGGTGGTGGGTCCATTTTTAAGAAAAGGGGTATGATCCAGTCTCCATGTGTGAGTCACGGACATCTGAAGAGGCATGTACTTCATTGCTTAACGAACCCTTTACCCTTGGAGATAATGTCTCGGCAACAATAGACTCCATAAAGGCAAGTGGAACAAAAGAGGCAAGGTGGATTTGTGAATCAAGTCAGGGGTAAACAGAGGGCTGTCACCAGCGCTCGCTCTAAGCTGTGGAGTCTTGTGAGCAAAAATCCTTACTTTGTGAACTACTGGTATTAAAGCTGTGAGTGATTGATTTGGCTACTTGCATAAATTTGTTTGCTCTGTGGAGCCGTCCTTCCTTAGCAAAGACAAAAATGTGCACGCTGGAGGCTAAAAAACTATGAGCGGGCTCACACTAACTCAGTTTAGTGGGAGCATTGTAAGGTGACCTTTTTTGACTCCTTTGAGATAAAGCTGAGTTTCTGCATCCCAATAAAACAGTTGGATTCTCCTCGGCACTCAAGTTATTTTGCACCTTTTCTGACTGAGGGCTGTCCCTGGAGAGGAGGCAAAGGAGGGGATCTGAGTCAGCTGTGGGAGCTTGTTTGACCTTTTCCGTGCCCCCAACCAGGACCTTGCTTGCTTTGGGCTGCCACGTGGGGATGGCGGATGAGAAGGCCGAAGAAAACCTCAAGAAGACGAAGCTTCCCAAAACGTAAGCAGTCTGGTTCTGGCCAACATGTAATAGAACTGGCCCTTTTAGGCTGTGCTGGGACTTGGGGCAGAAGTTTTAGAGACCCGACACCCACCCCCCCCGGTACATATCTTATAATTAGGCTTGCCAGTTGCCAGGTCGGGGCTGGGGTTCCCCCCGTTTTCAGGGCTTCAGACCGCCACTGACCTGCTGACTAGTGGGGGAAACCCCGCCCCCAAACAGCCACATCCCCACATGATGTCCCCAGTGTGATGATGTCACCCGGAAGTGACGTTATCACATTGGAGACGTTGTGTGGGAACGCTCTGGTTTGAGGGCAAAACCTCTATGGTTTTAAGCCAATTTAACCATAAAATTTTGCCTTCAAACCAGAGCGTTCCTGTGCGATATTCCCACTGTGATGAAGTCACTTCTGGGTGATGTCATCACACTGGGGACGTCCCAGAACGCCCCCCAAATCTCCTCACCAGAGCGACAAGGGGACTTGGCAACCCTGCTGTAATGGCTTGGATCCATTATAGGATAAAGACAGCTGTAAATACATAAAGTGGCGTCAACTGTCATTGGAGACGGAACTGGGCTTGTTGATGCTCTTGCTCCAATTGGAAGATGTAGAGAGTGTTAATTTATCTCAGTGGCTAAATGAATGGGGAGGGGCCATGGCTCAGTGGTAGAGCATTTGCTTGGCATGCAGAAGGTCCCAGGTTCAATCCCCGGCATCTCCAGTTTAAAAGGACCAGGCAGTAGGTGATGGGAAAGACCTCCACCCAAGACCCTGGAGAACTATAAAGAGGGGCTGTGGCTCAGTGGTAGAGCCTCTGCTTGGCATGCAGAAGGTCCCAGATTCAATCCCTAACATCTCCAGCTAAAAGGTAGTAGGTCAGGGGCCCCCAACTTCTTTGAGCCTGTGGGCACCTTTGCAATTCTGACATTGTGGTGGGGCACATCCACAAAATGGCTGCCACATGAGGCGAAGCCAGACACAAAATGGCTGCCACAGCTTATCTTCAGCTCCTTAGACTGAGGTTCAACTGCCACCAAAGCAGTGTTTTTAAAAATATGCGCCGCCAATCAAGTCTCTACAAGTCAATCACAAGCCTTGCTGGGCAGAAGCCGCACCTGTCCTTGCCCACTTTCTAAAAACACTTGGGCTCCAGGAAAGGTATCAGCGGCACAGGCACCATGTTGACCCCTGTAGCAGTGGAAAACCTCTGTCTGAGACCCTGGAGAGCCACTGCCTGTCGGAGTAGGCAGTACTGATCTGGAAGAATTCCGAATAAGGCAGCTTCATGGGTTGGTGTGAGCTGAACCAATGGCATGTATATCATATATATATCATATATGTATCATATATACATCATATATATATAATGCCATTTGTGACGGACTGCACTTTAAAAACTCATGAGTGCTGTGTAGACATGTGAAGGGTTAATGCCTCACAGAGCCATGGAGCCTAGAATTACAGGCTAAAAGGAATTTGATTGGTTAGTGTCTGAGAACAGGAGCAGTTTCGCACTGACTGATGAGAGTTTAGAACTGACTAGAAAATTTAACACTGACAGAGGACTGGGAAGGTTGGCAAGGAGGAGTGGGAGGATCGGTGAAGGACACCCCCCCCATTCAAGCCTGAAAAAGGGACTGATCTTCTAGTTAGAGAAGTGAGTGGAGTGGGGCTTTGCCCCCAAACAGCAACGTTGCACGGTGACATCCCTGACGTGATGGCGTTATGTGGAAGTGATGTCATCATGTCAGGGACGTCGCATGGTGACACTCTGTTTTGAGGTCAAAACTCTGTGGCAAAATCGCCCTCAAACCATAGAGTTTTGCTCCAAAGCTGGAGTGTTGTCACGTGCTGTTCCTGACATGATGATGTCACTTCCGTGTGATGTCGTTGCATTAGGGATGTCGCCATGCAACATCACTGTTTGTGGGTGGGGTTTCCTCTGGTTGCGATCCAGCTGGCCGGCAGTGGGCAGAAGCCCCCAGAAGCGGGGAATTCCCTGCTCCCACCTGGGGAATGGGAACTCTACTCAGTAGGTATGAACAGGAAGGAGAATATGGCTTCTGAGATGTGCTAAAGTCCTGCTTTGACCTCTCTGACAGATACATGATGTCCAATGGCTACAAGCCGGCGCCACTGGATCTCAACCACGTCAAACTGACTCCAGCCCAGAACACCCTGGTTGACAAGCTGGCTGAGAACGGGCACAACGTCTGGGCGAGAGACCGCGTCCAGCAGGGGTGGACCTATAGCGCTGTGCAGGTACCAGACTCTGGAGGGGATGGTGCTGGACACGGGGATGGGGTCGAGAGGGCGACTGTGGGATGAGGCTGGAGAGCCACGACCGGCTGGTGCGTGCATAGCCTGGGAGGAGAGATTGAGTCTGATGCTAGAAGAATAAGCCAAAAACTAGGATCTTCTGGTTTGAAGCAGGGAGGGAGGCACGAGACAGAGACAGAGAGAGGGGATACCCTATTGGAGGCACCTTTGGAATCCTGACAGAGTGTGGTCAGTGCAGCTGCAAAATGGTGGCCACAGAAGCCGAAGCCAGGCACAAAATGGCTTCGCCCATAGCAATGTTTTTTAAAAGCATCACAACCAATCAAATCTCCAGCAGCCAATCAGAGGCTTTGTCCACTTTCTCAAAAACACTTGGCGGGCACCAAGAAAATGATTGGTGGATACCCATGGCGCCAGTGGGCTCCATGTTGGGGACCCCTGCCCTGTCGCATCCTGTCCAGGAACACTGTGCTTTATGATGTTTGATTTGCACTGTGTATGTGAGCAGGCGCATTCCTTTCCCTCTCGGGCCCCTTAGGACATCAAAAACAAACGCAACCCCCGACTAGTGCCTTACAGCCTGCTGGACGAGCGAACCAAGAAAACCAACCGAGACAGCTTGCGCGAGGCGGTGCGCACCCTGATTGGCTACGGGTACAACATCGAGCCACCGGACCAGGAGACGAGTGAGTCTTGTCCTGCACCTCCTCCTCTGCTCTGGGTTTTGCTGTTCTGCACTCTTCACCAGGAGAACCACGATCTGGGTGACGCAGTCAGGCAAATCACGTAGGACTCTTGCTAGTTGGTACCACTTCAGGGGGAGGACTGAATGTTTTCTCAGTGCAGTGCGCCTAGAAAACTAGCTTTGTCGGGGGCTAGTAAGCTCTCTGTTTGTAGAACCAGGGTTCCCTCTAAGCTGAATTAGTGTGAGCTAGCTCACGGTTTTTTCGCCTCCGGCTCACACATTTTTCTCTTCGCTCAGGAAGGATGGCGCCAGAGGAAACTAATTTATGTGGCAGCCAAATCGCTCACTCACAACTTCAGTGCCAGTAGCTCACCAAGTGGAATTTCTGCTCACAAGACTCCACAGCTTAGATGGAGCATTGATCCTAAGGCTTAGGATCAATGCTCCATCTAGCTGTGGAGTCTTGTGAGCAAAAATTCTATTTTGTGAGCTACTGGCATCAATTATTTTGTGAGCTACTGGCATCAATTATTTTATTCTGGAGCCATCCTTCCTGAGCTAAAACAAAAATCAGTGAGCCGAGAGGCTAAAAAAACCTGTGAGCTAGCTCACACTAAGTTAGCTTAGAGGGAACACTGACCCTAACTTGGCCCAAAAGACACCTGCTTAGCCTCAGCCAGAGCCTTTTCAGCTCTGGCTCCGGCCCCTTGGAACATGCCCCCAACTGAGATCAGAGCCCTGTGGGGTTTATTACAGTTCCACAGGGCCTGTAAAACTGAGCTGTTCCGCCAGGCCTTTGGTTGAGGCAGCGGGGGTCCCATTCCATCAGCCTCCCCCGCCCTAGCCCGCCTGGGTGGTGCACTATACCAACCGCTGCGCATTATACTAACTGTTGTCATAGGCGGTGGCCTGGCCCCACTCGCTCAGTGTGCTGCCCTTCCTGGGCATACCCACAATGCACTCAGGGCCCTGTCATATTACGGATCGCCATCTTGTAGTAATTTAGTCTGGTTTTTTAGGCCTAAATTGGAACTATATGGAATTGTTTCGTCTGTTTTACTTGCCTACTGTAACCCATCATGAGCCTGCTTGTGGGGGAGGACAGGAGAGAAATCCCACAGGATAAATAAATAAGTAAATTTACAGATTAGCTAATTTGAAAAGAGGTCTAACCTTAGAATTCCTTTCCTTGTATACTGAGGTTCCATGGGCAGGGAGAATCAACTATGCGATTCCCCCGCCAGGGGTCTGAAAAAGCACAGCCTCAGGCCTTTGGAATCAGGGGCCTCAGCCCTTTTCAGTCTGGGCACCTTTGGAATTTTGGCACGATGTGATGGGCACAGCCACAAAATGGCTGCTGCGGGAGGCAGAGCCAGCCACAAAATGGCTGCCGCGGGAGGCAGAGCCAGCCACAAAAGGATTGCCACGGTTGACCTCCAGTGACACAGTGAAGATCCTTGTGCTGTGGTGGCAGTGGCTGCCGAAGCAACATTTTGAAAAATCCTCACAAATTTCCATGCCACCAATCCACCATGGCCCAGCTGACCAGCGGGGAAGCCACCCCCCCAAAAAGCTTCCTCCTGGTGCTGCCGACAGTGGCGCGATGACGTCACCCAGGAATGACATCATTCTGTTTGCGTCGTTGGGGGCGACACTCTATGGTTTTGAGGCCCGGAAAACCGACAGAGTTTTGCCCCAAACCTAGAGTGTTGCCCCCAGTGTTGGGAATGCGATGACATCACAATCGAGGCTCCCTCTGCTGGCAGCCAGGGGGGACCTGGCAATCCTATCTCCACAGCCAATCAAATCTCCAGTAGCTAATTAGAAGCCTTGCTGGACAAAAGCCCTATCTGGCTCCACCCACTTCCCGAAAACACTTGGCACCAGGAAAGGTTTTGACAGATGATATGGTGCCCAAGGGCTCCATGTTGGGGACCCCTGCTCTGTATCTGGTGGTTGAGCTGAATGTGGGGTCTGGCTTTACTGGCAATGTCATGCCTTCGGTGATGGGTGAAGCCAGTCTGTAGGTACGCCCTGTTTCACTTCTGCCTCTTTCTGTATCCTCTGGACACAGCTGGTCAAGACCAGACCAAGGTCCGATCAGAGAAGGTCCGCATCTTCCGGGCCGAGCAATTCTACGCGGTGAAGTCGGGGAAGTGGTACTTCGAGTTCGAGGCCGTCACCACTGGAGAGATGCGCGTGGGGTGGGCCAGACCCAACGTCCGGCCTGACATGGAACTCGGAGCGGATGAGCTGTCCTACGTTTTTAATGGGCACCGGGTGAGTTGGGGGAAACTGGCCGATGTCCCCCTAATCTTGCCCCCCCCACCATATTTTCCGGTGTTACTGACCTCATAGACTTCCTCTTTTTCATACCCATGGGTTGATCGGTTCTTTTCCCTCTCTCCAGGGCCAGCGCTGGCACATAGGCAGTGAGCCGTTCGGTCGCCCCTGGCAGCCGGGAGACGTGGTCGGCTGCATGATAGACTTTGTCGACAATAACATCATGTTCACCCTCAATGGAGAGATGCTGATCAGTGACTCGGGGTCAGAGCTGGCCTTCAAAGATATTGAGATCGGAGAGGGTAAGATTAAGACCCCCCTCGTGGGTTTTCTCCCTTATTCACTGGGTGCAGGAGGGTAAAGCCTGAATGAGGGAAAGGAGGAGTTGGAATGGATGGGTTCCGTTGCCTCACTGGCTGTAGTCAGGAAGCAAAGACTTAGGATATTTCTCTAGCTGTTGAATTTGTTGATGTGAGTATCTTGTTTGAGATGACCAGTGAGAAATCATCTTTGAGAGATGGGACATAAGAGATGGTTTGCTACCTGCCTTGGGGGGGATTTATGAAGGGCGAGACGTGAGCATCAGGAACCCAAATTCCAGTGTGGTGGAATTATGGTTGCCAACATCTAGGTGGATCCAGGCGGTCAGCCGTGTTGGTCTGAAGCAGTAGAACAAATTGAGAACCCAGTGGCACCTTTAAGACCAACAAAGTTTTATTCAAGGTATCATTTTTCACATGCATGCCCACTTTTTCAAATACGTTGGAATGGAAGGTTCAAATGTACAGACAGGGGTTGAACGGCAAATTAACATGTAACATGAAGAAGATGTGCAAAGACAAGCTAAATAACAATCTAAGGTTATAATGTCAACAGGTGTAAAGCAATAAATATATCAAAATAGCAGAGAGATGTGTAAAGGTATCTTTTCTAATTGTGGGAAGTAAGCTGATACTCTCCATCCTCTCCTCTCAAAAAAGAAAAAAGATGCTGTTAAGTGACCTCCATGCCAGAGAGGAGAGAATGGAGAGTATTAGTTTTGCCCTCTTGCTGGCTTGTACTACGTCAGCAAGTGAGTGATGTCATCGTGTGGGGAGGTGGGGTTTCCCCCACTGGCCAGCTAGCCAGCGGTGGGCAAAAGTCCCGAAAACCGAGGGAATCCCTGCTGGGACCCATGGACTGGCAACCCTACTCTGTAGTCTGGAGATCAGCTGTAATTCCGGGAGATCTCCAGGCCCCACATGGAGGTTGGCAACCCTAGATAGGAACCAAGAATGCTTTTAAAAAAAAAAAATCCTCTCTCTCCGTCCCTCGCAGGCTTCATTCCAGTTTGCAGCCTGGGCCTCTCCCAGGTTGGGCGGCTCAACTTAGGCCAGGATGTCAGCAGCCTCCGCTACTTCACCATCTGCGGCCTGCAGGAAGGCTTCGAGCCCTTCGCCATCAACATGAAGCGGGACATCACCATGTGGTTCAGCAAGAGCCTGCCTCAATTTGCCCTGGTGCCTGTGGAGCACCCTCATTATGAGGTAAATGCAGGGGGGTGCTTGGGTACCAAGTCACGGGAGGGAATTTGGGGGACACGTTTGGGAAGGGGCTAAGCTGTCGAGGTTAGAGAGCCTAAAAGAATGTTCAGTAGGGTCTCCACAGCAACGATACAAATTAGTTTCTTTTACGTAATAGGCGTCTCAGTTTGGGCACGGTGTAACGTAGGAGGAAAATTGCCTATCCGTGTTCCCTTACGAGCACCTTTTCCCCTCACAAACATTATTACAGAGCGGTATATGTAGGGTAATTAGGGTTGCCAATCTCCAGGTGGTGGCTGAAGATCTTCCGGAATTACAGCTGATCTCCAGATGACAGAGATCAGTTCACCTGCTTTGTAGGGTGGAGTCTGGGGCACTGTACGTTGCTCCTTCCCTCCCCCCTTCCCCAAACTCTGCCCTCCCTGGGTTCCACCACCAAAATCTCTAGGTCTGGAGTGTCAAACATAAGGCTCGGGGGCCGGAACAGGCCCATCTGGGGCACTTACCCGGCCCACAGGCAACTGTTACGGGTGGAAATGTAAGGTACTCCTTTTATGGTATCCCTTGGGGGAAAAAACTAATCTTGCATATGATTATACGCATTTATTAGGGCTTCTTTTGTGGGTTTCCCAGTAAATCAGTTGCTTTCACTGCCAGGGGGTGGGGATCCCACTCCCGACCTTTGGTGGGGTGCCATTGGTGCCAGCGCTGGCGGTTAGGAGTTTGGGAGTGCTCTTGGATACCTCCTTAACCATGGAAGCCCAGGTAGCACCCACGGGGTCTATGTCATTGCGCGACCACTGTGGTCCATAGGACCACAGGAGGACCACTGAGCTGGTAAATTGTCTGTCTGTAACCATTTTTAGTACGCCATCTTAAGCAACTAAGGAATCACTGCTAGCACCTTATGATTCTGTGTTTTTACTGTATTTGGAATTGTTTTAATTGATTTTATGTGGTTTTACTGGTACCTGCGTACCGACTATGTGAGCCGCCCTGAGCCTGCTTGCGGGAAGGGCAGGGTATAAATTGAATAAAGAATAATAATAAAAGGAATCAATTGCTTTTGTTCGTATATTGAGTAAAAAAAAGGTAAGATTGCTAATTGAGTTTGCCCATGTCCTTTGTAAAGTTGATCTCTCTCGTACCTGACGTTACATTTTAAGACATGCACGACCTGGCCCGACAAAATGACATTTATGTCAGATCTGCCCGTCATTACAAATGAATTTGACACCTCTGCTCTAGGTAGGGCTGCCAAGTCCCCCCAGGGGGTGGGGATTCCCCCGATAAAGGGATCCCCAATCCGCCAGTCCGGCCGGTGGGGGGAACCCCACCCCCGAAGTGGCCCGATCAGGCCGACTGCCCAGCGTGATGACATCACCCGGGAGTGACGTCATCACGCTGGGCACGTTGCTGGGGCAACACCCTAGCAATCGCCCTGAAAACTCTATGGTACCATAGAGTTTTAGGGCACTTACCAGAGCGTCGCCCCGGTGATGTGCCCAGCGTGGTGACATCACTTCCAGGTGACACCATTGCGGCGCATGCATGCTTTGCGTGCGCGCAGGACTCCCGAGTATGGACCGGGACTCCCCTGCTTTCTTTAAGGTGACATTTGGCAACCCTAGCTCTAGGTATTTCCCAATTTGGTGTTATCAGCCCTAAAACACACAGTTGCCAGGTACCCCTGGCCACTGGCGCAGGATGGGGGCAATAGGATTGCCAGATCCAGGTTAAGCGACTCCTGGGGATTTGGGGGTGGAGCCTGGAAGGACAAGGGCCTCTGTGGGGTACGGTGCCATAGAGTCCACCCTAAGGATCCATTTTCTCTAGGGGGAACTGATCTCTGTAGTCTGGAGATGAGCTTTAATTCCAGGGGATCCCCAGGTCCCACCTGGAGGCTGGCATCCCAACTGGGGATGCCATAGAGTGCACCTTCCAAAGAGGCCATTTTCTCCAGGTAAACTGATCCCTATCGCCTGGAGATCAGTTGTAATCCCAGGAAATCTCCATTCACCACCTGGAGAATGGCAACACTAATCCGTACACCCACACCAATCTGTAATAATGTTTATGAGGGGGGGAAGGTGCTGGTGAGGGAAAACGGACAGGTAGTTCTCCCCCTACGTTACAAAGTGCCCAAGCCGAGATACCAATTATGTAGAAGAAAATTATTTGTATAGTTGAGGTGCAGGCCTGCTGAACGTCCTTTTAGGCCCCAGGCCAGAGCACCTCTCTTTAACCCAGGCTCTTCATGAGGGGTGTTGCCGTAGCAGCCTTTCCACAGTCCGCTTCTCTTTTATGGGTAGTTTGAATGCTGTTTTCTTTCCAGTGACTTGCTTTTCATACTGTTTTGTTGTTTCACTTGTAAGGCTGCCTCCGGTAGGAATCTGAAGAGGGGGCGTAGAAATAATCCAAAATAAATAGGAAGGAAGGAGGCTTTGGGGGAAGTTGTAAGCAGAGACTGTGAAATGGGGGGAAGACGTATGTGGGAGCAGTTTGCGAGGAAGCCAAAGGGAGCGTGTGGAAGAGGATCAGGACCTCAGGGTGTAAGGGCAGGGTTGACAAACTTCAGGTGGCACCTGGAGATCTCCTGCTATTACAGTTGATCTCCAGACTGTGAAGATCAGCTCCCCTGGAGAAAATGGCTGCTTTGGAGGGTGGACTGTATGGCATCGTATTTCTCAACCTGGAGCTGGCAACCCGACTTATTCGAGATCGTCAAGAGCCGGGAAAGGACCTCAACCTCATACCAACCCTCACCTGCGGTAACTGTGCTTCTCCTTCTCCCCGGCAGGTGTCACGGATTGACGGCACTGTGGACAACCCGCCTTGCCTCAAGTTGACCCACCGGACTTTCGGGTCCCAGAACGCAGTGGTGGAGCTCCTCTTCCTGCGCCTCAGCATGCCCGTGGAGTTCCACGAAAAGTTCAAGGTCACGGCGGGCACGACACCCCTCACCCACGCCCTCACTATCCCGGAAGAGGACGTCAAGGACGTCGACCTCGACTCGGAGTTTGAGCAGCTGAAGAAGACCGCCAGCCGCAAAGAGGCTGAGGAGGCCGAGAAGGAGAAACAGGGCCCCCCTCCGCCTGGTGCCCCAAAAGATCCCTCCAAGGAATCCCCCAAAGTGGAGAATGAAAAGGACTCCTCCACAGAAAAGAGCAAGACCAAACGAGGGTAAGTGGTGTGAGGAGATAAAAATCTACTTCCTTCCTTCCTTCCTTCCTTCCTTCCTTCCTTCCTTCCTTCCTTCCTTCCTTCCTTCCTTCCTTCCTTCCTTCCTTCCTTCCTTCCTTGTCACAGGAGATGAGGGTATTATTGAAGTAACAGGCATGTTATCTTTTCTGACACAGTAAATCTTACGTCATGCCAGAGGGCTCAACGGAGGGAAAAGCACCACCCTATAAGATATTCAAGGCTCAGTTCATATTTCTTTTTATATTTTGATCAGCTCAGTCCCATGCGTGGCTGCTGGAAGTTAGTCCTGCCGAGTTCCTTAGGGCTTACCTCTAAAGAAGTCTTCCTAAGGCATAATATTTTGGACAGAGCACTTTCTGATCGCGCTTCCTCTTCCGCTCGTCTCCTCCAGCTTCCTGTTCAAAGCCAAGAAGGCGACCACGTTCATCACGCCGCCCCCGGTGGTCCCCACGGTGCCTCGCCTGGAAGAGGAGGTGGTCCCAGATAACCGAGACGATCCCGAGATCATCATGAACACCACAACGGTAGGGGGAACTTGGTTGTGGGGCAGGGCTTCCTCATTCGAGAGAAAAATGAAAAGTCCCAGACTCTCCAGCCTTTCCTCCTAGGGGAGGTGCTCCAACCCCCGAATCATCTTCATTGCCCTCCTCTGGCCTTCCCCCAGCTCTGCAATGTCCTTTTTAAAATACGATGACCAGAACTGTACACAGTATTCCCAGTGAGGCTGCACCATAGATCTATACATGGACATTACAATATTGGCAGTTTTATTCTCAATCCCTTTCCTAATAATCCCTAATTTCCCCTTCAAATATTCCCTTCTTCTGTGAGGAGGGAGTCGTTCCATTTGGCCCCACCTCCTGAGGCAGCCATTTTGTATTTGTCTCCCTCTCCTGTGGCAGCCATTTTGGAGTGACGCTCATCACCCCCTCCCCAAATCCCAGATTTGCCCACAGGCTCGAAAAGGTTGGGGACTCCCGCCTTTGAGAATCCTGGAGGCTTTGAAACCATCCGTGTTTTTTATAATGGTTTATTTCTTGCTTCTCTCTCTCTCTCTTTCTTTCTCCCTCCAACTTCTGTAGTATTACTATTCAGTTCGGATCTTCGCGGGCCAAGAGCCCACCTGCGTCTGGGTGGGCTGGGTCACACCTGACTACCACCAGCACGACATGAATTTCGACCTCACCAAGGTGCGCAACGTGACCATCACCATGGGGGACGACAAGGGAAACATCCACGACAGGTGAGAGCGTTAGGCCAATCCGCAAGGCCTTGCAGCTCTGTTGGAAGGGGATTGTGGGTAGGGTGGCCAGCTCCAAGTTGGGAAATACCTGGAGCTTTTGGGGGGTGGAGCCTGAGGAGGGCAGGGTTTGCGAAGGGGAGGGACTTCACTGGGGTAGAATGCCGCCGAACCCGCCTTCCAAAGCAGCCATTTTCTCATGGGGAAATAATCTCTGTCACCTGGAGATCAGTTGAAATCCCAGGAGATCTCCAGCCACCATGGAGACTGGCAACGGTAATTGTGAGGCGTGTGTTGTGTCTAACTGAAAGCGTAGGGAGGCTGAGCGAAGGCTGGAGATAGACTAGGTTGGCCTGGAAGTCAGAGGAAAGATTTAAGTACCTGAGGAAAGATAACTCTGAGGGGTGTTTTCAGCCGTCTGTATCTTTGACAGCATCAAGCGAAGCAACTGCTACATGGTCTGGGGAGGGGATTTCGTCAGCAGTACCCAGCAGACCCGGGTCAGCACCGTGGACCTGGTGATCGGCTGCCTTGTCGACCTGGCGACGGGACTGATGACCTTCACAGCCAACGGGAAGGAAGTCAACACCTTCTTCCAGGTGAGCAGAGCCTTATAGATGGAAAGTCAGGACTGAAGGACAAAGGATGCTGTTCGTATGGCATGAGCCTAAAGCTGGGGTCCCCAGACCTTTTGAGCTTGTGGGGCACCTTTGGAATTCTGACACAGTATGCTGGGTGCTACCAAAAAATGGCTGCCACAGGAGGCAGAGCCAGCCACAAAATGGCTGCCACAGCTCGTCTTTAGTCACACAGCAAAGATGCTTACGTTGAGGTGGTGCGGCTGCCAAAGCAAGTTTTTTTTAAAAAACCTGCACCTCCAATCAAATCTCCAGCGGCCAGTCAGAAGCCTTACTGGGCATAAGCCCCACCTGGCCACACCCACTTTCTAAAAACACTTGGCATATGCCATGGTGCCCATGGGCGCCACCTTGGGTACCCCTGTCCTAAAGGGTTTAAATACACATTATTTGGAGATTTGGGGGTGGAGCCTGAAGAGTGCAGTATTGGAGGAGGGCAGAGAGGTCAGCAGCAATAGCTGGGGTGTCCCCTCCCCACAACAGACACCCTGTGAGGTATGTGGGGCTGAGAGAGCTCTCTCCAGGACTGCTCTTCAGAGGACAGCTTTGAGAGAACATGTGACTGACCCAAGGTCACACCAGCAGCTGCATGTGGAGGCATGGGGAATAAAACCCGGTTCTCCCAGATCAGAGTCCACACTTCTAATCCCTACACCAAACAGGGATGTGATGCTGTAGACTTCACCCTCCAAAGCAGCCATTTTCTCCAGGGGAACTGTTCTCTGTGGACTGGAGACTTGTTGTAATTCTGGGGAAACTCCAAGCTCCCCCTGGGAAATTGGCAACCCTAGCCACCAACCATTCGGCATGCACGAGGTTTTTCCAGTGTCCTTTAAAGGGGAGAGAGTGTACCACTGAGGAAACCATTTTTAAGACTACCAGCCCTTTTGTATACACGTTTCTGTTGTGTTTTCTCACACCCCAACCGCCCAGGTGGAACCAAACACCAAGCTGTTTCCCGCCGTCTTCACTCTCCCAACGAGCCAGAATGTGATCCAGTTTGAACTGGGCAAGCTGAAGGTAAGATACATCCCCTCGAAAGAGTATATTGCCTGTCAGAACAGTGGGAAACTTGCAGATAAGTCTCCTAGAGTATCGCTCTTCTCTCTCTCTCTCTGCCTCTCTCTCTCTCTCTGCCTCTCCTGACAGAACATAATGCCGATCTCGGCTGCCATGTTCCGCAGCGAGCGGAAGAACCCGGAACCGCAGAGCCCGCCCCGGCTTGTCATCCAGATGCTGACCCCCATGACCTGGAGCCGCATGCCAAATGACTTCCTGCGGGTGGATGTGGGCCGTGTCAGTGACCGGCATGGATGGATGGTGGAGTGTACTGACCCGAACATCATGATGGCCCTCCACATCCCTGAAGAGAGTCGGTGAGTCTCCTGCAACCGACCCCCAGAAGGAGCAGAGCTGAGGAGCCCGAGTCCTGGCACCGCTGGGCGGTCTCTGTGACTGGGTCTGCGCAGGGCTTTTTTTGTAGAAAAAGCCCAGCAGGAACTCATTAGCAAAATAGTCCACACTCAACAGCAGAAACTCATTAGCATATTAGGCCACACCCCCGGCAGCGCAGCTCCCTCCCAGGATTGGCTTTTCCAAGTGTCCTGTGGCTTGCGGGGTGCCTGGGGAACCCAAGGAGGGGAGGCAGTTTAAACTGCCTTCCCTCCCTGGATCGGCTTGGCTTCCCCAGGCGCCCCATGGCTTGCGAGGCGCCTGGGGAACCCGACAGGGCGGGGGAGAGGCTGTAGGCGTGGCCAACTCGGAAGCCAGCCGGAACTCTATTCCTGTGCGTTCCTGCCCCAAAATAGCCCTGGTCTGCGTCACCTCCATGGGACGGGAGGTGGCAGACCTCTGATCAGTGACCTTGAAGGTCACACTAGACAAAATACTCAAATATCTAAGATTGGACTTCCTGTTTGTTTTGTTATTGTGGCGGAACGGGCCAGCAGGCCCTATTCTGCCCTGCCCTTCAAAATTTCCCTAACACTTGGAGAGGCTTATCTTTCTCTCCAGTAGCCCGCTGCCACCCCTGACCTTTGTAAGGAAGTGCCCACTGGGAAGGTCAGGGCTCCCAGCTTCCCTTTCAAGTTCTGAGGCCTTGGCCCTGTGTCTCCCGCTGCCCTGCTGGGTCACTCGCTGGGTCACCATAAACGCAGACGGTTTATGGCCTTCTGTGCCCCTGGAGGAATAGCCACTAGCCCACAGCCTGCCTTCCCCCTGGTGCTCCTTTTAAAACAGCATGCCAAAGACGGTGGAGGTCTATGTGGTACAGAGAACCCCTGCCAGCATCAAAAGTTACAACGGAAGGGCAGGACTAAAATTGAACCAAATAAATACATGTTCATAAGCACAACAGCCGATTGATCAAGGGATTCAAAAGAAATGGGTAAAACACAATTCCTCTGTTCCTCTCTCTATCAGATATTAAAGTAGGATAGGCTCCTAAACCTTTGGAAGTTGCAAATCTCTGCAGATTTTCTTTAACCTTAAGGCTTGCTCCAGCTCTTTCAGCGAGCACACGGTCAGTGGTTGACTTTCCAGGGGAGAGGTCTGTGTGTCTTCTCATGGACTCAGCACCCAAGGAAAAGAGACCTCCTTCCTCCTGCAAGGAGTTTTCACCACCTCCCTTTCCCCCACCCCCTGACCAGGTCAGCATACCCCCTAATGTCAAGTCCTTTCCCACCCACCTCTCCACCAGGTGCATCGACATCCTGGAGCTGTCCGAACGGCTGGAACTCCTGAAGTTCCATTCGCACACCCTGAAGCTGTACTGTGCCGTCTGCGCCCTGGGCAACAACCGGGTGGCGCACGCCCTGTGCAGCCACGTGGATGAGTCGCAGCTGCTATACACCATTGAGAGCAACCACCTGCCGGGTCTTCTCCGCGGTGGCTACTACGACCTCCTGATCAGCATGCACTTGGAGTCAGCCAAGCGGTGTCGCCTCATGATGAACAGCGAGTTCATCGTCCCCATGACAGATGAGACCAAGAGCATCAAGCTCTTCCCAGACAGCAGCAAGAAACCTGGCTTGCCCGGCGTGGGCATGGACGCTTGCTTGCGCCCTCCTCTGCACTTCTCAGACACCTGCTTCATCAGCACCAACTCTGAGCTGTACCAGCTGAGCCCATCCATCCCCTTGGACTCCCTGAAGGTCAAGGCCATTGCCATGCTGACCGAGGCCGTCCAAGATGGCGGGCAGCACACCCGAGACCCCGTGGGGGGCAGCGTGGAGTTCCAGTTTGTGCCGGTCCTCAAGCTGACTTGCACCCTCCTCATTATGGGTGTCTTTGAGGATGAGGACGTCCGCCACATCCTCAAGATGATAGAGCCCAACGTGTTTAGCGAGTCCAAGGAGGAGGAGGCTGCCGAGGCTGGCGAAGAGGGTGAGGAAGAAGGAGAAGAACAGGCGCCGGAGGAGGAGGAGGAGGAGGAAGCAGCAGAGGAGGAGGAAGAAGGGGCTGAGAAAGAGGCAGGAGGGGGGCAGAAGGAGGAAGCTGAGGAAGGAGACACGAGGGAGCTGAAAGCCATCGAGGCCGGGGAGGCGGAAGCCAAGGAAGATGAGGAGGGATTGGAGGAAGGCCTGTTGCAGATGACTCTTCCCGAGTCTGTCAAGTTGCAGGTAAAATGCTGGCTTTGTGGCTTCCTTTCCTGCTTTATGTCCCTCCCTGCTAATGTACCTAATCTTGGGGACTCTTCCCCAGTGGCTTCGCAGCCATTCCCAAATCCAGGGGCAAAGGGCGAGCAGTCCAGTTCCTAAAGAGTGGACCATCCACGTACCAGACTTCTGAAAAGTGAATCAATGTGAATGCAGGCGATGGTGTGTTCCAGGCAAAGAGCAGGAGCCTTGAGCCGGCATCATGGTTCCCGCCACTAGATTTTCTTTGAGAAGTGCCTGAAATTGCTCAGTTTGCTATACAGTAAATAACAAGTGGTGGGGGGGGGAGATACAAGGAATCCGGGGGAGGGGGGCAGTTTCATAATCTTACCCACAAAATCTCCCACTGCAGGATTCTTGAAGGTCTCGTGGCTTTCGGCCCAATGATCCCGAAGTCCACCCTCCCTTTTCCCCTGGCTACTCTCAATATTCCCTGCTTCCTGAAGCATATTTATTCCTCATCAGGCTGTTCCCAACACTAGATTTTATTTGAGACGTGCCTGAAATGGCTCAATTTGCGATACAGTAAATAGCAAGTGTGTGAGGGGGGAATACCAGGTATGGGGGGGGGCAGTTTGGTAATCTCACCCACGAAATCTCCCGCTGCAGGATTCTTGAGGGGCTCAGGGCTTTGAGCCCAATGATCCGCAGGTCCACCCCGCTCCCCCCAGCTACTCTCAATATTCCCTGCTTCATGAAGCATATTTAGTCTTCATCAGGCTATTTTGGGGTGTTCTTGTAATTTCCTTTTTGTTAAGAAGTTGTATTTTT
This sequence comes from Lepidodactylus listeri, assembly GCA_029233225.1. NCBI lineage: Eukaryota > Metazoa > Chordata > Lepidosauria > Squamata > Gekkonidae > Lepidodactylus > Lepidodactylus listeri. Next base: position 38,151,173 of record JARCFY010000020.1, read on the forward strand.
CTGCCTACCAACAGGGAGAGATGAAGATGTCCATAGGTGGCTGAGTACAGTGGTTTTCATGATCTGTGCGAGCCAGCCAATTTACTGTTAGAGGGAGGGATAACAAGAGGGGTTTCTAATGCAGAAAAGGCAGTGGGATTGGCAGGTCCCTCCTGGCAACCAGCTAGGGATGGGGGCGACTTACCAGGAGAAAGAAAAAGGCACAGGCCATGGCACCGCACAGGAAGTGATGTCATCATGCCAGTGACTTCTGGGTGATGCTCTGGTATTTGGGCAAAAGAACCTGTGGTAAAACTGGCTTCTACCATGGAGCTTTTGTCCAAGTACCAGAGCGTCACCCGGAAGTCGCTGGTGTGATGACGTCACTTCCTGTGTGACGCCAGAAACGTGGCCTGGGCCTTCCTCTTTCTACTGGTAAGTCCTCCAGCTGTTCAGCTGTTCAGCAGCTGTGGGGCAGAGCCTGGTGGCAGCCTCCACTTCAGGTTTGCACGTGGTGAGGCAAAATCTACTGCAGAAAATTTCACATAACACACAGTTTTAAAAATGTCAATGCGGGGAATTTCACCACTGCGGAAATGGTCCGGGTGCTGTTTTGCTGTGGACTTAAATTGCCTCGACTCCAACACTGAGAAAATCCAAAGTGTCCCCTGTGGAGTAGAAGAAGAAGAAGAGATTGGAATTATACCCCACCACTACCCAAAGGAGTCTCACAGACACCCTGTGAGGTAGGCGGGGCTGAGAGAGCTCTGACAGAAACTGCTCTTTTTCAAGAACAGCTGCGCCAGAGCTATGGCTTGCCCAAGGTCATCCAGCAGGTGCAAGTGGAGGAGTGGGGAATCAAACCGGTTCTCCCAGATTAGAGTCCGCACACTTAACCACGACACCAAACTGGCTGTCTTGACATTTCTGCTCTCGTGCTTTATCTGAATACTGTTCTAGCACTCTAGGATAATTGATCTTAGGATAATTGACTTGCTCATGGTTTTTGGTTGTTTTATGATGGATTTTAACTGTATTTATGTATGCATTTTATGTAAGCCGTCCTGAGTCTACCTCGGTAGGTGGGGGGGTGTATAAATCAAATAAAAGAAATAAAGGAATAAATCATCTGGAAAAGCCACTTATACCGAGTGCCTCCACCTGTCCCCCGGCATCCTGTCTCCGGTGGTGGCCTGCGTGTATTCACAGCTCTCCGTTCTCCCCTCCCCCTCCCTGCAGATGTGCCACCTGCTGCAGTTCTTCTGCGACCGTGAGCTGCAGCACCGCGTGGAAGCCATCATCGCCTTCTCGGAGCGCTACATGGACAACCTGCAGACCAACCAGCGGCAGCGCTACAACACCCTGATGCTGGCGTTCACCATGTCGGCAGCGGAGACGGCGCGCCGCACCCGGGAGTTCCGCTCACCTCCGCAGGAGCAGGTGCACACGCAGGGAAGGGGGCAGTGGCTGGGGGGACGGCATTTCTTGACAGCTTCCCACCATCTCCCGGTTTCCGAATCGGATAATAGCTGTCGTGGAGCATTCGGCAAAAGACAAGGGTGGGGAGGGCTAAAGTCAACCTATTCTGTTAGTATTCTGACTCAGCAAAGGTGGATTGGGGTCCAGTGGCATGAGAATCTAGGCTTGAGTCCAGTAGCACCAGATTCTAGTTTCAGGTCCAGTAGCGCTACAATCTGGTTTCAGATCCAGTAGCATAAGTATCTAGTTTCGGGTCCAGAAGCATCAGTATCTATTTTCAGGTCCAGTGGCACCAGAAGCTAGCTTTGGGTCCAGTACCACCAGAATCTAGTTTGGGGTCCAGTGGCACCAGTATCTAGTTTCAAGTCCACTGGCACCAGAATCTAGTTACGGTTCCAGTACCACCCGAATCTAGTTTTGGGTTCAGTGCCACCAGGATCTAGTTTCAGGTCCACTGGCACCGGCATCTAGTTTCGGATCCAGTAGCACCAGAATCATTTTGGGTCCATTACCACCAGAATCTAGTTTTGGGTCCAGTGGTACCAGGACCTTATTTAGGTTCCAGTAGCACCAGGATCTAGTTTTGGGTCCAGTACCACCAGAATCTAGTTTCGGGTCCAGTAGCACCAGTCTCTAGTTTCGGGTCCAGATGCCGGAGAATGCAGCCATCCACCTGCAGGCCAAAACAGTTTCCCTCTGAAAGTGTCTGAATAAAGCAAACGTCTCTTTCGGGGAAGTTTGTTGACCATTTTTTAACTTCGCCTTGAGGAGCCCCTTCGAAGCCAGTAGGAAATCACTGGATTTCCCAGAACATCCTCTAACTAACAGAGCTACAGGAGAACCATTTGAGACATGCGAATCAGGATGCTTGCAAGCTCTTTCAAGGATCAGAGCATAGCTATTCCTGGCCGTTGAATGATAAATGAGCCAGCGGAGTTTGATCAGTTGGCCCAGTGGCTTTGCTGCTGTCTTGCGTTGTGACGCCAACCGTGCACTGCATGCTGTATGGAAGAAAAAACCCACACGGGGCTGTGGGGAGGGGGCTGTGGCTCAGTGGTAGAGCATCTGCTTGTGGGGGGCAGAAGATCCCAGGTTTAATTATTCGGCATCTCCAGTTAAAGGATCCGGCAGCAGGTGATGGGAAAGACCTCCGCCTGAGACCCCGGAGAGCTGCTGCCAGTCTCAGACAATACTGACCCTGATGGACTGATTCAGTATAAGGCAGCTTTGTAGGGGCATGCCTTGGCTGAAAACAAAGACCGCTGGCATCTGCTGCAACCAGTGTCTCCTCCTCTTCCCAACAGATTAACATGCTCCTGCATTTTAAGAATGGCGCTGACGAGGAGGAATGCCCTGTGCCCGACGAAATCCGGGACGAGCTGCTGGAGTTCCACGGCGACTTGCTTTCTCACTGTGGTAAGAAGCGCCTCTGCTGTCCCTTCCTCCCCTGCCACACACACACACACTGACAGCCGATCCGCGCATTGTTGTGAGGCAGGTGCTGAAGGGCGGAGACCCACCTTCCCCTGCAATTCCGTTACCTTGCTTTGATGATCCTATTAGTGTTGACGATTTTAGCAGTGGGTTTCCCAGGAGGCTGCTGGAAAGCCAGAAATACTCAGAACTGGTATTTTATTATTGTTTTATTATTTTAAAAAGCCTTAAAGCTGCCTTTCCACTCTGATCAGCGCTCTGGCCACAGCATTTTGTACAAACTGTAGCTTCCGGACAGTCTTCAAGGGCAGCCCCATGTAGAGTGCATTGCAGTAATCTAATCTAGATGTTACCAGGGCAAGCACCATGGCTGTAAGATCTTTCCTGTCCAGGAATTTCCATAGCTGGCTCACTAGCCGAAGTTGGTGAAAAGCACCCCAGGCCACTGTTGCCCCCTATTTATCCAACTAGAGTGCTGGGTCATAAGACTGCAAGAAGAGCCCTGCTGGATCAAACCAGTGGTCCATCCGGTCCAGCCTCCTGTCTCACACAGTGGCCAACCAGTTCCTCTGGAGGGCCAGCAACAGGGCAGAGAGGCCAAGGCCTTCCCCTGAGAAGAACATCAGAAGAGCCCTGCTGGATCAGACCAGTGAGGGTCCATCTAGTCCAGCCTCCTGTCTCACACAGTGGCCAACTAGTTCCTCTGGAGGACCAACAGATAGGGCAGAGAGGCCGAGGCCTTCCTAAGAACATCAGAAGAGCCCTGCTGGATCAGACCAGTGGTCCATCTAGTCCAGCCTCCTGTCTCACACAGTGGCCAGCCAGTCCCCCTGGAGGACCAACAGATAGAGCAGAGAGGCCAAGGCCTTCCTAAGAACATCAGAAGAGCCCTGCTGGATCAGACCAGTGAGGGTCCATCTAGTCCAGCATCTTGTCTCACACAGGGGCCAACCATGTCCTCTGGAGGTCCAGCAACAGGGCAGAGAGGCTGAGGCCTTCCCCTTAACATTGCCTCCTGGTATTCAGAGATTTGTTTTGCCATTTTCCTAACAGGCATCCAAGCAGAAGGTGAGGAGGAAGAGCAGGCGGAAGATCAGTCTTTCCATCGGAGGTTGATGAGCTTAGTGGACAAGGTGATGAGCTTCCGCAAGAAGAAGGAGGAGCCAGAAGAGGAACAGCCCCCTGAGGAGGAGCCAATACCCAGTGGGTGCAACAGAGCGGTCGGGAGAGAACAGTGAAGGGGGAGGTGGTTGTGTCTGTGGGTCAGGAACCTGAGAAACTGTGCTAGTCGCTCCCTCATCTAGGCCAGAAGAGCCCTCAAGAACATTCTTGAAAGAGATGGCTGGGGGGGTGTTCAGACAGGCAGCTAATCCCGCCATTGGCCCGGCTGTAATTTGAGCTAGATCTTTTTGATCCAGCGTTGCACGACCAGACAGCTCACCCGCGGTGACTCCCGCGGTGGGTTGTCTAAAGGGCATCCACCGCAAGAAGCTGTGCAATTGGCTTTTAAAAAAAAAAAATCCTGTCTGCGCATATGTGCCTCACCATATACTTGTTTTTCCGCGCAACTAAAATGGCAAAAGCACCACCAGTGGTAGCTTCCTCTAGGTACCATTTCATTTTACAAAGTTGACAAAGTTCAGGGGACCATCAGAAACATTAAATTGTTCAGATCGCTTGAGCGGAGCTCTGGAGACGTCGCGTGTTTAAGCAGTTATGCTCACATCGCTAAGGGTTTTTTTAAATAGTGGCCATTCGGGATGATCTGGAGGGCACATACCAGTAATATAGTAATAACAGTATTGAGTTACTTTGAATGGAGTATGCCCCAAGGGATTCCTAAGAGAAGTTTTATACATAGTGATTGAATTGCATAAGTTCCAGCGAGTTGGTCAGCAGTGGACAAGATTATGACAACAAAATGCTCTGAAGAAGTTATTTATACGAAATAAAGAAAATAAACTGGGGTCTTCATTCTTCTTATGACTGCAGCTGTTTTGAAGCATTCTGCTCCTGGAATTAAGAAAAATTGGTAGTTAGTTATTAGTTGTATAGTTCGCACTTACCTGTTTTGTATTGAGGTTTCCTTTTAAACGGTGAAGCTTTTTGCTTTTGGAAGTGAAGAGCTTTCTGCTCCTAGAACTAATGGAGGTTTCTTTTTAAATGGTGAAGCTTTTTGCTTTTGGAACTGAAGAGTCTTCTGCTCCTAGAACTAATGAGAAAATCATTAGTTAGGTTACAAACTTATAGTTAGCACTTACTTCTTGACTGCGCATTGTAAATGACACTTGTGTTCTATGTATTATATGTGTATGTAATATAATACAGCGATTTAGCATCTTACTCTCACCCACTTTGTTTAATTTTGTGCTTTAAATCCACCAGGCACTCGTGCCTGGCGTGGCTCAAAAGAGCCGTAGGAAGGCGCCCTGGGTGATTGTGTCTGTCTGCTGTTTCCTGTTCTCCCCAATCTCTCAGGCACTCTACAAGAGTTGATCTCCCACACAATGGTTCACTGGGCGCAGGAGTCCTTCATCCAGAGCCCGGAGCTGGTGCGGGTCATGTTCAGCCTCCTCCACCGCCAGTACGATGGCCTCGGGGAGTTAATCCGCGCTCTGCCCAAGGCTTACACCATCAGCGCCAACTCCGTGGAAGACACCATGAGCTTGCTGGAATGCCTGGGCCAGATCCGGTCGCTGCTCATTGTCCAGATGGGGCCCGAGGAGGAGAATCTGATGATCCAGAGTATCGGGTGCGTGCCCCCACTAGCTCAATATTGATTATGTCTCAGAACCCTTCCCCACGAATGAGAGACAGCCACTGATGTAGGTCAATAAAACCATTAGAACACCTTTGAGGTACGAGATAACGGCATGCAGCCTAAAGCTGTCTGGAAATACTAGAATGCTAAGCCGGTGGGGGAAATGAAAATGGCAGGCAGGAAAATTTTAAAACGTTTTCACCCAAATTTCAGCCCTCCGGCCTTTTTCACGTGTAGCAACCTGAATAGCCTCCTTTGGCTGGAGTGTATCAGGGCTTGGGAGCTCGGTGGCTAAAGGATTTGGCAAAGCTCTGCGAGAAGAGATTTCCAGGCCTTAGGAGCTACCACAAACAGGGCCCTGTCGCTGGAGCTCACCGAGCTGAACTCCCGTCATTGGTACCTCCTTACTTCCCAGGTGTAACCCCTCCATCGAGATGCCCCGCCACCAATCCTCCCGCTTCCTTCCATCCGTTTGCTAGCAGCTCCCACGCTGCAGGTCGTGCTTTGTAATATCTAGCAGGTTACGTCTCTGTTTGTTCTTCTGTAGGAACATAATGAACAACAAAGTTTTCTACCAGCACCCCAACCTGATGAGAGCGCTGGGCATGCATGAGACAGTCATGGAGGTGATGGTGAATGTCCTGGGAGGAGGGGATTCGAAGGTGAGGAAGCTGGCAAATTTGCAAATGTATGACAACACTCCCACCCCCACAACTCCAAACTTGTGGTTGAAGATGCAATGGAACCTCTTCTTCCTCTGGTCCAGCATCCTGTCCCATGCGCGGCTTGACTGACTCTTTGTTGGCTTCTGTTGCACCACCAGCTTCATGCTCCATGTTCTCAACGTTGCTTTGGCCTCAGCTGCCACAACTAGGACCTTCACTGTGTGAGTGAAGGTAAAGCTGCAGCAGCCATTTTGTGGCTGGTTCCACTCCCTGTGGCAGCCATTTTGTGGCTGTTCCCATCAGGCTGTGTCAAAATCCCAAAGATGCCCACAGGATCGAAAAGGCTGGGGACTGTTTCAGGTGGAGGATGGATGTAAAACTGTGCAACTTTGGGAGGTTTTCTTTCCTGGGCTTACACATGTAGCAGATTTCTGGGCTGTAATGCATCAGGAAATTACCCCTAGCCATATTGGTTTCCTCGTCTGTCATAGGCTTGCTTTAAACTACAATGCTAGCAAGCAAGAAGTTGTTTACCTTGTGTGACATTACATGCACCCAGAATCAGCGCCTACAGTCACGGGTGGGCTCCAGGATAGTATGGTAGCCCAGAACAGCGTTCCATGCCTTATCTTTCAGGGAAAAAGTGTAGAACAGGGTGGCCGAACTTGCTTAATCTAAGAGCCACATAGAAGAAACATCAGATGTCTGAGAGCCACAAGGCATGAACAAATATCGCACACATTTGTATTGGGAAATACACAGATTTGCTTTTTATTAACATTAACATTAAATAAGACTGCTAGAAATAAAAACAAAAGGGATAAAAACCGATGTTGATAATGATATTTAAAGAGTGAAATGGTTTCTCCAAGCCGGCCAGGGGGGTGGGGGCTTTGAGAACGCATTTAAAGTTGCTTTCTTTCTCTGCTCTCCCCCCCCCCCCCCACCTCAAGCCAACCAAGGGAGAGGAACACTGGCTGGGGAAGTGAAGACTGCCTCCCCTTCAGTTCCCCAGCCACCCTGCTGGGAGCCACACAACATGTGTGAAAGAGCCGCATGTGGCTCCCGAGCCGCAGTTTGGCTACCCCTGGTGTAGGTTTGTTGTCCTTATGTCCCTCGTAGGAATGTAGAATGTACTTTAAACATAGGGTGGAGAGGATTATGTTTAAGAACAGAATGGATGTACCCTTTTCTAAATACCAGACCCTGACTTCCTTTGTTTAGCTTATCCTATAAAAGATGTCCTTTGTATCTTTTCTGGATGCCAGCTCGTTAGTGGAACTTGGGCACTCCAGTGAGCTCACATCAGAACCGATCATTCTAAATAAATTTTGCATGCTCTGTTAGCCAAAGCCTCAAGTGAATCTTTTTCTGTCCCAGATTAGACTTGGAGAAGGGGAGGTTTTTTTAAAAAAACCTTACCTAACACAGTATACAGGCATGCTATCATTGCATGCATGGTAGCATTGTAGCAGCCCTTTTTAAAATGAATCAGTGGGTGCACGTAACATCCCGGTAGCGAGTTCTTGCTTTCCCAGCATCCTGTTCAAATAAAGCCAAGAAAGCAAGCGTCTCAGGCCGGCGGTGAGAGACAGAGTAAAACTTGACAAGGCGGGCAACCAGCCAAGGTGTAAAGGAATCTCTCTGACACTGCCCCTCTCCCCAAACTAGGAGATCCGCTTCCCTAAGATGGTGACCAACTGCTGCCGTTTCCTGTGCTACTTCTGCCGTATCAGCCGCCAGAACCAGCGCTCCATGTTCGACCATCTCAGCTACCTGCTGGAGAACAGTGGAATCGGGCTAGGTGAGCCGGCACGGTTAGGAAGGGGGCAGGCTGGGGGGGGGGGGTCACAGTGAGGGCAAGAAAGCACCCGCTCCTCCCAAAAAGAAAAGAAAGAACACACTCATATTTTAAATGTAGATGTTTAAGGATTAACGTTTTTGACATTATCGATCTGAACGTTCAAAACTTCCCCTGCCCTTTAACGAAGACAAGTAGCAGGGGAGCTCCCAAACAGGCGCCAACCTCTGAGGGTGCTGATGAGTTCGGCCTGCTCCATTTTTGAAAGGGAAATAGTCTTCCTTAGTCCAATTAGGCTCTATACCTGGGGTCCCCAACATGGTCCCCACGGGCACCACAGCGCCCACGGACACCTCTCTTGGTGCCCACCAAATGTTTTTAGACAGTAGGCAGGGCCAGGTCAGGTTTTGCCCAGCAAGGCGTCTGATTGGCCCCTGGAGATTTGATTGGCTATAAAGGTTTCTAAAAACATTGCTTTGGCAGCAACTGCCACCACTGCACAAGAATCTTCACTCTATGACTGAAGGTGAGCCGTGGCAGCCGTTTTGTGGCTGGCTCCACCTCCTGCAGTAGCCGTTTTGTGGTGACCATTTTGTGGTGACCATTTTGTGACTGCCCCTACCATGCGGTGTCAGAAGTCCAAAGGTGACCATGGGCTCAAAAAGGTTGGAGACTCCTCCTCTCCATGCCTTGTGCTTCAAAAGCTGCCTGTTGACCGTTCCCTTTGCTTCTCTAGGCATGCGTGGATCCACTCCTTTGGATGTGGCCGCCGCTTCCGTGATCGATAACAACGAGTTGGCGCTGGCCCTGCAGGAGCAAGACCTAGAGAAGGTAATTTGGGGTGGGGGCAGAGAGTAGCATAAGAAAGGGTGGGGACAGTATGGACCAGAGCTGAGCTATCTGGGCAGCTGTTTTGTCCTTTGGGCCTGGATGGAGTAAGCTCCTTGTGGGGAACTTAGAAGGTTCAGCTGCTAAAACATAGAACAGAATACATCTATATATTGCAAAGTGCACAGTGACTACAACTATAAGGCCTTGAGCGGTCAAGGACTGAAGTATCTATGGGACTGTCTCCTCTGTTATGTCCCTGGGAGAGCATTATATTCTTGCCGGTAGTCCCCAACCCTAAAGCTATCCAGCTGTCTGCAACCAGGGCCAGAGCCTTTTCAGTCCTGGCCCCGACCTGGTGAAACTCTCTGCCAAATACCATCAGGGCCCTGCGGGATCTTATGCAGTTCCACAGGGCCTGTTAGGCGGAGATGTTCCGCCAAGCTTTTGGTTGAGGACATTGATGGTTTCCCATCTTGATGGCACCCTTTTCCATTCCCCCACCCGTGGAGAAGACGGCAGTCCGAAATTGCCATTTTGGTGTCATAAACACAATCCCGTCTGCCCAGCCTCACCTCTCCCCATGGTTTGAGAATCAGTGTGGGGTCGTGGACAGGTTGGCGGCCTGGGATCCTGGGCGGCCTAGTTTCCAAACCCCCACACTTCTACTAGCATGGAAAACTCTTTGGCCTCTCCCAAACTCTCAGCCTGGCCTACCTCAGAGGGTTGTTGCTGTAAGAAGAGAGGAGAACGATATCCTGAGCCACTTTGAGTCCCAACGGTGGGGAGGATATAAATAAATATATATACTGTAAATAAATGTAAATGCATGCACTTACACCAGTTTTGATGGCCTGGAAGGAAGGTAATGTGCTCCAGTTACAGATCTGGTTCTCCACCTATACTGAAGGAACATCTTGTTGGTAGGAAGCGGTGCTGATTAACGTGTTTCTGCTCTTCCCCTTGTCGCCTCAGGTGGTGACGTACCTGGCGGGGGCTGGCCTCCAGAGCTGTCCTATGCTGCTCGCCAAGGGATACCCTGACATTGGCTGGAATCCCTGTGGGGGCGAGCGGTACCTGGACTTCCTGCGCTTCACTGTCTTCGTCAACGGTAAGAGAAGCAATATTGGATCAGGCAGTGGCCCATCCAGTCCAACGCTCTGTGTCACACAGTGGCCAAAACCCAGGGGCCATCAGGAGGTCCACCAGTGGCATCAGTCAAGCAGTCTATCCGCCATGCCACACTTGGTCTCACACAATCTCATGTCCTATTGTTCGCCTCAAGGAAGCTTCTAGAATCCCCACTGGGGAAAGTCACCCCCTCAGTTTTTCCTCCTGGTTTTTCTGAGGATAAGCCCAAAGGAAAAATGACTTGAATCTTGTCAGGAATTGGCTGTCCATCTGAGGGACAAGGACATAAGAGAAGCCAATGTTGGATCAGGCCAATGGCCCCTTCAGTCCAACACTCTGTCACACAGTGGCCGAAAACACCAGGTGCCGTCAGGAGGTCCACCAGTGGGGCCAGGACACTAGAAGCCCTCCCACTGTTGCCCCCCCCCAAGCACCAAGAGGTGTAGGAGAAGCAATCTGAAGTGGGCAGGATGGTTAGAATTTTTACTATTCATGGGTAATTCGGAATTGAAAGGATAGAACAGAAACTGTACCCTGCTAACATCTGGGGTATGTTTGGCTGCACTGAACTCAGAAACAGACTGGCAGCTAATGTGGCTGTTTCAAAATGGGCAACATCTGCTCCCATCAGCTTGAAACTCCTCCCTGCATCTGTTCCAGAGTGCAATAGGCCTCGCCCCTATATTTCTGGGCCCGTTTCCCCAATCGTAAGGCCTAGAATCCTTACCTTTGAGTGAGGAAACTAAAAACACAAACACCTTTTAGACTCGCAAAACGTTTAGACCTTGCCATGTCCTTCTGTGGCAAAACTGTAAATGGGCCAGGCGTGGATTTCCTCACACGGGGCCTGTTTTTAACAGGACGCTTCTTCCCGCCTCCCCACTTTTCAACTTGTTTCCCGGCTCACACAGTTTCCTCTTTCCCTTCCTACCCTCCTTTCTCTCCCCAGGGGAGAGCGTGGAAGAGAACGCCAACGTGGTAGTGCGGCTGTTGATCCGGCGTCCCGAGTGCTTTGGCCCTGCCCTACGGGGCGAGGGCGGCAACGGCCTGCTGGCAGCCATAGAGGAGGCCATCCAGATCTCCCAGGATCCTGCCCGGGATGGGCCCACAGTCAAGAAGGATCGCCGTCGGGAGCTGTGCGTGAGGCCGGGGAGGCACCTTTGGGAGGGCGGTCAGACATATCGCATTATATGGACCTGGGTGTGTGCAGAGATAGTGGGATAGCAACTTACCAACTTTCTCATGTCGACAACCAGGTGTTTCCCTTCAACCCACAGTGCAGGCCTGGATCTTTAATATAAAGCCTGACTGATATTTAATTAAAGAACAAGGAATCGAGCCAGTGGTCCAATCCCTAGACAGAGTGGAGACTAGGAAGGCCAGAGTTTAGGGAGTGGGAGGGACCTCAGTGTGGCAGACAGCCCTCCAAAGCAGCCATTTTGCTCCAGGGGAACTGATCTTTGTCATCTGGAGATCCGTTGTAATCTCAGGGGATCACCAGCCCTAGCCAACTGCCATATTCTGCCGTATTCTGTTTTGGGAATGCGACTGTGGTGACCAAGCCTCCTTGCACCTTTTCTGCATTTTCACACATTTCCTGATGCATGTTCACTCTCATTATTTTTTTCCAGTTTGGGGCCAGACCCCCATTTCCTGCCGCCCTCCACTGTCCCTACATTTTGCTGCATGATTCCCTGATGTTTCTCCTTCCTCCTCCCCTCCCTTTCCCTCTTCTCTCTCTTTCTCTCTCTCTGCCAGATTTGGGGGAGAGGAAGCTCACGAGGAGAACCGAGTGCATTTGGGCAATGCGATCATGTCCTTCTATGCGGCGCTCATCGATTTGCTGGGGCGCTGTGCCCCCGAGATGCATGTAAGCACTGCCCCACAACACCCCCCCTCCGGAGGAAAACACATCCGTTTCCCCACGAAAGCCTGCATGATTTTGACACTGGTGCACTTCGCCCAGCACTGCCCCACCACTGTGCCCAGTTTCCAGCTAGCTGTCTCCCTCCATTGCTGTTCTTCTTGAGCTGGTCAGGTTCCTCCCCATCCAGTTCACGCTGCTTCCTTCTTTTGCCTCTTCTTCGAACAGCTCATCCAGGCCGGGAAGGGCGAAGCTCTCCGGATCAGAGCCATCTTGCGCTCCTTGGTGCCCCTGGAGGACCTTGTCGGGGTCATCAGCCTCCCGCTGCAAATCCCTGCCTTTGGCAAGGGTACGTAGACAAAACAAGGGGGAATACACGGGGAAAACACAATGTGCCAGTTATCGAAAACAAACACACACTGCGAATGCACTAAACAAGTCTAATATCAGTGCCTTTAAACAAATATTCTGAAATACGGAATGAGTGTATATTCTGGATAAATATTTGGTTACTGTGGTTTTGTTATAACCAACTCCAAAAGTATTTAACACTGATACGCTGCACTGAAGCTCTTGATAGCCGGAAGGCTACTGGTTGAAAGATCTCTTAGAGTGCCGGCTCCGACTTGAATTCTGATCTCCACAACAGAAGGGAGATGCAGCTCTGAAAAAGAGGACGGAAACACGTTTACATGCCTGGGATACATGTCACTGCATAACTTCCAATTGTTGATCTGTTACACCAGGGGTGGCCAAACTTGCTTAACATTCAGAGCCACATGGAATAGACACCTGATGTTTGAGAGCCACAAGACACAAACAAATATTGCACCCACTGTGTTTTTCCGTGTCTTTTATAAAGTTTATATCTCTGCTACCTGGCATTACATTTTATGACACACATGGCCCAGCCTGACAAAGTACAATTTATGTCAATTCTGGCCCTCATAAGAAATTAGTTCGACACCCTTGGCTTTCTTTTCTGCCACCAGAGACCTGAACTCGTGCTGCAGGGGACTGAACCTCTCCAGGGTCTCAGATATTGTCCACTCAAACTGGCAGCAGCTCTCCAGGGTCTCAGGTGTTGTCTACTCAGACCGGTCTCAAAGGTCTCAGGCGGAGGTCTTTCCCATCACCTCCTGCCTTGCCCTTTTAATTGGAGAAGCCGGGGATCGAACCTGGGACCTTCTGCGTGCCAAGCAGATGCTCTACCACTGAGCTACAGCCCCACTTCATGGCTCTCCAGGGTCTCAGGTGGAGGTCTTTCCCATCCCCTCCTGCCTGGTCCTTTTAACTGGAGATGCCGGGGATTGAACCTGGGACCTTCTGCATGCCAAGCAGAGGCTCTGCCACCGAGCTACAGCTCCACTTCATGGCTCTCCAGAGTCTCAGGCTGAGGTCTTTCCCATCACCTCCTGCCTGGTCCTTTTAACTGGAGAAGCCGGGGATTGAACCTGGGACCTTCTGCATGCCAAGCAGACGCTCTATCACTGAACTTCAGTCCTTCCCCAATGTGAATTGGCCCTTGGGTAGCCTCACTTGCTCTCCTCATCCGAACCACTGTTCCTCTCCCTCCCACACTAGATGGCCATGTTATTGAGCCCAAGATGTCCGCCAGCTTTGTGCCGGACCACAAAGCACCTATGGTGTTGTTCCTGGACCGGGTCTATGGCATTGACAACCAGGACTTCCTCCTCCACGTGCTGGAAGTGGGCTTCTTACCCGACATGCGGGCAGCTGCCTCACTGGACACGGTGAGTGCCGGGATGAGAAGGAAGGAACGGATGCCGCTTTCCCAGCTTCGGCTGGTGTGTGGTGGGATTTCCTTCCTCAGAGTTTTTCAAGGAAAGGTTCAGGCAGGCATCTGTTGGGTGCAGGAACTTAATGGGGATGGCCCCCTGGGAGGGAGATCACATCTCTTGTTGTATGGTCCCTCCGGGCAGTGTGACTCCGATTCTGTCACCTGTCCTTCTGGCGGCTGTGTATCCTCAGTTCTCCTGTTTTGAGAACGGTTTTGCGGAACTTTGCTTTCACACACAATCCTTGGATGGCATGTGGGGCGTGTGTTTCCAGTGGCAGCCAGGAACACACCTATGCTTGTAGCATGCAAACTTTACTTACTGAGTCCCAGACCCATAGATGCCTCACCAGAAATGGGGCATTCCGTGAGGTACCTTTCTTTGCCTACGTTTCTGATGGTTAGATTTGAGTCCAATAAAACCTTAGAGACCAACAAGAGTTTCAGGGTATGAGCTTTTGGGAGTTGAAGCTACCTTCGTTAGATACGAGTAGGAAAGGAGATCTCTTGAGTCCTTATATCATAGAATCAGAGTTGGGAGGGGCCATGCAGGCCATCTAGTCCAACCCCCCCCCCCACTCAACCCAGGATCAGCCTAGAGCATCCCTGACAAGTGTATGTCCAGCTGCTGCTTCAAGACTGCCAGCAAGGGGGAGCTCACCACCTCCCCAGGCAGCAGATTCCATCATTGCACAACTCTGACTGTAAAAAAGTTTTCCCAAATATCCAGCCGGAACCTTACCACCTGTAATTTAAACCCGTTATTGCAAGTCCTATCATATGCTGCCACCCGGAACAGCTCCCTGCCCTCCTCCATGTGACAGTCCTTCAAGAGAGAGCAATGCTGCCCCCCCCCCCAACCTCCTCTTCTCCAGAATGAACATTCCCCGGTCCCCCGGCCTTTCCTCGTAGGGCTTCTTGGTCTCCAGGCCCCAGTCATCCTCATCACTCTCCTCTGCATCCGCTCCATTCTGTCCACATCCTTTGTGAAGTGAGGCCTCCATAACCGCACACAGTACTCCAAGGTGCGGCCTGACCAACGCAGTGTACAGCAGGACTATGACATCTTGTGATTTGGATATGCCGCTGTTGATACACTCCAAGATCGCATTAGCCCTTTTTGTCGCCGCATCACACTGGCTGCTCATATTTAACTTTCGGTCCACCTGTACCCCGAGATCTTGTTCATACACACTGTGACCCAGAATTGTATCCCCCGTGCGGTATGCGTGTCTCTCATTTTTGTTACCCAGATGTAGAACTCGGCACTTCCCTTTGTTAAATTGCATCTTGTTCACATCTGCCCAGTCAGAAGGTGGAAGGGGTCTTGTAAAGAAGGGTTATAAAGGATGCAGAGGAATGTAATGTAATCAGCTTGATTAGAGCAGAGGGGAAATGCTTGGGGGCAGAAAGTTGACAACTGTAGTGAGATAAGAATCCTATGTCCCTATTCAGCTCTGGGTGAGTCCATTATTTTGAACTTGTGAATTAGCTCAAGTCCACCCGTTTCTCGTTGCAGTTTCCCCTTTAAACTACCTTTCTGATGGCCACACTTTCCTCTCCCGTCTCAGGCCGCCTTCAGCACCACCGAGATGGCGCTGGCCCTGAATCGCTACCTCTGCCTGGCTGTGTTGCCCCTCATCACCAAGTGTGCCCCTCTTTTCGCCGGCACCGAGCACCGGGCCATCATGGTGGACTCCATGCTGCACACCATCTATCGCCTCTCGCGTGGGCGGTCCCTCACCAAAGCTCAGCGGGACGTTATCGAAGAATGTCTGATGGCCCTTTGCAGGTAACTGAGCAGGGATGCAGAGCTAGGGTGGGAGAGAGGATTGACAAATCTGGGGTGGGAGATTCCTGGAGCTTCGGGGGGGGGGAGCCTGGGGAGGCGGGGTTTGGGAGGGGAGGTACCTCAGCGAGGTTTAATGCCATAGGGTCTACCTTCCAAAGCTGCCATTTTCTCCAGGGGAACTGGTCCCTGTCATATGGAGATCAGATATTTTTTATTTTATTTATTTCATTCCATTTATTAATCACCTATCCCCACAATTGTGGAGCTCTCAGCGATGTGCAAAGTTCTGAAAGTATAAAAACATAAAAACCATGTCCAACAATGTACCGTAAATAAAAGCAAGTGGTGAATCTTTGTGGCACCCGCAGTGCTCCCTCTAAGCTGTGGAGTCTTGTGAGCAAGAATTCTCCTTTGTGAGTTATGGGCATTAAAGTTGTGAGTGGTGGTTAAGTGCGCAGACTCTAATCTGGGAGAGCCGTTTTGGTGTAGTGGTTAAGTGCACGGACTCTAATCTGGGAGAACCGGGTTTGATTCTCCACTCCTCCACTTGCACCTGCTGGATGACCTTGGGCAAGCCATAGTTCTGTCACAGCTGTTCTCTCAAGGACAGTTCTGAAAACAGCTCTCAGCCCCACTTACCTCGCAGGGTGTCTGTTGTGGGGAAGGGGAAGGGAAAGGAGTTTGTGAGCCACTCTAAGACTCACAAACTCCTTTCCCTTCCTCCCCCACAACAGACGCCCTGCGAGGTAGGTGGGGCTGAGAGAGCTCTAAGACTCCAAGTGAAGGGCGGGGTATAAATCCAATCTCCTCCTCCTCTGCTAGAAATTTCCGGCTGCCAGACAATCTTAGGATCTCCTGGCTACTCTGCACACAATGCTGTACAATAATTATTAGTTCCATTAGGATTGCCAGTAAATAAAAAACTAAATTAGTCAAATGCAGTCCTTAACAAAACTGTCTTCAACTGCCTCCTGAAGAAAGCAAGCAAGGGGGCAGGGCGTTCCATAATTGCGGGCCTGCCACCGAAAAGACCCTGTCTCGTGTGCCCCTTGGAAGAGCTTCCTTGAGTAGTGGGACAGTTCAGGAGGGTCTCTTCCTGTGATCCTAATTCCCAAGCAGGAACATACAGGAGAAGACAGTCCTTCAGATACCCCAGTCCTAAGCTACATAGAGCTTCTGGTCTAGGCCTTGGGTGAGCACCGTTCATCCCAGCCAATATATTGTGACGGGTAGTTCTGTTGGCTACTTCTTCCGTCCCAGAATGCTTTGCTGAGCCTTTCCAGATCCTTCTCCTTCTTTCTCCCAGGTACATTCGCCCCTCTATGCTTCAGCACCTCCTGCGCCGGCTGGTGTTTGACGTCCCCATCCTCAACGAGTTTGCCAAGATGTCCCTCAAGGTGAGCGACAGAGCATGAGGCTGTATCTCCTCACAGGAAGGACAGGGAAACCTTGCTTTTGAAGGCAAGAGTGTCTGTCTTTTGTGGTAGGCGCTAGCATTCTTGTAAGCTGAACCACTCCCCTTCCTTCCTCAGCTCCTGACCAATCATTACGAGCGTTGCTGGAAGTATTATTGTCTCCCCACTGGCTGGGCTAACTATGGAGTCACCTCTGAGGAGGAGCTGCATCTCACCCGTAAACTCTTCTGGGGCATCTTCGAGTCCTTGTCCCACAAGGTGAGCGCCACACTTATCGTTTTAACTGTTTTTATCCCACACTTCTCGTCAGGATGGGATACGTGGCTCTTCCATCCCTCGGTTTGTGCCCTCAGCAGCTCTGTGAGGTAAGTCAGGGTGAGAAAGAGAGAGAGAGACTATACCAAGGTCTCCCAGTGAGCTTTATGGCTTTGGATTTGAATCAGATACCCCATGTCCATTTCTCCCTCTAAGCTGTGGAGTCTTGTGAGCAAAAATTCTGCTTTTGTGAGCTACTGGCATTAAAGTTGTGAGCGAGCAATTTGGCTGCTGCGTGAATCAGTTTGCTAGCTTAGGAAGTATGTGGCTCCAGAGCAATCTAATTTATGCCAAATCACTCACTCACAACCTTAATGCCAGTAGCTCACAAAGTAGAATTTTTGCTTACAAGACTCCACAGCTTAGAGGGATCTTTGCCCATGTCCTAATCTAACCACTATACCACACTGGCAATCATCCTTTCCTGACCAGACAGGAACTGGGACCACTGAGGAATAAGGTGCCCATGTTTTACAAAGTGTCAGAGCTTTTAGTGTTCTTGAAGACCTTAATTCAGCAATCTCCATCATGGTGCCCGTGGGCGTCACGATGCTCTCTGGCACCTTTCCGGGACCCCACTATGTGTTTTTAGAAAGTAGGCAGGGTCTGGTGGGGCTTTTGCCCAGCTAGGCTTCTGCGTGGCCATTGGAGTTCTAATAGGCTGTGCAAATTCAAAAATCATTGCTTTGGTAGCAGCTGTCGCCACAGCACAAGGATCGTCACTGTGTGACTGAAAGTAAGCTGTTTGCTGTTGGCAGAGTAATTAACACAGCAACGGTGTGCAACCTGATTCTGTCCAGTGATCATGCTGTGCACCACAGGAGGTCGCCATCTTTGTTCCTTTGTTCTTGCCCGTTCATGTCAAAGAGCCTCTGGTGATCTTTCTACCTTTAATCAGAGCTATGCTTAATCTGGGCCCATAACCCCTGTTGGCAGAGTAATGATCACAGCAATGGTGCACAATCTGATTAAAGAGTAGATAAAGGTTTATTTAGGAGCTAACATACTTGATAGTAAAGAAGAGAGACAGAGGTAGGGTCCTAACTACATCTCTAGCTGAGAGAGACGGTAAGACTAAATGTGAAACTTCCTAGAAGAAGCAGGAAATTGCCCTGAGAGTGGCAATCCGGAGACGGATAAAGAATGACACTTAAAAGGAGAAAAGGTACAGACCTCACTATCCTATCTAATTGCTTTCTTGCTGCCCCATTCAGGGTCTTCTTCTCTTCTTTGTATACCAGACATTGTCTTTTCCAACATCCGCAAGCAAAAAGTATTTTTCAACAATGTTCTTTTAATTTTTAAAAAGTTTTTAAAAGCCTCCTGTTGAGCAGAACTTTTGCCTGAAATATTGAAGAGTTCTGCTAGACTAGTTATGCGTATCCTCCCTCCTGACATTCTGTTGTTGGCTCCTCTTCTTGGGGCAGCCATTTTGTCATTGGTTCTGCCTCCTTGGGCAGCCAGTTTGTGACTGCATCCACAGCCCTGTGTCAGAGTTCCAAAGGGGGAAAGCCAGTTTGGTGTAGTGGTTAAGTGCGGCAGACTCTAATCTGGGAGAACCAGGTCTGATTCCCCACTTCTCCACATGCAGCCAGCTGGGTGACCTTGGGCCAGTCATAGTTCTCATAGAGCTGTTCTCTCAGAGCTCTCTCAGCCCCACCTACCTCACAGGGTATCTGTTGTGGGGAGAGGAAGAGAAGGAGATTGTAACCCACTCTGAGACTTCGAGGGAAGAGAAGGGTATAAATGCAACTCTTCTTCTTCATTGTCAGTAATGTGGAGACCTCACATCTGGCCTCCCTCGGCTGCTGGTAAACTCCCAGCTGGTTGACAGCAGAAGGGTGTTGCCTAGGGGCAGGGCATTCCTCACACCCAGTGGGCGGCTGGCCACCCTAGCTCTGGCATCGCTGGGCTCAAAACCAGGAATTTCATGGATCAGATACAGTCTCCTTGTTCCCTATGCCAGCAGGGCTAGAGGTCCAAGGAAGAAATTACAGACTGTACAGATTCCAGGGTTGAGGCTTTCTGTAATTCAGGCAGGCCCATAGCTACAGTAGGGCCTGCCCCCCCCCCTCGATTTCCTACCAAGGCCCATGACTTCTTTTCGGCCCAGGCCCCCTGATTCTCCGGTAAGATGTAGTGGCTGCTGTGAACTCCCCGTGCTGCTGTGGCTGCTGCTTCTCCTTGCCTTCCCCCTGTGCCGCACCAATCAAGTTAATTAAATTACATTTAATTGAATTAGCCAGTGCCCACCCGAGGAATTTAAATGCCCCCTGACTTAGAAATCCCTGGCTACGGGCCTGAGTTCAGGTGACTTGTTGTTGCATAAATCCTCTATCACCTGACCTTAACCCCGCGGGGAGGGCAGGGTATAAATCAAATAAATAAATAAACCCTCCTTTTCCTCCTGCTTTGTAGCCAGTGGCCACCTAACTGCTGCATCATGAAGAAATAGCTTGGGAGTCTTATCATCTGAGGAGGGGGCATTCGAATGTGATTATTTCTCTGCCTTAACCTTTTGTTTTCCTTCTTGCCTCTACTTCTCCCCCTGCTGGTGCCCAGAAATTTGACTCTGAACTGTACAAGCTCGCTATGCCCTGCCTGTGTGCCATCGCAGGTGCAATCCCACCTGACTACGTGGATGCCAGCTACTCCTCCAAGACGGAGAAGAAGGCCTCTGTGGATGCTGAAGGCAACTTCGACCCCAAGCCTATCGAGACCCTCAAGTGGGTGACTTTTGCAGTGCATCTGTGTGTGGGGAGATGGGGAGATTGCCACTTGCATACATGGAATTTATGACTGGAAGCAGTGTTAAGATTTGCAACTTCCTTTTTAAAACAAAGCAAATAAAACCCAGGTAGTGGATGATTTCTGCTTGCGACTCCAAGAATTATATTGCCTATCTCCTATTACCCTCTATACCTAGCCCTAACCCTAGCCACAAGGTATAGATTGGAACTCTCAGTCTGGGGCAAATGATGCACTGTATTCTTGGTGCTTGAAGGGGGGGGAACAGTGGGAGGGCTTCTAGTGTCCTGGCCCCACTGCTGGACCTCCTGAGGGCACCTGGTGTTTTTGGCCACTGTGTGACACAGAGTGTTGGACTGGATGGGCCACTGGCCTGATCCAGCATTGGCTTCTCTTATGTTTTTATGTAATCTGACCATGAAGTCATTTGTGCTCTCCATAGTGTAATTCTGTTCTTGTTATTTGTACTTTTTGCTGGCTGATCTTCCAAAAAGCCTTCTCCCCTTTTCTCACGCACAGTGTCATAATTCCTGAGAAGCTGGACTCCTTTATCAACAAGTATGCTGAGTACACTCACGAGAAGTGGGCCTTTGACAAGGTAAGAAATTTGCCACGGACCTCCCTGGGTCAATGTGGTTTTGGGTAGATGCTCTGCCTTGGCATAGTTTCCTGATTCCCAGTTTGGAATAAAGCAAAAAACGGCACTCCTTGATCTCCCCATTTGCAGATTCAGAATAACTGGACATTCGGAGAAACCTACGACGAGGAGGCCAAGACCAACCCCATGTTACGCCCCTATAAAACATTCTCAGAAAAGGTAACACATCCATGCTTCTTTCCCTGTCCACTGGTAACACTGCATAACTGCAGAGTCCAAATGAGAACCGAAGGGAAGAAATTCACCCAAGTCTGGGACGTGACGGATCTCAAAATTCTAGGTTGAATTCGAAGGATATGCAAACTTCAGCTCCGAAAATTCCATTTGGTTCTATCAAGCCTTATGAAAGGCTCCTCGGTGAATATTTTGGCAGTTGTGTAGAAAATGAACTCGCCGTGTTGCATGTTTCACACACACTCCCGTCTAAATCCAGGAGATCCCAAGAGCGCAAACTTTACAGACTTTCAGATTAAGAGAATTCAAACCGATTTAGACCCAAAATTAGCAGCTCTGAATTTTTCTTGAATATTCTGCAGACCCCCACCCCCGGTTAGTCCAGCTTCAGTAAGCTGCTAGGGACTCTTGGTTGTTGCCTTAAGTCCCTCCTTTTCCATTCTGCGCCCATCATTCAGCCATCCTGCTTTCTCCCTCTAGGATAAAGAAATTTATCGGTGGCCCATCAAGGAGTCCCTGAAGGCCATGATTGCATGGGAGTGGACCATGGAGAAAGCCCGTGAGGGTGAGGAAGAGAAGCCAGAGAAGAAAAAGACCCGCAAAATCTCACAGACAGCCCAGGTGTGTCCTCCTAGTCTGCTTGTAGAAAGAGAGCTAATGTTCTGGACGGAAGCGAATCGGCAAACTACTCCTTACATAGAATGGTGCCCAGGAATGGACTCGCAAGCCCCCTTCCTTTGGGTCCCGGGCAGGCCTATAGTCAGGATTTTCTGGCTTGTGGGGCAAATTTTCTTCCGGTGGGTCTGAAAGAAAAGCCATCTAGTCAGTAGAAACCTGTTACCAGGGTAAATCTCTAAATTGCAAGCTGTCAACCACTTTCGATGACAGTTCTCAGCTGCTGCAAGTTAATCACTTCTGCCAGCCTAAGCAACCATTCTGATAACAACCCGGCAGGTGAGGGTGATGACTTCTATAGTAAAAAAGCTAACACTTAGGAAGAAAAACTCTGAAAGGAGACCAGTTTCTTGACACAGAGCTAGAAGGGATCCTAGAGGTCACCTACTCCAACCCCCTTGCTCAGTGCGGGAATTAGTCAACTACAGCACCCCACTTTGCTTAGAGGAGCGCATGCCTTTTAAAAACAAGTTTTAAGATGATTTAAAACAGCATTTACAGGAGAAATTCTTGTGGAGCTGTGCCTTTAAGAAAGGGGCAGAGCCCTCAAATGCCCCACTGTAGCTACGGACCTGGTCCCAGGAGATCAGAAGAACCCTATGGTTGCCCCCAAGCCTCTGCTTGGTGGTGCCAGGTCTTTATCTTCATCCCAGGGGGTATCAAATGTCTCATTAGGTAGTAACCACTGCCACCAGTGAATCTGAGAACATGTCCTGCTAGACCAGCCCCCCCCCCAACATGGTGCCCAGCAGTACTTCCCATGGCATTTGCTGAACTTTTCAGAAGGGGGAGGGGATTGGAAAGCAGGGCATGTTATTGGCTACCCTCTTTCAGATGGAAGGGTTTTCCACTGGAGGATGAGGAGGGGTGAGCCACTGGGCTTTCCTTACCCTAGTGTGTGGTTCGATTTCCCGTTCAAGATTTCCTTCTTCCCAGGAGGTGTGAAGGGAGAGTATTGGCTCCACCTCTAGAGGCAGCCATTTTGGGTCACTGCTCCACCGCCACCTGTCAAAAATCCCAAAGGTCAGGGACACCTGTGCTAGACAGCTGTAGAGGTGCCGGATCTTGGAATTTGTAGCTTCCTGGAACCCTCGCCTAGAGAGAACTGTTTGGATGGTTAGTGGGGAGGGGAGGAAGGTCTGGAGACAAGTATTCTTGTTTTCTTCACCTATTTCTTAGAAGGGCTGAGGCCTGGGAGTTAAATGCGGGGGCACTCCTTGGTTCTGTTTACAGCGTTTCAGGCTAAGAAGTGTTGAACTCTTGGGAGGGGAAGGAACATGGAGCGGTTGCACGAGGGCCTGGTGGATGAAAACGTTCTGTGCCTCTCTCTTCCTCACATAGGTCTATGACCCCAGCCATGGCTATAACCCCCAACCCATGGACCTCTCCGGCGCAACCCTTTCCAGGGAACTGCAGGTGAGTAAGACATGGGGGAAATGGAGTATCTGAAGCCAGTCATTCTGCAAGCAGAGGTTGGACATTCTGCAACCCAGAATGCCTTCTGCAAATGCAGGAGTGATTTGTTAACCCCCTCCCCCAATCGGTCTTTCCCTTCATGTATTCATGTTTTTATGTGGATGGCTCAGGCTGGGCTGATCATAAGAACATCAGAAGAGCCCTGCTGGATCAGACCAATGGTCCATCTAGTCTAGCATCCTGTCTCACACAGTGGCCAACGAGTTCCTATGGAGAGCCAACAACAGGGCAGAGAGGCCGAGGCCTTCCCCTGATAAGAACCTCAGAAGAGCCCTGCTGGATCAGACCAGTGGTCGGTCTAGTCCAACATCCTGTCTCACACAGTGGCCAACCAGTTCTTCAGGAAGGTCTAACAACAGGGCAGAGAGGCCGAGGCCTTCATAAGAACATCAGAAGAGCCCTGCTGGATCAGACCAGTGAGGGTCCATCTAGTCCAGCATCCTGTCTCACACAGTGGCCAACCAGTTCCTCTGGAGGGACAACAACAGGGCAGAGAGGCTGAGGCCTTCCCTTGATCTTGTCTCCTGTCTCTGGGATTCAGCGCTTTACACACTCAAACATTTCAATCACAAGTTTTGTACAGGAGGCCATCTTTGAAAGCAGGCACTTTCTATAGAGATCACAGATAAGTGTGGGTCACGTTGGCTTGGGAAAAGAATCTGAAGTTCTTTTATCAGCCCACTTTGTACAAATCCCTGCTGTTCCTCAGCAGATAATATCTCCCTGCTTCATCATATGAACCCATATGAAGCTGCCTTATACTGAATCAGACCACTGGGCCATCAAAAGCAGTATTGTCTACTCAGACTGGCAGCTGCTCTCCAAGGTCTCAGGCAGAGGTCTTTCACATCACCTACTGCCTAGTCCTTTAAACTGGAGATGCCGGGGGTTGAACCTGGGACCTTCTGCATGCCAAGCAGACACTCTTCCACTGAGCCACAGCAGTTGCTTCTCTCCCTCACCCAGGACAGGGAGAAATTTGGCTGTCCTGTTTTTGAAAACAGAAAGATTCTCATGCATTTCCATAATGGACAGCTCAGTGCCGGTCTTTGTGACAAGCCCTTCTCAAGTTCTAGAAGGCTTGTGCTGATCTCCCGCCCTCTGGGCTCTCTCCGCAGTCCATGGCTGAACAGCTGGCAGAGAACTACCACAACACCTGGGGTCGCAAGAAAAAGCTGGAGCTGGAAGCCAAAGGTAAACCTGTGCCTTCCTTTGCTACTCCTCCTGGGGTGGTGATTTCCCCACCCCAGTTCTTACAGCAGCCTTGACCCCTCCTCTTTTTCTCTCTCTCCTCCCCCAAGGGGGTGGCACACACCCACTGTTGGTGCCCTACGACACGCTAACGGCCAAGGAGAAGGCCCGGGACCGAGAAAAGGCCCAGGAGTTGCTCAAATTTCTGCAGCTGAACGGTTACGCAGTGACCAGGTGAGCCCAAAATCAGCAAAGTAGAGACGCAGACCCAGATGGAGACCCCAACATGAAATGCCCTGCGGTGTGAGCAAGGAGGGGGTTGGGAGAACAGGAACCTCATGCTCCTCCTGGGTGCCCATGGCCTCCAATTCCCGGAGAAAGGCCTTTACAAAACCTCTTCTTCCGAAAGGCAGTGTGTGTGAAATACAGGCCAGGATTAGTGGGAGGATGTAGGTTGGGGAGAATTACTCCTTTTGCGTGTCTAACGCTATCCACGAATCAGTTTTGGCACGGTTTTCCCTCAGAGAACTCTGGGAAATTGTAGTTTGCCAAAGATGCTGCGGATTGTCTGACGGGAGATCCTTGGCCTCTCACCAAACCGCCGCTCCCCGGACTCCTTTTGGAGTAGGTTAGGCCCAGGGCCTTTTTTCTGGAAAAAGAGGTGACAGAACTCTCAAGAGGGAAATAAAGGAGAAACACACAGGATTCTTTGAAACAGTATTATTTTTATGCGCTGTGAACTTACCTCAACTTTAGAGCAGTTTCCAAGCTTTAGGCAGGTCACCAACTTCCCCCCAGTTCTTTTTCGGGTCTTGCTTTTTCTGCCTAATGCTGAATGATGACTTTTAAGGCGCCATGTTTTAAGAAGAAGAAGAGGAGATTGGATTTATACCCCACCCTTCACTACCTGAAGGAGTCTCAGAGCGGCTTACAATCTCCTTTCCCTTCCCCTCCCCACAACAGACACCCTGTGAGGTAGGTGGGGCTAAGAGAGCTCTCTCGAGGACTGCCCTCAAGAGAACTGTTCTGAGAGAAGTCTGGGGGTTCCCCACCTTTTTGAGCCTGCGGGCACCTTTTGAATTCTGACACAGTGTGGTGGCCGCAGCGACAAAATGGCCACCACAAAATGGCCGCCAAGGAGGCAAGGCCAGCCACAGAATGAGGGCCAAAGCTTAGCTTCAGTCACACAGTGTAGATCTTTGTGCCGTGATGGCAGCTGCTGCCAAAGCAACATTTTAAAAAATCTGCACAGCCCATCAGATCTCCAGTGGCCAATTAGAAGGCTTGCTAGGCAAAAGCCCTACCTTGACCCGCCCACTCCCTAAAAATATACTTCACAGGTACCAGAAAAGGTGTCAGTGGGTGCCATGGTGCCCACGAGCACCACGTTGGGGAGCCCTGACCTAGTCTGACACCACACCAGACGTCCTGCTTCTCACATCAGAAGAATGCGTCTAATGTACTAGCCCCAGTCTCGTGAGATTGTTCCTTAAACGTCAAACGTGGGGGTTTTTTATTGGCAGGGGGTTGAAAGATATGGAGTTGGACACGTCGTCCATCGAGAAACGCTTTGCCTACGGCTTCCTGCAGCAGCTGCTGAAGTGGATGGACATTTCTCAGGAGTTCATTGCGCACCTGGGTAAACATCTTTGGGAGCCGCCAATCTTCCCCTCCCAGCCGCTTTTTGGGACTTGTGGGTGACAACACCCAGAGCCCGAAAGAAAGCACAAGAGAGAGGAAGGAGATGAAGCCATAGAAACCAGGCTCTTTATTCACACCTCTAGGAAAGCCGCGGTGATCCATGCAATGGTCACCTCTAGACTGGACTACTGTAACCCGCTGTACATAGGGCTGCCCTTGAGGTTGATGCGGGAAAATGTAACTAGTTCAGAATGGGGCTACAAGGGTCCTCACAGGAACTGCATTCAGAGAGCGCATTCAACCAGGGCTCTGCCAGCTGCATTGGCTCCAGATTGTGGACCAGATCAGATCCAAGGTTCTGGTATTGACCTTTAAAGCCTTTAACAGTCAGAGACCAACATACCTTCAGGACCACCTATCCTGCTGTGTCCTGCACAGAGCAGTATGCTCAAATGACCAAAACCTAATTGTGGTCCCTGGCCCACAGAGCATCCATCTGTCCTCAACAAGGGCTTCTTCAGCCTGGTGGAACATTCTTCCAGGAGAGATCCAGGCCCTGCAGGATTAAGTGCAATCCTGCAGGGCCTGCAAAACTGAGTTGTTCTGCCGGGCCTGTGGTTGAGGGCAATACGGGGGTCTCAATGAGTAAGACCTAACGGATTGGCCTTCCCCTCCCCCCATCCCCTTCCCTTTGTTTCCTCCCACCATTTCTCTTCTCCAGGGGTGGAATATTTCCCCTTCCTATTCGGCTTAGGCCATCTTGACACTGCGTGTGTGGCAGTGTTCCCTCTAAGCTGAGTCAGTGTGAGCTAGCTCACAGTTTTTTAGCCTCCAGCTCACAGATTCTTGTTTTAGTTCGGGAAGGATGGCTCCAGAGCAGACTAATTTATGCAGGAGCCAAATCGCTGGGTCACAACTTTAATGCCCGGAGCTCACAAAGTAGAATTTCTGTTTACAAGACCCCGCAGCTTAGAGGGAACATTGGTGTGTGGTTCTTTCACCGTATGATGCTACTCACGGGCAGGTTTTGCTTTCTGTCTCCAGAGGCTGTGGTGAGCAGCGGGCGGGTGGAGAAATCCCCTCATGAACAAGAGATCAAATTCTTCGCCAAGGTGAGTCTCCACGAGGAGTGACCCCACGGCCACAAGAAGTGTGTGTTTAGTGGGGGAGGGGGTTAAAGAGAAAAAGTGGGGGGAGAGATTGCCCTCTTCTGTGCTCCCTGAATACATGGACCCACAATGCTGCCAGATACTGAAACAGGCCATTGGTCCATCAAAGTCAGGATTGTCCTCCCAGACTGGCAGCAGCTCTCCGGGGTCTCAGGCGGAGGTCTTTCACATTACCTACTGCTTGGTCATTTTAATTGGAGAAGCCGGGGATCGAACCTAAGACCTTCTACATGGCAAGCAGAGGCTGTACCACTGAGCTACAGCCCCATCTTGTGGCTCTCCAGGGACTCAAGCAGAGGTCTTTCCCATCGCCGCCTGCCTGGTCCTTTTAACTGGAGATGCCAGGGATTGAAACTGGGACCTTCTGCATGCCAAGCAGACGCTCTTCCACTGAGCCACTGTCCCACTTCATGGCTCTCCAGGGTCTCAGGCTGAAGTCTTTCTCATCACCTAGTGCTTGGTCATTAACTGGAGATGCCAGGGATTGAACCTGGGAACTCCTGCACGCAAAGCAGATGCTTTATCACTGAGCCATAGCCCCTCCCTGAGCACACTGGCTGTACAGTGCTTAGCACAACAGAGGCATGGTAGGAGTTACAGCAGCATCTGTGGAGCAGGAGGGTCTCAATCTGATTTTTGATGGAGATCCCGCCCAACGCTGAGGAATCACTGGCAAGCGGAACCCTTACTCTTCTTCGCCTTTTCAGATCCTGTTGCCTCTGATCAACCAGTATTTCACCAACCACTGCCTTTACTTCTTGTCCACCCCTGCCAAAGTCCTGGGTAGTGGGGGCCACGCTTCCAACAAGGAGAAAGAGATGATAACCAGGTGAGGACCGGGAAATCAGTCCCTGCAAGGAGCTGGATTTGAGTCTAGCGGCAGCTCAGAGACCAACAAGTTTTCAGGGTGTCAGTTTTCGAGAGGCAAAGGTCCTTGTGTCAAAATGGGCATCTAAAACTATCTGTGAGGAGCTGGTGTGTGTGTGTGTGTGTTGTGTGTGTGTGTGCATGTAGGACTGTTTCACACATTACATTTTCCAAGTAGATAGATCCAGGTGGTCAGACGTGTTGGTCTGAAGCAGTAGAAGAAATTTAGAGTCCAGCGGCACCTTTAAGACCAGTAAAGTTTTATTCGAGGTATGAACTTTCGTGTGCGTGCACACTTCTTTAAATATGTATTTGAAAAAGCATGCGTATACATGAAAGCTCATACCTTGAATAAAACTTCGCTGGTCTTAAAGGTGCCACTGGACTCTAAATTTCTTCTGCATTTTCCAGGTGTGCAGCATAACTGTACACCAAAAGAAACCCCCAGATGTGTGAACAACGAGTGGGAATAGGCTTGTTCGCAAATACTTGTGCTGTATGCATACGTGCATTAGGCAGCTAGGAGTAGCTGTCGGTCTGGATTCCTTTCCAAAGCAAACCTGGGTTTTCTACTCCGTAATGCATCACTGTGCCAAAACTGAAACTTTTCACAAATTTTGAAATGTGGTGGAATATTATATGAGAATGGCGAGCCGGTTTGTGGCCGAGAATCTGGAACAACCCACTGGGATTTTGCAAACCATTCCTTCGCTTGTGGTCTTGCTTCTTCTGCCAAGCTTGTCTTCATGTGCACGCCTCGGGGTGGGAAGGGGGGGAAGAGAACAACTGTGAACACCCCCCACCCTTTCCCAAGCAGCCTTACTGAATAGGCTTGCCAGGTTCCTAGTCGGGGTGGGGGGGTTCCTCGCTTTTGCGGGCTCTTGCCCACTGTCAGCCAGCTGGCCAGTGGGGAAAACCCTGCCCCCCAAAAGCCGTCTCCATGCAATGACGGTGACATGCTGATGTCACTTCCGGAAGTGACATCATCACATGGGAGAGCCAACACTCTACTTTTTGGTCAAACCTCCATGGTTTTGTAGCCATTTTTTCCATAGAGTTTTGCCCAAAAAGTGTCACCCCCAGTGTTCCCTCTAAGCTGAGTTAGTGTGAGCTAGCTCACAGTTTCTTAGCCTCCAGCTCACACTTTTTTGTCTTCGCTCAGGAAGGATGGCTCCAGAGCAAAATAAATTATGCAGCGGCCAAATCGCTGGCTCACAACTTTAATGCCAGTAACTCACAAAGTAGAATTTTTGCTCACAAGACTCCACAGCTTAGAGGGAGCATTGGCCCCGACGTGATGACATCATTTCTGGAAGTGACATCAGCACCTCGCTGATGACCCTGCCCACCCCCAGAACACCACCCCCGAATCCCCCCACCAGCAGAAGGATGTCACCTGGCAACCCTGTCTCTGAGACTTGCAGCCCCGTTCCCTCCTCTTCCCTCTGCCCCTCTTTGAGCCCTCCTCCTTCCAACGGTCTCTTTCACTCTTTCCCTCTGCCTCTCTTTCCCCACCTTTTAGCCTTTTCTGCAAACTGGCGGCCCTGGTCAGGCACCGGGTCTCTCTCTTCGGTAAGCGGCACCCTTGCTCGGCAGCCTTCCTTGGGGGGGGAGAGTGGGGGGTTGGCCTGTCTCTTCGTTTCTTCTCCCTGCCGCCGGCAAAGTGAGGTCCAGGCACCTGACCCACCCCCTCTCAACCCTCTGTCCATCCCTCATTCTGTCACCCACGGACCCATCTGCCGTCCCTTCTTCCCTCTGCCCATTTGGTCTGAACACCAGTCCCAGGTGCCTTTATCCCTAAAGAAGGGCCTCCTCTCTCCCTCCAGGCACAGATGCCGCTGCGGTGGTTAACTGCCTTCATATCTTGGCGCGGTCACTGGACGCCAGGTGAGTCGGTTCCTTCCATCTCTCCCCAAAAATCCCTCCTCTAACGAATGTACTCCCCTCCTTTATTACAAAAAAACCCTTATTACAGCATTAGCACAGAGTTTTGCTTGGTGGTAGCCAAACAGAGGAGTTGTTTCACAATCTTGGCATCCTTCAGAGTCCCTCCTTTCCCTGTCCCAAAGTCCGATGTGAGACCCTCTTATTTTCCCCGCAGGACGGTGATGAAATCAGGCCCAGAGATTGTGAAGGCCGGCCTACGCTCCTTCTTTGAGGGCGCCTCAGATGACATCGAGAAGATGGTGGAGAACCTCAAGCTGGGCAAAGTGTCACAGTCTCGCACCCAGGTCAAGGGTGTGGGCCAGAACATCACCTACACCACTGTGGCCCTCCTGCCGGTGCTCACCTCCATCTTTGAGCATATCGCCCAGCACCAGTTTGGAGACGATGTCATTTGTAAGCGAGCAAGGGGGAATGTGGGCATCGTTAGGCCATGATCCACGGCAAGGTGTGAGGCCACTTGCCAGGAACTATGCAGTGAAGGCCTGACTGGGTCACAGAGGATAGACTGGCCCCTTGGAGACAACAGAAACCATTGTTTCTAGACTCTGGTTGTGGTGAGGGAGTTGGTGGAAGTATAAGATAAATCCAAGGTGGTTGATTTTCTGAGGGAACTTTGTGGTTAAAAAAAAAAGGGGATCACAGCAGAGAATTTTGGGTAGGCGAAGCTGTGTAAATGGAAGCCTGTCATGAATCCAAGATGGCTGCTTTTCTGAGGGAACATTGCGGGCCAAGGACTGCAGCAGAGAATTGTGGGGAAGAAGAGATGTGTAAATGGAAGCTGCCATGAATCTAAGATGGCTTCTTTTCTGAGGGAACATTGCAGAGACACAACTGCAGTAGAGAGTTGTGGGGAAGAGGAGATGTCTAAATGGAAGCCTGCCATGAATCTAAGATGGCTGCTTTTCTGAGGGAACATTGCGGGCCAAGGATTGCAGCAGAGAATTGTGGGGAAGAGGAGATGTGTAAATGGAAGCTGCCATGAATCTAAGATGGCTGCTTTTCTGAGGGAACATTGCAGAGACACAACTGCAGTAGATAGTTGTGGGGAAGAGGAGATGTGTAAATGGAAGCTGCCTTGAATCTAAGATGGTTGCTTTTCTGAGGGAACATTGCAGGGACACAAATGCGGTAGAGAATTGTGGGAAGGATAAGCTGTGTAAATGGAAACCTTTCATTAATCCAAGATGGCTGCTTTCTGAGGGAACATTGCAGGCAAAGGATTACCATAGAGAATTGTGGGGAAGTGTAAGTGGAAGCCTGTCATGAATGTAAGACGGCTGCTTTTCTGAGGGAATGCTGCAGAGACATGCCTGCGGTAGAGGACTATGGGAAGGATAAACTGTGTAAGTGGAAGCCAGCTTTTCTGAGGAAGACTGCAGGGAAACAGTCACAGTAGAGAACTGTGGAGAGAAGAAACTGTATAAAGGGAAGCCTGTCATGAAACCAAGATCACTGCTTTCCTGAGACAAGATGGCTCCCTGGGAAATTACCAGGAAAAGATTGCTATATCTCTAACAGCAGAGAATTGTGGGAAAAACAATCTACATGATGCCTAGATTGAATCAGTCTCTCTTTCTCTTTCTTAGTGGATGATGTACAGGTGTCCTGCTACCGAACTCTATGCAGTATCTATTCCTTGGGGACAACCAAAAATCCTTATGTGGAGAGGTGAGTGAAGGGGCACGCAAATGTGGAGCGAGAAACAGAACAAGGGCCAGGTTGTGGAGAAATGGAGCCATGGGGGAACACAGCCCTTCACACCCTCTGGGTGGAGGCAGAAGTCGGACACAATCTGTGGGTGTAGAGAGCCAGTTTGATGTAGTGGTGAGGCGCACGGACTCTAATCTGGAAGAACCGGGTTTGATTCCTCACTCTTCCGCATACAGCTGCTGGTGTGACCTTGGGTCAGTCATGGCTCTCAGATCTGTTGTCTCAGGAGCAGTTCTCGAAAGAGCTCTCTCAGCCCCACCTACCTCACAGGGTGTCTGTTGTGGGGATGGGAAGGGAAAGGAGATTGTAAGCTGCTCTGAGGCTCCTTCAAGTAGTGAACAGCCCTTGAGTCCCTTTAAAAAAGGGCATTTCAGCTTTGTTGGGTTAGTGGCATTCGTTACAGGGCAGTGTGGGCAAAGCTGACGTGTGTGAACGGTGCCACCTGACCTCTCTCACCCTCTTCAGGCAACGTCCGCAACTCGGAGAATGTTTGGCTCGGCTGGCAGCGGCGATGCCCGTGGCGTTCCTGGAGCCCCACATCAATGAATACAACCCCTTCTCTGTCTACACCACCAAATCGCCAAGGGAGCGAGCAAGTGAGTGTCAGTGGGAGGAAAAAGAATGGGCAGATGGCAGCCTCTCACGGGAAACTTTTTCAAGGGGCCGTAGCTCAGGAGGGGCGGTAGCTCAGTGGGAGAGCACTTCCTCTCCCTGAGGCCCTGATAATTCATTATCAGTCAGAGTTAGACAATGCTGAGCTCAGTGGTCAGACTTTAGAAAATACTGAGCCCAGTAGTCTGATGCTAGGGAATACCGAGCCCGGTGGACTGACTCTAGGGAATGCTGAGCCCGGTGGACTGACTCTAGTGTATATACTGAGCCCGGTGGTCTGAGTGTGTATTAGACAGCGTCATGGGTCCGTATTTACATGTTCAGTTTCTCTGGGTTTCTTTGTAGCATTCTTGGCCACGAACTTCCCTGCCTGTTTGTTTCCTCTGCCGCCCCCCTCCCATTCCCCCTCTGCGCCTTTCCATTTCTGTTCAAAGCTGCGAGAATCAGTCTCAACCCCCACCTACAAGAAGCCTTTTCCCTCCCTCCCTACAATCCCCCTCCTTCCTTTTTTTACTCGAATGTGTGGGCCATTTTAACCTTCCCTGGCACTCCATATCTTACATTCTTATATTGTACAAATAAGCACAGAAATGCCCAGGCTATTTCTGTGATGAAGAAATCGTGCCAAAATTACCTCGAGCCTCCTGAGCTGCCTTCAGATTGTTGGGCTTGTTTCTGAACTCTTGAGGACTAGAGGATTTTAAAAAAATAGAGTTGGGTGTCTGCGCGAATGCCCCATATTCTGTGTTGGCTGCTGCTTGACACAACTATGGGTTAAGGGATGACCTGTTGGGACACAGACCTGTAAGGAACTGTCCCGTACCCCAAACTGACTACTCGGACATCCTTCTCTTCACATCCCCAGTCTTAGGCCTGCCCAACAGTGTGGAGGAGATGTGTTCGGACATCCCAGTTCTGGACAAGCTCATGAAGGAGATCAGCGGCCTGGCAGAGTCGGGGGCCCGCTACACGGAGATGCCCCATGTTATAGAGGTCACTTTGCCCATGCTCTGCAACTACCTGCCCCGCTGGTGGGAACGGGGCCCTGAGACGAACCAGCAGGGGCCCTGGTGCACGGAAGTGACATCTGACCAACTCAATACCTTGTTGGGCAACATCCTGAAGATCATCGTCAACAACCTGGGCATCGATGAAGCTTCCTGGATGAAGCGACTGGCAGGTGAGGAAGGGTCAGCGGTCAGGGTTGACAGTCGTCCCTTTTCAGAAGTCTCATGAACCAACCCCAGATGCCACAAAAAAATGGGCAAGCTTTCGAGGTCCTCAGAACTCTTTAGTCAGGAAGGATGGAAGCATCTTCTGCAGTTCTGCAGGGCCTGCAAGACGGAGCTCTTCCACCAGGCCTTCAACTAGGAGCCGCCTACCACTACTACCATCAATGGCCACTAGTAACGTCTGTGGCAACCAGCATCAGTGGCCACTAGGAACACCAG
Source organism: Lepidodactylus listeri (assembly GCA_029233225.1). Taxonomy (NCBI): domain Eukaryota; kingdom Metazoa; phylum Chordata; class Lepidosauria; order Squamata; family Gekkonidae; genus Lepidodactylus; species Lepidodactylus listeri. The sequence goes on from JARCFY010000020.1 coordinate 38,184,754, forward strand.
TGGCATAGGGCTGACCATCGTTGATATCGATCCATACCATCCTGAGAAGTTGGGAGACCGCTGAGCTGGGAACTTTGGGTGCTGTATTATACAGGATGCCATCTTGATTTAATGAGTACTGTGAGCATTTTAACTGTAAATTGTTTGATTGTTTTAAATGGTTTTGAATGTTTTATATGATCTTGGCACACTGTGCCAAGCAACGTAAGCTGCCCTGAGCCCGCTTGCGGGGAGGGCAGAGGGTATAACTGTAACTAATAAATACATAAATAAATAAAGAATCGGGGGGGGGGGGGGGGAGCTAATGTGGGTCCCAAGTTTTTAAAATCTTTTGTTTTGGATCCTGCAAAGAATGCCTGCCGGGATAGACTAGATAAAATGGTGTTGAGCCGAGCTGATACGAGGGTCCTCCTTTAGCCTACTGCATAGAAGAAGGGGCGATGGCAGCGCCCAGTTGAAAAAACAAGAACCAGGAGTTGATAGAATAGGTTTAAATTTTCCCAGGGTAGCCATTTCTGATTGGAAAAGCAGTGGAGGAGAGGAAGCGTCAGATCCTCACCTTGCCAGTTCCGTGGTCATGATCTGGATTGAGCCTCTGCTCACACACCTTGTAGCTGCTTTCTAGAACCAAATTCCACATCTGGAAAGCCAGTCGTGGAATCCCCAGTGTCTTGTTTCATTTGACTCTTGGACTCTGTCGAAGCTGGGACCTTTTGGACTGTAAACGGGTCGAGGAAAGGAGTCCAAGAATCCCCAAAGAATCCTGGGAAGCGTAGGCAGGCTATGTAAGATTTCTGCTTCTAGAGTCCTGCGGTGTCCAGCATGGACCCAAACTTTGTCCCAGAAAGCAAGGTTGGAATGGTGTTCCCAGTTCTAATAAGCAATCTCTGGGTGCCAGAACCATGGAGAATGTTAATATTCCTGGGAGCTAATGTCAAAGTTTTGAAGAAGCCTAGTGTGCAGGTAGTTTGGGAAGTTTCAAGCCACGGGAAAGAGAGCGAGGGAGAGAGAGCGGAATACGGCTCGGCATTGGAGATGGTGGACTGACGCTGTTTCTCCCCCTCTGCTCAACCCTTTCCTGCCCAGTCTTTGCCCAGCCCATTGTGAGCAAAGCCAAGCCAGAGCTTCTCCGTTCCCACTTCATCCCCACCATGGAGAAACTGAAAAAGCGCTCAGGAAAGGTGGTGGCCGAGGAGGAGCAGTTGCGGCTAGAGGCCAAGGGCGAGTCGGAAGATGCCGAACTGCTGATCCGAGACGAGTTCTCGGTGCTTTGCCGAGATCTGTACGCCCTCTACCCACTGCTTATCCGCTACGTGGACAACAACAGGTGCAGTCTGGGGAGGGGGGGTTTGGAGAGGGTGTGCGGCTAGAGGACTTAGAAGTGGCCCTCATTTTTCCATATCCCTTTCTCCTAACCTCGCAAATGACCCAGACCTGAAACCTACAGTAAAGGGCTTCGGGATAAGTTACCTGCATGTAAACAAATGCCCCCGAACGGTGTTGATTTTCAGTACTTGGATTGAACACCAGATGACAAGGCCCACATCAGCATACCACGAGGTGTGGCAGCTGCCAGGGCCTAGGACTTCTGCTGGGGCCCACTACCATTGACCCCCCCGCTTGTGCCCTTCCCTTGTCTATACCCATGTTCCCAGCTGCCCAGTGTCATCAAGGAAGGGCTTGTTGGTGGTGCACAGAACTCCCAGCTGCACATACAAGCCAGTGCTGTCAGGGAAACAGGGTGCATGTGGTGTGGGCCTGGTGCCCGTGGGCGCCCTGTTGGGGATCCCTTGTCTATGCAGACCAAGTCCTGTTAACTGCGGATGACGAAACAACTATCCCCTGACCGTCCTGTGTTTTGGGTCGGCAGGGCCAAATGGTTAACAGAGCCAAACTTGGATGCCGAGGAGCTGTTCCGGATGGTCGGGGAGGTGTTCATTTACTGGTCCAAGTCACATGTGAGTGAGGTTTTTCGGCAAGAATTGTGTGGCAAAGAAGCATGCAATCTGGGAAATGGCCCCTTAAGAATTGTTGCCATGTCGCCAAGTGGGGCGCAGGTCTTGGATTGCGCCTAGCTACCCTGGCCACACCTCAAGAGGTTCTGGGACACATTTCTTGGGGTGCATGTGAAGACTGCAAACTGTCTTTGGCCACCGATGGACTGTTGCGCGTAAAATTTTTTATCTCTTTCTGCCATGAAAAATATATTCCAGAAACTGCCAGGAGAGAAAGGCCTTCTTCCTTCATGGCGGTATCCCTTGGGGACAAGAAGGGACGGCGATCTTTTCTCTTTCTGAGAGAGGTGGCAGTCCTGTCCTCCCTGTTGAGAGACTGCTGTTTCACGCCTCATTCTCTTCTTAATTTCATTCCACAGAACTTCAAGCGGGAGGAGCAAAATTTTGTCGTGCAAAACGAAATCAACAACATGTCCTTTCTCACGGCGGACAGCAAGAGCAAAATGTCCAAGGTGAGCCGAATGCCCGGTGGGAGGGGGGACAAACTGACTGCTCAGGGAGGGGGGCTGGAACAGAGAACCTGTCAGCCTTCTATGGGGCTGCCCCACTGACAGACCGAATATAAACTTCCTAGGGGGAGTTCGGGAGAATCTTGGAGTCGACAGCCCTTGGGCTGCTTCCTTTCTGCGGGGACAGCCAAGAATTCCTGCAGGGTAAATGGTGTGGGGCACAAGCTGAGAAGGGGGGGGGGGATCACTGTTTCAGATGTCACCACAGCTGTGAACTCACTAGGACCGCTTAGGGAGGCCTTGTGTCTCAGGCCTGCCTCCTTCCTTCAGTCCCTGTCTCTAACAATTTAATTATTTATTATATTTCTATCCCGCCCTGCCCACTTGGCAGGCTTAGGGTGGGTTCCGGACATATAGACCTGCAAATAATGGGTTATAATATAAGCACCTCTTCCAGGGTTGTTGGAAGGATTATCGAGATACTAGGAAAATTCGTGGTGTGATAGGTCCTTCCAGTCGCTGTGAGCCATGATGAGAGCCAGTCTGGTGTAGTGGTTAAGTGCGTGGACTCTAATCTGGGAGAACCAGGTTTGATTCCCCACTCCTCCACTTGCACCTGCTGGATGTCCTTGGGCAAGCCGTAGTTCTGTCAGAGCTGTTCTTTTAAGGACAGCTCTGGAAAGAGCTCTCTCAGCCCCACCTACCTCGCAGGGTGTCTGTTGTGGGGAGGGGGACAGGAAAGGAGTTTGTAAGCCGCTCTGAGACTCCCTTGGGTAGTGAAGGGCGGGGTATAAATCCAGTCTCTTCTTCTTCTTCTTCTAAATGGAACCTCTATGTTCAGAGGCACCAGGCTGCTAAATAACAGTGCGGGGGGGGGGGTGAGAACAGGGAGAAAGTTTTGCCTCTGTGCGCCCCTTGATAGCTTTCCAGGGATTTCTGATTGGCCATTGTGAGGAAGAGGATGGGAGATCAAGTTGATTCTTGATCTGACCACTCTTGCAGCAGAGAGCTTTGCGCTCCGTGAGTCTGATCAAATAGCATTATTAGTACCACCCTTGAGACAGAGCAAAGCTTCAAGAACACAGGGTATCCTGCTTAATCCTCCCACCCTCCAGCTGTGGCAAGTCATCCCACAACCAGTCGCAGAATGCCTCAAAGGGGGGGCACCTTTCTCCCCACCTTCCTAACCTTGGGTACAACGAGCTGGGAAGATCAGAATCATTTGGGCTTTGTTCTTTGTTAATTGTCGGGATCTGTACCATGCAACGTTTATCTCTTAGCAGCTTCTGGAAACTTTGGGGAACCCGTGGAAGTGATAGAGAGCCCGGGGGGGGGGGGGGGGGAGGAAGGGGGGAGTGGTATAGAAGGAGAAAGGGTGCCAGACTGGTTAACTGTCACGCTCAGGGATGCTCAGCAGTCCCTGCCTGAACGCTCTTCACTCTTCTCACAACCAAGGAGGACTAGAAGCTTGGTTATCGTCTTCTCTGGGGGGCGGGCAGTGGCGAAGAGGGGCATGATTCTGTGAGGGACACAGTGCACTTCCAGGATTTGAGTCCTGGGCTTCTTCTAGCAGGTGGTTTTTATTTTGCCTCTTGAGATTGATTGGCGGGTGGGGAATCGGGAAGAAGCGGGGGAGGGAGAGGTGTATATCGCAGATCCGCCAAGTCCTGGGGGGCAGACTCTTTCTTTTTTTCTCTCTGCATTTACCTCCTCACCTAACCATCTCTCTCTCCTCTTCTGTCTTGTTTTCCCCTCTTCTCCCTATGTGTGTAGTCTGGAGACAGCCAGGTTAGAAACACACCAGCCGTTCCACTGCCCCCCCGTGGTTTTATTATTTTTTTTGCTGTTGTGTGGGGGCACGTGGAGACAGCATGGCGCAGTGCACATCCCTGCCGCAACCCCTCCCCTCCCTCTCCTCAGGAGAGCAGCAGGAAGCGTCCCCAAATTTGAGGGGGAGAGCGGGGGGGGGGGGGCGCAGCTGCATGGGCGATGGCAGGAGCACAGAAGCTTTCCGCAAGTTCTGGCAGCAACGCATCATGCATCCGATGGGTTGGCCTCCGTGAGCCATCGAGCGCCTCCCTTGGTGGGTCTAGCCAACTATCATGCACCTGGGCGAGTCACCATGTTGTAGGGTGCAGGCTCAATCCTGTAGTGTCTCTGACACAATAACCTCTAGTCGTTCCCTCCCCTCCCCGGGAAAGCCACTCTTGTGTGATTCCTCTTCCTCCTCCTCCTCCATTCCCAGCATGCTTTGGGAATTCCACCCTGGTCACTCCCCTCTGTTTTTGGAGCCACATCCTCACGGCTCTTCTGTTTTCTCCCCTCTCCTTCCCACCCTGCTGTGAGGGTCCCAAGGCCCACATTTAGTGGCATCACTCACCACCATGTTGGGGGGGCAGGGTGGGTAGGGGCTGCCCGTAACGCCACCCTTGGCGGATTGTGCGTCTTGGCTGACAAGGGCTCTGTGTGTCTTGTGTGTGGTTCTGTGTAGAAGTTAGAAGGCACTTTTGCAAGGCTGAATGTAGGTGGGGAAGGGGGGAGGTGGGCATTGGTTGCCGTCTTGATTTCGGTGGAATGGTGGAGGGGTGTCGTGAAAGCGCCAGTCCAGTCCTTCCCCTCCCCACCCAGATTGCACACCTCCTTCCGCTCCCACAGGGCTGGAACAAATCCCAGTCCAGTAGCTATCCAAGCACATAAGAATTTGGTGCTAGGACCTTAGGGGAATGCAAACCATTTTTCCAGCCTTGCCTTCATCGAGATCCCCAAAGAATCTGTGTTTTCCCCTGATCTGCTTGACCTCCCTTTCCTCATGACCCCAAGACTTAATATTTCCCTTTTGTGTCCTCCGGTTCACTCTCCTTCCACTCTCCCACTGCTCCTTTTGCCTAGATTCCTTACAAATGTCAAATGTCTTCCCTCCTGCTGAACGCCTGCTCTCTTCTCCAGTGCCGATCTTTCGGTCCTAGATCTCCATCAACACCACCCGACTGGCAGCTCTCTAGATTCCCTTCCCTGCTCCTCATCCCAAATGCCTCTTTTTCTGCTCTTCAAGCTACCTCGTACATGCTGTGGGCCCTACACAAAGAGAACTCCCCCTCAGGGAAAAACTGTGCCTGTTACCTCTGAGACCAAAACCATAATGATTGTGCACAACTGACAGTAAATCCACCTTCTTGCGGGGCCATCGATCCACTCAGAAACCTGACAGAATCATATTTAGCCTTTCTGTTGTGTCCACATGTGTGGGAGAGAGACCAGAAACCGGATTAAAACCGCACACCTGAATCTGGCCTGAGTGTTTCTTTTGGACATCTTCTCACGGACCAGGATCAAACCTGTCCCATGGCTTCTTGATCCATTTACACCTTGGAAGCAACAAGGGGCCATATTTTTTTCCTGTTTGGAGATCATGGGCTGGATCCCCGGTGTCCATTCCCCTAGCAAAGGTACTTTTCCATTTGCACGCAAACCTTTCTGCCGGAGGACAAAACCGCCACTAGCAGAATGGATCCCCAGGATCCAAACTTGTATCTGCCTATTAGAAAACAATTGTGGTTTGGAACTTTCCAAGGCAGCTGCTGGCAAGACCCCCGATATGGGGAACCGGGGTCTGGCCGTCCCCATTGACAATGATTGTCCTCTTTTCTTCTATCAAGGAAACACACCTCCCCGCTCCACTCTGCCACGGAGGAAGCCTTTAGCCTACTTCCCCCATTCCCCCCTTCACCGGATTCCTGTGTCTGAGCGGCGCTTGGCCGTTTGAGCTTTTTTGCCCGGCCGATCTCTTGGCATGCCGTGGGATAGCCAATGCAAGGACAGCCTTCCCTGGTACTAACCTTCCTCTCCCCATCTCTTCTCCCAGTCGGGTGGCTCGGACCAGGAGCGGACCAAGAAGAAGCGGCGTGGGGACCGTTACTCGGTGCAGACCTCCCTCATCGTCGCCACGCTCAAGAAGATGCTCCCCATCGGCCTGAACATGTGCTCCCCTACGGACCAGGAGCTGATCAACCTGGCCAAAACACGTTATGCCCTGGTGAGAGGTGGAGAGGAGAGGGACTGATGCAGAAGGGTGGAATGGGCAGGGAATTCCGGGTGTCTCTCCTGATGGAGAGACTTATTACAGTTCCGCAGGGCCTGCAAGACGGAGCTCTTCCGCCAGGCTTTCAATTAGGAGCCGCCACCGGGGGGAATTTACAGGATAACATCACCCTGGCCCCTCAGTCGAATCTCGTACTGCCACCTGTTCACCATGAGAACTCTGATGCTGCCAGTTATGTTCTTGCTTTATATTGTTTGTATGCGTTAATGTTTGGTTTTATGTTAGTTTTAATTTGTTTAATTTGTAAACCACTCTGGTGGTATTTTAATGGTTGTTAGCCGCCTTGAGCCAGTTCGCCGGCAAGGCGGGATAAAAATGAAATAAATAAATAATAAATAAATAAATTGTAGGGCGAGAGGCGAGATAGCTCTTAAATGAGCCTTCTGGGATAGCCTTCCTCGACAACACTCACCACAATTCTCCTTGAGGGGAGCCTAACCCTATATAGCAGGTGTCTCCAATGTGGTACTTGTGGCGCCCTCTGACACCCCATCCCGTGCCCGGCAAGTGTTTTTAGAAGGTGGGTGGAGCAAGGTGGGGCCTTTGCTCAGCAAGGCTTCTGATTGGCCACTGGAGATTTGATTGGCTGTGGAGATTTTTTAAAATGTTGTTTCAGCAGCAGCGGCAGCTACCACAGCCCAAGAATCTTCATGGTATGACTGAATGTAAGGTGCAGCAGCCGTTTTGGGGCAGCCATTTTCTCACTGCATCTGCTAGGCTGCATCAGAATCCCAAGGGCTTCTGGAGGATCAAAATGGTCAGGGATCCTTGTATATAGTTTCTAAAGGAGCAGCCATGTCGGTGTGCATTACAAGAGGTAGAACTGAGTCCAGAAGCACCTTAGAGACCAAAAGAGATTTGCGAGGAATAAGCTTTTGAGACTCAATGGTCCCTATGTCAGATAATCCTGAACATAAATCAGATAATCCTGTATGTAAATCGTGTGCGGATGGGCTATGGGCTCATTATACAGGCTCATATTACACGGGCTACGGACTCACATTATACAGGCTCATATTACACAGGCTACGGACTCACATTATACAGGCTTGTATTACACAGGCTACGGACTCACATTATACAGGCTCGTATTACATGGGCCATGGACTCACATTATACAGGCTCGTAATTACACAGGCTACGGGCTCACATTATACAGGCTCGTATTACACAGGCTACGGACTCACATTATATAAACTTGTATTATATGGGCTATAGGCTCGCACTACATATGAATTATATGGCACCCTCTTTGTTGTTCTCCCTTGTTCATGGGAATACTTCCTCCCTCTCATCTCCTTCCTTGCTACAGAAAGACACAGATGAAGAGGTGCGTGAGTTCCTCACCAACAACCTACACCTTCAGGGCAAGGTGAGTCTTATTGCTCTGCCCAGTGGCAGAATATCCTCCAGGGCTCTGAGAATCCCTTTGGAAGGTCACTCAGAGTCCCCCATTCCGCCACCAGGTCTGGTTTCTGCACTGAGCATTTCCTCACTTTGCAGACACCTAGTCCAGCAGCTCTATCAAGAGGAAATCATTTCCCGTTCCCACCTGTCTTTGTGTAGTTGCCTTGAGTAGACCTTGCACATGGCCAGATGAAGTGGGAAGGGGGGGTTACTGGGGGTGAGGCAGGACCCCTTGGCTCTGAACCCAGGTGGTTGCTTCTCAGGCAGGGGTCCTGGTCCCCTGTCCCCTCTTCCCTAGCAGTGGCGATGGCTCCTTTTCTCCTTGCAGAGTGAGAATGACTCGTCAATGCGCTGGCAGATGGCTCTCTACAAGGAAATGTCGGGCAAAGCCGAAGACTGCAACAATCCGGAGAAGATTGTCAAACGGGTTCAGGAAGTCTCTGCGGTGCTCTTCCACCTGGAACAGGTATGGGGCAGTGGTGGGTGGCAAGTGAAATTAGTAGGGATGCCATTCCCCCAGTTGGGGGTGGGCGATTCCCTGATTATTAGGGCTCCTGCCCGCCACTGGCCAGCTGCCCGGCGGGGGAAATCACACAGAAGTGACATCGGCTACGTGGCATGGTGACACCCTGGTTTTTTGGCAAAACCCTATGGTTTGAGGGTGATTTTACCGTAGAGTTTTGCCCAAAAGGCAGAGCATCAGCCTCCACATCATCAACATGATGATGTCACTTCCACATGAGGTCAGTATGTTGGGGTGCTCCGCCCCTCTCTCAGAAAGTCCCCCCTCCCCCACCAGTGCAATCATCGGAAGTTAGTGGGTGAAATAACATGCCCAAAGTAGCCATAGGGGTAGACTGGCCAACTTCCCACCCATTGAAAGGGCTTCTACAAAGATGACCTCATGTCTTTGGCCGCTCCTTTAGCCAGACTGTACCTTAAAGCAGAGCTCATTAAAAACAATACAACTTGAACAACATGCATTTAATAGTTGTTCCTGTTGAGCAGGGCTGAGCACTTTAAGGGCTGTCAAGTTCACTCTAGTGCCTTTTGGAACAACCCTGCGGAAAGTAAGGCGGGTTCTTATGCCCTAGCAGCACCCCCTCCGAAAGCCATGACTGTCTCCAACTGTCCTAATGAAATCCTTGGCCAAGGGTAGAAGAGAGGGGGAGGGAAATGCGCAGAGGACGGGAACAGCAGACTACCAGCCACAGCAGGGGAACGATGGAATACACATGGAATTCGCTGCCACAGGAGGTGGCGGCGGCTACAAGCATGGACAGCTTCAAGAGGGAATTAGATAAACATACGGAGCAGAGGTCCATCAGTGGCTATTAGCCACAAGGTATAGATAGGACCTCTCAGTCTGGGGCAAGTATTCTTGGTGCTGGGGGGGGCAACAGTGGGAGGGCTTCTAGTGTCCTGGCCTGACTGGTGGACCTCCTGAGGGCACCTGGTGTTTTTGGCCACTGTGTGACACAGAGTGTTGGACTGGATGGGCCACTGGCCTGATCCAAAATTGGCGTCTCTTATGTTCTTACGATGGTGGCCCTCCCATCTGACTCCCAACGAACCTTGTGCGTGTCCCCCACAGACAGAGCATCCATTCAAGTCCAAGAAGGCCGTGTGGCATAAGCTGCTGTCCAAGCAGCGCCGGCGCGCTGTGGTCGCCTGCTTCCGTATGACACCTCTCTACAACCTGCCCAGGTGAGTGGGAAGAGAGGGGAGGGTTCCTGCACCAGCTCACCGGTCTGGATTTGGCTTGAGCCAGCATGGTCTAGTGCGGGGGTGTCAAACATAAGGCCCAGGGGCCGGAACTGGTGGACCTCCTGATGGCACCTGGTGTTTTTGGCCACTGTGTGACAGAGTGTTGGACTGGATGGGCCATTGGCCTGATCCAACATTGGCTTCTCTTATGTTCTTATGTCTAGTGGTTAGAGTGTTTGCCTATTGTCTGAGGGACCTGTGTTCAAAACCCCCACTCTGCCATGGAAGCTTGCTGGGAGACCTTGGGCCAGCCATGCACTCCTCAACCTCATGTACCTAACTGGGTTCTTGGGGAAGGGAATACACCATCTGCTGATCTCCTTCAAGTTTGGATAGGATAACGATGTTCTAGGTTAGAGTTCCTAGCTCTGTGTTGGTAAGTACCAGTAGATTTATGTGGTGTCACTTGGAGAGGGTGGAGTTTCAGGAGGATGCGGCATTGCTCATAGGTGACACTCTAGGAATTTTCTCTGATCTTTGTGGTAAAGACCATAGAGACTAGTGGAAATGCCTAGACTGTCACCACCGGCACTATTTCCTTTCTTTCCATTCTCCCCCTCCCCAGTTCTGAAATTATTGAGGACAGGGAACTGAGGACAGGAGGGCAGAAATCTGCCTGCTACCAGGGTGCCAAAGACAGGCCTACTGTAGATTGGCTTTTCACCTGCTGGGCCTAGCAGCTGCCCCAAATGTTGAAAAACTGGTAATGGTTCTTGCCTCTCCATGTGCTGGGCAGACTGCCGTTGGGTTAACACCGGATGCATCTCTCTTCACTCCAGGCCCCGGGCTTGCAACATGTTTATGGAAAGTTACAAGGCGGCTTGGATCCTCACTGAAGAGCACCCCTTTGAAGACAGGATGATCGATGACCTGTCTGTGAGTCCTGGGAGCTAAGATAACAAAGAGATTAGCACAAAGCCCACATTTGGTTCTAAACCAAAAGCAGTCATTGGCTGTGACTCCCCGTAGATGCAAACAAGGGTCCTTGTTTGGTACCCCATAGTTTCCTGTGATTATTGTCGTTCCAGTGCTTGTACAATAATTTCTGTATATGTATCATAAGGACCGTTCCTCCCAAGGTGGAAAAACCTGTTTTGTCAAATTTGCAGCATTTGAACACAGTTATTTTATATATCCTCTTTTGTCTGGCAAGAGTTAAACACAGCTTCCTGATCTCCAAAATGTAAAACAAGATACCTGTCTTAGCCAGATACTTCTTTTATTACTCACGTAATGGACGGATGAATGTGGGGGATTCAAATCATGTGCTTAGATATTGCTAGTCAAAATGCCCAGGGTATTTCATGTACCCCTCCCTTTCCTCACCCTAGCCACCCTCTGGCTTCTCTCCCCTGTCCCATAGTAGAGAGCCCCCGCACACACATGCCTGGTTTTTTTTAAAAATGTTGAGAACTGTCTCAGGCTGCCTTCTAATGCTTAATTTGTTTTTGGGGTCATGGTGTTAGAAACCAGGACAGGAAGAAGAAGAGGAGGAAGAGGAGATGGAAAAGAAACCAGATCCCCTGCACCAGCTAATCCTGCATTTCAGCCGGACGGCCCTGACGGAGAAAAGGTGGGGTGGAATAAGCAGCTGGGTGGGCTTTCCTGCCAGGCACAAGCTATTGGCGTTCTCTTCTCCTAAATGACAGCTAGCTGCTAGGGATTAGTTTGAAAGAAGTGTGGTGCGGAGCAGGGTTAGGCAAGCTTTGTGGTCATAAACCCCACCATGTATATCGGAGAAGACGTTGGTTCTTTTACACGTTCTTGTTTTCCTGGTTTATAAATTCTTTAGGATTCCCCCCCCCCCCATGTTCTGCATGCGTTTTGCACCCTCTGGTGGTCAATTCAATATTACACTGGTTATGTTCAGCATAAAAAGTTGCAGTTTAAATCTGCAGGGAGATATCCTGGACATAAAACAGTGTAATCTCGAATTGATAACTAGAGGGCGCCAAACACACTCGAAACAGAAAAACCTGAAGAAACAGGAACTTACAAGCGAGGAAAAGGGGAATGTGGAAAGGCCCAATGTTGTGCTGGTAAGCAAGAAGAGGAAAGGGGTGGGAAATGAAGGCACTTGTGGCCGGGGGACTCAACTTGACACTTTGGGTGAAGAGTTGCTCCTGTGTGCTGAGCAAAGCGGCCTTGGTCTAGAGTGCAGTAGTTTGGCACATGCGATTGAGGACGGCTACCCTTGGCTCTGAGACTCAAAGGATTCACATGAAAACTCAACTCGTGGTTGTAGCATTGCTTCATCAAACACACTGGCTATTCCTTGTGTTAGGCAGAAAACAATGTGATCAGGATAGCATCAACCATGATGCTAAAAGAGTATGTTGTGCTCTTCATTGGGGATTTTCAACCCTTTTGTTTCCCGTCCAGCAACAATATTTTAACTTTCGTACAGTCCCGATATATTGTCAGCTTTTCTTTTTAGCCTGGGGAGGGCCTGTAGCTCAGTGGTAGAGCATCTGTTGGGCATGCAGAAGGTCCCAGGTCCAAGCCATGGTATTTCTAGTTACAAGGATCAGATAGGAGGTAATGTGAAAGACCTCTGCCTGAGACCCTGGAGAGCCATGAAGTGGGGCTGTGGCTCAGTGGAAGAGCCTCTGCTTGGCATGCAGAAGGTCCCAGGTTGAATCCCTGGCATCTCCAGTTAAAAGGATCAGGTAGGAGGTAATGTGAAAGACCTCTGCCTGAGACCCTGGAGAGCCATGAAGTGGGGCTGTGGCTCAGTGGAAGAGCCTCTGCTTGGCATGCAGAAGGTCCCAGGTTGAATCCCTGGCATCTCCAGTTAAAAGGATCAGGTAGGAGGTAATGTGAAAGACCTCTGCCTGAGATCTGGAGCGCCATGAATTGGGGCCGTGGCTCAGTGGTTAGGCATGCAGAAGGTCCCATGTTCAATTCCTGGCATCCCCAGTCAGGTAGGAGGTGATGGGAAAGACCTTCTCCAGAGACCCTGGAGAGCCGCTGCCAGTCTGAGTAGACAATACTGACTTGGATGGACCAAGGTATAAGGCAGCTTCACATGTTCGTGTGTGTTGATTACCTGTGGCAGAAACTGTGGGCCATTGTGCTGGAGTCTCTCTCCTATCCATACGGAAGAGCAGACGCCGAATCACTACCTCATTGCTTCTTTAGTTACGGTTTATATTCCACTCAAATGGTTCACTTTATAAAAGCTCTCGTTGCTGAGTTTTCTGTCTGTCCCCATGATTTTTACATTTTAATTCTTTTTCTGGTCGTGATAAGGGATCCATGCTCTCTGTAGCTCAATTTATTCTTTCTGCTGTTAAAATTAGGAGCTTGTGTGTGCCACCTAATCCTGGGGATTGAATTTTTCTGTAATATTTTATCATTTGGGAATTGCTTTTTGATTTGCCCCCATACTTTGGCACATTGGTGGTCAAATTTCTGAACAGGAACAGGTTGCAAGAAAGGTTGTCCAAATTTGCCTTAGGGAATTGATGAAAAGCATATTTCACTAGGGGAATGTTCCACGCTGCTTTTCTTTGCACTCGTGTCTGAGGCAGCTTAGTCATCACAGGCAAAACAGCCCATTGAAAGCATAAAACGCAAAAACCCATTAAAAACACCAGAATGTTCTCACACACAAGCTCTGTTGAAATGTAAGGGGGCTATACATGGACACCATAGTGAGATTTCTTACTTGAGCTCCGGAGACTGATTAAAATGTGGAATTCGCTGCCAGAGGAAGTAGAGATAGACACAGAATAAACAGCTTTAAAAGGAGATTAGATAGATCCATGAAGTCTATCAATGGCTACTAGCCGTGGCGACTGATGGGAAACTCCACATTCAAAGGCACTGAATCTCTGAATCCTAGAGCAAGGGGAAGGCCTCTGCCTCTATGCCCTGTTGTGGGCAATTCAGAGGAACTGGTTGGCCACTGTGTGAGACGGGATGCTGGACTAGATGGACCCTCACTAGTCTGATCCAGCAGGGCTCTCCTGATGTTCTTATCAGGGGAAGGCCTCGGCCTCTCTGCCCTGTTGCTGGCCTTCCAGAGGAACTGGTTGGCCACTGTGTGAGACAGGATGCTGGACAAGATGGACCCTCACTGGTCTGATCCAGCAGGGCTCTTCTGATGTTCTTATGTTCTTATGCTCTGTTTCAGCAAACTGGATGTAGACTTTCTGTACATGGCCTATGCGGACATCATGGCAAAGGTACATGAGGGATTGATCATACTCTGCCCCAGTTCCCTTCCAGTTGTTTGGGTTTGGTTTCTTTCCTTTTTTCCCCCCTTTAAAACTGTGATATTTGAAGGTTGCATTTTGTAAAGGGATAGAAAAGTGTGATGGATCTTCCTAGTCCATCACTCAAACGGCTACCCCGCTCTGACTCTCATGAGGTAACAACTGAGTAAAATCAGTGGTTCTATGGCTGGTCTGTAGTGTCTCTGTGTAGGAAAATATCCCAAATGTCTATGTTTCTCAGAGACCATTCTTACCAATCCCACAGTGAGGCAATACGGGTCAGTCGGAAGTATGGCTGCCAAGTCCCCCCCGGGGGGCGGGGATTCCCCCGCTGAATAAGCCCCCAGTCCACCAATCTGGATCTGGCCGGTGGGGGGAACCCCACCCCCAAAGTGGCCGGATCTGGCCAACGTGCCCAGCACAATGAAGTTGCCCGGAAGTGACGTCATCATGCTGGGCATGTCACCGGGCAACGCTCTAGCAATTGCCTTGAAAACTCTATGGTACCATAGAGTCTTCAGGGTGATTACCAGAGTGTCGTCTGGTGACGTGCCCAGCATGATGACGTCACTTCCGGGCGACGTCATTGTGCCAGGCGTGCGCTTTGCGCGTGCGCAATTGTCCCGGAAAGGGACCAATGCTCCCCCGCTATTTAACGTAAGTGACTTGGCAACCCTAGTAGGAAGCGTTTTTGAAGCTACAGGAATCTTAGTTTTCGGAATCGTCCACAACTCATTTTTCTGAATTAGAGCCAAACCGAGGGGTCCCAAAAATGGTGCCTTGCTGACACATTTCCTAGTGCCCGCCAAGTCTTTTTTGGGAAGTGGGCGGGGCAAGAGGGGACACAGCTAGGCATCTGATGGGCCATGGGAGATTTAACTGGCTATGCAGATTTTTTAAAATGTCGCTTGGACAGTAGCCACCAGCACTGCACGGGGATCTTCGCTGTGCGACTGAAGGGAAGCTGCGAGCAGCCATTTTGTGGCTGGCTAGCTCCACCTTCTGGGGCAGCCATTTTATGGTTGTGCCCCCCCCCCCACTGCATCAGAATGCCAAAGGTGCCCACAGGCTCAAAACTGTTGGGGACACCAGAGCTAAACTACAGCGTAAGGTTCACAGCAAAGAACCATTCAGATGCCGAGGGGGAACCTGTAAGAGGTGCGTGTTTGGCAACATGTTCTCGAGCTGCTGCCCACCCCAGTTTGTCTTTTCTCCCCCTGATCTCAGAGTTGCCACATAGATGAGGGTGAGGGTGAAGAGGAAGGCGAAGAAGAGGAAGAAGCCGAAGCTTCTTTTGAGGTAAGTAATCATTCTGTGCTCAGTCCTTCCCAAACCAGTTTCTGAAATTTCTACAGGCATCAGCCCATGGGTTTCCCTAGATTCTTTGGGTTGGGAGATCCTTCAGGTTGGGAGAAGGAGTCCAACCGCCTGCTTGATCTAGGGAATTCGGATCCCCAACAGATGGCTGTCTGGCTGAAGACCTCCAGTGAGGGAGAGTCTTTTTCCCTTTGTAGGGCAAGGAGACAACCATCCTTGTGTTTTACTCATCCTTGAAAAAAGAAGGGCTAATGTAGCATTTTTTTCAATTTTTCCAAAAATTTCCGGTTTTCCCCAGAAAAAAATTCCGGAAATTTTACATCTGTACTTAGGACCGCAGCTCTGCCCACTACCCTGGCAGACACTCTTCACAGTCCAGCAAAGCAGTGATAGTAGGAGAGTCTTTAATAGTGCCATCTGAAATGGCTTCATGGCAGCCACAGTTAGTGCAGGGAGCCAGTACCTGAGCTCCCAGCCACTAGGTGCCTAAGTTTGCCAACCTCCAGGTGGTGGCTGGAGATCTCCCAGAGTTAAAACTGATCTCCAGGTGACAGAGATAAGTCCTTCCGGATAAAAGAGTCTATGCTCTCTTTACCTCCTATAAGTCTGAATATAACAGGGGGCTACAGTTATCTAAAAAGTAACTTAAGAAAGTTATTATTTAATTAAGGAATGAAGAGCTTCAGGCCTGTAGGAAAATCTTTGGACGAACAGCTACTGAATCCTGACCAGTCCAAGACATGTCATTTTGGTTTTTTTGGTTTTTTAATACTGTATATTCTGTTACTGTTATGAACCTCTTTTGGCCCCTTCATGGAGAAAAGCAGAATATAAACAAACATATGTAGTAGTGGAGCATAGACTCACCTTCCCACCCTCCCCAGGCTCCACCCCCCAAATCTCCAGGTATTTTCCAACCCAGAGTTGGCAGCTCTACCTGTCACTAACCCCACACCTTCAGTCCTAAAGCTCTCACACTCTTGCCTCCCCACAGGAGAAGGAGATGGAGAAACAGAGACTCCTGTATCAGCAGGCCCGCCTGCACAACCGGGGGGCGGCCGAGATGGTTCTGCAGATGATTAGCGCCTGCAAAGGTGAGAGGCAACGGCATCCTTTCCCCCTTACCTGAGCACAGGTGATGGGTCTCTGCACAGAGCAGAGTTTTGTGGGGCTCTTCATTCCCAGATGGGAAATGTATCTGTTGCATAGGACAGCCTCTGGAAGATTGAAATGAAGGCAAAGATTACTTTATCTCAAGTCTAGACACTAACCTGTTTTCTTCAAAAATGTTGGGTTTCTTTTAAAGCCAAGGTCCTCAAAGTTTAAGATTTTGTCCCATTGGTATCAAACACCCCAGCAGTTATCATGAGTTTTTACATGAGTACTCACCTCTCTGCTGGAAGGGGTGTGGAAAGGTGGGGACATATACACATGATTGGTGGCAGTGTGAGAGAACTGAGCAATTCTGAAAGACAATTTTGGACCAGAATATTTCTTATAATGGGTGACGTTGTCCCATTCACACTGGAGATATTGTTTCTTAAGATAGCACAGTCCCAAATATTAGGAAAGAGTGAATCTCACACCTCTTATTGCTGCCAAAACATCTATAGCAGCTAATTGGAAATACCCAAATGCACCTACGCTTCATACATGGCTGTGTAAGGTATGGGAGATGTACATTCTGGAAAGACTTACGTATAAGATGAATTGGTGTGAAAATAATCCTCCTTCCTCGAATTTTGTAGAAGTGTGGCAAGTGATATTGAACTACTTGATGCAGATGGGAGTGGTCCAAAAAAAAAAAATTGGAGTACTTAACTGAAATGCCATAATAGGGATGTTTATGAGTTGCATATAAGTCATTTGGTATTGCTTATTTACTTTCTGTTCCAATTGTTGGTTGTTTGTTTGTTGTTTGCTATGTTAAGTCTTTGTAATATGTCCCATGCTTGTGTATTTGTTGATTGTACTAAATACAAATTGTCAAAAAAAATTTTAAAGTTTAAAAAAATAAGTCTGGCAAACTCACAAACGCACAGAAAGCGCCCAGCTCTCCCCAGGAGTGTAAAAATGTTTTTTCCCCCAAGTTCTCAGGCTCTTGCATTGGTGTTTTGGAATCAAAATGAAATGTTTACGCTCTAGTACGGGGGTCCCCAACGTAGGGCCCACGGGCACCATGGTACCAGCCGACATTTTAACTGGTCCCCAACAAGTGATTTTCGGAATTGAGTGGGCCCGATGGGGATTGTGCCCAGGAAGGCCTCTGATTGGCTGTTGGAGATTTGATCAGCTGTGCCAATTTTTAAAAAGGATGCTTTGGCGGCAGCTGCCAGCACAACACAAAAACCTTCACTGGGTGACTGAAGGGAAGCTACCGCAGCCATCTTGATGACTGGCTCCACCTCCTGTGGCAGCCATTTTGTAGCAGCCATTTTGTGGCTGTGCCCGCCACGCTGTGTTAGAATTCCAAAGGTGCCCACAGGCTCAAAAGGTTTGGGGGCTCCTGCTCCAGCCTTGCTCAGGGTTGAGAAAGAAGTTAAAATGCCCTCTTAGAGGCTAGCCTCTAGGTTTGAGGCAATCCCCTTCTCCTTTGACCCAGGCCAGACCTCAGCAAAGAGGTCTTTTCCACACTCCCTTTACATGCTTCAGAGGCATAAAAAGCCAGTTCTCAATTCCTCCTCTCTTGGCAGGGGAGCCGGGTGCCATGGTCTCCTCCACCCTGAAGCTGGGCATCTCCATCTTGAATGGCGGCAATGAGGAAGTGCAGCAGGTATGAATGGGGGGCAGTGTGGGGAGCTGAGTAACTTGGAGAGTGGCTTATCCTTTGGTGGAGGCAGGGGTGGAAGCTGCCATCAAGTCGCTAAGACGACTCAGCGGCAACCCAGCAGGACTTCCAAGGCGAGAGACATTCAGAGGTGGCTTGCCATTGGCTGCCTCTGTGGTCTCCAATGCTCCCTCTAAGCTGTGGAGTCTTGTGAGCGAAAATTCTACTTTGTGAGCTACTGGCATTAAAGCTGTGAGTGAGCGATTTGGCTACCGCATAAATTAGTTTGCTCTGGAGCCATCCTTCCTGAGCTAAAACAAAAATCTGCGAGCCAGATGCTGAAAAAATATGAGCTAGCTCACACTCACTCAGTTTAGAGGGAATATTGGTGGTCTCCCATCCAAACACTAACCAGGGCCAACCCTGCTTAGCTTCTGAGATCTGACTAGTCCGGGCTAGCCTGGGCCATCCAGGCCAGGGCTACTTATCCTTTATTCGTACTGAACCAAAGAGTGTGCAGATAAGCAGGCCGCCAGCAAGTTGTGGGGGCTCCCCCAATTTTGGGGGGCCCAATCTGCTAGCAGCCAGCTGGCCAGCAGGGGAAGCATCACCCCCCAAAAGCCCCCTCCCATGGCACCAGCACCGGCATGATGACGTCACCTGGAAATATGGTGGGCGACGCTCTAGGTTTTGGGCAAACTCTATGGTCTTGAGGGCAAAAAATCATAGAGTTTTGCCCAGAACCTAGAGCATTGCCCTCAACGCTGGCAGCGTGATGATGTCACTTCTGGGTGATGTCATTGCGGTGCCTGAAGACATCCCCACTGCATCCAGGAAACCCCCTGCAGCAGCCCGGTAGGACCTGGCAACTCTACTGTGCAACCAGTTGTTTATTTGGGAGTGAGGAAAGAGGCCAGTGTGAAATAAGCACTGAGTAGCTGAGGGCTGCGGTGGCTCAAGTGGGTAAGATGCTGAACAGCAGACCGGAAAATCAGTAGTTCAACAGTTCGAGACCCGAGTGCCACATGACGGAGTGAGCTCCCGTCTCTGGCCCCAGCTCCTGCCAGTCTAACAGTTCGAAAGCAAGAAATTGCAAGTCGATAAATAGGTACCGCTTCGGTGGGAAGGTGACAGCATTCCGTGCGCCTTGGCGTCTAGTCATGCCAACCACGTGCCCATGGAGAAGTCTTCGGACAGCGCTGGCTCTTTGGCTTGGAAACAGAGATGAGCACCACAAGGGAAACCTGGAAACCTTTACCTTTAGCTGAGAAGTAAAGATTGAGTAGCCCCCTGAGCCAAAGCAAACAAAATTCTTTGGGTAAAAAGTTTTGAGTTGAAAACTGGGCAATTGAAAGGGGGGGTGTGGTACATGCTGGGAAGTTTGTGGCAAAGGCCTGTGTGGGAGACCTTGAATGGAGAGTTGGAAACTGCGGGTGGAGTCGGAAAATTGCATGGAGAGCCGATGCGAGGGGTCCGAGAGGCAAAAGGCGTGTTTCGGAGGGGAATGAGTGAAGGCAAAGGGGTGGACGTTGTGTCAAGCAGATGAGGAAGAAGGAATTGTGGGGAATGAGGGGCGGGAAAGGCAAAGGGATCTTTGTATTATTATTATTAATTTTATTGAGTTCAGGCTTCCCTTTGCCCACTCCATGTCATTCTCTAACTCTTCCTTCTCGCCTTTGTTCAGAAAATGCTGGATTACCTGAAGGAGAAACGGGAGGTGGGGTTCTTCCAGAGCGTTCAGGCCCTCATGCAAACCTGCAGGTACGTCGCCACCATCCTCTCATCCGCTCCCGCCAAGCGCTCTCTTCTGGGAGTGGAGGCGATGGGGAACTGTTGGGATGCCCCTTCCTTCTGCAAGGGAGGTGGGTGCAAGTGACCGGCAGGCCTCCTCCTCTCAGGCTCTGCCATCTGTGGGGGCCCTTCAGCAGGCCCTTTGTAGGCCCAAACCACAAACCAGCAGAACCTCAGGGATGCCTCAGTCCACAATACCCTCCATTTCCCCCCTTGAGTCAAAAGACAGGTCACAGTGTCGTGCCACTTGGTGTTAATGTACCCTTAAGAACATCAGAAGAGCTCTGCTGGATCAGACCAGTGAAGGTCCATCTAGTCCAGCATCCTGTCTCACACAGAGGCCAGCCAGTTCCTCTGGAGGTCCAGCGACAGGGCAGAGATGCTTAGGCCTTCTCCTGATAAGAACACCAGAAGAGCCCTGCTGGATCAGACCAGTGGTCCATCTAGTCCAGCATCCTGGCTTGCTCAGTGGCCAACCAGTTCCCCCTGGAGGGCCAACAACAGGGCATAGATGCATAGGCCTTCCCCTGATAAAAACACCAGAAGAGCCCTGCTGGATCAGACCAGTGGCCCATCCAGTCCAGCATCCTGTCTCACGCAGTGGACAACCAGTTCCCCCTGGAGGGCCAACAGCAAGCATAGAGGCAGAGGCCTTCCCTTGATGTTGCCTTTCTCTGAGCATAGGTGTTCTCTTTAGCCACCAATAAAGCTATCCTCCATGAATCTCTCTGACCCCATTTTAAAGCTGTCTGTTCCTGTAGCCATCACCACATCCTCTGGTAGCAAATTCCACATTTTAACCACTCATTGTGTAGAGACGTTGGAGTTCAGTGGCACTTTTAAGACCTACAAAGTTTTATTCAAGTTATAAGCTTTTGTGCGCACACACACACATCTTCAGAAAGCTTATGCCATGCATAAAACTTCGTTGGTCTTCAAAGTACCACTGGGCTAAACTTTGTTCTGCTGCTTCAGACCAACACGGCTGCCCACCTGAATCTGTGTAAAGTAGTATTTCCTTTTGTCCATCCTGAACCTACTGCCCATCAGCTTCATTGGATGCCCTCAAGTTCTAGCATTTTGGGAGAGGGGGAAAGGGTTCTCTTTCTCAGCTCTCTCCACCCCATGCATAATTTTATAAACCTCCATCATGTCCCTCCTTTCTTATTCTTTGCACTGACCATGCTGCAGGAAGGTTTTCTTTCAAACAAAATTGTGCCAGAAATTCCCTCAGAAAGGTTACTCCCCCAGTCCGAGAGGTTATAAAGGCGGAAGACCAAATCTGTGGCATGTGCTCGCCCACCCCCAGCTTCTGCTGCCTCCACGCCATATTTCCCAGCCCCGCTAACCTTGTCCCTTTCTCCTCCGCCTGCAGCGTGCTAGACCTCAACGCCTTTGAGAGGCAAAACAAAGCCGAAGGACTGGGCATGGTGACAGAAGACGGGACGAGTAAGTCACCCTCCCGCCTCTTTGCATCCCTTTCAGATGGCGCCAGGCCCGTCCCGTTCATGGCAGCGGCCACGCCCCATGGGGCGCTCTGTCAAGCCAGGTTGCCCCTGTCCCCCCACCCGTATTCTGACACCCTGGCCACACTCTTCCTTTAAGATGCCGCCGGAAGACACCAAAGGGGGCACAGCACGTTTTGGGGACCCGAGCTCGGCTCCAGTGCCTTGTTCCAGGCCCGGAGCCAGGATTTTGTAGCTTGCAGGGCAAATTGTTTTCTGGGTGGGGCTGCCATTTTCCCCATCATTTTTCTGCCTGTACACAACTGTACAGAACAACCTGTGTCCTTCGAGCCATCCGCGCCCCTTTTCCTCAGTGTATCCAACCCTTCCCCAAGTCACAGGATAGCTGGATGTCTGTCTTCTGAGACTGAAATGACTTACTCAAGAGTAAACCCTCCCAGGAGCTGGCTGCAAGGCCTTTCTCTACGCTGAGGGCTTATGCAAAACAGATGAAAGGATCGCAGATTGTTCTAGGGAAAAGGGGCTGTGGGGGGCTGTCCATTTAAGAAAGGGGGCGGAGCCCTGAATAGCCCCACCCTAGCTATGGGCCAGTCTCGTTCCTCCCTCTGCTTCTGGAAACAGAGCGGTCTGTGGACTCATCGCGGGACTTGGGCCCCCGGACGCCTGGGTTCTCGTCACACCCTTGGGCGAGGGCGGTCGTTTAGCGGGCTGGCCAGCTGTGATTGGGATTCTCTCCCTATCCCTGTCTCCACCCTGGAGTTCAGCGGGCCTCAGGGGCTAGGAATTCCCATGGTGCCCTGCCTCCCAGCCCCGAGGGGGGGGGGCCTTCCCTTCCTTGCCTCTTCCTCCCCAGCGCGCCGCATATTCTCTTTCTGTTTACAGCTTCTTCCCAGTGAGACCTGGATTAATCTGAGATTTTCTAAAACCAATAACGGATTCTCACCCCGCCAACCCGCCTGGCTCCCTTTTGCCTCGGGTTTCTGGATCTCATCCTGTTTCTCTCCGTTCCACATTAATGTTGTTTTTATTTAATACACGCTGGGTGTTTTCTTTTCCTTTTTTTTAATTTAATCATCTCCTTTTCCTTCTTTTGCCGTGATGTGTTGCACTCACCTCCTCTCTCCCCCTCCCTCCTTCTCTTCCCTCCCCCCTTCCCCCCTTCTCCTGATCTCACTGATGCCCCTCCCTCAGTCATCAGTCGTGAAAATGGTAAATAACCCTTTCGCTTTCGTTGAGTTTTTGATTTTTTTAAAAAACGGTCAGTTTCTTGCTTTGTATATATATATATTTTTAAATTTCTCGTTCTAACCTGACGGGTCTAAGATTGAAAACTGATCAGAACCCCCGACCCCCTCTTGGCTGCCCTGACTTAGGATATAAGGAGAAGAGTATAAAAATATAGCATCCTAAAAGGTCCTATAGGGTTTTAATTGTTTGCAAAGGATGTTAGGTATATCTCGTTCCGAAGCGGCAGTGAGACAGGAATTTTATGGTCAGACTAAGTTCTGAAGTCAGGATTTCAGTAAAGCCTTTGACAGGGTTCCCCGTGATGGTCTGAAGGGTAAACTAAAGGACTGTGGTCTGGACTCTAGGATGGTTAGGGGGAGTAGGGAACTGGATGGAGAACCGCACTCAGAGAGTAGCTGTCAACAGCATTTCATCTGAATGGAGGGAGGTGTCCAGTGGGGTGCCACAGGGCTCAGTTCTGGACCTGGTACTTTTCAATATTTTTATAAATGATCTGGAGGAGGGTGTGGAGGGGCGACTCATTCAGTTTGCAGATAGACACCAAATTGGGAAGAGCAGTGAACACACCAGAAGAGAGAGAGAGAATTCAGTGAGATTTGAACACGCTGGAAAAGTGGGTGGATGTGAACAAGATGCAATTTAACGATATATGTCGAGTTCCACATCTGGGTAACAAAAATTAGGAACACGCACACTGGATGGGGGATATTCTTCTGAGGAGCAGCATGTGTGAACGAGATCTTGGGGTATGGGTGGACCGAAAGTTAGATATGAGCAGCCAGTGTGATGCGGCAACAAAAAAGGCTAATGTGATCTTGGGGAGTATCAACAGAGGCGTAACATAAAGATCCTGCTTAGGCGGGGAGGGGTACAAATGAAAGGAAGGAAAGAAGGAAGGAAGGAAGGAAGGAAGGAAGGAAGGAAGGAAGGAAGGCGTCATAGTCCTGCTGTACACTTCATTGGTCAGGCCTCACCTGGAGTCTTGTGTGCAGTTCTGGAGGCCTCACTTCCCGAAGGATGTGGACAGAACGGAGCATGTGCAGAGGAGAACAACGAGGATGATCAGGGGCCTGGAGACCAAGAAGCCCTACGAGGAAAGACTGAGGGACTTGGGAATGTTCAGTCTGGAGAAGGGGAGGTTGAAGTGGGGCAGGATGGCTCTCTTGAAGTATGTGAAGGGCTGTCCCTCGGAGGAGGGCAGGGAGCTGTTCCTGGTGGCAGCAGAGGAGAGGACTCGCAAGAATGGGTGTAAATTAAGAGCGGGAAGGGACAGGCTGGATATTAGGAAAATCTTTTTGACAGTCAGAGCTGTGCCACAGGCGAATCGGCTGCCTTGGGAGGTGGTGAGCTCCCCCTCCCTGGCAGTCTTTACGCAGCGGCTGGACAAACACACATCAGGGATGCTCTAGGCTGATCCTGCATTGAGCAGGGTGTTGGACTCGATGGCCTGTATGGCCCCTTCCAACTCTGATTCTATGACTGCTGATGTAGGTCTTAACAGGACTGAGTCCATCAGGATAGCCAATCTCCAGGTAGCACCTGGAGATCTCCCACTACTACATTTGATCTCCAGCTAGTCAAGATTGGTTCCCCCAAAGAAAAGGGCCGCTTTGGAGGCTCCCCCCAAATCTCCAGGTATTTGCCAACCCAGACCTGGCAACCCAATCCATCGGAAAGTAAACTGGGGAATAGAGAGGGGGGATTCTGGAGAGGTGTCTAATAAAACTTCTCTTGGCTCTTGATGCACGCAGTTGGCTCAGCTCAGGGTCTTTGATTGGCACATTTAGGGTCTGGGAGGGGTTTTGGAGGATTGACTGAAGCTCCGCCGAGTCCTTGTGAGACTGCCCCGCTGCTGTTGAACACGTGGTGGGGAGGTGTAACAACTCTGGAGCCCCCAGGGGGTGTTGCGGTTAGGGTGTTGGACTGAGACCTGGGTTCAAAACACCATTCATCGGTGACGCTCAGGAATGAGGCGTGTGTGTCTTGTTCAAGAAGCCTCAATTTGCCTTGGACCATGCAAGGAAGGGAAAGAGTATTTAATCCACCTCCGCTCAGTTTTGCGACTTCTAAGTGTGTCATTATTAGCAATTTAAAGGACTAAGTGTGTTTTCATATAACGACTTTTTCCGTTACCTGGGGTACACGTCCATCTATTGCTGGAGGCGAGGTTCGTGTCTGGAGCCCCAGCACCAAGAAAAACGATCCGCAGGAGAAGGGTAGTGGTTATTTAATTTTACAAGTGTGTGCCCCTGGGGGAAAGCATGTTCACATTGTTCCCTTTCCTCTCTGTGGCCATTTTGGAGGGGCATGCAGGGTTCTGTTCCCTTCTGTCCCCAAGGGAACAGTTGGAGGACCTGATTTGCTACTCAGCAAATCTACTTTCCTCCTCCAACACGACTTAATGCCCTTCTCTCTTCCTGCCCCTGTGTCCCTACTCATGGCCAGCATCCATCCATCCATTCATTCGTTTGTTTGTTTGTTTGTTTCCGGTTTATACCCCACCCTCCCCGCGAGCTATATGCCCCCTTCTGAAGTGCTCATGTGCTATCTATAGAGGGGGAGCTGTTATTTGAACCCCACCTCCTATATTTTTCTGCAAGGGGGGGGTCTTGATCATCAACAAAGACCTTCTTCTACTTATTCTTTCCCTGTCTGGGCTCCCAGGGTGCCTGTAAACAGGTGAGGCCCACTGTGGAAAGAGGATTCAGTGCACTGTGTCCTCATTCTCTTCTCTGGTGCTTTTTCACAGGGGAGGGTGGGGGCAAGGAACGCCTGCAGGAAAGGAACATCCTGAGATACTGTGGGCAGAAAGAATTGTACTTGGCCTCTCTCTGCTCAGTTCCTCCCTCCTTCCGCCTCCCCATCTGCAATGTTCTGTAAAAAAAAAACACGAGATAAATAATTTTCTTTCTTTCCATTGTATCTGAGGAAATGAGCTCTGATTAACAAAACCTCGTACTGGAATAAATGTTGTTAGTTGTTAAGGTACCACAGGACTTCTATTTCATCCTGGTTAATAGACATTGACGGATCTATCTTCCTTCATGAATTAGTCTAATCTACCTAGTCCAATAATTTCTGGATCCTAGTGACCGGCAATCTCTTTGCGGACCATGGAGAACAAGCTGTGGTGTTACCTTCTGCCCACCCTTTACAGTAGAGGATCTCAGGAGCCGTGTGTTACAGTAGTGGCTAGTTCTGTGGGATTGCTTTGTCTTGGCATATTGTTATTGGGCTGGTGTCCTCCTTGGAGACTGTACCGCATCACTATGAAACGGCAAGCTAGCCTCATTTTGCCCTGGCGCAGGTTGAGCTTTTGACTGGAACCCTCTCCCTAGAACTGTGGTAGCAAAACAAGCTTTCTGGTTTTAAATCATAGAGAGAAAAAAGCAATTCTTATTCCTTTTCCCCCTGCCTAGGTGGTGAACTGTTGAAGTCAAGACTAGGGGCTTAAGTTGCTCCTTCCAGTTAATATCTGGGGGTTTTCTATCAGGCTAGCAGAAGCTGCCAGCACTGTTGAAATGAGTGGATCTACATTTAGCTGGCACTGATCCCTTTTCTCCCAACCTCCCCTACATCATTTGTCCTGAGGGGGTTCTGATCAGTATTGCGCGGGCTAGTGGGTTAGTGAGCCATTTAGCGCATGCATTTAGCGCAACTGTTCAGCCGCAAAAACGTCCCCTGGGGCCTGATTCCCCCCTTCCCCAGGCTGGTCCTGAGCCCACTAACTGCACACTCCATACCTGCTCAGTGCTTTAACTGTGGCCTCCGTGCTGATACTCTTGTAAATCACATCCAACTCCAGTTCCTTCACTCTGGGACGTAGCTCCAGGAAGCCAACTTGCTGGGCATGGCCAGGGAGATGTTCTCAGGACATTTTACCCCCTGTCCCTCGCAATTATTGCCCATTCATCCTTCGTGAATTTGCAAAAGGCAATAAGACAGGGGTCCCCAACCTTTCTGAGGCCAAGGGTTGCCACCCTCCAGGTGGTGGCTGGAGTTCTCCTGCTATTACAGCTGCTTTCCAGGGGAAAGGGATCAGTTCCCCTGGAGAAAATGGCTGCTTTGGAAGTTGGACCCTGTGGTGTTCTGCCCCAAACCCTGCCCCCCCTCAGGCTCCACCCCCAAAATCTCCAAGTATTTCCCAACCCAGAGCTGGCAACTTTGTTGAGCCTGCAGACACATCTGGGATTCCGACACGGCGTGGTGAGCGCAGGAACAAAATGGCTGCCGCAATATGGCTGCCATGCGAGGCGGAGCCAGCCACAAAATGATTGCCACAGCTCAACTTCAGATCCTTGTGCTGTGGTGGCAGCTGCTGCCAAAGCAACATCCTAAAAAATCTGCACAGCCAATCAAACATCTAGTAGCCAATCAGAAGCCTTGCTGGGCAAAAGCCCTACCTGGCCCCGCCTACTTTCTAAAAACACTTGGCGGGTGCCAGAAGAGGAGCTGGCAGGCTCCATCCTTCCTCTCATTTCTCCATTTCCAGTAAGCACAGTTACTCAACAGATGTGACCTCAGTCTGTATTGTTTGTGTGGTATCTATGTGGAGTAGTAATGACTTGAGGCTGTGACGCGTGATTGTGGTTTTGCTGTCGCAGACTTCTTCAGTAACATTGTGATATATCTTTGTCATCATTTTGCTGTTAAAATGCTGCGTCCTTAGTACTCACCTGATACTCATACCTTGAAAAGGTGCTTTGGGTGTATCTCTTTGAGGTGTGTACCAGGGCAGTAATAGCAGCATAGTGTCATCGTAGTGCCTGAGTATAGTAGCTGTTTTAGTCGTGTTGTGTGGTCATGTTGTAAAGTAGCGGTGTAATATTATTGTAGTAGCTTATTTAGTAGCTGTGTTGCACCTTTCGTGATATTTTTCCTGTCTAAAGAAATGTGGTATGTACATAGTGAGTCTGAGCATTCTTCTCTGAATGGTGTCAAGGTGATAGTATCGTTTATACAGCTAGTAGTGCTTGTCGTAGTTACACTGAATCTTTTAACAGCTGAGTGTAGTATGTTTATGTTTATGTTTACTTGGATTTTTGTACTTGCGGGGATTTTTCTGGGGGAATGCGGTGGAACGGAGTTCCGGAACCTCTTAGTGGAAACAAAATTCTCAAAAAATGCTTAGAAGTGCATGATATTGTTTCAAAGAATCCTGTGTGTTTCTCCTTCATTCCTTCATTTTTCTTTTGAGAGTTCCGGCACCTCTTTTTCCAGAAAAAAAGCCCCGAGTACTTGTAGTAACCAAGTTGCATAGTGATTTACGCAGTGTCTTTACAGTCATTCCTCAAGGTGTATAACCAACAAGTTGCTTTGTGTATTATTTGTGATCTTTATTAGCATTGTGGCTACTTCGTTAGGAACTTTTTGATTTTAGCAGAACATACTAGTAAAGCACTTGGCTTCTGTGTGTATCTAACCCTAACACTGTAGCATTTTAGGAAAATCTTTGTAATACCCTCCATATGTTGTCCTTTGAGTAACTCTGTTTAGATGTGGTCTTGTAGGCCATTGTTTAATGTTGTAGGATGCGTAGGTCGTATCTGTTGTAGTCCTGTAATAACTGTCTTGTCCTTTTGAACCCTCCTTGTGGATGTTCTGTTTCTCTCTTTCTGTTCTAGTCTTGCTGCACTAAACATGCTGGCTTTATAGTATCCTTGTAGTAACTACAATGTAGTAGCTTCCTTTAGCTCTCCTTGTAGCAGCTCTGTTCCACTTGCCTAATGCTCTAGGGTCTGTCATAATAGTCCAATACATGTAAGGTGTTGTCCTTGTATTCCTGTAGAAACTATGTTGTCCTTGTAATAACATTGCTGCACTCTTGTTCAGTAATCTAGAGGTCTGTTGCTACAGTAATTCTTGGACAAAGTGCTGTGCACATAACATCCTTGCAGTCATTATGCTGTTCCTGTTTAGTTGCGCCCCGCCCCAGGTCACTGCTCCAGGACCTTTCTTAATTAAGAGCAGACCCAGATGACTTTGGGCAGCATCTTTCCCCGTCCTACCTGCACCGTCAACCCCACCCTCCGAGTGCTATGATGCTCTCAACATATAGGGAAGACAAGAGGGGGAAGATAGCCGGTGATAATTTGGTTTCATCCATGAAGTGGAGGAGGCAACTTCATGAAACATGGAAAAGGGGCTGGTCATTAATGCCAGGAGGACCAGTATGAATCCACTAGGAGGAACGGAAGGGGTCCTTGTAAGCCGGAGTCATACCTATCATCATTCTTGCTCCCTCTCTGCTGGATTCATATCTTCATTAATGACCGATGCCACTGAATGAATGGTGTGACCCAGTTGATGACCTTCTGCAACTAATTCTATTAACTCTTAGAGATGGGGTGAAATCCTGAGTATCTTACTCTCTCCTTACTCCAACTTTACTCTTACTCTACTTTTTATTTCCTGGTCCTGTTGCTGATTTTTGCACTACTCCGATCATGTTGCTTGGAATGTATTCCAGCCTTACTTGATCTTTGTACTGTGCCGAGCCTTTACTCAACCATTACTTGCATTTTACTAAGACCAGCTCTCCACGGACTTCAGAAGAGGTTTTGTCCAGAATTAGCATTTTAAAATTTGGCCTCCATACACAATATAAATCAGAAAGAAAAAGTCAGTCATTAAAATTAATGATGTTTGATCAAACATAGACTCCTGTGCACCAGTTTCAATATTTATCCTCCTCCACCATCATCCCTTCACTAAATACTGCAGTCCCACCATTAGATATGCAGGGATCTCCCATAGGACCATATCTGTCAGCTCTGTACCTTTTCTGGAATGTCACAGATGGAAATCTGTCACATCGTTACTGTAGTCTGCAGACACCCCCACCTCCTCGCACAAAGGAGCCACAAGATTCCCTAACAAAATGCATGTTGTCCGTCATTCTATTAATGCTGGGGCCAATTCTGCAGTCCTTATTTTGGATCAGCTCCCATACATTCCAGTGGTCCATAAATACTGGAATGCTTTCATCTTTTGCCCTGGAAATAATTCCTTTTTTAAAAAAAATAAATAAATTTTGAATTGAAAATTCAGATTTCATATAATTATATAGCTTGAATAATTTCAAATGACAAATGAAAACATTTTGCACATTAATAAACAAAGTGTATCTTCCGTTAACAAAGGTGGTTCAATGAGCTCAACTTTTAACTTGACTATAAATCGACAAACATCATAATAATGGATAGCCAGAACAATGTCAAACACATTAGTAGATTGAGAAAAGGATGATTAACAATGAGTTTCAAAGGTTGTAAAACATTATGCTTAACAACAACATTTAATGGTCTAGCTATTAGAGATAAGACATTTTAGGTAGTAAATACCATATTCTCAATTTCAAATTCATCAATTTGTTATGAATTCATAAAAGTGTAATGACATCAAAATATTTTGGATTGATAACATATCTTTAAGAGTTCGTCTCCTACTGTGAATTCTAAAAAAGGTAGACATTTTTTCCATTATATTCAAAATACCAGAATAAGGAGTATATTGAGATACTGCTATTATTGGCAGCTAAATGGCTCATTGCACTCACATGGAAGACTGCAACTCTATCAACTATAGAGGACTGGTATGTCAACATTTGGGAGATATTTTAAATGAATAAAATAATTCTTGAGATCAACAAACCCAGTCACCCTAGGTTCTTGAACTTCTTTCTCAAGAGTTTAACCCTTGTTGAACTGGGGACCATAGTCAGGCACACTTGTTGTTTGCTAGCCATAATTTTTTTAATGCGATGGTTACCATGTGGGAGAATACTTGAGAAGCTGGTTAATTTGTTCTCTGGGGCCATAATCCGGCACATCTCCATGTGTGCATGGGAGAGAACTGTGCAGTGCAGCCAGGGGTTCTTTGAAGTTCCCACCATGGCCATGTGCTGTTGGAGGAGAGGTTTGCAGATACCATGGACCGCCAAAAAGACAAATCAGTAGGTTCTAGATCAAACCAAGCCTGAATGCTCCCTAGAAGCTAAAAAGACCCAGCCAAGGTGATTGTACTCACATGATGAGAAGAGTCACTGGAAAAGATAATAATGCTAGGAAAAGTTGAAGACAGAAGGAAAAGAGGAAGATCCAACATGAGATGGAATGACTCAATAAAGGAAGCCATGGCCCTGAGTTTACAAGACCTGAGCAGGGCTGTTACTGATAGGATGTCTTGGAGGTCATTAATTCATTGCCGGGCTTCTAAAGCAAAAAAATTTTTTTTTAAAAAAGGTCCTGGAATTCTCAAGGGGGAAATGAAGTTTTCAATCTGTACATTGGAAACTCATGAACTTTTAAACATTTTTAAAAGAATGTTGTCAAAAAGATTCTGGAACTCCGTTCTGGTGCTTTCCCCCAGAAAAAAGGCCCTGAGGGTCACCATAAGTCAGAAGCGACCGGTTGGCACTTTAACACCCCCAAACACGGCCGTTCGTACTGCAAAAGACACCGGCTGCTTTTCAGTTTAAAATGTAGCAGGGAAAGCTACAGCAGGAACTTCAAAGGCAAACTTTGATCAACATTTCCCTCCGGTGTTTTCATCACCAAAACACAGTGAGAGTCGCTTGCATTCCTCGGGTGATAACTCGAGGACCACTGTAACACATTTTCCAGGCCTCCTTTCATTTACTCCCTGTCTGTCCAGCTTGGAACTCCATAGAGGTGTGAACCCTGACCACCTTACACAAACTTTAGAGCCAATCTGCCCATTACACAGAAGGAGATGATAGACAAGAGGTGCTGAGACTCTGTCTGGGCCATACCACTTCAGACTGCACACATGCTTTACTTCTTTCTCACACTTAAATAAAAACTTGCTAGTGATGTTGTAAAGCAGCTTACTGGGAAGAGGGTTTCTCCCTGCTGGGCCAGTTTCCCACTTACTGGGAAGTTTTTTTTTGGGGGGGGGGGGATTCATTAAAAGTGTCACCCTCCTAACCTGAAATGGGATAGCCCCAAATCCTAACTCCTTTATTCTCACACCTCATTCCGCTTTAACGTTCCGCTTGGCTGTTGCTTACTTTTTACTCCTGTGAGTTTCCACGGAGGCCAAGTAGCCAAGTTCCCATTGTCCTTATCTTGGGATTTGATTGTCCCTTATTGAGCAGAGCCAATGAGAGCTAAGCCCTGAGTAAGGTCTGCAGGATTGCACCCTGATCGGTGTGCCAGGAGCGGGTGTGGGTCTGTCTTTTGTTTTTCTGGAGTGTGGATTGCCTTGCCAAAACCCTTTCCCCTTCTTGTACCCAGCGTTGGAGAATCCCCCATTTGTACTAACCGCATCCTCCGCACCGTCCCCTGCCCCTCGTTCCCCTCCTCTTTTCCGTCCCCCCTCTTGGCTCCTGCTAACGTTGGCCAGTTCTGTCTCTTCCTTGCCCCCTCCCCCGTTCTAGGAGAGAAGGTGATGGCGGACGACTTGTTCACACAGGACCTCTTTCGGTTTCTGCAGCTCCTTTGTGAAGGCCACAACAACGGTAGGTTCCATAAAGGCAGAGATGGCGTTGCCGGGATGGATTTGGAAATCGTTAAGTAGCTGATGGGTCCAGCATCCTGTTTCCCATTGTAGCCAACCAGATGCCCCTGAAAGGCCTATAACAGGGGTCCCCAACGTGGGGTCCGTGGGTACTCTGGCACCCAGCACTTTTCCTGGTGCCTGCTGAATCCTTTTAGAAAATGGACAGATCTTTTGCTCAGCAGGGCTTCGGGTCGGCTGTGCAGAGCAAAAGGTGTCCTGTTAAACAGAACTTCTGCCAGAAATATTGAAGAGATAGTATTAGAATTATATATAACACTGCTCCATCATGTTCTACTACTAATCCTACTAACCTATGGTTAGTAACAATTTTATTAACCTATGGTCGAAGGGATAGGAAATAATAAAAGTAACATTTCCTACCTCCCAGGGTTGTTGTACAGACAAACTAGAGGAAGGGGGGAAGCCAAGGCGGGGATGTCCACGGCCAGATCTGCCCCCATCCTCACCTCCTCTGCCTTCTGCTCCTGCAGACTTCCAGAACTACCTGCGCACGCAGACGGGGAATACGACCACCATCAACATTATCATCTGCACCGTCGATTACCTCCTGCGGCTCCAGGTGAGGGCGCTTGCATCCGCTGCAGGCCTGACAAAAGGTGTGTCTCTGCCTTGTGTTAGGATCGCCTCCTGGCCAGGAAAATCTTTGCGATCCTGTGTCCTTAAAGTCTGTTTTTTGGGGATATAGCTTGGCTCCTTTTGCAAGGGAAAGACACTCTGCATATGTTCATAGATACTTTGACTCCCTCCCTCCCTCCCTCCCTACTTTGCTTAGTAAAATAGTTCCTCCTGGTGATTACTTTTCAACTTCTGCTCAAGAGCATTTCTGCCAGATTTTTTTGTCATCAAAAGTAGCCAGAGAATAGTTTTTATCTACAAAGGCTGATGTAAGACATCCCAAATAAACCACGGCTTGTCTTCCCTTCCCCTCTTCTTCTTCCCATTATGCACTGCACCAAAATTGAAGACTTCCTGGTTTGGAAGTCTCCGGTTGAACTCCAGTTAGTTGGACTGATCCTGCATTGAGCAGGGGGTCGTACCAGATGGCCTGTATGGCCCCTTCCAACTCTTATGATTCTGTGACTGTCTGAATTCATGCAAATGGGGGCTTACAAACTGGGATTCTTAAAACAAACTGATATTCTTAAAACTGCTGGACCTCCTGAGGGCACCTGGTGTTTTTGGCCTCTGTGTGACAGAGTGTTGGACTGGGTGGGCTACTGGCCTGATGCAACATTGGCTTCTCTTATGCTCTTAAGATTAGGCCACAGACTGGGATCCTGGTTTCTGGGAAAGAACCCCCCCCCCTCCCCGCTTGTTAAAGCCCTTGTGTTCAGACATTGCAGCAACTTGGAGATAGATCAGAGACTTCCTAAACCTGCCTAAACCTTTATCGGGGGGGTGGGGGGGGGGGAGAAAGCACACGAGCCCAAGGATGGTGACTCCTTGCAGTTTGTTTGTCACACTGGAAACTAGCCAGTTTATAGATGCCCTCTCAGGAGTTTTGCCGCAACTGTAAGCTAAGGTTGCCACCTCTGGGCTGGAAGATTCCTGGAGATTTGGGGATGGAGCCTGGTGAGGGCAGGGTTTGGGGAGGGGAAGGACCACAGTGGGATATAATGCCATAGAGTCTACTCTCTAAAGCAGCCATTTCCTCCCGGGAAACTGATCTCTGTCGTCTGGACGTCTTTTGTGATTCCGGGAGACCTCCAGCCCCCACCTGGATGTTGGCGAGCCCCCCCCCCCCAATTGGGAGCTGGCAGCCAGTTTGGTGTAGTGGTTAGGAGCGCGGACTCTGATCTGCAGGAACTGGGTTTGATTCCCCACTCCTCCAGATGCAGCCAGCTGGGTGACCTTGGGTCATTCACAAGACTTCTTCTGTTAACCCGTTGCTTTGAAAACCTCCCCCAAGGGGCACAGCTCATAGCTGCCTTGCTTCTCTAGGCTTTGGGTCAAATCCTGTGCCAGAGAGAGTCCAGGCTTGTGCAGTGCACTGTTCCTAAGGGGGGGGGGGGGGAACCAAGCCTGCCCATCGATCTTCACTCTCCTTACAAGATTGTCATTGTTGTATTCTGGCATGGCCGAGAGACATCTTCCTCAGGCCCTAAACTGGGTGGGTAGTGGGGCGGATAAAGCTGGCTACCATTTCAACTTCCCATCACCTTCCTCCTCCTCCTCCTTTTCCTAGGAGTCCATCAGCGATTTCTACTGGTATTACTCGGGCAAGGACATCATCGACGAGCAGGGCAAGCGCAACTTCTCCAAGGCCATGGCGGTGGCCAAGCAAGTCTTCAACAGCCTCACCGAGTACATCCAGGTAAGGCCAGGGAGCACCGCCCCCACAGGTGGGAAGGGGCCCCGTGGCCCAAGTGCCTCCTCCTGCTCTGAGGACCTGACCTGGGTGGGAATCCACTGGCAGAGGAGTTAGAAGGATCCATCCAAGTGTTGCTGTCGAGGGCATGATGGTGGAGGAATGTGTAGGGGGAGAAGAAAGAGGTGGGCTCAGGCAAGCAGGGTCGAGTGTCAACCAAGCATTGCCCGGCACTCTCGTGGCCCCCTCGTCTCCGTCCCCTCGCCAGCACTCTGTCCCCCTGGTCTTGAGATCCTGTGCCAAGACTTTCCCCTGGGCTTTTCCACTTGGTTTGCTCTTTTGGCCCTCTGCCTTCCCCTTCTGTTTCTTGCTCCCGAGTCTGTTGTGACCCCGAGTCTATCAGCCACCCTGTCTCCAGGCCTCCTTTCGACTTGAGGGCCATCTCTGCATGTGCAAAATGTAAATTGCGTACTGGTGTACCCTCCATTTCGCCTCAAGGCTGTGGGGTTCAGCCTTTCAACCTACACTTGGATTTCACCAAATGAAACCAACTTCTCCCCCGCCCCCTCCCTGTCCCCCTTCTACTATTGTGCAAACAAGAGAATCACAGCCCACAGATAGCCCATTTTACAGTACACAAAGACTGTGTGGTGCACATATATCTATTTAAAGAGTTGTTCATAAGGTGCATTCAACGAGGTGCATTCAAGATACATTAAAATACATTAAAATTATAGGTCTCCTAGTGATGCTTTTACAGAATGCTGAAATGCTGACAAAGTTTCCCGGACTATACATTCGTTTCGGGAAACTTCGTCAGCATTTCAGCATTCTGCAAGCATCACTAGGAGACCTATAATTTTAATGTATTTTAATGTATCTTGAATGTACCTCGTTGAATTGATCACCTTATGAAAAACTCTTTGAATAGATATATGTGTACCACACACCCCTTCTACTATTAGCATTTCAAAGGAAAAAATGGTTTGTCCTTTAAAAACAAATCTTTCCCCCTCTCTAAAGTACTGATAACGAAAGGAGGAGACCAAATTAAAGTAGCAAAATCAAGGGGAGGATGAAGGGTTAAAACCCTCTCCTTTCTCTGCATGGCCCCAAGGCAGATGGAGGCGGCACAGACCGGCAATGTGTGTTTTACAGACAGACAGACAATATTTTTCCCGATTTCCAACCTCACTCAGTTTCTTCTCTCCCAGCCTCTGCCCCGTGCCCCTTCTCACCAACTACATGTCCCCTCCTGTCCTGTCTGCAGCACAGTTGTGGGTCTACCGTAGGTAACTATGATGGATCTCTCTCCCACTGCTTTTCCTTCTCCAGGGGCCGTGCACAGGGAACCAGCAGAGCTTAGCTCACAGCAGGCTGTGGGATGCCGTCATTGGCTTCCTTCACGTCTTTGCTCACATGATGATGAAGCTGGCCCAGGTAAAGAAGAAAACAAAAAGAAGAAGGAAGTCATTGTACAAAGTCTGGGAGATAATGAGTGGCGGGACTATCACAGGGGTTGTTTGTCAGGAGCGCACAAGAGCACGGGTGTAGTACAAGCAGGGGAAGCAAGCCCCAAAGGAAAGCGAGCACCCGGGCCCCATCTACATCCAAACTGGCCAACTAAAAACTCCCCATCTTTCATGGGCAGCTTTTCCCACAGCATTAGACCCCAAAGCTCCAGGTTTTGGTTACAAAAGTTTGACTCACAAAGACTTCGTAGCCAAAAGAGATTAAGTTTGGGCGCACTGATCTCTGGCCGCAGAGTAGCCAGATTTCTGGGTTTTGATGCCAAAGTCCAGGCCATTTGCGAGATTTGCCCAGCAGCCAAAGTTTCCTACTCCCTTTGCCAAACCAAGAATCAAGCATTGCCAGTTTGGTCACCCCAGAAACCTAGCACTAAGGCTAACTTTGGGCTCATTTTGTAGCCTGGCTCATGGGTTCAGAAGCCAAACTGTAATCATGGAGTTTGTTTTTGGATGTGTTCTGCCCAACACAAGACACCAAATTGCTCCATAGTATAGTACCCTTTTATCATTTCCCCCCCTTTTCAAACAAGCCACTAAATATCCCAGATGATCACTGGCTGCACCATATTAATATTTTTCAGCTATACGTTCAGGTGTGGGCTCTCACTGAGCTTTATAGTCAAGACGCCCTCTTGTGGCTGGGGAGGGGGAAGCAGCATGAATGTGACAGTGATGGGGTGAGATCTGGGGTGGGGTGGGGTGGGGAGGTTGCATATGGCACAATTTTCCTTTTAATCTCTGCACTAACCCCAGGCTCGCCTGCTGTGTGCCTCTCCTACCCGTTCCCAATCTCAGCAACAGCTTCGGGCGTCCCTTTTGGAAAGAACCATTTTTGTATTCCACCATCTGGCCGTCCTTTATACCACCTTCATAGCCCACAGAAAGACACGCACATCCCTGCCCTATGTTGGGCTCTCTCCCCTCCATATTGGCACCCACCTAGAACTCTGGAGAGAGTTCTCGGAACTTTTCTTGGGGCGTTTCCCAGACTCTACTTTTTGTCACTTTTATGCCCATATCGCTTCATGGTCTTCTTTCTTTTCTGCAAGTGATCACCCTCTAGTAGTCACTTCGCTATTACATCACTGTATCTCCGCAGTATTTCCTTGCACATTTAAGGCGGAGGGAAATACGCCAGACATACAGCAAAGTAATATTGAAGTGACCACTAGAGGGAGCAAAACATGTGCAGAAAAGAAAAAGAAAAAAACCCCTGAAGCAATACAGGCACACAAGTTATTAAATGAAGAGTGCAGAGTGGAGTGCAGAGTGGAGGTGTCAAACCCTCATTCTGTGATTAGGGCTTGCACCCTGACATCAGATTGGGTCCAACCACCAGTGCTACTGGTTGGTGTTGCTTGAGTTTCCTAAAGAGAAGGACCAAAATCATGCATGCATTACAGGGCATAGGAAAGTTAAAATATTATTTTATGGCTGTGTGGAACCAGAGCCCCCAAAAAGTGGAGGATAGATTCTTGATTTTGTGGGAGGGAACAGGCAAGGGAGCTTGGTTCAGTCCCTCCGTGTCTCTGATCTTAGGGAAGAGGCCTCTCTGTTGTCTCAGTAGGGGAGTGAAGCATAGGGCCACAAAGGGTTTCGACAGCCTCCTCTTCCCTAGAGCAACAACCAAATTCCATGGATTGTGGACCTGGGAGTGAGGGCTCCCAATTCGATCTTCACACTCACTTAACTAGCAGGCTTTTGAGCTCTCTGACCATCATGAAGCAGAGGCTAAGTAATCTTCTGCCTTGAGCTTTGGACTTCCTGCATTGAGCAGGGGGTTGGACTGTATAGCCCCCAAGGCCCTTTCCAGCCCCAGGACACAGGGAAGAAGTGGAATCTAGTGGGGGGAGCAGAGAGCCAAACTTCTGGTTTCTCTTCCCTCCCTGCAATCCAGTTCTTCCCCTGGGAAAGCAATGATGGTAAAGATGAATGTGATCCGTTCCCCCCACGTCTGCCCCCCAAACACACACGCATCCTGTCCCCTCCAAGCAGGGAAGGCAGCTCATCCCAGCGATAAAGGAACGTGCCGGATGGTACACCTGGCAAAATACAAAAATGTTCTTGAAAATGTTTCTGAATAACATTTTTATTCTGATGTGTGACAGATGACCCAACCCCCAGGACTTCGAAACGGCGTAAGAACCTTTTACGTAGCTCGCGGCCATCTCATGCCAGCGCATAGTGTCTTCCCTCTTTCTCTTTCTTTTCCCTCCCTCCCTCCTTCCCTCTGCTTTCCTCTCCCAGTGCCTCCTTACCCTGTCTCTCTTTTCATCCAGCCGGATTAAGTTAAACCACAGTTGCACAGACGTGTCCCATTCATGTTTCTGTCCCAATTTTAAACTGGTTTCCCAGGCTTAAAGCAATACCTGGGGGAGGCCAAAGCAAGAAACATGTGCGGGTGGGGGGAGAGAACCTGTCACAGGTATGTCTCCTATTTTGGTTATCTGAAGGTGAAGTGGGTCAGGCCAGGCTGGGCAAAAGCTTAGTCCCTGCAGGGCTGAAGAAGGCATTCTAGGGTAAGCCGTTTGAGATGGCCAAATAAAAACCATCTTAGCTCCCTGTGTCGCCTAACTTCTGCAGAGTGGGTAGCTGCAATTCCACCCCTGGGCCATTGGTGGCAGTAGCAGGCAGATGAGTAGCTCCCTCCACACCCAAGTTGTTGCTTGGGCATAGAGAGGGAGAGTGACTGGTCCTAGAGTTCCTGCTTTGGGACCCCCTATCTCCTTACAGTATTGTCCACCCTGTGACGAGTAAAACACGGTCACGCATAGCCCACAAGGCTCAGAGTGGAAGTAGGACTAGGTTAAAATAATAGCTAAATAAATAACAGATGTGCAAGAATGTGTAATACACAGATCCTCCAACCCCCCCAACAATTAGAAGAAAAAAAGGATGGCGTGAAGAACTCTTAAACGTCAAACTTCAAGCACCTGTTAATCTGCCAGAGTCCATTTTTTGGGTCGTGAAAGCAGAACTAGGCTGAAATCCCTAAGAAGTTTCCGGGGTGATCTTGGGCCAGTCCTTCTCTCTCAGTCTAACCTATCTTGCAGGGCTGTTGTGAGGTGTCACCTGGAGCTCTCCCACTTTCACAGTTGCTCTCCAGACAACCAAGATCAGCACCTGTGCTTTGGAGGGTGGAGTCTATAACATTATACCCTGCTGAGACCCCTCCCAAAACCCCACCCTCCCCAAGCCCCACCCCCAAACGCTGCAGGAGTTTTCCAACCCAGAGCTGGCAACTGTAAAGGGGGAGAACTGTGCATACCACCCTGAGCTCCTTCGGAGGAAGGGCAAAATGAAAACTTATTAAATACATAGCTCCTTGGGATACTGAGCCATTACTGCCCTGTTTCCCACAGAGACACCAATACCTAACCCCCTTCCCTGCCTTCCTTCCCATCTTGCCTACTCACAGCCCCAATCCTACCATGGAGGGGAAGAACAGTCTGCTCTTCCCCAGCATCCTTTGTGGGGTCGCCAGACCCATGGTCCAGGCAGAGTTTCCCCCGATTTCTGGGGCTTCAGCCCACCGCCGGCCAGCTGGTCGGTGGGGGAAGCCCCACTCCCAAACAGGCACGTCACCCTGTGACGTCCCTGTCACAATGACATCACCCAGAAGTGACATCATCATTTCAGGGACATCGGAGGGTGCCACTCTAGGGGTTGTTTTTTTTGTGGCAAACTCTATGGTTTTGAAGAGGAAAAAAATCATATAAGAGTTTTGCCCAAAAACTAGAGCGGCACCCCTGGGCCCGGCATGATGATGTCACTTCCGGGTGACGTCATCCCAGCGTCAGAAGATCCCAAAGGAGAGGAAGGATCTCCCCCTACTGGCAGCCAGGAAGGACCTGGCAACCCTAACCGCTTGGTGCATAGGGTTGCTAAGTGACGTACCTCTAATAGCGGGGGAGCCATTGGTCCCAGCCCAGGATGTTCACGTGCATGCGTGGCTCAGTGTCGTCGCCCAGAAGTGACGTCATCACGTTACCGGGCAACGCTCTGGTAATCACCCTGAAAACAATATGGTACCATATCGTTTTCAGGTCGATTGCTAGAGTGTTGCCCGGTGACATGCCCAGTGTGATTACATCTTTTCCAGGCAACATAATTGCACTGGGCACGTCGGCCTGATCTGGCCACTTCGGGGGTGGGGTTCCCCCCGCCGTCCGGATCCAGACTGGCAGATTGGGGGCCGTTTTAGTGGGGGAATCCCCGCCCCCCAGCGGGACTTGTCAGCCCTATTGGTGCAGGGATGCATTTGTGGTTGGTCTGGCCTGATTTCCTCTCTAGGTCTGCAGCGGCTGGCGCTTGCGCATCACCCTGGGCCCCCTTCCTCTCTTTTCTGTCCTCCCGGCTTCTCTCTGCCCCCTCCCCATTGCCTTCACGAATGGGGTTGGCAAAGGACCCCCGCTTGGTCATCGCTTTGGCTTGCCAGCTCATGCCCCATCCCAGCGCTTTCTGTTCCACTGCCGTGCTTTTGGGGAGGGGGGGTCAACAAAGGCACCTCTGGGGGTGACTGCGGCTGGCAGCCCAGCCGCTTGGGAGCTACAGCTACGGTGTGGCGCCTGGCCAATGAGCTTGAGTTGGATCCCGCAGATCTGTTCCTCCGGCAGAAGGAGCCTTCCTCTGACGCAAGACTCTCGGAGCATTCTGCATCGGGGGGAGGCCCCTTCCACCGGAGGGAAGTGCCCCTGCCAGCAGAACAGGCTTGCAGGATCGAGCCCAAGGGTCCCCAACCGTTTTTGAGCCTGCGGGCACCTCTGGAATTCTGACACAGCACTGTGGGCACGGACAAAAAAAATGGCTGCCACCAGAGGCAGAGCAATCCACAAAATGGCTGCCGACAGAGCTTACGTCCCGGCAAAGATTCTTGTGCTACTGGGGTGTCTGCTGCCAACGCAATGTTGTTTAAAAAAAATCTGCACAGCCAATCAGATCTCCAGAGGCCTTGCTAGGCAAAAAAGCCCTACCTGGCCCTGCCAGCTTTCCAAAAACCCTTGGGTGCCAAGAAGGGCGCCAGTGGTTGGGGACCCCACATCCAGCCATTGCCTGTGAACCAGACCCAGCATCGCCGCTACTTGCCATATGCTTTGGGGTAGCCACGGGCGTTTCTGCACTCCAGACTTAGAGAGCAAGCCACACTCCCTCTTCCCAGGAAGCCCTGAAAACAGACTTCCGTGAGGGCAGGGATATTCGACAGCGAGTCCTCCCTACCTTCTCCAGCTGCCACTTCCCTGGATTCTTGGTGGGGTGGGCATGACTAAGTGCAGGAGACGAAAGCTGCTACAAGTTTTTCGTATAGACAACGGTTGGCGTGTTCTCTGCTGGAGGGAGTAGCCGGAGAAGGAGTGCCCCAATCCCAGCATCTTCTTCTCGATATGACAGTGTTGTAACGTGGCTGGGCTGGGAAACAACAGTGGGGAGGGCGGAGGCACCCCTGCGGGATATCTCCCCTCCCCTCACCAAAATTATCTCTCTGTTGCGCTGCCCACGAGGACCAATTTCGGAGCGAATCCTACCCTGAGGTAAGAGGGGAATTGCCGTTTCTCCGAGGGAGAAATGTGCCCCCCCCCCTTTATGTGCACGTCTCACAGCCCTCGGGGCGGCCCTTCCGTGGCACTGTGCTCTTGTCAAGGAGGGTGAGAGGCTAGAGAAAAAGGAGGCGGAGGCCATCCGGACAGGTCGGTAGTAAGAGCTACGTTTGTTCTTCTCGCAGGGCAGGGCCACAACCTCACCCCGGAGCTGTCCCGAGTTGGACACCCCTAACTTGACTTCCGATACCAAACCTCTGGCCAAGTGTTGTGATAACTCCTGGGCATAGGGCCCTGGCTTGGGAGGGGGCTGGGTTCTCATGAGGAAGCACTGGCAGGGGTTTGGTGGTCGTGGCCTGGTCAGGAGCTCTTGGAGTTACAGCACTGTGCCACCGTCCCCACGCCTATGCATGGCCTGGTCTCTACAAGGAGCTGGCTGGGGTGGGCGTGCGTGTAAACAAAGGGAGTTACCACACAGGGAAAGGGAGATGCGTTTGTGTCCGCATTTGGGGGGACGGAGCGGAAGGAGTGGGAGGCGCCCATCTTATTTCTGTGGCGCTCAGTGCCTCGTGCCCTCCTTCCCCATTCCAGGATTCGAGTCAAATTGGGCTTCTGAAGGAGCTGCTGGATCTTCAGAAGGACATGGTGGTGATGCTGCTCTCGCTGCTAGAAGGTATGAGTCTTCTTGTGCCGCTACCCCCCCCCCCGCCACGCATAGGCGTCAACTTCAGGGGGGCTAGGGAGCTGGAGCTCCCCCCCCCCCGAACTTTTCCAGGAAGTGCTGAGCCTCCCCCGAAGACAATGGCCTGTGATGTCTCTGGCCCAGCCCACCCCCCCCCCAAATTGGAAAGTCTACACCCTTGCCGCCATGTTCTACTCTGGGCCCCCAGAGCGGGGGGGGTCCCCCAACGTGGTGCCCGCAGGTACCATGGCACCCAAGGCAAATAAAAGAAGAAGGGCTGCACCAGTAGGCAGGAAAAGTGTAGTAAAACAGGTGCAAGTGGGGAAAAAATATTTATTTACTCCTTGTGGGTCCCTATGCATTTCACGGTTCGATTTCACAATTCAGTTAATTAACTATCTATCATTCAAGAGTCAGACCTAAAATTACTTACGACAGCTTTCGTAATTACAAAACCAAGCATGATACATAAAAGGCCAACACAAACATAATACCCTTAAGGTCTGTAAAAAACAACAACACCGTAGTAAATTACATTAAAATTTCAACCCAGAATCATTCAGGTACACAATCAGTATAAAGGAATGAACAGCAAAATTGGTGACAATAGCCATTTCCAAAGTTATTCACT
Source organism: Lepidodactylus listeri (assembly GCA_029233225.1). NCBI lineage: Eukaryota > Metazoa > Chordata > Lepidosauria > Squamata > Gekkonidae > Lepidodactylus > Lepidodactylus listeri. The sequence goes on from JARCFY010000020.1 coordinate 38,227,527, forward strand.
TTCCACCTTGAGCAGTAAGAATAATTGAAACTAAGGGTGGCTGTGTTTTCTGGGCCGTACAAAAATTGCCAGGACAACATGAGAGTGTTTCTTCCCGTCTTCTCATTTTATTTATTTATTTATATTTACATTTATATCCCGCCCTCCCCGCCATTTGGCAGGCTCAGGGCGGCTAACAGCATAATAAATATACGTTAAAACACCAGATAAAACTATTAAACAATATAAAATCATGTTGTAAACATATTATAAGATAAAAGGTGGCGATCTTCAGACATCAGTGTCGACTGGATGGTGTCATCGGCTCCCACATTAGCTATGAAGCCTCAGTTGCTGGCGTTGTTGGTCCTGGTTGGTACAGTTGGTGACTGGGGCAGGGCCATTAGGTTGGGGCGGCCCCTACTTGAAAGCCTGGCGGAAGAGCTTCGTTTTACAGGCCCTGCGGAACTGTAAAAGGTTCCGCAGGGCCCTGATGTCCTTTGGGAGCTCATTCCCCCAGTGAGGGGCCACCACAGAGAAGGCCCTGGCCCTCATTGTAGCCAACCTGGCCTCTTTAGGCCCTGGAAGAACCAGGCAATTTTGGGAACCCGATCTTAGTGCTCACTGACTTGGTTTCTTTTATCCTCCTTGTGTCTTTTCAGGGAATGTGGTGAATGGCACCATTGCTCGGCAGATGGTAGACATGTTGGTGGAATCCTCCAGCAACGTGGAGATGATTCTCAAGTTCTTTGACATGTTCTTGAAGCTGAAGGACATTGTTGCTTCGGATGCCTTCAAGGATTACGTCACAGACCCGCGGGGGCTTATCTCCAAGAAGGATTTCCAGAAGGCTATGGACAGCCAGAAGCAGTACACCTCTTCCGAGATCCAGTTTCTGCTCTCTTGCTCGGAGGCCGACGAGAACGAGATGATTGACTTTGAGGAGTTTGCCAACCGCTTCCAGGAGCCTGCCAAGGACATCGGTTTCAACATCGCGGTGCTGCTGACCAACCTCTCTGAGCACATGCCTCATGACAACCGCCTCAAGTCTTTCCTGGAGCTGGCAGAATGTATCCTCAACTACTTCCGCCCCTACCTGGGCCGCATCGAAATCATGGGCTCCGGCAAGCGCATTGAGCGCATCTACTTCGAGATCAGCGAGACCAACAAGACCCAGTGGGAAATGCCCCAGGTGAAGGAATCCAAGCGGCAGTTCATCTTTGACGTGGTCAATGAAGGGGGAGAGTCGGAAAAGATGGAGCTCTTCATCAACTTCTGTGAGGACACCATCTTTGAGATGCAGATCGCGGCACAGATTTCGGAGGAGGAGGGGCAAGAGGAGGAAGAGGAGGAGGAGGAGGGCGAAGGGGCTGAAGGTGGGGAAGCCGAGAAAGTGTCAGCGCCATCAGAGGCCTCTTCAGCCTTCGGGGAGTTTGTGGAAAGCGTTGTCAACTTCTTCCGCATGTTCACCTACCGCAATGTCCGCCGGCAGTTCCGCAGAATCAAGAAGATGACGTTCAAGGAGATGGCCGTGGGGATAGCTACGTTCTTCTACACCGTCTTCATGGGGATCCTCTTCTTCTTCTGCAATGTCTTCAAGGGTATCTTCCTGCTGATCTGGAAGACGCTGTTCGGCGGGGGCCTGGTAGAGGAGGCCAAGAAGATCACCGTGACCGAACTGCTGGCCAGCATGCCTGACCCGACGCAAGACGAAGTTCACGGAGACGTGGCCCCTTCTGAGGAAGTCGAGCAGATGGCAGAGGGAGGGGAGGAGGCGGAAATGGCGGAGCCTGGCAAGGAAGAAGCAGCTGCCGAAGGCGACGAAGTCTTCGGAGTAGACGGAAAGAAAGAGCATTTCCGGTCCATGGCACCTGATGCCCCAGGCGGGCTTGGGGATATGGGAGACACCACCCCCGTGGAGCCCCCCACACCTGAAGGATCTCCCATCTTCAAGAGAAAACTGATAGTACGTTTCGGGGTTGAGATGGTGCCTGTGAAGGGATGCAATTTTAATTGTTTTTAAAATTTGGATTTATTTCTTAATACTTATTATTTATTTATTTATTTATATCCCACCAGTTTGGTGTCGTGGTTAGGAACACGGACTCTGATCTGGAGAGCCATGTTTGATCCCCCACTCCTCTACATGCAGCCAGCTAGTGTGAGCTTGGGTCAGTCACAAGTTCTCTCAGAGCTGTTCTCTCGGGAGCAGTCCTCAAAACTGCTCTCTCAGCCCCACCGACCTCACAGGCAATGCTCCCTCCAAGCTGTGGAGTCTTGTGAGCAAAAATTCCTCTTTGTGAGCTACTGGCATTAAAGTTGTGAGCGAGCAGGTTGGCTGCTGCATGAATCAGTTTGCTCTGGAGCCACCCTTCCTGAGCGGAGACAAAAATGGGTGAGCCGGAGGCTAAAAAACCGTGAGCTAGCTCACACTAACTCAGCTTGGAGGGAACACTGCTCACAGGGTATCTGTTGTGGGGAGGGGAAGGGAAAGGGGATTGTAAGCCACTCTGAGACGCCTTCAGGTAGTGAAGGGCGGGGTATGAATCCAATCTCTTCTTCTTCTTCTTTCTCTCCAATGGGGTCCCAAGGATTCTTACATCATTCGCCTCTCCTCCATATTTATCCTCACGGCAACCCTGTGAGGTAGGTTAGGCTGAGACAGCATGACTGGCCCAAGGTCACCCAGCAGACTATTGCTGCACAAGTGGGGATTCAACCCTGGGTGTCTCGGGTAGTAGTCCAGCACTCTTAACCACTGCCCTTCATTGGCTCTCAGCGTAGTGACTTCCTGGAGCTCTGGCTAGATGAAATGAGAAGGAGAGGTGGGAAGCTGTGATTTTGAGGAAGCCGGGAATCCTCGATCCCCCTCCCCTATTTACAAATAAAGAAAAGAACCCCTCACAGTAAAAGCCGGGCGGGTTGGTGGTTCCAGACTGTTGCCGTACAAAACGGGTCTCACTGTCCAGCAGAAACATCCTGCATCTTTGCTGGTGGACTGCACGATATACTGAAGATGGAGGAACCAAATGTTCCTTGAATAAAACGCTCCCTTTCTATACCAAGCTAAAATGCCAGTGAGAAGATTCTAAGCTGGCAATCCTAGTCTTGTGTAGACCCATTCAGGCACTGTTTGTGAACATAAGAACATAAGAGAAGCCAATATTGGATCAGGCCAGTGGCCCATCCAGTCCAACACTCTGTAGCATACAGTGGCCAAAAATACCAGGTGCCACTAGGAGGTCCACCAGTGAGGCCAGGAGACTAGAAGCCCTCCCACTGTTGCCCCCCCCCCCACCAAGAATACGGAGCATCACTTGCCCCAGATGAAAGTTCCTATCTATACCTTGTGGCTAATAGCCACTGTTGGACCTCTGCTCCATGTGTTTCTCCAATCCCCTTTTGAAGCCATCAATGCTTGTAGCCGCCGCCACCTCCTGTGGCAGTGAATTCCACATGTTCATCACTCTTTGGGTAAAGAAGGACTTCCTTTTATCTGTTCTAACCCAACTGCTCAGCAATTTCATGGAGTGCCCACGAGTTCTTGTATAGTGAGAAAGGGAGAAAAGGACTTCTTTCTCTACCTGCTCTATCCCACGCATAATCCTGTAAACCTCCATCATGTCACCCTTCAGCCGTCGTTTTTCCAAGCTGAAGAGCCCCAAGCATTTCAGCCTTTCTTCACAGGGAAAGTGAGTCCTGACCCCGCTCCCCCGGCCCTCTGTAATGGTAGAGCCCAAGAACTCCCCTACCCTATGGCTCAAGTGTTTTGTGCCCACCTCTTGGAGAGATCCAAGACACTTGAGTTCTGCCCATATTTCTGGGTTGAACCTTTGTGCCAAACACACACCACTTTTGTTCTGCTCCCTCGTGGGATACCAGTTCGGCAAGTCTTTTATTCTCTTGTGTATCATCAGTCTGTATTCTTGTGACTCTCAGGTTGAAGGGGAGGAGGAAGTAGCACCAGAAGAACCAGAGAAGATTGAAGAACCTCCGGTGGAGCCTGAGAAAGCAGAGTGAGTATCTTGCTAACGTGAGCCAAGTTAAGTGGCAGGACAGACTGTAGGCGGCAATGCCAGAAGACCACAGAACCGCCACAGCGTGTGGTACTGACTACCCACTTGTCCTTCCTTTGCATTTGTTTTAGGAAAAGCAGGGTTCTGATAAGTCTCTGAACACCAGTGCCAAGAGGCGATATCAGAGAAAGGCCTCGACCTCTGTGCTGTCCAGAGGAACGCATTGGCCATTGTATGAGGGACAGGATGCTGGACTAGATGGACCACTGCACTGATTCATCAGGGCTCGTCTGATGTTCTTCTCAGTGGAAGGCCTCAGCCTCTGTGTAGTTGTTGGCCGTCCAGAGGAACTGTTTGGCCCCTGTGGGAGACAGGATGCTGGTCTAGATGGACCCTCACTGGTCTGACCCAGCAGGGCTCTTCTGATGTTCTTCTCAGGGGAAGGTCTCAGCCTCTAGGTAGTTGTTGGCCATCCAGAGGAACTGGTTGGCCACTGTGTGAGACAAAATGCTAGACTAGATGGACCCTCACTGGTCTGACCCAGCAGGGCTCTTCTGACGTTCTTAGTCCTGCTGGTGTTGAAGGTATGCTTGGAGTCATGTGATAGGGGTGCAGGTCCCTCCTGGCAACCAGTGGGGGATGGGGGGACCTACCAGGAGCAGGAGGGGGACCCAGCTGACGTTGCAGCCACGTGTCTACGTCACTTTCGGTATGTCCTGGAAGTGATGTCATCACGCAGCTATGTTGGGGCAACGCTCTGGTATTTGGGCAAAAACTCTCTGGTAAATTTGGCTTCTGCCATAGAGTTATTGCCCAAATACCAGAGCGTTGCACCGACATGGTGATGTCACTCCCAGGTCACGTCAGAAGTGGCATAAACATTTCACTGCAACGTCGACTGCCTCGCTCTTTTCCCAGGTAAGTCTCTCCTGTCTGCCAGCTGATCATTGGCGGTGCAGTGGGGCCTGGTGGCCGGGGACCCCCCAACTCCACCAGGGGGAGGTCTAGCAACCCTAACATGTGACCTACACCCACCCAAAAGGCAAAGAGGGGGCAGACTGATCGTAAATGCAAGCCGGTGATCAGACAGGCAAAAAAGGGACTATGAGGATCATATTGCAGGAAACTTAAAGACCAACAATAAAAATTTCTTTGAATGCATTAGAAGCAGAAAACTAGCCATGGAGGCAGTGGGGCCCTTGGATGACCAAGGGGGGGTGAAAGGACTACTGAAGAATGATCGGGAATGGGCAGAGAAGCCGAATGCATTTTTTGCCTCTTCCTTCACTTTGTACGATGGGAGGTGCTTGCCCGCTCCAGAACCGCCGATTTCAGGAGGGGTGTCGAAAGACCCGAGTCAGTTTGAGGAGATGAGAGAGGATGTACTATGACTGATGGGCAGATTAAAAACTGACAGATCACCCAAATGGCATACATCCAGGAGTTCTGAAAGAACTCAAATGTGAACTTGTGGATCTCACTGACAAACATTTTACTCTTTTTGGGGGGGATGCTGGAGCAGATGGACCGCCGGTCTGAACCCAGAGGGCTGTCCTTACGCCTTCCTTTAACCCGATGGTCTTTTCCTCCTTCAGTGCTGAAAATGGAGAGAAGGCAGCCAAAGAGGAAGAGGAGGAGAAGAAGGAGGAAGAAGAACCCAAGGAGGAGGAGAAGCCAGAGCCGCCTGCTGTGGAGAAAAAGAAAGTAGTCCAGCGGGAGAAGAAGGAGGCTGAGGAAGGAGGCATGGAGTTTTGGAACGAGCTGGAGATCCAGAGGATAAAATTCTTGGTAGGGGCTGTGGGATGGGATGGGGGGGAGGGGAGGGGACACCCGAGCTTCACCATGCAACAGGTGTTTCCACCCAACGAACTTGGACTGGCGTTAGTTGTTTTTCCTGCTCCCCAAGGAACTCTGGGAACTGTAGTTCTGTGAAGGCAGGCGAACTAGGGCTCTCGAATGCAGAATTCTTCACACCCTCGCCAGTCCTACAGTTCCCAGTGTTCTTGGGTGCAAGGGGGAGGGGGTAGCCAGGACAGTGCAACAGGTACAAATCCGAGGTCCCTTTGTAGCCCGTAGAGGCCAGCAGGATCATGCTCCCGGTGAAGGGAATGGCAGCAGATGACTAGCTATCTGTTGGTGGCCTTGGGTCATCCATTTTGGGTGGGCTTGATTCGAGGCGGGCTCGATTCCCAGTGTCCCTAGGCCCACACATTTGTTCACTCCCGGAACACATGGCATAATAAAAAAAACTAAGGAGAACGTACCTCTGAGCACATCCCGAGTGCATTTTGTCATGAGTCTCACACACCTGGGAGTCACGAGCAGGGCTTCCTCGTAGGTTTCAGTTCTGATGTTTCCTTTCTTCGTTTAACAATGGCTGCAGAACATCTGGAATTCCACGCAAGCATAGAAACTTATGGAATCGGTGGACTGAGCCATCTCCATGTTTTGTTTCTATTGCAAGTTTCTAGTCCTCAAGGCTGTGAAGAGAGGCTTGCTAAGGTTTCTCATAGGCCAGGGAACGGTTTTCAGCAGTTGGGGGGGCGGAGCTTGAAAGCAGAACCAAGCATGAGCCGCCAATCAGCAGATACCATTCGTGTGTGTCAATCTTACAGAATTTTGTTTTTCCTTGGTGCAGACTGAAGTTGCATCATACTGGCACAAGAATTCAGGGCACTGTCTTTTTAAAGGGGGTGCTTTGCTGTCTTCTTAACCCGCTGTTCTTCTCTCCTTCCAGAATTATTTATCCAGGAATTTCTACAATCTGCGCTTCCTTGCCCTCTTCTTGGCTTTCGCTCTCAACTTCATCCTGCTCTTCTACAAGGTAATCATGCCTGATGAAGACCTGGAGCTGGCAGCCATAACCTCAGGACTCCTAGATTTCCATCTCCGAACTTGATAGGAGAATGAGAAATAGAAGGGGAGGTCCCGGAGTCTGGGTCTTCTAGCTATATGGGGGTGGAGGAGAGGGACTGAGGGCATTTCAGAGGCCCGAGAGAGGCCCAGGGGCAATAAGCCAGCATCCCAAGCCACTGGGGAAAGCCACAGGCCAGGTTAGAGCAAAAGATCAGGGGCAGCTGGGAACTTGCGCCAGCAGCAGGGTGAAAATGATTAGGCTGAGACCCGGCTCTTGCCAAGTGTTGGGGTGGCTCGTTCCAGCCTGAGCCCCTCTCCCTTGGCTATTGGGAGCCAGTTTGGTGTAGTGGTTGAGAGAGTGGACTCTAATCTGGGAGAACCGGGTTCGATTCCCCAGTCCTCCCCATACAACTGCTGGCATGTCCCTAGGTCAGTCACATAAATTAGTTTGCTCTGGAGCCCTCCTTCCTGAGCTAAGACAGAAAGGTGTGAGCCGGAGGCTGAAAAACTGTGAGCTAGCTCACACTAACTCAGCTTAGAGGGAACACTGCTCACAGGGTGTCTGTTGTGGGGAGGGGATGGGAAAGGAGATTGTAAGCCGCTCTGAGACTCCAAGTGACGGGCTGGGTGTAAATCCAATCTCTTCTTCTTCTTCTATTCCCACTCCCCAGGTGTCAGACACCCCCCCAGGTGAGGAGGAGTTTGAGGGCTCCGGGTTCGAAGGGGATCTGGATGCGGGCGCTGGCTCTGGCTCCGGCTTTGGCGGGGATGACGACGGCGGAGACGGCAACGGGGACGAAGACGAGGAGGACAGCGTGGTCTACTACTTCCTGGAGGAGAGCACAGGCTACATGCAGCCGGCCCTGCAGTTCCTGTCCATCGTCCACACGCTGGTCTCCTTCTTGTGCATCATTGGCTACAACTGCCTCAAGGTGCCGCTGGTGATCTTCAAGCGGGAGAAGGAGCTGGCCCGGAAGCTGGAGTTCGACGGCCTCTACATCACGGAGCAGCCGGAGGACGACGACATCAAGGGCCAGTGGGACCGGCTGGTGCTCAACGCGCCGTGAGTCCCCCTCCAGGGTGGGGAGGGGCTAAGAGCGGGCCCCTCCCCCTTTCAGCCATGGTCCCACCTCCAGGAGCTTTTTTTAAAGAGTTGCCCATAATGCAGTGCTGCTAGATTGTAGACACTGGGCAGACCTGTCCAAATGTACCCCTCTTGCTGTTTCTATACTATTGGATATAGGGAGGTTACCGCCCCTTCCCAGTGGGTCTGAATGGGATACAAGAGCGAAAACCCATTCCCCCTGTAAAACAGCTTGGGATCACCTAGAGCAGGGGTCCCCAACCTTTCTCAGCCTCCAGACACCTTTGGAATTCGGACACAGCATGATGGCGCAGCTGTAAAGCGGCTTCTGTAGGAGCAGGGCCAACCACAAAATGGCCGCCACCATGTCTCACCTTCAGTCAAACAGTGAAAATCCTTTTCTGCCAAGAAACCATTTTTAAGAATCAGTAGAAAAGAACAAGAGTCCAGTAGCACCTTAAAGACTGACAAAATATGTTGCAGGGCATGAGTGTTTGTAAGCCACTGATCCCTTCTTCAGATACAACTAGGATGGGAGTCCGTCTGTCCTATTTACTGGAAAGTGGAGTGATTTCAGATGCTGAATGGCATTAGCAGGCAAATGGGAGAGGAACCAAACAGAGGCCTCAGCTAATCCAGGCTGTTAATACAGAAATGCCCCAGGCTTACTTATTTTTCTGCCACATATACCACTTTAGAAAAGGATTTGTGGAGGCTGGCATCTTTCAGTGGCCCCTCCTTGTTCATTGGTGGGTGTCTTGGAGGCTGGGGACGAAATCGGGGGGAAGTGACATCATCTCCACGGCCTCCTTGGGAGTTCTTAAAGGCATCTGGCTAGGAAACGGGATAACGTTGGGCTAGCTGAACTGAGCTGGTCAGAGGGCTGTGACATGAGACAGACTTGATGGTGAGAGAGGGAAATGTTCTGGGGTGGCCAGGCGGGTCCACAGAGATGAGATAAGTTTGAAGCAGAAGGGGCGGCAGTAAGAGTTACAGTACGAGCTGGACCACAGGGGAATCAGCTGCCTAGGGAGGTGGCGAGCTCCCCCTCACTGGCAGTCTTCAAGCAGCATCCGGACAAACCCTTGTCAGGGATGCTCTAGGCTGGTCCTACATTGAGCAAAGGGTTGGACTAGACGGCCTGTATGGCGCCCTCCCAACTCTGCGATTCTACAATACTATGAAATGGCTCAAGGCGTAGAGCCATGCAGGCATCGAGGCAGAAGGGGGAGACCTCTGTCCTTATCCGACTCTCTGTTCTGCCTCCTCTCCAGGTCGTTTCCGAGCAATTATTGGGATAAATTCATCAAGAGGAAGGTGAGATGCTTCACCACTGTCTAGGGTGGAGGCGGCGGGAGGGGGGGAGGAAACGCGGGGCTTCGTCAGCCCAGCTGGAGCTGATGAGCAAGGCCCGAGGTCAAGGGTCAGGGATGAAACTGGGCTTCCCCCCCTCTCCCTCCAGGTGCTGGAGAAATACGGCGACATCTACGGGCGGGAGAGGATCGCAGAACTCCTGGGGATGGATTTGGCCAGTCTGGAGATCACAGCGCAGAACGAGAAGAAGCCGGAACCGGACAAGTCCCTTCTCACTTGGTGAGACGGGGCAGGGGGAGCTGGGGGTGATTAGGGGATGGTCGGTGCTGCCCAGACGGGCTCCGGTCCTGTCTCCATCGAGCACAGTCATGTTGCTGGCGGGAGCGGAGCAGATAAAGGGTCTGTTTCACAAGCAGGTGCATTTTTACAGGTGTTGACGTTTTATCACCCTGACCTGGATGGTCTCAGCTATCCCAGTCACACAAGCGAGGCAGGATTGGCCTTGGTTAGTACCGGGGCTGCTGCGCAGAGGCAGGGAGTGGCAGAACACCACTGAACGTCTCTGCCCAGACCTGGATGGCTCAGGCCAGCCCCATCTCATCAGATCTCAGAAGCTAAACAGAGTGGGCTCTGGTCAGTACTTGGATGGGAGACCCCCAGGGAAGTCCAGGGTTGCTACCAATGTTCCCTCTAAGCTGTGAAGTCTTGTGAGCAAAAATTCTACTTCGTGAGTTACTGGCATTAAAGTTATGAGCGAGCAATTTGGCTGCTGCATAAATTAGTCTGCTCTGGAGCCATCCTTCCTGAGCTAAGACAAAACTGTGTGAGCCAGAGGCTAAAAGACTGTGAGCTAGCTCACACTAACCCAGCTTATAGGGAACACTGGTTGCTACGCAGAGGCAAGCAACGGCAAACCACTTCTGTTTGTCTCTGCCCTGACCTGGCTAGCCCCATCTCATCAGATCTCGGAAGCTAAGCAGGGTCAGTACTTGGATGGGAGACCCCCAGGGAAGTCCAGGGTTGCTACGCAGAGGCAGGCAACAGCAAACCACTTCTGTTTGTCTCTTGCCTTAATTGGGATGGCCCAAGCTCCCATCAGATCTCAGAAGGTTTTTTTTAACCTTTTAAATTGATGTTTTAGTAGGAATACAGAGGTACAGAGATATCGATACGTTCTACAGAGTTTCACATATTAGTATCATAGTAAACATCAACATTTTACTCGTGGTGATAAGAGAATATTGTTGTCTTCGATTACAGTGTTGTTGTTCTCATGGCTCATACTGTTTTTTACATATTAATCTGTTTGTTCTTTGTCTAGAGATGTATATTAAAAACAATTAGGACTTAATTCGATATTTTATCTTTTGTTTTTCATTAATGTTCAGTCGTTTTGTCTTTGGTGTGTCGTAGTCAGAGTTCATATTTGTCTTAGGTTGTGTTTTTTTTATGTGTATATTAACTTAAGATATATGGGATTTTTTTTGGTTGTCTGTCAGAAGCCATTGCATACTCTATGAACGGTGACCATTTCATTTGGAAATTAGAGCATCGTGGTCGGCAGTTATCTTCTCTTACGTTGTCCGTAATCTTTTCCGTGATTAGCAGGTCCCAGACTTTTTGTTATCCAATTATCCATCAGGTCCCAGATCTCAGAAGGTGATAAGCAAGGTTCACCATGCAGAGGCAGGCAACAGCAAACCAGCTCTGTACATCTCTCGCCATGAAAACCTTACACGGTCACCATAAGTTGACGGCAGCTTGAGGGCACTTTCCACCAACGGCGTTTTATCTGCATCTGATTTTGGCCTTTTCACATGTCACTCTGATGCAAACCTGACCCTGACCTAGGGTGCCGCAGCCAGCCCTGACTCCTGGAGAGCATCTGTGCCCAATGCATTTCCTTGCAAGCTCAGCTTTGCCCCTACTTCTTTGGACTGCTTCAGACATCTTTAGGGTTTTTTAATCTTGTGTGAGTGTGTGTGTGTGTTCCTCAAACTCGAGGTTGACTTCTGGCAACCCCTAGAGGGGCTTGGTCATTTCAGGTGACTTGCTATTGCCTGCCTCTGCCTCCCAGCCCTGGTATTCCTCGGAGGTTTCCCTTCCAAGTACTCGCCAGGGTCGGCCCTGCTTAGCTTCTGAGATCTGACTGTATCGGGCTTGCCTGGGCTATCCAAGTCAGGGCTGCTTCCAACATCTTTAGAAGCAAACCTACCCCATACGTAGATGCTCACAATCCCGGCTTCCTCCTCACCTTTCTCCCCTCTCTTCCTCAGGATCACCTCCATCGACATCAAGTACAAGATCTGGAAATTTGGAGTGATCTTCACAGATAACGTGAGTAGGGAGATAGATCAAGTTGGGTAGCCATGTTAGTCTGTCTATAGCAGTAGAAAAGAGTAGGAAACCAACAGCTCCTTAAAGGCGAACAAAATTTGTGGCAGGGGATGAGTTTCCATGAGTGCCTGCTCATTTCTTCAAGATGGGTAGCCATGTTAGTCTGTCTGTAGCAGTAGAAAAGAGCAAAGGTCCAGGACCAAAAATTGGGGCAGGGTATGAGTTTTCATGAGTCCCTGCTCTCTTCTTCAAGATAGGCTGCCGTGTTAGTCTGTCTGCACCAGTAGAAAAGGGCAAAGGTCCAGGAGCACCTTAAAGTCTAATAGAATCTGTGGCAGGGGAGGAACTTTCAGGAGTCCCTGCTCACTTCTTCAAGATGGGTAGCCGTATTAGTCCGTCAGCAGCAGTAGAAAAGAGGGTTGTCTTGACCCCTCATAAGAATCTCCTGAGATGGTTTCCTAACTGCCTCCATTACAAACCCTGCCTTCTTCTCTCCCTTCCCACCCATAGTCCTTCCTGTACCTCTTCTGGTACATGGTGATGTCCCTCCTTGGCCACTACAACAACTTCTTCTTTGCCTGCCATCTTCTGGACATCGCCATGGGTGTCAAGACGTTACGGACCATCCTCTCATCCGTCACCCACAATGGCAAACAGGTAAGGCGTAAAGGCCTGGGCAGGTGGACATGTGTTTGGAGTGCAATACATAAGACGTAGCACAAGTCCGTAGCTACGGTGGGGCTTTTGGGGGCCCTGCCCGCTTTCTTAAAGGCACAGCCTTTAAGAAAGTGAATGCTTTTTGCAATCATTTAAAAACTTTTTTTAAAAAGGTGTGTGCTTCCTTAAGCTAAGTGGGGTGCTGTCGTTGACTGATTCCTGCACTGAGCAAGGGGGTTGGAGTAGGTGGCCTTTAGGATCCCTTTGAACTCTGTGTCAGGAAACTGGTCTCCTTTAAGAGAGTTTTTCTGCCTAAGTGTTAGCTTTCTTGACCATAGAAGTCATCACCCCCGCCCCCCACCTGCCAGCTTGATATCAGAACTGCTGCTTCGGCTGGCAGAAGTGATTAACTTGCAGCAGCTGAGAACTGTCGTCTAAAGTGGTTGGCAGCTTGCAACTTAGAGATCTATCCCGGTAACAGCTTTCTATTGGCTAAATAGCTTTTCTTTCTGCATTGAGAACTTCAGCCCCAGCAGAAAAAAATCGCCCCACAAGCCACAAAATCCTGGCTTCAGGCCTGGTTAGCATTGCCCTAGTTAAGAAGGGATTTGTCTGCCCTCCCGCAGTTCCCGTGTGCCAGGGGTCGCCAACCTTTCCCAGCCTGTGGTTGCCTTTGGAATGCACAGCCATCAAATGGCCGCCGCAGGAGGCGGAGCCAGCCACAAAATGGCTGCTGCCGCAGGTCTCCTTCAGTCACACAGTGCAGATCCTCGTGCTGTGCTGGCAGCTGCTGCCAAAGCAGCATTTTTAAAAACCTGCACAGCCAACCAAATCTCCAACGGCTTATCAGACGCCTTGCTGGGCAAAAGACCCACCTGGCCCCGCCCACTTTCTAAAAACTCTTGGCAGGAGCCAGGAAAAAGTGTTGGCGGGCACACACCCTCGGGCACCACATTGGGGACCTCCGCTGTGCGATAGCTAAATAGTGCCATTTGTTTAAAATTATCGTTCTTAGTCTGATTATAATGTATTTATATTGTAACTACCGAATGGCCTTGTGATCCGCCCTGAGCCCACTTGTGGGGGGGGCGGAATATAAATCTGAAAAATAAACAAACGAATGACTAGCTCCTCCCATGCACACGGCGTCTTCCCCCAGCTGATGATGACGGTGGGGCTGCTGGCGGTGGTCGTGTACCTCTACACCGTCGTCGCCTTCAACTTCTTCCGCAAGTTCTACAACAAGAGCGAAGACGAGGATGAGCCTGACATGAAGTGCGACGACATGATGACGGTGAGTCGGAGAGCCGCGGGGATGGGGCGGAGACGGGTGGGCCGTCTTCAAGAAAGCCCGAGAATAACTTGAGGGACGCTGCACTGGGTTGTCCAGGAGAGCCGCAGAAGGAACCTTCCCTGGTGCAATTTCCTTGAGCATCATCGGGGAAGTCTCCTTCAATGTTCCCTCTGAGCTGCAGAGTCTTGTGAGCAAAACTCCTACTTTGGGAGTTCCTGGCGTTAAAGTTGTGAGTGAGTGCTTTGGCTACTGCCTTTCCCCATATATGCCCCAGACAGCACTGCGCTCAGGGACCTCCCGAGCATCAAGGAGGCCAGGTTGGCAACAACTAGGGCCAGGGCCTTTTCAGTGGCGGCTCTACTCTGGTGGAATGAGCTCCCAGAGGACATCAGGGCCCTGCGGGACCTTTTACGGTTCCTCTAAATGTGGACATTCCACTCATCTAAGAATCCTTGCTAGAGCAATCCTCCATGAATAAATTCTTTTACTCTTGTTGATGCTTTAAAGGCTTATGGGAGGAATGGAGATTTGAATCCACTATAGTGTTCCTGAGTACGGACCCCAGGGGGGAAGCATGGTAATCATCCTTCCAGAGAAATTGACACAGGGAATCATTTGTCTTGTGTGTATGATGTCCCACCAGTCCCTCTCTGATGTCCTGCCCTCTCTCCCTGACGCAGTGCTACCTGTTTCACATGTACGTGGGGGTGCGTGCCGGCGGGGGTATCGGTGATGAGATCGAGGATCCAGCGGGAGACGAGTACGAGCTGTACCGTGTCATCTTCGACATCACCTTCTTCTTCTTTGTCATTGTCATCCTGCTGGCCATCATCCAGGGTGAGCTGCACAGACCCATCTCTGTGCACAAAAGTTTGTTTTGTCGGGCGCTACAGATGGCCACCGAGGAAGATTCCACCCAAGCTGTGTCTCCTATCTTCCCCCTTTCCACTGCTGGAGTTACGCCCAGGACTGATCTCCATGTTGTGCAGCTGGAGGAAGTGGTAGAGTCCTATCCTATAGTGGTAGAATGGACTGTAACACGTTATATAGCATGGGGGAATCAGCATTCTTTTGAGTTTACAAGCAGCCCCAGAAAACTTTCATAGAAGGGAGAAAATGACAGGGCGAGAAGTTCCCCCCCAATATGCTTGGGTATTTTTAAGATTTGCAACAATTATTTTAGGAGGGAAGCAACAAAAAGAAGTCCATCCAACCCACCAACTCATGATTCCAGACTCCTCATACTGATGAGTTTGCAGATTAGACTTGAGTTGAGAGTTAAGGAGGCCAAACTAGACATGGGGCTCTTCCACATTCTCATTTTTGTCTCTTGTGTCTTGTCTATTGCTTCATTTTTTTTCCTTTTCCACACATGTTTTGCTTGCTCTGGTAGCTGATTCGATATTATATCACTGCATATCTGGCATGTCTCCCTGCAGTAAACTGCAGGTTTTTATGCCAGAGGTACAGTGATGTAATATCGAATCGACCACTAGAGGGAGCAAAACACTTGCAGAAATGAAAAAACCCCAGACCCAAAGCAATAGGGACACACAAGCGACAAAATGATCTGGCAGAAGAACCCATGATGTGGAATATTGGAGACTAGGGGAAAGAAAATGTGCAGCTTTTCCCACATAGGGCAAATAGCAATTTGAATGCAGGGCAGGCATCAGATCAGAGAACCAGCACAAGGAAAGGGATTTTTAAAAATCCATCTTGTGGCACCGCATCACCATTTGAATCCTGCTACCTGCCCATCCTTCCACATTTGCATTAAGTTAAAGACCCCCAGAGGAGACCCCGGCTGTGGATTTCTCACTTCACAAGTGTTTTGAGCCCCAGTGTGAGGTCAAATCTCAAGGACTCCTGGAAGGACAGAAAATGAGAGGAGACTTACTGGAGCTGGAACTTATGACTCAGTGCCTAAGCAGTGCTTTCAGGACACGAGAAGTGTCATGGGGTGCCTCTGAGCGTGCACAGAGAGCCTCCACCACCCTTGTGCGCCTTGGTATAGTGATTGAGAGCGCAGACTCTAATCTGGGAGAACCAGGTTTGATTCCCCACTCCTCCACTTGAGCTGCTGGTGTGACCTTGGGTCAGTCACAAGTTCTTTTAGTGCTGTTCTCTCAAGGGCAGTCCTCGAAAGAGCTCTCTCAGTGCCACCTACCATACAGGGTGCCTGTTGTGGGAAGGGGGAGGGGGAGAAAGGAGATTGTAAACTGCTCACCTTCGGGTAGTGAAGGGCAGGGTATAAATCCAATCTCCTCTTCCTCCTCCTCCTTCTTCTCCTTCTCCATCTCCTTCTCCTCCTTCTTCTCCTTTCTCCTTCTCCTTCTCCTTGAGAGCCAGTCTGGTGTAGTGGTTAAGTGCGCGGACTCTAATCTGGGAGATCCAGGTTTGATCCCCCACTCCTCCACTTGCACCTGGCTGGATGACCTTGGGCAAGCCATAGCTCTGTACCAGCTGTTCCCTCAAGGACAGCTTGGGAAAGAGCTCTCTTAGCCCCACCTACCTCACAGGGTGTCTGTTGTGGGGAGGGGAAGGGAAAGGAGTTTGTAAGCCACTCTGAGACTCCCTTGGGGAGTGAAGGGCGGGGTATAAATCCAATCTCTTCTCTTCTTCTTCTCCTTCTTCTTCACCTTGCCATCCTCCAATGTTTACCTTTCTTGGTGGTGCGGGGAGAGAACCCAAGCCCGGGCTCTCATGTTTCCTCTCCTGCCCCCATCTTTTCACGCCCTTGCCTTCCTTTCTCCCCCACAGGTTTGATCATCGACGCCTTTGGGGAGCTGAGAGACCAGCAAGAGCAGGTGAAGGAGGACATGGAGGTGAGCAGCCCAGGAAGGCCGGAGCCCCTTGACTTGTCCGCAAATCCTTGTATTCTGCCCTCCCCGCAAGCAGACTCAGGGCGGGCCCTTGTCAATATTAATGCAATTCCACAGTAACAATTAAAACCAATTTAAAACAACAAAATTAAAACAGGACAAAAAGTCACAGGATACCATGCCAGATCGGATCAAATGTCTCAGCTATCAAGTTGGGGCAGTCGCATGGGTTCCCAGGTGGCTGTTTGAATCTAGGACACGGATGGAAGGCCAGCTTGGGGGAAGGGGGGGGGCGTCCGCTGCCTCAACTAAAGGCCTGTAGAAAATAGTCAATAGCAACCGTGATATGTTCACGAAGGGTTATCCTGTCGACTAGAAGCCCAGCAGAAGAGCTCTGTCTTGCAGGCCCTGCGGAATTGTAATAAGTCCTGCCGGGCCCTGATCTAGGGTTGCCAAGTCCAGGTTGGAAAATAATTGGGGACTTTGGGGGTGGAGCCAGGAGAAGGTGGGGTTTGGGAGGGGAGGGGCCTCGGCAGGGTACAATGCCATAGAGTCCATCCTTCAAGTCAGCCATTTTCTCCAGGGGAGCCGATCTCTGTCAGCTGGAGATCAGTTGTAAAAGCGGGAGATCCCCAGGCCCCACCTGGAGGCTGGCAATCCTACCCTGATCTCATACGGGAGCTTGTTCCACCAGCTCGGGGCCAGGGCGGAAAAGGCCATGGCCCTAGTCGAGGCAAGTCAGACATCCCTGGGGCCGGGGGCTATCAAAAGGTGCTGCTTTGTAGATCTCAGTGCTCTACAGGGTTCATATGGGGAGAGGCGGTCCCAAAGGTATGCTGGCCCCTGGCTGTATAGGTCTTGGGCCTGAGAGATCTCTCAGCTGTGAATCTCAGTGGGTGACTCTGGGCCAGTCATTTGCTCGGCCTAACCTACCTTGCAGGGTTGCCGGGAGTATAAAAGGGAACCAAGGAGAACTATGTTCTGAGCTCCTTGAAGAGAAGGGTGGGTTAAAAATGCAACAGGTAACTCTGCAACACTTTCACGAGCAACTACTGGGATTAGGGAAAATGTCTGTCATTCTCCAGACATCTCCCTAACCATTTTGTTTCCCAGTTGGGAGAGACTCACTGCCATTTCAGGGCTGGAAGAGGGAAAGGAATGGGTAGGCCACCGTGGGCCCTGGAGCAGGAGACTGGCTGCTCGGTCTTTCCCTTCACACCCTTCGCCTCTTCTCATTGCTGCTTCCGTCTCCTACAGACCAAATGTTTCATCTGCGGGATCGGCAGTGACTATTTCGACACGACGCCGCACGGCTTTGAGACCCACACACTGGAGGAACACAACCTGGCAAATTACATGTAAGCATCCGGTTCACGGAGACGTGGGGGCTGCCTCCTTGGCCGCTGTCGCTTGCGGGGACCGTCGGAACACTTGGGCTGCCTCGGCGGTTCTACCGATTAGGCACCACGAGAGAAGTACGTCCTGGTTCACACGGGCTGCTCTGACTCTGGGGTGACGGTGTGAACAGTCTCCCTTGAAAAGAAGCACATCTGAGGGTATACGGGAACCGCTGGGTTTCAAAGTCTCATGCCCTTAATGGCATAGCAGTAAGATACATAGATATACAATAATACAGCATGGGTATTTAGAAACATAATAAACAATATGAATAATTCCTTTAGGAGTGTGGCTCTAACTTTGGCTGCTTCGGCAAGAACCTTGGCCACTATAGCTGTAGTATTAAGATTAGCATCCTTTAGTAAAGACTGAATAGCTTTTTCCTTATTAGGGGTGTGTTCAGACGGACAGCTAATCCCGCCATTGGCCCAGCTGTAATTTGATCTAGATCTTTTTGATCCAGCGTTGTACGACCAGACAGCTCGTCCATGAAGCGCTTTACCACACGTGACTCCGCAGTGGATTGTCTAGACGGTTACAAGTTCTTTCAGAGCTGTTCTCTCAAGGGCAGTTCTCGAAAGAGCTCTCTCAGCCCCACCTGCCTCCCAGGGTGTTGTGGGGAGGGGAAGGGAAAGGAGATTGATCGTAAGCTGCTCTGAGACTTCTTTGGGTAGTGAAGGGTGGGGTATAAATCCAATCTCCTCCTCCTCCTCCTCCTTCTGAAGGCAGAGGAGGTACGACTGGGGGAGTGCAGAAAATGTTCAGGGGAAAGCTAGATCCCGCCTGTTTTCTATGCTGACTGGGGTGGGCAGCATGCAAATGGCAGAGGCCATGCTCGATTGGCAGACACTAGCCTCTTCTGGCCATGTCTTCCAGCAGAGAACCAGCACACCCGGTAGCATTTGGTCTTCACGTCCGGTAGCATTCCATATTCACGTCCGGTACACTTCATGTAGGGTACTACCAACCACGTTGCTTACAGCACAATAAAAGACAGGGCACAAGTTTTTCCAAACCTGCACGCCTGATTCCGCTGCTGATTTTGGGAGGGTTTAGGGAGTTGGCCTGACAGAAGCAAAGAGAGAAGGGCTGGGGGAAGTCACGGCCTTCAGCTCCTCATCGCTGACTGCCTCTCTTCCTCCTGCAGGTTCTTCCTCATGTATCTCATCAACAAGGATGAAACGGAGCACACCGGCCAGGTGAGGGGAGCTGGCTTATCTCTCCAGATATGGAAGCAGGGGCTACTCACCTGTTGCTGTAACAGCCTAGAATAAGGGGCAGTCAGAGTCAGACCCGGGGCCAAAGGAGCCTCCCCCCCCCCCCAAGAAAGCTTCGTCTGGCTGCCCAATAGCCAGCCACAGAAGCAGAAGCAATTCATGGATGTGGTAACAGGATTTGGACATAGAATACAGAGAGTAAGTTACCTCCAACCTGTTCCATTGTTAGAGTGGCTGTGGGGCAAAGCTAGCAGAGACCGTCAGCTCCACCTTAAGGACAGAAGAAGAGCCCTGCAGGATCAGACCAATGAGGGTCCATCTAGTCCAGCATCCCTGCCTCACATAGAGGTCAACCAGTTCCTCTGGAGGGCCAACAACAGGGCAGAGAGGCCGAGGCCTCCCCTTGATAAGAATATCAGAAGAGCCCTGCTGGATCTGATCAGTGGTCCATCTAGTCCGGCATCCCGTCTCACACAGTGGCCAACCAGTTCCTCTGGACAGCCAGCCAGAGGGTATAGAGGTTGAGGCCTTCATAAGAACCTCAGAAGAGCCCTGCTGGATCAGACCAGTGAGGGTCCATCTAGTCCAGCATCCTGTCTCACACGGTGGCCAGCCAGTTCCTCTGGGGGGCCAACAGCAAGGCATAGAGGCCGAGGCCTTCCCCATTGTTGCCTCCTGGCTCTGGGATTTTGAGGCTTCGTGCGTCTGAATGTGGAGGTTCCTTCAGCCACCGCGACTAGTAGCCACTGATAGACTTCTCCTCCATGAATCTATCTAATCCCCTTTCTAAGCTGTTTATTCCTGTGGCCGTCACCACATCTCCTGGCCGCAAATTCCACAATTCGATTGTTCTCTGTGTAAAGAAGCATTTCCTCTTGCTGCTCAGCAAAACCGAGGGGGGCGGCTCTTCCTGCAGAGGTTTGCCCAGGGTTCCCCCCCCCTCCCCGCCCCAGTATGCATCACCAGGCCCTTCGGTCTAACCAGCCTGCATTCTCTCCCCCGCCGCCCCCCCGCTGCAGGAGTCCTACGTCTGGAAGATGTACCAGGAGCGCTGCTGGGATTTCTTTCCTGCCGGCGACTGCTTCCGCAAGCAATACGAAGACCAGCTGGGCTAGGCACCTCCCTGCCCTCCAGTATGAGAAGGGGGGGAAACAACCGGCTGTAGTCCACTTCCCTGGGCTTTCATGCCTGGGGGAAGGGGGGGCAGTCATGATGCAGGGTGACACACCCAACCCGGCCTTTACAAAAATAATAATAATTGGGGGGGGGGGGGAGCAGAAGAGGCTGACACACACCCTCTTGCCCCATTGTCACTGCAGTTTTTTCCATCTTCTGTCGCTGACCCCCCGAATCCCCCCCTCCTGGCTACCTGGCATGAAGAGACATGGTTTCCTGCCCTCTGGAGAAATCGATCCAATTCGGGATTGTTCGGGCGAGCTTGCACCTGGGGCCCCAGTTAGCTTCACACCTGACCAGTAACTCTATTGGGTAGATTTCGGTCCTGCAGGGAGGGAGCGGCGGGGGGGGGGGGGGAGGGTGTCCATGCAATATTTCCCTTCCTGGGTCAAAGGGTTCCCCCCCTCAGTTTCAAGTGCCTTTCATAGACTCTTACCCCTAGGGAGAGGAGATGGGCTTTGGTGGAGAGAGCCAGAGGTCTTACAGACGAAGAGGCCCTTTGCTGCTGTCTGTCAAGCATCGTGCAATCGAGGGAGGTTGTGGGGGGCAGAACAGGGAGAGAGAGAGACAGGTCTTCTGGCCCTGCGAGGCCCCAGGTTCTCGGGGGGGGGCAACTATGCAGATCACTCCCCACTTTTGCGACCCCTCTCAGCGTCTCCCTCAACCCTTAAGCTTTGTCTCATTTGTGGGGTTGATACTACCGATTGGGGGGGGGGGGGTGCCCCCAAACGTATCCCTCTGTCTCTGTGTGTAAATGGATGGGGGTGTGGGGATCCCGCGGGTGCTAGGATTTCGTGCATACTCCTCCTGGCTGCCCGAGGAGCCTCTTCTCCGTCTCCCACCATTTGTGTCTACCGTCACTGCCGTAGGAAGTTTTAAGCCGGGTCTACTGCGGGGGAGGGCAGCAGGGAGGATTGACCCCCATTGTCCTCCCCCCCCCCGCCCCGCCCAGCTTGTTTTCCCTGCCAATAAAACCATAGATTGCTGCAAACGGCCCGTGAATCTGCGGATTGGTTCTTGCACGCAAGTGAAATGCGGTGGGTCGCTAAGCGCTACACGTAGGTACCTGCGCTTTCTCTTTCTCTCTCCTTGGATGGCAGGAGGCTGAAGGTGGGCCCTAGTTGCCTTCTGTCAGTGGTTCTCACGGCGTGGCTCACAGAGAGCCACATTCTGTGTCACCCTCAAAGAAAAGAGCCCCATGACTACCATATGCCTTGTGCATCAGCCCACCTACCTGATGTCGACAATTATAGAAGACATAACTATGAAACAAGAAATGGGGACCCTCGATAACTCGTGGGAGGGGGGAAGCTCCCTGCAGAGGAGGACGCCGCCGCAGGTGAGCCTTCTTCCTTGCCCCTGCCTAGCTCTCTCTCCCCCCTGCCAGCAACGGTGAAAACTGTGCGGCTCCCAAACCTTCCTGGGCCCGCCAAGCTCACTCCCTCCCCCCCGCAACAGATGTGAGGCATCATTCCAACTGCGTTCCCTGTGCATGTGCTGGGGATGCTTTTTTACTTTGGGGGGGGGGGATTTAAGTATCCCCCGAATATTTTTTTTTACTTTTCAGATTTTCCTGCACACCTGGGGAGTCCCCCAAGTGTGCCGAAAAATCTCTCTGCCCCCTAGATGCCCCCGATGTGCGGATTTAGATATCCACACGCAGGGGGCGCCTTGGCTATTAGATATATAGATGTGTAACTATAACCTTTTCATAGTTTCAGAGGTCGGCCATATTGGGTGACATTTCCTAGAAGATCCACAGGTGCCGTGTCCAAGAGCCACGTCTGGCTCCTAGCCACTGAGTACCACTACCTGCTACCACATGACTGTGCAGATGCCTCCTGAATCAGGAACTGGGATTTGGAATACTGTGGCATTCCCGAGATAAACTCTGGCTCTCCCTGCATCGTAGGCCAGGTTCCTCTGCGCCCAGCCGTGTGCAATACGGCAACACGGCACATGAGACACAGCGCACGCGGGCAGGGGCTTTCCAGATGCTTCATTCATGGTGGCAGCAGGACCACCTGTCTCCGTGGACTGGCTGGGAGTATTACCCCTACTATCAGGCTCTGCTCCTCTTTAAAAAAAAAAAATCAGAGGTCAAAGATGTGGCTCAGAAGAAGACGGCTTTTATTGAGACAAGGTCATACATCCGAGGGAAACATGTAAACGGGAAATGGCCACGGCTGGCTGCCTAGCAGGGCCCGGGAGAGGCCGGTGACGCAGGCCGAAGGGGTCCAGGCCTGGCCAAGAGCAAAACACTGAGTGGTGTTTGCCATCCCCCTTCTTTCCTTGCCCCCCTTGGGAGCAGCACTCTGAAGCAGGGCAGCTTCACCCCTCTGCGTCCTCCCTGTCTCCTTGGAGGCGTAGCCGGGTTGGAGAGAGGCGGCTCCCTGCTGTCACCCGGCCCCACGGAACTTGGGGACACACGGGGGGTGGAGGAGCACAAAACAGGTCAGGTCATTCCGGCATGTAGAGGTTGCTGGCGGAACTGGGGTTGTCCACAGGCCGTGTCTCCAACACCACGGTGCTGGTGGAGGGAAGAGAAGCAGAGGAGCAAGGGTAGGAGGTGCTGGGCTGGCATAGCACTCTCTGCGGCCTGCGCAAAGGACCACAGCCCCTAAAATGAGTGGAGGCAGGGCTGGACCAGACCCGTGTCTCTCTCCACCGGACCCAGGTCTCTGCACTACTGCCCATCCACAGTGGAACAAATTTAGAGTCCAGAGGTACCTCTAAGACCAACAAAGGTTTATTCAAGGTAAGAGCTTCCGTGTACAGGCACACTTCTTCAACTACACTGGAATGGAAGGGTAAGGTTCAGACTTACAGACGAAGATGTTTTAAGATCTGCGAAAACAGAACTAAATAATAAGCTAAGGTTATAAGGTCGACAGTTGCGAAGCAACAGATCAGTCAAAATAGGTCTGAGACTCTCCATCCACTCCTCTCGGGTGGGGAGGTCACTTAACAGCATTTTTACTTTCTTTTTTGAGGTGGGTGCTGTGCTCCATCAGCTAAGCATTCCAATATTCCTTGTATTATATCCATGATAATTTGCTATAAGTTTGAACCTTACCTCCCATTCCATTGTATTTGAAAAACTATGCATGCACACGAAACCTTCTACCTTGAATAAAACATTGTCGGTCTTAAAGGTGCCTCCGGACTCCAAATTTGTCCTGCTGCTTCAGACCAATGTGGCTGGCCACCTGGGTCTGTCCACAGTGAGGAAGTCTGACTCTGGGGACAGAGGGCAGGTCTTCCAGCAACCTTTCCGCTCCCGCCAGGTTTTGATAGCCCATCTGCTGTGCCGAACACGGCAGTCCAAAGGCTGGGGAACTGGATCTTCGGGCGATGGGGATGGAGGGGAGGGGGACAGATCCCCTCCCTCCAGCTCCCACACAATTC
The DNA here is from genome assembly GCA_029233225.1 of Lepidodactylus listeri. Classification (NCBI taxonomy): domain Eukaryota; kingdom Metazoa; phylum Chordata; class Lepidosauria; order Squamata; family Gekkonidae; genus Lepidodactylus; species Lepidodactylus listeri. The sequence continues at coordinate 38,251,088 of JARCFY010000020.1, forward strand.
AGCCCGGTATCAGTATTTATCTTTATTATTTATTTATTAATTCAATTTATGCCCCGCCCTCCCCGCAAGCAGGCTCAGCCGGCTCACGCCATCGGCACCGAAGCACCATTAAAACACACAAAATCAATTAGATAATTCAAGGGCAGTGAAACCACAGGATCGTTTCAAATCGTAAGGTGCTAGTGGTCGTTCCTTGAGATGGCGCTAAATGACTTAAGACGGTGTGCTCAGAAAATGCTCACAGACAGTTTACCAACTCAAGAGCTCCATCTTGCAGGCCCTGCGGAACTGTACTAGATCCCGCAGGGCCCTGATCTCTTCCGGGAGCTCATTCCGCCAGTATGGAGCCGCCACTGAGAAGGCCCTGGCTCTGGTAATGGCGAGCCTGGCGTCCTTGAGGCCCGGGAGGGTCAGTTGGCTCTGAGACCCTGACCGCAGTACTCTCTGGGGTATATACAGGGAAAGGCAGTCCCTCAGGTATGTCAGACCCTGGCCATATTGGGGCTTTAAAGCTAAGTACCAGCACCTTGAAGCGAATTCGGTATGCTATTGGCAACCAGTGCCGTGCCTTTAGCGCAGGCTGGATGTGCCCCCATCTAGGGAGGCCCATCAGGAGCCTGGCCATGGCAGTACAACACAATGCCACAGGAAGGAAAACAGCCAGGTATGGGGCTAAATATAGGGTGGAGGGCAGTGGGTGGGGGAGCAGGGATGTGAGGGAAAGCGCGCGAGGGGGGGATTTGGGGGGGGGAGGGGTATCCGTACCTGGAGGATCCCAGCAAGCGGAAGGTCCAGCGCTGGTCCTGCAGCTCTTGTACTAGCTGAAAAGAGGGGTTGCGGTGTCAGGAGTGGCCACGACAGATGTCAGCCAGCCAGCACCCCCTCCCCCTTTCCCAAACTGGAGGCTATGAGAACGTCATGCCCTCCTTTCACCCAGCCCTAAAGGGAGTTGATATGCAGGCAAACTGAGATACTCCGGGAGCGGATAGGACCAGTCCCAGACTCATCAGCCTCCCCTCATCAACTTGGTCACCCTCCTCTGGACTTTCCCCAGCACAGGGAAGGTTCTCTTCGTACCTGGGCTGATCCGAGAGTCTTTAGCTGTACGCCGTGGCGCCAGCACGCATGGATGCAGTCCCGTACCACCGCTGGGGAGAGACGGAGACCAGAGTTTGCTGCAGCATCCTTTACCCAAGCGAAGGGCCACCCTAGGGTAAAGCCAACCCCTCCCCTGTGAGAACGGGGACTTCCCTCTCTTGGCGTGGAAAGGAAGCCATGGGGTGGGGCGGGGGGCGGAGTTTAAACCATAGCGTCCTAGGGTTGAAAGGGACCCAAAGCCCTAAACCTAGTCAGGATCCTGCATCAAAATCAGAAGACTGGATTCATGCCCCGCCCTTCACTACCCAAGGGAGTCTCAGAAGGGCTTACAATCTCCTTCCCCTTCCCCTCTCCACAACAGACACCCTGTGTGAGGTAGGTGGGGCTGAGAGAGCTCTCTCAAGGACTGCTCCTGAGAGAACAGCTCTGAGAGAACTTGTGACTGACCTAAGGTCACACCAGCAGCTACATGTGGAGGAATGGGGAATCAAACCCGGTTCTCCCAGATTAGAGTCCACACACTTAACCACTACACCAAACTGGCTCTCAAACTGAGGAGGAAGAGTTGGATTTATACCCTGCCCTTCACTCGAAATCTCAGAGCGGCTTGCAATCTCCTTTCCCTTCCCCTCCCCACAACAGACACCCTGCAAGAGTCCAGAGAGAACTGTGACTGGCCCAAGGTCACCTAGCAGGCCTCATGTGTCTCAGAGCAGCTTACAATCTTTTTCCTTTCCTTTTCCCACAACGGACACCCTGTGAGGTATGCGGTGCTTAGAGAGCTGTGACTGGCCCAAGGTCACCCAGCTGGCTGCATGTGAAGGAGTGGGGAATCAAACCCAGTTCTCCCAGATTGGAGTCCATGTTCCCAACCACCACCCCAAACTACACCACACTCCTAACCACTACACACATCCACTTCATAGCGCAAAGGGCACCGCCTGCACCAAGTGTCACTTTGAACAGGAAGGCCCGCAGCAGGAGCCAGATCGAATCTCAGGCCATACTGCAACTTCTTCTGGGGTGGGATGCCTCCGTGAGAAGGACGGAGGCTGTATGAGGGGGACAGGATTCATGCGGAGGGGGGGGGGATGAGTAGAGCTGGCTGAAGGAACACACCGACAGACTCCACCGCCACGTCAAAGGTGAGCTCCGCGTGACAGGCAAGCAGCGAGCCCTGGAGGCTGACGAACTTGACGCTCCCTGGGGGACAGAACAACAGGACGTGAGCCACAAATCGCACCTTCCCCCCCACCCCCACCCCCAGCCTGGCCCCAGACTTGCCACGGCAGCCTCGTCTCTCCCAACTTACTGTCCATCAGAACCATGACTGTCTCGCTGTCCAGCTGGGTCACCTGGATGGGGCCAGACCATGCAGGTTCTGTTGAGAAATTTTGCTCGGTTTTTTTTGTATTCAGTCCCAGGTGGAACGGTTTCTGCCTGGCTTTTGTCACCTGGCAGGGGCGGGAGGGGAAGGAGACACCTTCTCTGAGGCCCCAGCCTCAGGACAGGTGTGGGCTCCCAGGACTTAGGTAGAGGGACATTTGGCCAGTTTCAGCCTTCGTTCCTGGCGTTTTCGAGGGAGGGCCTGTACGGCTGCCTCTCTGCACCGCGCAAAGGATAACCTTTCCACACAAGCAAGGGACTCCAAGGCTTGAACCTGAAACCTCAGGGCCTGCAACTCATCCCGGAAGCAGGCCTAAGCAGCTACTTGGGGTTGTGCAACCCCAAGAAGGTGAAATAAGCACCATCTGCCTGGAGACTGGGCTTGGAGATATCCCGAATTACAGCTCCTCTGCAAACCAGTGTTCCCTCTAAGCTGAGTTAGCGTGAGCTAGCTCACAGTTTTTTAGCCTCCAGGTCACACATTTTTGTCCTAGCTCAGGAAGGATGGCTCCAGAGCAAACTAATTTATGCGGTAGCCAAATTGCATGCTCACAACTTTAATACCCGTAGCTCACAAAGTAGAATTTTTGATCACAGGACTCCACGGCTTAGAAGAAGCATTGGTCCTGAGCAGTGTTCCCTCTAAGCTGAGTTAGTGTGAGCTAGCTCACAGCTTTTTAGACTCTGGCTCAGACATTTTTGTCTTCGCTCAGGAAGGAAGTGGCTCCAGAGCAAACTGACTGATGCAGCAGCCAAATCACTCGCTCACAACTTGAATGCCAGGAGCTCACAGAGTAGGATTTTTGCTCACAAGACTCCACAGCTTAGAGGGAACAGACGACAGAGATCAGTTCCCCCGGAGGAAAGGGCAGCTTTGGAGGGTGGACTCTGTGGCTGGATACCCCACCGAAGGTCCTGCCCTCCCCAGGCTCCACTCCCAAATCTCCAGGAATTTCCCACCCTGCAGCTGGCAAATGCCCAGTGGGCTGTGGAGTGCCCCCCTTCGGGACCAGGCTCAGGTGTGGCTGCCCAGGCCCCCTGCCTGCACACTCGGGTACTTCCGCCGCCCGTACCGGATCCATCGTCGATGAACCAGGAAGTAAGCGAATTGAGGTTGATGACTTGGAACTCCACAGCCTGCCCGGGCGCTCCTTGGCTCACTCCGATGCAGATCACCGGGTACTCCTCCTGGGGGGTCACCAGCATCTCGAAAACGGGCAGCGGCGAGGGCAGAGGGAAGTCGAAATACTGGCAGAAGAGGGGAGATGGCGGATGTTACTGCCCGTCCGCAACAACCAGAATCATGTGTGTGTGGCTGGTGCTTTCAAAGGCTCAGAGCACACACGACGTATCTTCCTGGTCTACACGACAGCCCTGGAAGGTAGGCCGGGATCATTCCCTGCATATTACAGATCTGGGGGCGTGAGATGCCTTGACTGAGGCCACTTAGAAATTCCACAGCAGAGGCGACCTTAGAGCTGCAGATTTCTGTCGTCGCAGCTCAGTCCCTTAGCCACTTTAGCTATACCACGTTGGAAGAAGCATGACCCTTTCTGGTTTGTCCTACCTCCCATAAACAATGCCAAAAAAAAAAAACCCTGTGTAGCAAGACACTATAAGCATAATTTACTACAGTACAGTATGCAAAATCCAGAACTGCAGAAGCAGTATACAAGTAAAGAAAACTTATGAAAAATGCTAAATAAAACAATTCAACAACAATGTACATAAACAGGTAAGTAACCGGTAAGGTTCTAATATCAGTACATAAGTTTACTATAAGACCAGTGGTCCAAAGGAGACACTAATGGAGCATTTTTCATAAGTTTAATTGTATACTGCTTCTGCAGTTCTGGATTTTGCATACCATACTGTAGGAAATGATGCTTATAGCGTCTTGCTGCACTGTTCTTTTGGCATTGTTTATGGTATTTACCGTGTGATCATTTTGGTTGTTTGTCCTGCCTCCCACCATTGTACCCTGCAGCCCCTGAGCGTCGGCGTGACCAGCTGCTTCATAAGTTAATGGGCAATGTGGAGCCTCACCGCCTAGATTGAGGTGGGCTTTGGAAGAAGCTCTGGGGCTCGTGGGCCTGATGAAGAACCTCAAAGTGTCAGGCTCATAGCCAGGAAATTTTCAGTGGGGGGCACCCAGGGGAACCAGTGGGGCGTGACGTCACTTCTGACATCACATGATTTAATTTTTTAAAAAAAAATGGGGAGCAGCAGCAGCAGCACTGAGTGATGTTACCTTGTGGGGCATGGCTGTAAACTAAGGGGGCACAGCCCCGAAATGCCCCATCGTAGCCACGGGCCTGTAAAGCATGCATCTTTCTATGCCAAGGAGAGAGCCGGTCAAGGCAGCCCTTCCCATTCTGCAGGCAGCTCCTTCCACACCCAGGTGAGCCTTTCCATTTCTACCCTGATCCTGACCTGGGTAGCCCAGGCTGGTCTGATCTTGTCAGCGATCAGAAGCTCAGCAGGGTCAGTCCAGGTTAGTACTTGGATGGGAGTCCACCAAGGAAGTCCAGGGTTGGTATGCAGAGGCAGGCAACGGCCAACCACCTCAGTTTGCCCTGACCTGGATGGCCCAGGCTAACCCGATCCCGTCAGATCTCAGAAGCTATGCAGGGACGGCCCTGGTTGGTTCTTGGATGGGAGACCACCAAGGGAGTCTGGGGTCATCATGCACAGGCAGGCAATGGCCAACCACCTGTGAACGTCTCTCACCCTGAAAACCCCATGTGGGGTTGCCATCAGTCAGCTGCAACTTAATGGCGCTTCCCACCGCTGCCACCACCTTCTCCCTCTGCTCGGCCCCTGGGATGAGGCTGGTCGATAGCCTGCTCGGCTACAGAGACTGTTTGCAAAAACTCTGCACCCCCTGCCTCTTCCAGAAAGGTCTGCATTCTTCTCCTCAAGCAGACATGTGCCCTTTTTCTTCGGCGTACCCAGGCGGAATGGCAACAAACGTCGCTGCTCGATTCTCCGTGGCCATTCCCTCGGCTGAGAACCACTCCCACAGTGGTACCGGGCAGATGTTCCCAGAGTGACGTGCTGTCAGGGTCACATAAATTAACCTAGAAAAGTTCCCATGAGCTGGCCCATAGCTACAGTGGGGCTATTGAGGGCTCCACCCCCTTCCTGAAAGGGCCAGCCCCCTTCCTTAAAGCGCCCCCCCCACTTCTTCCCAAAAGATCTCTTTAAATGCTTTTGAGAAGAAGCGGGGGTGGGGGTGGGGGTGGGGGGTGGAACACCCCTATCCTTCCCTCCTGCAAGATCTAAAGGGCCCTCCAGCTGATGTGAGGGCCACGTGCTCCCCATTGATCATCTTAAGGGCCCTTTAAATTTTCCAGGAGAGGAAGGAGGGGGGCGTTCATTATGACAAAGAATGCCAGCCCCACCAGAAAAATTTTTGCCCCACAAGCTACAAAATCTTGGCGGCAGGCCTGCCCACAACCCCAAAGCAGCCCGACTGAGGAGGCTGCCTGCTCCATCGTTCTCTGGGCCAACCTGGCCTCTGCTAGGGATGTGGGTTGATTCTCCTTTCTTGGTGCACTCAAAGCGACTGGACCACTCAGTCACCCCCACACACACACACACATACAGAGACACAGCAGAACCTGCTTGTCCTTCAAGGAGGGTGTCTGTCGCTTCCCTACCCGAGTCCCGTTTTCCCCTCCCTGCTGCTGCGGGCCTTACCTTGACCAGCATGAACTTCTGCATGGGTTCGTACCACTGCAATAGGACCACCCCTGCTTCCAGCGCCCCGCAAAGGTAGTGGCAACCAGTCAGTTCGTTCCTGGCTGCAAGAGAAACGGGAGGGTGTGTCTGCCCAGAGTTAGCCACAAGAGAGAGAAAGGATTGACTGCTGCTTATTCGGGGGGGGGGGGGGGGGGGTGTCAGTCCTCTTTTCATGCACGGTAGGAAGGAAGTTGCACTTAGCACATCGATAGTGAAGGATCCCCCAGAACTACACGGAGATCCGTGGGCCCTTCCACCCGTACACCAAAGAGCTGGGTTTGTACTCACCCACACAACACTTCTGGCAACCTTTGGTGTCTGGGATCTTGGTAGTGGTGATGTTTTTCCTGCGGGGAGGGGGGAAAGATGAGCAGACAGGTTATTGGGAAGGTACGGGGGGAAGCTGGGGGGGGCAGTGTTCCCTCTAATTCCCCCACCAACCAGAGTAGTTCACATCCTGAGCAGAACAGAACTGCTCCCGGAAGAGATCAGGGCCCTGCGGGACCTCTTACAGTTCCGCAGGGCCCGTAAGATGGAGCTCTTCCACCAGGTCTTTAACTTGGCTCGGTTCTTGCTCTGTGAGTCCTCCGTAAGGGTGGCTTTAGCAGCAGGCAGATTGAGAGAGAAGGTGCACAAAGATGGAGGGAAGCCAGTAGGTTGCTGCCATAGGTAGACTCTGTGGCATTCTACCCCATCGAAGTCCCATACCTTCCCAAACCCCACACTCCTCAGGCTCCACCCCCCAAATCTCCACATTTTTCCCAGCATGGAGATGGCAGTGTTGGGGGTAGAGTGGGGATGACACACCACCGGTTGAATTTTCTGCCTGTCGCACCATTCCCAAAGGAGTCCTATAGACAAAAAAGCCCTGCCAAGACCAACCACATGCTCCCCACCCTCCACCACCAAAGGAGACCCTTCTGAGCGGGGGGGGGGGGGGGTTTACCTGGGTAAGAGTCTGTGGGGAGCGATGACCACCGTGGGGCGCTGTTCTCTTCTGCTCTGCTCATACAAACCCAGTAAATTGTGAGAGAAGAGCTGGGGGGATTTGCCTGGAGGGAAAGAAAAGTAGAAGGGAGGAGTTAAGAAGAAGAGATTGGATTTATACCCCGCCCTTCACTACCCGAAGGAGCCTCAGGGTGGCCATTTGCCCAGCCGTTTCTTCTTGGATGGGAGACCACCAAAGGAAGTCCAGGGTTGCTATGCAGAGGCAGGTAATGGCAAACCATCTCTGTTTGTCTCTTGCCTTGACCTGGATAGCCCAGACTAGCCCAGTCTCATTAGATCTCGGAAGCTAAGCAGGGTCACCTCTGGTTAGTACATGAATGGGAGACCCACTAAAGAAGTCCAGGGTTGCTATGCAGAGGCAGGCAATCATAGCAAACCACCTCTGTGTGTCTCTTGCCTTAACCTGATTGGCCCGGGCTAGCCCAATCTCATCAGATCTTGGAAGCTAAGCAGGGTCGGCCCTGGTTAGTACTTGGATGGGAGACCACCAAAGAAGTCCAGAGTTGCTATGCAGAGGCAGGCAATGGCAAACCAGCTCTGTCTGTCATCTGCCTCGAAAACCCTAAGGAATTGTCATAAGCTAGCTGTAACCTGGCAACAAAAAAACAAGTTGGTGTCATAATTAATATACCCCCCCCCCATACACACACACACACACACACACAAGTCCAGTGTCTTTCTACCTTGATGCTTTGCCAGTCTCCCAGCACACGAAGCAGGAGTTCTTGAAGCTTCAACCACATCTTTATTTCCTGTGATCCTTATCTGTGCCCCTTCCTCCTCCCTCCCCCACAATGCTGCAACCAGCTCACCTGAAAGGGACATGAGGACATTCTCAATGCTGTACACCCAAGTCGTGCGGCTGTGATACAGCTGAGGAAAGACAGAGGAGAAAGAGGTCACAATGACTTTTTAGTAGGACTAGTTCAGTGGAGCCTTTCATCCTTCGAAATTCCCTTCATGGGGAAGCTAGCCTGACTCAATCGTTAACTGGTTTTCAATTGTCTCCTTGCAGCTTTAATTGTTGTGGCAGAGGGGAGTGTACTTTGGGTAAACTGCAGATCTGGACAGGTTTGAATCTCTGTGTTTATCTGACCATTCTACATCTGATTTTCTTTCTCTGTTGCCTTCCTTCTTGGTTCTTATTTCCTGTTCCATTCAGCTTGTAGAAACAACAGCTGAGGGGTGACTTGATCGAGGTTTATAAGATTATGCATGGGATAGAGCAGGTAGAGAAAGAAGAACTTTTCTCCCTTCCTCACAAGGCAAGAACTCATGGGCACTCCATGAAATTGCTGAGCACTTGGGTGAGAACAGATAAAAGGAAGTCCTTCTTCACCCAAACAGTGATGAACACATGGAATTCACTGCCACAGGAGGTGGCGGCAGCTACAAGCATGGACAGCTTCAAGAGAGAACTGGAGAAACATATGGAGCAGAGGTCCATTAGTGGCTCTTAGCCACAAGGTATAGATAGGAAATTTCAGTCTGGGGCAAGTGATGCTCTGTATTCTGGGTGCTTGGGGGGGGGGGCAACAGTGGGAGGGCTTCTAGTGTTCTGGCCCCACTGCTAGACTTCCTGAGGGCCCCTGGTAGCAGGGCTATTTTTGGGCAGGAACGCACAGGAACGGAGTTCTGGCTGGCTTCTGAGTTGGCCACGCCCAGCAGGTACCAATTAGCATAACAGGCCACACCCAACAGGAGAAACTCATTTGGATTGGCTACATTAGGGGGTGTGTGGCCTAACATGCAAAGTTCCTGCTACAAGAAAAGCCCTGGGTTTTGACAACAAACAAAAACAGAATAAGAAACAAAAGGTGGGTGCAGCTGGATGACCACACTTCTGGTAACATGGGGGTGTGGCCTAATATGCTAATAGGCTGTGCTGTCAGGAATGTGGCCTATTATGCTAATGAGTTCCTGCTGGGCTTTTTCTACAATAAAGCCCTGCCTGGTAGTATTGGCCACTGTGTGACAGAGTGTTGGACTGGATGGGCCATTGGCCTGACCCAGCATTGGCTTCTCTTATGTTCTTATGTTCTTAGCCATTTTGTGCCTGGCTCCGCCTTCTGTGGCATTAGGGTAGACCATAGACTTTGCCCTTCAAAGCTGCCATTTCCTTTCAGGGAACCAATCTCTGTAGTCTGGAGGTCTGTTGTAGTTCCAGGGGAGCTCTAGGCCTCACCTGGAGTTTGGCAACCCTACAATAAGTACTGTCAGCCTCAACCAAGAGCTGAACTTGAGCACAAGAGGGTGGTTAAAGGCTGCAAAGGGTAAGTACGCCGGGCCAAGAGGTCTTGCATTTTAAAATCTAGTTTGTTGGGCCATGGCCATCGGGATCGGCTAGCTGCCCTTTTCTTGTCCTTCAGGCCCCCACCCTCCCTCCCCTGGACCCCCCACTTATCTTACCAGCTCCAGGGTTGGCTCTGGATCACTCTGGTTCAAGGCAAAGATTCCCTCTTCGGCACTGAGGATTAAATGCGGCTCTGTGGAGCATGGAGCGGGGACAGAAAGGTGGAAAACGGCACACTCGAGTTACAGGAGTAGATCCGCACTCATACTGAGCTGCTCTTTCCCGCCCCCCCTTCTATTGTAGACTCAAATTCCTACTTTGGTCTTCCCAATGCAAAGATTCAGAAGGATACAAATCTGGAACCCAAAGAGATCACACTGTGCAGGGCCTGAGCTATCCAGGGCAGGGCAGAGAAGAAGGAGGAAGAGGAGGAGATTGGATTTATGCCCCACCCTTCACTACCCAAGGGAGTCTCAGAGCGGCTCACAAACTCCATTCCCTTCCCCTCCCCACAACAGACACTCTGTGAGGGAGGTGGGGCTGAGAGAGCTCTCTCGAGGACTGTCCTTGAAAGAACAACTCTGAGAGAACTTTTGACTGACCCAAGGTCACACCAGCAGCTGTATGTGGAGGCGTGGGGAGCCAGTTGGTGTAGTGGTTAAGTGTGCGGACTCTGATCTGGGAGAACTGGGTTTGATTCCCCACTCCTCCACTTGCAGCTGCTGGATGACCTTGGACCGCGCTCCTAACCACAACACCAAACTGGCTCTCACACCCCCAGATCTACACGCGCCCCCCCCCATGCCTTGATGCTGTGAAACAACCCACTCCCCACAACTGGCCACACCCATAATACGCATCTCGTTTTCACAGACACCAACCACAGCAGTGTGGCAATGGCCGCACGGGGAAACGGGATGCAGGAACACCAGAAGTTTTGGGTGAACGCAGATGAGCAAAAGCCGAAGGAGAAACGGCTCGGCAAACGTGGAGGAGAGCTCATGCCAGGGGGAGCGAAAGTCAAGAAACAGAAGGGGGCAGCGAAATGAGGACTAGAACCTTGAAGCTCGTATGGGAAGTTGACAAGCAGCCAGCGAAAGGGCTGGAAGAGAGAGGCACAAGCCGGATTACCCTGCTCTCTCTCTCTCTCTCTCTCTCTCTCTCTCTCTCTCTCTCTCTCTCTCTCGGGTCTCTTTTCCCCCACCAACCTTTCGTGTTGGGGTGGACCCAAGAAGTAGCCGAAGTGACGTGCAAAGGACACTCGTTAAAGACTTTCCTGAAGAGCGTCCTGTCCTGGAAAAGAGAAGGCAGTCAGCAATTCCCCAATGAAACAAATTAAAGGTTCCTGTATGTTCAAAGCGCTGCGCTTTGCCTGCAGTGTCTCTGTGTGATTCCCCATTCTAGCCATGCTCCCTCCTAACCAGGCCTCCCCTAGGAAAGGTCAATGTGTCATTTCTCTGCTGGCCGGGGCAATTGACTCATCCGTATATCTCCCAGGCACCAAGGCAGCACAATTGGCCGAAGGAGGCTGCTCGTCAGAGCTCTGAATGAGTCACTGTTCCTCCTAATCTGCAAGCCTGTACAGAGCAGCAGTTCATGCAGAGGCGCACAAATCTGAGTCATTCTCTCTTAACACTTCGGAATCAAAACATTTCGGGGATACAAAAGGAAGATGCACCCAGATTTTAATTCCAAAGACAAATAAAAGAAGTGTACTCCTTGGTCAGATGCTCAGGAAAAAGAGAAGATGAAAGCACTCACTGCTTTTGGTTTCCGCCCTGGCTTGGGGGGTAGGAGGGGACGCTCTTCCATCTGGCAAACCGGCCGTAGCTCAGGGACTACAGGGGACAACGAAGAAGAAGAGATTGGATTTATACCCCGCCCTTCACTACCCAAGGGAGTCTCAGAGCGGCTCACAATCTCCTTTCCCTTCCCCTCCCCACAATAGATACCCTGTGAGCAATGCTCCCTCTAAGCTGTGGAGTCTTGTGAGCAAAAATTCTAGTTTGTGAGCTACTGGCATTAAAGTTATGAGCGAGCAGTTTTGGCTACTGTATAAATTAGTTTGCTCTGGAGCCATCCTTCCTGAGCTAAGACAAAAACGTGTGAGCCGGAGGCTAAAAAACTGTGAGTTGACTCACATTAACTCAGCTTAGAGGGAACACTGCCTGTGAGGTAGGTGGGGCTGAGAGAGCTCTCTCGAGGACTGCCCTTGAGAGAACAGCTCTGAAAGAACTTGTGACTGACCCAAGGTCACACCAGCAGCTGCATGTGGAGGAACTACACAGTACACCAAACTGGCTTTGTGACTTCAGGAGAGGAGGCGTGAGAATATCGTTGTACCTGATCTGGCACTAAGGTGGGGGGCCTGAGCCCCCATTTGCACTGTCTGGGGAGGGGTCCAGCCCATCGCGGGCCCACTAGAGCACCTGCCGCAAGATCCGGGTTTCGCCACATGCCACGAGGGGGATGGGTCTGCCACCAATTCGTCTGAGGAGGTCCAGAGCTTGGGCTGTCAAGAGAGAGGTGGAGAAAGAGTCGGCTCTGCTTAAAGGTACTTGGTCAGCATGAGAGGAAGGTATAAGATCGGTCTGATGGACACAAACTGTGTCCCTGGTTGTGCTTCCCCAACCCAACTTGAGAAAACACACAAAAACAGTCCTGTAGAGAAGAACCACTGAAAATATATATTTATTAATTAATAAAAGGAGAGCACAGTTACACGAGGTTTTTGAGACCCCTGAATATCCACCAGCTCCTCCAAAGTTACAGTGGGTTAAAAGGTAAAGGTTTCCCTTGCTCGAAAGCCAATCGAATACGACTCTAGGGATGCGACACTCATCTCCATTTCTAAGCTGAGGAGCCAATGCTGTCCGAAGACATTTCCATGATCATGTGGCCAGCATGACTGAACGCTGTTACCTTCCCACCGTAGTGGTCCCCATGTATCTACTTGCAATTTCTTGCTTTCAAACTGCTAGGCTGGCAGGAGCTGGACAGGAGCTCGCTCTGTCATGGGGCACTCGGGACTCAAACTGCCGAGCTACCGACCTGCAGCTCAGTGCCTTAACCGCTTGAGCCACTGCAGCCCTTACAATGGGTTACATAGAATTATATGCTCAGTACAACCTCTAACAAACAAGGCACAACTATTGGTTCCATTAAACTTTGTCAAAATTTTCTAATTGGCGTAAAACCCGGGGGTTGGGTTTCCCCAAGAAAAATCTTAGCCAAACAACTGACGCTTCTTCCCAGGTCATGCAGCTCTAAAAGCGTCTATATAACTGATAAGGTTACCGAATATTATTGTTCTTCATTTAGTTAAATTAACTGACATCAGAAATACGCGCAGCTGTAGCTGGCCGGACGAGGCTTTAAGCAGTGAAGAAGAAGAAGAGAAGAAGAGATTGGATTTATATCCCGCCCTTCACTCATTTGGAGTCTCAGAGCGGCTTACAAACTCCTTTCCCTTCCCCTCCCCACAACAGACACCCTGTGAGGTAGGCGGGGCTGAGAGAGCTCTTGGACAACTGTCCTTGAGAGAACAGCTGGTACAGAGCTATGGCTTGCCCAAGGTCATCCAGCAGGTGCAAGTGAAGGAGTGGGGAATCAAACCCGGTTCTCCCAGATGAGAGTCTGTGCACTTAACCACTACACCAAACTGGCTCTCAGTGAACCAAAGTTAACTTCTGAATGTCAGAGAGGTGCCAAGTTTGTCCACTAAGGTTAATTTGCCAGTCAGTGGCAGAGTTCAAGAATGTATAACTGTTTCTTAACAGGGTCAATGACAGACAGCGCCTGGGCCCACTTGAGTCTCCCTCCCAAAGGGAAAAAGGGTACAGATAACTTACATCTGTGCCAATAAGAGCAGCATATCGTTACTAGATTTAGGGATTGGGGCCCAGGCTCACCATTAACTAGTCTACTGTCAGAGGGTCATCTTCTGTTTGTTGTGTTTGTGTATTCAAGAAGGAGAGTGGGTGTAATTTAGATGCTACCAAAGACTTACCTTGGGTGGCAGTGGGGGTGGGAGATCAGAGGACGAGGTGACCCTAAAAGGTAAACGGGGTGAGGTCACACAGATGTCTTTCCTCCTTCCCCACAGCATAAGATACCACACTGCAGTGAAATTGTCCAATCCGAGACAGGCTCTTTCCCACAAGCTGGGCATGGCTGCAAGTCAGCGTGTGAATGCATGCACCCAACGGTACCAGCAACAGTTTTGAAAATATCCGGAGAAATCCTGAACCTGGGGTGACCACAATCTAATGCAGAATTGACCCCAAAAAAATCCGGATAAAAAGAGGGGTGAACTTGAGTGTAGTGCAGAAAAGCTAGCAGGAGACAGCATTGAACCAGGATGACGGGTCTAGTGTGGAAAGGCTCCATTTGGGCTGTGGATAGGGTTGCAGTGCCTGGCAACTGGCGGAAGGGCTGTGGATAGGGAAGCATCCTGGGAGAAAATTAAAGAAAAACAAGGGCTTGTTCACTTACAGGAAGTTCTGACCATAGAGTGCCTGGCAATTCCTAGAGCTATTGCCATCACTTCCAGGTAGCTCTAGGAAGCCACAGGAGCTCTATGGTCAGGACTTCCTGTAAGTCAACGAGGCCTTGTTTTTCTTCTTACTTTTTCTTCCCAGGACGATCCCTCCTCTGCCCTGTTTGGCCCAAGTTTTTGCCCACCAATGTAGGGTTGCCAGGTCCGTCAAAAATGCCAGCAGGGGTGGGTGGGTGGGAGTTCCAGGAACAGGAAGTGACACTGCGCAACATGCCTACATCACCCGGATGTGACGTAGGCATGTCGGTGACATCAGGGGTGACACTCTGTTTTTTGGGCAAAACTCTATAATAAAATCAGCCTCAAACCATTTATTTTCAATGTTACTGTTTTAGGGGGGGGATTTCCTCCTGCTGGCCAGCTGGCCGGTGGTGAGCAGAAGCCCGGAAAACTAGGGGACCACCACCCGCAACTGGGGAACCACAACCCTATCTCCAGGTGACGGAGAAAATGGCCACTTTGGAGGGTGGACTCTATGGTATTATACTAGGGTTGCCAAGTCCTACCTAGGGCTGCAGTGGGGAAGTTCGGGTCGGCTCCTGGAATTCTTCGGCGCGCTAAGCGATGACGTCACCTGGAAGTGACATCATCACAACGGGCACGTTGGGGGCGGGACCACTATCATTCGAGGGGAAACCATAGAGTTTTCCCTCGAATGATAGAGTGTCCCCCCACAACGTGCCTGATTCAATTACGTCACCTCCAGGTGACGTCATCACGCTGGGCACGTTCTGCTATCCTGGCAGTTTGGGGGTGGGGTTCCCCCGGTGGCCTGATCCGGGCCGGCGGGGAGTGGACCCATTGAGCGGGGATTTCCCCGCCCCCCCTGGGGGGACCTGGCAACCCTATATTACACTCCACTGAAGTCCCTCCTCTCCCCAAACCCCACCCTCCCTAGACTCCACCCCCAAAATCCTCCAGGCAGCTCTAACAAATGGGAATCCTAGCCTGTGGATCTTACAACATTCATGGGATATCTCAAATCATCGTTATATTTGGGTGGGCCAGTGCTGAGCCAGGCAGGGCGGGCTTCCTCCCTTGTGAAAATGAGAGAGCTGGAGACTTCTGTGAGACAGGTGGCAACTTATGACTATTCAGGCTGAGCAGGAGGCAGGCAGGCAGAGTATCTCTGAGCGACGTTTGTCCGCCCCCTTAAAACCCTACGAGTGGCTTCTCTCAACTTCCTGCAGCTTCTTTCTCCATGGTCCGATTTTGAGATTGCCAGGGCTGTCCCTTACAGGCTGGGCTTGGACCAGTACTTAGCCAGTGGCCATCAGAGTCCACTTGGCATAACCAGGGAGCGCCCAGGACACACGGTCGTGGCTAGAATTTGGAGGTTGCCCTCCAACATGAGATGACTGTCCTGGGGAAACGCCGGCCACTTACACATCCACATCGTCGTAATCGTGGTCAGAGTCTGATGCATCATCCCTGATTTAAAAAGAAAAAGGGGAAACCATGTGACACGGGGGTGGGAGATGACCGGCCAACAAGGGGTCAGGCCAAGCGATGTCTGGAAACTCGTGGGGTGAACCAGCAGCCCATGCCGTCTCCTGTACCTGGTGCTAAATGCTGAGGTGTATAGATGACTGCCAGTGCCATAGCCGGGATCTGTGGGGAGTTCCTGTGGGCAGAAAAGACAGGCCAAACTCACAAGTGCCGTTTAAACCAATTTTAAGCCACTCTCCAGAAGTTTGTTTGCACGTGCGCCCGGCTCGAACTGGGTTCCCAAATGGACAGATGAAAGAAGAGGAGGAGGGGGAGACTGGATTTATACCCTGCCCTTCACTACCCAAAGGAGTCTCAGAGCGGCTTACAAACTCCTTTCCCTTCCTCTCCCCACAACAGGCACCCTGTGAGGCAGGTGGGGCTGAGAAAGCTCTGACGGAAACTGCTCTTTTTCAAGAACAGCTGTGCCAGAGCTACGGCTTGCCCAAGGACATCCAGCAGTTGCAAGTGGAGGAGTGGAGAATCAAACCCGGTTCTCCCAGATTAGAGTCTGCGCACTTAACCATGATACCAAACGGGGCTCTGGCAAAGGTCGGTTCCCTGGAGAAAACAGCTGCTTTGGAGGGTGGACTCTGTCTCTAGCATCATAACCCCGCTGAGGTTTCTGCCCTCCCCAGGGCTCCACCCCCAAATCTCCAGGAATTTCTCTGATTGGAACTGGCATCCCTGTGATGCTAGCGTGGGGCAGAGAGAAGCAAAGAGGTACCTTTATATTTGAAGAGCCCAGCCTCGGTCTGCTGCTGGAGCCGTGGCCAAAATGTTGAGCTGCGACAAGATTTGCGGAAGGAAAGTCAGAAGGATAAAGTCTTCCGGGGTGGGAGGGCAAAGGAAGGAGACCCCCCCCTCCCGGGATGGGTGTGCCCGGGAAGAGTGGCAGCTAGAATGCAAAAGGACAGGCCAAGGTATTTTGGCACCCTTGCCAAACTATGACTTTGGCATGCCCAAATTCAATCGAAAGAAGACTGAGGAGTCTAGAATGAATGCTTTACTTTACTGGCCACTCAACATGAACAATACAGAAATAAAACAAAGTTTGGGTCTAGTGGCACCTTTTAAAGCTGACGAATGCTTATACCCCAAATTAAACTTTGTTGGACTTAAAGGTGCCACTGGACTCAAACTGCGTTCTTTTGCTTCAGACAAACATGGCGAGGCGACCCACTTGAATATAAAAATAAACTCTCCAAAGGCCCTCCATGTTCCATCATGGCAGCTACAAAACAGCAGAGACTGTAAAAGCCAGTTATATTGGGGTGAGCTGGTGTGGCTCATCTAGTTCCCACGAGTTACCGGAGTGCTTTAAATAAAGCTACAAATGCAGCAGTCTTACGTTACCAGGTTACTCAGCTTACAAAGCAACACAGAGCCACGCTGCAAGTTTAGAAGAGAAAGACTTCTCTATCTGAGAAGTACACTTTTGGATAGGAAAGAGTAGGGACAGGACAGAGTACTAACTTACTAGCTAAAGGAAGGAAGCAGATGGCGAGAGGGCAGGGAGAGAGTTTGTCATCAAATGAGAGAGCGAACAGAAGGAAGGAAATTCTCCCTGAGAGCACAGTCTACATTTCAAAGGGGACAGTGGCAGCCAATAACGATCCTTGCCTTACAATGGCCCCACCCACTTTCTGGAAAGCTTGGCAGGTGCCCACTGGGGAACCGTGGTCTAAGGTCTGTTGGGAAGGACAGAGAGATGAGAAGGGGAAGGCGTCTTTTTAAAACTTTGGGCAGAAATCCAAGCGGCTGGCCTGGGCCCTGGGGCAGATCAACAGTGACTCAGCTGGGGGTGCAACAGGGCAGACGTACCGTGGGGATCGGAGCATCTAGGCGAAGTAATGCCTGGCCGGTGGCTGGAGCGGATTCTTCGGGGCACCGGAGGGGGAGGGGGCTGCGGTCAAGAAAAGGCTGGTTGGCTGGGGGACTGGCAGAAGCCAAATTGACCATAGAGTTCTTGCCCAAAGTCCCCAATGTGATGACATCACTTCCGGGTCACATGACGTAGGCACCGCACTGCACATCGGCTGGGCCTCCCTCCTGCTCCCAGTCAGTCCCCCCCAATCCCTCGCCGGCTGCCAGGAGGGACCCGGCAAACTGATCCTGGGCGCTAGTGAGACGTTAGAAGGGCAGTGATGGGGATTCAAGGGGAGGAAAAGATGGAGGAAGGGTACTCCTCCTTCCCTTCCCACCGACTCTCACCTCTTGTTCCTCCTCATCTACCTCGCCTCTGCAGCCAGACAGGTGCTCAGGATGGCGCAGTTTCTCGAGAAGGTCAAGGATCAGACTGCGCCTCAGTCCAGGCTGGGCCACAAACTGGTGCTGGGGAACGGAAAGGGAAACAGTTTCCTTGCGTTCTTCCGCAGGGCAAAGAAGTAACCTCCCCCCTCGCCGCATTGTGCGTCACTTCCCCACCGCCTACACATGTTTTATGTCATCGCTGGATGAAACGCCACAGTTTTAATTCCAAGGCCCTTTGTGCATGGCCATAAGCGAGTGTGACAGAATACCAGCTGTGAACTTACAAAGCTCCCAAATACTGAACCAGACCCTCGGTCCATCAAAGTCGCTACTGGCCACTCAGACGGGCAGCGGCTCTCCAGGGTCTCAGGCAGAGGTCTTTTCCCATCCCCTCCTGCCCGGTCCTTTTCACTGGAGATGCCGGGGATTGAACCTGGGAACTTCTGCCTGCCGAGCAGATGCTCGTCCACTGAGCCACAGCCCCGCTTCATGGCTCTCCAGGGTCTCAGGTGGAGCTCTTTCCCATCCCCTCCTGCCTGGTCCTTTCAACTGGAGATGCCAGGGATTGAACCTGGGACCTTCTGCATGCCAAGCAGAGGCTCTACCACTGAGCCACAGCCCCACTTCATGGCTCTCCAGGGTCTCAGGCAGAGGTCTTTCCCATCCCCTCCTGCCTGGTCCTTTTAACTGGAGATGTCAGAGATTGAATCTGGGACCTTCTGCCTGCCAAGCAGATGCTCTTCCACTGAGCCACAGCCCTACTTCATTGCTCTCCAGGGTCTCAGGTGGAGGTCTTTCCCATCCCCTCCTGCCCGATCCTTTTCACTGGAGATGCCGGGGATTGAACCTGGGAACTTCTGCCTGCCGAGCAGATGCTCTACCACTGAGCCCCAGCCCCTCCCCAATGTCCTGTGTTGTTCTTGGCACAACATAGTTTAAGAACTCCCTGCCCAAACCAAGGTGCAAAAGAACCAGCCAGGCGGCTATGCCACCTTGGAAGCGGTGCTGGGCAGGGAGAAGGGGACGGCAGTGCTAAAGCTGCCTGGGCGTAGACACTGAGAAGGGGTGAACGGCTTTGTTTGGAGAGGGTTGGGAGGTAGCTGTACTCACGGTCAGCATCTTGGAGGCGCCGGGGCGCTTCCTGGGGTTCTTGGTTAGCGTCATCTTGACGAAGTTGTGGAAGGCCGGCGTCCTGCAAAAAGGGCAGCACCCGAGGGGGAAGGGGATATTCAGGGGTGTCGACCGGGGGAGCCAGTTAGTAGTACTTGGGCACTCTACTCTCGGTGACGTCATCTCTCGGTGACGTCACTCTCAGTGACGTCATTTGTCTGAGGAGGCTGCTGCTGGATTGCTCTCTGATGCCCCCAGCAAAGATGGCCAGCAGGTGTCATTGCAGTACCAGGTCAACAAGGGACAAGGCCTGGAGATCTCCCAGGTTTACAATTCCTCTCCAGGCAACAGAGATAAGTTCCCCTGGAGAAAATGGCCACTTTGGAGGCTTGCCGGCATTAAGCCCCGCTCAGGTCCCTCCCCTCCCTGAACCCCGCCCTTCCTCAGGCTCCACCCCTATCTCCAGGAATTTTCCGACCCAGAGCTGGAAACCCTACCAAAGTAGTCCCAGAAAGCTGGGTTTAGCTGGGTTTTCCAGTTAAACAAAATGTTGGTTAGGTGGTTTCTGTGCCTCCAAACTAGTTCTCTCTCACCCACCAATCGTTTCTGCCAACTAACGGCGCTAATCAGTCAGCATCTGTAAAAGTGCTTCCAGTCTTCAGCTTGCTCACCCCTCCCACAACCCTGCAAGGTAGGTCAATGGGAGTCTAATTTTATAGGTGGGAAAGAAATGAGGCTGGAAGGGGAGGTACAAGAGACCAAAGGCTTTTCTACATTCCCATTTTCCTTGTTTGCTAGTTCCTGGTTCTTTGGGGGGGGGATGCTGTATCCTGAATGTATTTTGCTCCCTCTAGTGGCAAATTTGATATTACACTGGTGTATGTCTGGCATAAAAACCTGCAGTTTAAATCTGCAGGAAGAGATGCCTGACATAAACCAATGTAATATTGAACTGACCACTAGAGGGAGCAAAAGACGTGCGGAACAGACCCACCCAAGAAACTGGAACTTGCAGGTGAGGAAAATGAGCATGTGGGAAAGCCCTACCCAGCGGGTGGGACTAGGAGCCCTCCTCTCCTGGGTTAAAAAGGAATCTAAGGCTATACCCGCACACCAGTACTGCACCGTCGTTCTGAAAGGGCAAGCGCTTGCAACTGGACTGTCTTACCCATGCTGGGAAACCCAGCAACAATGATAATTAAATGCCCACTGCTTGTGAGAATACAAACGAACTTCCCGAGCGCTGGCTCAGAACACAAGCAGCTGCCAGAACAGCTAGAAGAATGGGTGGACAGAGGGGATTTAAGGCTGTCTCACTTGACCGACAAGACTTACCACTTGGCTTTCTCCTTGAGCTTCGGGGGCTGGTAGCCGCTCTTCGTCATGAGAACCAAGACTCTACAAAAGGACACGGTGGGAGGAAATCGGACCATGCCCACCGAACTTCACGGAAGCAAATGATTAATTCTGGACCAAACAATGCAGAATTTTGCACTCATTTAGCCCGGGTTGGCTAGCCACAGGAGGGACAAGGACAGAGAAGCCACCCCCCTTCACCAGCCACACTGGCTTGAACAAATAAACTTCTCAGTTCCTCGTGGCCCAGGGATAGGAAGAGACAGGAGCAGACGGCAGTTTCCAAAATAACTCACCGCATCGGGTGCATGTCAAACATCGGGGGCTGCAGCTCAGCCAGCTCGATGGCTGTGATCCCCACCGACCAGATGTCGCACAGGACGTTGTACCCTCCTTTCATCTCTACTGCTGCCACCTCTGGGGCCATCCTGGAACAGATACAGAGGAACTTCGGACGTAGGTCCCACACCCCAGTGCACCCATCTTAGAGACCACCTCCTCTCCCATGTCCCACTATAGCAGGCCCATAGCCAGGATTTTGTGGCTTGCGGGGCAATTTTTTTTCCTGGTGGGGCTGAACTTCTCAGTGCAGAAAGAAAAGCCATTGAGCCAAGAGAAAGCTGTTACCAGGGCAGACCTCTAAACTGCAAGCTGTCAGCCCCTTGGGATGACAGTTCTCAGCTGCTGTGAGTTCATCACGTCGACCAGCCTAAGCAACAGTTCTGAGAACAAGCCAAAAAAGTTTTTAAAAAGCTAACACTTAGGCAGAGGAACTTTCTTAACGGACACCAGTTTCTTGCCACAGAGTTCGAAGGGATCCTAGAGGTCACTTACTCCAACCCTCTTGCCCAATGCGGAAATTAAGTCAACGACAGCACCCCATTCTGCTGAAAGGAGCACATGGCCTTTGAAAACACAGCCCTCCACCAACAAAGAGTTTCCACTTATTTACCAGTAAGGGGTGCCGATGAAAGACATTCTCCGGGCAAAGGTAGCGCTGATTTGTGCTGAGATTCCAAAATCCGCTGGAGAAGGGGCAGGAAAAGACAGCAGTCACTTTTTAAGTGACATGTAGAAAAACCAAAAGTCATCCAGGAACATGTTGTGTCCCTAGAAATGCAGAAACAGACAAGGAACCCAAGGGAACGGGGGACAGCAGCTGGCCAACGTTCACATTACGCAGTGTCTGGGCATACTCCGCAGTGATTTTTATTAGGATAAAAAAACAGGATCACAAAGCCGCAGGGGGAATCAGGTGAAGACGTGGGTCAAAATGCGGTGCGGGGCAAAGAGTGGGAAGTTGACTCATGCAATCGGGGGAAAGGGAAGAGCGACGCCGG
The DNA here is from genome assembly GCA_029233225.1 of Lepidodactylus listeri. Classification (NCBI taxonomy): domain Eukaryota; kingdom Metazoa; phylum Chordata; class Lepidosauria; order Squamata; family Gekkonidae; genus Lepidodactylus; species Lepidodactylus listeri. Next base: position 38,272,722 of record JARCFY010000020.1, read on the forward strand.
AGCAGCGCCTCGTGGGAAATCGGTCTAGGTCATGAGATGAGAAGGCCAGTTTGTCACACATCATTCTTTTAGGGAATGACTTGTTCAAACCCTGAAGGACAATTCAGGCAGTATGCCTCCTTCCTGATTCCATATCCCATGGGGGTAGCCACCGTGGGAAAGGGCCCCCGTGAAACATACCGAGTTTAACTTCCCCGTGGTCGTTGAGGAGGACGTTGGCTCCCTGAAAAGTGAAAGGGCACAAAAAACACAGACGTGAGAAGGTTGAGGGTGAAGCAAGCTGGGGATTCTTGTAAAAACGCCCTTAGCCTTTAGGAGCCTTTAGGCTCTTTAGGATACCTGCAATGTTTCATCTGCCGTCAGGAAAAGCACAGCTTCCCAAAAGACGCCTAACCTCTCCAGAAAACCCTGATCTCAGGTTTGCAAAGGCTAGTTCGATATATTCACTACAGAAGTAAAGACAACTCTGCACATGCTCAGGGACACCCTGTTCATCACGAGAAGCCTTCAACTCATGACCGGACTAGTTATTTCAACTCAGGATGTGAACTTTAGAAGCTTCTCGCCTCCTCTCTCAATCTCAGCCTTCCTTCTCTTCTCTGACCTTGCCTTGTTCCTCTGAGCCTCTGCCAGTCCTTGTTTTCCATTTTGAGAGCAGTGGTTAAGTGCGCTGATCTGGGATAACTGGGTTTGATTCCCCACTCCTCCACTCGCACCTGCTGGATGACCTTGGGCAAGCCATAGCTCTGTCAGAGCTGTTCTCTCAAGGACAGCTCTGGAAAGAGCTCTCTCAGCCCCACCTACCTCACAGGGTGTCTGTTGTGGGGAGGGGAAGGGAAAGGAGTTTGTAAGCCACTCTGAGACTCCTTTGGGTAGCAAAGGGCAGGATATAAATCCAATCTCTTCTTCTTCTCTTCTTCTTCTTTTCCTCAGTGCCTCTGGGTGCGTTCAGACGGCTCTTTTTAGCTGCGCCAGGCACGAGTGCCTGGGGGATTTAAAGTTGCATGTCCAGACCTCAACATTTGGGAATCGTGCCACTTTTCTTAGAAGCCCATTGATCCCCATCGGGGATCCGTACTTAAAAGATAGTGGTTAAAGTCTGGTCTAAAGCTGGCCGATGGGCCAATGCTGGACTTTCCACTGTCAGGTCGCTCCACCAGCGCACAATCAGCCCATAGGGATGGTTTCCAGATCACCCCAAACGGCCGCCATTTTAAAAAAAATGCTTAGCGATGCATGCATAACCGCTTAAACATGCCACGTTTGCAGACGGTGAGGCACATAAGCACATGCGCACATATGCAGATAAGCACATATGCAGATATGCACATGCACAAACAGGATTTTTTTAAAAAAGCCAACTGCACGGCTCCTTATGGTGGATGCCGTCTAGACAATCCACCGCGGAGTCACGCACAGTAAAGCGATTCATGGGGAGCTGTCTGGTCATGCAATGCTGGATTAAAAAGATCTAGATCAAATTACAGCCAGACCAATGGCGGGATCAGCTGCCTGTCTGAACACACCCTCCGTCTCCTTCTCTAGGCCCCTGTTTCTCCTCCTCTCCTTCTACTGGCTGTGCCCCCTCTTACATCACAGCAGCTCCACCAATAGCAACCAAGGGTCCCTCTGCATGTCCCCTCTGACATCACAGCCAGAGGCTTGGTTGCCTCTGTTCTTGGTTCCGTTTTCAATTCTGACTTTGGTAATTATTTTAGTTAGGCTGTGGTGGATTGCCATGTACTGCCGTGGGAAGGCAAAAGTTAGGATGCTACATACTTTTTTTTTTAAAAAAAAAGCAGAAACTACGGTGAGCCCCGACTACGCTGATGCTCGCTCGACTGTCATTTCCACTTTCAGAAGAGAAATGAAACAGTCCTGAATCTTGTTCCTGCATCTGCATTTCCAAGCAAGCAGTTAAACTGCAACAGCCTTAAAAAGCAATCCCTGATCTGATTGGCTCTGGGCTGCTAACTGCTGAAATAGAATTTGTCAGGAAGTTTGGTGCCATCTCCCCAAGACTTAGGATTCCTCTACCATTACAGAAGTTGACCGGTTTAACAGATCTAGGGGATTGCCCATTTCTCCTGGCGTGAATGGTCTCTGTGCTTCCCGGAGGACATTTAGATCTGACCTAATCACAATTTCCCTTCCCTCCCAGTTCATTCTTCAGAATCTCAGATCTAAATATAGAGAGGTCTGCTACCTGCACCAAACAAAGAGGGTTCAAGATCATGAAAGTTGATGCTAGAATTAAAAACTCGTTAGTCTGTAAAGTGCGACATCTTTGGCTGCCACAGAATTATTGCCAGCCTCTAGGTGGCAGCCTCCAGAGGGACCGGTTGGCCACTGTGTGAGACAGGATGCTGGACTAGATGGACCCTCACTGGTCTGATCCAGCAGGGCACTTCTGATGTTCTTATCAGGGGAAGGTCTCAGCCTCTCTGCCTTGTTGTTGGTCCTCCAGAGGAACTGGTTGTCCACTGTGTGAGACAGGAGGCTGGACTAGATGGACCCCTGGTCTGATGCAGCAGGACTCTTCTGATGTTCTTATGAAGGCCTCGGCCTCTCTGCCCTGTTGTTGGCCCTCCAGAGGAACTGGTTGGCCTCTGTGTGAGACGGGATGCTGGACTAGATGGATCCTCACTGATCTAATCCAGCGGGGCTCTTCTGATGTTGTTATGTCCGCATCTTCTGATATGGCTCTCCAAACTCCTGCGGTGCTCTGCCCTCACCCCCCACCCTGAGATCAGCGCCAATTCTCTGCCTGCCAGGATCCTCCTACCTTGATGTCTCTGTGGATTTTCCCTTGGCTGTGAAGATAAGACAGGCCCTAGAAGGGGGAAGGATGCAAAGCAATTACACAGCTACCCAGGCAGCCAACCAAAGCCACAAAACATTGGGGGGGGGGGGTGTGGAACCCCAACGGCTGGTGCTTTGGTTCCCCCACAAGGCCTCCTGCAGACTTCCATTCCAGGAATGGAGTTTGACCTACAAAGCCCTAAATGGCCTATATGGTAGATGGTGGAGACGGCCTCTTCCCCATCGGGAGCCAAACTGTTTGTAATGACAGGGGACTCAGCAGGATGCACTCAATGTTGCCTGGAGATGCGTGGCAATTCTGGGAACTCTCTGGGCCGCGCTTGGAGGCTGGCAACGCGACCCTGCGGCCATGTTCTCTTGCGACTGCAAAAGATGGCGCACAAGCATTGCCAAAGCAGCGGAAGATACCAATGCGGATTTGACCTTTGAAACGCCCCCACCCCATTCATGGAACTTTGAACATTTTGTCCGATTGGGTGCTTAGTTTTGGAGACCAAAAGCGTTGAATTTATGAAATTAATTAGGGTCCCAGATCCAGGCTGGGGAACTCCTGGAGACTTGGGGATGGAGCCTGGAAAGGACAGGGTACCATGCCATAGAGTCCACCCTCCAAAGCATCCATTTTCTACAAGGGAACAGTGGAATCAGCTGCCTCGGGAGGTGGTGAGCTCCCCCTCCCTGGCCGTCTTCAAGCAGGGGCTGGACCAGGGTTCCCTCTAAGCTGAGTTAGTGTGAGCCAGCTCACAGTTTTTAAACCTCTGGCTCACACATTTTTGTCCTGGCTCAGGAAGGATGTGGTTCTAGAGCAAACTGATTGGTGCAGCAGCCAAACTGCTCGCTCACAACTTTAATGCTAGTAGCTCCCAAAGTAGAATTTTTGCTCACAAGACTCCACAGGTGTTGGGCTGAACTAACACGTTGTCAGGGATGCTCTTGGCTGATCCTGCATTGAGCAAGGGGTTGGACTAGATGGCCTGTAGGGTCCCCTTCCAGCTCTGTGGTTCTGTGATTCTATGATTCTATCTCTGTTGTCTGGAGATGAGCTGTAATTCTGGAGGGATGATCCCCACGTCTCACCCGGAGGCTGGCATCTCTAGTCCGTGCTTTCCCTTCCTGGCCTCGCTTTTGCCAGTGGTTCCCTTGGAGAGGGGGCAGCTCTCTCCACCAGCCCCCAAAGGCCGGCCAGCCACTCCACACACTTTTCCCGCAAAGCAGGGGGAGAGGATCGGGCCCGGCCAGCTCATACTCACTTGCAACATTTCTCTGCACACGTAGGCGTTCTGCAGCTCGGATAAGGGCCCAGTGACTGCGGACACAAAGGGGTAAGAGTCAGCATCCGATCCCAGGACACCAGCCAGAGAGCAGGGGGTCCCCGACATGGTGCTGGTGACAAATTGTTCGGGTAACAAATGTCAATTTGGAGAGCATGCGTAGTTACCATGAGAGATTATCCATGGCCCATGGAGCCGGTTTGGTGTCGTGGTTAAGTGCGCGGACTCTAATCTGGGAGAACCGGGTTTGATTCCCCACTCCTCCACTTGCACCTGCTGGATGACCTTGGGCAAGCCGTAGCTCTGGCACAGCTGTTCTTGAAAAAGAGCAGTTTCTGTCAGAGCTCTCTCAGCCTCACCCACCTCCCAGGGTGTCTGTTGTGGGGAGGGGAAGGGAAAGGAGTTTGTAAACCGCTCTGAGACTACAAGTGAATCCAATTTCTTCTTCTTCTTCTTCTTCTCTTCTAAACTTTTAGCAACAGCACATCACATGAGAAAGCAACACCTGGCTGTAAAGAAAGTCTTTTCCCCCATATATTTATTTCTGGATGTGTATTGTTTTATAACAGTAATATTGACCACTGAGGAAGGGAAGAGGAAGAAGAAGAAGAAGAAGAAGAGATTGGATTTATGCCCCGCCCTTTACTACCTCAGGGAGTCTCAGAGCAGTTTACAATCTCTTTCCCTTCCCCTCCCCACAACAGACACCCTGGGAGGTCGGTGGGGCTGAGAGAGCCCTCTCAAGTACTGTCCTTGAGAGAACAGCTCTGAGAGAACTTATGACTGACCAGATCATGCCAGCAGCTGCATGTGGAGGGGCAGGGAATCAAACTCGGTAAACCCAGGTCAGAGTCTGTGCTCCTAACTATGACACCAAACTAAGGGGCCGAAACGTGTATGGTCCACTGGTCTTAAGATATACCCATCAATTGTATATGTAAAACTATCAGCTCCATGTGTCCAAAGTTTCAAGAGTCTGATATCTGGACTATTTCTTTTAACCTCTTTTATCTTTTACTAATGAGTACACCATAATAAGTATTTGTATTTTTATAACAACTGATTTTGTTAGCTTGACCCTCTTCGATCACAGTCTGGGAAGGGGAAACCAGTTTTCCATGGGCATAGGTACCCAAGCTGCTCAGGTACTGCGCTATGGGGGGGGAAGGGGGCTTCAGCCTTCTTTCTAGGGTTGCCAACTCCAGCTTGGGAGTTTCCAGGAGATTTGGGGGGGGGGTAGAGCCTGAGGAGGGCGGGGTGGGACCTCAGCAGGGTATAAATATCAGTCCACCTTCCAAAGCAGCCATTTTCTCCAGGGGAACTGATCTCTGTCATCTGGAGACCAGGCGTAATTCCAGGAAACCACATCTCAAAACAGAATGCTAGGCGTATTCTTGTATCCTTTGCGATGCCCATGCAATTGAATTGTATCTGTCAGCTTCACGACACCTTCTAGTCCAAAAAGATAGTGTTTGATACATGAGTTGAAATGCATGCTCATGTACAAGGTATGAAGGCCTGCAGGCACAGTATCCCCCAGGGCTGTGTGTGTAGAATTCAGCATGTGGCGGATTTCATTTTCGCTTTCTTTGTTTAAAAAAAAAGAATCCATGTTCCTAGTCCTAAAGGCGTCCAAAGGTGGCCCTAAAAGCACAGCAGGGGTGCCCGGAGGTATCCGAACCAGGGCTGGGGAATGAGAAGGCAGGGAGGGGACGGAAACAGCTTGATTTCTAACAGCCGGATGGCAAGAGCGTTGCAGAGTTTTGCATATCTTCTCTGCGCTTCCTCTGGAGTCTGGCACTTGCTGCTCGAAGGCGCACAGTTTTGGGGGTGTGGAGAGAAGGCCCAGTCCGGCTGAGACTCACAGTCTGCCCCCCCCCATGGGGGGGAGCAGTCTCTTCCTCTGAGCCAGGTGCCGGCTGAAACGGCAGAGAAAGCCATCCGACCACACATGGTTTCAGTTCCGCATTTTGGAACTGGCTGCTCGGTCTCTCTGATCCCTTTGCTGAGCGTGCATGCAGTCAGCTGGCCATGGGAAAGGGGACTATAATAACCCAGAAGATCGGGGCGCGGGGGGGGGACCCTTAACCTGGCAGAGACAGCTGGGAAAGAACTCAGCTGCCCTAGATCTCAGGTTGCCAGGACCCCTGGGCCACCAGCTGTGGGGGGGGGGGGGTAGGGTTGCCAGATCCAGGTTGGGAAAATCCTGGAGATTTGGAGATCCCCCTGGAATGACAGACCATCTCCAGACTACAGAGATCAGTTTCCCTGGAGGAAACGGATGCTTTGGAAGGTGAACTCTATGGCACTGTACCCCACTGAGGTCCCTGTCCTCCCCAGGCTCCATCCCTACATTTCCAGGAGTTTCCCAACCTGGAGCGGGCAACCCATGCCCCATCCTCTGCCGGTGACCAGGGTGGAGCGAGCAACCCCAGTTCACTCGCCCTCAACGCGCATGAAAGAAAAGCTTCAACCACTAGCCATCATATCAAAAAAGCGATCACCCCCCTGTCTCACAAGCCAGGATAATATTGGCTGATTCTGCATTGGCTTTTCCCTCCACTGTTTCGGCAAACCCACTTCGGAACAGAAAAGGTGCAGCTCAAAACCACATTCAAATACCCCAGGGCCAACGCCATACTGGCTGCAAAGTCACCCACCCCGGCATAAATCTATGCAGAAGGTACCATAAAATCCGATGATCAAAGAAAGTGAAAGCAGCATGCAGTGTAGAGGGTACCATAAAACCTGACGGTCAAAGAAAGTGAAAGCGGCATGCAGCGTGGAGGGTACCATAAAATCCGATGATCAAAGTGACAGTAGCATGCAATGGAGAGGGGAATTTCTGTTCCAAGGTGGGTTTGGTATAACAGTGGAGGGAAAAGCCAATGCAGAATCGCCCCTTGTAAATATTGGAGGGAGGCAGAAATAGGAAGGTCCCTGATTTCTGTGTGACCACGCAGGGTAGGGAGGGAGGAGATAGGGGGAAGACCTTTACCTTGGTAGATGTCCTGGAGAGATCCACCCCCGCAGAACTCCATGCAGATCCAAAGTTTGTTAAACCTAAGGAGATGGCAGAGAGGTAAGGGTGGATCGTGGCGGGGGGGGGGGGGGAGAGAGACCTGGTGGGATAGGGAAGAGTGGAGGAGGATAAGGGGACCATTCCAACCCTTAGGAATGGCGCTCTAATGCATTTGCAACTCAGGATATCCTATAACTTTGCAAAGGATCCTATTCCTCATGTTGCAGATCCACAAGACAACAGAAGGCCGGTCTGGGATGCCGGGGAAACCCCAGGTGAAGGGGAAAGGGGAGTGTTTCTCACTGGAGGTAGCTCCCGAAATAGGCCACGATGTTCTGGTGTTTGCAAGTCTTCACCATGACGATCTCTTGTTGAATGGTGGCGCAGTCGTCATCTGGACAAGTTGGGGACAAGAAAGGCATTAACCAGTGTTCCCTCTAAGCTGAGTTGGTGCGAGCTAGCTCTCTAAGCGGAGTTAGAGAGCCAGTTGGGTGTGGTGGTTAAGTGCGCGGATTCTAATCTGGGAGAACTGGGTTTGAGTCCCCACTCCTCCACTTGCAGCTGCTGGATGACCTTGGGCAAGCCATAGTTCTGACAAGAGCTGTTCTCGAAAAGAACAGTTTCTGTCAGAGCTCTCTCAGCCCCACCTACCTCCCAGGGTATCTGCTATGGGGAGGGGAAGGGAAAGGAGTTTGTAAGCCGCTCTGAGAAGGGTGGGGTATAAATCCAATCTCCTCCTCCTCCTCTTCTTCTTGTGAATTAGCTCACAGTTTTTTAGCCTCCGGCTCACACATCTTTTTCTTAGCTCAGGAAGGACAGCTCCAGAGCAAACTAATTTATGCAGTAGGCAAATCGCTCCCTCTCAACTTTAATATCAGCAGCTCACAAAGTAGAATTTTTGCTCACAAGACTCCATAGCTTATAGGGAGTATATTGGTATTAACATCATTCCGTTAAGAGGTTTATGTTTCCTTGTATGCCGCTTTTCTCCCCAAGGGGCCCCCAAAACGGTTTACACATTCTCCCTTTCTCCAGGGTATCCAAACAACAACCCTGTAAGGATTCTAAGAGCTCTAAGCGGGGGGGGGGGGGTGTTAGTGGAAGAAGAGTTGAATTTATACCCCGCCCTTCACTCAGTCTCAGAGCGATTTACAATTCCCTTCCCTTCCCCACCCCACAACAGACACCCTGTGAGGTAGGTTGGGCTGAGAGAGCTCTGAGAGAACTGCTCTTGAGAGAACAGCTCTGAGAGAACTGTGACTGACCCAAGGTCACACCAGCAGCTGCATGTGGAGGAGTGGGGAATCAAACCCAGTTCTCCCAAGGCTCTTCTGATGTTCTTATGAAGGCCTTGGTCTTTATCCCCAGTTGTTGGCCCTCCAGAGAAGAACTGGTTGGCCACTGGGTGAGACAGGAGGCTGGATTAAATGGACTATTGGTCTGATTCAGCAGGGCTCTTTCAATGTTCTTAATCTCTCAGGTTGGAGTTGGCATTACAATGGAGGGTTGACCATTCTTCTAGCAATCTTTATTTGTGTCAAGGGAGAACAGGATATTTCTTGCCCCATAATGCAGAGTCTGTATCAAGTGCAGAATTTGGGGTTATACTATTCGATAATCAAGTATTATTTGATTTACAACTTATTTTTTACCACCATGTACCGAAGGAGCACTGTGCGGACCTCCTGGCTCAGGGCACCAAAATGTCTTGAGCCATTCTGAGGTGAGTTTTTTTTTCCTTGTGGAAAACACACAAGAACACATGAATTGGTCTTCTACTAAACCAGACCCTGGGTCCATCAAAGTCAGTATTGTCTACTCAGACTGGCAGCCGCTCTCCAAGGTCTCAGGCTGATGTCTTTCGCATCACCTCCTGCCAGATCTTTTAACTAGAGATACCGGGGATTGAACCTGGGACACATTAGGTTGGGGGTTTTCAAAGTTAATTCAGGTATCTGGCAAAGAGAGCTGTGTTTCTCGAAAGCTTATGCTACAATAAAGTTTGTTAGTCTTAGGGTGTGTTCAGACGGGCAGCTAACCCACCATTGGCCCGGCTGTAATTTGAGCTAGATCTTTTTGATCCAGCCTTGCACGAGCAGACAGCGCCCCAGTGAAGCACTGAGGGTTGCCAACCTCCAGGAGGTAGCTGGAGATCTTCTGGAATTACAGCTGATCTCCAGGCTACAGAGACCAGTTCCCCTGGAGAAAATGGCTGCTTTGAGAGGTAGACTCTATGGAATTATACCCCACAGAAGTTCCCCCCCGTTCTTCAAACCCCTCCCTTCTCAGGGTCCACTTCCCCCAAAATCTTCAGGTATTTCCCAACCCGGAGCTGGCAACCCTATGACTGGTCTGCCTTAGTCTGTGTCATCTTAGCCCCCAAACAACTTGATAATGGGAAAGAGTGCTTCTGAGAACATTCAGAGTGCCTCTGCCTCAGCAATATCGTCACGTCTGTGCATCTGGTCTTAGCACAGAGTCTGAATAACCTTCCTCTCTATCACTTTCCCATTCCGAGCCCATTCCTGGCTACAAGGGTGCTTCCTGCCACCGTTTTGGTAGGAAGGGATTCAAACACAGTGCCCTCCTTCGATGTGCATTCTGTTCTGGACAGCGTCCAAGCAAACACAAACGTGGCTGGAATTTCCTCACTTACTGGCTTCCATTTTTACAATCTTGATAGCCGCCATCTTCCCCGTTTCCTTATTTTTGGCCTGAGGAAAATACAGAGTGAGAAGATAAAAGGGTAGTGTTTTAGCCCTGACCTGGATAGCCCAGGAAGCCCAGTCTCGTCAGATCTTGGAAGCTAAGGAGGGTTGGCCGTGGTTAGTAACTGGATGGGAGACCTCTTTAAAATACCAGAGGTGGGAGGACAGGGGCAGGCTGTATTCAGCTACCTCTCTGAATACCCTCTAGGAGGCGGAGGAGATTAGATTTATACCCTGCCCTTCGCTTGGAGTCTTACAATCTCCTTTCCCTTCCTCTCCCCACAAGAGTTAATCTGTGAGGTAGGTGAGGCTGAGAGAGCTCTCTCGAGAACTGTTCTTGAGAGAACAGCTCTGAAAGAACTTATGACTGACCGCAGCTGCATGGGGAGGAGGAGTGGGGGAATCAAACCTGGTTCTCCCAGGTTTGAGTCCACACTCCTAACCACTACACCAAACTGGCTCATGAGGGATACAGCAGCTGTCAATGCCAATATTGTAGGCTGTTTCGCTTTCCAAAAAGAAATGCGGCAAGCATCAAATCAACAAACCATGGCGAACCGGAGAAGCCTTCTACAGAGTTGTTTGACTTGCGCATTGTAGCATTGTGAGCTTTGGATCCAGGAAAAATAATTTGCCTGAAGAATTATTCCTTGAAACATGTAACTTTTGCCTGGGAGGCAGTTGCTTTGATGCTTGCTGCATCTCTTTTCGGAAAGCGAAACAGCCTATGATATTGGCATTGATGGCTGCTGCATCTCTCATTGGAAAGCAAGATCGTCTACCGCACTGAGTCCTGTCTGCATACTCATCTCTGTGGCTGTAGACTTTTCCACAAGATACATATTGTTCTTTAGGTTTTAGTTATTAATGTGCTATGACTAACAAGATACACTAGAGTCTTTCTTGTATATTTAAGTATATGATTTGAATGAATATATGAAGGCATAGTAGCATATCAGAACTGTGTATTTTGTTTGAGCATGGTGTTTTTCCATGTTTACTTGGCCTCCAGGTGGTTCCTGGCAATCTCCTGTAATGATGACCGATCTCCAGGCGACAGAGATCAGTTCACCTGGAGAAAATGGCTGCTTTGGAGGGCAGGTTCTCTGGCACTGTGCCCCACTGAGGTTCCTTCTCTCCCCCAAACCCTGCCTGCTCCAGACGCCACTCCAAAATCTCCACAGATTTCTCAACCTACAGTAGGCAATCCTACAACAGTGTTGGCGAGCCAAACTAAAAATGTTAACAAGGAATCCCCAAAAAGCCAAAAACAGGGGCAGCAAGCACTGATCTGGCACTGGTACCAAACGACAGAAACCGCTGGAAAACCCAAGCTGCTCAAAGGAAAACGGTCAGCGATAGAATCTTTATAAACAGTGCAGGAATGGGAAAGGTCAGCTTGGGAGAGTAAAAAAAACTCCACAGGGAGCTGAGGAGGGTCAACGAAAGAGAGAAGGCTATTTACTGGCTATTAGTCACAAAGTATAGATAGGATCTCTCGGTCGGGGGGGGGGGGGGCGGTAAGTGATGCTCTGTATTCTTGGTGCTCAAGGGGGGGCAACAGTGGGAGGGCTTCTAGTGTCCTGGCCCCACTGCTGGACCTCCTGAGGGAACCTGGTGTGACAGAGTGTTGGACTGGATAGGCCACTAGCCTGACCCAACATTGGCTTCTCTTATGTTCTTAAGGGAGGCGGAAACCTCACAAGTCTGTTGCTTCAGGTTTCACCCCCAAAGTCTCCAGGTATTTTCCAACCCAGACCTGGCAACCTGAAGTGAAAGAAGTGTAGGCCTGAGAAAAGTCTGCAGTTTAGGAACGGCATTTCTAAGGAAAAAAGGAGGCCGTACTCAGTGACTTGTAGGGTAGAACCTATATTCTGTTGGCAGGATGAAGCTGGAGAAATTGGGAGTCAAGCTAGGGGTCTTCAAGGGGGGTGGGAATAGCTGGGGTGTGTATTTCCAGCCTGCCCAAACTTCATCCTCTAGTCTCCAGCTGGGAAACATTGGTCAGCATGAAGGGGCATCACAGAGAGCCTAACCACTGGCGTTTCCCCTGCGCCAGTGTGACGAAAGTGTGCTGTCCCTTGCGGCTGTGAGGGATGTACAGTTCCAGCTGCGTATGCAGCGCAGGGGGGAAGAACGGAGGCTAGAGACTTGGCAGAGATAACGGCTGCTCAGCTCCTGTGATATTATCGCCCCAGTTCTGCGAAGGTTTCATCCATGCAGAGAAAAGCGACAGTCTTCCTCCGTCGAACCGCACATCCCTTGGACAGTAAAACTGGCTGGGCACAGGAAGACATGCGTTTCTGCGCATGAAGCTACTACGAATGTAGGAGAGCAAATTAGGGCCTTGCTAATAAAGGGCTGACCTCTTGGCAAAAGGGACCCAGAAGCACAACTGCAAACAGGAGAGCTGGTCAGGCGTCCCCTGGAAGGGGACGTCTACAGCAGCCACAGTTAGAAAGATTGCAGATGTGAAGATCCCCCATTGTACACTTCCATCCTTCCCAAACCAAGGCCGCCTGCTGTCATTTTCTTTAACATGTACTGGGGCTCATGTCTGCCTGGCAGCGATGTCCATAAAACCAGACCGGTAACTGTGACTGCTCCGGTCGTGTGAGATATGTACTCCGTCCGTGCTCAGAAGCAGTCTCTTCAAACCTATTACTTTACCATCTTCCTGATTTGGCTTGTGGGTTGTTGTTCCCACCGATGTGAACTAAGCTTCCCCAGTCTGGCTCTGTGGACTCTTGACCCGAGGCAGCATCTGAAATTAATCTCCAGTTTTATGCACAGAATGATTCTTCACTTCTGCTCTCGGCCTCTGAAGGGACCCCTGCTTTCCATCTAGGTGGGGCCTGGAGATCTCCTGCTTTTACAACGGATATCCAGCTGACAGAGATCAGCTCCCCTGGAGAAAATGGCTGCTTTGAAGGGTGGACTCTGTGGCATTGTACCATGCTGAGGCCCCTCCCCTCTCCAAACCCCGCCTTCTCCTGGATTCACCCCCAAAGTCCCCAGGTATGTTACAACCCAGACCTGGCAACCCTAGTTCCATCAGACACTCTAGAAAGCCAGTTTGGTGTAGTGATTAGGAGCATGGACTTTAATCTGCGATAACTGCATTTAATTCCCCACTCCTCCACATGCAGCTGCTGGTGTGACCTTGGGCCAGTCACCGTTCTCTCGGAGCTGTTCTCTCAGGAGCAGTTCTCGAGAGAGCTCTCTCAGCCCCACCTACCTCATGGGGTGTCTGTTGTGGGAAGGAGAAGGGAAAGAAGATTGTAAACCACTCTGAGACTTCTTCGGGTAGTGAAGGGCGAGGGTATAAATCCAATCGCTTCGATTAGAAACATTCGGCCAGCTACTGGGGTTTTTTTTTGCTATTTTCAACAAATAAGATTTCCTGTGGCAGGCAGAAATCAAAAGGGGCAGATTTTCCTGGCCTGGAGATGAACGGTAGAAGAAAGCTACGCTCATTGCAGTGCAGTTTTCATGCTGTGGAGAATGATGCGGTGGAGGCATGCGGCTGTGGAGAACCGTGTACAGCCCAGGGAGCCTTACATTCCGAATCCCACTTAACCTAGAAGCTCACGAGGACTGCTGTCCTCTATACACTAACCAGGTTCTAAGCAACACTGAACGTTATAGGACTTATTTCTATGTAAACATACATCAGACTGGGCCACGTGTGACCTCAGAATGGTCACCACCACTCAACACAACCTATCTTACAGGTGGTTGTAAAGGGAAAAGGGGGGGGGTGTATCCAGTGTTCCCTCTAAGCTGAGTCAGTGTGAGTTCGCTCACAGTTTTTTAGCCTCCAGCTCACGCGTTTTTGTCTTTGCTCAGGAAGGATGTGGCTCCAGAGCAAACTAATTTATGCAGTAGCCAAATCGCTCGCTCACAGCTTTAATGCCAGTACCCCACCAAGTAGAAGTTTTGCTCACAGGACTCCACAGCTTAGAGACAACATTGTCACCCTGGTCTCAAGAACTAGATTCAAAAAAGAAGAAAATGTTTTGGTTCTCCCGGTAACCTGTGGAACTCATGGCCACTGGAAATCGTGTTTGCTTGTTTAAAAAAGAGGAGCATTTCTTTCTTTGCTTCCTTTTAAACCATATTAACTTAATAAATTATGGCCTAAAACAAAAATTCCAAAACAGGGCAGTGAAACCGATAGGCCACACCATCCAGGATGCTACAAGCTGATGCTTCAAGAAAGAAAGGTGCCGTTACCTTGTAGACTTCCCCGTAGGTTCCCCCGCCAACTCTTTGTAGCAGCTCAAAGTCTTCTTGAGGGTTCCTGGTGGAAATAGCTAAGGCTGCTCTTTCTCGGGCATCCATTGTTCAGTGCTCTCCCGCCCGCAAAGTGGAGGCTGCCGAGCTTGTGAGTCCTTCTGCGTAGGCGTCAAGCGGCAGTGTGGTCAGGCCACTGATAAAATGTCTCAGGGCTCCGCTTCCTGATTTGAAGCACAGTTCGCTCTCTGAGCCCTCCTTAAGACCTCTGGTGACAGCAGCAGGGGCATGAAGACCACACTGCTTTGTCTTCTTCTCTCCTTGGGGCAGAAGTTACAGGAACCATTTCTTTTTTTGTAGGAGAAAAGTACTCGCGATGGGTGAAGTTTTTGCAGACTTGTCTGCTTATTAACAAGTATAGGGGCTGAGCAGGTAGGAGGCGAGCTGGCCAGCACACACACACACACAGCCAGCCTTGTACAGAATCAGTTTCCTTTCAGAGGCGTTTCAGAGGGAAGCCATGTCGGTCCACACTAGAGCTAGATTCAAGTCCAGGAGGCACCTTAAAGACCCACAAGATTTTGGGGGTATAAGCTTTCGAGAGTCAGATCTCACAAAGGGAGCTTTGTCTCTTAAACGCTGACACCCCCCAAATGTTATGAGTCTCTCAGCTGGTATTGGATTCGAATACAGCTTCGGAAGAGATAATAGTAGGAATTTATGATGCCTTGGGGCAAGTAAAGTATCTATTAACAAACATATGTGCTGGGTAAGTAGCATGCAATCATACTGGTAGCCAGCCTTCTACAAAACCAGTTTCCTTTTGGAAGAGAGACAGCTAGAACCTTGCAATGCCTCTGGATGTGGAAATGTATATGTATAAAGAATATACATATAATATAGCCTTGGAGGGAACGCGGCATGGTATAGTCCTTTCCCATCAGATCTCAGAAACTAAGCAGGGTCCTAGAATCATAGAATCACAGAGCTGGAAGGCCATCCTGTCCAGCCCCCTGCTCCATGCAAGATCAGCCCTAGAGCATCCCTGACAAGTGTTTGTCCAGCCGCTGCTTAAAGACTGCCAGGGAGGGGGAGCTCACCACCTCCCTGGGCAGCTGATTCCACTTCTGCACAACTCTTCCTGTCAAAAAGTTTTCCCTAAGATCCAGCCGGTACCTTCCCACCCTTAATTTAAACCCATGATTGCAAGTCCTCTCCTCTGCTGCCAACAGGAACAGCTCCCTGCCCTCCTCTAAGTGATGGCCCTTCCGATACTTAGAGAGCAATTCACGACCCCCCTCAACCTCCTCTTCTCCAGACTATACATTCCCAAGTCCCCCAGCCTTTAGTTATTGGATGGGAGCGCACCAAGGAAGACTCTGCAGAGGAAGGCAACAACAGACCAACTCTGCTTCTCACTTGCCTTGAAAGCCCCTAGCTGGGTATCTGGTTACTAATCTCATCAGAACTTGGAAGCGAAGCAGGGCTGGAGGATGGAAGACCTCCAACGAAGCCTCTTCGGAGGAAGGTAATGCTAAAACACCTCCACTTTTCAACTGCCTTGAAAGCAACTTGCTTGGGTCACCATGAGGTAGGGTTACCATTACCAGATGTCCTCTTTTTAGAAGACACAATCTCTTTTGGGCTCTTTTTACAACTGATCCCCAGCTGACAGAGATAATCTCCCCTGGAGAAAATGGCTGCTTTGAAGGGTGGACTCTCTGTGGCACTGTACCATGCTGAGGCCCCTCCCTTCCCCAACACCCCCTTCCCCTGATCCACCCCCAAAGTCTCCAGGTATTTTTCAACCCAGACCTGGCAACCCTAGTCACTGGACTGGACTCCTAACGTCTATTGTTTGTTTGTTAACTTGAAAAGAAATTTTAATTTTTTTAAAAAAAACACCAAGGTTTATTGTTTTAAACAAAACAAGTCAAAATTGCAGGAGGATAAAAGAAAGACATCGCATGCCAAAAATCTGTTCCCAAAATGCTGCATGGAGCACACAAACGAAAACGAACGCACAACGTCCCAGACTGCAAAAAAGGCATCTCCAGCTCAGCAGAGGAGCCGCAGCCGAGAGGGCGCACGCGCACACAGAAGCACTCCACCCCCCCCCGCGCCTTTCAAGTGCGCATGCGTGGAAGGCGGCGGAGTGGAAAGACCTCCGCGGTCAGGCCTCGCTTGAAGTGCCCTCGCGCCCGGCTTCATCCGCTTCCGCCGGATGCCGGGATACCTCTTCCGCCCTCCGCCCCCGGTGCCTTCCGTCATGGCGCTCTTCGAACAGATGCGGGCGAACGTGGGGAAGCTGCTAAAGGGGATCGACAGGTGCCGCGCGGGGAGGAGGGAGTTAGGGGGCCGCGGTTGCCGTGGCGACGGAGGTGTGTGGGCGGGGCGGGGGGCGGTTGTCGCATCGGATGTTCGTTTTCATCTGATTTTTTCCTCTCTCGATGGTTTTCCTTCTCTGTGCCTCGGTTCCTTTGGAGGGGGTGATCGGGACCCTCCTCGCATTGCGCCTGCCTTGTGTTCGGAAAGGCCTCTGTTTTCATACAACCATAGAGTTGGAAGGGACCTCCCAGGGTCATCTAGTCGTCCCCCCGCACAAGGCAGGAAATTCACAATTACCTCCCCCCCCCCCCCCAAACACACCCCCAGGGACCCCTGCTCCATGCCCAGAAGAGGGCAAAGAACCTCCAGGATCCCCAGCCAAACTGGCCTAGAGAGCAATTGCTTCCTGACCCCAAAGTGGGGATCAGCATATTCACAAATACCTCCCGCATACATCACCAGAGGAACCCCCCCCCCCCCGGCCATATTCCACACACAGAAGATGACAAAAAACCTCCAGGATCCCCAGCCAAACTGGCCTGGACAACAATTGCTTGCTGACTCCAAAGGGGCGATCAGCATATTCACAAATACCTCCTGCTTCTTACAGGCCCCCTCCCAGGCTACCTTCTGACTCTTCCTGCATTTCAGGTATAACCCAGAGAACTTGGCCACCTTGGAACGCTACGTGGAGACCCAGGCCAAGGAGAACGCCTACGACCTGGAGGCCAACCTGGCTGTGCTGAAACTGTGAGTGAATGTTTCTTTTTGTTCCTTTAAAACGTTTTAATCCCTTCCCTGGCACCAACCTGGTGGAACTCTCTGCCGAATAACATCCGTGCCCTGTGGGACTTGATTCAGTTCTGTAGGGCAGAGATTAGAACATAAGAGAAGCCAGTGTTGGATCAGGCCAGTGGCCCATCCAGTCCAACACTCTGTGTCACACCGTGGCCAGAAACACCAGGTGCCCTCAGGAGGTCCAGCAGTGGGGCCAGGACACTAGAAGCCCTCCCACTGTTGCCCCCCCCCCCAAAGCACCAAAATGTTCCACCAGTCATTTGGTTCGAGGACAGCAACGGTTACATCCTTCTGGCACTCCCACTCTCCACCTCCCCACAAGGCAATGGCACTACCAAAATTCTTTCTGTCATCTTTTTAGGTACCTGGTGTGTTTTACTGTTTTTAAGAGTTCTGCTACGGACTGTGTGATTTCATTATGTTATACACTTTCCTGAGTCTTGCCTTGGCAGGTGAGGGCAGTTTAAAATCAAATAAATAAATATCCCGAAGTGTGCATGTTCTTGGGAAGGAGAGGGGGCGCTGGAAAATCTCTGAAAAATTGTGGCATAGCTGTGCTGGTGGACATCAAAGTCTCAGTTGCTGCTCTTGAACTGGGGTTTGATTGAAATGCCTCCCCAAGTTGGGAGACACTGGCCTCCCCCCCAAAAAAAGAGGGGGGGAATCTAAACCGACAAAACACAAACCTCCAAAGTTTAGAAAACTGGCAGAGGACCAAAAGTTAAAAACATAAGTGTACAAAAGAGTACAAAAGACATTGGCCTGTAGCTAACAAAATGTTCATTTATTTTGGTTTATACCCCGCCAAGGCGGGTTCAGGGCAGCTTACATAAAATTTCATATAAATACAGTTAAAACTGATCGTAGACAAACATAAACATAAAATAACATTCATTTAAAATACTCCTAAGATGTTGGAACACAATCTAATAAGAAAGCAAGAGCAGAAGATTACATTCCAATGGCAACTTAAGGTGGCAGGACATTCATGATGGGGTTCACGTCAGCTCCGTTTAGTCAGCTTGTTGTGCGGCGGGCACAGGCTGAAGGTGGAAGATGGGGAAACCAGGGCACAGGGACGCTCCTCAGTGTGTAATGCGGCCCCCTAGTCGAAAACCTGGTGGTTCCTGGTGCATTGAGCTTCCTGTGTCCCTCTCTGCTCTGGGCTTCCTTCCAGTCCTTGGAAAAACAGTTTCTGGGGCTGCAAGGCCCGTGTTCAAGAACAGCCACCTCTTGGGGGGTCCCTCAGCGAGGCAAAAGTGGATGAATTCACACTTCCTCCCTCATCTCTTGAGTCACTCTTCTGATGGAAGAGAAGGAAGGGGTCTTTGCGCAGAAGTTTTGCTGGCCGCAAGCCATTGCTAGACTGTAAAGCAGTGGAGGCTGTAGCAGCAGTGCGTGTTGGGACTAAAGGTGTGTGGGATTTTGCCTGCCCTCTCAGTCTGAAGTCCCACGAGAGGCTCTTTCCTGTACTCTTTTCCAGCCAGTTTCGTGTCGTGGTTAAGGTTGCGGACTTTAATCTGGGAGAACCGGGTTTGATTCCCCACTCCTCTACTTGCACCTGCTGGATGACCTTGGGCAAGCCATTGCTCTGTACCAGCTGTTCTTGAAAAAGAGCAGCTTCTGTCAGAGCTCTCTCAGCCCCACCCACCTCACAGGGTGTCTGTTGTGGGGAGGGGAAGGGAAAGGAGTTTGTAAGCCGCTCTGAGACTCCTTTGGGTAGTGAAGGGCAGGGTATAAAACCAATCTCTTCTCTCTTCTTCCTCATCCAGGTATCAGTTCAACCCTGCCTTCTTCCAAACTACGGTGACCGCCCAGATCCTGTTGAAAGCCTTGACCAACCTCCCCCACACCGACTTCACCCTCTGCAAGTGCATGATCGACCAGGCTCACGTATCCTTTATCGAAGGGGGAGCTAGGGCTGCACCACCTCCGAGACACTGAACTGCAAGCCAGAAAGGGCACTGGTGATCTCTCCGACATCCCCAGGAAAAGCCGGGGTCTTCTCAGCCTCGTGCTTCTTCTGCAGTGCAGAGACGTTCTTGGCTGACCTGACGAGTTCACTGAGATAACATCCTCCTCTTCTCCTTCTCCGCTCCTCCTCCTCTCCTTCTTCTCTTTCTTCTCCTCCTCTTCTTCATCTTCTTTGTCATCTTCTTTTTCAATATATAAGTAATGTTTAATAAACCCACTGTGCCCGTGGTGTATTTTGCAGACATGAGACCAACCTTTAGCCTTGCACTCCACAAAGCCCCGTGGAAGTTGGTGGGGCCTTAAACGTTGCAGGCAACATTGACCTTCGTGGCACTTAAGGATGAGTCCCCAGTTGGATTGGGGCCTGAAGCAGGGTCACGGTAGCGTGCATCTGGCTGGCAGTGGGTGATGGGAGCGGCCTCCACCTGAGACCCTGGAGAGCCGCTGCCCATCTGAATAGACAGTACTGACCTTGATGGACCGAAGGTCTGATGCGGCATAAGGCAGATCCCCGTGTTCATGTGCTTCTATCCCTTAAAAGCACTTACAGCTCTTTATGTCTCTTTGCTGTATACCGGTGTTGTTGTGACTCTCGATCCTTTTCCTTCACTTAAACCTTGAAGAAAAGACAGTGATGTGGCTTGTCGAAGGATGAGGCGGGGAGGGGGGGAGTCCTGTCTGGACCCCCTTAAAGACCACTGGTAGCTGTGTACATCCTTGGGAAATACGCTCTTGCCCTTGTGGGTAGAGGTGGTTTCCCCTGTGGTTCGAGCAAACCTTAATCCAGACTCTGTAACCTAAGGTGGGGAGAGTATTTTTATTTTTTGCCTGCCTCATCCGTAAGGCCTGGCGCAGAGGGTCCCCAAAGAGTCCCCCACCATTACATCTTCCTTGATGCCTTCCTTCCAGCAAGAGGAGAGACCCATCCGCCAGATCTTATACCTGGGCGAGCTTCTGGAGACCTGCCACTTCCAAGCCTTCTGGGTAAGCCCTGCTCATAGGATCATAGAGGAGAACCATAGAGTTGGAAGGGACATCCCAGGGTCATCTAATCCAACCCCCTACACAATGCAGGAAATTCACAAATACCTCCCCCACACACACACACCCAGTGACCCACGCCCAGAAGATGACAAAAAAACACTCCAGGATCGCCAGCCAAACTGGCCTGGAGGAGAATTCCTTCCTGACGTGAAAGTGGCAATCAGCATTTCCCTGGGCGTGTAAGAAAGGGCCAGAAAAACTAAGCACTGATGCAACCTCTTCCTGCCCTCCCTTCTTGTGATCTGCCTCAATTCACAGAATCAGCATTGCTGTCAGATGGCCATCCAGCCTCTGCCTAAAACCTCCAAAGAAGGAGAGCCCACCACCTCCCAAGGAAGCCTGCTCCACTGAGGAACCGCTCTAACTGTCAGGAAGTTCCTCCTAATGTTTAGCCGAAAACTCTCCTGATTTAATTTCAACCCACTGATTCTGGTCCGACCTTCTGAGACAACACAAAACAACTCCATACAATCCTCTATATGACAGCGTTTCCAGTACTTGAAGATGACTATCATATCGCTTCGCAGTCATCTTATTTAATTATTATTTAAAACATTTTTATGCCACCTTTTCCTCCTGATCAGGGTCTACAAGGCAGTGATTGTTTTGAAAGGTTAAAATTGATTTTTTTTAAAAAAAAAATTAGAAACATCTGAGCAATCAAAAATACAGGTGAAATTAGAAATTAACTCATTAAAAACACATAAACACTAGAAGAGGGGGGCAGGAAACGTCATTGGGGTATGCCACATGAAATAGAAAAAGTCTTCACCTGTTGGCAAAAGATGTTGATAGAGGGAGACAGATGGATCTCCCTGGGGAGGAGGGTCTGAAAGTTTTGGTACCACAACGAGAAGGCCCTTTCTTGGGTTGCCACCTGTCTAGCTGCAGACGACGGGGGCAACCAGAGCAGGGGCTCTGAAGACCACCTGAGTATAGAGGGAGGTTCATGTTTATCAGTGCTTCTTCGGGGTTTGTGAAGATTCTGTTAATTTTCATTGCTGGCCTCCATGTCTAAAGGTCAGTGCTTCTTCCAGCCTTGCTAACATGACGGGGTTGGTGGGAGGCAGCATCTCCAGAGCTCTCGACCTGAGATTGTCACGGGCTTTGTGCTCTTTTTTTTTTTTATAGCAAGCGCTGGATGAGAACATGGATCTCCTAGACGGGATCACCGGTTTCGAGGATTCCGTTCGGAAATGTAAGTGCAGCGCGATGGCTTTCCTCTGCGGTTGCGCCTTCTGCCCGGAGGTCCCATGTGTTTTTATTTGGCCCTGAGCTGGATCGCCCTGGCTAGCCCAATCTCGTCAGATCTTGGAAGCTAAGCAAAGTCAGCCCGGCTAGTATCCGGGTGGGAGACTTCCAAGGGATACCAGGGTCGCGACACAGAGGCAGGCAAGGGCAAACCACCCCTGAACGTCTCTTGCCATCAGGTTGGTGTAGTGGTTAAGTGCACGGACTCTAATCTGGGAGAACCGGGTTTGATTGCCCACTCCTCCACTTGCACCTGGCTGGATGACCTTGGGCAAGCCATAGTTCTGTACCAGCTGTTCTCTCAAGGAAAGAGCTCTCTCAGCCTCACCTACCTCACAGGGCTTCTGTTGCGGGGAGGGGAAGGGAAAGGAGATTATAAGCCGCTCTGAGACTCCTTCAGGTAGTGAAGGGCGGGATATAAGTCCAGTATCATCTTCTTCAAAACCCTATGGGGTCTCCATAAGTCAGCTGTCCTGTCCGTCACCGAAGCCACTCTGCACTGGCAAAAAAGAGGGTGCTAGCCGAGAATGATGGATGGCCGTGCGTTGTTTTCCCTCGCCCAGTCCCTGCCGTCATGCCCTCCTGCCTTTGCACTTGCCGGCTGGTGGTCTTCCTCAGCAGCGCTGTGAATCTAGCGATGTACCAGGGAGCTCTTCGCAGTCTCCTTAGCACCAGCATCCCCGGTGTGGCCCATTGCAGATGGAAGGCGGGCTCCCCAGCAACTGCAGCTTCCCAATCCCGCCTTCTGTCTGGCAGGCTCTTCCCCCAGCTGGCGCCCCCACAGCCAGCCTGCTTGCCTGCCTGCCTTGTACCACTTCCCAAGCAGTTCATTGGCAGATACCGACAGCCACTGGCTGAGTGTTTCCTGACACTCCACTGCAGCTGCGGTTCTGAGCCTGCCCGCCTTCTTCATTGCAGTTATCTGCCATGTGGTGGGGATCACATACCAACACATCGACCGGTGGCTGCTGGCCAAGATGCTGGGGGATCTGACGGGTGAGCGGCGTTTTTATTTTCTTTATGTATTATTGAATTTTTATCCCTCCCTCCCCGCCATAGCAGGTTCAGGGTGGCTTACAGAACATACATCTAGATGGATACATTCAAACATTAAAAAAACACGCTAAGATCAAATTGAGCTAAAATCACAGTATATAAACCCATAACTACTCAGAACATAGATGTAATGAAAGATGGCGGCATTCTCTCAGCTGTCAGAGCTGTTCTTGAAAAAGAGCCGTTTCTGTCAGAGCTCTCTCAGCCCCACCTGCCTCACAGGGTGTCTGTTGTGGGGAGGGGAAGGGAAAGGAGTTTATAAGCCGCTCTGAGACTCCTTCAGGTAGTGAAGGTGGGGTATAAGTCCAGTCTCTTCTTCTTCTCACTGTCAGTGGGTGGATGGCCACAGGACTGGCTTGAAAAGGGGATTAGGAAGTTCTTAGAGGAGAGGTCCATCTGTGACTACTAGCCACGATGACTAAAGAGAACCTCCATGTCCAGAAGCTGTAAATCTCTGGATGCCAGTGCTATGGGGCAGCTACTGGGGAGGTCCTGGTCTTTATGTCCAGTTTGCTGACCCTCCAGGGCAGCTGGAGGGCTGGCTGGCTGGCAGGCTGCTGTGGGGAGATGGATTCTGGACTAGGTGGACCACGAGTCTGATCTGGCAGGGCAGCTTTCATGTTCTAAGGCAGGGGTCCCCACCCCTTCTGAGCCTGTGGGCGCCTTCGGAATTTTGATGCAGTGGTGGGCGCAGCCACAAAACAGCCGCTTTCATCTTGACCTGGATAGCCCAGGCAAGGCTGATCTCGGAAGCTGAGCAGGGCCGACCAAGGCGTGTATTTGGATGGGAGGCTTCCAAAGAATACCAGGGCCGGGAGGCAGAGGCAGGCTATCAAGCCACTTCTCTGAACATCCTCCGTGCCCTATTAGGAGTCGCCAGGGGTCACCATGACTTCTAGGCATGGGCACACACACACACAAAAGGAAAAAACCAGAAAACAGACGCTTTCGGAGGCGACCCCCCCCCCCCCCCCGGGAGGAAGTCCATGTGCAGGGGAGAAGAGCGATAGCTTAAAAAATACACTGCAAAAGAGGAGTGAGAGAATAAAACCGACATTGGTAGCGACTACCGCCAAATCATCACTGTTTTAATTTGCATGGTCAATCAGGTCTCCGGTGGCCAATCAGAAGTCATGCTAGGCGAGAATCCCAGCTGGCCACACCCACTTTCTGAAAACTCTCGGTGGGCACCCAGTATGGTGTTGGGGGGCACCATGGCGCCTGCGGGCACCACGTTGGGGACCCCAGTTCTAGGGCTTTCCTGGAAGTGGAGAGAAAAGGAAGAGGAAGGCCAGCTGGCTTCCACCCTCAGACTATCAGCTGGCCTTTAAAGAAAAATAATAGAACAGAGATAATTGGGCTTAGGGGGTAGGTGGAAGGGAGAAATCAGCTGGTAACCATTCTGGGCTTCCTCCAGTGGCGGATGGGCTCCTTCCTAGGCTGGGGGCTGAGTGAAAGCTTGAGCCATTCCTCCTCCTCCCCTCGCAGTCAGGGCTTCCATTTATCTCTTCCCCCGTTGACCCTCCTCCTTCGTTCCTGGCAGACAACCAGCTGAAGTCCTGGATGAGCAAGTACGGCTGGACAGAGACGGAGCCAGGAACCATCTTCATTTGCAACCAGGAGGAGAGCATCAAACCCAAAAACATTGTTGAGAAGATAGACTTTGACAGTAAGCCCCCCCTCTCCCCTTCTCCCCCCCTCTCTCCCCCTCTCCCTCTCTCTCCCCCCCTTTCCTCCCCTGCTTCCCTCTGCGCTGGGCCCTTGCAGCCAGCCGGACTCCTCTCCAGGCCAAGAAAAGCCACACTGGGCCCTCTGTGCAAATCGAGCATTTGCATGATCCCCTTTGCATAATATTTTGCATAGTTTGTGTTTTGCTTTTGAGTGGGTGTGTGTGGGGAGGGGAGGGGAGGGTTTCCAGGGCAGCAGACCTGGCCCTTCATCAGAATCTTGTCTTGCCAGTTTTCGGGAAGGCTTTGCTTACCCTTCCCCAGGTTTTCTTCACAGCCGTAATGGCTGCTGACAGGCCAATGATAGGCTGCGTTCTCTGCCCGCCACCTCACTGTGTAGTTCTGCAAAGCTGCAGCATGGGCGCAGGGCTGCTTATGACCATCTGGGAGGTTGCTTGGTCCTCCCCTGCACCTTTTCTTCCCCCATCCCACAATATTTCTGAATACTGTGCAGGTTGGGGGGTTCGCCATGTTAGGCTGTCTGTAGCAGCAGAAAAGAGCAAGAGTCCAGAAGTGCCTTAAAGACCTTAACAGAATTTGTGGCAGGGGAGGAGGTCTCATGAGTCACGGCTCACTTCTTCAGATAAGAACAGAAAAGAAGCCAAATGCTGGATCAGGCCAGTGGCCCCTCCAGTCCACCACTCTGTGGCACACAGTGGCCAAAAACGCCAGGTGCCCTCAGGAGGTCCACCAGTGGGGCCAAGAGACTAGAAGCCTTCCCACTTTTGCCCCCCTTTCCCCAAGCACCAAGAATACAGAGCATCACTTGCCCCTGACTGAGAGTTCCTATCTATACCTTGTGGCTCATAGCCACTGATGGACCTCTGCTCCAGATGTTTATCCAATTCCCTCTTGAAGCCGTCCATGCTTGTAGCCGCCACCACCTCCTGTGGCAGTGAATCCCACGTGTTCATTACTCTTTGGGTGAAGAAGGACTTCCTTTTATCCGTTCTAACCCAACTGCTCAACAATTGCATGGAGTGCCCACAAATTCTTGGATGGTGAGAAAGGGAGAAAAGTACCTCTTTCTCTACCTGCTGTATCCCATGCCTAATCTTGTAAACCTCAATCATGTCACCCCTCAGCCGTCGTTTCTCCAAGCTAAAGAGCCCCAAGCGCTTCAGCCTTTCTTCATAGGGAAATTGTTCCAACCCTTTTATCATCCTAGTTGCCCTTTTCTGCCCTTTTTCCAATGCTATAATACCTTTTTTGAGGTGTGGCGACCAACCTGAGCTACTTCTGACTCTTGTCTAAAGATCTTCCTCTTTCTCTGCAGGCGTCTCCA
Organism: Lepidodactylus listeri; assembly: GCA_029233225.1. NCBI lineage: Eukaryota > Metazoa > Chordata > Lepidosauria > Squamata > Gekkonidae > Lepidodactylus > Lepidodactylus listeri. The sequence continues at coordinate 38,298,245 of JARCFY010000020.1, forward strand.
GCATCATGGCTTCTTCGCAGTGAGGCGACTGCTTCCGGCGTGACTCGTATCCAGCCGGGTTTATTTCAGCTCTTCCTTTGTTACACAGCCAATAAATGACTCCAGTCCAGCCCAAACTGCTGTGCCGCCCTTGCCTCAACCTTCTCTGGGTTCTGCCAGCTGTTGTCAGTTTCATTGGGGGGGGGGGGCACCGAAAGAAATGCAGTTCCTCAGAGCAAGAGGCTGGGGCTCAGTGGCCGAGCATTAGCTCAGCATGCAGAAGGTCCCAGGTTCAATCCCCGGCATCTCCAGTTAAAAAAAGATCCAGCAGCAGGTGATGCGAAAGACTTCTGCCTGAGACCCTGGAGAGCGGCTGCCAGCCTGAGTTAGACAATACTGAGTTTGAAGGACCGAGAGTCTGATTCAGTGTCGGGCGGTTTCATGTGTTCATGAGTCCAAGAGATCTGCGCTGTCGGCGAACTGCAAAGGCAGAACCAGCGGTGGAAGATGAAGAAGAGATTGGATTTATACCCTGCCCTTCACTACCTGAAGGAGTCTCAGAGCGACTTACAAACTCCTTTTCCCTTCCCCTCCCCACAACAGACACCCTGTGAGGTAGGTGGGGCTGAGAGAGCTCTAAGACAACTGTTCTTTTTCAAGAACAGCTGGTACAGAGCTACAGCTTGCCCAAGGTCATCCAGCAGTTGCAATTGAAGGAGTGGGGAATCAAACCTGGTTCTCCCAGATTAGAGTCCGTGCACTTAACCACTACACCAAACTGGCTCCAAGATGTACAGGTCTCGAGCTGGGACCAGAAAAGGTATCAAGCAAAGGAAACTGAAGACATGTGGAGACTCTCTCTCTCCACCCACCTTACAGCGGTTGGCCCAAAGTTGTGACGAATTCCACCCACGGTTACTTCCGTCCCTGGCTTTCCCCTGTGGGGATCAGCAGGTCTTCCACGGGGAAAGGATGTAGAAGTGTCGTGGGCCATCTTCTGAAAACTCCTGCGGGCATCAGAAGCAGGCCTGTAGCTAGGATTATTTAATGTTTGGGGGGGGGGGCTTTTAAATAAATTGGGGGGCACCATGCACATGCACACTCCAAGGGACCCGCCTCCCTTGGGGAAAGCCCACAGTCTGCAGTCCAGACACACATGCACACCGGGCCCTCTCCAGCCCCGACAGCAGGAGCCACGGCCGCCTCCTCCCACCTCGTGCCAACACAGCCAGCCTATCGGCTCCCGGGAATTACTCACCTCGGCCTCAGCCCCACATCCTTTGCCTACCTCAGCTATCGGATTTCCCCAGCTGCTGGAGCTGGGCTCCCCACTTGCTCCATCCATCACTATCTTCCCACCGGCACAACGAGCCCAGATGCCAATCCCGGAGTTGAGGCAAGCCCAGCCGATGAGAGAGCAGCCGCCACTGGCAAGAGGGAGCCGCTGCAGCCGGCAACAAGTGCCATAAATAACATTTTTTAAATGGAGTTGGGGGGGGGGCTTGGTGGTAAGTTGGGGGGCCAGGCCCCAGGAGGCCCCGCTGTAGCTATGGGGCTTATCAGAGGCTGCGCAGTGCTCCTCGGGGGCCTGGGTTTGCTTCAGGGGCCACCAGTCAATGACTTTGGGTCACAGCTGACTTTCCTTATACCGGGGGTCCCCAACATCTCGTGCCTGTGGGCACCTTTGGCAATCTGGCACCACGGTGGTGGACACAGCCACAAAATGGCTACCGTAACAGGTGGCACCAACCACACAAAGTCAGGGACTGAAGTTCTATGTAACTTTAATAGTAACTTAACATTTCAGGCAGAACTGTTTAATAGGCTGCCTTTTCATCTGCACAGACGATCAGAAGCCCTTCTGGGCAAAAGCTCCACCTGGCCCAGCTCGCTTTCTGAAAGTCACTTGGTGGGCACCAGAAAAGCTGTGGGCGTGCGCCATGGTGTCCGTGGGCACTATGCTGAGATCGCTGCCTTCGACTGTGTCGTGTTCTAGGAGCATCAGATGCGAACTCGGAACATTTTTAAGTTGCCCAGCGTCTATGTCGGCTGCCTTCTTCCAAGTGGGGCTGGAGCACAGAACAGTACTCCAGTCCATTCATACTGATCACCCCTCCCATATACTTCTCGGGTCAAAAAGCTCCCCCCACCCCGTTTTAAGGAGAAAATGACCCAGGGTAGTAGGCAGGTGTGGGGCCGCAGTGGCTCAGAGGTCAAGATGCTGAGCTGCAGACCGGAAGATCAGTAGTTTGGCAGTTCGAGACCCGAGTGCCGCGTGGCGGAGTGAGCGCCCATCTCTGGCCCCAGCTCCTGCCAGCCTAGCAGTTTCAAAAGCAAGACATTGCAAGGAGATAAACAGGCACCACTTCAGTGGGGAGGGGACAGCGTTCTGTGCACCTCGGCAGCTAGTCATGCCAGCCACATGGCCATGGAAACATCTTCGGACAGCGCTGGCTCTTCGGCTTGGAAACAGAGATGAGCACCGCATCCCTAGAGTCGGATCCGACTGGCTTTCGAGCAAGGGGAACCCTTACCTCCTTTCCCTAATAGGCAGGTACGGCGGCTGGTGCGCTCTCTCCTGTTGTTCTTCATCTCACCAGGAGATGGTGCTGGTGAACCAAACTAAAGAGCTTCCTGGAAAAGGCCCAAGAGCCGGATACTGAGCGCCGCCCCCCCCCCCCCCCCCAGCATCTGGAAATCCTGCATTCTTTACCCAGTGCCCTTTTGAATCTATGGTTGCGGGCCTAAAGACAAGAAACCAGCTGCTCTTCAGCAGTGGGAGAATATGTCATGCGTTGAGAACACTTATTGAGCCCCCTTTTCTCAAAGAAAGGTGGGAAATGGCGGTCGCATCGGAACGACGTTAACATAGCTCCGGAAACACCGAAACAACCAGCAGGAAGCCAACAGCCTGCCAGTCCTGTGGGCAGATCCTCTATGTCACATAGCCATGTGCTCCAGCCTGTTAACCCACTGATGGGTGTGCGGAGCTGTGGAGGATACAGCCAGGCAAGCGGCTTGGGAAACTTTGTTGGGAAAAGAAGAGTTGAGCAGGCAGCTGTCGAGCCGTTTTGGGGGCAGGGGGCAAGGCCCCGCGGGGAAGTGCAGAGCTTCAGAGTTACATCCTGATAAGAACATAAGAGAAGCCAATGTTGGATCAGGCCAGTGGCCCATCCACTCCAACGCTCTTGTGTCGCACAGGGGCCAAAAACACCAGGTGCCCTCAGGAGGTCCAGCAGTGGGGCCAGGACACTAGAAGCCCTCCCACTGCTGCCCCCACCCAAGCACCCAGAATACAGAGCATCACTTGCCCCAGACAGAGAGTTCCTATCTATACTTTGTGCCTAATAGCCACTGATGGACCTCTGCGCCAGATGTTTATCTAACTCCCTCTTGAAGCCGTTTATGCTTGTGGCCGCCGCCACCTCCTGTGGCAGTGAATTCTGTGGGTCAATCACTCTGGGTGAAGAAGGACTTCCTTTTATCTGTTCTAACCCGGCTGCTCAGCAATTTCATGGAGTGCCCACGAGTTCTTGTATTGTGAGAAAGGGAGAAAAGGACTTCTTTCTCTACTTGCTGTATCCCACGCATAATCTTGTAAACCTCGATCATGTCACCCCTCAGCCGTCATTTCTCCAAGCTAAAGAGCCCCAAGCGCTTCAGCCTTTCTTCATAGGGAAATTGTTCCAACCCTTTTATCATCCTAGTTGCCCTTTTCTGCCCTTTTTCCAATGCTATAATACCATTTTTGAGGTGTGGCGACCAACCTGAGCTACTTCTGACTCTTGTCTAAAGATCTTCCTCTTTCTCTGCAGGCGTCTCCAGCATCATGGCTTCTTCGCAGTGAGGCGACTGCTTCCGGCGTGACTCGTATCCAGCCGGGTTTATTTCAGCTCTTCCTTTGTTACACAGCCAATAAATGACTCCAGTCCAGCCCAAACTGCTGTGCCGCCCTTGCCTCAACCTTCTCAGGGTTCTGCCAGCTGTTGTCAGTTTCATTGGGGGGGGGCACCGAAAGAAATGCAGTTCCTCAGAGCAAGAGGCTGGGGCTCAGTGGCCGAGCATTAGCTCAGCATGCAGAAGGTCCCAGGTTCAATCCCCGGCATCTCCAGTTAAAAAAAGATCCACCAGCAGGTGATGCGAAAGACTTCTGCCTGAGACCCTGGAGAGCGGCTGCCAGCCTGAGTTAGACAATACTGAGTTTGAAGGACCGAGAGTCTGATTCAGTGTCGGGCCGTTTCATGTGTTCATGAGTCCAAGAGATCTGCGCTGTCGGCGAACTGCAAAGGCAGAACCAGCGGTGGAAGATGAAGAAGAGATTGGATTTATACCCTGCCCTTCACTACCTGAAGGAGTCTCAGAGCGACTTACAAACTCCTTTTCCCTTCCCCTCCCCACAACAGACACCCTGTGAGGTAGGTGGGGCTGAGAGAGCTCTAAGACAACTGTTCTTTTTCAAGAACAGCTGGTACAGAGCTACAGCTTGCCCAAGGTCATCCAGCAGTTGCAAGTGAAGGAGTGGGGAATCAAACCTGGTTCTCCCAGATTAGAGTCCGTGCACTTAACCACTACACCAAACTGGCTCCAAGATGTACAGGTCTCGAGCTGGGACCAGAAAAGGTATCAAGCAAAGGAAACTGAAGACATGTGGAGACTCTCTCTCTCCACCCACCTTACAGCGGTTGGCCCAAAGTTGTGACGAATTCCACCCACGGTTACTTCCGTCCCTGGCTTTCCCCTGTGGGGATCAGCAGGTCTTCCACGGGGAAAGGATGCAGAAGTGTCGTGGGCCATCTTCTGAAAACTCCTGCGGGCATCAGAAGCAGGCCCGTAGCTAGGATTATTTAATGTTTGGGGGGGGGGGCTTTTAAATAAATTGGGGGGCACCATGCACATGCACACTCCAAGGGACCCGCCTCCCTTGGGGAAAGCCCGCAGTCTGCAGTCCAGACACACATGCACACCGGGCCCTCTCCAGCCCCGACAGCAGGAGCCACGGCCGCCTCCTCCCACCTCGTGCCAACACAGCCAGCCTATCGGCTCCCGGGAATTACTCACCTGGGCCTCAGCCCCACATCTTTTGCCTACCTCAGCTATCGGATTTCCCCAGCTGCTGGAGCTGGGCTCCCCACTTGCTCCATCCATCACTATCTTCCCACCGGCACAACGAGCCCAGATGCGAAGCCCGGAGTTGAGGCAAGCCCAGCCGATGAGAGAGCAGCCGCCACTGGCAAGAGGGAGCCGCTGCAGCCGGCAACAAGTGCCATAAATAACATTTTTTAAATGGAGTTTGGGGGGGGCCTTGGTGGTAAGTTGGGGGGCCAGGCCCCAGGAGGCCCCGCTGTAGCTATGGGGCTTATCAGAGGCTGCGCAGTGCTCCTCGGGGGCCTGGGTTTGCTTCAGGGGCCGCCAGTCAATGACTTTGGGTCACAGCTGACTTTCCTTATACCGGGGGTCCCCAACATCTCGTGCCTGTGGGCACCTTTGGCAATCTGGCACCACGGTGGTGGACACAGCCACAAAATGGCTACCGTAACAGGTGGCACCAACCACACAAAGTCAGGGACTGAAGTTCTATGTAACTTTAATAGTAACTTAACATTTCAGGCAGAACTGTTTAATAGGCTGCCTTTTCATCTACACAGACGATCAGAAGCCCTTCTGGGCAAAAGCTCCACCTGGCCCAGCTCGCTTTCTGAAAATCACTTGGTGGGCACCAGAAAAGCTGTGGGCGTGCGCCACGGTGTCCGTGGGCACTACGCTGAGATCCCTGCCTTCGACTGTGTCGTGTTCTAGGAGCATCAGATGCGAACTCGGAACATTTTTAAGTTGCCCAGCGTCTATGTCGGCTGCCTTCTTCCAAGTGGGGCTGGAGCACAGAACAGTACTCCAGTCCATTCATACTGATCACCCCTCCCATATACTTCTAGGGTCAAAAAGCTCCCCCCACCCCGTTTTAAGGAGAAAATGACCCAGGGTAGTAGGCAGGTGTGGGGCCGCAGTGGCTCAGAGGTCAAGATGCTGAGCTGCAGACCGGAAGATCAGTAGTTTGGCAGTTCGAGACCCGAGTGCTGCATGACAGAGTGAGCTCCCGTCTCTGGCCCCAGCTCCTGCCAGCCTAGCAGTTTCAAAAGCAAGACATTGCAAGGAGATAAACAGGTACCACTTCAGTGGGGAGGGGACAGCGTTCTGTGCACCTCGGCAGCTAGTCATGCCAGCCACATGGCCATGGAAACATCTTCGGACAGCGCTGGCTCTTCGGCTTGGAAACAGAGATGAGCACCACATCCCTAGAGTCGGATCCGACTGGCTTTCGAGCAAGGGGAACCCTTACCTCCTTTCCCTAATAGGCAGGTACGGCGGCTGGTGTGCTCTGTCCTGTTGTTCTTCATCTCTCCAGGAGATGGTGCTGGTGAACCAAACTAAAGAGCTTCCTGGAAAAGGCCCAAGAGCTGGATACTGAGCGCCGCCCCCCCCCCCCCCTCCAGCATCTGGAAATCCTGCATTCTTTACCCAGTGCCCTTTTGAATCTATGGTTGCGGGCCTAAAGACAAGAAACCGGCTGCTCTTCAGCAGTGGGAGAATATGTCATGCGTTTAGAACACTTATTGAGCCCCCTTTTCTCAAAGAAAGGTGGGAAATGGCGGTCGCATCGGAACAACGTTAACATAGCTCCGGAAACACCGAAACAACCAGCAGGAAGCCAACAGCCTGCCAGTCCTGTGGGCAGATCCTCTATGTCACATAACCATGTGCTCCAGCCAGTTAACCCACTGATGGGTGTGTGGAGCTGTGGAGGATACAGCCAGGCAAGCGGCTTGGGAAACTTTGTTGGGAAAAGAAGAGTTGAGCAGGCAGCTGTCGAGCCGTTTTGGGGGCAGGGGGCAAGGCCCCGCGGGGAAGTGCAGAGCTTCAGAGTTACATCCTGATAAGAACATAAGAGAAGCCAATGTTGGAGCAGGCCAGTGGCCCATCCACTCCAACACTCTTGTGTCGCACAGTGGCCAAAAACACCAGGTGCCCTCAGGAGGTCCACCAGTGGGGCCAGGACACCAGAAGCCCTCCCACTGTTGCCCTCCCCTCAAGCACCCAGAATACAGAGCATCACTTGCCCCAGACAGAGAGTTCCTATCTATACCTTGTGGCTAATAGCCACTGATGGACCTCTGCTCCAGATGTTTATCTAACTCCCTCTTGAAGCCGTTTATGCTTGTAGCCGCCGCCACCTCCTGTGGCAGTGAATTCTGTGGGTCAATCACTCTGGGTGAAGAAGGACTTCCTTTTATCTGTTCTAACCCGGCTGCTCAGCAATTTCATGGAGTGCCCACGAGTTCTTGTATTGTGAGCAAGGGAGAAAAGGACTTCTTTCTCTACTTGCTGTATCCCACGCATAATCTTGTAAACCTCGATCATGTCACCCCTCAGCCGTCGTTTCTCCAAGCTAAAGAGCCCCGAGCGCTTCAACCTTTCTTCATAGAGAAAGCATTCCAACCCTTTTATCGTTCTAGTTGCCCTCCTCCTGCAGCAAGCAAAGCCGGAGGAGATCCCCAGCAGCAGAGGTTCAGCTTTGCAGCTCCCCAAAGATTACCAGGCCGCCCACAGAAGCCACAGAGAGGAAGGAAACCCCGGCAGCTTCCTGCCGTAGCTCCTCCCCTTCCTGCCTCTTTTTCTGGCTGGCTTGTCTTCAGAGAGGCTGTGGTGCTGTGCTCGGGCCGGCTGCAGACGCCACTGCTGGATCAGGGTGCCCAGCTGAAGACCCATGGGCACAGCGGCGGGCTGCAGGCATGTGGCTCTGGGTGCTGGTTCTGGGTGTCTGCTTGCCCCTGGGAGTGGTTGCTTGTGGATATTTATTTAATTCATGCCCCACACCCTCTCCCCGCAGATGACTCAGGGCAAGTTTGCGACATTTAAAACACGGTGAATGTAAATACAATACAGATAAATACGAGTGTAAGACAACAAAACCAATTAAAACAGCACCCTAACAAGCCAGTCCAAAGAGCTGAAACAACTGCGCACCTTTCCAGATCGTGATGCTAACCAAAGGCCACGCGAAACAAGAGATTGGATTTATACCTCGCCCTTTGCTACCCAAAGGAGTCTCAGAGCGGCTCACAAACTACTTTCCCCTCCCCTCCCCACAACAAACACCCTGTGAGGTAGGTGGGGCTGAGAGCGCTCTCTCAAGGACTGCCCTTGAGAAGAAAAAGAAGAAGAGGAGGAGATTGGATTTATATCCCACCCTTCACTCACTTGGAGTCTCAGAGTGGCTTACAAACTCCTTTCCCGTCCCCTCCCCACAACAGACACTCTGCAAGGTAGATGGGGCTGAGAGAGCTCTGACAGAAACTGCTCTTTTTTAAGAACAGCCGTGCCAGAACTGTGGCTTGCCCAAGGTCATCCAGTAGCTGCAAGTGGAGGAGTGGGGAATCAAACCCAGTTCTCCCAGATTAGAGTCCATGCACTTAACCATTACACCAAACTGGCTCTCTTGAGAGAACAGGTCTGAGAGAACTTGTGACAGACCCAAGGTCACACCAGCAGCTGCATGTGGAGGAAAAGTGGGGAATCAAACCCGGTTCTCCCAGATCAGAGTCCGTGCTCCTCACCACGACACCAGACTGGCCCTCAGAACGATCCAGTTGTTTCATCATGTTTGGGTGTGCTTGCTGGACAGGTCAGGGGGAGAGGCCCCAGAGTCATAGCTCACCTCGATTTGAGTCTGGGAGCCCCTTGGAGACCTAAAGGACACCCCAGGGATAAACTTTCAACAGTCAAAGCTCTGTTGGATCTGGATTCGAATCCAGCCATTCTACTGCAGGCCAACATGGCTACTCTCTGAAACTGTGGTTCTAAGGCTGGGGTCCCCAACACGGTGCCTGAGGACAGCAGAGCACCCACAGACACCTTTCCTGGCACCCACCAAGGGGGTGGGGCCAGGTATGGCTTTTGCCAACAAGGCTGCCGATTGGCCTCGGAAATTTGATTGGCTGTGCAGGCATTTAAAAGGATTGCTTTGGCAGCAGCTGCCTGCCACCCCCAGCTCAAAGATCTTCACTGTATTACTGAAGGTAAGCGGCAAGTGTTCCCTCTAAGCTTGAGTTAATGTGAGCTCGCTCACAGTTTCTTAGCCTCCAGCTCACACATTTTTTTGTCTTCGCTCAGGCAGGAGGGCTCCGGAGCAAACCAGTGTTTCCGCTAAGCTGAGTTAGTGTGAGCGAGCTCACAGTTTCTTAGCCTCCGGCTCACACATTTGTTGTCTTTGCTCAGGAAGGATGTGGCTCCAGAGCAAACTAATGTATGCAGCGGTCAAATAGCTCACTCAAAACTTTAATGCCAGTAGCTCACAGAGTAGAATTTTTGCTCACAAGACTCCAGAGCTTAGAGGGAGCCCTGGCCCACTGTTTTGAGGCTGCACCCACCACCCCGTGTCAGAACTCCAAAGAGGCCTGCAGGCTGAAAAGTCGGGGACCCCCAGCCTATGGCATGTAGGGCCAGCCCTGAGAAAGACGGCCTAGTTCAAAATGTTTGAGCAGTACCAAGAGGGGAAGCGAAGGAGGGATCAGTGCATTCAAAGGGGACATGGAACCCTCCAACCTCTTGATGTTTCGGACAAATCCCCATCACCCTTTCCCCAAGTCCATTTGGCTAGCTAAGCTCTCTCACACACACTCTCCGAGTCCAACACATTTGGTAATCTTTTTTGATTCCTGTCTGGGAACTGGCCTCAATAAAGTTTCTCTGGCTGGACACGCCACTGGGAACGGAGCCCAGAACTTCAGGAACCTCTCCAGGAGCCGGCATAAAGACCGCACTGTTCCTCGTAAGCTGATTCCACCTGAGTGGATGTGACGGAGGATCAAACCCCCCCCCACCCCCCACCCCCGTGGCTTGCCTGGTGTTACTGGAGCTCATTCGATGAGCATCTCTAATAGGCCATGTCTGTCCCAGATTTCTTCCCACCTCGCAGTTTACCCTGATGTTTTAACCTGGGCGCACGGCGTTTTTGCTTTGTTGCTGTCGACGATTCAGTACAGTGTATTTATCGCGGCTTCTGCCAACCCTAGAGGGCAATCCGACTTTTGTTTTCACCTGGTACCTTCAGGAAAGGGCCTTGATGATGCTCTCATCTAATGGCTGGGTGCATGACAGAAAGTTTTAAGTCAGGCCAGGAAGGAAGTATTATTACATGCTTCTGCACGCTCAGATCCGGCCTGTCGATTGCCAGGGACTGCAGGAGACGCCAGTGGGTGATCCCCTGAGAAAGTGAGTGGGATGAAGCACAGAGCGAAGATGCTTGCTCCAAAGTAGACCCCTTGCGCATGAACGTCATGCTGCTTCACCGAGGCCCCTGTGAATGCAGCCAGTCTGGAAGGGCTCCCCGTCATCCAGATGGCCACAGATCAGACAGCCATTTCTATCCCTCCCCTCCCGCCGCAACATCTTGCCTCGCGCTGTCTGGCTCTCGTAGGTCCCGCATGCGAGAGACTCCTGCCACAGCAGAGAGGGGGAGAGGGGCTCCAGGAGGCAGGCCATATAAAGCCTGACTCCAGATGTGGAGATTCTCCAGTAGGGCTGGGAATTTGGCGGCCAACCAGATGAGCGCATTTGGGGCTGTTTGGGAGCTGGCGCCGCATCAGTTTCCCCTCCTCGCCGTTTTTTTTACAATTCCTTTGACCTTTTTTTTGGTTTTGGCTTCTCTCCACGCTCTTCCCTCCTCCCCCCTTTTGTTTTCCACTCCGTGGTCCAGTCGGGGGTCACGGCCTCTCTTTTCCTGTCCACTGAGATGCTGAACATTCCAAAGATGTGTTGGTGTTTGTGTTCAGATGCCGGCCGCTGGCAATTCCTCCCTCCAAGCTATGCAGGGGGCTGCTGAGGTTTTGTAGTGCAAGGGAGCGGAGTGGTTTACTGGGCATTCCGGCTTCAGGCCTCCCCGCCCCCCCCACCCCGGTTTTCTGTGAAAACACGCATGAAGACACATGAAGCTGTCTTATACGGATTCTCAGTCTATCAAGGTCAGGATTGTCTACTCAGACTGGCAGCGACTCTCCAGGGTCTCAAGGGAAGGTCTTTCCCGTCACCTCCTGCCTGGCCCTCTTGAACTGGAGATGCCGGGAACTGAACCTGGGACCTTCTGCATGCAAAGCAGAGGCTCTACCATTGAGCCACAGGCCTTCCCCAACCATGAACACACACGAGGCTGCCCGATCCTGAATCAGACCCTCGGTCCATCAAAGCCAGTATTGTCTTTGGCAGTGGCTCTCCAGGGTCTCAGGCAGAAGTCTTTCACATTACCTCCTGCCAGGTCTTTTAATTGGAGATGCCGGGGATTGAACCTGGGGCCTTCTGCATGCCAAAGAGATGCTCTGCCACAGAGCTACAGCTCCTCCCTGAACCCATCTGCTTCTGAGGATCTGCAGAAGGGTCCGGGGTGGACAGGTTCCACTGTAGAAGCAGGCTGACAAAGAGGAGGAGGAGGAGGAGATTGGATTTATACCCCGCCATTCAGTACCCAAAGGAGTCTCAGAGCGGCTTACAATCTCCTTTCGCTTCCCCTCCCCACAACAGACACCCTGTGAGGTAGGTGATGGCTGAGAGAGCTCTCTTGAGAACTGCCCTTGAGAGAACAGCTCTGACAGAACTATGGCTTGCCCAAGGTCCTCCAGCAGGTGCAAGTGGAGGAGTGGGGAACCAAACCCGGTTCTCCCAGATTAGAGTCTGCACACTTAACCACTGCACCAAACTGGTTAACCGTGGTTCGCCTCTGTGCGCTGTACGCAGGACACCCCAGCCATCCTCTTTTTTCCACGAGGTCACTGCTTGGCTAGTATTGCAAACGAGAGGTCACTGTACTCCATTGGCTTGGAGTGGCCCCTGTCTTAGGAGGAAGGAACCAGCCCAAGGCTCTTTTGAAAAGGAAGACGTAACTCGTTCCGCGTAATTGGGGATTTTTGCACGAATGTTTCCAGACTGCAGTCAGCTTCACCCCTTCCTAACACGCCTCCATATCAGAGGTTTAGGTAAAGGTAAAAGTTTCCCATGCTCGAAAAGCCAGTCGAATACAACTCTAGGGATGTGGTGCTCATTTCCGTTTCCAAGCCGAACAGCCTGCACTGTCCAAAGAGGTTTCCGTGGTCACATGGCCGGCATGACTAGACACTGAGGCGCACGGAATGCTGTTACCTTCCCACCAAAGTGGTACCTATTCATCTACTTGCAATTTCTTGCTTTCATACTGCTAGGTTGGCAGGAGCTGGGGCCAGAGATGGGAGCTCAATCCGTCATGCAGCACTCGGGTCTCAAACTGCTGAACTACCAACCTTCCGGTCTGCAATTCAACGTCTTAATCACTTGAGCCACTGCAGCCCATCAGACGTTTAATGACAGCCAAATACGACCATACAAAAGGGTCCCTCCAGCTTGCTGTGACTCATGCCCCCCTCAAAGGAGGAAAAGGCAACCTGTCTGTTCCCACCCCTACAAACTAAGGGGACAAGGGAGAAAGAACCCATTTGTCCAGCCAGCCACTGGCTCCCCCATGCAGAGGTCAGGCGGGATGGCCACTGTGGTCTCCCCTGGGCCACATTGGTTGGCCGTCACCTCTCCGCCATGGGCCTCAAGTGGGCCAGGTCAGGTGCTGTCTCCCCCGGGGCTGCACACGCATGGGGTAGTGGTTAAGAGCATCAGAATCTAATCTGGAGAACCGGGTTCGAGTCCCCACATCTCCTCATAAGAACATAAGAGAAGCCAATGTTGGATCAGGCCAGTGGACCAGCCAGTCCAATACTCTTGTGTCGCACAGTGGCCAAAAACACCAGGCGCCATCAGGAGGTCCAGCAGTGGGGCCGGGACACTAGAAGCCCTCCCACTGTTGCCCCCCCCCCGAGCACCAAGAATACAGAGCATCACTCGCCCCAGACCAAGAGTTCCTATCTATACCTTGTGGCTAATAGCCATGGACCTCTGCTCCAGATGTTTATCCAATTCCCTCTTAAAGCTGTCCATGCTTGTAGCTGCCGCCACCTTCTGTGACAGTGAATTCCACATGTTCATCACTCTTTGGGTGAAAAAGGACTTCCTAACCTGACTGCTCAGCAGTTTCATGGAGTGCCCACGAGTTCTTGTATTGTGAGAAAGGGAGAAAAGTACTTCTTTCTCTACCTGCTCCATCCCATGCATAATCCTATAAACCTCGATCATGTCACCCTTCAGCCATAATTTCTCCAAGCTAAAGAGCCCCAAGCACTTCAACCTTTCTTCATAGGGAAAGTGTTCCAACCCTTTTATCATTCTAGTTGCCCTTTTCTGCACTTTTTCCAGTGCTAAAATATCCTTTCTGAGATGTGGTGACCAGAACTGTACACAGTACTCCTAATGAGGTCGCACCATCGATTTATACAGGGGCATTATAATACTGGCTGATTTGTTTTCAATCCCCTTCCTAATAACCACCAGCATAGCGTTGGCATTTTTCACTGGAGTCGCACACTGTCTCGACATTTTCATTGAGTTATCCACTATGACTCCAAGATCTCTCTCTTGGTCAGTCTCCGCCAGTTCGGACCCCATCAACATGGATTTATAGTTAGGATTTTTGGCTCCAACGTGCATCACTTTGCACTTTCCTCCACACGAAGCCTACTGGGTTACCTCGTGCCAGTCATGGTTCTCTCAGAGCTCTCTCACAAGGTGCCTGTTGCAGGGAGAGGAAGGGAAAGATGGTTGTCAGCTGCTTTGAAGGCTCCTTAGGGCCAACACTTCTTCTACCCTTCCTGCCATTGGGGTGGCGCAGTCCAAGTCCTGAGGGGAAGGCTGTCGGCCGTGAAGGCCAATCTACTCCTGCTCCATTCGTCCTGGAAAGCAGGGGAGAATGCGCCCTTTTGGGGGGAGGTGGCTCCTTCATTTGAGAACCGGACTGGATTTGCGCTGTGTTTCCCAATGCCAAGTATAGCGGTCTTTCACAGACGTCAAGGGCACTCGGCTGCGTCCACACAGAACTGTGGCCAGTCAGACCTTTCTTTCAAAAACAATTTTTATCTATTTTTCATATCACATGAAGACCGTGAACAAGGTAAAAGCTTTCATGTGCACGCGCTCTTCTGCCAGCCAGAGTCTGAGGAAGTGTGCGTGCGCACGGACGCTTATACCTTGAATAAAGCTTTGTTGGCCTTCAAGGTGCCCCACTGGACTCAAACTTTGTTCTGCTGCTTCAGACCAAGGTGGCCGCCCACCTGGATCTGTCAGGAGGAAGTGGCACTCGGTGAAGTCAGGGAGCCTCACTCGTTCGCTCTTGGGTTCTGTGTCAAGTCACTTTGGGTGGGATTTTGATGACACGCACATTCCGTGTGAACCTGTCGCAACTCCACCCAGGGGTGGCCCTTGCCTCTGATCCGGCTTAGATCAGGTTGCCGGTTAAGTGCCTCGAAGGGAAAGATAAACAGAAGGGTTATGTCATGGCATTGGCATTCCGTACCATCTTCTCTCAGGGAAGGGCCGGGTGACGTGCCTGCTAAAACTGGCTTGGTTGGTTGGCAGACGGCATGGCCATTGGCCAGAGGGCGATGACACCCAGCCAGAATCACTCAGGAATGCAAATCATCAAGACCGGCCGCCCAAGGAAGTATTCTTTTTTGTCCAGAAACGGATAGAACGAGAACAGAACAGAGCGCTCGGATAGCGATACCACACGGCAAGCAGTCTGGTGTAGTGGTTAAGAGTGGTGGAGTCTAATCTGGAGTCAGGCTTGATTCTCCATTCCTCCACTTGCAGCCAGCTGGATGACCATGGGTCGGTCACAAGTTCTTTCAGAGCTGTCCGCTCAAGAGCAGTTCTCTCAAAGCTCTCTCAGCCCCACCTGCCTCACAAGGTGTCTGCTGTGGGGAGGGGAAGGAGATTGTAAACCGCTTTGAGGACTCGAAGTGAAGGTCAGGGTATAAATCCAACTCTTCTTCACATATTTGGCACTTGAACCCTAGGCTTAATTTTAGAGAGATATCAGACCAAAGTCCTGTCTGGAAATCCCACTTGTTTTTCCTTCAGTCCACTCTACAAGAAGCAGAAACTAGTTTTGATTCCTCATAAACCAGATCTCAGCATAACTTAAAAAAGGATGACCTCCCATTTTTTAGTCCCTAAGGCAGAGTTCCGCAGACTTTTGGAGCCTCTGGAGACCTTTGGAATTCTGACACAATATGGTGGGCACAGCCACAAAATGGCTGCTATAAAATGGCTGCCACAGGAGGCAGAGCCAGCTACAAAATGGCTGCTCCAGCTGACCTCCTTTCACACAGTGAAGGTCCCTGTACTGTGGTGGCGGCTGATGCCCAAGCAATGTTTCTGAAAATCTGTATAGTCAATCAGACCTCCAATGGCCAATCAGATGCCCCGCTGGGCAAAAGCTTCACCTTGCCTGGCCCACTTTTGAAGAAGAAGAAGAGGAGGAGGAGAAGGAGGAGGAGATTGGATTTATACCCCGCCCTTCCCTTGGGGTATCAGAGCAGCTTACAAACCCCTTTCCCTTCCCCTCCCCACAACAGACACCCTGTGAGGTTGGCGGGGCTGAGAGAGCTCTGAGACAACTGTCCTTGAGAGAACAGCTAGTACCGAGCTATAGCTTGCCCAAGGTCATCCAGCAGGTGCAAGTGGAGGAGTGGGGAATCAAACCCGGTTCACCCAGATTAAAGTCTGCGCACTTAACCACTACACCAAACTAACTAAAAATGCTTGGTACCAGAAAAGGTATTGGCAGGAACCATGGCACCCCCTAGGCACCACGTTGGGGACCCCCCTTCCCTAAGGCTATGGGCATGAATATCTTTGGGCAATGTGTAAGGAAACTTGGAGGGAAGGGGGAACCCAGCAAGATCTCCTGTTGTCAGGAGCGACAGAATGCCCCACATCAGTCTGCCTCTTCCCTTTAGCTGGGAGAATGCATTGTGCGGATGGACGGTAAACTGTGCTTCATTTGCATAATGTACACAAGATACATTCATAATTCAGCTTCCCCGGGCACAAAGCCTCGGTTGGTGCAGAATTCCGCGATAATTTGTTGTCGTCTGCGCAGAGTACACCGAGATCTGGAGACGCCCCCTTCCTAAGTTGGCTTGTTCCAATTTTTCCCTAAACAATTATCCGTAAAAAGCTTCCAGTGTGGGTCTGATCTCTTCACCTCTGAGTTGTTTGTACGCTACAGTGCCTTGCGGAGGCCGTTAGACAGGCTTTGCCGAAGGCTCAGGTCTTTGGAAAGCTCTCCCTCGGAGGTTTTTCTGATCCAAGGGTCGTGCGATCCACGCAGACTGGAACGCTTTCGGTAAAGGAATGTGCAGCTTGAGCTCCCAGCCAGGTGGACAGAACTAATTGGTTCCTACTGCAGACCCTCTACACCAGACTACTATTTTGGAAAGTCTCCTGGGGGCACTCAGCTTACCGCTGGATGTGTCAAAGACAGTTTAGAGCTGTTTCAGCACGTATTTAGAACGGGGCCCGCGCGAGCTCCCCCTGGAAAACCCTCGTTTGCTTTTCCTGCCTAAGAGATATCTCATGAGTGTAACACACCTTCTACTTGAGGAAGGCCTGGATCCAAGTTTCAGAAAGCCGTGGGCAAAAAACCTTGTGTTGACGGCCACGCATGCGCGTGCCTGGAGATAATTTTAGGGGGCAGTCGTGTTGATGTGCAGTGGGATGTTTATATTCAAGCCTAGTAGCGCTTTAGAGACCCCCATCGTTCCCAGGGTTGAAGCTTTCAAGAGCTTTGACTCTTGAAAGCTTCTGCCCCGAGAATCATGTTGGCGTCTAAGGCACTATTGAACTTGAATTTAAGTACACTCTGGGTAGAGGCAGCTGGATGATACTTTTTGGTACCCCTTCAAGTTCTCTCTGCACTGCAGGAGTATTTGGTATGATCTCCCTCTTCCAGTCTGGCGTAGTGGTTAAGTGCATGGACTCTAATCTGGGAGAACCGGGTTTGATTCCCCACTCCTCCGCTTACAGCTGCTGGATTACCTTGGGCAAGCCATAGTTCTGTCAGAGCTGTTCTTGAAAGAGCAGCTTTTGTCACTCAGCCTCACCTACCTCCCAGGGTGTCTGTTGCGGGGAGGGGAAGGGAAGGGAATTTGTAAGCCACTCTGAGACCGAGTGAAGGGTGGGGTATAAATCCAATCTCCTCCTCCTCTTCTTCTTCCCCACTCCTCCACTTGCACCTGCTGGATGACCTTGGGCAAGCCAGTTGTTCTTTCAAGGACAGTTGTCTCAGAGCACTCTCAGCCCCACCTACCTCCCAGAGTGTCTATTGTGGGGTGGGGAAGGAAAAGGAGTTTGTATGCCGCTCTGAGACTCCAAGTGAGTGAAGGGTGGGATATAAATCCAATCTCCTCCTCCTCTTCTTCTTCTTCATTACAGTCTCAATTTCCTGTGAAAAAGGGATTAACAATAATCTACCCTATAGCACTACTCTGAGGTAACACAGCAAGTTCATAGTAATAATTATACTAATTGTAAGAGCTATTGCATTAGCTGCAAGGCACAAAGTCTCTGGTTCGAATCATGCCTCATCCTTACAGTCACTCAGTGGCCTTGGGCAACTCAATCTCCATTGCACAGCTCTGGTCAGCCATACGGGGTGGTGGTAAGGAATACCAAGAAAACATCTCTGCAGTGTTCTGAACGCTTGTGGAAAGTGATATACTAACTACTAAGTATCCTATTATGGCATCGATTGACCGGTTGATCCTTTGGAATGGACTGCACTCAAGGACTGTTGGAAGGAAGACCAGCCACCAAGATCTGGTTGCAGGCCTCTAGCGGCAATTTCTTCTCGAGAGCCAGTTTGGTGTAGCGGTTAGGAGTGCGGACTCTAATATGGGAGAACCGGGTTTGATTTCCCCACTCTTCCACATGCAGCTACTGGTGAGACCTTGGGTCAGTCACAGTTCTCTCAGAGCTGTTCTCTCAAGAGCATCTCTCAAAGAGCTCTCTCTGCCCCACCTATCGCAGGAACATAAGAGAAACCAATGTTAGATCAGGCCAGTGGCCCCTCCAGTCCAACACTCTGTGGCACACAGTGGCCAAAAATACCAGGTTCCCTCAGGAGGTCCAGCAGTGGGGACAGGAGACTAGAAGCCCTCCCACTGTTGCCCCCCCCAAGCACCAAGAATACAAAGCATCACTTGCCCCAGACTGAGGCTGTTTACAGTTCCCTTCCTTATAATCCCCAGCATAGCATGGGCCTTTTTTAAAATTGCAGTTGCACACTGTCTTGACATTTTCAATGAGTTATCCACTACGACTCCAAGATCTCTCTCTTGGTCAGTCTCTGACAGTTCGGGCCCCATCAACGTGTATTTATAGTTAGGATTTTTGGCTCCAATGTGCATTACCTTGCACTTGGCCACAATGAATCCCGTTTGCCACGTTGATGCCCACTTGCCCATAGTGTAACTTTGGAGTTCACTTTATTACATCCTCAGTTTCCCAGCTGGAGTGACCTTGGGTCCGTCTTAAGTTCTTTCAGAGCTGTTCTCTCAAGGGCAGTCCTCGAGAGAGCTCTCTCAGCCCTGCCTACCTCACAGGGTGCCTGTTATGGGGAGGGGAAGGGAAAGGAGATTGTCAGCCGCTCTGAGACTCCTTTGGGTAGTGAAGGGCGGGGTATATATCCAATCTCCTCTTCCTCTCCTCCTCTTCTCTTCCCCCTTGGGTTTCCATACAGAAGATGACCACCTTTTTTTTGGTTCCCACCCCCCTGCCCTCAGTGGAGATCCTCTGCTTTTCATGGTTGCATGAGATCCATTAGTTCAATAGGCACAACTTTTCTCTTTTGCTGCCTCTTCACACCAGGAGAAAACTGGACCTTGTCTGCGGGCAGCCATTAAAGAGAGGGCTCCATGCCAGAATCCAGAGCTGGCATCAGCCCCCATCCTGGGTTACGAATGATCAGTCACGCTGAGGGATCGAGGATGCAACCACTTCCTTTATGGTATAAAACTGAGGTTACAAATTAAGGAAGCTGTGGCTAAGAAGCGACTCGTGGCTGCTTGTCCTTTTCCGAAGTCTCGCTCCAGCCTGGCGCTGAGAGCTCAAAAAGAGTAGTGCCCGTGGGTGCTTGCTTTTCTTTCCGAACCACTGGACGGTGGGATCTGCTTGGGTGACGGGAAGGCAGGAGCGGAGCAAAATGCTTGCCACAGTTTTCCTGTAGGGGTCCAAAGGCGAAAAACAGAGAGAAATGACTCCTGCAGAAGGCTTTTTGAATGGGCCTGCTACTGCAATGAAAAAACAAATGCAGAATGCATCCCCATGCAAAATGGGGGTGGGGGGGGAAATCAACCAGATCCTACAAAACCAAGCCTAACACAACCAGTTATCTTGGGTTTCCGACGTGTGGGTGTGTGTGCTATGTGCCATCGTCCCTTCCGACTTATGGGGGACCCTAGGTCTTCAGCTTGGAGTCGTGGTTTAAGAGCATGGGCACTAATGTAGGAGAACCAGGTTTGATTCCCTGCTCCTCCACATGCAGCTGCTGGTGTAACCTTGGGTCATTCACAAGTTCTCTCAGAGCTGTTCTCTCAGGAGCAGTCCTCAAAAGAGCTCTCTCTGCCCCACCTACCTTACAGAATGGCTGTTGTGGGAAGAGGACGGGAAAAGACGATGGTAAGCCGCTCTGAGACTCTGTGTGAAGTGTGGCGTACAAACCCAATCTCCTCCTCCTCCTCTTCTTGTTCTCCTCCTCTTCCCCCCTTCCAAATGTCCTATCCTTAACAGCCTTGTTCAGGTTTTGCAAACCTGCATCTGGAGCAGAGGTCCGTCAGTGGCTATTAGCCACAAGGTATAGATGGGAGCTCTCAGTCTGGGGCAAATTATGCTCTGTATTCTTGGTGCTTGGGGGGTGGGGCAACAGTGGGAGGGCTTCTAGTGTCCTGGCCCCACTGCTGGACCTCCTGAAGGCACCTGGTGTTTTTGGCCACTGTGTGACCCAGAGTGTTGGACTGGATGGGCCATTGGCCTCACCCAACATTGGCTTCTCTTATGTTCTTATATTCTTAACCCATCTCATGTTGGGCTCTTCAGCTTTCCTAGCATTATTGTCTTTTTGCAAAGTAGACTTTCCTGAATCAAAACTGGTTGCGCTTTTACATCTCCCTGAAAAGGGGCTATTTGGTTTCCCCTTTGCCTGCCAGCCAGATGTTTGCCCCCCCAAGCTCCTGACGGGTAATTCTGCATCAGGAGATGGGAGAATTTGGAGGGATCTGGTAGGGAAAGTTGGAGCAGTGAACCGTGCAGACACAGCGAGCAACCTCCTCCTGCAGGTAGATACTACAGGAACACTCCGTCCGTATTTCACGGTGTCATAACAGGGTGCTTACAGAACACTGGCAATTCCTGGCCCATAGGAGTTTGTTGGTATCCTGTGGGCAGTTTGGCTGTGTGTATGTGTGTTAGCGCTTAGTGCTCACAGATAAATATACGGAGCAGAGGTCCATCAGTGGCTGTTAGCCACAAGATATAGATGGAACAGGGGCCACGGTGGCTCAGAGGTTAAGACGCTGAGTTGCGGACCGGATGGTCGGTAGCTCAGGAGTTCGAGACGTGAGTGCCGTGTAATGGAGTGAGCTCCCGTCTCTGGCCCCAACTCCTGCCAGCCTAGCAGTTCGAAAGCAAGATATTGCAAGTTGATAAATAGGTACCGCTTTGGTGGGAAGGTACCTTGGCATTTAGTCTTGCTGGCCACATGACCACAGAAAAGTCTGGACAGTGCTGGCTCTTCGGCTTGGAAATGGAGATGACAGATGAGCACCACCCCCTAGACTCAGATTCGACTGGCTTTCGAGCGAGGGAAACTTTTACCCTATGGAAGGAGCAGTGATAGATGGAGCAGTGCTGCTCTGTCTTCTTGGTGCTTGGGGGGGCAAGAGTGGAAGGAGTTCTGGAGTTCTGGCCCCACTGGTGGACCTCCTGATGGCCCCTGGGTTTTGGCCACTGTGTGACACAGTTTTGGACTGGATGGGCCATTGGCCTGATCCAACATGGCTGCTCTTGTGTTCTTATGCTGTGGAAGAAAAAGGCAACTTTCCCATGCCGAACCTGGCATCTGATTTTTTTTTTAAAAACGAGTATCTTTTTTCCTACACACAAGGAGTCGCCAAACAAGTGTAACGGCATGACGGTTTCTGTTGTTTCCACCTATTGCCCAGCTGAACAGTAATAATTACTCAGTTAAACCAGAAATAATATTTAGATAACACACCCCGGGTGTGATTTTTGCACAAGGAAACTCTGGCGCAGAACTGAAATATGGCATATGCATTTCAATAAGGCAGTGACCCTGGATTTCAGTATTCTCTGACTATGTGCATTCTGAAGACGTGTACGTGCACACGAAAGCTGCTGCTTTCAATAAAGCTTGGTCTTAAATGTGCCATTGGACTCAAACTTTGTTTTATCAGCCTCACAGTCATTGCTGGTGATATTGAGGCTGATATTAATATTACTAGGTTAAAATTATTATTAGTAAAGGTTTCCCTTGCTCAAAAGCCAGTCGAATCCGACTCTAGGGATGCGGTGCTCATCTCCGTTTCCAAGCCGAAGAGCCAGTGCTGTCTAAAGACGTTTCCGTGGCCATGTGGCCGGCATGACTAGACGCTGAGGCACACAGAATGCTGTTTACCTACCCACTGAAGCAGTGCCTATTTATCTACTTGCAATTTCTTGCTTTCGAACTGCTAGGTTGGCAGGAGCTGGGGCCAGAGACGGGAGCTCACTCCGTCATGCGGCACTCGGGTCTTGAACTGCTGAATTACCGACTTTCCGGTCTGCAGCTCCGCGTCTTAACCACTTGAGCCACTGCATTATTATTGCATTATATTATATTACTATATTATTATAATGTTGCATTATAAGCATTATATGCATAAATTATTATATTATTGCATTATATGCATAAATTATTACAGGTAAGTAAAAGTGGGTACAAGATTACTATTTATATTGAGGTGTGGGATCAGCACGACAATAGCCATTAATATTAATATTACTATTGATGTTGATCGTGCATTACTGCCGTATCAGCACATTAAGATTAATATCATATTAATTAAGATCAGTATTAAACAAACAAGAGAGCTCCTTGCAATCTGTCGGCACATGAATATTAATTAGTACCAATATTAATGAAGATCAATAGCAGCAAGCCACAGAGCTGGTAGTGATAGGCAACACATTTTTTTAAAATAGTTTTTATTAGTTTTCAAAGAAAAGAAAAACAGAAACAAGACAGAAAAAAACAAACATACAAATATGGAGTCTGTACTATAAATACCCACATAGCTATGCTTATCTAGAATCCTTTTACAATTCACCACCACTAGGTAATATGTTCTGCTTAGAGCTTACATGTTTAATGTGGATTTATTTACGTTTTATTTAAAGTAATTCCCCAACCACATAAAAAAACCTTGCTCAGTTGTTTTCAAAGGTTTCTTCTTTTTTGTCTAAAAGTTAATGTGTCCATTTCTGCAGTTTCCAATAATTTGTGGATTCTTCCTTCTTTAGATGGAACCTCTTCACTTTTTCCCAATATTTTGCATATAAAATTCTAGTCAAGTTATTCCATGCATCACCATAGACCTATCAGGTTTGTTGAACGTCCCTGGAATAATGTTCCATAAAAATAGTTCTGGAACAAACGGTATAATCAAGTCTGGGTTTTGTTTTTGTTTATTTGGCAATATATCATGAATCCAAAACACGTGAATATTAATTAGTATCCTATTAATGACATTTCCGCCTCCCTTCCGCAGACACGAGGAACAGTCGCGCATGCGCAATATTAGAAAGCCTCCCCCAGGCCTGAGGCATCGGTGGGAACGGCGCACGCGCGCCTGGTGGGTCCCGGCCAAAGCGGGAACAGTCCGCGCAGGCGCACTGAGCTGGCCGCGGCGGGCAACGAGGCGCCTGAGTAACTATGTAGCGGTGAAAGGGGGCGGGGTCCGAACCCATCCCCACCCGCTGGCTTACTCTTGCGCAGGCGCAGTCTTTCGACCATTCCCCCTCCCCCACGGCGTTCCACCGGGTTGGGCCGGCCCTCCCCCCGGCGGCGCATGCGCGTCGACGCGCGGAGGGGGGGCGTGTCGCTGGGTGTGCGCAGGCGCGGCCGCTGCCTCGCTCGGGAGTCGTCGTCAGTCGGTCGGAGCCGCCGCCTCGCTCGGGAGCTTCGCGCTCCTCCTTCCCCGCCTCGCCGCCCCCCGACGACGCACGGAGCCCGCCCGGGAGCGATGGTGGATTACCACACCGCCGGCCAAGCGACGTACCAGTACGGGGGCAACGGGCCCGGTATCGGCGACTACATGGCTCAGGAGGACGACTGGGACCGCGACCTCCTCCTCGACCCCGCCTGGGAGAAGCAGCAGCGCAAGGTGAGCGGGCCGCGGGGCATGGGCAGAGCGCCCGGGGGGAGCGGGCTTCTGGGCATGGGCAGAGCGCCGCCGCCTCCCCCCCCCCCCCGCTGGCGTTCGCAGAGAGAGAAGGTCCCTGGCTCGTCGCTCGGATCCTCCCTCCCTCCAAAATCCCATTAGATTTGGCGGTGCCGGCCGACCTGGCAGGGCCGTTGTAAGGGTGGGGGCTCTGGACAGGACTGGTCGACCTTGCAGGGTGGTTGTATGGGTTGCGACTAGATTGTGTTGCCGCCCGCTCTCAAATTCTACCCTTCCTGGTGGTGCTGTATGAGGAGGGGCTCTGGATAGGACTGGCCTACCCTACCGGGCCGTTGGAAACGTGGTAGCAAACGCCCTCCCCGCTCTCCTGATTGTGTTGTATGGGGAGGGCTCTTGCCAGCGCTTGCCCTACCTTGCAGGGCTCTGTTAAGGGAAGATCAAGCCTTCGCCCACTGTCATTTGGATTCAGATTCTCCTCTTCCTGGTGGTGCTGTATGAGGAGGGGCTCTGGACAGGACTGGCCTACCTTACAGGGTCGTTGTAAGGATGGTAGCAAGCCCCCCCCCCGGTCTCCCTAATTGTATTATATGGAGAGGGCTCTTGGGAGTACTGTCCTGCCTTACAGGGCTCTTGTAAGGAAGATTGAGCTCTTACCTGCTCTCATTCAGCTTCAAGTCCTCCCCCTCCTAATTGTGTTATATGGGGAGGGGCTCTGGACAGGACTGGTCTACCTTGCAGGGTGGTTGTATGGGTTGCAACTAGAGAATGTGAAAAACAAAGCGTCTCGGTTAGTGGAGTGTCTGTATGTGGTCCTTGACAGGTCTGTGGTGGTTTTGTGGCCTGGAGGCCTCTCTGGCAGGGGCATGAAGGAAACTCAAGGTGGAGGGGGGTCAGCTGTGAGGTGTGGGGCTCTGGAAGCCCTCCCCCCACATAAAGGTCAGGCGTTTGGTGTGCGTTTTCTGTTAGGGGTTCCATTGACTGCTTTCCCAGCTTTTCAGCCCCCAAGTGGCTCGCAGGAATCCAAGAGGCAATGCAAATCCATTCTTCCTTGAGAAAGGGGGGGGGGCATCTTGGCTGGCTCCTTCCTGACCCCCTCTCTGGCGGCCTCCTTGAGCTCTGAAGGAAGAGGAAGACTTGCCAGGTCAAAAGCTGAAGATTGGGGGCCAAGGGGTGTGTGTGTCCAATTCAAGCAGGATTAAACCCCATTATTTTTATTTTAAGCGCATAGAGTCTGCCATAGTTTGCTGAGTGGTTTGGATAAAAAGGGAAGAAAGTTTTGGGGTTTTTGAAAGCATAGTAGGGTGGAGAGGGGAAGATCTGTGGTCTGGATTGGAAGGGTGGGAGGTTACACGTGGGAAAGGCTGAAGAGGGGGTCCCCTTGTGTGGTGGGGTGGCTTTGATTTGGGAAACAGCTGTGGAGCTCTGGGGGAGCCTGTGGCTATTTGGACTAGCCCCCTTAAAACAGCGGTGGGTGTTGCTTGCTAAGAGCCTAGTATCACGCTGGCTGTGGTGTACGCTTCCTTTTTAGAAAGCAAAACCTTTGGGGGCCTTCCAGACAGCCTTGTTGTGGGTCTTCGGCGCCTCATGCCCTGATCCTGTGTGCGCTTACTCAAGAGTAATGTCCCGTAGCCGGTGTGCTTTTTCGGCGTGTCTGAAGAAGCCAGCTGTGACTCACCAAAGTCGCCACTGAAATAAACGTCAGTCTCGAAAGGTGGCGCAGCGGCTGCTACCGGCATGAACACTTTGAGGCTTCAAAGTGGGTGAGGGTCTCCTGCAGGGGCTGCGGGTAGGGGGGCATCACGAGGTCAGCCCTGGAGGGGTTTCAAATGGTGTGGGATCCTGTTAAGGTCTGGGGAGCTGCGTGGAGAAGGGTTTGGTTTGGCCAGGGGTGGGGGTGGGCCATTCCTAGGCCGCAGGAGAACCTGGCCACTGAAAGGTGGGGGGGGGGTCACCCGGGTCGGCCAGATCAGGTGGGGACTGTGTGGGAGGCAAGAGCATGGAGATTTGGGGAAGAGTGTGTTTGAGGGGAACATGCCACTTTAGGGAGGGGTCAGAAGGAGGGCCAGGTAAGGCTTGGGGGAATGTTTGCTTGGGGGGGAGGGAGGAGGGGACTGAAGGGATTTGGGGGCGTTTCGGGGGGGGGGGCTATTGAGTATCAGGGAGCCCGTAGGGAGCAGAGACTTCTGATCTGAAGAGGAAAGGGCGGGATCCACGAGGTGGAGAATTCCTCAGTGTGTGTGGCCTGGATCGCAACCGGGCCGGGGTGTGTATGAGTGGGAAAGGAACTGAGGGGGGGGGGAGTTGAAAACCAGTGGGATTGTTGTGGGGGGAAGAAGTAGTGTGGAGGAACTGGTCGTTCCTGGGCTGCTGAGCCTCGAGCGGAGAGTTAAACTCGAGGAGGGCGAGCTGACCTTAGCGTCAGTTCCCATAGAGATTGGATTGGGGGGGGTGCGCCAGCCTTGTTTTGCGGGCCTTGTGCTTGGAAGCTTCCTGTGCTGGCTGCCGGGAAGAGAAGGAGGGGCCTTGGGGCAGGTGTGGGACCAGGGAGGGGAAGGTGGGTGCCTGGGAAGGGAAGGTCGGCGGGGCAGGAAGGGGCTGGGTGGAGCAGCCTGTCTTTGCCAGCCGTTGCTCCTGGCATTCTCCCTGGACTGATTCATCTTGGTGAAGGGGGGGGGGCGGGGAGAAGCTCGATAGAGAAGTGACTGTTCTTCCCTGCCCCGGAACCATTTTAAAATTACAGCTCCCTGTGCAGACATATTTCTCCCCCCCCCCCCAGGAGTGAGGCTTCTACGCATAATTGATTGCTTTGGGGGTGACTGTCCCATTGGGGAAACACGCCCCCCCCCTTCCCGAGACGGCAAAGCGTGAGAGTCATTTCTTGCCCGCCCTGTATGTACAACTTGCTTTTTAAAGCACAGTACTCCTCTCCCTTCAGGATGAACTTTGTGAAACGTTACCTGCAGCCAGTGTTCCCTCTAAGCTGCGGGGTCTTGTGAGCAAAAATCCTACTTGGTGAGCTACTGGCATTCAGGTTGTGAGCAAGCGATTTGGCTGCTGCAGGAATTAGTTTGCTCTGGATCCGTCCTTCCTGAGCTAGGACAAAAATGTGTGAACCGGGAACTCAGCTTAGAGGGGAAACTGCCTGCATCTGTCTCTTGTAAACAGTTGCTGGATTGGATTTGGGTGTCCCCCTCTTCCCCCCCCCCCAAAAAAAGCATTTTTGTTTTTGCTGCAAGGAAAGCTGGTTTCCTTGCATCGGCTTTGTCAGACGTGTGTTCGGGAGCTCTCCTGGCTGACAAAGCCAGTGTGGGAGGGGTGGGGGTGAAGCCACATCCGTGAGGTCAGCTGTCACAGCCCGTATTGTTCTCCGTCTCCCGCTGGGCTGCCAGGGCTTTCGCCTCCGGTCTCTGCGGCCTGTGATGTGGAAATATTTGTTTGGGGCAGGCCGGATTCTTGAGCTGCGTGCTGTTACTGTAGCAAAGCCTCCCCATTTGCCTAGTCTTAAAAGGCGTGTGTGCATGGGCATGCATCTGGTGGGCGTGGAGGTTGCAGGATTAACCCAAACAAACAAGCTGGGTGGGGGGCCAACCCAACAAACAACCTGGGCGAGGCCCCCCCACCGTAACACTTCTTGGATCTAAAGCACGTGTCCAGGATCTTTTCTGTAAATTGGCTTTCTTTTTGTTCCCATCGCTGACCGCAGTATCTCAGAGGCCGAGTAGTCAACAGGCATGGTTGAAACATTGTTTTTTCCACGAGGTGACCTGCAGAAGCCAGTTTCTCTCACACGCCGTGACCTTTTATAGTAAGGAGCTGGCCATACAGATTTTTGGGGGTGGGGTTTGCGGTGTTCCCTCCAAGCTGAGTTAGTGTGAGCTAGCTCACAGGTTTTTAGCCTCTGGCTCACACATTTTTGTCTCAGCTCAGGAAGGATGTGGCTCCAGAGCAAACTAAACTATGCAGCAGCCAAATCGCTGGCTCACAACTTTCATGCCAGTAGTTCATAAAGTAGGATTTTTGCTCACAAGACTCCACAGCTTAGAGGGAGCATACTTGGGTCCCATGGGTCTGTTTCACTGATAGAGGCCCCTTCCCTAAAGTGAGAGGCTCAGCTCTTGTACCGGTGGAAGAAAAGTTTAGCAGAACAGATCCATGGGATGCAAACCTGGGTCATAGAATCATAGAGTTGGAAGGGACCTCCAGGGTCATCTAGTCCAACCCCCTGCACAATGAAGGAGATTCACAAATACTTCCCCCCCCCCCCCAAGTGTCCCCTGTTCCATGCCCAGAAGATGGCAAAAAAAAAAAATCCTCCAGGATCTTCAGCCAAACTGGCCTGGAGAAAAATTGATTCCTTACCCCAAAGTGGCGATCGGTATTTCCCTGGGCATGTTTGAAAGGGCCACTGATGCAACCCTTCCTGCCCTTTTCGTGATCTGCCTAAGTCCCGTGAGCAAGTGCAGAAACAGCCATATAGGCCATATTTATAAGGGACTAAACTCTCTTTAAATTGAACTGTAACAGCCTCGTAGTGACAGTCTCCTATTTCTGACAGTTGATTTTGGTGGCATTTTCGGCTTCCATACCCGTATTAACCCATCCTTCGAACTGCACTCGCCGTCGTCTTCAGCCTCTTCCCAACTCCCCTTGCCCCAAAAGACTTGACTTACAAGACCGCGTTGGCACCTCCAGGAATTCTCTGGAGTGCAAATACCCCCAACCTGGCTGCCCTCGTTGCTCTGAGGTGGTCAGTAAACCGCTTAGCCTGCTTGTGTGCTGGTATGGCCAGGGGAAACACTGACATTCGTTTGGGACTTTATTTGTAGGGTGAGAAGTGAGTGCGAGGTGGCCATCTGCTGCGTGGCTTAATTGCCTTAACGGCATGCTGTTCCTTCGAGCTGGGAGGCTGGGGGAACTTGTTCCAAACAGAGCGACTGGCCTGTCATTTGAATGTCTGTAACCAGCACTGAGCATTTACATTCCTGCAGCGGCACGCTCCCGCTCCCCAACATGAGGGCTGGGCTCAAAATCAAGACCCTGAAGATGTAGCCGCTAGACTTATTTGTGTGCTGTGGAGAGAGCCAGGGCCCAGCTAATGACTTTCCCATGTTTCTGGGCCTTGTGGTTGTCTGGGGGTAATACCGGTGTCTCTTTCCCAAACGCTGGTTCCTGTAACATTGCGGGGGCGGGGAGGGCGCAGCCTCTTAAAACCCTGAACGGTAGCGTTGGTGCTGTCCACTACACCTGGTTTGCGGGCTTCTGATCCACCTTGTCACTGTGACGTGGCACTGCAGCTATTTTTATGTGCGAGCATATGGCTCCCACGCCTCAGCAAACTCTGCCCTCTCTTCTGGGGTGTGTTCCACAGTGTACGTCTTCCCCTTTCCCACCCTTCTTCCCCCACTCCCCCCGTTTTCTGCAGTCCGCAGAAATCAAATTCTTAAAGCACCTTTGGATATTTGAATGCAGGAAAGGCTAAGCGTAGGAACCTCGTCTCCCACCCCAGCCGGCGACAGGGCGGTTCGGGAAAAAGCTTTTATGGGGTGATTCTGCTGGGCGCACACTCAATGGCCTCTTCTGTGGTTCCCCCGGGGAGAAGTTGGTAGTGCAATAGAGCTATCGCTTCCAAAGTCCTCTCCCTCACTCATCCCTAGTCTGGGGCAGATCAAAGGAAATGGGGTGGAGCTAGCTGGCCACCAGCTCTGGGTTGGGAAATACCTGGAGATTTTTTTGGGGGGTGTGTAATTTGGGGAAGGTAGGGTTTGGAGAAGGGAGGGTATAATTTGAGGGGGGGTAACATGGGGAAGGTGGGGTTTGGAGAAGGGAGAGTATAATGCCGCCGAGTCCGCCCTCCAAAGCAGCCATTTCCTCCAGGGGAACTGATCTTAGTTGCCTGGAGGTCATTTGTAATAGTGAGAGAAGTCTGGCTAGCAGTCCAAGAGTGTATGCCACAGCTGTACTTGGGACAGGAGCAAGGCTGGGGGAGATAATAACAGATAGCGTTTCAGTAAGTTCTGTGTTCAGACCCCTCCCTTGTGCAGTCTTTCAGTAATCCTTACGACAGCCCTGTAAGGGAGTCCCAGCCTCCCTTCAGCTTCCTGCTTTTGGTTTGTGGAACTTTGATTTCCCCCTGCAGCTTTCTGAAATGTCCTCTCTCTTTTTTTTTTTTAAACCATCCCCCTGTAAAAAAATATTAAAAGACAGAACTATTTAAAAGACAGGCCCTGGCTTATTTATCGGAGCTGTCAGTTTTTCTCGTCTTAATAGATGGCCTTTCTCTTTGTTATGTTTCTAATTTGGATCCTTACTGTGTCAGGAGAAACGGGGTTTGCAGTCAGTCCAAATCAAATGTTTGCGTGGTTAGGTAGGGTTGCAGGTTCCGTTCAAATCAGCTTCTGGTCCCACGAACATCTCGTGACGGGGGAAGTCTTGTGTGGCAGGAATGGGTTCGCGGGATCTAGTCCGCCAAGTGGAAGCCATCCATTTTGTTGTTGAACGGTTGGGGGTTTTGCATGCAGCGACATGGGCCATGAGACTTAAACTTAGAGAAAAAGGCCTGTTCAGTTCTATCCTCAATCAGAGCGTACGTTCCTTTCTCAACCCAACTCTGCCATTTTGGTTCTCTCAGAGCCGTTCTGGAGAAGAAAATATTTCCCTCCATATGTGTTCTTTCCACGCGTGTCAGGAACAGATGTTGACCATCTTCCGATGGCTGGGTTTGTCAGACTGGGATGGCCAGTTTCAGACTGGGAAGGCTCGGGTTTGAATCCCCACCCAGCCTTTCATTTGCACAGTGGAGAAACTAAGACATGGCCTCCTGGATTAGGCATGACGGATTGGCAATGGAAGTCAGACATCTTTTTCTTTTTTGATTTTTGGGTCCAGTATGAAAGTTGGCACAACCGGGAACTGAGACGTCAGAACCCCCTGCGATTCAGGAGGAGTGCCTGCCCCCGTGCGGAGTCTGTCAAGGCTGAGGAAGGAAGGGAGGGCGTGGCGTCCCTCTCCGGCTGTGCACAATCACGTTCCCGTGCCAATATTTGAACAGCGGGGTGACATTCGTGTGGCCTGTAGTTTTCGGCCACTCACGGCTCGGGGTGGGGGTGGCGTGTCTTAATGCTTGTAATGACTAAGGTGGGACAGGCTTAGACGGATCTGCACAGCGGGTGTCTAATTGTTGCTGACATACCCAGCCGCCCGTCCTAAATGGCCGGGTAAAGGCCTGCAGGTCCCATGACCCCGGGTTGCTTTTGTGTGGTGCGCAGGCCTCTGCTGAATCCTGAGTATCTCTGTTGAAAGTTTCACAGCGAGCAACTCGAAAAATAGAAACCACATACTTCAGGCTTTTTGGATCACACTGTGTTCAATCGAACTGGCATAGTGTAGTGGCTCGAGCGATGGACCAGGGTCTGGGTGACCCGGGTGCAATTCCTTGGCCTGCCATGGATACCCGCTGGGTGACCTTGGGCCAGTCACATGCATTTACAGGGTTGTGGTGAGGATAGAATGGAGGGAAGGGGAGGGGCGTAAGCAGTGCTCCCTCTAAACTGTGGGGTCTTGTGAGCAAAACTCGACTTTGTGAGCTACTGGCATTAAAGCTGTGAGCGAGCGATTGGGTTACTGCATAGATTAGTTGGCTCTAGAGCCCATCCTTCCCAAACTAAAACTGAAAAAGTGTGAGCCGGGGGCTAAACAACTGTGAGCTAGCTCACGGTAACTCACCTTAGAGGGAACACTGGATGTAAGTCAGTTGGGGAGGAAGGCAGGGTAAAAACGCAGCTAAATAAATGAATGGTTTTGATCGAGGTCCTTCGACTATGGGTTTTAATTTTTTTGACGCGGCAACAGCCCAGTTTCTTGCCCTGTTTTCCTTCCTCTGCTTGGAAGGCCTGGCAAAAATCCACCCATCAGAATGGTAACAGTTGCAGAGTTTGAAGCAATGCCCAGTTGATAGGGAAAGTTCCAAACGCTTCCCCTCTTCGAACCAACTTGATACTTCCCTTCCCTTGAGTTATAAAAATGTTTCTCTTTTTGGCACTGGTCCGGAAGATCAGGGAAACTGGCTTCACTTTGCTTGCAAAAAAGTAGGACCTTTATCTGGGTTCGGGGTGTGCAGGGCGGGCGGGGAGTCTGGCGTTGGCCAACTTGGGATCGAGCAAATTCTTGCTCCCTTGCCAATTATTCAGGGGGTGGTTGGCCTCCCCCCCCCCCCCCCCCGTTCCCCCTCTTCTTTCCATCTTTCCAAAGTCTAAAGACAGAGCCAAGCATCCTCCTGTCTCATTAGATCAAAGACCCCCAAATAGGTTTTTTTTTTTTTAATTGTAAAATCAGTTTAACTAGAAGTTTGTAGACAGTACTCTGCAATATTATGGCTTTTGAAAACACCGTCATTACGAGTTCGAAGTATGCATGCAGCCAGCATGGAGACTTGCTGTTTCTGGTTTAGAAACTGCTACGGAGGGCGGATCACGTAACCAGCCTGCCGTCTCTAGGTGTGCGGTGGCATGATTAGGCGGGCTGGTTGAGGTTGCCTCTCTCCTTCAAGCCACGGATGAGTGGCCACTGATACATCAGTACCACCGGATTCCTCGGACCCCAAGAGTATTGCTTGGGAGGAGCTGTAGCTCAGCGGCAGAGCACCTCCTTGGCATGCAGAAGGTTCCAGTTCAATCCCCAGCGTCTCCAGTTATGGCTCTGGTAGCAAGTGTTAGAGCAGGAGTCCAGCAGCACCTGAAAGACTAACAAAATTTGTGGCAGCAGATGAGCTTTTGTGAGTCACTCCTCAGTTCTTCAAAGTAGCACCTTCAAGGCTAACAAATTTGTGGTAGGGGAGGAGCTTTTGTGAGTCAGCACTCACTACTCCAGATACAGCTAGAACGTGAGTCCATCTGTCATATCTCGGAGAGCGGAGTGATTTCAGATCCTTAATGACAGTAGCAGGTGAATGACAGTAGCTGGCGTGATTGGAGTAGGTGTGATATGCAGTGGGGTAGTAGGCATGGAGAAATCAGCATTGGTAATGAGACAGGAAACCTAGGTCTCAGTTCAGTCCAGGTGGATGCATTGTCTTGAGCTTCATTGTCAGTTGCAACTCAACCCTTTCTCTTTCTTGAAACTGTGTCCCACTGTCCCTTCTATACACTTCCCCCCTCTTCAGTTCTTTTTATGAGAAGGGTTTTTTACATTTTTATTTAATACTATGGAGAGGAAATATGAATAATTGTTACTTCTGAATTTTTAAAAATTGCTTTTTGGACTTTTTTTTGGTCTGTTCTACATAAACTACTAAACAGTTCCGATTGTTGCTCCATTTGTTACTATTACAAATAAATATTATTAAAAAAAGGTAAATTCTGTTTGGAATAATTGTTTGGATACACTATATTTGTAATATGCTAGTTGTGATAGTTACATGCCAAGTAAAATTGTCCATGGTCATATTTTATGTTCTTAAAGTAACAGAATGACATTCAATCTGGAAAATAAAAAAGAAGCGCTAATGTAGCATTTTTTTTCAATTTTTCCTAAAATTTCCGTTTCCCCCTGAAAAAACCCAGGGGGAAAAACTAGGTTTTTTTCCAAGCTTCAAACTTTCCGGAAATTTTACATCTCTACCTGAGATCCTTTAAGTGGAGACGCCCGCTCTCTAAACTTTGGACCCTCGGCGTGCCGAGGCTCGAGCCCCATCCCGTCCCCCAAATCACTGCCCTACCCTCTTAAGCATCTTCCAGCAAGCTCCACCCAGCTACAAGAAGTGGGTGACATTTCAAAACAAAGGAAGCTGTACTGGTAGCCTCCCTAGCATAGGGTCACCAGTCCTTTTCGGCCTATGGGTACCTTATGTGGTGGGTGCGACTAATACGGCTGCTGCAGGAGGTGGAGAGAGACACATGGGAAGCCCAAGTGTACAAGAAAAGGAGGAATGACAGAGAACGAAACCAGCGCTTTGATGGCAGCTGCAATTGAAATAGCGTTATTTTAATCTGCACGTTCAATCAGATCTCCGTTGATCAGTCAGAAGTCCTGCTGGGCAAACAACCCCCAACTTGCCCCAACCGCTTTCTCAAAACACTTGGTGGGCACCAGGAAAGGTGTCGGGGGGGGGCACAGTGGCACCCGTGGGCACCTCGTTGGGGACCCTGGCTCTAGAGGCTCGACATGAACGACTGTCGTGAGTGTAGTGCAGGAAGTAGATTGGCAGAATGCTGGCATCTCAGAAAAGCCCAGTAACCTTTTCCATCGCTCTCTCTGCGCACCCCCCTTCTCCCAGGCCGAGGCCATAAATCCTACCACATAACTGTTCAGGGGAATCCGCTTCCAAGTTTCTGGCAGCCGGGAAGCCGGGGCCAAGCCTTGCATGAAAAGGTTTTTCTTTTGCCTGAGCGGGTTTGAAGGGCCGGCGGATGAATCATTCCTCCCTGTCAGCCCGCCTGTGTGACAAATCACGATTTGAATTTCATTTGACTGGAGCCAGTCCAAGGAAGCGAAGGAGGCGGGACGCGCGTTCACACTTTTGGGGGGTGCCAAGTCACGGGCAGTGCCAGCTCGAAAGGGCTCTCTGGGCTTGGGTGGTTGCAGAGGATTAGGGCGAACCCTCTGCTGAACAGGTTGGAAGCTGCCTGCTTCCTCCCCCCCCCTCCCCCTTTCTTTTTTCTTCTTCTTTGCTCTATGCTGACAAACCACATTAAAGCATTGGCCGGATTAAAAACAAGTGTATGTGTAGAATCTCTGATGAAAGGGATGAAAATGGGCGCTGGGTCTCGGAGGAGCTGGAACTGGCGTAAAGAGCGGCTTCAGATGGAGCTGGGAAATTTATAGTCTTGGGAATTCCAGAAAATGTTACTGGCACAAACGTTTTACTAACCTGCTTGCCCGCACATGCCCACGCTACTCATGCGTCCTACACACACTGCTGCCTTCGTGGGGGAGCAACTTTTCAGCAGTTTCCTCACATGCTGTGGCTCCCCAACATGGTGCCCGCTGGTACCTTTCCTGATACCCACAACTGAGTGTTTTTAGAAAATGGGTGTGGTCGTGTGGGGCTTTTGCAACGCAGGGCTTCTGACTGGTCGTTGAAGAGTTGATCGCCTGTGCTTTGGTGGCTGCTGACGCCACAGCCCATGGCCGTGTGGCTGAAGATAAGCAGCGGTGGCCATTTTTATGGATGGCTCTGCCCCCTGTGGCAGCCATTTTTATAGATGGCTCCGCCTCCAGTGACAGCCACCTTATAGCTGCGCTCGCCATGCTGTTTCAAAGTTCCGAAGGTGGCCAGTAGCTCAAAAAGTTGGGGGAACCCTGATATACTGCATCATTTTATTTACTTATTTATTTATCAAATTTATACCCCGCCCTCCCCGCCAAAGCAGGCTCAAAAGCATGGATCCCATTCCAATGGCCATGAAGACCGGCAGCCCATCTTGTAAACAAGCCTGCAGTATTTGCTAGTCTGCTTGCTTCTAAACCATTTTCTTGCTAGTGGTTTAAAAGAAGACACCCCCACGTTTCCTTCTGTACCGTTCTCTTCCTGGTTGCCTGGATGAGCTACTCAGGCGTGACTTTTTTCCAAGGCCGCTTCTGCCCCCAAGCTCTGGGAGACAGCATAAGAACATCAGAAGAGCCCCGCTGGATCAGATCGATGGTCCATCTCCTCCAGCATCCCGTCTCACACAGTGGCCAACCAATTCCTCTGGAGGGCCAACAACAGGGCGGAGAGGCCGAGGCCTTCATAAGAACATCAGAAGAGCCCTGCTGGATCGGACCTGTGGTCCATCATCCTGTCTCACACAGTGGCCAGACAGTTCCTCTGGAAGCCCAACAATGGCATGGAGGCCAAGGCCTTCCCCTGATAAGAACATCAGAAGATACCTGCTGGATCAGACCAGTGGTCCATCTAGTCCAGCATCCTGTCTCACACAGTGACCGACTAGTACATCTGGAGCTCCAGCAGCAAGGCATAGAGGCCGAGGCCTTCATAAGAGCATCAGAAGAGCCCTGCTGGATCAGACCAGTGGCCCATCTAGCCCAGCATCCCATCTCGCACAGTGGTCAGCCAGTTCCTCTGGAGGGCCAACAACAGGGCAGAGAGGCCGAGGCCTTCCCATGATGTTGCCTCCTGGCACTGGGATTCAGAGGCTGACCGCCTCTGAATGTGGTGGTTCCCCCTCAGTCCTCATGGCTAGTAGTCGCTGCTAGACCTGCCCTCCATGAATCTATCTGATCCCCTTTTAAAGCTGTCTGTACCTGTGGCCACCACTACGTTCCCTGGCACCAAATTCCACATTTTATTCACCCTCTGTAAAGTAATACTTCCCCTTGTCTGTCCTGAACTTATTGCCTATCAGCTTCATTGGATGCCCTCGAGTTCTAGTCTTTTGGGAGAGAGAGAAAAAAACCCCATGAAGTGTCGGCGGAGAACTGGAGTTCTCTGTCACAGCCTTCTGAGGAGAAAGCAGTGAAATGTGGGTCACTGGAGTCGCGCGAGGCCCCGATCTTTCTTTCTGCCCCTGCAGCATTTCCCTCCGCGTCTCCCTCTCAGTTCAGTGCAGCCGCTTGCTTGGGGGAATCTTGGCTGAATTGCTGGGAGTAGGAGACACGGGTGCTGCTGAAGCCGAAGTTAGAAGGGGCAGCTCCTCCTTCCCCTATGAGATGGCCACAAAGCCTCCTCCATTCACAAGGCAGGTAGAACAACTTCTTTCACACAAAGATCGGATTTTTCGCTTCCTTTTTGAATGCCCTCTCTGTCCTAGGGGCCCTTTTGTTTTGTCTTTTTTGGCGTGTTCTCATCTCCTGCTTGTCCGCTCTCATTCAGGTGTCCCGTTGCAGCCCCGAAGAAAACTGGATCCCGAAACTGAATTGGGAGAACCTGACGGGTGCCAGCGAGCCAGACTGAGCCGATCGGCTTACCTGCCCCCTCTTGTTGTGACTAAAAAACAAAAAAAGCCCCTCTCTTCTTCTAACGGTATCTAGACTGGCCCGTTCAGTTTTCATCCTTTTCCTTTTTTTTTTTTAAAAAAAGCAGCCCTTCAAAAAAGGGACATGGAGGCAGACTTTGACCCCATTGCTCAAGCTGAGAGTTCTGGCAACCCGGAGGGACCTGTAGAATGAGGAAGTAAAGTCCAGGGCTGGCGTTACACTGCATATTTGGCCGGTTTACCTACCTACTTCAGTCATTTCTAGCCCACCTTTGTTCTCACGACAGCCCTGTGAGGGTGGTTAGGTTGAGAGGGTGTGACGAGCTCGAAGTCACCCAGCGAACTTTTACGACAGGGTGGGGATTTGAGCCCGGGTCTCCGGGGCTGTCCAAACTTGTCCGTTATTCCGGTTACCTTTTGACTTCCTACTTTAGCATTCCAGTCCCCCGTGATGATAAGGACATCTTTTTTTTGGTGTTAGTACTTGGAGGTGTCGTAGCTCTTCATAGAACCGGTCCACTTCAGCCTCCTCTGCATCAGTGGTTGGGGCATAGCCTCGGGTCACTGTGATGGACTGAAGGTAAAAGAAGAACTGTGTTCTCCAGCACAATGCGCGGCCCCCAAGTAAACAGATGGCTTCGTGCCATCGCCGTTTCTGCCAGATCTGGCTCTCTGCTTTCTCCGCGCCCCCCCCCCCCCCCGCGAGTTCCTCTGTCCTTTGCTTTTACGAGGAACTGCCGAGACACCGACAGCTTATCTGCTAAAACTTTCATAGCTGGATGTATAATTCAAAGCAGGGTTTTCGGCGCAGTGCGCGGTAACCTAAATCCAGGTTTCCTTTCTTCTTTCCCTCCCTCCAGCCCAGGGTTGCATTTTCTCCCCTCCTTCGTGCAGCTTCTTTGCCTCTGCCTCCCCCCCCCCAGCAGATTACCTTTATGATTTCCCATGACGTAACTCTGCAAATATCGTTTAAATTTATATTTAGATCTCTAGATCTGCGCCTTGGGAAGGAAGCGGGGGGAATACCGTTCTCAGGGGAAGAGCCTGAGAATTTGGAAAATGTGCCGCACGCGCATCTCCTCCGGTTCACCAGCTGCGACTGCTGCCTTATCTGAAAGCAGCCTGCAATTATGGCAGCCGCAGTGCAAAAATATACCCCTGGTTGGAAAGAGAGCCGTCAACTCTTCCGTTTGGGCTCTTCCGCAATCGAGCAAGCTAATTGTTGCAGACCCCTCCCCCCTGGCCGTAACACTTCAGGAATCCCGTCCGTGTGGCTTTCCATCCCACCACGTGAGGCGAGGTCAGGCTGTGGGAGCGGCAGCAAAGGGGGGACGCCCGTGTTCCCAACGTTGTGCCCGTGACACCCACTTGCACCTTTCCTTGTGCCTGACAAGCAACTTCCGAGAGCGGGCGGGGCTTTTGGCTTGCGGATCTTCTGTCTGGCCTCTGGAGATCTGATTGGTCACGCAGGTTTTGTTTTTTTTAAAAAAATCCTTTCGAGTTTAGCTACTCCCTGAAACGTTGACTAGTTGCTGTTAGATTTAGGCTTAGCCCTCGCCCGCCCTGGCATTTTGTCAGTGGCTCCACCTTGCTCTTGGTTGGTTGGACACGCCTCCTGTCGCAGCCATTTTATTGCAGTGCCCGCCGCCCCATGTCAGAATTCCAAAAGACGGCCGCAGGATCCAAAGAGGTTGGGGACTTCTGGGCTACCCCATGTAGAGCAGGACTCAACACGGTGGGCCCAGAGAGCTTACACAGTCCACCAGAAGTAAAGTGTGCCAGCTTAGAGAGGCCAGGAAAGGCCTTTCTCTCCCCCCCCCCCCCCTTCCAGACATCTTCTGCTGGTGTTGTACGACCTGCTTGGCAGTGGGACGCTCACCACAGATCCCATAGTTGGATCCACTGAGCACACGTTCCGGCACGGGCCGGGCCCAGAAGGACTCGTGAACTCATGAAAATGGCCTTATACAGAATCAGACCCTCGGTCCATCAAAGTCAGTAGTGTCCACTCAGACTGGCAGCGGCTCTCCAGGGACTCAGGCAGAGGTCTTTTCCCATCCCCTCCTGCCTGGTCCTTTGAACTGGAGATGCTGGGGATTGAAACTGGGACCTTCTGCATGCTGAGCAGAGGCTCGACCACTGAGCTACAGCCCCGCTTCATGGCTCTCCGGGGTCAGACCACCTAGTCCAGCATCCTGTCTCACAGAGGGGCCAACCAGTTCCTCTGGAGGGCCGACAACAGGGCATAGGGGCCGAGGGAGGCCGAGGCCTTCCCCTGATGTTGCCCCCTGGCTCTGGGATTCAGAGGCTTCGTGTGGAGGTCACCATGGCTTGAACCCACTGATAGACTTCTCCTCCATGGATCTAATCCCCTTTCAGGGCTGTTTACCTCCTTTTGCCTCGTCTCTGGGTGGTTCTCTCACACAGGCCTCGTGGAGGTGAAAGGAAGCGGTGCCCTAAGCCTTCTGGACTCCCCCACTCATCTCTGCAAGGTCTGCACAGGAGAAGTTCCCTGCGGGTTAATTGGTGGGCGCCCGTTTGCATTGTCTGCTCCGAGCACGATAAAAGATCCTTTCCTGCTGCACCCAAGTGGGCAGAAATGTCCTGCCAGACTCCCTTCAGCCGGTTCCTGTCAAAAGCGCAGAGGAGGCGGCTGTGTTACAAGTGGCACTTGATGGACGAGAGGCGGGAGCCGACTCCCTCAAGTGGCTTGGCCAGCCTTGCCGAGCGCAGCCGTGTGGGAGGAGGACTCGGCTGGGGCTGTCTGCCGGAGGGGAATGGCAGATAGGCCCAGCTGGCGGGACAGTGGCTCGGAGTGATCCTTCTGAGCCACTGTTCCGAGAGTTCCTGCGTGCAGCGATGGATAGTGTGCTGGGCTGGGAGAGATCAGGATAGAATTGCTGCTTGACCGTGGAGCTCGCTGGGTGGCCTTGGGGTCTGTCGCCCTCTTTTGGCCTGGTCTGCCTCACAAGGGTGTTTGTGAGGTCAGCACTGAAGCAGAGAACCGTGTGCCCTGAGATCCTGCAGTGGGGAGAGTGCGAGGTAGAGATTAATACATAACACCACCTCTCTGACCCTTGCCCCTGCCCTGCAAGGT
Organism: Lepidodactylus listeri; assembly: GCA_029233225.1. NCBI lineage: Eukaryota > Metazoa > Chordata > Lepidosauria > Squamata > Gekkonidae > Lepidodactylus > Lepidodactylus listeri. Next base: position 38,337,652 of record JARCFY010000020.1, read on the forward strand.
AGCCGTTGGTGCTGCTACGAGCTTAGGAGAGCAGACTTCGGAAGGTGGAGCCGTGGTCAGGCTGGAAGTTTTTATAAAAATGATGGATTATGGGAAGGGAAGTCCTGTCTTGCCCTCTTAGCCGCAGTTCTCAGCCACCAGTTGAAACTGACCAGGGCCAGGTGAGTAATGTAAGGACATAAGAGAAGCCAATGTTGGATCAGGCCAGTGGCCCATCCAGTCCAACACTCTGTGTCACACAGTGGCCAAAAACACCAGGTGCCCTCAGGAGGTCCACCAGTGGGGCCAGGACACTAGAAGCCCTCCCACTGTTGCCCCCCCCCCCCCAAGCACCCAGAATACAGAGCATCACTTGTCCCAGACCGAGAGTTCCCATCTATATCTTGTGGCTTAGAGCCGTTGATGGACCTCTGCTCCATATGAGTATCCAGTTCCCTCTTGAAGCTGTCCATGTTTGTAGCCACCACCACCTCCTGTGGCAGTGAATTCCACGTGTTCATCAGTCTTTGGGTGAAGAAGGGCTTCCTTTTATCCGTTCTAACCCGACTGCTCAGCAATTTCATGGAGTGCCCACGAGTTCTTGTATTGTGAGAAAGGGAGGAAAGGACTTCTTTCTCTACCTGCTCCATCCCATGCATAATCCTATAAACCTCGATCATGTCACCCTTCAGCCGTCATTTCTCCAAGCTAAAGAGCCCCAAGCACTTCAACCTTTCTTCACAGGGAAAGTGTTCCAACCCTTTTATCATTCTAGTTGCCCTTTTCTGCACTTTTCCCAATGCTTTTTCCAATGTGTTGAGTGACAGTCATCCTGCAACTTGCATTCGGGGTCCAATCCTGCCCATTAGTACCTGCTGAAAGGAAAGGCCCTGCAGGAGAAGAAGAGATTGGATTTATACCCCGGCCCTTCACTTGGAGTCTCAGAGCGGCTTACAGTCTCCTTCTTTCCTCTCTCCACAACAGACACCCTGTGAGGTAGGTGGGACTGAGAGAGCTCTGAGAGAACTGTGACAGACCCAAGGTCACCCAGCAGGCTGCCTGTGGAGGAGTGGGGGCTCGAACCCAGTCCTCCCAGATTAGATTCTCCCTCTTAACCACGACACCAAACAGGTGTACGTTCCTGGTCTCTTTCTCCTTTGAGAGACTGCTGCTCTGTTTATGGGGTTTACTGACTGCCACTGGGCTGAAGGGGCGCAGGGTAGACCACTGTGCCCAGTGGCGACGATGGCTCAGTTTGGCCTATGGGTGTCTCTGCCCCCCACAAATCCACAAGCGCTCTGCGGAGTGCGGGATTAGAAGAAGCCATGAGGGCCTCATCGGCTTCTGAAAAGGTTGGGCAAAGTTGGGCCTACCAGCCGCCTTCAGCTGCAGATCCTCCATGATCAGAGGCAGTCTACCTCCGAACGCCTGATGCTAGGAAGGTCAGTTGACTTCGTGCCCTGCTTCCTGGAGGCATTTGGCTGTGCCGGGTTGGATGGATCTGTGGGGTGTCCCTGCAGGACAATTTATTTGTAATATCGGGCCAGTGTTTTCCAGTTTGCCCTGACCTGGGTAGCCCAGGCTGGCCCGATCTCATCGGATCTCAGAAGCTAAGCAGGGTCAGCTCAGGTTAGTATTTGGATGGGAGACCCACCAAGGAAGCCCAGGGTTGCTATGCACAGGCAGGACATCTCTTGCCTCTCAATTCCTACGGGGCTGCCATAAATCGATTGTGACTTGATGGCAAAAAAAACCCCACATTGCAGAGGTGGGCAAGGCAAGATGTGCGGCCGAGCGATTGTGGGCCTCTTGGGCCCCAAGTAGAAAGCCAGCGTGCTGACTTGACTTGGCCATTGGCCTCGTTCTCCGAAAACAGTTGTCTGCAGGGGTGAGGCTCGGAAAGGATCCCCGATCCGGTGCCTCGTCAGGTCATCCGTCCCAGAAGGAAAAGATTCAAGGGTTAACCGACTACGTCCCCACACCACTGTGCAGGTGTCGATGTCCAGTGGCGGTTTCCCAGGGGGTGCGAGGCAGGTTTGCTTCAAGAGTGGAATCGGGAAAGCCGGGTTTGTCCTCTGCAGGTGAGCAGGTGAGAGCGGGGTGGGGTGGGGTGGTGGTAACACAAAGACGGAGGACACCTGCTCTGAGAGCCTAGCAAAGCAGGGGAGAGAGAAGCCTGCGCTTTCCTGCCCCCGGCCTCTGTTTATGCGATCTGTCTCCCTTCCCGGCCCACCTCTTCATCTCCACGAAAAGCTGTTTCCTGCTGCTGTTCCTCGGTCCCCGGCCAGACGCTGCCCCGTCAACAGCCTAATAAGGTAGAAGAATGAAGGGAATCTTTGCGGCCTGCTTTTCCCCCTTGAGCTCTTAGCCTCAGATGGGGCGGGGGGGGGGGGACATGCAGAAAGGAGCCAGGAGTCTGCAAGCTCCATGGGGGTGTCCCAGGAAATTTACAGCTGCCCTCGGGCAGCCTCCCCCTCTCCCAAGTTGCATTCTCAGCCAGGGCATGCAATCCCTCAGTGGAGCGGGCCGTTAATAGGAAACTGCGCGTTTCCCTCTAGCTGCTTCTGTGGCCAAAGCCTGGATACCATCTGCAATCCATACATTAAGGGGGTCAGCCGCACGGCGGTCACCACTTGTCTAGACCGGGAAGGGGCGGGGAGAAGGGAACACCAGTCTGCCAAAACAGCCGGAGCGGCTCTCGTGCCCTGCAACAGGAAACTCCTCTTTAGGGAGGTGGGCTTCTGGCTTTGCCTTGTTTTCCCTCTCCCTCCATCAGCAACAGCCAGCGTGTGGAAAGCTGCATCAAACGGGGTGGTAGAACAGACTGTGCTGTTTGAATTCTTCCCTCTGTTTAAAAAGAACAGCCCCCCCCAACCCCCAAATTAGGGCAGTGGGGAAAATCTCTACGTGGCTGAGTATTCAAACGTGTGATTCTCCCGAGTCTTTTGGAGCTTTGTGTGTGTATGTGTGTAAAATGCCATCCCGTTGCAGCTGACTTATGGCCACGCAAGGGGCTTTCAAGGCAAGGGAGAAGCAGAGGTGGTTTGCCATGGCCTTCCTCTGCAGAGCCATCCTTGGTGGTCTCCCATCCAAGTACTGGCCCCAGTTCCCTTCCAGGATCTGACTCGGTTGGGCCAGACCAGGCTGTCTTCCCTCACCCCTTCTCCCATGCGCCCCTCCCTTCTGAAAACGTGTGGTCTGCTGTACTTCTTCATCCTGGAATGTGTCTGCAATGGAGCATGGGCTTCATTTTCCACTTTGCAGTCAGTTTGTTCAGGCCGTGATATGTCCCTGAATCAGTAGGGGGTTATTGGATTGGGGCCTCGTGTACCGAGCCTTCCACTCTTTCCTGATCTGGGGAACGGCGGTGGTTTCAGTGGCCATTTCTTCGTGGATCCAGAGTGATGTGGTGGAGGGATTTTGTCGAATAAGGAAGCCTGCCTGTTCTTGGCCCCCCCTTCCCCCAGACATTTGAATGACAAGTTTCCACGTTAGCTTAGATGCCTCTTGGGAAGCTGATTGGCAGGCCCAGAGCCCAACAGACAAGGAGTTCGAGGTCAGGTGCCGCCATGTCCCGTGCTTGCAAACATTGCAAATCAGACCTGCTGGAGGCCCCACCACCTCCTTTGAAGGTGAGATGCTTAATTAGCCGGAGAGCTCATTAAGGCTCATCTAAGATGCAACTGGAGCATAAGTAACTTGGCGCACTCCTCTATCCTCTCTCTCCATTTGCCTCGCAGACTGTGCAGTGATTCGCCCCATCCTGAGCGCTTGCATTCTTTTTTTCAAAGAAAAACAACGGCAAACGTTAGCTGAGGAGGTTGAAGTCTGTTCCTTATTCCTGATTCCTTATTCATGAATTCACCTTAAAACACCGAGGAGAGCTGAAAGCTCTGAACCCCAAAATAAGGTCTGGACAAACATGTATCATAAACCCCCATGTTCAGGGGACTCTCCCCTCCAAGGGGACACACAGCGCTTCCTGATCCAAAGCTCGGTTCTTGTGCCAGCTGATCCAAAGTGTGGTGCTGCCGGGAAAATCACACAGGCAGACACTGGAGCCTGCCCACATCCCTAAAACAATCTTTGGACCACCCCAAGCCATTCCAGAGGGGCGGTTGTGGACGTAGCATTACAGATTGGAGAGCCACAATTAAGAAATGGAGAAGCGGCCGTGGGGCCTTCCCAAGCAAAGATTCCATCCCTTGGCCTTCACAGCGGCGTCAGGAGCAATGCTGTTCACGGTTTGAGCTTGCCTGAGATTCCTGGAACCAGTCCCGAACTAGAGCTCTGGTCTTAAGTGGGGACCCTTTTAAGCTCTCAGGGGAAGGGCAGGGCATGGGAGCTCTGGGTGAAGTCGATCCTCCAAGGGCTTTAAATTCACAACTGGATGTGACTCTTAGATCTGCTAGCTGAACACTAATTTCCTGGTAAAGAGGCATCATTATTAGTATTAGAGCCACCTGCAGAAAAGCTGGGAGGGGGGGTTAGGGACGGTCTCAAAGGGACATTTAAAAAAATTTTCCCATCAAGTTATAGTTGACTTACGACAGGGGTGGCCAGACTATGGCTCGGGAGCCACATGCGGCTCTTTCTCACACCTTGTGTGGCTCCTGGCAGGGCGGCTGGGGAACCTAAATATCATTAGCAAACAAATATCATTGGACAAATAAGTATCATTATCAATTTCTGCTTTTACCACTTTTGTTATTATTTTTGGCAGTCTCGTTTAATGTTAATAAAAGGCAAATTTGAATATTTCCCAGTAAAAACATGTAATATTTGTTCGTGTCTTGCGGCTCCCAAAGATCTGGCATCTATTCTGTGTGGCTCTTGCATTAAGCAAGTTTGGCCACCCGTGGCTTAGGGTAACCCCGTGGGGTTTTCGGAGGTGGTTTCCCGTTGCCTGGCTCCACGTCACAAACTCGTTATTCCCCGATGGTCTGACCGGGGCCGACGCTGCTTAGCTTCCACGATCTGACGAGCTTGGAGTAGCTTGGGCTATCCAGGTCAGTTCAGAAAAATGCTTCCTTGTAGATCAACTCTTCCAAAGACTGAGGATGGGCGTTGCCATTGGAGGAACCAGTGAGGAAACTGGCCTGCCCGGGTTTCCTTGTGGGCCCCTGACTTGTCAGTCTAAATCTTCTGAGGGTCAACAGGAGTGGCCACTGTCCCTGTGCCCTGACTGTGAATTTCACATCATTCCCCCTTAAGCTCTCTCGCTTAGGGGACAAGGGCCCTTTGAGATGGGCAAACATTGTTCTGGTCTTGCCAAGGGAGGCCAGAACAGGCCCTTAAGACGATTCCAGGAACAAATGTTCTCTGGCACCGGGATTTCTTCCTCATAGGCCAGTTCTCAGCCAGGGTTCTTTGGAACTTTACAAGCAAGAGGCGGGTTCTCCTTGTACGGAGTTCAGTGGGGTGCAGTCCATGCTGGCAAATGCTTTCCCGTTCTTTCCAAACCCAAGCTCTCGGCTCACTGAGGCATTGAAGAGGACCCTCTCCTGATATCTGAGACTTTGGAGGGGGGGAACCACGTGACAAGATGGTGGCCCTTTGAAAGTGGAGGAAGTCCTACCGGGGAAGAACTTGGTGTTTTTGTTTCTCGAGGTGGAAAATTGAAACGCATCCCCACCCCAAACCAATGTGAGGCCCATCCCATTGGGAAATTCTAGTCTTGCAGGAGTTTGTGTTCATTTCAGTGGGGCTAGCCCAAGAGAAATTAACTGGTGGATTGGGCCCTGTGGGACACATCTATCCTCAGTGCCACTTAAATCCACAGTGTTCACTCCCCAGCGTGGCTGCTAAAACACATTCTTGTTCATAACTGTGGCGGTTGAATTTCCCTTCTCCCGTCGCGGCAGAGATGCCTCTGACTACGTATAGCGTAAATAAAATGAAATCTATCTTCTGTTGGGGAGGTCTGCAATGTAACAGTTACAGAAACCATGTTGGCAAGGTCTCCGGCCCGTAATCGGATTACATGGTAAATCTTCTTTACATCTCTTCTCCCCCCCCCCCCCCCGCCCCCCAATCTCTTGATAACTTCTCAACTAGCCTGCCTTCCAGACCGAATAGGAACTAAAGCCGCTGCCTGCCCTGGAGTCGAATAGGGATTTGCCAAACTGGCGAAATATTCAGTGTGTTCGGTCAAATGATCCTTAGTCATGAAATTCCGTCCCCCCCTGGCAGCTGTATTTAACAATAGCTGTAAATAACTCGCGCTGGGAAATCAGCTGCCGTTTAGCTCTTTTGCAGGGATACCCTGGATGCATGGCCAGTCGAGACCACACTCTGGGTTTGCGGGTTTCCCCTTCCTCTCCGAGACATGGGATGCTATGTGGAAACACTCACTGAAAGGGCAGCTTCCTTCCAAGCTTCTCCATTGCAGGACGACTGAATTTAGACCCCATCTTCCCACTGCCGAGCCTTAGAGGGGGCTGTGCTAGAAAAATCAAAGTAGAAGTGAGGGATCCTGTAACTCTACATGGCGCTCCCCCACTGGCACAAGTAGTCTCCCAGCATTACCTTTGGTGGTGGGAAATGCCACAAAGTCACAGCCAACTTGTCGTGATCCCTCATGGGGTTTTCAAAGGAAGATGCATTCAGAGGTGGTTTGCCATTGCCTGCCTCTGCGTAGCAACCCTTCCTTGGAGGGCTCACATCCAAGTACTGACGGGGGCCAACCCTGATTAGCTTCTGAGATATGATGAGATGGGGCTAGCCTGGGCCATCCAGTTCAGGGCAGAGACAAACAGAGGTGGTTTGCCATTGCCTGCCTCTGCGTAGCAACCCTGGACTTCCTCGGTGGGTCTCCCATCCAAATACTAACCCAGACGGACCCTGCTTAGCTTCCGAGACCTGACAAGATCGGCTAGCCTGGGCCGTCCAGGCCAGGATGTCTTTTGCAGAGTGGCTTTGTGAGATCATTTTAAACCTCCCCTTGCTATGTCTCAAGAGATGGCTTGGGGGTTATTACAAGCTCTTCGGTATTCAACTGCACTCAAAATGCCTCCTGTTTATCGGGGTGGTTTATTATCGTACAAAAAGGGTCAATTTACGTGTGTGGGGTTTTTTTGCATGCAGAAATCCTTATTTTTTTTTACTCTTGGCCCTGTTTTGCATACTGGTAGTTATTCAACCCTCAAGTGTGCTGCTTGAGCGAACAAGGAAGTCCTTCTTCACCCAAAGAGTGATTAACAGGTGGAATTCACTGCCACAAGAGGTGGTGGCGGCTACAAGCATGGACGGCTTCAAGACGGAGTTAGAGGTCCATCAGTGGCTATCAGCCACAAGGTACAGATAGGAACTCTCAGTCTGGGGCAAGGGATGCTCTGTATTCTTGGTGCCAGGAAGGGGGGGCAACAGTGGGAGGGCTTCTAGTGTCCTGGCCCCACTGCTGGACCTCCTGATGGCTCCTGGTATTTTTGGCCCCTGTGTGACAGAGTGCTGGACTGGAGGGGCCATTGGCCTGATCCAACATTGGCTTCTTTTATGGTCTTATGTTCTTAAGTTGGCGGAACCCATGAAGGACTGCCCCGAAAAGGTGGTTTGGGGGGGGGGATTTATTTCTTTCCCCCTCTGGGATTCTGTGATCTCTCAGGCTGAGCCCATTTGCCTTCTTCTGCTTACCTTCCAAGTGGCTCTCAGTCTTCCGTGCCTCCTGGAGCCCACTCTGTCCCCCCCTCAGACAATTTCTTTTAGGATTGGTGTTAATTCACAAAGAGATCTCTTCTCTGCAGTCTTAGGGAGTGTCCCCCCCCCCCCCCCCTTCACCGGGTCTGTAGAAAGCTCTATCCTGTTTGGCGCGGCCTGGATGTGAAGCTTTTGTGATCTACAGGAAGAACACACATTTCTTTGTTTAGAGAAAGCGGCCACCACAATGCGAACAAATGCACCGCGCACCCCACGTCCAGGACTCTGGGTTCTTGCAGCTGACTCCCTTCATGACGATGGCCTTTTGATGGCCTTTTGCCGGTCAGTAGCTGTGAGAGCCGGTTGCCAAGGCTCTGCTGATGTCCAGCAGCGCAGTGGGAGCTTGGAACTGAGAGGCAGCTGGGAGGAGGCTGGCTTAGTTCTCGGTGCTGATTTTTGGGCTTTTTCAGCCGGCGAAAGATGCGCTACTTGCTGGTTTCCTCGCAGTGGGAAGGAGCTTGAAGGTGCGTGCTTTGCGGCCAGTGGCGCTTTCAGCCCGGTGACGGCTTTCTGGGTCTTTCTCAGCCAGTTTGGGTGCTTCGGTGAAGCTCCTGCAGAATCCGGGGCTGGCCTAGCAGGACCTGCTCAGCCTGATTTCGAGTCCAGTTTGGCCCGCGCAGATTTCCAGCGAATGTTCCCCGGGGGGAGGGGAGGGTCTCTTAAGGTCTTACAGCTGCAGAGGGCACATCCCACGGGTCAGGAGGGTGGATGGAATTCTTAAATACCAGCTGAACAAGATAAAATACGGACCGCAATTATGTCTGCTTGCACCCTTTGATCCCCCCCCCCCCCAGCTATCTGACTCTCTGATCAGCACGGTCATTGTAAATACACCCATGGCTGCGTCAAAAGCTCGGGTTGGCAGGAAGGCTAGATTTCCACTCGCTGACCTCAGAGCAAGGGCAGCCTTTGCTGTGACTGCGGGGAAGGTCTAGCCAGGGGGTCCCCAAGGTGTTAACCCAGGGGCACCACGGCACCCGCCAGCACCCTTTCTGGCGCCCAATGAGTGCTTTTTGAAAGTGGTAAGAGCCAGTTGGGGCACTTGCCCAGCAGGGCTTCTGATTGGCCATCGGAGATCTGATTGGCTGGGCAGATTAAAAGGAGGTTGTTCCATTGGCAGCGGCCACTGCAGGGCCAGCACGGTGTCATGGTTAAGAGCGGTGGAGAACCCGGTTTGATTCCGCACTTCTCCGCATGAAGCCAGCTGGTTGACCTTGGGTCAGTCACAGTTCTCTCAGAGCTGTTCTCTCAAGAGCAGTTTCTGTCAGAGCTCTCTCAGCCCCACCTACCTCACAGGGAGGGTGTCTGTTGTGGGGAGGGGGAGGGAAAGGAGATTGTAAGCCACCCTGAGACTCCGAGTGAAGGGCGGGATATAAATCCAGTCTCCTCCTCCTCCTTCCCAGTACATTTTCCCAAATTATCCTCCTCCTCCCTTGCTTGCATATTGATCCTAGCAGCCCTATCAGTGGACCCAGTAAATCAGTCATATTGTCTCAGGTTCCTACCCCTGCTCATCCTCTGGTGTTATTGATGCCATCGCGTGCCAACAGTGCCCTTCCACCCTCTGCATTGGACAAACAGGCCAGTCCCTTCGAATTAATGGGCATAAGTCTGACATTAGGAACCTCAATATTCAAAAACCAGCGGGGGGACATTTTAACCTTCCAGGACATTCAGCTGCTGACCTAAAAGTAGCAGTTCTCCTACAAAGGAATTTCAAAGGGAGATTAGAAAGAGAGACTACTGAATGGCAATTGATAGTGAAGCTCAAGATAAGTGCGTCCTCCTGGACTGAATCCAGACTTGGGAGCTCCCAGCTCCCTCTAAGCCATGAAGTCTTGTGAACACAGATTTTACTTTGTGAGCTACTGCCATTAAAGTTTTGAGCGAGCGATTTGGCTCCTGCATACATTACTTTTCTCTGGAGCCCATCCTTCCTAAGCGAAGACGGAGATGTGTGAGCCGGAGGCTAAAAAGCTGTGAGCTAGCTCACACTAACTCAGCTTAGAGGGAACACTGGAGTCAACACCAAGGAAGGAGAGGCCGCCATCTCTCCTCTCCCCCCCAATGGCAGGCGTTACGGGTGTTTTTGCCAGCTCCATAACTATTTAGCTGCAAGCGGCAATTATCAAGATGGTCAGACACCACCGCGAGTGCGCCCGTGCCAAGCTTTCCACTCGAGTCTGAAGGATTCCATAAGCAGAGACAGATGGCATGGGGCAGACCCTGGGATCTGGCTGCCCTCCCACCGCCCGCTTCGATTCCAAATGCTTCATTTTCATTCATCCTTGTGCTTTAAAAAAAAGAAAACCACTCGAGAGTACGGAGCGCTGGCAAATTGTAAACATACATCAAGGATGCCAGGTTTTAATAACGGGTTGAACGGGGGTGTTTGCATCGGGCTTTCTGTATTGGCCAAAGATCTGGCCAGTTATTTGAAACAGGCACATCTTTCCTCCACGGCTTCTCTTCTGAGAAGCTTCTCTTCCTGTCTCGCTCTTCCCCCAGTCTTTCCTCGAGGTCCAGTCTGCTGTAGTCCCCCACCAGTGTTCCCTCTACGCTGAGTTAGAGTGAGCTAGCTCACCGTTTTTTAGCCTCCAGCTCACACGTTTTTTGTCTTCGCTCAGGATTAATGGCTCCAGAGTAAACGAACTGATGCAGCAGCCAAATCGCTCGCTCAAAATTTTAATGCCAGTAGCTCACAGAGTAGAATTTTTGCTCACAAGACTTCATGGCTTAGAGGGAGCATTACTCACAAGGTCAGTTCGGGAGCAGGAAAGGCATTTTTCCAGCTATAAAGCTGAGTTTGTTTATTTAGGGAATTGAGATATGCTGCCCTTTTCCTGCAAAGCAGCTTACAGGGAAATAACAAAACACAATTCAGTAACCAATGTAAACACGATTTAAAGGCGAAGACAAGAGGACCATACCCTGGGTTGGTCCTGATTCATTGAGCTAGGTCCTGATTCGTTTGGCCCCCGCCCCTCAGCCGTGCCTCGGGTTTAAGTTTCTGAAAGCAGAGGATAAACAAACCAAGTTCAGATCTGAGCTGCTGCTGGGTACTCACCGGGTCTTCCACACCGCCTTCCCCTGATTTGAAAAGGGTGTGGATTAGAAGACCTATCTCCGATTTTCTCTCAAAGCCTGACATGCCAGGAAAGGAACTGCCGCTAAGCTCCCTCCCCAAACACAGCACTGTGTACCAGCTCTCCAGAAAGTGACACACTCTCGGTTTGGAGCGTGTGGTGTTCCGTGGTAGAAATTCCCATTCCTCTGAATACAGAAATGTTTGGTCCAGGGCACCGGTCTTCAGCCTTCCCAGACCCAGGATCCGGCCTTAGCCCTAGATGGCAGGGTGGGATGGCTGAATGGCAAGCATGCGCCAGGAAGTGGTGTGGCATTGCATGTGACAGGAAGGGGAAGAGCCAGAGACGTTGGTGCTTAAAAGGAACCCGCTTCATTGCCGGGTGACCTCACTCCATTGTCATGCATGCGCAGGTGAGAGTGCGCCCTTTCTGCCTGCGCAGGCGCATTAACAGCAGGTCCTTTGGAAGAGCAGCCAAGGAATAAAGGTCCTGCAGCCCAGCAGGTGGGCTTCCGCTGCCCACCTCTGGCTGGAGGCCGCTGGCCTGGAGTGTCTTGCCTCTCCGATTTAGAAGGAGCGGCTGACAAGCTGTCCTCCCCGTCCCCTTTATCTCTCTTTGTGTGTCACTGTCTGTTATCGAGGTAACCGCTTGACAGGCTTTCTCTGCCTCTAATCTGGCTGATCCAGGCTGAGACCTGTCACAAGAAGGCGTGTGTGGCATTCGTCAACTCTCGGGCGGAGCTGGCTGGGACTCTCGTGGGAAGGAGCTGGCAGTCTGGCCAGGATTCTGAACTCAGAGGCTTCTAGGCCGGCCGGCTTTCTGTTCCCCTTCCCTGTCAGATGGGCCTCTGTGGACTGATTTGACTGGCTTCCAAGCAGCAAAAGAGGACGTCCTTGTCCAAGGGACCTTTCACCATGCATGTTTTGGGAGGACATACGACTGGATCTTGCCGATCTGTTTTGCTAACGGTGGCGCTTTGGGCCCTGGTGCGAGGAGCCTCTTGCTTCAGGGGAAAGCCGTTTGAACGGCTCCCAGCTCCCAGCCCCTGACATTTCTGCCTAAAATGGTGCCGATGCGTCAGGTTTCCATGCTTCATCTGGTTGGACTGGTTGCACAGTTTACCTTGGCCTGCTTCCAGCAGGCGACGTTCATTGTGGGCAGGGTGGTGGTGGAGGAGAAAGAAGATGCTGAAGATCTCCTGTGGATGAAAGGTGGGGGAGATGGGACTCTAGTGCATTTTGTAGCACCTTTCACACATGCACATACACACACCCACACCTACAACCAATGCTCCCTCTAAGCTGTGGAGTCTTGTGAGCAAAAGTTCTACTTTGTGAGCTACTGGCATGAAAGTTGTGAGCGAGCGATTTGGCTCCTGCACAAATCAGTTTGCTCTGGAGCCATCCTTCCTGAGCTAAGACAAAAACGGTGTGTGTTGGTTTTAACGGTTTTAAAATGTGATTTTTATCATATATATTTTAAATTGTTAGCCGCTTTGGTGGACCGTGTGAGGGTGCAAAAGTGGGATATAAATTTTGTAAATTAAATTAAATAGGTGAGGCACTCTCGTCGGCCTGGGACACGTCCGTGTGTGTGTGTAACCGGGTGCATCCAGAACGGGGTGGCCAAACTTGCTCAGCGTAAGAGCCACATAGAATATATGTCAGATGTTTCAAAACCGCAAGATAAAAACAAATATTACACACACGTTTTAGTTTTAAAATATGCAAATTTACTTTTTATTAACATTAAACGAGACTACCAAAAATAAAAACAAAAGGGGTTAAAAACAGATGTTGATAATGATATTTATTTGTCCGGTGGTATTTATTTGTTTGCAAGTGATATTTGTCTTAAGAGAGGTGGAAAGAAAGAACGAAAGAGGTGGAAAGAAAGAGAGAGAGACAAACAAGGAAACACATTGATGGGAGGGAGGGAGAAAAAGTATGCCTCCCCTTCGCTTTCCCCAGCTGCCCTGCTGGGAGCCGCACAATATGTGTTAAAGAGCCGTATGTGGCTCCTGAGCCGCAGTTTGGCCAACCCTGATCCAGAGCAACAAAAAAAAAAGCCTTGAGTCTTTGCCGCACCAGTACAGATGCTGACCTCTCACTTGGGCACGCCGGCGGCATCCATTCGCACTTGGCACTGAAGCCGGGGCGAGGCCCTCCGAGGAGTGAATAGAGCTTTCTGCTCAAAACGAGGGCGGCGCCCCTCTGGCAGGGCAATTACAGCAGCGCCCAAAAGGTGTGGGCCTCTCTCTCTCTTGCAAGGGGCACACCTCCGAGCAGGGAAAGGAGCAGAGAGTTCTCACTGGCGGCAGCTTTCCCTGTGGCTAACAGGCTTGACAGTTAGTTGGAACCAACATGGGAAAATGGAGGTGTCCGGTCCCAAAGTCGGGCCGCATGCTTTCTCTCTCTCTCTCTCTCCTGGAAAAAGTGTCCCCGGCGCAGTAGGCCTAGCTCAAAAGCATGCTGCTTTTTATAGTAACTTGAGTCATGCCTAGTTGCTTAGGTGGGATCCCGTCTTTGGGAGGGGGGGAGGCATTCTCTAGGTTTGTAAACAGCGAAGAAAGTTTGGGGGGGAGTCCGGCGAGCTGGCACGTGAACTGAAAAAGCTTTGTCCTCACAGATACATTTGGCAGATCTCTCCCCCCCCCTCGCTCAAACGAGGCATGACTAATTTCTCCCCCCCCCCCCCTTTCTATTCCATGCGCTGGGCAAGTAACTGCAGGTCGGCTGCTGGTAGTTGAACACTGAAGTGCGCAGATGGGCGGTTCTCTATCCCCTCCCCCCCAAGAAGTCTTAGCAGGCTTTGAGCACAGCTGGATGAGAGCCCCTCCCTCTCCCTTGCCAGTGCGGCCACAGTGGTGCCAGTGACGGACCTCTCAGCCATCCCCAGTCTAGGTCCTGGGCTCACCACCATCTCAGAGTTGGTAGATGTATGTCTAGGCCGCACCATGGCGCCCACAAAGTGTTTTAAGAAATTAGGTGGGGCCTTTGCCCACCGGCTTCTGATTGGCCCTTGGAGGTTTGATCGGCCATGCAGATTTTTTAAAAGTGTTGCTCTAGCGCCGTCTTCTGCGGCAGTGGTTTTGCATCTGCGCCCACCACCCTGTATCAGAACTTCAAAGGTGCCTGTAGGCTTGAAAAGATCGGGGACCCCCCAACACCCAGCCGCTGGTGAGAGATTCACCTGAGAGTCTGAAAAGTCTTTGGATGTAAAAACAAAGGCCTTAAGTTTTCTTTAGCTTGGAGAAACGACAGCTGAGGGGTGACATGATAGAGGTTTATAAGATTATGCATGGGACAGAGCTGGTAGAGAAAGAAGTCCTTTTCTCCCCTTCTCACAATACAAGAACTCGCGGGCACTCCATGAAATTGCTGAGCAGTCGGGTTAGAACGGATAAAAGGAAGTCCTTCTTCACCCAAAGAGTGACGAACATGTGGAATGCACTGCCACAGGAGGTGGCGGCGGCTACAAGCATTCAAGAGGGAATTGGATAACATCTGGAGCAGAGGTCCATCAGTGGCTATTGGCCACAAGGTGTAGATAGGGACTCTCAGTCTGGGGCAAGTGATGCCCTGTATTCTTGGAGCTTGATGGGGGGGGGGGCAAAGAGTGGGAGGGCTTCTAGTGTCCTGGCCCCACTGCTGGACCTTCTGGTGGCCCCTGGTATTTTTGGCCTCTGTGTGACAGAGTGTTGGACTGGAAGGGCCATTGGCCTGATCCAACATTGGCTTCTCTTCTGTTCTCAAGTTCCTAGCTAGCCTTCTGGCTGACTCATTGGTTCTCAGCATGTGCGGAAGCTTCTGGAGGGACGTCTGGTGGGATGAACCTCCCCTGTCAGTCTGGATCAGTACAGCCTCGGCCCTTGTCTGCCACTTGACCCAGACCTAATGGGACTTCCAAGCTTTCACACAGCCAAGGTTCACAGGGAAGGAGGACTTTGGGATGGAGCCCCTTTCCGCTGCAGGTTTCCGTTCTCTGATGCAGCCCTGAGTTTTGCAAGCGAGGCCCCGGAGTTCAAGTTGTGGGTTTCTCTCAGTGCTTCCTGCGACCCCTCCTGGCCCATGGAAGGTTCTGGCACTCTCCGTCTCAGTCGCTTACCCACGGCCAGCTTCGGCTTGGCTGCCAACCAGAGCCTTGGCTGAGAACTTCTGGGTATTTCAGGCCGTGGGATGTAGCCGCCTCAGGCACCTCTTAATCTTGGCCCCGGCCCACGCTCCCTGTGCTTTTGGGATCCAGTTCGGTTGGTGCTTAAAGTAGCATGCGCTGCCACCTCCTCCTCTTCCTGCCAGTCCTCCTGCCTCAAACATTGGTTTTCTTGTGCAAAACCAGCACTTGCAAAACCACCCCGTTCCAAAGGCGGCTTCCTGCATTCCTCATTTAGATGCCGGACTCCCCTTTTAGCATCTTGACAGGAAGGTGAAAGGAAGCAGGTAATGCTGGGTGGAGCGGTGGAGTTCACCCATCACCCTCTCCAGCCACACTCTCTCCCTGTCCTTTGTGGCCCAAGCGGGTTAGAGAGTCCAGCTCCTTTCCCTGTTCGCCCTCCCCAGGGCCCTGGTTGTATTCAGCCAGCTGCCCGTGAAGCTGCCTTATTCTGAGTCGGACCCTTGGTCCATCAAGCTCAGTATTGTCTACTCAGACTGGCACCAGCTCTCCAGGGTCTCAAAATCTTTCATCACCTGCTACTTGGTACTTTTAACTGGAGGTGCCGGGGACTGAACCTGGGACCTTCTGCCTGCCAAGCAGACACCCTGCCACTGGGCCACGGCCCCACTTCATGGCTCTCCAGGGTCTCAGGTGGAGGTCTTTCCCATCACTTGCTGCCTGGTCGTTTGTAACTGGAGAGGTCAGGGATTGAACCTGGGACCGTCCGCTGCAAAGAAGAGGCTCTACCGCTGAGCTACAGCCCTTCCCCTGGGTGAGTTTGGAGGGGCGTGTGTGTGTGTGTTAGCCTCTCTCCCCATTTTTTTCGTCCTCAGAAGCCACAAGAGGCTGATTCGGCCCCGGGAGTCCCTGCAACTTCCGGTCCCATTCTCCCATGTTCCAGCAAAGGCTCAGAAGTTGCTGGGCAACGTGAGCTGATTATCCACAGGCTGACCTTCTGGGTTAATGAAAGAGACGTGTACTTGTGTGGCAGTGCCATCTCGCATCCAGCCTCTTGCTGTTCCCCGACTCCCGGGCCTGGCCTTGCTTTCCTTCCTGCCTCCCTCCCTCCCCCCAGCTTTGTAGCCCTGCTTGCAGGCTAGGCGCTGGAGCAATCTGCGATGACAGTCCGTTAACAGCTCCAGGGCAGCCAGCGGCGTATGAGCGATGGCCGCAATGAAGAGCTACCCTTCCGGCTGGGGTAACTCAGTCTGGATGGGCCAGCCTTCTAGATCATCCTTGGTTCAGTAGGTGACACAGTTTTCTGGTCTCAGCATCTTGAGGGATGTGTAAGAACAGCTGGCCAAGACGAAGGGCTGGGGAGAGACCTGGGTTCGGATTCCCCGCTTGGCCGTAAAGACCACCAGGTGATCGCGGCCACAACTGGGGGTCGTAACTTCTCGACCTAACCCGCCTCAACCTCACCCATCCCTACTGTGAAATCACACAGCTCCTTCCCCGCGTCTTCGAGAAAGAATGCAGCGGGCATGAAATTAAACTGGGCGTGGTTGTTGGGTGCGATAGAGCGGACTGACGCTGCTGCAGTTTGCTTGGCTTCCAAGTTTCAAAGGTCGTGATGGCGAGGGTAGAATGGGAACATCAGAAGAACTATGTTGGATCAGACCAGTGGTCTGTCTATCTGCTTCAGCATCCTGCCTCACACAGTGGCCAGCCAGCTTCTCTGGAGGGCCAACTGCAGGGCAGAGAGAGGCCAAGGCCTTCCCCTGATGTTGCCTCCAGGCTGGGGTTGCTGCGGTGGGGGAGTCCCGGCCCCTCTCTGGGACTTCGGCCCCCATGCTGACATCACCTGGAAGTGATGTCATCGCATCGGGCACGTTAGGGGCGGGACTGCTGTCATTCGAGGGAAAACCATAGAATCTTCCCTCGAATGATACCCCCCCCCCTGCAATGTGTCCAGCGTGCTGGGTATGTTGCTGCGATCCCATCATGCTGGGGATGGGATTCCCCCCAGCGGCCAGATCCGGGTCAGTGGGTAAAGGGCCCATTGAATGGGCAACCCCCCCCCCCCGGGCCTGGCAAGCCTACTCCAGGCACTGGGAATCAGATTGACTGCCTCTGAACATGGAGGTTTCCTTTAATTACCATTGATAGACCTCATCTTCATAAATCTGTCTAATCTGCTTTCAAAGCAGTCTCTGCCTGTGGCCATCGCTGCACCCTCTGGCGCGAACCCCCCCATTTTAATCACTCTCTGCGTAAAGAAGTATTTCCCTTTGTCCATCCTGAATCTCCTGCCCTTAGCTGCTGAGTTGGGCTGGATTTCTCAACTCTCCCTTGGGGAAAATGGCTTCCCTGCATTGCAGAATTCCAAACATTTTTTCTGATATTTGGTGGCTGTGGAGGAAAATCTGGGCGGGCCGCTTCTGCATCATATGGGGGGGGGGGGGGAGGCCTCCGTCCCGCAGGCCCTCCATCAGGTGGACCGCTCCTCCACCCCAGTCCCCTTAACTTGCAAAAGGACAGAAGGGTGTGTCAGTTCATGCAAATCTCCTATTTCCTGAAATTCCACGTTGGAATCTTTGGCTCTTCCAAGGCCCTGGTTATGAAAGGAGAAACTGGAGTTAGGATAGTATTTTTAAGAGTGTATTATTTAGTGGGATAGAATGAGATATAAATAATACAAGTATAAGTTCAGGATAGTGAACTTTGCCCTGCCTGTTTACTTGGTTTCAAATCCCTGTGAGTTCAGTGGGTTTTCTCCCAATTTAAATACGTGCTGGGTTACTGCCCTAATAGAATGATAAACTTTGGCAGAGTTCACTGTTAACGTTTAACTTGAACGCTCAGACTTATTTCTAGTCCTTATTTTTGCTTCTTGAGCTTTTATTGTTCTAAAAATACAGTTTTGTGCTTCAGTGTGGAATGCCGAGGTCTTGTTACAATTTCTGAGCCCCTGTAATAAAACCTTCCTTTTTAAAAAATGCAGGGTTCCAGTTGTCTATTCGTGGAAATTTCATGCGTCAACACAGGGAGCCCATCCTTAAAATGCCATTGTTTGTGCCTTTTAGTATTCCGCAAACATAACCCAACCGTACAGTTGTAGAGCCACGCGTTGTATAATACATTTTTATGTCCTCAAAATAGTAAAGTTTATTGTTTGTGAAGAAGATAAGTTTGGCATGTGCTTTAAACTCCCCTCTGCTGATTTTTTCCCCCTACATAAAAGGAAGGCGGAACAGGGCTGCTGCCGCCTTTCCACCTTTCCCTGCAGGTTCAACGTTCCCAGATTTTTTAAAAACCTTTTTAGCCCGTTTCCCATAAGAGCACTAGGATGAACCCTACTTCTGCAAATTCCACACACAAACACCCAGTATAAGCCATGCAAATGAATTTCATGCAAATCTTGGCGGTTTGACCTGTTCTTCTGAAAAACCAACTTCTGTCTGCAGGGTTTTGGTTTGGAAGGGGGTGGGTTTCTCCATTCCGAGGGAGTCTGAACTGCAGGGAAAGCCATTCTTTCCCCCTCTGGAATTGGCGGCCGGGGGCTTTACCACATCCATCTCCAGGGTCGGTGGAAGCCGATGTACAGCACCTACTGGCTTCTTGTCTGCATTTGCATAAATGCAGATAGTGGTGCTTGGGAAGAGGAGATCAGGACACAGAGAGGAATTGTTTCATGTCTGTGTTGGGCAGAGTCCCTCTCTGAACACACGCGAAGCTGTTTTATACTGAAACAGTATAAAGGGGTCATCAAGAAGAAGAAGAGATTGGATTTATACCCTGCCCTTCAGTCAGTCTCAGAGCACTTTACAACCTCCTTTCCCTTCGCCTCCCCACAACAGACACCCTGTGAGGTAGGTGGGGCTGAGAGAGCTCTTTTCAAAACTGTCCTTGAGAGGACCGCTCTGATAGAACTGTGGCTTGCCCAAGGTCATCCAGCAGCTGCAAGTGGAGGAGGGGTGGATCAAACCTGGTTCTCCCAGATTAGAGTCCAAACACTTAACCACTACACCAAACAATGTCAGTATTGTCTTCTCAGACTGACAGCGGCTCCCCAGGGTCTCAGGCAGAGGTCTTTTACACCACCTACTCCCAGATCTTTTAACTGGAGAGGCCAGGGATTGATCCGGGGACTTTCTGCGTGCCAGGCAAAGGCTCTCTGGTGGTGCCCTGCTGGATTTCCCAGCAAATTTTGACTGATGCTGCCTGAATGCCAGGCTTATAGCGGGGCGGTAATTTTTTAGTTAATACTCACCCCTTCAAGCTAGCGGCCTGCATATAATAATGGCCAACAGGGCAGGCTGTAATCATGCAGATGTGGATTTTTTTTTGCCTGGGTTTCCCATATTTTTATTCCAGTCTTCAGAGAGTTTGTTTTTCGTGAAAGAGAGAGCCAGGTTATGATATACAATAGGCTTCATAGGCCCAGAAGTGTGGATAGATTTCATGCCACCTTTTTGTAGTCTCACCAGCGTTTTGCCACCAGAGTCCTTTGTAGGTGAAAGCACGCTTTTTCCCACGGAAGTGTTGAAGGTGATGGGTGTTGTTGGTTAGAGAGGTGGAGCGTGGGTGACCTGTTCTAGGTAACGGCGGCCTTGCTTGTAAATCCAGGCAAGATAACTAGCCCACAGGAATGTCTTCCTAGCCTGCCCGCCTGCTTTGGATTTCAGCTGCCTCCAGAAGTCCTTGAAGTCCAGGCCTCAGCAATGCCGTCTTGACCCTGATCCGTGCCCCTGGGCCACAGGAACTCAGCTGTCAAGTCAAATTGATGGGAAATGCTTCTCCCCAGGGGCACAAGCTTGGAACAGGCACTGGCTAAGGAACTAGATCAGAGAGCCAGTTTGGTGTAGTGGTTAAGTGCGCGGACTCTAATCTGGGAGAACCAGGTTTGATTCCTCGCTCCTCCCCATGCAGCTGCTGGTGTGACCTTGGACAAGCCGTAGCTCTGTACCAGCTGTTCTCTCAAGGACAGTTCTCTCAGAGCTCTCTCAGTCCCACCTACCTCAGAGGGTGTCTGTTGTGGGGAGGGGAAGGGAAAAGGAGTTTGTGAGCTGTTTTGAGACTCCCAAGTGAAGGGTGGGATATAAATCCAATCTCTTCTTCTTTCTTTTCCTCCTCCTCCTCCTCCTTCTCTTCTTCTTCTTCTTCTTCTTCGCACAGTGTCTAATTTGGGAAAACTGGGTTTGATTCCCCACTCCTCCACATGCAGCTGCTGGTGTGACCGTGGGTGAATCACAAGTTCTGTCACAGCTGTTCTCTCAAGAGCAGTCCTTGAAAGAGCTCTTTCAGCCCCACCTACTTCACAGGCTGTCTGTTGTGGGGAAGGGAAGGGAAAGGACATTGTAAGCCACTCCTTTGGGTAATGAAGGTTAGGGTATAAATCCAGTCTCCTCCTCCTCCGCTTTTGTGGCAGATTCCGTTTCATTCTGCAGGCTGTTGAGAGCGGCATCTTCCTTAAAACCAAGCTTCTGGTCCTCATGGTTTGGTTGTGGAGGCAGAGCCTCAACGCCTCTCCTCCATCGGGTGTCCGGCCATGCGCTCTGCTGGCACAGATGTTTCTCTCTCCAAATCCGTGTGGGCTCTAGATTTATAGGAGGGAAGGGCAGTGAGCATTCCTTGGGGGACTTTGGCCAAGGGGGTGGGGTGGGGGTCTCCAGTTGCTGATCTCCACTCTATGCGCTGCAATGACAACAGGGGCCCGAAGTAGGACTGTTTTGAGTCCTTTC
The DNA here is from genome assembly GCA_029233225.1 of Lepidodactylus listeri. Classification (NCBI taxonomy): domain Eukaryota; kingdom Metazoa; phylum Chordata; class Lepidosauria; order Squamata; family Gekkonidae; genus Lepidodactylus; species Lepidodactylus listeri. The sequence continues at coordinate 38,358,251 of JARCFY010000020.1, forward strand.
GCCTCTGTGCGGGAGTTCCTGTCCAGCAACAAAAACTGAACCCCGGGAGTGGATTTGTGTGGGAAGGGGTGTGTGTGTGTGCGCATCTAGAGAACTTGCCAGAGCTGAAACTTTTCTTAATTAGCTGCTTCTCTTCCCCTTAAAATACCAGATTACACCCCGTTTCAAAATAGCACGTTTCCAACGCTTCCATTTTAGAACATTCCAGAGCTGGCTTGCCGTTTGACCTTAAGGCACGGTTGGCTCGGAGAAGGGAGCGAGCAAGAACCGCTCGGAAGGCTGCTGGCGTCGAACTCGTCTCCAGGATGTACTTTCAACCGGGCAATGTTTAACCCGGCCCCTCCCCGGTTATGAGCCCCGAACAGTGGCTTGTGTAAGAAGGTGCAGTTGGTTAAGCTGCAATTTTTGTTTTTTTTTAGAAATGGCCACTGTTTATCCTGCAAACGTGCTGTGCCAAGGCCTTCAGTAGGTTCCCACTTTTGTCTCAAGGCATTCTCGAGGGGACCAACCAAAGTTGCTTCCTATCTCAGGCCAGACTTTAAAGCACTACACTGGGGTGAGCCAGAAAACCCCTCCCCCCCCCAAACCCCTTCTCCAGCAGGAACTCTTGCGTTCACACATCTGATTTCGACCATGGAGATAGATCAAGATGGGTAGCCATGTAAATCTGTCTGTAGCAGTAGGAAAGAGCAAGAATCCAGCAGCACCTTAAAGCAGGGGTGTCAAACATGTGGCCCGGGGGCCGGATTGGGCCCCCGGAGGGCTTCTATCAGGCCCGCACTGGAACTGGCCATCTCCTGCTTCCAGTTCTGCTGCTGCTGCTGTATCATAGCTCGCTTCACCAGACTCTCTCAATCGCTCAGCCATTTCATGTTTCCCCCTGGGTCCTAGACACAGAACTCTGAGCATGAGATTTCTGTGGTGAATGTCGGTAAATCAAAAGTGGGTTTGCAGCTTGCAGAGTACGCTGAACAGCGTACTCAAGATTGCAGCAGCACAGACATTTTGATGCAAGAATTCAGAGCAAGAGGCATCCGTTATCAGAGACTGTTAAATACACAAATCATTGCAGGAGTGCTAATGTTTTAAACCTGTTTTTATTTTAAGTTAAAAAAAAATCTTTGTGTCCTTTATAAAGTTTATATCTCCGCTACCTGGCATTACATTTTATGACACACATGGCCCGCCCCAGCAAGGTCTCATTTATGCCAGATCTGGCCCTCAAAACAAATGAGTTCAAAACCCCTGCCTTAAAGGCTAACAAAATTTGTGGCCGGGGGGGGGGAGCTTTTGGGAGTCACTCTTCACTTCTTCATAGACCTTTCTGTTCTGTATGGCTGAATGTGGTGCCTTCCATGGAGCTAGATCAGGATGGGTAGCCGTGCCAGTCTGACCGTAGTAGTAGAAAAGAGCCAAGAGTCCGGTAGCACCTTAAAGGCTAACAAAATTTGTGGCAGGGTAGGAGCTTTTGAGTCAGATACTTCTGTATGCTTCTGTATCCGAAGAAGTGAGCAGTGACTCACAAAAGCTCCTCCCCTGCCACATATTTTGTTAGTCTTTAAGGTGCTGCTGGACTCTTGCCCTTTTCTGCATTTCAGCCATGCCGCTTCTCGTGCAGCGGGTGCAAAAACTAAAGCAAGGTTCAAGCACAAAGTCCCCCGAGGAAGTCCGCCTCGCCTCAACTAGTGTTGCTCTTTGAAACTCAGTTCTCGGCCTCATAAATGCACAGAAGTTACTAAGCCGCGGCAATTCCTACCGGCTTGTCTCTGCACGCACACATTAACTCAGTCATTTATTTCACACGTGCTCCACCAGGAAGGGAGGGGAGGAATTCTGTTCTTCCAGTTTGCTCTTTGCTGCCTGGTCACCGCAGTTGTCCAAGCGAGTGGCTGGTTTAGAAGTCTGCTTCTTCCGTTGTCCTCAAGGTGCAGCTCAGGGGTCTAAGAGCCAGCGTGGCGTAGGGATTAAGAGCAGCGGACTCTTAATCTGGGAGAACCAGGTTTGATCCCCTACTTCTCCACATGCAGCTGCTGGTGTGACCTTGGATCAGTCACAAGTTATTTCACAGCTGTTCTCTCAGCAGTCGTCAAAAGAGCTCTCTCAGCCCCACCTACCTCACAGAGGGTGTCTGTTGTGGGGAAAGGAAGGTGATTGTAAGCCGCTTTGAGACTCCGAATGAAGGGTGGGGTATAAATCCAGTCTCTTCTTCTAAGGAGAAAAGCTTCCCAAGACCACCTGGCAACTCTGGAATTCCTTGGTGGGTCTGCCATCCAGGTCGGGGCAGCTTCTAGCTTAGTAGTCGCCACCACCTCCTGTGGCAGTGAATTCCACAACGCATGTTGGAAAGCTGTTTGCTTTTTTTCTGCCCAAGCGCCAGAACCCCAACATGGCAGGCAGCAAAAAATATAGGTTTCTGCTCTCGGTTATAAGAGTTTGGGTTTGCTCAGTGGAGGGCCATGTTGCATTTTCTGTAGTGCCAAAGGAGGAATAATCCAGGGATGGGGTCTACTTGTCGGAAGAGCAGACACTGGGGCTCTCCAGGGCCATCAACCTGTCATTGACTTTGCAAACCGGAGCCAGGCTGGTCCTCAGTAGAAGGGAAGTGCCCACGTTCTGAAAACAGGATGGGAAGGGTGCGTGGTGCGTTTGGAGCCGTCCCGATGGAGAACCATCAGCATGGGTTTCCTGTCCCCACTAACCTGTCTTGTTGCACGGCTAGCCCACGTTGCTTTTTTGCGTTCTGCCTTGAGCAAATCTCAAGCCCTTGAGCCAGTCCACGCGACGGTCACCTTGAGACTGGATTACTGTAATGCTGTCTACATGGGGCTGCCCCTGCTGCAAATTCGGAAGCTGCAGCTAGTGCAGAATGCCGCAGCCAGGCTCCTGGTGGGCCTCCCTAGGTGGGGGCACATCCAGCCTGTGCTGAAGGCACTGCACTGGTTGCCAACAGCATACCGAATTCGCTTCAAGGTGCTGGTACTTAGCTTTAAAGCCCAATATGGCCAGGGTCCGACGTACCTGAGGGACCGCCTTTCCCCATATATACCCCAGAGGGCACTGAGGTCGTGGTCCCAGAACCAACTGACCCTTCCGGGCCCCAAGGATGCCAGACACGCCACCACTAGAGCCAGGGCTTTCTCAGTGGCGGCTCCATACTGGTGGAATGAGCTCCCGGAGGAGATCTGAACATCTCTTCCCTTGAGAACCTCATGAGGGGGTCGCTGTAAGTTGGATCAAGATGGGTAGCCATGTGAGTCTTGTCTGTTGCGATAAAAAGAGCAAGGGTCCAGTTGCACCTTAAAGATTAGCAAAATTTGTGGCAGGGTATATGATACCAAGGGGGCTGCAGTGGCTCAAGTGGTTAAGACTCTGAACTGCAGTCCGGAAGGTCTTCGGGAAGGCCAACAAATTGGGAAAGGGCAGTTTGGCATGTGGTAGCTCAGTGGTTAAGACTCTGAGCTGCAGACCAGTAGATTGCTAGTTCAGCAGTTTGAGACCTGAGTGCCGTGTGACGGAGTGAGCTCCCATCTCTGGTCCCAGCTCTTGCCAGCCTAGCAGTTCGAAAGCAAGAAATTGCAAGGAGAAGAGATTGGATTTATAGCCCGCCCTTAACTACCCAAAGGAGTCTCAAAGCGGCTTACAAACTCCTTCCCCTCCCCATAACAGACACCCTGTGAGGTAGGTGGGGCTGAAAGAGCTCTGACGGAAACTGCTCTTTTTTCAAGAACAGCTGTGCCAGAACTATGGCTTGCCCAAGGTCATCCAGCAGGTGCAAGTGGAGGAGTGGGGAATCAAACCCGGTTCTCCCAGGTTAGAGTCTGCACACTTAACCACTGCACCAAATAGGTACCCCTTCGGTGGGAAGGTAACAGCGTTCCGTGCGCCTCAGTGTCTAGTCATGCCGACCACATGACCACGGAGTCGTCTTCGGACAGCGCTGGCTCCTCGGCTTGGAAACTGAGATGAGCACCACATCCCTAGAGTCGTATTCGACTGACGCTCGAGTAAGGGAAACCTTTACCTTTACCATATGATACCTGGGGACCACGGTGGCTCAAAGGTTAAGACACTGAGCTGCAGACCGGAAGGTCAGTAACTCGGCAGTTTGAGATCCGAGTGCTGTGTGACGGAGTGAGCTCTCATCTCTGGTCCCAGCTCCTGCCAACCTAGCAGTTTGAAAGCAAGATAGCTCATCCCCTGCCACAAAACTTGGTAGTCTTTAAGGTGTGACTGGACGCTTGCTCTTTTCTACTTCCCACCTCCATTGCAGAGCTGCAGTCTGCCCTATGACAGTCTGGCGGGGGGGGGGGGTCATTTGCAAGCCCGATGCATTCTTGCCGCATTATCCAGCTTGAATGGAAAGCGGTACGCTTGGGGTGACTTGTGGAGGTTTAAGCTTTGGATTCTCTCATTCTTTTTTTCGGCCTGGGGAAGAACCCTCCCCACCGCTGCCCCTCCCCGTCAGATGAATGGTTCATTAAAAACCTGTCAAAGCGACATTTCTGGTTGTTGAGCTCATCAGGTCCTGCCCGGATTGGCTGGCGGCCTGCCGGGAAGGGGCGGGGAGGGGGAGATGGGATGAGACATAGTGTGCCCTGTTCATTCACCCACCCAGCTTCCTGGTGCCACCTAGCAGAGCAAGGAGGGGTCCCCCCCCCAGCAGCGGCACATGGTTTTGGTTCCCAATCCGTTCGGGACGCTGGGGTTGGTCTCCTCGGAGCGTGGGAAGGAATGTGTGCATGAGTAAACGATGAGACGGCAAAGCCCGGGGGGGGGGGGGCCCTCCTTCCCTGGATCAGTTGCTGAAGTTGGTGACACCGCCAGTGCTGAAGGTGGCAACCAAAGCCAGCCGGGGAGCTTTTGGGGGGGCGGGGGGGATGACAATATAGAACTGATTTTTTTTATTTCTGCAAAGTTTGAGCCCAGTGTTACCTTTAAGACCAACCAAGTTTAATTCTGGGCATAAGCTTTATACCCAGAATTAAACTTCCGTTGTCGTTCAGTCGCACCGTCGAGTCTGACTCTTTGCGACCCCAGGGGCCACATCACGCCAGGCCCTCTTGTCTTCTGTCGTGCTCCGGAGTTTGCTTAATTTCATGTTTGTTGCATCGATCACACTGTCTAACCATCTCATCCTCTGCCGTCCCCTTCTTCTTTGACCTTCCGTCTTCCCCAGCATCAGGGTCTTCTCCAGGGAGGGCTCCCTTCTCATTGGGTGGCCAAAGCATTGGAGCTTCAGCTTCAGGATCTGGCCTTCCAGGGAACAGTCAGGGTTGATTTCCTTTGGGACTGACTGATTTGATCTCCTTGCAGTCCAGGGGACTCTCAAGAGTCTTCTCCAGCACCAGAATTCAAAAGAATCTATTCTTTGGCGCTCGGCCTTCCTCATGATCCAACCCTCGCAGCCTTACAGTACTACTGGGAATACCAGTCGCTTTGACCATATGGACTTTGGTTGGCAGGGTGATGTCTCTGCTTTCTATTATGCTGTCTAGGTTTGCCATTGCTCCCCTCCCAAGGAGCAGGCGCCTTTTAATTTCATGGCTTCAGTCACCGTCTGCAGTGATCTTGGATCCCAGGAACGTGAAGTCTTGGTTGGTCTTAAAGGTAACACTGGACTCAAACTTTGTTCTGTTGCTTCAGACCAACGTCTGCTTTTATTTCTGCAGTTACGTAACTGCCTGAAGGCACTCAAGAGAGTGTGTGTGACAAATACCGACCTTGTGAAATAGTAAACACCTTTATTTGCTGTATTTATCTCTCGCCTTTCTCCCCAAGGGGGACCCAAAGCGGCTCCTGTGCATTCTCCTCTCCTCCATCTTATCCCCACAACAACCCTGTAAGGAAGGTTAGGTGGAGAGCATGTGACTGGCCCCATGGTCCCCCAGCAAGCTTCCATGACAGTGTGGGGATTCGAACTCGGATTTCCCAGATCCTACTCCAAGACTTTAACCACTACACTGTGCTGGCTTCATAGTATTCTATACTATGTATATAGTATAAAAGCAGTATTTAGCCCTTCGTAGTATTCAGAGCACTGCACGTATTGTCTCCATAGTTGTTATAACAGCCCTGCAAGGCAGATCACAGTTACCTCCGTATTACTGCTGAAAGGTCTCGTGGGAGGAGCCTGGGTATTTATTTATTTATTTTTCGCATTTTAATCCCGCCCTCCCCGCAAGCAGGCTCAGGCACCGTGTGGTGCCGTGGTGGAAGTGAAAACACAAAAGGGGATCCCCCTGCAACGGCGCTCCTTCTCTTAGTGCAGCTTCGTAGATGTTCCTACACAGGGCTGTTTTTGGGCCGGAACGCACAGGAATGGAGTTCTGGCTGACTCCTGAGTTGGCCACACCTACAACCCAAACTTCTGGCATGTGTGGCTACAGAGCGTGTGAATGTTAAAATGCCGACTTTCCCTCTGGGGAGCCCCTGGGGATTTCCTTGTCAATTTCACTCCCCCCCCCCAAGTCAGCTGAGTGAAATTGACAAGGAAAAGCCTCTCTCTGCCTTCCCTTCTCTAGCTGACATGTCCCAGCTGGAAAAGGGCAGGCAGGGAACCCGGACACTTGAAAGTGCCTTTCTTTCCCTCCCTGAACTGTGGGAGGGAGAGAAAGCATTTAACCACACACACACACCCCGCACTTCCCTGCCTCTCCACAATAGCAGAGAGGCTCAGGGAAGAAAGGGACATGCCTGCATGCCTGCCTTTCTTTCCCCAGCCCGTCTGCCGCGGAGAAGCTCAGGGGGGAACCAGAGGCAAGCTTCCATGCCTGCCCTGTGTTTTTCCAGCCCCCCCCGCCTAATATGCTAATAAGCTGTGCTGTCCGGGGTGTGGCCTATTATGCAAATGAGTTTCTGCAGTTGGGTATGACCTATTATGCTAATGAGTTCCTGCTGGGCTTTTCCTACCAAAAAGGGCCCCTTTCGTATGTAATGAGCAGGCAGGTTCCGTCATTGCAAATCGGTTCCTGTCCAGGGCTAAACAGGAAGAAATGGGTTCCCCTTTGTAGAGCCAGAGGGTTGCAACAGCCCCTTGGCTGGTGTTGCCAGCTTCCAGGTGGGGCCCGGAGATCTCCTGCTATTAGAGCCGGTCTCCAGATGACAGCGGCCAGTCCCCCTGTGGAAAACGGCTGCATTGGAGGGTGGACCACATGGCGATGCGCCCTCCTGAGGACTCTTCCCCAGGCTCCACGCCCCAAATCTCCAGGCGTTGACCCACCCAGGGCTGGCAGCCCTCATCTTGACAACCGGCCGGGATTTGCATCACGGGCACACGTTCCCTTATCTTGTGGGGACGCCTCCTCCACTTCGAAACCTCCCTTCCTGCCTGCTTGAGATCAGCGGGGGAAGCCGTGCGCCTTCCTGCAATCGCCTGAGAGTACCAGGGTGGCATGATCACCCTGCCCGTCAAATCCTTTTTTTGACGCCTCAGAAGGGCCACACCCACGCTGCTCCCTTTGTCTCAGGACTGGCTTTGGGCTTGTTTTTTTTTCCACCCCGCCCCGCACGGCAGGTGTATCGCTGTCCTCCAGAGAAATGGGTGAGGCTTCTCCCCCCCCCGCCCCATATGCCAAACTGCCCTTTCCAGATTCTTTCCGATTCCTGACTCTTTCTGTTGCGCCAGAGCCCGCTTTGCTGGCCTTCCCGAAGACAAGGCAGCAAGCCAGGTTTGGCCGCCTCCTCCTCCTCCTCCTCGAAGATCGCCAAGGAGAGAGTCCGTCAGTCAGGGCTGCCAGCTTCCCTCGCCAGAGCCCTGGTGCCGCTTTTCACATCAACTGGTCACCAGCGGAGTACCAAATAACAAAGGTTACTGGTGGAGTAGCGAGTCAGGTTCAAGGCCTTGAGCGGTCAGGGACCCACGTACCTTCGAGACCGTCTCTTCCAATATGTCCCCAGAAGAACGTTGAGATTGGCTAGAAGAAGAAGAAGAAGAGATTGGATTTATACCCCACCCTTCACTACCCGAAGGAGTCTCAGAGTGGCTTACAAACTCCTTCCCCTTCCCCTCCCCACAACAGACACCCTGTGAGGTAGATGGGGCTGAGAGTGCTCTTTCGAGGACTGCTTCTGAGAGAGCAGCTCTGACAGAACGATGGCTTGCCCAAGGTCATCCAGCAGCTGCAAGTGGAGGAATGGGGAATCAAAGCCGGCTCTCCCAGATTAGAGTCTGTGCACTTAACCACTACACCAAACTGGCTAGTGACACTTGCTGGTTATCCCAGGTCCTAGGGAGGTCTGGCTGTCATCGACTAGTTGCAGGGCCTTTTCGGTCCTGGCCCCGACCTGGGGGAACTTTGTTTTATAAGGCTGTAAATCACCCAGAGCCTGCCTGCAGGGTGGGCAATTCTTAAGTTCAATTTAAAAAAGTAAAGTCGAAACCATCCGTCAGAAGATGATAGGCGGGGGTGGGAAGAGAAGGAACGCGAGGAAGCACTGGGTGCCGTGTCATCATCTTGGCAAACCACATGTGGCCTCGCTGCAAAAGAATCATCTGCTACTGACGAATTTCTGAATGAGTGGGGTTAGGGTTTGGAGCTGGAGCTGGAGCATCGCAGGTCATCCTCTCTATGCGGAATGACAGCCCAAAGCGTTACTGTTTCTGCGTAGCTGGAAGGCAGAGGTTGCCTGTCCTGCCGTTGGCAGCCACACCTGTGGTGCTGGCCACATAGGTTAATTTGAGCTCACGGTTAATGTGAGCTCACCGAGGCGCATCCAAATGGGGGAGGTCTGGCTTTGTCCACAGTACTGTGCTGGGTTGGGACAGTAGTTGTCGGGAGTTAATCTGCCCACGCCTGGCTGACTTTTGTAGAGTTTCTGTTTTGGTGGGGGAGAGGCAGATACGCTGGGGGGGGGGGTGTCCCTGGTAGGACTGGGTAGATAGGCAGGCGCTTTTCCTGATTTAGAGAGGGGACGACTGAGAGGGAAGTGCCAGAGGCTTTGAAATTAAGCACGGGATGAAGAACAGAGGACTCCTTTCTCGTAATTCTGGAATTTAGGGGCTTATTGGAAGTTGGCGGGTAAAAAGGATGTACACTCGATGAGTAATTAAACTGGGGAATTTACTGCCACTGGGCATGTAGTGATGGACGCGAGTGTACAATGGCTTGAAAAAGGGAATTGGACCGATTCCTGGAAGAGAGGTCCGTCCAGGGGCTACTAGCCACAATGACTCCATAGGGAGAGAGAACCTCTGAATCCCAGGGCTACCAAGGCACTATCCAGGGAAGACACCGGTCTGACCCAGCAGGGCCCTCTTGGGAGTTGCAGAGAGATTGTATCTGCTCAGATCTTGCCATCTGAAGGAGTGTGCTAAAGGCAGACTTGTAAATAGTCACCTCGGGTGAGTAAAGAATTGCTCTAGGTGACCAGGCAGGAAAGACAAAGTGATCTTTCCTCCTCTTCCCCTCCTCCTTATCTGTATTTTAAGCATTACTAGTAGAGGTGGACTGTTGACATCTGTAACTCATGAAGCTTGGTATAGTTGAGTTAAACCGGAGAGGGGGACTCAGTTTCCTTGTCCCTGAAAGAGTGGGGGAGAAGCCCATTCTCAGCTTGAAAAGCAGAAATTCAGCCCGGTTCCCATTTCTGCAGGGAAATCTCAAGCGGAATCCCCAAATTGCAGCAACGTTGCAAAACCTTTATTAGAATCCTTCCTTGGGTCCCTGTTGCCGTGGAGGAAAGTGGGCTCGTAAATATTTTAAACGAATTAAATAAAAATAGCGTGTGCCTGTTTCTTGGCAAGGAAAAGTTTACGCGGCAGTCTGCATACATAATCTAGCAAATGGAGGCGCGTCAAGAATTGCCACTCTGAATTCTGTTTGGCGGGGGTCTCATCTTCCCCAACTGACTGTGCAAAAGCCAGACTCTGGTGGCACATGAAGAGCTGCTTAATTGTGACTCAATTGTGACCCGTCGCCAGGATTTTGTGACTTGTGGGGCAAGTTTTTTTTCTGGTGGGGCTGAAATTCTCAGTGCAGAAAGAAAAGCCATTGAGCCAATAGAAAGCTGTTGCCAGGATAGATCTCTGCACTGCAAGCTGTCAGCCACTTTAGATGATAGTTCTCAGCTACTGCGAGTTAATCACTTCCACCAACCTAAGCAACAATTCTGAGAACAAGCTGGCAGGTGGGGGTGATGACTTCTATAGTAAAGAAAGCTAACACTTGGGCAGAAAAACTCTCTTAAAGGAGACCAGTTCTTGACACAGAGTTAGAAGGGATCCTAGAGGTCACCTACTCCCACCCCCTTGCTCAGTGCGGGAATTAGTCAACTACAGCACCCCACTCTGCTTAAAGGAGCACACAACTTTAAAAAAAATGCTTTAAAACGATTGGAAAAAAAGCATTTGCAGGAGACATTCTTGTGGGGCTGTACCTTTAAGAAAGGGGGCAGAGCCCCCAAAAGCCCCACCGTAGATACGGGCCTGTTGTGACTCGGGTGGCCTAAAGCCCATGTCCCCAGATACATGATCCGTGTCTCGGAATATTATGGGTGCGGGAGAAAACATCTGTAAACAGAAGGGGGGTGCGTACTTCCTGCCTCTACTACACTCCTGTTTGACTGCAGCAAATGAAACTGTCTTTCTGGGGGACCGGTTGGTGCTGCCGCCATTTCAGTTTTTCACAGAGGAAGACGAGGCTTACAGCGCGACTTGGCCGCAGGTCCGTGGCAGAGCCATGACCCAGGCAGGTGTCTCGGTATCTACAAGTCCTGACTGGCCACTCTTGAATCTAGCATTGGCATGAAGCATTAAGCCGGGGGTCCCCAACTTTTTTGAGCCTGGGGTGACTTCAGGATTCCAAAACCGGGTGGTGGGCGCACCTACAACATGGCTGCTGCGGGAGGCGGAACCAACTGCAGACTGTCAGAGAGTTGAGTTGATGCCTAGCTGTGATAGTTAACTCTTCCGCACTTCTGGCTGAAGCTCTGTTTAAAAGGAATGCCCTTTAAAATGAAGAACATGAACACGAACATGCTATTTTTAAAAATATTTTCTTGCATATACGCAGCTTACTGCAGACACACAGTGAAGATCCCTGTGTGCTGGCGGCAGCCGAAGGTCCCTCCAACTGTGGAGTCTTGTGAGCAAAAATTCCACTGGCATCAAAGTTGTGAGCAAGCAATTTGGCTGCTGCATCAATTAGTTTACTCTGGAGCCATCCTTCCTGAGCGAAGCCAAAAACATGTGAGCCGGAGGCTAAAGAACAGTGAGCTAGCTCACACTAACTCAGCTTAGAGGGAACACTGGTGGCAGCTGTTGCCAAAGCAATTTTTAAAAAAAAATCTGCACAGCCAGTCAAAAGCCCTGCTGGGCAAAAGCCCCATCCGGCCCCTCCCACTTTCTAAAGACGCTTGGCGGGCCCTGGGGAAGGTCCCAGCAGGCATCTGGGGTGCCAAGTTGGGGAACCCCCGCATTGGGCAGGTTGCTCTTTTGCGCAAATCGCTGTTTGTGCGGCTGTCTGAGAACGCCAGGTGTTCCCTCTGGGCGACCAGATAGGGAAGCTTTTATCTACTGAAAGCGAGTTTGGTGATCCTTTGAATAGGCGCGTTGAGCGTGCCGCACACTGCCAAGATGGCTAGCGTTGTTGTTTTTTAAACCCTCTTTGTGGGCTGGTACAAGGCTGAGCAAGGGAGTCCGGTCTCCAGCCGTGCATCGGCCGAGTCACAAGCTTGTCATGGGGCGTCATCGCCTTCCTATAAGCAGGCGTGATAGCCGGACGGAGGATACTTGTGCAAGTCACCCTGAATCTCACTGACCACTTTGCTTGGAAAAACAGCCTCCTCGATCACACAGGGGGCCTATCCCGTTGTCTGATCCCACGACTTCTTCCTTTTTTTAGCCGCAGCAGTTCGCCATGTGCGGAATCGACCTCCCCTGAACACATCTATAGCTCTCTTCGTGCCGTGTTTTTACCCCACAGATTAACTCGAAGTGGAGGAAGAGAACATAGAAAGTGGATTCCTTGTAGACCCTGGTCAGGTGGAAAGGCGGCAGAAAAGTATTTTAATCTATATATCTAATAGCCAAGGCACCCCCTGCGTGCAGATATCTAAATCCGCACACCGGGGGCACTTGGGGTGGCAAAGAGATTTTCCTGCACACTTGGGGGACTCCCCAGGTGTGCAGAAGAATCTGAAAAGTAAAAATATATATATATTCAGGGATACTTAAGCCCCCCCCCCCCCCGCACAGGGAATGCAGTTGGAAGGATGCCTCGCATCTGTTGCGGGGGGAGGGAAAGAGGTTGGCGGGCCCGGTGGCTGGGAGCCGTGCGGGCCTCACCATTGCTGCCGAGGGGGCAGGAAAGAGAGCTTGGCGGACCCGACGGCTGGGTGCCGCACGGGCCTTGCCAAGGGGCGGTGGGGGGGGGGGAGAGCTTGGCAGGTCAAGTCCATTGGCCATTGTGTATATATGATTGTGGAATTTTTACATGAGGTGTGAGTGACGAATGCTCCCTTTCCTCTGGAGGAACTGATCTCTGTTGTCTGTTCCCTCTAAGCTGTGGAGTCTGGTGAGCAAAAATCCTACTCTGTGAGCTACTGGCATTAAAGTTGTGAGCGAGTGATTTGGCTGCTGCATCAGTCAGTTTGCTCTGGAGCCGTCCTCCCTGAGCTAAAGCAAAAATGTGTGAGCCGGAGGCTGAAAAACTGTGAGCCAGCTTACACTAACTCAGCTTAGAGGGGACACTGGGTGTGACTGGGGCCCGTATATGTTTTTTAATTCTTTATAAATAAAATACATGTATCCTTATACATTATTTAAACACCAAGTGTTAATCGTTGGCCCTCTACTCAGTCTGACTTCCCCTTTTAGTTTCTCGAGCCTAGTTTTCAGGGTTAAGTTTGTTTCCCTTTTTTGTTCCTTGTCCGTTCACTTTTGTGGCCTCCAGTGATCCGCAGCGCCTCACCTTCTCCCTCCACCTTGTTCTTTCTCCCTTCTCGTAGACTTTCACAGCATGGTGCAACTCCCACCTGCGGAAAGCTGGCACGCAGATCGAGAACATCGACGAAGACTTCCGTGACGGCCTCAAACTCATGCTGCTGCTGGAGGTCATTTCAGGTGAGGCTCCCTCTTTGCTTCCGCCGCTGCACTTTAGCCCTCCTCTCCGCACGCGCTCCTTGATGCAAGCCTTTTGCCCTTCCGCCATGGAACTCTGGGAGGCACAGAGTAGCCCAATTTCGACATCCTATGGGGGCAGGAAGAGTCCGTGGCCTCTGGGCGGCCGGCGCATCCCTGCGGTCCAGGAACTCCTAAATCCATTAATCAGTAGCTGTTCCAGAGGCCCAGTTGGGACTCTTCTGCGAGACGGTTCCCCAGTTTCTGCACTTGGAATCAGCCGTGCTAATTTGCACAGTTATAGCTCGGCCTACAAGGCCAGGGTCCAGCAGACTGGGAGGAACTGGTCACCGGGCTTGTGCGAAACCTATTTTGCCACCCCCTCCAGTTGTTTTAGGATTACTGTGGCTCAGAGGTTAAGACGCTGAGCTGCGGACCGGAAGGTCGGTGGTTTGGCAGTTCAAGATCCGAGTGCTGCGTGACGGAGTGAGCTCCCGTCTCTGGTCCCAGCTCCTGCCAGTCTAGGAGTTCGGAAGCAAGAAATTGCAAGTAGATAAATAGGTACCATTTCGGTGGGAAGGTAACAGCGTTCCGTACGCCCCAGCGTCTAGTCATGCCGGCCACATGACCACGGAAACGTCTTCAGACAGCGCTGGCTGTTCGGCTTGGAAACGGAGATGTGCACTGCATCCCTAGAGTCAGCTTCGACTGGCTTTCGAGCAAGGGAAAGCTTTCCCTTTACCACTTGTTTTAAGGCTATGCCCGACTCCAGGTTTTGCTGACACTCAGAAGTGGGTTCTGTCTCATTTGTCACCGTCCCTGTTCAGAGAAAGAGGCCTGCTCCGAGGCTTTCTTTTCTTTTTTCTGTTCTTTCTCCCCCCCCCCCCCCAAAGTACTCAACCTGGAGTAACATTAGATTTCTGTTCCTTGTTTTTTAGTGCGGCACAAAAAACCATTGTCTTGCAAGACCCGTTGAGTCCTTGTCTTGTTCAGCCTGAACTCTGTGTCCAAGGAGGCTAACTTTTTGTCTCTCTTTTCCCCCTTCCCCTACTCTTCCCCCCCCCCCCAACCCGGCCTCTTTCAGGGGAGCGATTACCAAAACCGGAGAGAGGGAAGATGAGGGTGCACAAGATCAACAATGTGAACAAGGCTCTCGATTTCATCGCAAGCAAAGGAGTCAAACTGGTTTCCATAGGAGCCGAAGGTAAGCTAGTGGCCGGTTTGGGGGTGGGGTGGGGTGCTCTTGATCTATCCAGCTCTGTGTCGCCTGCTCCAGTCTCTCTGCCGTTACCTGGGCAGTTGAATTTTGCGCTGAAGACGCTAGAGACCAAGTCCTTTGAGAGCCAGTTTGGCGTAGCGGTTAAGTGCGCGGACTCTAATCTGGGAGAACCGGGTTTGATTCCCCACTCCTCCACTTGCACCTGCAGGATGACCTTGGGCAAGCCATAGCTCTGTACCAACTGTTCTCTCAAGGACAGTTGTTTCAGAGCTCTCTCAGCCCCGCCTACCTCACAGGGTGCCTGTTGTGGTGAGGGGAAGGGAAAGGAGTTTGTAAGCTGCTCTGAGACTCCAAGTGAGTGAAGGGCGGGATATAAATCCAATCTACCCCTCCTCTTTTTCTTCTTCTTCTTCTTTGGGCAGGCTCAGTTTGTGCTTCACCACAAATGCTGCGGCTTTCCCACGCTCCCTTCTTAGGAAGCTCTTTCCCAGTACCTGTGCCAGGGCCGTAGCCACGATTTTTCCTTCTGTGAGGCAGGTTTTTTTTTCACTTGTGGGGCGCCCATTATGCTTATACTTAAAAAAAATAATAACTAACGAGATTTTGGGGAGTGGAGCCTGAGGAACACTGGGTTTGGGGGGCGGGACTTCAAGGGGACATAATGCCATAGAGTCCACCTGGATGACAGGTGTAATGCCAGGGGATCCCCAGCCACCACCTGGAGATTGCAATGCAAAGAACCAAAATAAACTGTACAAAAACTGCTATATTCAATCAAAATTCTATAATTTGAATATTAAAGAGAGAGTGCATAATTATCATTAGAAAAATGGACCACAGAAACAATCAGTTTGCGAAAGTCTCCTGGATAGATCTTTGTTTGGAAGGAAGATTGCTAATGCCTTTGTATGCCTGTGACTTATTTATTTATTCAATTTTGGGGATTTATATCCCGCCCTCCCCACCAGTTACGGCAGGCTCAGGGCGGCTACCAACAATTCAATAACATAAAATCATAAAACAATTTCATAAAAACATACAATACAGTGCAAGAGGGTCATTCCAAGATGGCATAGGTTCCTCATCTCTATCAGAGCAGCGTCGCAGGTGGTGACCAGTTCCGGTCGGTGCTAGATGTTCCAGGTTGGCAGGTTCCTCTGATGGTGCCAGGGCTACGAAGAGTCGAGGCGGCCCCTACTCGAAAGCCTGGCGGAAGAGCTCCGTCTTGCAGGTCCTGTGGAACTGTAAGAGGTCCCGCAGGGCCCTGATGTTATCTGGGAGCTCGTTCCACCAGTGCAGGGCCGCCACTGAGAAGGCCATGGCCCTTGTAGTCGCCAGCCGGGCCTCCCTCGGCCCTGGGAGAACCAGGTGATTTTGGGATCCCGATCGAAGGGCTCGCTGGGGCACATACGGGGAGAGGCGGTCCCTCAGGTAGATAGGTCCCTGGCCACATAGGGCTTTCTAGGTAAGCAACAGCACCTTGAACCTTATCCGGTATGCTATAGGCAGCCAGTGCAGTGCTTTTAAGGCGGGCTGGATATGCTCCCGCGTGGGGAGACCCATCAACAGCCTCGCCACTGCATTCTGCACTTGCTGCAGCTTCCGGATTTGGGCCTGACTTACTTTTCATCTCTTCTTCTTGAAGAATATGTCATTTTTTTGAAGTTATATAGAAGTCGTGTCAATTGCTCTGATTAATTTCATACACAAGAATTCTGGAGACATCCTGATCTTGTGGTCTACGTTCAGGTGAAGTTTCCAGAATCCACATCCCCTCCAGAAGCTCAGGTTTGAATCCCCACTCACGCCATGGCAGCTTGCTGGGTGGCCTCAGGCCAGTCACTCACGCTCAGCCTAACCTACCCCGCCTCACAGGGTCGTTGTGAGGATGAAACCAAGGAGAGGAGAATGAAGAAAGCCGCATGGGGTGTTCCCACTGAGGAGAAGGGCGGGGTATAAGTAAAGTCGATCAGTGAATCCTGACAAGGGGGGGGGGGATTTGCAACCAGAGCATCGTTTGAGTGGGGGGCGGGTTAGCAGAGGATGCTCCCTGCAAAGGAATGGCATCCGAGGAAGCGAGATGGCTGGGCTACAGGTTCGTAGCTAATAAGGGGCCCATGGGGCCCGGCCCCCTAGCGTTTCTTCCGTGGCGCCTCCCTCCCAGGCTGCCCCCAAATTGAATACTGAAGTGGGGCTGGTAAAACTTGGGTTCAAATCCAATCAGCCACAACTCTCACCCTGAGCCAGTCTCTCAGTCTCTTGGTGTGGTACAGTGGTCAGAGCAGGCCCGTGGCTATCAAGGGGCCCACGGGGCCTGGCCCCCTAGCGTTTCTTCCGGGCCCCCTCTCTCCCAGGCTGCCCCCAAATTGAATTAATGTAATTAATTTTTATTTAATTCGCTGCCCCCCCCAGGCCCTCCCCCCCCCCCAAATCCCTAGCTATGGAGCTGCTGGGCTGAACGCACAGGTGCAGTCTGGTCTCACTGCTGCACAGGTTGTAGAATCTGAGCCACCCTGGTTCACCTTTCCGACAGGGTCTTAAGCCATGCAACTGCCGAGTGGGCTTAATGCGCAGCGTCTGCAGGGCCTGTAAGGGCCCTCTTGGAGCTCAGTCGCCCCCAGCACTCGAGCAAGTTCTCTGGAAAGACGCACATAAAATTCCTCCTTCTCCTCCTCCAGCCTTCCCCCCCTCCCCTTCCTGCATCTGCAGGAAGCCAGATCCATAAGAGGCGGTTTTTAAAAGCCGTTTGGGAGCCGGAGAGGAAGGGAAACGCAAACATAACTGTCTGCGACGGCCAGAGGAACAGTCTTTTCCTCCGGGGCTGGTCAGCTGCTGAGCATTTTGGAACAAATTGGATCAAACCAGCCGGCCAAACATTTCTTCTTTATTCTTCCGGGCCTCTGTGACTGATCCTGCTTTGAGCCTGGCCAGATCTGCAGTAAATTTCTTACAGGTTTTCTTTTTAAAGGAGCAAATGTTCCCGTACCCTGCCCCCCAAGCAGACATTTCCCCCCCCTCTGCGCTGTTATTCCTTGCTTCTTTATCGCTGCTTCGCCACTCGCCGTGTGGATTTGATCTATATTAGGGGTCGGGAAAAATCTTCCCCTGGGTAAACAGCAAGAGCTGGGGGGGGGGGGGGGGGGGGGGGGGGGGCCTTGCTAATATCTCACATATGTAGAATTTCATGGCCGTACCTGAAACTAGGCATGGATTTAAAACAAGAGAATGTGTTCTGAAGAGAATGTAAGGGAAGCCATGTTGAATTAGGCCAGTGGCCCATCCAGTCCAACGCACTGTATCACACAGTGGCCAAAACCCAGGGGCCATCAGGAAGTCCACCAGCGGGGCCAGAACTCCAGAAGCCCTCCCTCTCACTGTTGCCCCCCCCCCAAGCACCAAGAAGACAGAGCATCACTGCCCCTGACAGAGTGTTCCATCTATACCGTGTGGCTAAGAGCCACTGATGGACCTCTGCTCCACGTGTATCTCCAGTCCCCTCTTGAAGCTGTCTACGCTTGATGCTACGAGTGTTCCCTCTAAGCTGAGTTAGTGTGAGCTAGCTCACAGTTTTTTCGCCTCCAGCTCACAGATTTTCGTCTTAGCTCGGGAAGGATGGCTCTGGAGCAAACTAATTTATGCAGAAATCAAACTGGTTGCTCACAACTTTAATGCCAGTAGCTCTCACAAAGTAGAATTTCTGCTCACAAGACTCCGCAGCTTAGAAAGAGCATTGGCCACCACCACTTCCTGCGACAGTGAATTCTACCTGTTAATAACTCTTTAGGTGAAGAAGGACTTCCTTTTATCTGTTCTAACCCAACTGCTCAGCAATTTCATGGAGTGCCCACAAGTTCTTGCGTTGTGAGAAAGGGAGAAAAGAACCTCTTTCTCTACCTGCTCTATATCCCGTGCATGATCTTGTAAACCTCAGTCATGTCATCCCTCAGCCGTCATTTCTCCAAGCTAAAGAGCCCCAAGCACCTCAGCCTTTCTTCACAGGGAGCGTTCCAACCCTTTCATCATTCTAGTTGCCCTTTTCTGCACTTTTCCCAGTGCTATAATATCTTTTTTGAACCCGTCCTGCTTCCAAATGTTTGCGTTTGTCTGAGGAGCCCCAGCTGAGCGTCTCTCCTTAAACCCTCCCAGTAGCTGAACCGACTTCCCTGTCCCCTGCCCGAATCTGGCAAGGATAGGCGAGCACAATCTGACCGGGGGGTGGTGGTGGGGGTTGACAGCTGTGTTCAGGCTTCCTGGAGGCTCAGATGTGCTCCATTCTTGAGAAGAATTGTGTGTAGGGGGGTGTCACAATTCTGTGCCTGGGCAATTGCACATTCCAAACCGCTGAAAGCTGTAACTGGCCTGAGGGAGCACATGCACAGAACAAACCGTGCGTGAGAAGGCTCCTGCGGAATTTGGGCTGCTTCTGCCCGTAGCGGGGAGTGGAGAAGATGAAGGCAGAACGGGTCTCCCCTCATCGCTAACCTTAAGGACCCAAAGAGTCATTAACAGGTGGAATTCACTTCCACAGGAAGTGGTGGTGGCTACAAGCGTAGACAGCTTCAAGAGGGGATTGGAGAAACATCTGGAGCAGAGGTCCATCAGTAGATAATTAGCCACAAGGGATAGATGGAACGCTCTGTCTGGGGCAGTGATGCTCTATCTTCTTGCTGCTTGGGGGGCAAAAGTGGGAGGGCTTCTGGAGTTCTGGCCCCACTGGTGGACCTCCTCATGGCCCCCGGGCTTTGGCCACCCTGTGACATGAAGTGTTGGACTGGATGGGCCATTAGCCTGATCCAACATTGGCTTCTCTGATGTTCTTATGTCTGGGCAGTGAGGCTCTTGTCTTCTTGGTACTTGGGGGGGGGCAGTGGGAGGGCTTCTGGAGTTCTGGCCCCGCTGGTGGACCTCCTGATGGCCCCTGGGTTTTGGCCACCGTGTGGCACAGAGTGTTGGACTGGATGGGCCATTGGCCCGATCCGACATTGGCTTCTCTTGTGTTCTTGACCTCTACCTGCGATTTCAACCAGAGTTGCCAGTGTAGCTCTAAAACATACCTTCGCAGACATACGGTTTTGAAACTTGCTTTTTTTTAAAAAAAAAAAAAAAGAGAAAAGAGTGAGGGTGGAAATCGAGCCACGGATCTGGTTCCCAGTGTACTTTTTAAAAACCATTCAGGATTGTGGACGCAGTCCTTCCTGAGATCTCCAGGGCCTTGTGAGAACGAAAGAGCCGCCGTGCCGGATGAGAACGTTTTGCTAAAATCCGGGGCTGCTAAAATCCAGGGGGGAGGAGGAGAGATTGCCTGCTCACGAAAAGCACTGGGCCTGCCTGGACTTGCCTCTTTTAACCGGCGGTAGCTGGCTCCCATAAGCCAGTTCTCCCTTTGTTGGCAGGAAGCTCCGTTCCAGGGCTGCCTCTCTACCGTTGCCTGTTGAAGAGAGAATTTCGGAGGCTTCTTCCGTAATGTGTTTTCCGGTGGACAGGTTGAGCGGGCGGGCGGCAAGCAGGCCATTAAACAAGGTGTGGCTGGAGTCTGCTGCCTCCAGAAAGGACTTCCACCTCCTAGAAGATGTTTCCCAGGGGCCTTCCTCAGTTCAGCCGTTTTCCCTCCTCCTCCTTTCTCGTGGGCCATGGCAGTAATTCCCTTGTAGCACAGGAGTAGAAAGTGTGCTGTCAGAAGTTAAAGCCTGCCGGTGAGCCCAAAGTACTTGCTGCCCTGAGGAGGCTGTCGGTGGCCTCTCTGCATGATTTACTGGCCTGGCCTGGCTCCATCAGCGTCCCTTGACGCATCTCTCGGTGGCTGTAATTTAACTTCGGTACTCCAGTGCAAAGATGTATCGGCAGATTCCTGAGAGCGGTTTGTTTCTGTCGCAGCTCTGCATGAGTTGCTGTTCTGGCATACCTCTTTTCCTGTCAAGAAGAGAAGACAAGAGATTGGATTTATACCCCGACCTTCACTACCCAAGGGAGTCTCAGAGCAGCTTACAAATTCCTTTTCCCTTCCCCTCCCCACAACAGACATCCTGTGAGGCAGGTGGGGCTGAGAGAGCTCGGACAGAAACTGCTCTTTTTCAAGAACAGCTGTGCCAGAACTACGGCTTGCCCAAGGTCATCCAGCAGGTGCAAGTGGAGGAGTGGGGAATCAAACCCGGTTCTCCCAGATTAGAGTCCTTGCACTTAAACTACTACACCAAACAAGGTGCATCCAGATCAGCAATCACGCAGTATGTTGAGCAGGCCAGTAATGCTTACACATACTCACAAAGTAAGCATTCCCAGTTGCAAGGACAAAGCAGGCCTCCTGTATTCATGGTGCTTGTGGGGGGGGCAACAGTGGAGGGCTTCTAGTGTCCTGGACCTCCTGATGGCACCTGGTATTTTTGGCCACTGTGTGACACAGTGTATTGGACTGGATGGGCCATTGGCCTGATCCAACATTGGCTTCTCTTGTGTTCTTATGTTTCCGTTTTGTTGTTTTCCAAGCAATACCGCCGCTACCGGGAGTTTGGGAAACACCAGTGGCTGTGGCAGAACGGTCCCCCCAGCACAGCCTTTCCCCGCCCGTTAACGTTCTCCTCCCCTTCCACTTTCAGAGATCGTTGACGGCAATGCCAAGATGACCCTGGGTATGATCTGGACGATCATCCTCCGATTCGCCATTCAGGACATCTCCGTGGAAGGTAGGAACCAGACACTCCGTGGCACATCCTCGGTTTCCCCTCTGTGCTTCCTCTCGCCGTGCCGCAGCAGCAGCGCAGATATTGTGTTTTCGACACAATGGAGAGGAAGATGAAAACCCCAAACTGCAAAGCGTCGTGGCCTCATGGTGATCCAGGAAGGTGTCCTCAACGTGCCGTCCCTTGCTTCCCTGTAGATCACTTTTACTAAACCACTCTCTGTACAGCTGCACAGTCAGTTGTGATAATCCTCGCTCGCTTTATCGAGCGCGGAGCTTCTTTCTCAAGGACTCGATCTCCAAGTGCCTGTTAAGCGTGGACAGTTCCTGCTCCAAATACCAGATCTGGCTCCCAGCAGCTCTCTTGTCCATCCCCCACGTGGCCCTTTCTCAGAAACACCCCCCCCCCTTTCCATGCTGAAGTTCATTCAGAGGGCCCTCTAATCCCCACCACAGTGTGTGAGTCTCTACCGGCAGACTTCCCATTTTTACAGATTTAGGAAACGTGTCGGCACACTTGAAAGGGAGCACAGTGTATTTACGGAGTGGGGAAGGAGAGATTGGGAACGTGGGCTTAGTGTCCTGGGGTAATGCAGGGAAATCGTCCAGGAACTCTGGCTGGAGAAGGATGTGGTTTGGAGACGCACCAAAGAGAAACCAGATGAGAGCCGGAGAACAGCTTCCCTTTCGGCACATGTCTCCCTGTTTTGTGGATCAGCATCAAATGCTGAACTAGAGATCCTGAGCTTGCTGCTGAGCGTCTTGAAGGCAGACAGTGGGCCTTGGGAGGCGGTTAGTTACCAGCAGAGCCATAGAAGCATAGAGTTGGAAGGGGCCATACAGACCATCTAGTCCCGTCCCCCCACTCAATGCAGGATCAGCCCTGCCATTGCCTGAAGACTGCCAGTGAGGCGGGAGCTCACCACCTCTCTAGGCAGCCAACTCCACTGCTGAACAACTCTTACTGTAAAAAATGTTTTCCGAATATCCAGCCGGGATCTTTCCACCCGTAATTTAAACCCGTTATTGCGAGCCCTGTCCTCTGCTGCCAACAGGAACAGCTCCCTGCCCTCCTCTAAGAGACAGCCTTTCTAATACTCAAGTCTCTTGTACATCCCTTTTTAAAGTAAACATGAAGAGCTGCTATATACAAGATGATTCCTGGGACTGATGTACCCCTTCTCTGTGTACCCTGTAATATAAGACACTCAAGGTGAAACAGTAGAAAAGAGCGAGAGTCCAGGAGCACCTTCAAGACTAACAAAATATATGGCAGGGTAGGAGCTTGCGTGAGATACTGCTCACTTCTTCAGGTATCTGAAGAAGGTATCTGAAGAAGTGAGCAGAGACTCACAAAAGCTCACACCCTGCCACATATTATGTTAGTCTTTAAGGTGCTACTGGACTCTTGCTTTTTTCTAATACTATAGACAGACTGACTGACACGGCTACCCATCGTATCTATCAAAGTGAAGCGTACTTCTTTTCTTAACGTGCCAATCATCCTGCATGAACCCTCAGCAGTTTTCTCTCTAGACTTGGGTTGGTTCCATCCTGCCCTTTTTTGGCTGCCACTTTTGGTTAAAGCTCCATTTTAGGAAAGCCTCCTCCCGAATATAGCTTTGTGACTTCCTTTTCACACCCTGTGTGCAGAGACCTCGGCCAAAGAAGGCCTGTTGCTCTGGTGCCAGCGGAAGACGGCTCCCTACAAGAATGTCAACGTGCAGAACTTCCACATCAGGTAATGGATCTGAGCCCTGCCTTGTCGGAAGCCTTTCATCCCTCTTCACTTTTCCAAAACATTTGAGCATATTGATGGCCGCAAGAAATTGCTTCCTGATAATGGTCTTCTGTTAAAGCTTCAGCAGACCAGGCCTGTAGCCTTTTTTCCGTGCGCCAGTGGCCCAAACTGGTCACTTGCTGGAGGTCAAGCCGTGCTGGGAAGCCTGTTACCATGGTCAGTGGTGTGGGGCAGAAAAATTTCCTGATACTGAATTTTTCCGTGGAAAAACTTTCCACACCACGTATGTAAATTTAGTCCACTTATCTGTAGTCGTCAGCACTATTGTGGTGCAGATCAGTCGTGTTAGATGAGTTACATGTGGGATATGAAGCATGGTGAGGGGCTGCGGCACAGTGGTGGAGCATCTGCTTGGCAGGTTCAGGCCCCAGCTTCTCCAGTTATACAAGATCTGGCGGTAGATCTAGTCTCGAGGTGACCATCGCATGGATCACTGTAGCCAGGTCCTTGTGGTCGAGGTAGGGAACCAAGTGCCGATCAACATTTGGAAATAAACTCCGCTCCCCCCCATGCACAGATTTATGAAGCAGACTCAAAGCTTATTAAAGAATTGCTTTAGTACCGCTTTCTCTTTTCTCAGCAGCCGAATAACCTAACTGCATCTTTGGGCTTCTGTTTACAGCTGGAAAGATGGCCTTGCTTTTAATGCCTTGATCCACAGACACCGACCAGAACTGATTGAATACGACAAGCTCAGGAAGGTACGTCGGCCGCGGCACCTTCCGTCTCAGTGTACAGTCTTCTGTGGATGCTCCCCAGAATCCAGCAGAGCAAGGAAGCATTTTTGTAGTTCACCATATTAGAACATCAGAAGAGCTCTGCTGGATTAGACTGATGGTCCATCTAATCCAGTATCCTGTCTCTCACAGGGGCCAGTCAGTTTCTTTGGATGGCCAGCAACAGGGCAGAGAGGCTGAGGCCTTCATAAGAACATCAGAAGAGCCCTGCTGGATCAGACCCGTGGTCCATCTAATCCAGCATCCTGTCTCCCACAGGGGCCAGTCAGTTTCTTTGGATGGCCAACAACAGGGCATAGAGGCCGAGGCCTTCATAAGAACATCAGAAGAGCCCTGCTGGGTCAGACCAGTGGTCCATCTCGCCCAGCATTCTGTCTCACACAGGGGCCAACCAGTTCCACTGGAGGGCCAAGAACTGGGCATAGAAGCGGAGGCCTTCCCTGATGTTGCCTCCTGGCTCTGGGATTCGGAGGATTAGTGCCTCTGAATGTGGAGGTTCCCCTCAGTCACCATGGCCAGTAGCCATAGATAGACTTATCATCCCTGAATCTATCTAATCCCCTTTTAAAGCTGTTTATCCCTGTGGCCATCACGACATCCTCTGGCAGCGAATTCTGTGTTGCCTGGGAGCTGATCCTGCTCTGGCCAGTGTTTTGTCTGATGTCCTTGGGTGAGTCCCGGACCCTCAGCCTGGATTCCTCCATCGATAAGATGGGCATAGCTGTGTGGCTGGCTTCAGGACAGAGAGGGTTAAGCATGCACAAAACCCTTCAGGAAATAGGGTCTGTGCGAGCGGGTTTTTATTTTATTTTTTAAATACAGAGAATAACCGTGTGTTTGTGTGGAGCTCTGGACAAAGTCTTGAATTTGGCAGGGTGGTTACGAATTTGGCAGGGTGGTTCAGCTCACAGGGTTGGACCCATTCCATTAGCAGAGGCACTTTCCTCTGAGGAAAGAGCGTTTCCCGAATGCAAGATGTGGTTGGCTCTTAGCAGGGTGGAGATGAGATCTTGCCCCTCCCTAGATTGGGGTTTGGTGGGGCAGAATTGCCGATTGCTGTGCTTGGTGCCTTCTTTAACGGCAAAATTGCCTCCCCAGGATGATCCAGTCACAAATCTGAACAATGCCTTTGAGGTTGCGGAGAAATACCTCGACATTCCCAAGATGTTGGATGCAGAAGGTAAGCTTGGAGCGTCTCTCTGTCTTCGGGGGTCTTGGCTTGGCACCAGGAGAACTTTTCTTCCTTTCTGCTGAGTTGCATTTGAGCCCTAATGTAGCACGTTCCCTCCCTAAGAGATTCTTGGCTTTGAAGTACCATTCATACCTTTTTCCATCAGCGGGGACTGAGTTTGCGCAAGCCAAAAACGCACTGAACCAAAGCCTTGGCCAGGGTAATCTGACTTGCCCTGTAGCCTGTGATAACCTACAAGTGCAGACTTCTCTTCAGCCAGATAATTTGCAGGTTCTCTTCCCCAGCGATCCTCCTGATTTGAACGTGAAGGAGGGGGAGATGGTAGAGTCCTGCTATAGAAGAGCAGGACGTACCATTTTGGCCTTCAGGTGAAGGATCACATTTTTAATGTTCCCTCCAAAAAACAGAAACTTTAAACATCAGGGGAGAAGTTCTGGCACAGCTTGGTTTTTTCCTGAAGTCCTAGCTTTCCGCTTCCAGGGAGGTTGTTTCTTCTGCTTTTTTTTTAAAAAAAGTGATCCTGCCAAACTACAAAATGGGTAGCTATGTTAGTCTGCCTGTAGCAGTAGAAAAGAGCAAGAGTCCAGTAGCACCTTCAAGACTAACAAAATACGTGGCAGGGTATAAGCTTTGGTGAGTCACTAGTCACTTGAGGTATCTGAAGAAGTGAGCAGTGACTCACGAAAGCTCCTACCCTGCCACAAATTCTGTGAGTCTTGAAGGTGCTCCTGGACTCTTGTTTTTTGATACTACCCGACTACAGTCTGAAGTCATGCATGGTCCGTTTTTACCAGCTCGGGGCTCCGTTGGCTCATTCTTCTGTGTGCTCACAGCCAAAGTGGGCCCCTGGTCCCACTTTGTCAGTTGGCCTCTTTTCTAAGAACAGGGACACCAAGCTGCCAGAATTTCATTGCTAAAAAATAGCCAGTCTGGTATTTGGACTGTATTTGGTCAGTATTCGGTTAGCCCGGAATATAGAGAACAGTGGACTCTGGGTTGGATCCCATTGGTGAATTTGGCTAACGAAAACGCTGCCCTGCAGTGGAGTGGGAACTGGCAGAATGGACCGGCCAGATCCAGCCCACCTCCCTGTCACTCAGACAGCCATTACAGGCGGTGGCTTTCTCTGCTGGGGCCTGCTTAGCATAATGCTGTATCGTAAGCCTAGTTTCCAGTTTTCCTCGTGAGCAGCCATTCTCCGTAAGAGGCTTCACAGAGGGCGGAAATTCAGGGGGATTTCTTCCAGCTTCTATTATCTGTGTGCTTGGAAGGATCCAAGAGGGAAGATCAGTGTAAATGGCCTCCCTGGCTTCAGCTGGCCTCTCTGTCTGACCCCCAACAAGCAAGCAGCCCACTAAAGCCAACCAAAAGTGGCGGTATTCCATCAGGCGTTTAAAGCTGCGTTTCCTGGCTGGATGCTCAGAAGAAAAGGCAAGTGTTGTTAGATGCTGTAGAATTGGGAGAATTCACTGGCCTTCAAGACGCACGTTCGTTTAATAAGCTGCCCTGAACTTTGGCCTTTGGGGTCTGGGATCACCGGCTTATTTTCTGTCATCATCCAATTCTGCTTGCCAGTTTGGTGTAGTAGTTGGGAGCACCGACTTGAATCTGGGAGAACCGGGTTTGATTCCCCACTCCTCCTTCACATGCAGCTGCTGGCGTGACCTTAGGTCAGTCACAGGTTCTCTCATAGCTGCTCTCTCAAAAGCAGTCCTTGAATGAGCTCTCTCAGCCCCACCTGCCTCACAGGGTATCTGTTGCGGGGAGGAGAAGGAGATTGTAAACTGCTTTGAGACTCCTTCGGGTTGTGAAGGGTGGGGGTATAAATCCAATCTCCTCTTCTTCTTGCCTAGAACGTGTGGCTTGTCCTCATGTATGTTAACGTTTCCCAGATGGACTCTCTCCCTGCAGGAGGACTTCTGTGCCAGTGGCCTCTTCACAATATCTCGCCTCCTGGTGTCCTTAATGCTTATTGTTCGCTTTTCAGACATTGTGAACACAGCCCGTCCCGATGAAAAGGCCATTATGACCTATGTCTCCAGTTTCTACCATGCCTTCTCTGGCGCACAGAAGGTACCAGAAGCCACCGAGCCTGCACTGTAACAGCGTGTTCTTTCCGGTGCTCTTCGTGCTCCTGATCTCTCTCTTGCAGGGGGCAGCAACCACTAGGAAATGGGACACCCAAAGCTCAGCTAGATCAGGGTGTGGCTAAAGAGTGTAACTCATCCACGACTGACACACCGGTCCCTCTGAGCTGAATTATTTCAAGGGTTCCGAGTGATGTTGGAAGAGTGCGTCCGGTGTGCCTCTGTATTTCAAGCAGAGTGACCGGTATGCCTCTGTATTTCAAGTAGAAGAAATTATCCGGTTACTGGCCTTCGGTTTTTTGGACAGTTGATTGACAGATCAAATCCACAAATTCACTGAACAATTTACACAGGCGTTTCCCTCCCTCCGCTTTTTTATTTGTGATGCGGAAGAAAGTTTGGGAGGTTGATTTTGGGCAAGGGGGATGCGACAGCTCCTGAACACATTACCTGTGCCTTTCCTATCAGAGCAACATGCTGAAACTGAAGCAGCACCAGAAAGGCAGCCTTTCTGTTCTCAGCCCTACCAACAAGATCTCCTGAAGGTCGATAAACCTTCCAATTATCAACCCCTTAAAGCTTTTTTTTTTTGGGGGGGGGGGGGCTGTTCATGGTGCATTAAAGTTGGGGCAAAGATCTTTGAAAAAGAGCTTGAGCTATTTGCCTGGGCTAATGAGGGTTTTGGAGCTCCCGTTCCAGCTGAGATTTGGGTCCCCGTCCAACCAAAGTAAAAATATATATATATGTTGCCGCCTTCCCCCACTGCTGCATGCCAGAGCAGGGTCTTGGAAGCATCTTGCATTCATGCTCTTGACTTGGCCTCCTCTCTTCTCTCTCTCTCTGTCTCTCGTTCTTCCTGCACAGATATCGTAGGCACGCTGAGGCCCGATGAGAAAGCCATCATGACCTATGTCTCCTGCTTCTATCACGCTTTCTCTGGGGCTCAGAAGGTGAGCTTTGGCTGGGGGCAGAGGGGCTGCCGCTTGCGGATGACTGACTAACCGATGCTGCCGCTAACGTGCTTCCTATGCTTTTCTGTGGGCATGGTTGAGGTTGGGTGTGGAAAGAGCTCTGCAGAATTGCCCAGAATGCTGGCTTGGCCAAAGCAATGAATCAGCGGGCCGAGGTCTGAGTAGGTCACTTCTTGAAAGGGAACTGCACGGGGGAATGCGCAATTGTCGAAACCCTTCATTACCGCCGGCGTCTTTTGGGGGCAGTACGCAGTCGTCTTACATTTTTAAAAACGAGAAAGAAAAAAAGACGCTCCACTCTTCGGCAGTGGCACGGTATAACGGGTAAAGTGTCGGACTCGGATCTGGGAAGCCCAAGTGTGAATCTCCACTCTTCTGAGAAAGCTTGCTGGATGGCCTTGGGCCTGTTTGACACTCTCAGCCCGGGGCTGTGTGTGTGTGTGTGGGAGGTATCTGTGAATTTCCTGCATTGTGCAGGGAGTTGGACTAGATGACCCTGGAGAAGGTCCCTTCCAACTCTATGATTCTGCCTGGAATTATTATTGTTTTTAGTAACCGTGTGCAGGACGACACGCCTTGTACTCTCGGCTAATCTGGAGCGACTCAGGGCGCTCAGTCATAGGTTTTATGAGCTGCTTGTGCCAATGATAATCTCCTCCCCCATTAGACTCACTCTGTGGCTCGTGGAGGGCTGCATTGGTCGTTTCCATCAACCAAAGGAGCGGCATTTACTTCCATCCCTGGTCTGTGGCTGTCTCCGCAGGGAGCTCACCTGTTCCTTCGGCAGTGGCTGTTTCAAGGTGGAGACCACCTGCCATCTGGAAGGCCCCCCACCCGGCAAGGGCCTTGCCTGCTCCCCCGAAACCTAGGCCAGGTGCCACACTGGGGAACAGAAGAGCCAGAACTGACGTGTCAAGGAGCTACGTGTGGCTCCCAAGCCACTGCTTTAGACAGTGAAAGGAGTAAAACACACAAAATCACCTTGCATGTGAAGTCTCGTCTGGGGAGTAGGGTGTTACAGGAAGTTTAGAAGGTAATTAGCCCAGGGTTCCAGGGAGAAAGAATTGAGGGCTGGACGGATCTCCCCAGTTCCATCTCCAAATAACGCAGGGGAAATTGCATTCATGCTGGACTGCAGCCCAGGTTCATAAGACTCTCCGTCAGTGCCTAAAAGGGAGGCGTGGTACCATGTCCGTGTGCTGGTTTCTCCACCCCCATAGTGGAGTCACCAGGATCAGGCCGGGTTCCTTTGGGGGTCCTTTCCCAGAAAGGCCTCTGATTTTGCAGCAGAGCTTCGATTCCCCAATCCTGCAAAAACATCAGTTTGCAGGCTTATTTTTCTTTTTCACAAACCCTCGTTCTTCTGCCTGTTCCAGGCACGATCTCTCCACTATGTCAGGTCGTACAGAGAAGCGGGAAACCGTTTACAAAGAGGACATCTCCCTTTAAAAATTAACAGCCGGGGGTCTGGCTTCTGACAAGCCCTGGGATCCGGCTTCGGCTGCTAGGCTCACGTGTGCAAAGGGGAGAGAGAAATGAAAGGGGGGGGGGTTGGTGTGTGTATGTGTGTTTCCCTTGGGCAGTGCCGAACGGGTTAGCTCGGCCACCAGGCTGCCGCAGTATGTTTCCCATTAAAGCCCGGCGTTAATTTATTGGCTCCTAACGTGTAAATTCTTTATGGGCAGGAAACGGAGCCACTGATGCTGTCCTGGCCGGCGATTCCTCTTTCCCTGTTCCAGCTGCAGGGGCTAGTTCCCCCCCCCCCCCCGCCCTCTAAAGTCTGAACTTGCTTGCACCCGCGCTGTTCACAAACAGGGAGTCCCAGAGAGGGGGTGGGAGCGCTGTGGAGCTTGTGTGTGAATTTCTAGCATTGCCAGTCCTTTCCCCCCCATCTCTTTAATTTCCTTTTGTGTCTGATTTCAGACCTTGGGAGTTCAGCTGGCTCATCCGCTCTATCAGCTGGGGTTTATTAGCCCCCTCCCCGTGGCTGCCGCCGCTGCGGCTTCCAGCATGCCTCTGTGTGTTTTGTGTTCCCAGATTTTGGGCAGAAACTGCATGTGTTGTTTTTTTAAAAACTTGTCTCCATGAGCATGCCCAGTTGGCAGCGTGAGAGCTGAGTCATAGCCGGTTCCCATGTTTTCGTTTGCGTTAACTTACCTGCGCTTCCCTAATCAGTCATTGCGGGTCGAAATAGACCCCAGCCGTGTGTGCTTTGAAGCAATAAGGTATTTTTGACTACCAGTTAATGTCAAAAAATATTCAGCTTTGTTAAAGTGGTTGCTTACAGAAGAGGGCGTCGATGGCGTAGGGAGACAGGAGGAGTCTTTGGGGTCCTTTAGACCCCGGATGCCTCAATTATGTACTTCAGCTTCTGGAGACGGTGTTCTTAAATGAAGGGCTAATACATTAGCTCTGGGATCCCCGACCTTTCTGAGCTTGCAGGCACACTTGGAATTCTGGCATGGCATGGCATGCACAGCAACAAAACGGCCACAAAATTATTCCACGCACATTTAAAAAAAAAAAATCAAGTGTCCACTGTACATCGGGCGTTCCTCTCCCTTTTTGAGCCTGCAGGCATCTTTGGAATTCGGGGTCGGCATGTCAGGTGCAGCTACCAATGGGCTGCTGCAGGTTACCTGTCAGTCACATAGCGAAGACAGTAGTGCTTTTAAAACCAATGGCCAATCAGAAGCCTTGTGGGGCCAAAGCCCCGCCCCCCACAGCCTCCCTGACTTTCCAGAAACATCTGGCGGGCTCCAGGAAAGGTGTTGGGGACCCTAGCTGTACATGGCTTCTATATGTGTCCGGTGTACCACGTGCTCCCTGAGCCAGCGATTTGGCCGCTGCATAAATCAGTTTGCTCTGGAGCCATCCTTCCTGAGCGAAGACAAAAATGTGTGAGCCGGAGGCTAAAAAACTGTGAGCCTAGCTCGCATTAACTCAGTTTAGAGGGAACTCGGGTGCACGCTACCCCCCCTCCCCTTTCATAGTGGCAAATAATGGCGGCCCCACCAGAAAATAGTTTGCCCCTCAAGCCACAGAATCCCAGCGACAGGCCTACAGTGGGGTCACTTAGACCCCAATTCAAGTGATCTGAAAGACGTGTGTTTCAGAGGTACCAGGATCTAAATGACCCCAAGCGTGGGACCGAGACTAATTTAACACCACAGCTACTGTGTGCTGGTACAGCCAGTTGAGCTAAGGCAAAGGTCCCCCCTTCTGGAGTCCACCAAGGGGTTTTCGGAAGTGGGCGGGGCCAGATAGGGATTTTGTGCCCAGCAAGGCTTCCAGTTGGCCATTGGAGATTTGATTGGCTGTGCAGATTTTTTTAAAATGTTGCTTTGGCAGCCGCTGGCACCACTGCACAGGGATCGACACCGTGTCACTGTCCGCCTCCCATGGTGGCTGTTCTCACATTATATTCAACGCACGCAACCGCTGAAGGCATAAGACAAGCCCCATATCTAGTCAGGAGAATGGTCCGCTCATTTTGGGCTGGTTGGTGCTACATCGTTTCCTCTTTTGGCTGGAGCTCCAGCATCCCACCCAGATTGCTGCTTCCCCACCCGTTTCGGCCATCAGTTCAAAGACCTGCCGTGAGCCTCCTGGCATGCTTCTCCAAGGGCCGCTCATGAGCCTGGGCAAGGAACTGTGCTGCAAGGGGGCCGCCACAGAAAAGGCCCTGCTCCTTAAAGCCAAGTTGCTGGCCCACACAAGCACAGGGCCTGTGATGGCTGTTGGAGAGGCTTAGGTAGTGCACAGGGAAAGGAAAGCATGCCTCTGAGCATGTGTGGCGTGCCTTTTCCCTGCAGCAGGTTGACAGAAGGCAACTCTTCCTGACCGGTTTCAGGGTTTAGCTGTGTTGGTCTGCAGTAGAACAGCTAGATTCGAGTCCTGAAACACCTTAGAAACCAACAAGATTGTCAGGGCGTAAGCTTTCAAGAGTCAAAGCTAGGAGAGAGAGCCATTGTGGCATAGTGGTTAGGAGCGCGGACTCTAATCCGGGAGAACTAGGTTTGATTCCCCGCTCCTCCACATGCAGCTGCTGGCGTGACCTTGGGTCAGTCACAACTTCTCTCAGAGTTGTCCTCTCAGGAGCAGTCCTTGAAAGAGAGCTCTCTCAGCCCCACCTACCTCACCAGATATCTGTTGTGGGAAGGGGAAGGGGAAGGAGATTGTAAGCCGCTCTGAGACTTCTTCAGGTAGTTATAAGTCCAGACTCCTCTTCTCTTCTTCTCTCAAGAGCTTAAACGCTGAAAATCTTTTCGCTCTTTAAGGTGCTTCTGGACTCGAGTCTAGCTATTCTGCCTTGACTGGGTTTGCTTGAGTTCTAGGGTAAGCTCTGGCCGTGAATAGATTCTACCAGTGACTGCTAACAAAGTCCACAGAGGTGAAATTGACTCCTCTCTGTCCCGCCTCCCCCAAACGCGCTCTCTTTTTCTCTACAACGATCCTCCTTTGTCTTTTCTCACTCACACGCACACACACCCCTCTCCCGCACCGCCGTAACGGACACAGCGAGATCCCCCCCAGGTAGGTCGCAATCCCAGAGCGTGCCGCATCTTTTTTTATTTTTTTTTTCCTAACAGCAAAAAAGTTGAAAGTTGCATTTCCAAGTTCTGTTCGCAACTCATTCACCCCTTGACTCTCTTCCTCTCCCCGTCCTTCTATAGACCCTCTTCACCTTTTCTGTTGATGTTTTGGCTTCCATCTCTTCCCCTTGGACTCTGTTCTCCTGGCAAGGTACTTGAACTCTTCACTTTTTCCCCCCCTCCCATGGCTTCCATGTGCTGTTTTTTTCTCTCTTCTCCGCCCGCCCCCGCTTCCCCATTTTTCTGATCCGCAGGGTACTGTGTATTACCGAGGGTCAGGGACACGAGGCATCCGTGGCGGGACTGGAAGCCAGGGAAAGAGATCAGATTTTGCTCTTGGGGACAGAGAAAGGTCTAGGACCCTGCACTGGATCTTACTCACCTCGAGCATTAGGGGAAGCTACCTTGTACTACCATTAGCACAATAAATCCATGGGAATCTAATCCTTTATCCCTTCCACAGGGAGACCAGATTTTGCTCTTGGGGACACCCCCTCCCCCCAAATCCTATAGTTGATAGAATGTTTAGCTCAGAGTGACGGGCTCCTATTTGACATTCCAAAAGAAGCATGGCTAGGACAAGAGGAGAGGAACCGGGGAGTGCTCCGAAATCAGCAAAGAGCAGCCGATAGGGCCCTTTAACCCCACCTGCGTTGATTGGCAAAGCGAATAATTGATCCCAGTATGAGACGCACCAGATCCAAACCAAGTCAGGAAACTATCAAGTCCCGGGGAAGAATGGGGTGTGCAGCCAGAGATCTCGTGTATTCAAATGGATCCGCGCGAGAAGAACGGGGCGTGCAACCAGGGCTATCCTGCTGTCTAAATGGATCTGCAGGGCCCAGTTCCGTCGTGCCCAGAGCCGTCAAGGTCCTGCCTCTTCTGGCATCGCCCTGGCAGGGGCCGTTAACTTTTACGCCACCGTCAGGTTCAAGCTGCCGCCACAGCCTTCGGGTCGCTGTGCCTTGGGGGAATTGCGGAGGGGGGGGGCCATGCAGCCTCCGGGCAATCTCGGGCATGCCACGAGGAACGATGAAGCCCACCACCGGCTTGGTGTTTTCCAAAGACGCTCTCTGCCTGTCGCTAGGCATGACGGGGTTGTGGCAGGCAGCTTTTCTTCCTGTCTTTTTCCCCCCGCCACATCTCGGCTGCAGGCTGGCCTAAAAGTTTTCTGTTCGCTTGTCTCTCCTTCCCTCGTCTTCAGGCCGAGACGGCCGCAAACCGGATCTGCAAAGTGCTGGCCGTCAACCAGGAAAACGAGCACCTGATGGAAGACTACGAGAAGCTGGCTTCGGACGTGAGTGTTTGAATGTGGCCCGGGGGGGGGGGGGGAGTTAAGGGAGGAGGGTTGGCGATGGGGAGGGGCCCCCCCGATCTGCAGCGCCTGGTGGACGCGGCGAGGCCTGGGCCAGGGAAGAGAGGAAGGTGGTAGAGTCCTCCTTGCAGACTGACTCTAATGCTCTCTGCCGTGACGAAGGTCAGCGAGGGAAGTATGATGCCTCCTCCTTGGCCATGATACAGCTCTTGGGACCCACCACTCAGCCGGTGAGAGCTTTTCGTCTGGCTGCTTCACCAGTTGTTAGGAGCCTCGGCATCTGCTTGCGAGCCAGGCTCCAGGGGGAGAAAAGCTGTTGAAAACAGATTGAGGGCCGTTTCAAGAGCAGCAGAGTGAGAAAGGAAGCTCCCGTCTGGGTCTCTGCCCACCGTGGCAGGGTCTTGACTCCAGTTATTGGTGCTGGATATGGGGACAACGGCTCAGATTCCCCAGGTGTGGCGCTCGGGATGACAGATGGTGAGGGAGGACAGAGGTTTGGACAGATAAGCCAAGTAGTTTAATTGACCATTAACTGATATTGGCAGCAGATTACAGTCTGACAAAAGGTCTTGAGAATGGCCAATTGAAACAGGGTCCTGTAGGTCAGTGACCGAGGCCCCTCCAAAGGCATCCAGAGCATTGCCAGTATCTCTGTGGTAGAACCGGACTGCTTTGACCGGTCAGCAGCCATGTGCAAATGTATGGACACTGCGTCCTCTCCCCATGTTGTCCTGTCCTGATCTTCCGCTCCGTTTTCACAGCTGCTGGAGTGGATTCAACGCACCATCCCCTGGCTGGAGAACCGGGTCCCCCAGAAGACCATGCAAGAGATGCAGCAGAAGCTGGAGGACTTCCGCGACTACCGGCGGGTCCACAAGCCCCCCAAGGTGCAGGAGAAGTGCCAGCTGGAGATCAACTTCAACACACTGCAGACCAAGCTGCGGCTGAGCAACCGGCCTGCCTTCATGCCCTCCGAGGGGAAGATGGTCTCGGTGAGTCGCCAGCAAGGGTGGGCCACGGTGGAGCCGGGGGTGGTCGCGTTTCCGGGCTTCCGGAGGGCAAGATGAGAAACGTTTGGGGCAGGGGACCGATTCAGCAATTGATTCTGAAGCACAAATCTGTGCCTGCGTGACCCCCTTGGCTGAATTGGAATCACACAGTCGGAGTCCAGCGAGTTAGATGAATACCTGTTTAATGAATTCGTAACAGGGAATACAGGGCTGATGAGTGCCTCAGCACTTCCAGCAACTCCAAAGCTGTATTCTGCCATAACCAGGAAGGGCAGAAGGTCTTACACCCCAAGTGACATCCCACATTGAAGAATCCCTAATTGGTATCAAGCGGTTACCATCATACAAGCATCATTTGACTTTAAGCCTTACTGTTGGTCTCTCCTTATACTGGTCAGTTATATCAGTGGTTGCATTCACTTATTTGGTTTCCAGGACAGTAGGAACATTGGAGAACACTGGGTCCCTTCCTGACCTGCATATGGAGGCCTAAGTGATTGGGGGTTATGAGTTACAGTAAACTTGCTTGTGGCGTCCTTGCAGCTGACGCATTCCATTTCTACTGCATCCTGATTCCGTCTACAGAGGCTTTTAATAATACTTTTGCTTACTATGTCTCCTTATACAAAAAAATGCAATTATAAAATATCTACGTTCTGCTATAAGTTTCTCTAGTCAATATATGTACGTATCAAGGAGAAAGTCAGTTACCGTATTTTTTGCTCCATAGGACTCACTTTTTCTCCCCAAAAAAGTGGGGGGGAAAGTGTGTGCGTCTTAAACCCCCCTCACCTTTCCCAAGCCACAGCGCTGAGCAGAGCTAGGTGCGTCTTATGGTCAAGTGCGTCTTATGGAGCAAAAAATATGGTAGTTAGTTAGTTCTTTATTGCTACGATCATTTGACCAGAAAAGAGAAAGTCAGAAATCACATTCAGAAATCACATTCTTTTTTCCTTGTCCTACAATTCCAAGCGCATAGTGGAAGTTGAGAGGCAGATGGTGGAAGCGAGGCCCGTAGCCAGTGGGGTGTGTGTATGTGCTGAGAGCAGAACCCTCTATCGAATTAGCAGTACCCCTAGTTCTTCTTGCTGGAGCAAGCTGGCTTGGAAATCTGAGGAGGGCGGCTGAAGTGCGGAGGATCTTCTGGAGCCAGGTGCTGAAGGCTCAGGGGCCGCCAGGCTTCTTGGCGGGCGAGACGGCCTCATGGCCAGCTTCAACAGAACGCATCCCCTGCCTGCGTGTATAGTGGGGTGCCTCCCTCCTTGAAACAATACAGAAGGAAAGCCAATAAAACCTTTGCTGGAATGTGCTTTTATTTCTTGAGGGTTTTTGGGCTTTCTGTGCTTTTTTTTAAATTTATGATTTCACAGTGTTTAAAGAAACCTAGATTTTATTTTTCTTTTGCAAATGCAACCTTTCGAATGCACACTTGGCAGTTCTAAGTGTCGGAATGCAAGTCCTGTGGAACAAGGCAGAGCCCCCGTCCCAGAGTCTCACAGTGTCCCCTGTTGCTTCCAACAGCGAGTGATCGGGGATATACTGCCTCCGGACATGGGGGTTCCATTAAGCTCTTGTGGCTAAAACCCTTGGCCGGATCTGCAGTCCGTGAAGTTGTCTCATTAGGCCTGCGATCGGCACCACGTCCAGTGGCGCTGAGTTCCACAGGCTATCCAAGTGTTCAAAAGCCCCTCCCGAGTTTCACCTCTGCCCTTCTCCCCTCTCCCCAGGACATCAACAATGGCTGGAGCCACTTGGAGCAGGCGGAGAAAGGCTACGAAGAATGGCTGCTGAACGAGATCCGGCGGCTGGAGAGGCTGGACCACCTGGCGGAGAAGTTCAGGCAGAAGGCGTCCATCCACGAATCCTGGACCGAAGGTGAGCGAGCCCTCCTTTCTTCCTGGGAAGTCCCACAAGGTCCCAGTCCCGGGAAAGCCACTGGTCTGTTGCTTGAGAAGGAACGCTTCTCAGCAGGCAGCAGGTTCCGCACAGGTCGCAGCCTACTTTAAAGAAAACATCGTACTGTGACCACAGAGCCCTCCGGCCAGGGTTGCTGCCTCCGTCAGCTTGGTGTGTAAGCTTGCAGGGGAGGCGGGTTCGATCCCGGCCGTCTCCTTACTGAGCTGAATTCCTGTGCTGAGCGGTTTTGTTTTCAGAAAGGAGGAGTCGATCAAGTCTTATTTTAGCTCTGACCCGGGCAGGAAAAAGGTTTGGTTTTTAAAAAAATCCTCCATCTCGCAGCTTCCTGTTGGGAACTGTCAGATAAGTGGTCTGAATTCCTTTCTCTGGAGTGGGGTGTGTGTGTGTGTGCGCGCAGCCCAGCCCCACCCTCTTCCCCTTCCCCACAGCATCATCCGTCAAAGCCTGCAGGTAGTTGCCATGGGAGGTGCAGCCTCTCTTTGAACCATTCTTTTTTTGGGGGGGCAGAGTGAAATCATCTAGAGGTAGAAACACCCTCCTGAGGAACTCCACCCAGTCTGTGCATTCATGGCCTCTTCTGCTGACGGGACGTTAACCTCTGATCACCCCAAACGGTTCTTGCTGCTGCCGGTCCTCTTCACACCAAACCCCATTACCTAAAATGGAGTTCAGCTGCCTCGTGCGGCCAAGGCTTAGGACTTAACACAGGTCAGGCTTAGGACTTAACAAAGCTCCCTCTAAGCTGTGGAGTCCTGTGAGCAAAAACTCTGCTTTGTGAGCTACCTGCATTAAAGTTGTGAGCGAGCGATTTCGCCACTACATAACTTAGTTTGCTCTGGAGCCATCCTTCCTGAGCTCAGACAAAAATGTGTGAGCTGGAGGCTAAGAAACTGTGAGCTAGCTCACACTAACTCAGCTTAGAGGGAACAGTGTTCACAGGCAATGCTCCCTCTAAGCTGTGGAGTCCTGTGAGCAAAAGTTCTACTGTGTGAGCTCCCGGCATCAAAGTTGTGAGCGAGCAATTTGGCTGCTGCACAAATCAGTTTGCTCTGGAGCCGTCCTTCCCGAGCTAAGACAGAAAAAGGGTGAGCTGGATTCCGTGAACTGAGGCATCCTGTGAGAGGGAGGGCAGGGAGAGGTGAGCCAGCACTTGGCTCTTCTGGCCCATTCTTACGTGCCCAGGGTAATGCTGATTGACATTTTGGGGCCAGGAAGGAATTTTTCTCCAGGTCAGATAGGCCCAGGGATTCTGGATGGTTTCTTGTTGTTTTAGCCTTCCTCTGGGCATAGAGGGTCACTGGGGCAGTGCAGGAGGGGGAGGTGCTTGTGAACTTCCTGCATTGTGCAGGGCGGTGGACTAGATGACCCTGGGGGGGGTCCCTTCAGGTGTCCCTCTCAGCGCTCGCTCTCTATGACCTAGCCTACCAGCAGTGTGCTCTTTCAACAAGTACTCCCAGAAGTTCGTGGGGACTGACTCCCTAGTAGGTGTTTTTAGGATTGAAGCCCAGGACTCGGCGATCAGACCAGGAGACGGTTTTGGGCAGTGGGGGTGGGGGGGGTGGGATCAGTGATGTATGGGGGTCTTCTCACTCTAAAGGGCCGAGGGCCACAGATGCATTCAACATGAGAGTTTGACTTTGCTGGGGAGGGGGCCTTCGGCCAAAGCAGGCCACCCTGCCCAGACCACACTCGCTCCACCTGGCCGACAGCCAGGGACTGGATTTCCCAAACCGAGCGTGTCCCGGGGAACAGCTGATGGGAACAGAACAGCGATTCGCTAAACTCCAGCCGTTTCCTTTTTTCCATCTCCCAAACGCAAATAGCTTTTGAATTAGCGCACAAGCTCCAGCCATGGGCCAAGGCAGCCAGCTATGGCCGTTTGCTCAGCGACGGCTGCTTGGAGGGGTGGATGGATGGGACATGGAGTCAGTGGGATTCTGCCCCGGAGAATAGAGCCCCCCCCCATCCTGGCCTAGAGGAATAGCTCGACAGCAGCACACAATTCTCTTGTTTCCTGTGTGGGGGGAGGGTGGGGGGAGCACGCAGTGTCTTCCTGCGTCTGGCTTCCGTTTGAAAGGGAAGCACTGGAAGCTGTTACAGGGGAAGGCGGGAGCACGGGGCGGCCGGGCAGCTGTTAGGGGAAGGCCCGCATCAGCTGAGGACCGTGGGAAGCGAAAGGGTGAAACCAGTCAGCGGGAGGGGAGGAGGGGGCTGACTGGGGCGATCACTGTGCCAGTCCAAAATGTGCCCAGCCTGGCACTCCCAGGCGGCCTTTTTGTTTAAAAAGTCTGCCTTTTGGAGAGACTTGGCTTTGTCACCAGTGGTCACAGCTGGCTAAGAAGAGAAGACCCCTGCTGGATCAGACCAGTGGTCCATCTAGTCCAGCATCCTGTCTCACACAGTGGCCAACCAGTTCCTCTAGAGGGCCAACAACAGGGCAGAGAGGCCAAGGCCTTCCCCTTAGAAGAACCTCAGAAGAGACCTGCTGGATCAGACCAGTGGTCCCTCGAGTCCAGCATTCTGTCTCAAACAGTGGCCATCCAGTTCTTCTGGAGAGCCAACAACAGAGGCCAAGGCCAAACAACAGGGCAGAGAGGCTGTGGCCTTCATAAGAACCTTAGAAGAGCCCTGCTGGATCAGACCAGTGAGGGTCCATCTAGCCCAGCATCCCGGCTCACACAGGGGCCAACTTGTTCTTCTGGAGGGCCAACAGCAGGGCAGAGAGACTGAGGCCTTCATAAGAACATCAGAAGAGCCCTGCTGGATCAGACCAGTGGTCCATCTAGTCTAGCTCCCAGACTCACAGTGGCCAACCAGTTCCTCCAGACAGCCAGCAGCAGGGCATAGAGGCCCAGGCCTTCCCCTGATGTTGCCTCCTGGCACTGGGCTTCTGAGGTAGGCTGCCTCTGAGCATGGAGGTTTCCTTTAGCCACCAGGGCATAAGAACAGAGGGCTGGGAAGGGAGGTTGTTCCATGTGGCACTCTTTTGGACAGATGAGCATGCTTTCCAGGAGTAAAGTTCAAAGCACACCCAAGGTGGGGGGAAGCAGAGGGAAGTTATAAGCCCTTGTCACAAATTCGGAAGCTGCAGCTAGTGCAGAATGCCGCAGCCAGGCCTTTGATGGGCTTCCCCAGATGGGAGCACATTCGGCCTGTGCTGAAGACAGTACTGGCTGCCAATAGCATACCAAATTCGCTTCAAGGTGCTGGTAAAGCCCTATATGGCCAGGGTCCAACATACCTGAGGGGACCGCCTTTCCCCATATATACCTTAGAGAGCACTGAGGTCGGGGTCGCAAAACCAAGTGACCCTCCCGCGTCCCAAGGACGCCAGGCTTACCACCGCCAGGGCCTTCTCAGTGGCAGCTCCATACTGGTGGAATCAGCTCCCAGAAGAGATCAGCTTAGAGGGAACATTGCCGGGGCGGGGGGGGTGGGTGGGTGGGTTTGTCTCTCTGGCCACTTCTGGTGGTGGACATGAGCAAGTATCTGTGACCGTCCTTGTGGCGTTCATAATCCTTAAGTACAGCCCTGTGGGGTGGGCCTGATTTGTTTATCGCTGCTGGGCGAGGAGGAAGCCATGACCCCAGGCCCTCCTAGCTGGCCAGCCCCTCCGTGCTCCTCCGTGCTCCTCCAAGCTCCACGACAAACTCCCTCGCTCTCCCCCCGCCCCCAGGAAAAGAGGCCATGCTGAGGCAGAAGGACTACGAGACGGCCACCCTGTCGGACATCAAGGCCCTGATCCGGAAGCACGAGGCGTTCGAGAGCGACCTGGCGGCCCACCAAGACCGCGTGGAGCAGATTGCGGCCATCGCGCAGGAACTCAAGTAGGGGTCGTCCACCGGGGCGGTTCTGGGAAGCAGCTTCCTTCCAGGGTGGCAGAAGGAGCATTTGTATCGGTGTTTATGCTAACAATAGTTGGCGTGGGGAAGCATCCTGGGAATTGTAGTTTGTGGGTGCCGGGAGCTCTGCCGGCACCCCCTCTCCCTCCACATATGAACACCAATCCCTGCAAAGACTGTGGAGTCAAATCAAGCTGGGGAGGGTCCCTGGCTCAGGGGCAGAGCCTCTGTTTGGCAGGCAGAAGGTCCCAGGTTCAATCCCCAGCACCTCCAGTTAAAAGGACTGGGCAGGAGGGAATGGGAAGGACCTCCGCCTGAGACCCTGGAGAGCCATGAAGTGGGGCTGTAGCTCAGTGGAAGAGCATCTGCTTGGCAGGCAGAAGGTCCCAGGTTCAATCCCCGGCACCTCCAGTTTAAAAAGCATCAGACAGCAGGTGACGTGAAGAACCTCTGGAGAGCCACTGCCAGTCTCAGTAGGCAATACTGACTGTGAAAGGCCAATAGTGTGACTCTGTATATGGCAGCTGCATGTGTTCGTTGCTAAGCCCTAACCGTGGGCACTGTCTTTCTCCAGCCACTGACCTTCTAATTCACTACTGAAAACTGGGA
Organism: Lepidodactylus listeri; assembly: GCA_029233225.1. Classification (NCBI taxonomy): domain Eukaryota; kingdom Metazoa; phylum Chordata; class Lepidosauria; order Squamata; family Gekkonidae; genus Lepidodactylus; species Lepidodactylus listeri. Next base: position 38,399,279 of record JARCFY010000020.1, read on the forward strand.
AGGGGGAGTTATTCCCCCCCCCCCACCTCTACAGAGGTGCAGTCCAGAAAAGGCTGTTAATCCGAGGGCGCCAGCCGGCCCAAACCAAAGTATTGCTCCCAGTGTCAATTGCAAAACACTGGGCTTCCTGGTTGTAGCAATCTCCAGTTGTTGTTTTGTTGTTTTTTAACGTTTCCTCCAAAAATGTGACACCGGGAAGCTGAAAAGCAGATGGGTCTCCAGGGGACACCAGCTGTCTGTAACCCCGGGAAAGACTCCTCGTGAGCAGGAAGGCCCCACCTGAAGATCCCGATCCCTTCTGCTTTTTTCCCTTCCTGGCCTTCCGCAGGGTCATTGGGGTAACAAGATCGTGTATGGGAAACAGCATCAGCACTGTATCTTTTAAGGGGGCCTGAGTGGCAGTCTTCCCTTCCCTTCCCATCACACACACACATGTGTGTGTGTGTGTGAGAGAGAGAGAGAGATTTGGGCTTGCCTCGAAGCGACGCTCTGACGCAACCTGAGGCCGTGTAGTATTTTTGGCAGGCCGAAAATAGCTTTTTCCGTCACGGTCTCTTTCCTGCAGATCCTTGGCTATCGTGCAGACACCGCTGGGGATCACCCCTCTTTAGAGGATGTTTCTCCGAGGAGCCCCCCCCCTTCCCCGACACCCCCCCGCCCCCCGGTAATGCACAGTGCCCCTATTGTTCCCCCTCCCCCTCTTCTCTTCTCGCCTGGCTTAGAATACGGTCATTGTAAGAGTTTGCCACGAACCGCTTTTTTTTCTCCCCCTCGCTCGGGTAAACTCACACACAATTAGTACACACAGGGGCCGGAGCGGAGCCCCGCCGTGAATGGAGACTGTTATTCCCCTGACTGGGAAAGGCAGAGGGTGTGCTGGGAAAGGGGCGTGCCCATGGCCTGGAGGATTACCTCATGGAGGCAGCGCACAGCGCCCCCCCCCCCCCCCCAAACAGCCCTGTAACAACTCCAGAATAGCAAGGCAAAGTTTGACGGCTAGCCAGAACCATGTTGGCCACCCCTCTCCCCCGAATATCTTAATGCTTCTTGGGTCTGGGTGGTTCAACTACAGTTTCTGGCTGGGGTGGGGGGTGGGGAGGAGACGTTTCTCTCCCCCCTTTCATCTGTAGCTTTGCTGTTCTGTCTCCTCCCAAGCTGTTTTGCTTGGCCGTTATCCTGGCCTTCCCCGCCACTAGATGCGGCACACACCACAACTTGCCGCCTGGCTTTAAAACATATATTTACAACGAGAGAATCACAGTCTAGAACATCAAATGAATTCAAGATACCAAAAACTGTGTAGTGCACATAAATATACTTATAATAAATTCAGTATCAGTGATTTACAAATAATACAAAAACGATACAAAACAATTCAAGGTCCTATTTATAAGCTGTGCTGGACAATAGCTTGATGTAGTTGACGAAAATTTCCCGGAATGAGGTTCTGTTTCAAAAATCCTTCCTCTGAACATTAGGACAAATCAAAATCCCAAAATCTTTACCATTACGTGGACATGTATATAGCCTCTTTCAGGCATAACATTCATTCCCTCAGTACATACTGCAAACCATCTTAGTAAACTGTCAGCAAAATTTCCTATAATCTGGTATTATTTGTAAATCACTGATATTGGATGTATTATAAGTATGTTTATGTGCGCTACACAGTTTTTGGTATCTTGAATTCATTTGATGGCTTTAAAACTTGGCGTTTGGGGCTTGTTGAGACCTTGCTGCCAATGGGGCTACAAGGGCTGCCTCCTCCCCAAACCACCCCCCACCCACCCCCGGTGGGGTTTGGGTTGGAGGGACACCCCTGTCCTCTGGCTTCCTGGGCCGCTAGACATGTGTTAAAAGGACAGCAGCACCCTCTGGTGCCGGAGAGCCGTCCCTGCCGGGCTGGTCGAACAAAGCCAAAAAGCAACCGCGAATAAATAACGATGAAAATATCAGATGATCTTCAGTGTCTAATTCGTGTGCACAGTTTTGTACAGATTGACGTTCATATAGATACATGTATTCAATTCATTCTTACATGGTATCAAGAATCCCAAATAACGTTCCAGAAAACACCCTACAATTAGTGGATTCCGGGCAAGTTATAAAGCCAGTAAGGCGCACGGTGCCATAACGCAATGGTAGTGCTTGTTAAGCCTCATCATAAATGATTATTCATGAGGAAATTGCTGGAGGGTGGTAAAGCGATAAATAGAAGTGCTCTTCAGGTATCTTGATAACTTTCAAGGGGGCCACAGTGGGAGGTCTCCTGGAGTTCTGGCCCCGCTGCTGGACCTCCTGAGGGCACCTGGTGTTTTTGGCCACTGTGTGCCACAGAGTGTTGGGCTGGATGGGCCACTGGCCTGATCCAACATCGGCTTCTCTTCTGTTCTTATGACGCCGCCATTCACATTAGCACTCTCCAATAATTTCCTCGTGAATAATCAATTTCCCCAGTTTTGTGCAGATCCATGTGCACATATGGGGCAGGGGGTTGGGATTTCTCTGGTGCCTGATTTTAGCCCGGGCTCTGTCGGGGGGCTGAGAATGGAACCCGGCCTGTTTGTGTGGCTGGCCTCGGAGGCCAACGTTTCAGTTGCATTTCTAGCCTGCATGGATGCTTAGAGAAAGGGGCTGGCTCTTGTGAGAGAAGAGGAAAGAAAATGCGCATCGCACCAGCCCCTGTCCTGCCCTGTCCACGCCCCCAAATCAAAACGGTGCATTATTCCAGCAGCGAGCCCCCAAGGATTCAGATTATGGTGACATCTGTCCAAACGCCGCCTGCATTTTCTCCATTCTGGGGGTGCTTGGACCCTCAACGGCTGCACGAAGGAGACCCTCGAAAGGAAAGACAACTGAGATCTCTCTGCAGTCTGCTTCTGAGTAACTCCACCCTTCCTCTTCTGCCCCACAGCGAACTGGATTACTACGACTCCCCCAGCGTCAACGCCCGGTGCCAGAAGATCTGTGACCAGTGGGACTCGCTAGGATCCTTGACCCACACCAGGAGGGAGGCGTTGGAGGTGAGTTGGGGTTCTGAACAGACCCATTTCTTGCCTTGGTGGGCGGGGGGGGGGGGAGACCTTTAGTGAGGGGGCCCTGATCCATCCACCGTATTGTGTCTCCCACGCAGAAAACAGAGAAGCAGCTGGAGACCATTGACCAGCTCCACCTGGAATATGCCAAGAGGGCAGCGCCCTTCAACAACTGGATGGAGAGCGCTATGGAGGACCTGCAGGACATGTTTATCGTCCACACTATTGAGGAGATCGAGGTAAGGGGGAAGGAAGAGGGGCCCCGCGGCTCAGGGAAGGAAGAGGGGCCCCGCGGCTCAGGGCCAGATCACACCCATTGCATGCGGAGAATCCCAAGCTCAGTCCATGGTATTGCCAGTTAAAGGGAGTGTTGGGAAGGGCATTTCTTTACCCAGAACCCTCCTGGTCAGAGGAGACCATGCTGAGAAAGACGGATGCGAGGGTCTGACTCAGCACTTTGCAATTTCATGAGCATTTAGGGCTCTTGCTGGCAACTCGCTGCTTGGCATGAGGAAGGTCCCAGGGTTGGTCGCCAGCATTTCGTAAGAACATCCGAAGAGTTCTGCTGGATCAAACCAGTGGTCCATCTAGTCCTGGCACATACAGTGGCCAGCCATTTCCTCTGGAGGGCCAGCAACAGGGTAGAGAGGCCAAGGCATTCCTCTGAAGTTGCCTCCTGGCTCTGACTGCCTCTGAACATGGAGGTTACCTTTAGTCTCCGTGGCTAGTAGTCCTTGATGGACCTCTCCTCTACAAATTTGTCTAACTCGCTTTTAAAGCTATCGATGCCTGTGGCCATCACCGCATCCTTTGGCAGCAAATTCCACCTTGTATTCACTCTCCCACTCTGTATCCGGGAAGCGTGGAGAGCCACAGTGGTTGCTGGACCCGTGGTCTGTGAGCCATTGTAAGGCAGCTTCGTGTGTTTTTGTGACTCTCAAGAGCAGCTGTTCTGACCCGGCTTAACCTGTCCAGTCTCTGGCCTGGCCAAACCCCCAGACGTTTCTCCCAGAAACTTTTGACAAGGGAGGAAGCCGTCGACAACAGCTGCCAATCTTGGAGTGAAAGCAACAAAGCCAAAAAATTTCAGGAGCTGGATAGGAGCCTTGTGGCATCTTGGAGATGAACACATTTTTAAAAATTCTAACAAAAGCCTTTGTGGATTAGAGCCTGATTCATCGGATGCACGTAGTAGATCCTGACCAGGTTAACCTTGTGTACAAAAGAGAGAATCCCCAACAACTTCTGCAAGAATTAAAAAAAAAATTGAAAGTGCCGCAAAACTGCTGTTTGATTTTTGTGGCAATGGACTTAACACAGTTGTCCTTCTGGGACTTAACTGGCATGGTAGGTGTGTGTGTTTTGATTGAGATTTTTAATCAAACTGCTAATGATCCTTGCATTAGAATCATCGAAGAGTTGGAAGGGACCTCCAGTGTCATCTAGTGCCACCCCTTGCATAATGCAGGAAATTCACAAATACGTCCCCCGTACACCCCCAGTGACCCTGCTCCATGCCCAGAAGATGAGAAAAAAATCTCCAGGATCCCTGGGCAAACTGGCCTGGGAAAAAATTGCTTCCAGACCCCAAAGTGGCGATCAGCATTTCCCTGGGCGTGTAAGAAAGGGCCATGAGAACTAAGCACTGAGGCAACTCTTCCTGCCCTCCCTTCTCATGAACTGCCTCAGTTCACAGAATCCGCACTGCTGTCAAATGGCCATCGAGCCTCTGCTTAAAAACCTCCAAAGGAGGAGAGCCCACCACCTCCCGAGGAAGCCTGTTCCACTGGGGAACCGCTCTAACTGTCAGGAGGTTCTTTCTAATTAGTTATTTGTAACTGTGGTTATTGAACAGAGGTCTCTGTCCTTAGAAGGGAAATATTCACACGAAGGCTGTACTGACACAGGCACAAACTGCGGTTCCCGTTCTGTTCCTGCTCGTGAGTGAGTGAGGCAGGCCGGCCTTACGAGGAAGCCCAGTTCAGGGTTTCATCAAGCTCGGTTCCATGCCATGTTTCTAACCAAACCGGTCTTTCTCACCCAGGGCCTGATCGCTGCCCACGACCAGTTCAAATCCACCCTGCCCGATGCAGACAAAGAGCGTGAGGCCATCCTGGGGATCCAAAGCGAGGCGCAGCGGATCGCAGACTACAACAACATCAAACTATCTGGGAACAACCCCTACACTTCGGTCACTCCGCAGATCATCAACTCCAAGTGGGAGCGGGTGCGTGGAAGGGCAGGGCAGCCGCCGGCTGAGGCCCCGGTTGCAGATCCATTGGGCGGGGCGGGCAGAGGGAAGCAGTGGGATTCGCTGGGGCACAGGGAAGACTCCGAGGCCGGGTTCGGTGACTGGCTGTGTTGATGGATCAGGTCCAGCAGCTAGTGCCAAAGAGGGACCACGCCCTCCAAGACGAACAGAGCAAGCAGCAATCCAACGAGCACCTCCGCCGGCAGTTTGCCAGCCAAGCGAACATCGTCGGGCCCTGGATCCAGACCAAGATGGAGGTGAGGAGGGGCTCGTGGCCAGGGAAGGGGTGGGGTTCGGAGAAGTGGGAGGGCCCAAGGCCAGGAAGAGGAAGAAATGGGCGTCACGTCACGCGGTGGCAGAAGGAGGGTGAGCCCCATATTCATTGGGTGGTCTTTGAGGCAGGGTGGCTTTTTCCGCAGGCCCCGGCATACCCCCTCCTCCCAGTGCCAACCAGTGCTAAAAAATGGCCTGCTTTCCAAGACCAGTGTAAGAATTGGTGCTCTAAAACAGAGAACTCTAAAACAGAGCCGCACACAATAGGAAGTCTTAACGCTTGCTGTCTGGCTTTAAGACTTGGCATTTGGGGCTTGCATTAAGACTTCCTATTGTGTGCAGCTCTGTTTTACTTTTAAACAATGTTGAGAATACTATCTTGAAAGACATTATGCTTCAGTCGGACTAGCCTGACCCTTTGGGGAGTTTTCCCATATGAGTATTGTACAGTTTTCACAATGGGTCCCAACCTGATGAAGACTTCCAGAAACGGAAATGATCACCAGTCGCTTCGTTGTAGTTAGATATATGGACCTTTATTGTTAATAAGGATTAGATAATTACTTTTTGTATTAGAATTTGTATTGCATCAATATTATTTGCACCAGCGTCTTAACAGCTATATCGGTTCTTGACTAGCGCTATTGTTTATAGTTGTCGTTCTTCGCTATTCGTTCAGCTTCTGAGATCTGACAAGATCAGGCTAGCCTGGGCCATCCAGGTCAAAGCAAGAGACAAACAGAGCAGGTTTGCTGTTGCCTGCCTCTGCTCAGCAACCTGGTCTTCTTTGGTGGTTTCCCATCCAAGTGCTAACTGAGGCCGACCCTGCTTAGCTTCTGAGATCTTGCAATATCAGGCCAGGCTGGATGTTTTTTGGGGGGGGTGCAAGCAGCCTCCTGAGCCGTCAGCATTTCTCCAGCAAGCTGAGCCGGACTCACTGTTCCCTTCCCCTCCCCTCTCCCTCCTCCCATCCCGCCAGGAGATCGGGCGCATCTCCATCGAGATGAATGGCACCCTGGAGGACCAGCTGAACCACCTCAAGCAGTATGAGCAGAGCATCGTGGACTACAAGCCCAACATCGACCTCCTGGAGCAGCAGCACCAGCTCATTCAGGAGGCCCTCATCTTCGACAACAAGCACACCAACTACACCATGGAGGTACTGGCGAGCGGGAAACGGTGGCGAGCCCGCGGGAGCAGGCAGGCCGCACTGGGCGCATGGCGGCAGCCGTGCCAGCACAGTCAAGGCTCGGTTTCCAGAATGAGGCAGGCAAGGGACTTCCCAGAGGTCTATATGGGTAGCTGTGCTGGTCTGCCTGTAGCAGGAGAAAAGAACAAGAGTCCAGGAGCACCCAAAAGAATAAGATTTGTGGCAGGGGAGGAGTTTTCGGGAGACCCTGCTCACTTCTTCAAGATGGGTCGCTGCATTAGTCTGTAGCAGGAGAAAAGAGTAGGAGTCCAGCAGCTCCTTAAAAGACTAACGGAATTTGTGGCAGGGGAGGAGCTTGCAGGAGTCACTGCTCACTTCTTCAGACACAGCTAGAATGTAAGTCCCTCTGTCTTTATACCAACAGGTTGATGGATTCCCACTCTCTGTAAGGCTAAATGTGGTGCCTTCCATGGAGACAGATCCAAGATGGGTGTTAGTCTGTCTGTAGCAGTAGAAAAGAGCAAGAGTCCAGGAGGCACCTTAAAGGCTAACAAAGTTTGTGGCAGGGCGTGAACTTCCCCGAGTGGCATCTGAAGAAGTGAGCAGTGACTCCCAAAAGTTCACGCCCTGCCACAGATTTTGTTCGTCTCTAAGGTACTCCTGGAATCTTACTCTTTCTCCTGCCCCAGAGGTCCGTGAGTTTTATTCTGCCAATTCCAGGGCCTGCGCTGGAAGCATCAGGCCAATAGGTCCCTGTCCCTCTGCACCAAGGTCCCCAGTGCTGCCAGTTCTCTGAGAGAAAACCTGAATTCATGGCAGGGGCAGGTTCAAGGATACATGGACTGCAGACTGAGACGCTTCAGACTCACGACTTAATAGTCACATGACCTCCAGTAGCGTCACATGGCCCAGCGGTCATCTGACCTCCAACAGTCGTCATGGAAGTCGGTCTCTGTGGGTGTGGGCGGGGCACGCCTCGAGATGGGACCTGAAACCAGGTCCTTGGTATTCCCTGCATGTTTCCGAATCCCCCCCCCCCCCGTGAAATATTCTTCAGTGTGGTAAAAGACGTTAGCTCTCAGGAAAATAGATTAGAACAAATCTGAGGCATCGGGAAAAGAAGCCAGTGTGGGAAACGCCTTGAGCATGGGAGGGGAGGGGCTGCCATCCCGCCTTCTCGGTCTACGCCTCTGTCAGAACTCCCCTCCTGAAGTTTCTGTGCTGCGAGGAAGGAGGCGGGGCTTGGACTCGGGGGGGGGCAGTCCCCTCGGGGGGGCCTGCTTCCATAGCGAGGATGGTCACCCCGACACGACAGTCTTCCCTGGCTCCCGGTCCTGTGGGTTGAGCCAGTGTGTCCGCCTTCTCACTGACTGCGTCCCCCCCCCCTCGCTTACTCCTCCCAGCACATTCGTGTCGGATGGGAGCAGCTCCTCACCACCATTGCCCGGACCATCAACGAGGTGGAGAACCAGATTCTGACCCGAGACGCCAAGGGGATCAGCCAGGAGCAGATGCAGGAGTTCCGGGCCTCTTTCAACCACTTCGACAAGGTAGGCCGGGTTATATGCGGGGGGCGGTGGGAACAGGATGACAGCCTTTTTCCTGGAGCGACAGGTAGCAGAGCCCCCACCCCCATGCATGTCTTGGTGGCGTCATCCTTCCACCAGCCACTGTCTCAAGACAGGACAAGATCCTGTCCTGGATGGGAAGTGCTGGTTTGAGAGACCCTTTGAGATCATTATATTGCACGTCTTCGATAAGATCATTGTATTGCACGTCTTCGATAAGAACAATGAATGATAAGCACTTAAGAAGAGCCCAGCTGGGACTAGATGGACCATTGGTCTGGTCCAGCAGGGCTCTTCTTATGCGCTTATCATTCATTGTCCTCACTGACAGCGTGCAACTGCAACATCGTTCCCTGTTTTCTCCCGCCCTTCTTCCAACCAGCTCAAGGTGGGGCATCTCTCTCCGCCCCCTTGCCCTGAAGATAACCCTGTGCCTTGTGTCAAGCTGGGAGAGCGTGGCCACCCCCAAGGTGGGCTTGCAGGGTGGAGCAGGGACTCGAACCCGGGTCCTCCCAATCCTTGTTTGGCATTAATCCAGTCCACTACATGGACACCCATGGACATCCCCCACCCCCCACCCAACCGATACAGTTAAAGCTCCACTTTTCTTCTTCCTCCATTCTCGACCTCCCGCCAGTAGAAAATCAGAAGCTTAGATCCGTGGGGCAGAAGGCATTTCCCTCCCCCTTGGCTATGAGATGCTCGGGCTGCACTTCATTTGATCAAGCCCTTCCCATGCCTATGCGATTGGGCTACTGAACACCCATCACGACATGGGCCCGCCCACTTCCCAAAGAAAGCGCTGCCCAAGTTGTGCCTGTGTCCGTCTGTCCCCCAAACTCATGGGTGGGTTCCTTATGAGTGAGGAGACATCGGGGAATACACCAGCCACTGCCACTTTGATCGGTTCAGTTTTACAACGTTAGCCATTCAGGGTGCCGTAAGTCACCATACCACGGCTTGGATATTCTGCCTTGTTCCCCTGTAAAATAACAATGGCAAGAACCGCGTAACAGTAACGCTTAATAAAGAAACAGGAGCAAGAACATATCGTGTGTGAATTTCTTACAGTAACACTTCTTAACGAGATACAAAGTCAACATGAGAATACATCTCTTGAGTAGTGCGATATTAAAGCGCTAAAGGCAGGAAGAATTCCGAATGAAATCACAGGAGAATTTCCAAATGGAGTCACAACGAAGAATCTAGATATCCACTTCGTTTCGAATCCTTTTTCAATGGTGACTATACCAAAATACAGGGAAATGTTTTTCATTATAAACACAACTTGCAAATACATACTATGTATTTTTGATGTAAAGTTAGTATGTATTTGCAAGCTGTATATATAGTGAAAAACATTTCCCTGTATTTTGGTATAGTCGCCATTGAAGAAGGATTCGAAACGAAGTGGATATCTAGATTCTTCGTTGTGACTCCATTTGGAAATTCTCCTGTGATTTCATTTGGAATTCTTCCTGCCTTTAGCGCTTTAATATCGCACTACTCGAGAGGTGGATTCTCATGTTGACTTTGTATCTCGTTAAGAAGTGTTACTGTAAGACATTCACACACGATATGTTCTTGTTCCTGTTCCTTTATTAAGCGTTACTGTTACGCAGTTCTTGGCATTGTTATTTGACATTTTTCCACTTGTTTCCCGCGTTGGTTTTGCATTGTTCCCTGTAAAACAGCAAAGCAGGAAGACGTATCGGTAGCCTTCTGGCCACTGGGAAAGGCTGCCCCCCCCCCCCCCAAAAGGTTGGGAGGGTACTCGGTCTCACTCTGCAGGGGAAATGTCAGTGTTTTTACTGCCAAATAGCTCAGCAGTTAATTACTGCCGGTGACCACACCTTGGCCTCTGCCCCAGATTAGCCATGCGTTCCTGCCCCTTTGCTGGATGAGCTGGCTCACACACGCACAAGGCTCACTTCCTGCAATCTCTCAGCAAAATGTGGAAACGGGCGCCAGCGGAACGGAGAGCCCCGCAGCGCAGGCGTTCTCAATCTGGCGGCCGACCTGCCTTGGCATTCCCGCAAGGAACAGATGGACGCCACTGCTGTTGGTGTGGCACCCGGGCCCCGTGTGAATCAGACCTGCACCTTCAGGAGACGGGAGGGTGTTTTGCCGAGCGCTTTCCTTCTGGAGACTTCTGTGGCAGCAGAACCACAGGAAATGCTTTTTGGATTCTTAGAGGCTAGGATCAGACTCCTGAGGTTGCTGCCTCGGACGAAGAAGTCGGCCCATTCTCACTGCCTCGGTGGCCATTAACCTGTGTTGCCGGGGTCAGTCCCCATAACTGGTTCTTCCGCTGGCTCCCATAATTCCCTGGGGTAAGCAGGTGTGGTCATCTGGGTGGGCAGGGGGAGGGGCCGTGGCTCAGTGAGAGAGCCTCTGCTTAGCACGCAGGCAGTCCCAGGTTCTCCCGTTAAAAGGATCTGGTAGGAGGTGACTTGAAAGACTATTGTCTCAGGCCCTGGATTGCTGCTACCCATCTGAGCAGACAATACTGGCCTTGACGGACAAATAGCCTGATTTAATACAAAGCAGCTTCATGTGTATATTGGGGAGGGGCTATGGCTCAGTGGCAGAGCCTCTGCTTGGCTTGCGGAAGGTCCCGGGCTCAGTTCCCGGCACCTCCAGTTAAAAGGATCTCCCGGGAGGGGATGCGAAAGACCTCCTGCCAGACTGAATAGGCAGTACGGACCTCGATGGCCCAAGGCTCTAGTTCAGTATAAGGCAGCTCTCCAGACGTCCACATTTCCACTGGGGGCTGGTGGGGAGAAAAGCCCTCAAAGGCAGCCGGAATCGAACTAACTGCCTGTCTTTTCCCCTCCCTTGGCTGCGTGTCCGTGGGGCCCTCCCCTCCGCTCCCTCGACGTGCCCGCCACGCCCCTTGCCCTTCCTCTCGCCCCGGCATGCGTGTGCACGCGTGTGTGCGTCTCTCACGGCGGCAGGACCATGGCGGCTCCCTGGGACCCGAAGAGTTCAAAGCCTGCCTCATCAGCTTGGGATACGATGTGGAAAATGACAGACAGGTACCCAGCGCTCGTTTTGACCCGCGCAATCCTTTGGGGGAACGTCCGCCATTAACGTGCTCTCCTTTTTCTCTCTTTCTTCACCACACCGTCGTTCCCCCACCTCTCCTTCCACGCTCCTCTGTGTCCACTCATCCCCACCCCCATTGACGTTTGTGCCCCATTTTTCTTGCATCTCGATGACTTTTCCGTGACTGACTGACTGTCTTTCTCTGTGCATCTCTTGTCTTCCTTCCTCCCTTCCTGTGGGCCGCTGCTCTCTCCTTCCTCTTTCCTCGCATGCCTTCTCCATCTTCCCTTCCTCCTCCTCCTCCTCCTCCTCCTGCTCCTGCTGTCGGCCTCTCGGAATAGAAGCGTACAGGGAGCATGGATACCGACGACTACCGAGCCCTCCTTATCTCCACGGGATACAGCCTGGTACGCCCTCTCTGCCTTTCTCCCTTTCTCTTGCTCCAAACTCTCCTTTGCAGTTTTGAAATGTCCTGAGTCTTGCTTGTGCTCGCGTGGCTCTCTGCTTTGGCTACGTTGAGCGGGGAGGTAGTCTTGCACGACGAGGGGTAAAGACTGGTGGAACTCGGGATTCCGGGTGGGAGGTATTTGCTGGAACCGTCAGCCTCTCGGAGGAGGTTCATACTTGATCCGCCTTTCAAGGGATTTGCTTTTAAATAAGTTGGTGTATTGCCCAAACGCCACTGTTTCTGTAGATTTAATTTTAGAAAAGGTCCCTGGTCATTAGACCAAAAATGCAGCCTGTTCATAAGAACATAAGAGAAGCCAATGTTGGATGAGACCAGTGGGCCCTCCAGTCCAACACTCTGTGTCACACACTGGCCGGAAACACCAGGTGCCCTCAGGAGGTCCAGCAGTGGGGCCAGGACACTAGAAGCCCTCCCACTGCCCCCCCCCCCCCAAGCACCCAGAATACAGAGCATCACTTGCCCCTGACTGAGAGTCCCTATCTATACTTTGTGGCTAATAGCCACTGATGGACCTCTGCTCCAGATGTTTAGCTAATTCCCTCTTGAAGCCGTCCATGCTTGTAGCTGCCGCCACCTCCTGTGGCAGTGAATTCCACATGTTAATCACTCTATGGGTGAAGAAGGACTTCCTTTTATCTGTTCTAACTCGATTGCTCAGCAATTTCATGGAGTGCCCACGAGTTCTTGTATGGTGAGAAAGGGAGGAAAGGACTTCTTTCTCTGCCTGCTCTATCCCATGCATACTCTTATAAACCTCGATCATGTCGCCCCTCAGCCTCAAGTTGGCAGCTTTGGTATTTGCTAGTGTGGTTAGGCTGGGCTGGGATGTTGGCGCTGTTTGCGGAAGGCGGAAGGATGCCCTTTTCGTTAAGCCAAAGGCAATGGAGGTTGTGGTGTGTGAGGAGGGCTTTACAGAATTGAACCTACAACCCTTGGAGAGCAGGGGGCATTCCTTTTCCATGCAGCATAATGCTGTGTGCTCGTGCCACCCCCAGGAAAACTGAATTAAGCCTTGATGATGAGAGGCAAAGAAAGTTAGCCGCCATTGCAGAACCTTAGTACAGAATTCCAGGGCAAGAGAAACCCTGGCCTTTATCAGACTTCATTGTCTAGGTGAGGGGCTGTGGCTCAGTGGCAGAGCATCTGCTTGGTGTCCCAGGTTCGATCCCTAATATCTCTAATTAAAAGGACCATGTAGTAAGTAATGTGAAATTCCTCCGCCTCAGACCCGAGTCTGAGTAGACCACCCTGACCTTGGTGGAGCAAGGCTCTGATTCAGTGTAACGCCACTTCCTGGGTTTCACATTGACTGCAATTAGTGTGGGACTGTCACAAGGAGCGTTCTTCCAGTGGGGCTGCAGGCCTTTTCAGTGCTTTGATGGGTGCTGGGGTGCGCCAGGGTCCAATCTTGCCCCTCTGTGAGCCTCAGAGCCTTCGCATAGCCGAAGTCCGCACCTCTTGCTCGTAGGCTGAAAGCCCTCTTTCTCCCCCTGCCCTCAGGGAGATGCAGAGTTCAACCGGATTATGAGTGTGGTGGATCCCAACAACAGTGGCGTCGTGACCTTCCAGGCCTTCATTGACTTTATGTCGCGGGAGACGACGGACACTGACACGGCGGATCAGGTCATTGCCTCCTTCAAGGTCCTGGCTGGAGACAAGGTGAGCTTCCGGGGGGCGCCGGGGGGGGGGGGGGGAGGTAGCCATTCCACACACTGTGGCCTAAGGGTGTGCATCCACACCAAGATTCTCCATGCCTGAGCACCAGACCAAGAGAACAGGTTTCTAGTCCTCCTAGATGTTGCAAAAATGTGCTTGGCAGCTTTACTGCTGAGCTCAGACAACCCTGGGGGAGCTAAGTAGGATTTCCAGTGATTGAGGCTGGGGGCCCTTGGGGGCTCACGTTGCACCTTGGTAGAGTTCCCACGGCTGGCTCAGCTGGAGAACGTAACCCAGGTTGCGAGATAGGAATTGGCTTAGTTCACACAATGCCTTGAGGTCGCAGAATTCAGTTTTCTGGCACTGCAGAATTTAGAAATGGTTCCACCTGCCCCTGAGAAAAACACGGAGAACGCAACCTGTGGAACAGTGCGTCAGACCATTAGCCACGCAGGATTCGCTTCGTTTGAGCGATGAGTTCGGAGGCCACGAAATTTCGGTCTGTTCCGGCTTTTCGCAGAGCAGTCCACGCAGCAGGAAGCGTTGGCAGTACAGAAGCCCACCGCCTCGCACCATCTTACCCACTCTTTCTCTGCACAGAACTACATCACAGCTGAGGAGCTGCGCCGAGAGCTGCCCCCGGACCAGGCTGAGTACTGCATTGCTCGCATGGCACCTTACCAAGGGCCTGACGCCATCCCCGGAGCCCTCGACTACAAGTCCTTCTCGACGGCGCTGTATGGCGAGAGCGACCTGTGAGGCGAACAGGGAGGCGGCGGCAGCAACTGCAAGCGCTGGCGCTTTGGGGAGGGCGGGAGACACAGTTCGATCTCCCCCCCCCCACAAACACACACACAGTCTCTCTCTCTTTCTCTCTCTCTCTCTCTCTCTCTCTCCCTCTTTCCGCAGTGGGGGCCCGGCCTCCTACTCTTCTCTCTCTTTTCTCTCTGAGGACAGCAAGCTGCCTCCACGCTGGGCGAACCTGGGAGCTGGCCTACGAAACTCTTTTCCTTGCTGCGTTGTTCTACGAACAGTTACCTATGCAACGGGCCTCGCCTTTCGCCCTCTCTTCCGGGCATCAAGCTGGGGGGCGCAAGGCTCGATTCCCCCCCCCCCCCGACCATCTTTACTTTGCCTTGCTTGGGAATGGGGAGGAGAGGGAGACGGGGGGGGGGGGGGCAAAGAGGAAGCCGGGGGGGGGGCAGAGAACACAGGAGGCTGTGGGTCAGGTTTTAGTTGGGAGTGACCGAATCCTGTTCAGACTGTTGTTGCTTTTCTACTCTTGGCTGGGTGTGCCGTTCTGGAGTTGGGTTCTTTCCTTCCCTGGGCTTGCTGTGTGTCCCCCCCCCCCCCCAGGAGAAATGATGGCATTGGGGGCGGGTGTCGCGTCACCCAAGTCCGGAAGGAAAACGAGTGCCGCCTCCTGCTCCAGGCACAGAACGGGGACACCTCATTCGTTCCCGTGCTGCCCCCGGGCCTTTCAGCCAGCTGTCCTGGGCAGTGATTGGCTTGGGCTTCCTCGTGTGGATTCTCTCTCCGCTCTCACCAGGGAAGTGCTTCTAATGGGCCCTCTGGCTTGCTGAACCAAGCGCCAGGCCGGCACTCTTACCGGGGCCTATGCTGCAAGAGCCCCCTGCTTTTCCAGGCCAACTCCTCGGGGGGGCCGGCACGTGCCCTTCTACGCACATCTGTTGTGCAGCCTTCTTCCTCCTGCTGGGACGAGTTGGCGTCTGATTCGGCGCTGGGGAGGGAAGAGAGGTAGGCCACTTGTCTGCCTCCCTCTTTCCTTTCCGTAGGCCAGGGACGCTACAGTGGAGGCAGGGCCTTTCCTGGGACGTCTCTCGCTTCCGGCTTTTTGCTTTCTGCTTACAGGGGAAGCAGGAAAAGGCAGGCCGGGGGGGGGGGGGGGGCGCCCTCTCGGTCTTGTGCAACGGCCTCCTTGGCTAGCTTCATTCAGGCCAGTTCTGGTCCGCGTCCTCCCTCCGGCCTTCCTTTCCACATTCCCCTTTGCACACGGTTTCGAACACGTGATTTCTCTCAGCAGTACTGACACACGAAATCAAGGGCGGACCACCAAACGGGTTCACTTTACTTAGAAGCAGAATTGTGCGTTCGAGGGGCTGGGCCGAGGGGGTATCCTATCTCCCCCCCCCCTGGTTTCCAGTACCTTTTTTTGGGGGGGGGGGTGTCTTTCTGGAAACGAAAGCTCAAAGGCAAGCTGCGTTCTGAATGGATTTGTCTCGGTTTTTCTCTCCACACATGCCGTTTTATACACAGCGGGTGGGAAATGCGGGGGGGGGGGGGGGGGGGAGTCCTCTAGCAAACCGAAGAGGAAGGGAGGGTTGATCTTAACTGTAAAGGTGCTCTTGAAGGGAAATCTTAAATCAGTGTCTTTCTGGAAGCGGGGTGGGGGGGAAGATCCACTGTCACATTTTCCAGCTTTCCTTGGTAAGAGGGAGAGAACCTAATAGGATGTCACATTAGCGAACGGGGACCAGTAAAGCAAGTCCCAGCGTAGATCGCTCTCTTATTTTTTCGGGGTGCCTCCAAAGCTGTTTCCCCCCCATCTCCCGGGGCGAGAGCGGCTTTGCCCAAAGCGTAGTCTTCCTTCTCCTCTCTTTCCCTCCCTCCCTCCACGCTCCGAGTAGACCCTTTAAAAAGCTCATTGCTTCACGCGTATATATATATAAATATATATCTATTTTTTTGTAATTTTTTTCTTCATCATGGTGCAGGGTTCTCTCCCCACCCCCCACCCCCGCCCCCGAGGACCAAAATTTAAACAGAGGAGAAACCCGTGCAGGAAAAAAAAAAAGATCTTCTTAAAAAAAATAAAATAATGAATAAATTTTTTTTTAAAAAGCAGAGAAAAATTTAAAAAAAACAACATCAAACCACAGCAAAACAGTTGGCGGTTTAATAACGTCCAGATTTATTATTATTAAATATATATTCATCTAGCATCGTATATTTGCCGATGGGGTTATTTCGTGTGTGTGTGTGTCTTACTCATCATGTCGTTAAAAGTTTGGGCTGACCTTTAGCACTGGAGATCGGTTAACATTCCCACGCCTTTCGTCATTCCATTTTGTTGTCTTTTTCTGTTTGGGTTTTCTCCTCCCGCCCCCACCCCACCCCGCCGCACCCCATCGGAGAAGGTTAGTTTAATTTTATTGCGTTTGCTACTGAGCGTCCTCTCTCTCGGGAACGGCGAGGGGCGGGCGTCTCAGCTGGCAGGGAGTTGCTAGCTTCTGTCTGTCTCTTGTCGTTCATCAAGACTGTTCTGAAACTTCCACACTTTTCTGGGGAAACCAGCCCCCCCCTTGGGAAATCAGACAATAAAATGTCATATTTTTAAGGATGATTGATCTGCTGTGGTTCTTTCCTCCCCCTCCGCCTCGTTTTAATATTTTCCAGAGTTCTGTAGAGGAGAAGAGGGGCACACTTTTAGTTCTTCTGCCAAGGAGTTCTGCTTGAATTCCACATCGACTCAGCAGGCTTTTGGGGGGGGGCAAAAGTAAGGGGTATAGACATTTCCCCATGAAATACACAAAGGGCCTCAAAGCAGCACCCTGACCTGGATCTCCCAAGCTAGCCCTGGTTAGTAGTTGGATGGGAGACCACCATGGAAGTCCAGGGTAGCCACACAGAGGCAGGCAAGGACGAACCACCTCTTGAGTGGCTCTCACCTTGAAAACTCTACAGGTTCACCACAAGTCAGCTACAACTTGATGGCACTTTACAAACACACACTTTTAAAGCAGCTCCTAATCCCAACTTTTCGAGAAAAGAACACGTGAGGTGGCCAGTTTGGTGTGGAGCCACTTTGGCGTCGTGGTTAAGTGCGCGGACTCTAATCTGGGAGAAGCAGGTTTGAATCCCCGCTCCTCCACGTGCAGCTGCTGGATGACCTTGGGCAAGCCATAGTTCTGTCAGAGCTGTCCTTGAAAGGGCAGTCCTCAAAAGAGTTCTCTCAGCCCCACCTCCCTCCCAGGATGTTAGTTGTGGGGAGAGGAAGGGAAGCCACTCTGAGACTCTTGAGTGAAGGGTGGGGTTTAAATCCAATCCCTTCTTCCTCTTCCATGTATGTACAAACTAGGGGTGTCCTGTAGCTGTCCGGGATGTGGCCAGCAGTTTGAGATACACCTCAGCAGGTGCAGTGCACAAAGCGGACGCTTGCACGGTTCGTGTCTCCTTCGTGTTCATGCACAGCCGTTTAGGCGTGCAGTCAAGATGCAGCCACAGGGTGTAAAACTTTAAGCTGAATCCTGCAGAGCAAAAATGCACACAGCACAAGGTGGCTAGTAAGAATTTTAGTGAGGCATTCGCCAAGGGCAAAAATAGGCCAGGGAATTCGTAGTGGGGCAGAGAGCAGGAAGTGGAAGCGGTGACCACCGAGCAGGGATAAGTCCTGGGTTTGTGGAGCCAGGAATATAAAAGGGGTTTCATTGCAGAACAGGAGCTTGAAAGGGACCCTGAAGAGTCAGCGCTCGAAATTCTCAGGGAGATCTGCACGTGGATGGGATTGCAAATGACTTTGCCTTATTGGTGGAAGGGATCTCAACCCAGCTGTGAAATCTGTCTGTATTGGAGGACGTTCTTAGGACACCTGCTCTGGACTTGTCACGTGCCAAAGATGGCTGTCTCTGTGGGCAAAATGCTTGGACCGAGGGCTACGGAGAGCTTTTGTGCCAAGTGTGGAAAGGGGGTAGGGCAGAATCCATGGCCCAGATCGAAACACGAATTTTGACCTCACAAAAGAAGACACCAACAGCAGAGCTCTTCAGCTGTCACAGCTGCCTTCTCCCAGCTTTGAAGGGTTGGGAGACAGCGCAGCTGGATGATTCACCCTAGGTGAACATACTCATGTTGGGTCCCCACCTCCAATGCTCCCTCTCAGCTGTGGAGTCTTGTGAGCAAAAGTTCAGCTTTCTGAGCTCCTGGCATTGAAATTTTGAGCGAGCGATTGGGCTGCTGCATAAATTTGTTTGCTCTGGAGCCATCCTTTCTGAGCGAAGACAAAAATGTGTGAGGCAGAGGCTAAAAAACTGAGCTAGGCTCACAATAAGCTTAGAGGAAATATTGCCCACCTCTGATCTGTCTGTGTGCTTGTTTGGCTATCTGTCTGAATGTTATGGCATCCGAAAAAGAGTCTTTTCAGCGTTTCAGCAACCACCTACTCGGGATAATTTTTTGCCACTTGTGTGGCTAGTTTAACTTTGTCTCTCACCCCCAGGCCAACACAATCCATGGGCAAAACCTTTCGGTCATTGCTTTAGTCGTACAAAACGTGATCTGGAGAGAATCTCTCCCCACACCTTGTCCTGACCTGGCTTTAAGGTTGGGGAGCATTTCTGAAAATTGCTTTTGATCCAGCCGCACGTCATTCACACATGGAAGCATGAGGGCTTAGTCACACTGGCATCCACAAGCCGGTTAGACCGGAAAAACCTGGCACTGAGCCATGTGTTAAAAACTGGGTCCCGTCAAAATCTGCACCCGGATGATGTTGCAGCAGAGGCTGTTGGGAAATTCCCCTGGTGCTGCCGGACACGCGAGAGCATGACGACTCTCTTCCCCTTTCTCTCTCTTCTACCCTCAAATCCTTTAAAAAAAATTTTCCCTGAAATACTACAATGCAAATGATGAAAAAGCACGACATGGGCAAGTTATGAAGACTTTCTGGTTGGGAAAACTTCTCCCCCACCCCCCAAAAAAGAGCTCCACCTGCCCCTTGACCTGGATAGCCCAGGCAAGCCCAATCTCTCTCATCAGATCTCGGAAGTGAAGCACGGTCGACTCTGGCAAGTACTTGGATGGGAAACCTCCAAAGAATATCAGCAGTCGGGGGGCAGGGGCAGGCTTTCTTCAGCCACCTCTCTGAATATCCTCCAGGCCCCCACTAGGGGTCAGTCACCAGAGGTCACCATGACTTCCCCACATGCACACCCACATATGAAAAAGAAAAAAAGAAAAGCTACACCCGCCATCTTGATTTTCTTCAAAAGTTTTGACCCCGGGTGTGGGAGGAACAGTGGGACAAGGTTCAGCGCAAGGCCTCTTAAATGTGACCTGAAGTGCGGGGTGATTGCCGTGGATCTTCAGATTAGTACCTGGAAACTTTGTCCTATTAAAAACAGTGCCGGAGAGCAGGGCAGTAACCACATTTGGCCTCTTCCAGGCAGAACCGTTTTGCTCTGGGTTCGGAGGGGGGATCAACATTTTAGAAAAGCTGCGAGAGGTGGAGGCTGACTAGAACAAGCCCAAGCTGTGGCACTGACAGTGAGCTCCAGTTATGTGTCCCGTCTCTCTAGCGGATATACCAAAACCCAACCTTTTGTCTCCACCTTAACCGCCCTTGAAATCCATGGCCTGAGGCAGTCGCCACCTTCCGTGGCTAGCCGTGACCTTAGCAGGACTCCGAAGTCATGATTGGAGGCCCTGTCCTGACCTCTGCAATCCTTTCCCCTTTTAAATTCCATTTTGGCTCCCAGAGCAGAACAAACTACACCCAGGTTGAGAACCTCATTGTCGAATGTGCATTTTATTCTTTTCACAACCTGTTTTCTCCTCGGCATAGAGCTGCCTGGGGGAGGGGGGGGCGATTCTTGCTGTCTCCCCCCTGCCGCCGCACAGCATTCAGTGGCCTGCAGGATGCGGCGGAAGAAAATTGAGTTGCTCTAGCATCACATCCCCATTCATCTCCAGGAAGATGGCGTCCTTTGGCGGAAAGCAGTGCGGGAATTCATCCAGGAATCGGCCATTGGCAAATACCTGAGAGGAAAATGGACAGGATCAAAGAAGGTGGAGGGGGCAGCTGCTTTGGTCCCCTCTAAGCCATGGATCTGAAGCATCAGGCGAGTGATATTCCCGCCATTCTTTGGCTGTTTTGGGGAGGATCTTAACTGCTTGGTGCGCATGGGTAGAGCGCGACGGTGCCGTAGCTCTAGTCTTTCTCAGCATGCACACTGAGAAGTTGAGAGGGCAGAGGATTTGTCCACAGCTGGTCTTGTGTATTTCATCTTTGTTTTCCTGGCACCGCGGCCCACTGTCCTAGCCTTGACACCTGCGAGCCCATAGCGCCACCCCAGTTCTGTGTCTCTGAGGCTACCAGACTTCCTCTCACAAGCTTAAGAACCTCAGAAGAGCCCGGCTGGATCAGACCAGTAATCCGTCTAGTCCGGCATCCTGTCTCACACAGTGGCCAGCCAGTTCCTCTGGAGGGCCAACAGCAGGGCAGAGAGGCCGAGGCCTTCCCCTGATATTGCCTCAAGGCACTGGGGTTCAGAGGTTGACTGCCTCTGAATGTGGAGGTTTCTTTTTGTCACCATGGGTAGTAGTCACTGGTAGACATATACTCCCTGAATCTGTCTAATCCCCTTTTGATGTCTATGGCCATCCCTACATCCTCTGGCAGCGAATTCCAGATTTCAATCGCTATAGCTTGCATCTTAGCAGGGCCTAGAAACTTCAAAGGCGCTCTGCTGTGTCCCCCCCCCCCGCCATAGTGTGCAATTCCAGATAGACTGCGTCTCTACATGAAGGTGCCATTTAATTATCAATGCTTCCTTCCCATCCCAGGGTGGCTAATAATCTCTTCATTCTTCTCTAACCTTGTCCCTATGAGTTCCATCTGCTGATCATGACATGTGGAAGTGCTTTGCTTTCTGCCCTGAACCACCAGTCAACATAATCCCCACTTCCTCTCATACAACACACAGATGTCCCCGCAATCCCCGGTTGAGCTATGCATAATTTGAAAACCTCGAATTGTTTTTCCCGCATTCCAGACTTTAGGAAAAGATCCCCCAAGTGCTCCCCCCCGACAAACCTTGTAGCTGTTGCGAGTCACATTGATTTTGATCGTAAACCTTCTGCCTGGCTTCAGGGGGCTCTCCTTGATGCGCGGTCTGTCTTCGAAGCAGTTGAGCATAACGATAGCCATGTAGGGGGAGTCATTGAAGTGGGCTTCTAGTCGGAGAGCCTTTGCCCTGTCATGTTGGCCGTTAGCAAACTGGATGTAGAACCTGCCAGAAGAGAGAAGCGCTCACTGATTCGCCCCAGAGGGTTTTTCTGGGTGCTCAAAGGATAACACACACAGCCTGCCGACTCCCCTGCAAAAATCGAACATGTGAAGCTGTTCCACGTATGGTAAAGGAACATTAGAACATCAGAAGAGCCTTGCTGGATCAGACCAGGGGTCCATCTAGTCCAGCATCCTGTCTCACACAGTGGCCAATAACGGCAGAGAAGCCGAGGCCTTCCCCTGATAAGAACATCAGAAGAACCCTGCTGGATCAGACCAGGGGTCCATCTAGTCCAGCTTCCTGTCTCACACAGTGGCCAGCCAGTTCCTCTGGAGGGCCAACAAGAGGGCAGAGAGGCCGAGGCCTACCCCTGATAAGAACCTAAGAAGAGCCCTGCTGGATCAGACCAATGAGTGTCCATGTAGTCCAGCATCCTGTCTCACGCAGGGGCCAACCAGTTCCTCTGGAGGGCCAACAAGAGGGCAGAGAGGCCGAGGCCTTCCCCGATAAGAACATCAGAAGAGCCGTGCTGTATTTGACCAGTGGTCCATCCAGTCCAGCATCCTGTCTCACACAGGAGCCAGCCAGTTCCTCTGGAGGGCCAGCAACAGGGCAGAGAGGCTGAAGTCTTCCCGTGAGGTTGCCTCCTGGCTCTGGGATTCAGAGAATTAGTGCCTCTGAATATGGAGGTTGCCCTCAGTCACAATGGCTAGTACCTACTGATAGACTTCTCATCTGTGGTTCTGTCTAATCCCCCCTTTTGAGCTGTTTATTTCTGTGGCCATCACTCTCTGTGTAAAGTAGTATTTCCTTTTGTCCATCCTGAACCTACTGCCCAGCAGATTCGTTGGGTGCCCTCGGGTTTTCGTCTTTTGGGAGAGGGAGGGAAAGTCCTCTTTGTCAACTCTCTCCAGCCCATGCATAATTTTAGAAACCTCCCGTGTGTCCCCTCCTTAGTTGTCTCTTTTCTAAACTGAAAAGTCCCAGACTCTTCAGCCTTTCTTTGTGGGAGAGGTGCGCCAATCCCCTCATCATTTTGGTTGCCCTCCTCTGCACTTTTCCCAACTCTGCAATGTCCCTTTCAAGATAGGGTGAACGGAACGGTACACAGTATTCCAAAAGAGGCCACGCCATTGATCTCTACAGGGGCATTACAATGTCGGCAATTTTATTCTCAATCCCTTTCCTAATAATCCCTAGCATTGAGGTTGCCTTTTTTTCACTGCTGCAGCACATTGTGTTGACATTTTCATTGAACTATCCACTACAACCTCCAGATCTTTTCCCCTCTTCTTCTCAGCAAGTCCAGGCCCCATTAGCCTATACTTGAAGTTGGGGGGTTGTCCCAATGTGCATCACCTTACACTTACCAACATTGAACTTCATTTGCTACATTATCGCCCACTCACCCAGTTTGTGGAGGTCCTCTTGGAGCTCTTCCCAGTCAGCCTTGGTTTTCACCATTCTAAACTATTTTGTGTCATCTGCAAACTCAGCCCACTACACTAGTCAGCTCCAGTTCTAGCTTCCCACACTGAAACGGGCTGGTTGGGGTTAGTAGGGAAGCCAGCCTCTTGCCTAACTTCCGGTGCAGCAATGGGGTGGGTCTCAGACCTTCTTTCCTAGCTGATAGTGGGCTGTGGTTCCATAGTGGAGCGTAGAAAGCGCTCTGTGCATGCCCAGAAGCACTCTTCTAGAGTGATACTGCAAAAGTCCCAGGAATGGCAAAACCTTGGGGGTGGAGAGAAACTGATCCTCGGCTCAAGTGAAATAAAACCAAGAGAAACGCCCTCAAGGAATGCCATTCCAAAAGTTCACAAGTAGGTAGATCAAAAAGAGAGCGTGTATGGCAAAGTACAAATCAAGAACATCGCCTGAAACCGCAACATGAAAAAGAATGTGACAAGCATACAGTTGTAAATAATCTTCAGCATTACCGGGAATAAGTGTGTACGTACATGGAAAAATAGACATGATATCTCTATAAATATACAATACATCAAAAAGGAACTAATACACACAACAGACTACGGATCAACAGCTGAACTCTGTCTCGAGTAGCTCTTTGTTAGACCGTTTCTCTGTTATCCTGTTTGTTCAGTTTTAAAACTACCACCAAGCGCTAATGCCGCAACAGCTGTGTTAGTCTGCAGGGAGCTGAACGCTCCCATTATTTTAAAGGACATGTTTAAACAGTAACGACAAAGGAAAAAAAGGAGATTCAGTATATGGGGAAAATTAACAAAAGACCAGAAACCTGTGAATATAATAATGAAAAATTTATAATAATAGTATATGAACCCTTAATAAATGTTACGAATGAAGACTATTATACTAAAAGTTTCTGGTGTCAGTCCAAGTTTTGAAGACTCCTCAAAGTCCTAACAAGATTCCTATCTGAAGCCGTCCTTCCAAGTGAAGTAATAAAGTCCGATGCGGATGGATCCAAAGCGATCCTGTTAAAGGGGCGCCGGTAAAAATCCCGTTTCCGCGGTGTCTTCTTCAGGAATAAGTACCACAACCGAACATAATTAATCCATAATACATTCAATCTTCTTACTTCTTATTCTGGTCTGATAAAGCAGCTCCCAAATAAAGCAGCTGAAGAAGACACTGTGGAAACGGGATTTTTACCAGCACCCCGTTAACAGGATCGCTTTGGATCCATCCGCATTGGACTTTATTGCTTCTCAGGGAAGGACTGCTTCAGATCGGAATTTTGTTAGGACTTTGAGGTGTCTTCAAAAACTGGACTGGTCCCAGAGACATTTAGTATAATATTCTTCATTCGTAACATTTGTTAATGGCTCACATACTATTTCTATAGTTTTTTTGTTATTATAGTCACGGGTTTCTAAACATTAATTATTTACTTAAGAACACTCCCCCCCCCCAAAAAAAACTAATTAGGGTGTGTGTGTGTGTGTGTGTTTTATGTGTTGTCAAGCCACTTCTGGCTTACGGTGACCCTGTGAATTAATTACCTTGGGGTTGCCAGCGCTGGGTTGGGAAATACCTGGAGTTTTGGGGGGTGGAGCCTGGAGAGGTTTGGGGAAGGGAGGGACCTCAGCAGGGTCTAAGGCCATAGAGTCCACCCTCCAAAGCTAGACATTTTCTCCAGGAGAAACTGCTCTTGGTCATCTGAAGATCAGTTGTTATAGCTGGAGATCTCCAGCTGCCACCAGATTGGAAACCTTAAATGATCTCCAAAATGTCCTTTCATTAACAGCCTTGCATATAACCTTAAAAGGTGTGCTCATATGCCATAAATTCACGTCAGATTTTTTAAAAAGCTGACATATAAAAAAGGGAATTTATCAGTTCAAAAGAAGAGGAGGAGATTGGATTTATACTCCACTCAACATCTCAGAGCAGCTTACAGTCTCCTTTCCCTTCCCCTCCCCACAACAGACACCTCATTGTGAGGTAGGTGGGGCTGAGAGAACCGCTCTTGGGAGAACAGCTCTGAAAGAACTGTGGCTTGCCCAGGGTCATCCAGCAGCTGCATGCGGAGGAGCAGGGAATCAAACCCGGTTCTCCCAGATTAGAGTCCACGCTCTTAACCACTACACCGAACTGGCTCTCGATGTCTCTCTCTTGCGCTGTGTGAGATGTAAAATTCAGACTGTGAGATCAGGTGGTATTTTCCAGCAGGTAGTTTACAACACACTCCAATTTTGTCCTCAAGCAAAAGATGAACCGTCTCTCCTGAGGAGCTTTTTCTGTCGGTAGGACTGATGAGTAAGTTACCATTTGCTCTGTTCTGGGATTAAGCCACCCAGCACGACCGTCAATTCTGGGTACAGCCCCCCCGAGATCCTCCGGTAGAAAGGCATGTCCTGCAAGACAGAATTCCAAACTGAGGCCACTTGCCAATTCTGGCTGCCGTGTTTCTAGTCCTGTAAAGGACAGAGAAGTTTCTTGAATCTCAGAACACCCAGAGATTTAGGGCCTCTAATTCTCCAAGCTGTGATGTGTAGATGCTGATAGGACGGCCAGCTCCGGGTTGCGAAATATTTGGAGATTTGGGGGGGATCGATCCTGAGGAGGGCGAGGGATGGCTTCAGGAGGGATTTGGATAAACATGGAGGTCCATCAGTGGCTATTAGCCAAAAGGTATAGATAGGAAAAGGGGCTGCAGTGGCTCAAGCGGTTACGACACTGAACTGCAGACCAGAGGGTCGGTAGTTCAGCAGTTCGAGACCCGAGTGCTGCATGATGGAGTGAGCTCCTGTCTCTGGCCCCATCTCCTGCCAACCTAGCAGTTCGAAAGCAAGAAATTGCAAGTAGGTAAATAGGTACTGCTTCAGCGGGAAGGTAACAGCATTCCATGCGCCTCGCATCTAGTCATACCAGCCACATGACCACGGAAATGTCTTTGGACAGCACTGGCTCTTCAGCTTGGAAACAGAGATGAGCACCGCACCCCTAGAGTCGGATTCAACTGGCTTTCGAGCAAGGGAAACCTTTACCTTTACCTATAGATAGGAACTCTCAGTCTGGGGCAAGTGATGCTCTGTATTCTTGGTGCTTGTGGGGGGGGCAACAGTGGGAGGGCTTCTAGTGTCCTGGCCCCACTGGTGGACCTCCTGAGGGCACCTGGTGGTTTTGGCCACTATGTGACACAGTGTTGGACTGGATGGGCCACTGGCCTGATCCAACATTGGCTTCTCTTATGTTCTTATGAGGTTTGGGGAGGCGAGGGACTTCTATGGGGTCTAATGCCATAGAGTCCCCCTTCCAAAGCAACTGTTTTATCCCATGGGAACTGATCTCTCTCGCCTGGGGATCAATTGTGATCCCAGGAGATCACCAGCCACCACCTGGAGGTTGGCAACCTTAGATGCTGGGGATATGGACCTGAGCTGCATTTCTTCTTTGAGGGAAGAGGGGGTTTCTCTGCTACCCATCACCTCAGGCTGGAGCTTTAGGGATAGTCTCCCGTCTCGAAAGTTTCCTTTGCCTCTTTGCGGGCTGAAATCAGCATGTTCCAAACAAGAGGCCTCCCTTCTCCTACCGGCCCGTCTGGTCGGACTGCTTCAATCAATAGTTCCTCTGTCACAGGTGCAAATCATACCCAGGACCTCACAGGAGTTCCTCTGGATTTCCTGATTTGCAAAATGGGGCTTGGCAACCGGAATAATGTCGTTCAGAAGAGAATTCTGCAGAAAGATGAGCAGGGCAACATTTCGAAACGTTCCGTGGAATTGCGTGTGCCTTACGCCACAAGAGAGATCTGGCACATGTGGGGTTTTGTTTTTATTTTGTGTTGCTTTGCGGAGGCGTGGTTTTCTAAGGAATACGGATGTTTTGGCTCTTCAGCCGGACAGGCCTGCAACCAGTCCGGTGGGGCAATGAGGACTCGCGCTGCATTTCTCAATTTTTCAGAATTCAGAAATACCAAACGGGTTGTTTTGTCACTTGCCTTTCCACAAGGGAGCAATTGAGGAACTGCCCCGATGAAGGGAGCCCAAAGGAGTCCCTCGATCTCCCTTCTGCCTGCCGACCTGCCCAGTCTGGGGCTGAAGAGGCCAGGTATGGTTGGGGTTTCCAGGTCCCCCCCTCCGGGGCACTGGAAATGGAGGGGGGCAGCATAAGGATATTCTTGGAGATTTGGGGGTGGAGCTTGGGGAGGACAGGGACCTCAGTGAGGTCCAATGCGTGGGGGTCACGCTCATTTGTTACGAGGGCCGGATCTGACTTAAATGTAATTTTGTCGGGCCGGGCCATGTGTGCCATAAAATGTAATGCCAGGTATGGGAGATACAAGCGTTCTAAAGAACACAGGCCAACCCAATCAACAATAGTATTTTTTTACTCCAAATACAGGCTTAAAACATTAACACTCATACAGTATTCCCTGAAAGTGTCTCCCTGGTGCTCCCCCTCCCATATCCATGGCCTGTCGCACATTAGCACTGGGGCAGTACTCGGGCATGACGCACGTCTTCTGCCATCTGGCGATAAAGGTCATGGCCAGCAGGGTTCCCTCTAAGCTGAGTTAGTGTGAGGCAGCTCACAGTTGTTTAGCCTCCGGCGCACTCATTTCTGCCTCTGCTCAAGAAGGATGGCTCCAGAGCAAACTGACTGACGCAGCAGCCAAATCGCTGGCTCACAACTTTAATGCCGGTAGCTCACAAAGTAGAATTTTTGCTCACAGGACTCCACCGCTTAGAGGGAGCATCGATGACCAGTTGCTTGTGGGCCAGATAAGAGCCCCAAACAGGCCATATGTTTGACACCCCTGCCTTAGAGTCCACCCTCAAAAGCATCCATTTTCTCCAGGGAAACTGCTGGAGATGAACTGGTATTCTGGGGGATCCCCAGGCCCCACCTGGAGGCTGGTTTCACTCCGGTCTCCAGAGCATCTCGAGGAAGGCATCAGGTCAAGGTTAAAAAGCCAAGCTTAGATGGTGGACTTTTGCTCCACCTCTTTTCATTATTTGCCAGCTGACCTTGGCAACTTGATAGGGTTGCCAACTTTGGGTTGGGAAATGCCTGGAGATTTGGGGGGTGGGGTTTGGGGGAGGGGAGGGGCTTCAGTGGGGTACAATGCCACAGGGTCCACCTTCCAAAGGGGCCATTTTCTCCAGGCGGCCTGATTTCTGTCATCCAGAGACCCGTTCTAATTCCAGGAGGTCTCCAGCCACCACCTGGAGGCTGGCAGTCCTAACAGAAAGCTAAATTAAATGTCAGTATTTTTCCCTGAAGAAATCCTGGAGACTGTAGATTGGTGGGGAGCAGAGTTCAAGCTCTAGCCCTGTGGTGGATGGGTGGACACGGAGAAACCTGCCGTTCCAGCGAATCCCTGAGAAAGGAGAGGGGACAACCGCCCGCCCACCCAGTTTGTCTTGAAGGTAAAGTGTAGTCTGGTCACTCCAATCCCTAATCTGTGCCTTACCAGCCTGCTGTACAATTTAGCTGGAGATGGATGGGATGTGCGATGAATGCTCAATTGAAGTTCTACTTAAACACAACTAAATTATTTCGCATAATTGACACGTATACATTTAAGACACCAGGGGTGGAGGATATCCCGCTTCAACTCCTGATCAGCTGTGAGACTCACGGAGTGACTCTGGACTTTTCTCTTTCCGCCAAACCTACCCCATAGGGTCGTTGTGAGGCCAAAACAGAGGTGGGGGGAACCGTGTAGATTCCCCTGAGCTCCCCGGAGGAGGGGGAGAGAGTGTGATGATAAAATATCCGTGTTTTTACAATCTGTAATGTTACGCACTGCTTCGTGGCTCTGTCGCTGGGGGAGGGGATGTGAGGTTCGGTCCCCCGCACTACCCAAGGGGAGGGTGGTTCCCCTCCTTCACCCCTTACCCTCATTAAGACGGGAGAGGCCTGATTCACATCCAGCCATCAGTGGCTTAGGCGACCACGGGCAGGAAAGGCATCCATTCCCTCCCAAACGGCATGGTGGCCAGCAGCGGTGCCCAGTGGGAAGAATAAGTTTAGAAGTCGGTTCAAAAAAAGTTGGAAAGCCCATGATGGGTCACCGTGTTAATCTGTCTGTAGCAGCAGAAAAGAGCCAGAGTCCAGGAGCACCTTCAAGACTAACAAAATTGGTGGCAGGGAAGGAGCTTTCGGGAGTCACCGCTCACTTCTGAAGAAGTGCCACAAATTTTTATTAATCTTGAAGGTGCTACCCTGGTCTCTTTTCTCCTGCTACAGATGACTAACACAGCTGCCCATCTCGAAGGTTACTGCACGGTGCCATACTTACACAATGAACTTTTATGTGGGTCCCTGGAGATTGTGCTAGCATTAAACCTGCAACATTTGGGAACTCAAATTATCTTGTCCATGCAAGCAGCTGTGAACGGCTGCAAGTGTAGAATAATTATCTTAACATTTTGTCAATCCGCCTTAAGGCAGGTGGGGAATTCTAGTTCTGCAGAGAAACTGGGTCAGGGGCTTACATGTTCTGAGAAACAAGCCAGGTTGGGCAGGGGTCGGCTTGCTGAGAGCAAAGCCCAAACGATTTCCTGCTGCCGTGTTTGGGGTTCCGTTTGGAGAGGGGGGGGTCCTCTTTCTAAGCTGGCCGCGGAGGAATGAGTTTGAGAAGGTGAGGTGATGGTTGTCACTCTGGTCTGGCCGGGTCAGCCACCGGAGTGAAAATCCAGTTTGACAGATGACGAGGTCTGTCCCGGGGTGTACTCCCAGCAGAGTCCCGAGTCATGCTCTGAGTGGAAGGCTGTGTTCCCTCTGTGTACGCGCATCATGGCTCCAGGGCCCTGGTGTTCGGCGTGTGGTGGGATGACCCATGCCAGATGATGCCCTTACTGGAACTGACACAGGCCTGTGGCATTCATTACTAGCTCTTTGTTTCCTTTCTTTAAAGAAAAAAAGAAAACAAAATCACCATCCCAATTCCCCCCCCCCTCCCCCGCAATATTTATAAAAGTGACCCAGGGAGATAAACAGCAGAGACCTTTCCGGGCTCTGTGTGCGAAAGGTTACCGCCAAGGCCGGCCTTCGGTCCATTTCTGGAGAAAAGGGGTAAGCCAAGCTGCTGATCTTGAAACTACCCCCCCCCCCCTCAGTGGTGGGCCCAGTTGCCTCCACAGTTCCCTCTAAGCTGAGTCAGTGTGAGCCAGCCTCCAGTTTTTTTAGCCTCCGGCTCACACATTTTTGTCTTCGCTCAGGAAGGACGTGGCTCCAAAGCAAACTGATTGATGCTCTAGCTAAATTGTTGGCTCCCAACTTTAGTGCCAGTTGCTCACAAAATTGAATCTTTGCTCACGAGGCTCCACAGCTTAGAGGGAGCATTGGTTGCCTCTGGTGTTCTGTACAGTCCCTGGGACTTCACTGGGAGCATGCCAACCATTCAGTTTGGCTCGGCCTGCCATGCCTCCCAGGCCAAATTCCACCCACCCATCCATTCCTCCTGCCCTTTTGGGAGACAGAGAGAAGCCAAAGAAGGGGTACTCACGTAGGTGTCGGGTTCTATCGCCATCCTTGCCAGTCTTTTGTGCCAGAGAAGGGGGAAAGGCAGGAGCAACGGCAGAAGCTCTGCTCCGAGGAAGGCTGAGCCCTTTTTGTAGCCAGGGTGCCAAGGGAGTCGGCTCTCCCCTCAGGGCATCCAGCAAGTGCCAGCGACGCCCACGCCCTGTGACTTCTCACTTCGTCAGCCTTCTTCCTCCTGTGGGAGATGTCACGGCCCTGACCTGTGAGGTGGTGCTCCAGAGGGCAGCAGCTTTGGTGGTGCCTGGAATTGCCCTCTAGCGAGTCACGGGCCCCGGTTAGCTAAGCGAGAGGTGTGCACACAATTTCCTTCCCCACTGCTCAGGTGGCGCAGAAAGCAACTGGATTTTTTTCGGCGGAGGAACCTCGAAATATGGCCTTCTGTCTGAGGCAAGTTTTACCCTGATTCCGCTCCCTGATGTTCACAGGCATTCTCACATGACTTGGGTCAGGGCGCCTGATCGGGCTAACAGCCCCCAGGTGGTAGCTGGGGATCTCCTGGGATTGCAGCCAATCTCCAGGTGATAGAGACCAGTTTACCTGGAGAAAATGACTGCTTTGGGAGGTGGACTCTATGGCTTTCGAGAGCCAGTTTGGCGGAATGGTTAGGAGCGTGGACTCTAATCTGGGAGAGCCGGGTTTGATTCCCCACTCCTCCTCCGCACGCAGCTGCTGGTATGACCTTGGGTCAGTCATAAGTTCTTTCCGAGTGGTTCTCCTAAGGGCAGTTCTCTCAGAGCTCTCTCAGCCTCACTTAGCTCACAGAGTGTCTGTTGCGGGGAGGGGAAGGGAAAGGAGATTGTAAGACGCTCTGAGACTCCTTTAGGTAGTGAAGGGCAGGGTATCAATCCAAACTCTTCTTCTTTATGCCCCATTGAAGTCTTCCTCTTTCCAAATTCCACCCTCCTCAGGCTTCACCCCCCCCCCCCCCAAATCTCCAGGTATCTCCCTACCCGGAGCTGGCAACTGTAGGACCTGGTAGCCTTTGTTTGTGTGAACACACTTAGAATCATGCTATCAGCAAACTCCCTCCAAGGCATTTGGTGAGCCATTTATCTCTGCAATGTAAGAGTAACGATGCTCTCCTACTTTACAGGGGTGTTCTAGGTTTTTTTTAACAATTTGTGGCAGTCCTGGACTGGCCATCTTTTAAGAGGCCGATGCCTAAGAACATAAGAACATAAGAGAGGCCAATGGCCCACTCAGTCCAACACTCTGTTACACAGTGGCCAAAAATACCAGGTGCCATCAGGAGGTCCACCAGTGGGGCCAGGACACTAGAAGCCCTCCCACTGTTGCCTCCCCCCCCCAGCACCCAGAATACAGAGCATCACTTTCCTCAGACCGAGAGATCCTATCTATACCTTGTGGCTAATAGCCCCTGATGGACCTCTGCTCCAGATGTTTATCCAATTCCCTCTTGAAGCTGTCCATGCTTGTAGTCGCCACCACCTCCTGTGGCAGTGAATTCCACGTATTCATCACTCTTTGGGTGAAGAAGGACTTCCTTTTATCTGTTCTAACCCGACTGCTCAGCAATTTCATGGAGTGCCCACGAGTTCTTGACTTGTGAGAAAGGGAGGAAAGGACTTCTTCTCGACCTGCTCTATCCCATGCATAATCTTATAAACCTCGATTGTGTCATCCCTCAGCCTTCGTTTCTCCAAGCTAAAGAGCCCCAAGCGCTTCAACCTTTCTTCCTAGGGAAAGTGTTCCAACCCTTCTATCATTCTAGTTGCCCTTTTCTGCACTTTTTCCAGTGCTGTAATCTTTTTTGAGGTGTGGCAAACAGAATTGTACACAGTACCCCAACTGAGGTCGCTGACTGGAACCACAGAACCAAGAAAGAGGTTTTGGGAGGGCAGCAAATGGGGTTCCTCCAAACAGCTAAAGGGTAGAGCGCTGGTGAAGGGGGAAGATAACCCTCAAAAGCACCATTAACAATGGATCTTTGGAAGCTGCCTCGGACTTCCTTTTTCGTTTCTCTACAGCTATGGGGTGGGGGACGCAATCGCAACCTATTTTCCCACATGGTCTGACTGTTCCCATAGACCTGTTTTGTTTGTACAGTGTCTGCAGTTTCTATTTTTTGTTATTTCTTTAACTGTTAGTTCCTGGTACTGGGATCACTTGGGGTTCACCCCCAATTGGGTTGCCAATCTGCAGGTGGTGGGTGGAGATTTCCCAGAATTGCAATTGATCTCCAGGCGACAGATATCAGTTCAGCTGGAGAAAATGGCAGCTTTGGAAAGTGGACTCTGTGGCACTGAAGCCCCTCCCCCAACCCAACCTCCTCCTCAGGCTCCACCCACAAAAATCTCCAAGTATTTCCTGGAATGTGGAAAAATCTAATAAAATTTACTTTTTAAAAAAAGTCTCCAGGTATTTCCCAACCCAGAGCTGGCAACCTTAGTCCCTGGACTATTTAGAAGGCTGTGAATGGGGGAATGGTTGTGCCCTTGTTCTAATGTCCATATGTGTAAACAGGGGTCCGTTGGAGCGGGAGTGCACAGGAGCACAGCTTCGGGAGTGAGGAGCCCAGGGGACGGGCACATGACCAAGCCCCGCCCCCTCCTCGGCTTCCCCGAGCAGTGCAGAGGCGCAGCACCCCGGGGACAGCCCTGCTAGGGTCTTTATTGTTTTTAATGTTTTGTTTTAATATTGATAATTTTATCATTGTTCCTTTTATGACTGTGTGCTGCTTTTCCAGAGACTTGCTCAAGGTGGCATATAAATTTTCTAAGTATACCGTTTTTTATCTGGGCACATGGCACATAAGTACTGGAGAAATTTCACCAACCCTTCCGCAGCTTCCACCCCATCAGTTTGGTGTAGTGGCCAAGAGTTGGACTCTAATCTGGGAGAACCAGGTTTGATTCCCCACTCCTCCACATGCAGCTGCTGGCGTGACCTTGGGCCAGTCACAAGTTCTCTCAGAGCTGTTCTCTCATGAGCAGCTCTCAAAAGACCTCTCTCAGCCCCACCTACCTCACAGGGTGTCTTGTTGTGGGGAGGGGAAGGGAAAGGGATGGGTGGTGCCCATGTCCTGGGTATCTCAAGTCTACTTGAAACCTGGTGGTTTCAAGGGAGCAGGAAGAGAATGAGGGTGTGTTCTTGACGCTTATTTTTATTGCACAAAGTATTGGATGGGGAAGGGAATGGAGGAAGAGCAGGTCAGTTTCACTCACCAGTGGAGTGGAGCCTGAGGGGTGGGTGTCGCCTTCTGACACACTTCCGGTATGTTAGGGGGTGTGGCATATGCAAATGAGTTATGCTAATGAGCTCCTGCACCTCTTTTTCTACGAAATGACCCCTGTGTGTAAATGTATGCACGTGAAATGACCCACACAATTAAGGAGGCTGCTTTCCCCCTATGCCGCACCGATATTCTGCACGTCTCTTATTGCAGTCAAGTCACTGCCGACACCCATTGACCCCCCATAAGGTTTCCAAAGCAAGAGATGTGCAGGGCCAGTTTGCCGTTGCCTGTCTCTGCGTAGCAACCCTGGAGTTCCTCGGTGGTCTCCCATGCAGATACTAACCAGGGCTGGCCCTGCTTAGCTTCCCAGATGTGACGACATCAGACTGGCCAGGGCTATCCAGGTCAGGGAATTTTGCACTATACAAGACGAGAATTCTGCTTGCTTTTAGCTATAAGAATGACCACGCTTGTATTTTAAACTTAGTGCAGCTCAGGCGATTTTGGGGAAAGCACACCACTGGGAGTTATCTTGTGTGGGGATCAGTGTTCCCTCCAAGCTGAGTTAGTGTGAGCTAGCTCACAGCTTTTTAGCCTCCGGCTCACACATTTTTGTCTTGGCTCAGGAAGGATGGCTCCAGAGCAAACTAATTTATACAGCAGCCAAATCGCTCACTCACAGCTTTAATGCCAGCAGCTCACAAAGTAGAATTTTTGCTCACAAGACTCCACAGCTTAGAGGCAGCATTGGTGGGGATTTGGGCTAGGATCTTTGGGGAGACAAGTGGGGTGTGAAAGAGAAGAGGGCGGTATTTTTCCAGAAGGCAGCCAGGGCTTACTGATGCTCAGCCATACAACCCACCTTTTTTTTAAATCCCAGACCCCTGCAAAGGCTAAAGACAGTTCACATTTGTGTACAGAAGCACGACAGAGGCATTCTTCAAAATAAAATGCTTTACTGACACTGCCATTTACGGTAACCTCCTCTCATCAGGGCCTGGGGGGCGGGTTCTATGCCTCCCATCCGCTTCTCAGCTCAGTACTGGACATAAGAGAGGATCATGTCCCCATTAATGTTCAGGGTGCTGATTTCCTGGAAGTAGCGGAAGTGGTGCAGATAAAGAGCGGCTGGCCATTGGCGAGGACCTTGAAGAGCTTGTTCCTGTGGCTGGTGGAGAGCTGTTCTGGGCAAGGAGAGGAGGAAAATCAGAAGTGGGATCTGACACATGAGACTTGGATCTGTTTCAGCACCGCTCCTCTAGGGCAGCGGAACCATCAAGTTTGCTCGCCATTGGGCAGTGAGATGTCACTTGCACATAAAGACGGGGGAGGGGAATGGAACTCCCTAGCCGCACAGAAAGATATGACTTCATTATTTAATAACATAAATCAGAAAACTACCCAGATGGAGCAAAGAAATGGAGTTTCCCAAAACCAAAGTCCCTACTATCCACAATGCAACTCTTCTGCTGCCTACATATTTGTTATTCCCCCAGCGTGAATAGGATGGCCCCCCTCCACTTGGGGAAAAAGTATGGCTGGTCCTGCGTAGACATGTAGCATAAAAAGTTCAGGTCAGGAAAACCAATTGTTTCAACCTGTGGCAAATCTGTATTTCTAGATGGGGCTTCCTTCCACTAGCCATTGAAGAGGGCTCTCTGGTTGATGAAGCCGGCTGCCAACCCAGAATTCCCATTTGGCCCAGTTCCCTGTGAAATTGGCCCACACACTTTCAAGCCTTACCGCAACCATCAGTTTAAAAAGTTTAAATCTGTTTAATAATGAACTCTGAGATAACCTGGATGCTGAATTCTGTTCCCTAAATTTAAAACTTTCACGTTTACTCAATGCCATTATTACACACACATACTCATACACATGATCTCTGACAAAAATTGTTGTGTGAATGACACACTGTACTCCAGAGATGAATTTCCTCAGTGTCAGAATTCAGTTACAAATGGGCCCCGAGAGGTAATTCTGACATCTTCCAGCAGAGGGCAGCCCAAGCCACACTGTCATTCCCTCGTTCTGTTAAAAAAAAGCCCAGAGAGAGAATTTTGATACTTTCCAGCAGAGGGCACCAGAAAGCAGCACTCTCATTCCCTCCCTCTACTAAAAAAACAACAACAACTGAGGGCAGCAGCAAGACACACTCCCATTCATTTCCTCTGTTTTAATAAAGCCCAGGGAGGCCATTCTGATATTCCCCAGCAGAGGGCAGCAGCACACCACACTCCCATTCACTCCCTCTGTTTTAATAAAGCCCAGGGAGGCCATTCTGATATCCCCCAACAGAGGGCAGCAGCAGGACACACTCCCATTCACTCCCTCTGCTTTAATAAAGCCCAGGGAGGCCATTCTGATATCCCCCAACAGAGGGCAGCAGCAGGCCACACTCCCATTCACTCCCTCTGCTTTAATAAAGCCCAGGGAGGCCATTCTGATATCCCCCAACAGAGGGCAGCAGCAGGCCACACTCCCATTCACTCCCTCTGCTTTAATAAAGCCCAGGGAGGCCATTCTGATATCCCCCAGCAGAGGGCATCAGCAGGCCAGACTCCCATTCACTCCCTCTGCTTTAATAAAGCCCAGGGAGGCCATTCTGATATCCCCCAGCAGAGGGCAGCAGCAGGCCACACTCCCATTCACTCCCTCTGCTTTAATAAAGCCCAGGGAGGCCATTCTGATATTCCCCAGCAGAGGGCAGCAGCAGGACACACTCCCATTCACTCCCTCTGATTTAATAAAGCTAAGGAGGCCATTCTGATATCCCCCAGCAGAGGGCAGCAGCAGGCCACACTCCCATTCACTCCCTCTGCTTTAATAAAGCCCAGGGAGGCCATTCTGATATCCCCCAACAGAGGGCATCAGCAGGCCAGACTCCCATTCACTCCCTCTGCTTTAATAAAGCCCAGGGAGGCCATTCTGATATCCCCCAACAGAGGGCAGCAGCAGGCCACACTCCCATTCACTCCCTCTGCTTTAAAAAAGCCCAGGGAGGCCATTCTGATATCCCCCAACAGAGGGCAGCAGCAGGCCACACTCCCATTCACTCCCTCTGCTTTAATAAAGCCCAGGGAGGCCATTCTGATATCCCCCAGCAGAGGGCATCAGCAGGCCAGACTCCCATTCACTCCCTCTGCTTTAATAAAGCCCAGGGAGGCCATTCTGATATCCCCCAACAGAGGGAAGCAGCAGGCCACACTCCCATTCACTCCCTCTGCTTTAATAAAGCCCAGGGAGGCCATTCTGATATCCCCCAGCAGAGGGCATCAGCAGGCCAGACTCCCATTCACTCCCTCTGCTTTAATAAAGCCCAGGGAGGCCATTCTGATATCCCCCAGCAGAGGGCAGCAGCAGGCCACACTCCCATTCACTCCCTCTGCTTTAATAAAGCCCAGGGAGGCCATTCTGATATTCCCCAGCAGAGGGCAGCAGCAGGCCACACTCCCATTCACTCCCTCTGCTTTAATAAAGCCCAGGGAGGCCATTCTGATATCCCCCAGCAGAGGGCAGCAGCACACCACACTCCCATTCACTCCCTCTGTTTTAATAAAGCCCAGGGAGGCCATTCTGATATTCCCCAGCAGAGGGCAGCAGCAGGACACACTCCCATTCACTCCCTCTGCTTTAATAAAGCCCAGGGAGGCCATTCTGATATCCCCCAGCAGAGGGCAGCAGCACACCACACTCCCATTCACTCCCTCTGTTTTAATAAAGCCCAGGGAGGCCATTCTTATATTCCCCAGCAGAGGGCAGCAGCAGGCCACACTCCCATTCACTCCCTCTGATTTAATAAAGCTAAGGAGGCCATTCGGATATTCCCCAGCAGAGGGCAACAGCAGGCCACACTCCCATTCACTCCCTCTGTTTTAATAAAGCCCAGGGAGGCCATTCTGATATTCCCCTACAGAGGGCAGCAGCAGGCCACACTCCCATTCACTCCCTCTGCTTTAATAAAGCTAAGGAGGTCATTCTAATATTCCCCAGCAGAGGGCAGCAGCAGGCCACACTCCCATTCACTCCCTCTGTTTTAATAAAGCTAAGGAGGTCATTCTAATATTCCCCAGCAGAGGGCAGCAGCAGGCCACACTCCCATTCACTCCCTCTGATTTAATAAAGCTAAGGAGGCCATTCGGATATTCCCCAGCAGAGGGCAGCAGCAGGCCACACTCCCATTCACTCCCTCTGTTTTAATAAAGCCCAGGGAGGCCATTCTGATATTCCCCTGCAGAGGGCAGCAGCAGGCCACATTCCCATTCACTCCCTCTGCTTTAATAAAGCTAAGGAGGTCATTCTAATATTCCCCAGCAGAGGGCAGCAGCAGGCCACATTCCCATTCACTCCCTCTGCTTTAAAAAAACCCAGGGAGGCCATTCTGATATTCCTCAGCAGAGGGCAGCAGCACACCACACTCCCATTCACTCTCTCTGTTTTAATAAAGCCCAGGGAGGCCATTCTGATATTCCCCAGCAGAGGGCAGCAGCAGGCCACACTCCCATTCACTCCCTCTGCTTTAATAAAGCCCAGGGAGACCATTCTGATATCCCCCAGCAGACGGCAGCAGCAAGACACACTCCCATTCACTCCCTCAGTTTTCATAAAGCCCAGGGAGGCCATTCTGATATCCCCCAGCAGAGGGCAGCAGCAAGTCACACTCCCATTCATTCCTTTTGCTTAAAAGAAGCCCAGGGAGGCCATTCTGATATTCCCCAGCAGAAGGCCGTAGCAGGCCACACTCCCATTCACTCCCTCTGCTTTAATAAAGCCCAGGGAGGCCATTCTGATATTCCCCAGCAGAGGGCAGCAGCACGCCACACTCCCATTCACTCCCTCAGTTTTAATAAAGCCCAGGGAGGTCATTCTGATATTCCCCAGCAGAGGGCAGCAGCAGGCCACACTCCCATTCATTCCCTCTGCTTTCATAAAGCTAAGGAGGCCATTCTGATATTCTCCAGCAGAGGGCAGCAGCAGGCCACACTCCCATTCACTCCCTCTGCTTTAATAAAGCTAAGGAGGCCATTCTAATATTCCCCAGCAGAGGGCAGCAGCAGGCCACACTCCCATTCACTCCCTCTGCTTTAATAAAGCTAAGGAGGACATTCTAATATTCCCCAGCAGAGGACAGCAGCAGGCCACACTCCCATTCACTCTCTCTGTTTTAATAAACCCCAGGGAGGCCATTCTGATATTCCCCAGCAGAGGGCCGCAGCAGGCCACACTCCCATTCACTCCCTCTGCTTTAATAAAGCCCAGGGAGGCCATTCTGATATTCCCCAGCAGAGGGCAGCAGCACACCACACTCCCATTCACTCCCTCAGTTTTAATAAAGCCCAGGGAGGTCATTCTGATATTCCCCTGCAGACGGCAGCAGCAGGCCACACTCCCATTCATTCCGTCTGCTTTAATAAAGCTAAGGAGGCCATTCTGATATTCCCCAGCAGAGAGCAGCAGCAGGCCACACTCCCATTCACTCCCTCTGCTTTAATACAGCTAAGGAGGCCATTCTAATATTCCCCAGCAGAGGGCAGCAGCAGGCCACACTCCCATTCACTCCCTCTGCTTTAATAAAGCTAAGGAGGACATTCTAATATTCCCCAGCAGAGGGGAGATGCAGGCCACACTCCCATTCACTCCCTCTGCTTTAATAAAGCCCAGGGAGGCCATTCTGATATCCCCCAGCAGAGGGCATCAGCAGGCCACACTCCCATTCACTCCCTCTGATTTAATAAAGCCCAGGGAGGCCATTCTGATATCCCCCAGCAGAGGGCAGCAGCACGCCACACTCCCATTCACTCCCTCTGTTTTAATAAAGCCCAGGGAGGCCATTCTGATATTCCCCAGCAGGGGGGCAGCAGCAGGCCACACTCCCATTCACTCCCTCTGCTTTAATAAAGCCCAGGGAGACCATTCTGATATTCCCCAGCAGAGGGCAGCAGCAGGCCACACTCCCATTCACTCCCTCTGATTTAATAAAGCTAAGGAGGCCATTCGGATATTCCCCAGCAGAGGGCAGCAGCAAGACACACTCCCATTCACTCCCTCAGTTTTAATAAAGCCCAGGGAGGCCATTCTGAAATTCCCCAGCAGAGGGCAGCAGCAGGCCACACTCCCATTCATTCCCTCTGCTTTAATAAAGCTAAGAAGGCCATTCGGATATTCCCCAGCAGAGGGCAGCAGCAGGTCACATTCCCATTCACTCACTCTGCTTTAATAAAGCCCAGGGAGGCCATTCTGATATTCCTCAGCAGAGGGCAGCAGCACACCACACTCCCATTCACTCCCTCTGTTTTAATAAAGCCCAGGGAGGCCATTCTGATATTCCCCAGCAGAGGGCAGCAGCCCACCACACTCCCCTTCACTCCCTCTGCTGTAATAAAGCCCAGGGAGGAAATTCTGATATTCCCCTGCAGAGGGCAGCAGCAGGCCACACTCCCATTCACTCCCTCTGCTTTAATAAAGCTAAGAAGGCCATTCGGATATTCCCCAGCAGAGGGCCGCAGCAGGCCACACTCCCATTCACTCCCTCTGCTTTAATAAAGCCCAGGGAGGCCATTCTGATATTTCCCAGCAGAGGGCAGCAGCACACCACACTCCCATTCACTCTCTTAGTTTTAATAAAGCCCAGGGAGGTCATTCTGATATTCCCCAGCAGAGGGCAGCAGCAGGCCACACTCCCATTCATTCCCTCTACTTTAATAAAGCTAAGGAGGCCATTCTGATATTCCCCAGCAGAGGGCAGCAGCAGGCCACACTCCCATTCACTCCCTCTGCTTTAATAAAGCCCAGGGAGGCCATTCTGATATTCCCCAGCAGAGGACAGCAGCACACCACACTCCCATTCACTCCCTCTGTTTTAATAAAGCCCAGGGAGGCCATTCTGATATTCCCCAGCAGAGGGCAGCAGCACACCACACTCCCATTCACTCCCTCTGCTTTAATAAAGCCCAGAGAGACCATTCTGATATCCCCCAGCAGAGGGCAGCAGCAAGACAAACTCCCATTCACTCCCTCAGTTTTAATAAAGCCCAGGGAGGCCATTCTGATATTCCCCAGCAGAGGGCAGCAACAGGCCACACTCCCATTCATTCCTTTTGCTTAAAAGAAGCCCAGGGAGGCCATTCTGATATTCCCCAGCAGAGGGCAGCAGCAGGCCACACTCCCATTCACTCCCTCTGCTTTAATAAAGCCCAGGGAGGCCATTCTGATATTCCCCAGCAGAGGGCAGCAGCACACCACACTCCCATTCACTCCCTCAGTTTTAATAAAGCCCAGGGAGGTCATTCTGATATTCCCCAGCAGAGGGCAGCAGCAGGCCACACTCCCATTCATTCCCTCTGCTTTAATAAAGCTAAGGAGGCCATTCTGATATTCCCCAGCAGAGGGCAGCAGCAGGCCACACTCCCATTCACTCCCTCTGCTTTAATAAAGCTAAGGAGGCCATTCTAATATTCCCCAGCAGAGGGCAGCAGCAGGCCACACTCCCATTCACTCCCTCTGCTTTAATAAAGCTAAGGAGGACATTCTAATATTCCCCAGCAGAGGATAGCAGCAGGCCACACTCCCATTCACTCTCTCTGTTTTAATAAACCCCAGGGAGGCCATTCTGATATTCCCCAGCAGAGGGCCGCAGCAGGCCACACTCCCATTCACTCCCTCTGCTTTAATAAAGCCCAGGGAGGTCATTCTGATATTCCCCTGCAGACGGCAGCAGCAGGCCACACTCCCATTCATTCCGTCTGCTTTAATAAAGCTAAGGAGGCCATTCTGATATTCCCCAGCAGAGAGCAGCAGCAGGCCACACTCCCATTCACTCCCTCTGATTTAATAAAGCTAAGGAGGCCATTCTAATATTCCCCAGCAGAGGGCAGCAGCAGGCCACACTCCCATTCACTCCCTCTGCTTTAATAAAGCTAAGGAGGACATTCTAATATTCCCCAGCAGAGGGCAGCAGCAGGCCACACTCCCATTCACTCCCTCTGCTTTAATAAAGCCCAGGGAGGCCATTCTGATATCCCCCAGCAGAGGGCATCAGCAGCCACACTCCCATTCACTCCCTCTGCTTTAATAAAGCCCAGGGAGGCCATTCTGATATCCCCCAGCAGAGGGCAGCAGCACGCCACACTCCCATTCACTCCCTCTGTTTTAATAAAGCCCAGGGAGGCCATTCTGATATTCCCCAGCAGGGGGCAGCAGCAGGCCACACTCCCATTCACTCCCTCTGCTTTAATAAAGCCCAGGGAGACCATTCTGATATTCCCCAGCAGAGGGCAGCAGCAGGCCACACTCCCATTAGCTCCCTCTGATTTAATAAAGCTAAGGAGGCCATTCGGATATTCCCCAGCAGAGGGCAGCAGCAAGACACACTCCCATTCACTCCCTCAGTTTTAATAAAGCCCAGGGAGGCCATTCTGAAATTCCCCAGCAGAGGGCAGCAGCAGGCCACACTCCCATTCATTCCCTCTGCTTTAATAAAGCTAAGAAGGCCATTCGGATATTCCCCAGCAGAGGGCAGCAGCAGGTCACATTCCCATTCACTCCCTCTGCTTTAATAAAGCCCAGGGAGGCCATTCTGATATTCCTCAGCAGAGGGCAGCAGCACACCACACTCCCATTCACTCCCTCTGTTTTAATAAAGCCCAGGGAGGCCATTCTGATATTCCCCAGCAGAGGGCAGCAGCACACCACACTCCCCTTCACTCCCTCTGCTGTAATAAAGCCCAGGGAGGAAATTCTGATATTCCCCTGCAGAGGGCAGCAGCAGGCCACACTCCCATTCACTCCCTCTGCTTTAATAAAGCTAAGGAGGACATTCTAATATTCCCCAGCAGAGGGCAGCAGCAGGTCACATTCCCATTCACTCCCTCTGCTTTAATAAAGCTAAGAAGGCCATTCGGATATTCCCCAGTAGAGGGCCGCAGCAGGCCACACTCCCATTCACTCCCTCTGCTTTAATAAAGCCCAGGGAGGCCATTCTGATATTTCCCAGCAGAGGGCAGCAGCACACCACACTCCCATTCACTCTCTTAGTTTTAATAAAGCCCAGGGAGGTCATTCTGATATTCCCCAGCAGAGGGCAGCAGCAGGCCACACTCCCATTCATTCCCTCTGCTTTAATAAAGCTAAGGAGGCCATTCTGATATTCCCCAGCAGAGGGCAGCAGCAGGCCACACTCCCATTCACTCCCTCTGCTTTAATAAAGCCCAGGGAGGCCATTCTGATATTCCCCAGCAGAGGACAGCAGCACACCACACTCCCATTCACTCCCTCTGTTTTAATAAAGCCCAGGGAGGCCAT
Source organism: Lepidodactylus listeri (assembly GCA_029233225.1). NCBI lineage: Eukaryota > Metazoa > Chordata > Lepidosauria > Squamata > Gekkonidae > Lepidodactylus > Lepidodactylus listeri. The sequence goes on from JARCFY010000020.1 coordinate 38,442,228, forward strand.
TCTGATATTCCCCAGCAGAGGGCAGCAGCACACCACACTCCCATTCACTCCCTCTGCTTTAATAAAGCCCAGAGAGACCATTCTGATATCCCCCAGCAGAGGGCAGCAGCAAGACAAACTCCCATTCACTCCCTCAGTTTTAATAAAGCCCAGGGAGGCCATTCTGATATTCCCCAGCAGAGGGCAGCAACAGGCCACACTCCCATTCATTCCTTTTGCTTAAAAGAAGCCCAGGGAGGCCATTCTGATATTCCCCAGCAGAGGGCCGCAGCAGGCCACACTCCCATTCACTCCCTCTGCTTTAATAAAGCCCAGGGAGGCCATTCTGATATTCCCCAGCAGAGGGCAGCAGCACACCACACTCCCATTCACTCCCTCAGTTTTAATAAAGCCCAGGGAGGTCATTCTGATATTCCCCAGCAGAGGGCAGCAGCAGGCCACACTCCCATTCATTCCCTCTGCTTTAATAAAGCTAAGGAGGCCATTCTGATATTCCCCAGCAGAGGGCAGCAGCAGGCCACACTCCCATTCACTCCCTCTGCTTTAATAAAGCTAAGGAGGCCATTCTGATATTCCCCAGCAGAGGGCAGCAGCAGGCCACACTCCCATTCACTCCCTCTGCTTTAATAAAGCTAAGGAGGACATTCTAATATTCCCCAGCAAAGGACAGCAGCAGGCCACACTCCCATTCACTCTCTATGTTTTAATAAAGCCCAGGGAGGCCATTCTGATATTCCCCAGCAGAGGGCAGCAGCAGGCCACACTCCCATTCACTCCCTCTGCTTTAATAAAGCTAAGGAGGCCATTCTAATATTCCCCAGCAGAGGGCAGCAGCAGGCCACACTCCCATTCACTCCCTCTGCTTTAATAAAGCGAAGGAGGACATTCTAATATTCCCCAGCAGAGGACAGCAGCAGGCCACACTCCCATTCACTCTCTCTGTTTTAATAAACCCCAGGGAGGCCATTCTGATATTCCCCAGCAGAGGGCAGCAGCAAGACACACTCCCATTCACTCCCTCAGTTTTAATAAAGCCCAGGGAGGTCATTCTGATATTTCCCAGCAGAGGGCAGCAGCAGGCCACACTCCCATTCATTCCCTCTGCTTTAATAAAGCTAAGGAGGACATTCTGATATTCCCCAGCAGAGGGCAGCAGCAGGCCACACTCTCATTCACTCCCTCTGCTTTAATAAAGCTAAGGAGGCCATTCTGATATTCCCCAGCAGAGGGCAGCAGCAGGCCACACTCCCATTCACTCCCTCTGCTTTAATAAAGCTAAGGAGGACATTCTAATATTCCCCAGCAGAGGGCAGCAGCAGACCACACTCCCATTCACTCCCTCTGCTTTAATAAAGCTCAGGGAGGCCATTCTGATATTACCCTGCAGAGGGCAGCAGCAGGCCACACTCCCATTCACTCCCTCAGTTTTCATAAAGCCAAGGGAGGCCATTCTGATATTCCCCAGCAGAGGGCAGCAGCAAGTCACACTCCCATTCATTCCTTTTGCTTAAAAGAAGACCAGAGAGGCCATTCTGATATTCCCCTGCAGAGGGCAGCAGCAGGCCACACTCCCATTCACTCCCTCTGCTTTAATAAAGCTAAGGAGGCCATTCTGATATTCCCCAGCAGAGGGCCGCAGCAGGCCACACTCCCATTCACTCCCTCTGCTTTAATAAAGCCCAGGGAGGCCATTCTGATATTCCCCAGCAGAGGGCAGCAGCACACCACACTCCCATTCACTCCCTCAGTTTTAATAAAGCCCAGGGAGGTCATTCTGATATTCCCCAGCAGAGGGCAGCAGCAGGCCACACTCCCATTCATTCCCTCTGCTTTAATAAAGCTAAGGAGGCCATTCTGATATTCCCCAGCAGAGGGCAGCAGCAGGCCACACTCCAATTAACTCCCTCTGCTTTAATAAAGCCCAGGGAGGCCATTCTCATATTCCCCAGGAGAGGACAGCAGCACACCACACTCCCATTCACTCCCTCTGTTTTAATAAAGCCCAGGGAGGCCATTCTGATATTCCCCAGCAGAGGGCAGCAGCACACCACACTCCCATTCACTCCCTCTGCTTTAATAAAGCCCAGAGAGACCATTCTGATATCCCCCAGCAGAGGGCAGCAGCAAGACACACTCCCATTCACTCCCTCAGTTTTAATAAACCCCAGGGAGGCCATTCTGATATTCCCCAGCAGAGGGCAGCAGCAGGCCACACTCCCATTCACTCCCTCAGTTTTAATAAAGCCCAGGGAGGCCATTCTGATATTCCCCAGCAGAGGGCAGCAGCAAGTCACACTCCCATTCATTCCTTTTGCTTAAAAGAAGCCCAGGGAGGCCATTCTGATATTCCCCAGCAGAGGGCAGCAGCAGGCCACACTCCCATTCACTCCCTCTGCTTTAATAAAGCCCAGGGAGGCCATTCTGATATTCCCCAGCAGAGGGCCGCAGCAGGCCACACTCCCATTCACTCCCTCTGCTTTAATAAAGCCCAGGGAGGCCATTCTGATATTCCCCAGCAGAGGGCAGCAGCAGGCCACACTCCCATTCATTCCTTTTGCTTAAAAGAAGCCCAGGGAGGCCATTCTGATATTCCCCAGCAGAGGGCAGCAGCAGGCCACACTCCCATTCACTCCCTCTGCTTTAATAAAGCCCAGGGAGGCCATTCTGATATTCCCCAGCAGAGGGCCGCAGCAGGCCACACTCCCATTCACTCCCTCTGCTTTAATAAAGCCCAGGGAGGCCATTCTGATATTCCCCAGCAGAGGGCAGCAGCACACCACACTCCCATTCACTTCCTCTGCTTTAATAAAGCCCAGAAATTTTTGTTTGTTTCGTTTATATCTTGCCAGGAGGATGGACAAACCTTGAGATCCAGTTTGGTGTAGTGGTTAAGTGCACGGACTCTTATCTGGGAGAACCAGGTTTGATTCTCCATTCCTCCACGTGCAGCTGCTGGATGACCTTGGGCAAGCCATGGCTCTGTCAGAGCTGCTCTCTGAAGAGCAGTCCTCAAAAGAAGTCTCTCAGCCCCGCCTACCTCACAAGGTGTCTGTCGTGGGGAGGGGAAGAGAAAGGAGGTTGTAAGCCACTCTGAGACTCCAAGTGAAAGGTAGGGTATAAAGCCAATCTCTTCTTCTTCACTCATCAAAGGGGGGTTCAGCCCATCAGAATCACGGGTTTTGAAAAGGGCCAGGGCATGCCTTCAAAGCCCTGGCAACATGGCTGCCACTGCTGGCCAATAGGATTGCAGGAGGAGGCGTGAGGTGTCCCTCAGGGTTGTCTGTGCCCAATTGTGTTGGCCCTGAGAAGTGGCGGCACATGACCAATTAGGGTTGCCAGGTCTTGATTGGAAAATACCTGGGGACTTTGGGGGTGGAGCCAGGAGAGGGCGGGGTTTGGGGAGGGGAGGGGCCTCAGCAGGGTACAATGCCATAGAGTCCACCTCCAAAGCAGCCATTTTCTCCAGGGGAGCTGATCTCTGTCAGCTGGGGATCAGTTGTAAAAGCAGGAGATCCCCAGGCCCCACCTGGAGGCTGGCAACCCTATGACCAATGCTCCCTCTAAGTGGCGGTTAGTGCTTTCTCTAAGCTGTGGAGTCTTGTGAGCAATAATTCTACTTTGTGAACTGCTGGCATTAAAGTTGGGAGCGATCAATTTGGCTGCTGCATAAATTAGTTTGCTCTGGAGCCATCCTTCCTGAGCTGAGACAAAAATCTGTGAGACGGAGGCTAAAAAACTATGAGCTGGTTCACACTAACTCCGCTTAGAGGGAACACTGCACATGACACACATACACACCCCCGGCCAACCAATGATATTTTGGGAGAGGTGGCTGCCAGAATAGTGTGGTGTTGCTTGGGGAAATTGCAATGGCTTCCCACCAGGGTTGCCGGGGGGGGGATCCTTGGTTCTTTCCGGAATCTTCTTCGTGCGCATGGTGTGATGACATTGCCCAGAAGACACATCATCGTATCACCAATATCGGAGGTGTGTGTGTGTGATACTCCGGTTTTGGGGCAAAACTCTATGGTTTTTAGCTGATTTTACCATAGAGTTTTACCCAAAAACTAGATCATCAGCCACATGATGACATCACTTCCTACTGCTCAAGTGTGTGTTTGCAGGAAGTGTTTTGTTGCAGTGCCTGAAACAGGCAAAAGGCTCCCGGGAGGGGGGGGGAGTCACTTGTGTTCCCCCTTCCTTTGCTCCTGGCCGCAGGGCTTCTGAGCTAGAGAAGGCTGTATCTGGAAGTCTGCAAAGCCGGCTACCTTGGAGCAGAGATAGGCCTGAGAAAGGCAAAAATCCCCCCCCCCCTTCGCTTCCCCTCTCCAGTGGCCTTTGCAGTCAGCGTGGAAACAAAGCAGAACCAATGTCTTCCCCCTCCTTCCCCCCTCCTGGCTCAAGACTGGAGGAAGTGTTTTTCAACCCACACCAGGGTCTGGATCACCCCTTCTCCAGGGCAGGGCCTGGACAAGAGATGCACGCCTGGCATTGGGCTGTGTCGGGGAACTCCTGGAGACACTGGGGTGGGTGCAATGCCCTTCCGTCCATTTTACAAAGACACCATTTTCTCCAGGAGAGCTGACCTCTGCAGGAAATCTCCCAGGGGCTGGCATCGTCTGGAGAGTCCCACGCAGCTTCCGGCAGCAAAAGCATTTCAAAAGCACATTTCTTTTTTCCTGCTCTGACTTTCACGCATTTTGCCCCCACCGCCCATTAAAAAAATCAAGCCCACTGCCTTGCCAGTGTAGGACTTCGTGGGAGTAGTCTTGAAATGGTCCACCTCATTTCTCCACGGTCGGGGGCAGAGGATGGCTCTGGGAGAGGGGGTGTCAACTAGGTACCCACTGGTGCATGGGGTCCCTCTGGGGACAATCCTCTCTCCAATGTTGTTTAACACCGACATGCATCCCCTTGCCCAACTGGTGTGGAGTGTTGGGCTGGGGTGTCACCAGTATGCTGAGGACACCCAGCTGTATCTGTTGGTGGCCGGCCAGCCGGATGCCGCCCCGGCAAATCTGGCTGGAGGCCGTGGGATGGTTGAAACAGAGCCAGCTGAGACTCAATCCTACTAAGACAGAGATTCTGTGGCCGGGGGGGGGGGGAGGGGGGAGAATTCAGAGTTGGGACGTCGACTCCTGGCTCTTGACGGTGTGCCCTAAGCACCGCCATCAATTGTCAGGAGAGTTGGGAATGGTCCTGGACGCTTCCTTATCAATGGAGGCCCAGATCACAAATGTTGCCAGACTGGTATTCTTCCAGCTACACCAGGTCAGGCGACTGGCAGGCCCGTAGCCAGGATTTTGTGGCTTGTGGGGCAATTGGACTGAAGTTCTCAGTGCAGGAAGAAAAGCCATTTAGCCAATAGCAAGCTGTTAGCAGGAGAGAACTCTAAATTGCAAGCTGTCAGCCGCTTTAGATGACAGTTCTCAGCTGCTGCAAGTTAATCACTTCTGCCAGCCAAAGCAACAGTTCTGATCACAAGCCAGCAGGTGGGGGTGAGGACTTCTGTAGTGGCCAACCAGTTCCTTTGGAGGGTCAACAACAGGGCACAGAAGCCAAGGCTTTTGTAAGAACGCCAGAAGAGCCCTGCTGGATCAGACCAGGGTGCCCCATCTAGTCCGGCATCCTGTCTCACACAGTGGCCAACCAGCTCCTCTGGAGGGTCAACAACAGGGCAGAAAGGCCAAGGCCTTCATAAGAATACCAGAAGCACCCTGCTGGATAAGACCAGTGAGGGTCCAGCTAGTCCACCCTCCTGTCTCACACAGTGGCCAACCAGTTCCCCTGGAGGTTCAGCAACAGGGCAGAGAGGCCGAGGCCTTCCACGGATATTGCCTCCTGGCTCTGGGATTGAGGCTTCATGTCTCTGAACATGGATGTTCCCCTCAGCCACCATGGCTAGTAGCCACTGATAGATTTGTCAATCTATCTAATTCCATTGTCAAGCTGCTTATTCCTGTGGCCATCACTACATCCTCTGGCAGCGAGTTCCACATTTTAATCGCTGGGATGTAATACTGTGTGCGGACCGGGGCAGGGGTCTTTGGTGGGACAACTGGAGTGTGAAAGGAAAGACTAGAAGCAGCCAGGGCCTTCTGATGCTCAGCCCCATGACCCACATTTTTTCATCACCCCCAAACCCCTGCGGAGGCTGAAGACGGTTCACATTTGTGTACAGAAGCACAACGGAGACATTCTTCCAAATAAATTGCTTTACTGACACTGCAGTTTATGGTTTCCTCCTCCCATTAGGCCCCGGGTGGGCGGGCGGGGGGTCTCTGCCTCTTGTCCCCTTCTTGGCTTAGTACTGGATATAAGAGAGGACCACATCGCCATTGACTTCCAGGTTGTTGATTTGCTGGAAGTTGTGGAAACGGTGGGAGTAGTTGAAGAGGGGCTGGCCATTGGCAAAGACCTTGAAGCGCTTGTTCCCGCAGCGGATGGAGAGCTGTTCCGGGAAGAAAAGACCAGGAGAGGAGGGGAATCAGACGCCGGGAACTGGCCCACAGAACCTGGCTTGGTTTTAGTATCGCTCCCCTCAGACAGACAATTTAGTTTGCTGGCCATAGGACAACGAAACGGGGCTACCCACAGATCAGGACGTGGGTTTTGTATACGTGGGGGACTCCAGCCTTGCAGAAATATATGACTTCAAAATAAAAAAAAATAACACAGCATGAAAAGAATGGGTGAGGAAAACCAGATTTTGCCATTTACAGCAATAAAGCAAATCCATATTCCTAGATGGGGCTTCCTCCCTCCCACCCACCCTCTAATTTTGCTAGCAGCTGAGAAAGGCACAGCCACGTCTCGCCCACCTCTAAACCCCTATTCAGCTCAGTTCTCCTTGGAACTTGCCTCCATACTTTACATACATACATCAAAACCACCTTCAAAGCCGAACAACGTTTGAGTCCAGTAGCACTTCTGAGACCAGCAACCTTTAATCAAGGTATACGCTTTTGTGAGAACTGTGTGCATGAACACGAAAGCTCACGCCGTGAATAAAACCTTGTTGGTCTGAAAGGTGCCCCACGGGACTCAAACTTTGTTCTGCGGCTTCAGACCCAGAAGAACAAGAGAATGACAGCCTCAAAGCCAGAGAAACATAGACAGGTGAAAGCTGTACAAGTGCACTCAATACTATTTTTATAAGCGAAATAAACTATAGAGTTACACAGTACATAATACATAAACTAGTACAGGATACAAAATTATAAAGGTCCAGAAACTGTAGTAAAGGTCCGGAAAGGCTGTAACTGATGATGAAGTTCTCCGGAACGAGGATGCATTTCGATAAGACTTCATCTGAACCGGATCACACAATAGTTATAGATGACTTATTTCCAGGAAGAAGGAACTTGAGACATTTGCAAGAACTGAAATCAATCATCTAAAAGACATTTTCGTAGTGAAGGCTGACAACCATATGGAAACCTCTAATAGCCTCAAGTTCTACTTTGACATCCATTGTGATCGCGGTCACCAATTTCTTCCTGGAAATGAGTCTTCTGTAACTATTGCGTGGTCCGGTTCAGATGAAGTCTATCAAAATGAATCTTCATTCCAGAGAACTTCATCATCCGTTACAGCCTTTCCAGACCTTTACTACAGTTTTTGGACCTTTATGATTTTGTGTCCTGTGCTGGTTTATGTATTATGTACTTTGTAACACTATAGTTTATTTAGCTTATAAAAATAGTATTGAGTGCATTTGTACAGTTTTCGCCTGTCTATGTTTCTCTGCTGCTTCAGACCAACACAGTGACCCACCTGGATCTACCTTCAAAGCTGTGAGGCTTAGAAACTTGACCCTCAGATGACCAGGAGGCTGAAGTCTGTCCCCTGAATTTAAAACTTCCCACGTTTACTCAATATCGTTATGAAACGCATTGCGTCTGTAAACACTGTCTCAGCCATATTCTTGTGTACGTGACACACAGTATCCCAGATATGAATTTCCTCAGTGTCAGAGTTTGGAATTTTTGTAGCCAGTCACTCTAATCCTTTTGGTTAAAAAGGAGCCCAGAAAGTTAATTCTGATACTTTCCAGCAGAGGGCAGCAGCCAGCCAGACTCATTCTCTTCCACTGCTAAAAGAGGAGCCCCGAGAGGCAACTAATATTTTCCAGCAGCCAGCAGCACTCTCTCTCCCTTGGCTTAAAAGGCACCCAGAGAGGCAATTCTGACCCTTTCCAGCAGAGGGCAGTAGCAAGCTGCACCAGGACTCTCTCCCTTGGCTAAAAAGGCACCCAGAGAGCCAATTCTGACCCTTTCCAGCAGAGGGCAGTAGCAAGCTGCACCAGGATTCTCTCCCTTGGCTTAAAAGGCACCCAGAGAGGCAATTCTGACCCTTTCCAGCAGAGGGCAGTAGCAAGCTGCACCAGGATTCTCTCCCTTGGCTAAAAAGGCACCCAGAGAGCCAATTCTGATCCATTCCAGCAGAGGGCAACAGCAAGCTGTACCATGAATCTCTCCCTTGGCTTAAAAGGCACCCAGAGAGCCAATTGTGATCCATTCCAGCAGAGGGCAGCAGCCCTTAACACTTACTGGATTAGAACTCATCTCCTGGGATAATACTCACATCAAAGTACTGTCCAGGCTGAAAGGGGTTGAAAGACAGCTCTCGTTCTTCCTGGCCCCAGGACCCATTCAGGAAGCTGTTCCGCACCACAGCCCGCTCGTTCAAGCGGGGGTTAATGTGTAGGACTATATCATTGCCGGCTTTAAAATCGATCCGGAAGCTGGTTGAGGGGAGAGCATAAAAAGGCATCAGAAGATCCCCACTGGATCCGACCCACAGCTCTGTCTAATTTAGTGTCCTCCTTCGGAAAGATGAGAGCTCTCGAGCAGGAAGGCAAAAGCCCTGCCTGGTTTTGGTTTTCAGAGGTAGCCTGCACCTGCACACAGAGGTTTCATTTAGCCAGCATGGCCTATGGCTGGCAGGAGACTGATTGCTCTCAAAGGCTGACTAATGATTTCTTGCAGCACTGGTTGTGATTGGAACCCAGACCTCTTGGCCTTTTTGGTTCCTGTTCTGAAAGGAAAGCCATATCTAATCTGGTGAACATTGATATTTGTCTGCAGGCCACAGAAAGAAAGCATCTGGCTTCCCCAATTGTGCAAGGAGATTGGTACCTAATGTTTAAACAGGGTTGCCATCTCTGGGTTGGGAAATAATTGGAGATTTGGGGGGGGGGAGCCTGGAAAGGGTGGGGTTTGGGGAAGGGAGGGGCCTCAGCATGGGACAGTGCCACAGAGTCCACCCTCCATAGCAGCCATTTTCTCCAGGGGAGCTGAGCTCTAGTTTGGAGACCACAAGTACAAGCTGAAGGTCTCCAGGTCCCACCTGGAAATTGGCAACCCTGTTTAATCAAAAAGTCATATTCCTGCTGGTCAGATGCAAAGATCAGTTATAGATGCAAAAGTCTAAACACCGCTATTCCATAAAAAAAACAAAACCTTTAATAGGAACGGCCAAGATACCAAGCAAGCTTTTGTGTTTGCTGGAACTCTTTATCAGGTTCAATGTCCGGTATGAAAAAGGGGCGGGAAAGAGGGGAGGGGAGGGGGAAAGAGAGAAAAACCTGCTTGTGGGAATGCTGAGCCTGCAATTTGCAGAGTCATAAAATGGACGTGCAGATTTCATTGGCCGAGAGGGTTCTGGGTGCAAAATCACGACTGTTCCTTCTGGAATGTTTAAAATGATATCTTTCTACATGTTTATTAAATTTGCAAATAAGAGGAGGGCAACCAAGATGATTAGGGGGCTGGAGCAGCCTAGGAGGAAAAGGCTGGAGAGTCTGGGACTTTTCAGATTAGAAGAGAGATGACTTGGGGGGGGGGGGGGGACAGGACATGAGAGAGGTTTATAGAATGATGCGTGAGGTGGAGAGAGTGGAATAAGAGAATTTTTTTCTCCCTCTCCCAAAAGACTGGAACTCGAGGACATCCAATGAAGCTGATGGGCAGTAAGTTCAGGATGGATAAAAGGAGATACAACTTGACACAGAGAGGGATTGAAATATGGAATTCACTGCCAAAGGATGTCATACGAACATAAGAGAAGCCATGTTGGATCAGGCCAATGGCCCATCCAGTCCAACACTCTGTGTCACACAGTGGCCAAAAACACCGGGTACCCTCAGGAGGTCCAGCAGTGGGGCCAGGACACTAGGAGCCCTCTCACTGTTGCCCCCCCACAAGCACCAAGAATACAGTGCCCCGGACATAAGAGAAGCCATGTTGGATCAGGCCAATGGCCCATCCAGTCCAACACTCTGGGTCACACAGTGGCCAAAACCCAGGGGCCATCAGGAGGTCCACCAGCGGGGCCAGAACTCCAGAAGCCCTCCCACTCTTGCTCCCCCAGCACCAAGACTACAGTGCCCCAGACATAAGAACATAAGAGAAGCCATGTTGGATCAGGCCAATGTCATGATGGCCAGAGGAATAAACAGCTTAAAAAGGGGATTCGATAGATTCAGGACGGATAAATCTATCAATGGCTGCTAGTGGCTGAGGGGAACCTCCACATTCAGTGGCACTAATCCTCTGAATCCCAGAGCCAAGAGGCAACATCTGCCCTGCTGTTGGCCCTCCAGAGGAACTGGCTGTCCGGTGTGTGAGACAGGGTGCTGGACTAGATGGACCCTCACTGGTCTGATCCAACTGGGCTCTTCTGATGTTCTAATGACGTTCAGACCCAAGTATGGCACGTACCCTTTAGCATTTTGCGGGACAAATCCTCTTACCACCACGGTCCTCTTCGAGCCCAGCCCTCCAGAGAAGTTACCTCTATAGGGCACTTGCTGAAATGAAATTTCATGATACAAAAATTACCCTTAGAAATCAAGGGAGGAAAGGACAGACCTCTAACATGCCCTTCTCCCAAAACAAGAGAGCCTAATTGAAGCAAGACAGACTGCAGAGTTAAACTTCTAGAGCTTTTGGAGCTCCGTCACTGAGGCAGCGGCCTGCAGAAGTCAGAGGAAACGGACAGCAACCCGGGCAATCCATAGCCACTTCTTTTGTGACTGTGTTTAGAGACAAAGAGGGAGGGGTCAATAACTTCTGTGGAAAAGGACTGTAAAAGAAAATACTAATTCATTCTAAGGGCACCATCTGGAGGTTGGCAGGCCAACATTTGGGGGTGGAATGCACTCCTTTCTCTCCCCCAGCCCCGGGAACAAAAAACAAACTGATGAAGGTGAGCCAGTTTGCAGAAATCACTTTCCCGTATCACGAAACAGCCAACCATCTTATTCCATGTGCCCCTAATCCTGAAGAAGAAGAAGAGATTGGATTTATACCCCCACCCTTCACTCCCCAAGGGAGTCTCAGAGCGGCTTACAAACTCCTTTCCCTTCCCCTCCCCACAACAGACACCCTGTGAGGTTGATGGGGCTGAGAGAGCTCTTTCCCAAGCTGTCCTCGAGAGAACAGCTGGTATAGAGCTATGGCTTGCCCAAGGTCATCCAGCAGGTGCAAGTGGAGGAGTGGGGAATCAAACCCGGTTCTCCCAGATTAGAGTCGGCGCACTTAACCACTACACCAAACTGGCTCACTAGGTACTGGGTACCTCTGACGGGGGTGAGGAGGGCCTGTTCTTGCAGTGTCTCAGCTGCTTGTCAAGAAAGAGATATTTTTGAGAAACCACAACTTTTGTGGGGATATGAAAGTGTCAGCCCTTTTCTTCTTCACACCCATACCCAGCTTTTTGCACTTAACAGTGTCCCCATCTTCCCAGGCATGCTGCGAGCATCTCTGCATCATTCCATGGCTGAGTCCTCCAGGACGAAAGCCAAGGAATTTTAAGGAACCACAGGGGTGACTGCAAAGGAGGTAACAGCCAGGTAATCTTTGTTGGAGTGAGCGACCCAGAATGCCTGGATATTGTGGGGGCACTACATCACTCTAAGGGTGCATAGGTGTTATCTCCTTGAATGGGATGCCTCTCTCTGTCTTAACCTGGGAGCTGCCCTCTGACTCTTCCTGTCTCTCCCTCACTTTGTCCTCTCCCTCTCTTCACATGGCCTTCCATGGAGACACACATTGCTACAAGTCTCTCCTGTAGAGACAATGCCCTCATACTCCCCCACACAAGATGCCGGGTTAGCTGGCCCTTTGTGATAGGAAAAGCACTCTTTAGATTCGGCTTCTTTCTCTCTCCTTTCAACTGCAACCTGAACGTGAGTAGTATCTGCTTGAACCCATGTGAGTTTCCCCTTTTTGCAATCTAGTTCTTGGGAGATTTATTTCCTGCACTCAGGATCATGCTTCTGTGACTGGGCAAAACTCTCCCCTATTAACCAAATATCCCAATAATCTTTTCCATCTTTACTCACCGGATTGTAGGAAGTCGGAGCCGTCATCATCTGTAAAGAGAGGGGAAGAAAAACCCAAAACCGTGGTTAGCGGAACTCTCTTTGCAATCCTGACACACACACCCTTGATTCTGGGGCGAAAGAGGCGATCTAGGCCTCTCGCTGGCCACTTCTTAAATTCCCGCTAGGCCTGGAAGAATCTAACACTGCCTCCACAGGATCCGACCAGCTGTGGAGCAGGAAGCTAGATACCGTGTGCCGGCCCAGGACCCCGAAGGCCAGGTGTGGGGAGGCTGTCCGAGATCCGCCCGCAGAGCAGCTGGGATCTTTGGAGGAAATGTGGCCAAGGAGGAACGTGAACTCAGACCCCAGTGCACACCACAGGCCACGCTCCACAGGGTTTGGATGGAAGCGTGTGAATAATCCCCCTTGTAAAAGACGTCGCGGAGGTAACTGCCGCATCTCATCGGAGTGGGAGACAAGAAATCACCGGCCTCAGACTGCTGCTCCACCCCAGAGGTGGCCGTGCTTCACTGCTGGATGATGATTATCTGCTAATGAACTCACCCCCCACCTCCTGCCCTGTCTTTAGTCTGCATACTTACGGGAAGGTTCGGATAGTTCGGATTTGGCATCATACCCTAAGAGACAGAAGAGCAGCACTCATGAATCAGGAGCCCAAAGGGAACTTCTTTCACAGGACGGCTTCAGAAGCAGAACTAAGTCGCAGGCCTGGATTGGCCATCCAACGTGGCCACTGCTCCCCAGAAGCTACTGCATTTCCCCCATGAGATAAAGTGCCAGCAGGGACTGTGGCTCAGGGGAAGAGCCTCTGCTTGGTGTGCAGAAGGCCCCAGGTTCAATCCCTGGCATCTCCAGTTAAGAAGGACTAGGGAGGAAGTGATGGGAAAGACCTCCACCTGAGACCCTGGAAAGCTGTAAAGAGGGGCTGGGGCTCAGTGGTAGAGCCTCTGCTTGGCATGCAGAAGGCCCCAGGTTCAATCCCCGGCATCTCCAGTTAAAAAGGACCAGGCAAGGGGTGATGGGAAAGACCTCCACCTGAGACCCTGGAGAGCTGTAAAGAGGGGCTGCGGCTCAGTGGAAGAGCCTCTGCTTGGCACACAGAAGGTCCCAGGTTCAATCCCCGGCATCTCCAGTTAAAAAGGACCAGGCAAGGGGTGATGGGAAAGACCTCCACCTGAGACCCTGGAGAGCTGTAAAGAGGGGCTGGGGCTCAGTGGTAGAGCCTCTGCTTGGCATGCAGAAGGCCCCAGGTTCAATCCCCGGCATCTCCAGTTAAAAAGGACCAGGCAGGAGGTGATGGGGAAGACCTCCGCCTGAGACCCTGGAGAGCGGCTGCCAGTCTGAGTAGACAATACTGACTGTGATGGACCAAGGGCCTTATGCAGCTTCATGCATTCGCGTGTTCAGTCCCACTGAGCGAAGGCTGAGCCATTCAGTCTGCTGGAATATTTACACTCTTCTGGGTCCGTCCCCCCCCCGCTTATTCTGAGTACTTAACAGCAGTGTTCCCTCTAAGCTGAGTTAGTGTGAGCTAGCTCGCAATTTTTTAGCCTCTGGCTCACACATTTTTGTCTTCGCTCAGGAAGGATGGCTCCAGAGCAAACTCATTTATGCAGCAGCCAAACTTTAATGCCAGTAGCTCACAAAGTAGGATTTTTGCTCGCAAGACACCACAGCTTAGCGGGAGCACTGCTTACTAGGGTTGCCAGCCTCCAAGTGGAGCCTGGAGATCTCCCACTTTCACAACTGATCCCCAGCTGACAGAGATTGGCTCCCCTGGAGAAAATGGACTCTAGGGGATGGTACCATGCTGAAGCCCCTCTCTTCCCCTCCCCAAACCCCACCCTCTCCTGGCTCCCCCCCCCCCAAAGTATTTTCCAACCCAGACCTGGCCACCCTAGTACTCACAGGGTAGTTTCCAGGGGGGAACCCGGGATTTGGCATCATGCCCTAAAGCAAAGAGAGCAGAGGCTTAAACTGGGTTGCTCTTTTCCATCCAGGCTGTGGCTCGGAGGATGAAGCAATGTACAAACTGTAGGGGGCGCTCACAACTGCAGTGCAAAAAGGACGCATTTGAGTGCTTAAGATGCCTTCTTGGTTTCCACTGACTGCCTGTGTCGGGGCTATCGCTCCCCTTTCCTTGAGGAGAGAGCCCCGATTTCTCTGCCAGACCCTTCCGAAAGTGGTCCTCTGCAGACAAGAACCAAACCTGATGTTAAGGAGTTGGCTGATGGCTCCTGCATGGGCTTGTGGAGTGTTATTGCACTTGCACAGACCGTTTTCCCACGAGGCACTGCTCCGGCGTCGTTCTTCCCTTTGCCCTGATTGCGTGCTAGGAGTTCCCACTATTTGCCCTGTGCCACATTTTGACCTGCAGCTTCACCCGAATTCCCCCATGGTTTCAGTGATCCTATTTTTTGAGGATCACTGAAGCCGCAGGGGAATTTGGGCAAAGCCGCAGGTCAAACTGCGACGCAGGGCAAATAGTGGGAAATCCTAGCACGCAATCGAGGCAAACGGAAGAATGATGCCGGAGCAGCGCCTCGTGGGAAATCGGTCGCAGAGTTGCCAATTCCAGGTTGGGAAATGACTAGGCATTTGAGGGTGGAGCCTGGGGGAGGAGGTGTTTGGAGAGGGAGCTCAGGGAGGCCTCAGGCCATAGACCTCCCCCCTCAAAACAGCCATTTTCTCCAGGTAGGGTTGCCAACCTCCAGGGGGCACCTGGAGATCCACTGCTATTACAATTGATCATCAGATGACTGAGATCAGTTCCCCAGGATCAAATGGCTGCTTTGGAGGGTGGACTCTGTGGCATTGTACCCGTGTTGAAGTCCCTCCCCTCCCTAGAGATGTGAAGGCCCAGAAAAAAACCACATTTTTAAAATCAATCCATCAACAGGGACCAGACCGGGATAGTCCAGGCTCGCCCTGTCTCATCAGATCTCGGAAGCTAAGCAGGGTCGTCCCTAGTTAGTACCTGTGTGGGAGACCACCAAGGAAGTCCAGGGTTGCTACACAGAGGCAGGTAATGGCCAACCACCTCTGGATGTCTCTAGCCTTGAAAACTCTACGGGGTTGCCAGAGGTTGGCTGCAACTGGATGACATTTCCCACCATCACCACCCAATAAATAGGGGAAATGTGATAATTGTGGTATATATGTCCTCAATCAGAGCCAGGCCCGGCCCCTGACTTGGTGGAATTCTCTGCCTCCTAACATCAGGGCCCTGCAGGACTTGTTACAATTTCACTGGGCCTGCAAGGCAGAGATGTTCCGCCAAGCATATGGTTGAGGACAGCAACAGTTTTTAACAGTTTTGACAGTTTTTAACAGCTATCCGGCTCATTAACTGACGTCCGCTCTCTTCTCCCTAGGGTTCCCAAACCCTGGGGGGGTTCCCTCCAATTTCAGCACCCCCCAATCCACCACCAGCTAGTTGGCCAGTGGGGAGCCATGCCCCCTGAAGAGCCTCGCCTGATATTCCTGGAACGATGATGTCCCCCTGAGGTGATGTCATTGCACCAGGCACGTCACGCAGGGGATGCTCTAGCATTTGGCTAAAAACTCTGTGGTGACCCTATGCAATCCATATGCAAAAGAACCTCCTCAGGAAAGCTCCCGCATTAGAAAGTCACAACCCGGGAAACTCCTCCAAGATAATGACACAGTGCCCTACCCCACCTTCCTGAGTAGATATAAATGAACTGCCTACCATTTCTCTTCTCACATTGATACAGAGAGTACTCCACCTTTCTGTGTTATACCTCTGAGGATGCCAGTCACAGCTGCTGGCGAAATGTCAGGTATGACAATGGCACTCACCGGCATTCCCGACGGAGGGCAAGGCTGTGCTGGCATTCCCTGCACAAAGATAAACAGAGCGTTAAATCCAGCCTGGGTCGACTGAAGCTAGAACTGGAATGCAAGAAAAACATTTCCCATCGGCTCCTGCAGAAGGACCCAAATTCTTTTAGGAAACACAAACCAGGTGGGGAGGGGTTGAGGTTGTGCATCCTTCCTGACCTCCAAGGGCAGCAGAGGAACTGCCGATGCCCCAGTTCCTCCCTGTCACATTTCTTCATGATCATGAACAAAGGCAAAGGCCTGGCCTGGGGTGAGCTGTCAGCCACTGCCATCCACGGCAAACATGGTGACAGGGGGCTGCGGCCACGGGGTAGGGGGGAGACCAGCTTCCACAGGTGGGATTACTCACCCCGCCTCCCATCATGCCCCCTCCAAGGACAGTCAGAGATTGCAGCTCCATATCTCCATCCACGTTCACCTCCTGCACTCGTTCCACGGGCATCCGGTGCCTGAACTGGCAGAAGGGATTCCTGTTCACCAGGATCTGGCAGGAGGCAAAAGAAGGAAAACTCGGGTGAGGAGCCCGCATTACCCACGGGTCTCAGGACGGGCAAGGACAATCTCCCCTGTAGCCCAACCGGCCTGAGAAAGCTGAGTCCTTCCTCTTCCCATTTTACAGATTGGGACAACTGAGGACTCCACTCCACGCTCTGTTTATCTGGTACAGATGATTCCTGCTTTCCTCTGGATGGCCACCAGGCCAGATATACGATTGTCCCTCAGAATCATCAGTGCAGCTGTGTTTTATGAGAATGATCTTTCTGGGTTCTTCCTATGGAGTAGCAGAGAAGCCTTCTGCATTGCAGCATCGTGAGCTTTGGGTGAGTGCAGCAAGCTAGCTCTTTTCTTCCTGGTTTTTATGTCACTGTGTTATATTGTATTTGTAAATCAGTTCCAGGAAAAATAGTTTGCCTGAAGAAGAATTCCTCGAAACACGCAACTTTTGCCGGGGAGGCGTGTTGCTTTGATGCTTGCTGCATCTCTTTTCGAAAAGCGAAACAGCCTACGATATTGGCATTGACGGCTGCTGCATCTTTCATCGGAAAGCAAGATCGTCTCCAGCACTGTGTCCCGTCTGCATAGTTGTCTCTGTAGCTGTGGACTTTTCTTCAAGATATATATTGCTCTTTCGGTTTTTGTTATTAACTTACTACAATTAATAAGATAGACTTGGGTCTTTATTGTACATTGAAGTATATGATTTAAACGAATACATGAAGGCATAGTACGATATCAGAATTGTGTGTTTTGTTTGAGCATGGTGTTTTTCCACGTTTACTCGACCTCCAGGTGGGGTCTGGAGAGACCTCCAGAAATTACAACTAATCTCCAAAATCAGTTCCCCTGGAGAAAATGGCTGCTTTGGAGGGAGGACTCTCTGGCATTCTACCCCACTGAAGTCCCTCCCCTCTTCAAACCCCGCCCCTTCCAGGCTCCACCCCCAAAAATCTCCAGGAATTTTCCAGCCTGGAGTTGGCAACTCTGCTGCCCAGTGAGATTGCCAACAGAGTGAGAATTTGAACCCAGGTTTTCTGAAATCCTAGTCTTGAGAGTCTTTAACCACAACGCCATTTTGGTTCTCCTACAAGGTCCTAAGTCTGACTGATAGCCTGGACACAGATCGAACACAGCATCCAACAGTCTTCCTAGTAACGATTTATTATTTTGAATGTGTTAATTAATAGACTTCTTATCCCTTGCTAGTCTCCGTAACGCTGAGACTAATAAGCAGTAAACGGTTTTGCCTGACTCTCTTTCCTCCCTTTGAATTTAATTTGAATTAAATGACTATTGTGGGCTATTTGGATTTGGGTTAGGGTTGTGTTAATAATGGTGTGGATTTGGGGACCTGCATTCTGGTGCCCAAAGGGTACTTTTCAACCTTCCTGCCTTAAAGCTGCCAACTCCAGGATGGGAAATTCCTGGAGATTTAGGGGTGGAGTCTGAAGAGAGTGAGGAGGGCAGGGATCTCACCGGGGTATAATGGTCTAGAGTTCTTCCTCCAGATCAGCTACTTCAGGGGTGGCCAACCTGTGGCTCGGGAGCCACATGCGGCTCTTTCACACATATTGTGCGGCTCCTGGCAGGGCGGCTGGGGAAGCAAAGGGGAGGCATGCTTTTTCTCTCTCCCTCCCTCCCTCCCTCCCTCCCTCCCTCCCTCCCTCCCTTCCTTCCTTCCTTCCCTCCTCCCTCCCATCTATTTGCTTTCCTAGTTTCTCTCTCTCTCTTTCTTATAACTGGTTTTCCTCATTTGTTTTTATTTTTGGCAGTCCCATTCAACGTTAATAAAAAGCAAATTTGCATATTTTAAAAAATAAAAACGTGTGTGTGATATTTGTTCCTGTCTTGCGGCTCTCAGGCATCTCTATGTGGCTCTTACGTTTATTCTATGTGGCTCTTACGTTAAGCAAGGTTGGCCACCCCTGAGCTACTTTATCCAGGGAACAAACCTCGCTAATTTGTAGACAACAGTATATCCAGCTCAAAATGTGCTGTTAAGTGCCCTCCATGCCTGAGAGGAGATAATTAAGATTCTGTTACTTCCCACAGTTAGAAAAAAACACTTTTAAACATTTATCTGCTATTCTGAAGTATTTATTGCTTTACAACTGTTGACCTTACAACCTTGTTATGTAGTTTCTCACTTTGCATAACTTAAACCTCATCCTGTTACATGTTAATTTGCTGTTAAGTCCCTGTCTATAAGTTTAGAACCTCCTCTACCATTTTAATTATATTTAAAGTTGGCCTACACGCAAAAGCTCACACCCTGAATAAACCTTTGTTGGTCTTAAAGGTGCCACTGGACTCTAGATTTGTTCTACCATAGACCACCTGTAACTCCAGATCTCCAGACCCCACCTGGAGGCTGGCAACCCTATTGCGTCTCCACACAAATTTGTTTTTAATATTCCAAGTGTGTTTTCCTCTGCATTCCACACACCTCAACTTCCCGGCTGTACCACAGCTGGCAGCCACCAGGTGGGGCCTGGAGATCGGTAACACTTTTACAAGCAATCTCCAGATTACAGAATTCAGTTCCCCAGGAGAATACAGCTGCCTTGGAGGTTGAACTCTGTGGCACTGTACCCTGCTGAGTTCTCTCCCTTCCCCAAACCTTGCCCACTGCGGGCCCCGCCCCCAAAATCCCCAGGTATTTCCCAACGCAGAGCTGGCAACCCCAGACATCTAACTCATGTTCCTAGTCTATGTGCCTGGCCAAACTCAATTGCACCAATCTTTGGCATTCCTTGCCTGACTCCTCCCACTTCTCAGCACAGAAAATATTTGTGAACATTCCTTAACAGTGTGCTGGGATCCTGCAGAGAGCGCTGAACTTGCTGTGCCAAGATGTCAAACATCCCTCAAGTTTGGGCCGAAGCGCAAACTAATTCTGGAGCACCCGCCTTTCCGACCCGAGTGTCCACACAAACCTGGAAGTGGTCACTGTTGATGATGAAGATGAGCTCAAAATGTTGGCCCAGCTTCAGGGGCATCCCATGGCGCTCCTCGTTCCCCCATTGGCCCCCCTGGAAGGTGTTCAAGACGATCGTGTCGTGGCCTTTAAAGCGAGGGTTGAAGTGCAGGACGATATCACTCCCACACATGAAGTTCACCCGGAAGCTGGAAGCGGAGAATCCCCCCCCAAAAAAACCAACAACATCAAAACATCTGTGGCTATATCTAACCACTGGACCAGCGTCCTGTTCAACACGGCGGCCCTAAAAGGCGCACAAGCAAGGACCCCAAGACTAAAGCCTCTCCCGTTGTTATCCCCCAGCACTGGTATTCAGAGGTAGACTGCCTCAGAACATGGAGGTTGAAGCGTACTGGACTCGGGAGACCAGGAACGGTGAAATCATGAAGTCTTTATTGAGTGATTCAGCATGTCCAGTAGGTGGTCAGATCAAGCATGCTTCCAGGGCTCCAGGGCCCTCATTATATGCTGGCCGGAGCCACACCTCTGGCCGCACCCAAAAGACCTAATAGGGGCTTAACGTATGCGGATGTTTGTCAGAGGTTCCCTGGAGGAGCCTTTGATTGCATTGGCTCCCCAGGGAGAACCTAGGTCCCACATTGGTGGAGGCTTAGAATCCGGACGTCTATTGTTCCTCCAGATTCAAGCTCCCCTCTCTGCCTGACCATGTGCTCTGGACACGCGGCGGGCGCCATTACCTGGGAGCACATGGCAGGCCGGTTGTTACACAGAACATACTACGTTACAGAGGTTCCATTTAGTCACTAATGAACGGCCCATTGCTCTTCCTCCCTTCATTTTCCTTTGAAAGCCAACCTCGCTAGTGGCTATCACAGCATCCTGGGACAGCGAATCCCACAGGGTAATTACTCAATAAAGAAGGACTTCTTTTTTACCCATCCTGAATCGATTGCTCGTCAAGATCATGACGTGTCCCCGAGCTCTAATATTATGGGCCTGGTAAAGAGTTCGTCTCCTCTGCCCTCTGCACAACTTTAGAAATCGTGTCTCTAAACTAAAAGAAACCCCCCAAATACCTTAACCTTTCTTTATAGTGGAAAGAGTCCAGGAGCATCTTAAAGGCTAACAAAGTATGTGGCAGGGGATGAGCTTGTATGAGTCACTGCTCACTTCTTCAGATGTGCTTCTTCAGTGACTCCGGAAAGCTCCTCCCCGGCCACAAATGTTGTTAGTCTTTAAGGTGCTCCTGGACTCTTCCTCTTTTCTACCGCTACAGACAGACTAAAACACAGCCGCCCATTTAGGTTTACCTGTTGGTAGAGCTGGGTATCATCCCTTGAACGTAGACGGACATCCCAGGATGCAGTCCATAAGGCACAGACTTGCAGCATGGGAGGGGCTGCAAGAAGGGGAAAGGGGCTATTGAACCAGTTGTTTGTTTGTTCATTCATTCATTCATTCATTCACCAGTGAGACTCTATAGGATTGAAATAACCTCTTGGACCTGCATCCTTAAAGTGTCGGTTACAGACCCAGTGAGACGGTCAAATCAGCAGAATACAAAACAGAAACAACAAAATTCTACATCGGCGAAAGCCACATCAGGCATCTTGAGATGGAAGACTTCCCCCACACAGGGAGTTCTCCTGCTGTGCCTCTGTATGTGGGGATGGGCAGGGTGGGGACTCTAGGGGGGGTGTCTCCGTCCTTGGGCTGGGTCGATACATGTCAAGAGATGTCTTCAACTGAGTCAGGCCATCGGTTCCCGCCCCCCTGGCTCAGCACCTACCAGGCTGTGGGCAGGATGAGGCCAAGGGACTTCTTTTATCTCCCCCCGCCCTGATTTTTTGTTTGTGGGTAAATCTCTGGTTTTAAAGAAATCTCCCTTTGGTGATTATGATATATAAAGGGATGAGGCGGGAAGGAGAGAAGAAATGTGATTCTGAGAGCTGTCCATAGGCGTCAACTTCAGGGTGGCTGGGGAGCTGGAGCCCCCCCCCCCCCCGAACTTTTCCAGGACATGCTGAGCCTCCCCTGGAGACAATGGCCTGTGATGTCTCTGGCCCAGCCCCCGCCCCCACCCCCCGGGGAAATTGGAAAGTCTATGCCCTTGGAGCTGTCGGAGAAGGGGACTCTCTCCACGGATAGAAACCTGAGCAGGCCAGAGAAGAAAAAGAAGAAAAAGACGGGACGCTTTCACACCTGCCAAATAATGCCGTTTCAACCCGCTTCAGCGACTGTTTGTGAGTGGATTTTGCCATTTCACACCGTAAAACCCAGTTGCAAAGTGCAGCAAAAGTGGATTGAACTTGCATTGTTTAGTGCATGTGTGAAAGTGTGTTCTTGAGCATGGGCAGAGTACCCCCCATGTCTGGCAGGAGGGGGCGCAATTCCCCCAATATTGGCCCTCCTAGTTTGGAAAGCACCTAAAGAGAGCAAAGGAAACCTTTACCTTTTAAAGAGAGCTTGGGGGAAGCACTTTGTTTACCCATTTCTGCTCTCCCCACCCCAAATTCAGGGCAAATTCCACCTCCCACCCATGCACCCACACCCCTGGTGAACCTTCCTGTGTCTAGGTGAGCTTTCTGGATCAAATGTGACTCTCCAGGGGTAATAAACTTCTGGTTAATTATTGATCTAATTCTGCCCAGGAACTGAGAGCTGGGCGCGGCTGGGTCAGGGGACGCATTTGCCAGCGTCCCAATGAGTTCTCCTTTGCCCCACTTAGTCGAATAGGGCCCAGCACAGTTTGGCTGCTTACCCTTTATCTGATCTTTCCATGCGCAGAAATAAAAAGAAAACGGCAGAAGGGGAAATGAGATCTCCGGCCAATGCCCACTGGAACTGGCTGGCAAGATCCGGTACATTCCCTGGCCGGCGTTCATCAAAAACGGCGGCCATTCAGAATGAGCACGGCTTTGCTCTTGAGTAAACCAGTTTTTTCACCAACACGATCTGTGCACACATGGCTTTGAAATGAGGCAAACCACCTTCCTAGGAAGCTGGCCCTCTTGCGCAAACGCTGTGGGCTTTCTTGACTGGAGTGATTTGTCAAGAAGGGCGGCAGTTTGACAGCCCATCGTGCAAAGGCACCCCCCCCCCCAAAAAAGCAAGAGGAGATCTCACTGCCATTACAACATGTGCCAAAAGTTCTTGCCGTGGGCAAGTTAGGGGCTTCCAGATTTTCTGTCTGGCCCCATCATCCAAAATTTCTGCCAAGGCCTCTTTCTCTCTGTGTGTAAAAGGCTGTCGAGACCCCAGCAAGGGGCTTTCAAGGCAAGTGAGAAGCAGAGGGGGTTGGCCGTCGCCTTCCTCTGCAGAGTCTTCCACGGTGGTCTCCAGTGCAGGGATGCCAGCCTCCAGGTGGGACCTGGGGTCCCCCAGAACTACAGCTCTTCTCCAGACTACAGAGGTCAGTTCATCTGGATAAAACGAATGCTTTGGAGGGTGGACTCTGTGGCATTGTGCCCCACTGACGTCCCTGCCCTCCCCAGGCTGCACCCCCAAATCTCCAGGAGTTTCCCAACCTGGGTCTGGCACCCCTAATCCCCCCCCCCATCCCCTGCCGGTGACCAGGGGGGAATCTGGCAATCCTATATAACCTCCCTTCCGAGTACTGCCCCTGCCTAGCTTCCAAAGACTGACAAGATTGGGCTACACCAATGCCACCTTCCTTCCGAGGACCCCCCCCCCAATGGCAAAGGATTCTGGGGCACATTCTGTGCACACAGGAAGGGGGAAAGAGACCGGTTGGATGAGCCCACCCCCAATACGCTGCAGGTACACAGACTGGTTTTGCTGACTCTGTGCCAAAAAATAGTCCATAGTAGGTCACCCGAGGGATATGTCCCCTCATTTTCTTGTCTCATGACAGGTGGACAGGCTACGGAGGGAATGTGAAGGGTGGCGGGAGACGGAGAGGTTCCAAACGGAGGAGGGTGCCAGTCAATGCTCCCTCTAAGCTGTGGAGCCTTGTGAGCAACAATTCTACTTTGTGAGCGACTGGCATTAAAGTTGTGAGCGAGCCATTTGGCTGCTGCCTAAATTAGTTTGCTCTGGAGCCACCCTTCCTGAGCTGAGACAAAAATGGGTGAACCAGAGGCTTAAAAACTCTGAGCTAGCTCACACTGATGCAGCTTAGAGGGCACCCTGATGCCAACTTGTAGCAGGCGGTCCCTCTAGATCAGGGGTGGCCAAACTGTGGCTCGGGAGCCACACGTGGCTCTTTCACACATATTGTGTGGCTCCCGGCAGGGCAGCTGGGGAAGCAAAGGGGAGGGATGCTTCTCCTCCCTTCCATCTATTTGCTTTCTTTGTCTCTCTCTCTCCCCCCACCCCTTTCCTTCTTTCTTTTCACCTCTCTCTCTCTCCCCTTAGACAAATAAATATAATTAGCAGACAAATAAATATCATCGGACAAATAAATATCACTATCAATATCTGTTTTTACCCCTTTTGTTTTTATTTTTGGCAGTCTCATTTAGTGTCGATAAAAAGCAAAAGTGCATATTTTAAAAATAAAAATGTGTGTGTAATATTTGTTCATGTCTTGGGGCTCTCAAACATTTGAGCAAGTCTGGCCACCCTGGCTATAGAAGGTCTCTGTGGAGGAGGATGGAGGACTTACGCAGCCGCAGGGAACGGCCTAAGAATGGCACATTTCAGAGAGGCCTGGAGGGGCCCAGAAGGCCACCGAAAGTTTTCCAGATTTTGTGACGGAGAAGAATCCCATTTTGGAAACGGCCAGCGTAAAACTTAAAGGGCCGAACTTTGGAGGGCGTGCATACTACAAATCGTGTTCTTCTTGTGACTTGGCAAAGCGAGAAAAGGGGGGAAAAGATAGAACTTAGACAATTAGAGCGCCATCTTCTTGTCTTTTGGATTAGATTTGGGGCACAACAATTGGCTCTGCTGCCACCAAAATCAGTGGTCAGAGGAGATGGCTGGATAGTTAATCGACTTTCTTTGTAAAGACATTTTACTGAACTTTTCAGAACAATAACAAAAATAGATAACAGTATACAGGTAGAACAAGACAATCTCTAGTATCTTACATGAGAGATAATCGACTTTCAAAGCCCACCTTCACTGGCGGTTGGGTCCAAATTTCTTGGAGGGCCCCCTGTGTATTCCCAGTTTTTCAGTTTATTGGGAGGGGTGTTGAAATGAAGCGTTTCCCCCACCCTTCAAAAGGAGTACATTGTAATCGAACGCTTGGATGTACAAGACAATGCAAGCCTTAGAATGATGCAGAACTTTTGGGTCCAGCAAAGTAACAAGTTATTTGCTAACGAGCGAGGCCACTTCTCAGTCCAAATTATATAGGGATGCCAGCCTCCAGGTGGGACCTGGGGATCCCTTGGAATTACAGCTCATCTCCAGACGATGGAGATCAGTTCTCTTGGAGGAAAGGGATACTTTGGAGGGGGGATTCTGTGGCACAGTACCCCTCTGAGGTCCCTGCCCTCCCCAGGCTCCATCCCCAAATCTCCAGGAGTTTCCCAGCCTGGATCTGGCCACCCTCATCCTCCTTCCCTGCCAGGGTCCAGAAGAGAACCGGCAATTCTATCTGGGACCTTCTCAGCGGAAATGAAAAGATGCTTTAAGGGTTCCAGACTTCTTTGCTCTGCTGGTTAAATATGCCTAGAACTTCCATGGCTCCAAGACAGGGAATAAGGACTGAGGGTTCGAGCAGGCACCGGAAGGCTGAATTAAGCGGCACGAAATCCGAGAGCCCCGGGAGAAAAGGGGGCAAGAAAGGAATACTCACGGGGTTGTACGTTGGCATGTAGCCAGGTGCCGGGATGTAAGTCATGATGCCAAAATCGCACCTGCAGGACAAAGAGGGGACAAAGCTGGAGGGAGGAAGAGAGAGGCTGGGAGGCAGGTGGTTTTTATAGGTGCCTTTCAGGGGGTGGGGCAGTTTGCACTAGCCCCCCCAACAGGTAGAAAGTTCACAGTGCACTCAGCTGCCTGCAGCAGGAAAGTTCCTGTTTCCTGGAAAGTTTGGAGAGATCGACACCCGTTCCATTTTTGTACTGCCTGGTGGTTCAGGGGGGGCAGGGAGGCTGGCAAAGGCCTTTATCTGCGCCACAGGGAGGTTTGCTGGCTCGCCCAGGCTGTGTTTTTAACAGCAGCCGGACAGGCAGAAATGTCACAGGTGAAGCTCCATCTCCATGCCAAGAAAAAAAAAACCCTGCGCCCACACCTGTGGTGGGGCAGGTGGCTCGCATTTCCATTTTGTTTCAAGGAGCTCAGAAGGGCGCTTCCATCCTTGGCTTTACCTGCACAACAGCCCTGTGAGGTGGGTTAGTCTGAGAGAGAGAGAGAGAGAGAGAGAGAGAGAGAGAGAGAGAGAGAGAAATGGCCGTCCCGCGGTCACTGAACTGTCTCCAGTGCCAATGCAAACTCCAGCTTTTCTTTAAATGGATGTTTGCCTTTTATTTAGAAGGTGGCATTCGTAATCCTCAAGGAGGAGGGAATTCCCTCCTCTCTCATTTCAGTGTCTCTGGCTTTTGATCCCACTTGGGGGGGGGATCCCCCCTCTGGGCTACTCTCCCCCCTTCTTGGCCACTAGGACCTCCCAACCACTCGGCAATGAGAGGACCATCTGGCTAGCCAGTGCAATGTCCCCTAACTTGGCCACCAGCCGATCTGGCAGGCATGGGAGAATTCCAGGTTGTGATCAAGAATAGCACGTCCCCCCTCCGCCCCCACCCCCAACTAGCAGCATCTCAGAGACACCAGCCCCCGGTTGCTGCTGAGGATTTTGGAAACAATGGGGAGGGACCCTGGCTCAGTGGCAGAGCCTCTGCTTGGCAGGCAGAAGTTCCCAGGTTCAATCCCCAGCATCTCCAGTTAAAAGGACCAGGCAGGAGGGGATGGGAAAGACCTCCGCCTGAGATCCAGCAGGGCTCTTCTGATGTTCTTATTGGGGAAGGCCTCAGCCTCTCTGCCCTGTTCTTGGCCCTCCAGAGGAACTGGCTGGCCACGGTGTGAGACAGGATGCTGGACTAGATGGACCCTCACTGGTTTGACCCAGCAGGGCTCTTGTTATGTAAACCCAAGAGGTGCATAACCTCCTCTGCCTCCCTTTCTTTTCCTCTAGCTGTGTCAAACTTTAGTACGCTCCCCGGGGCAGGGACTCGGAGGCCTGGTCTTCTAGCAGAGCTCTGTCTGATGTGATAAAGTATTTAGGCTACTGGATTAGGTTTGGGGTTGACCTGAATCCAAACCTTTCTCTCCTCACAAGCCTTTCTCAGGTGCCTCTGGGCTTGAAGTACAACTGTGCTCAAGTTTTTCCAAGACCGACCCTCCTGCCACCAATCCTGCAGAGCGGTCCACCAATCCTGCAGAGCCACCAATCCTGGCCACCAATCCTGCAGAGCGGTCCACGCCTGGCGCTGGCGAGAACACCCAGCAGGACATGGCTGCAATAAAACCTCAGCGAGAATAATTGTGGGGGGGGGTGTGCTGTTTGCAAAGCGTGGGCCGTTCCTGAATCAAATATTCAGCAAACAAGCCAAATGGGTCTCCCTGGAAGGGAGGGGCAGCCGCAAAGACCAGGGTGAAGGGCATTATGCGAGAGAAGAGCGACAGGACACACAGAAGTGTCATAAAGGAAGCCAGGTGGACTCTGGACTGGGCCGGTCACAAGCTGGCAAAGTGGCAGCAGGGAAATGGAGCAGGGAGGAAGGGTGCTGCAGTGCCTGAAGAGCAACGCCCCAGGGGTTTGGCGCCAGCTCTGGGCACGCCCGCAAACACTCGAAGATCTTGGGCAGAAGTATTCTGCTTCTGGCGATGTTCCAATGGGCCTTGCGAGACGGAACCCGTGACCAGTGCCCCTGGCACCCTTCCCCTACTGGAGCCCAATGGGCTTGGGCATCTCTGCCAACCAGACAAAGCACAGCTGGTAGGGCACAAAGCGGCAGAGGCCTAGAAGAGCCATCAGCACACCAAGCTGCCTTACCCGGCACAGGTCCAGAGAGATTGGCGTACCCTGCTCGGACTGGCAGCTGCTCTCCAGAGTCTCAGGCAAGGAAAGGCCTTTCCCTGCACCCTCCCAGGGGTAATCGAACCCAAGACTTCCCATGTGCAAAGTGGGCGCCCTGACCCCGAGCCAGAGCCCCTCCCAATGCCAGGAGAGTGAAAAGTAAAGGTAAAGGTTTCCCTTGCCCAAAAGCCAGTCAAATCCGACTCTAGGGGGCGGTGCTCATCTCAGTTTCCAAGCCAAAGAGCCAGCGCTGTCCGAAGACCACTCCATGGTCATGCGGCCGGCATGACTAAACGCCGAGGCGCACAGAATGCTGTCCACTTGCCACTGAAGCGGTACCTATTTATCTACTTGCAGTTTCTTGCTTTCAAGGAGGAGCTGGGGCCAGAGACAGGCGCTCACTCCGTCATGTGGCACCGGGTCTTGAACTGCTGAACTACCGACCTTCCGGTCTGCAGCTCAGTGTCTTAACCTCTGAGCCACTGTGGTACCTCTAAAAGTAAATAACAGGTATCCTATTCTTCGCTATTCGGGAAGAGGCACAGCTTTAGAAAAAGGGGTACGCCACAGTTCCAGAAACAGTGGACTGGGAAAGCACTTTTCGCCACCAAGGCTGAAGTTTAGTTCAACCTATAATAAATGGGGTTGCCAACCTCCAGGTGGTGGCTGGAGACCTGCTATTACAACTGACCTGCAGGTGAAAATGGCCATTTTGGAAGGTGGACTCTATATGGCATTATACTCCACTGAAGTCCCTCCCCTTCCCAAATCCCCAGATGTTTTCCAGCCCAGAGCTGGAACAGACCTGACAAGATGTAGGGTAAGTGTGACTCTCTCGATTCTACCAGTTCAAAAAAGTTTCTCTCTGCTTTTTCCAAACCTACAGCACCTGTGGAGCCCACCAAAAAAAATCCACATGGGGCGTCTTCAGTTGTGCCCTTTTGGAGGGCTGATTTTTATGCCCCGATTCGTCACACAGGTGCAAGTCCAGCTGAGCACACTGGCTTGTTCTCCTCTTACCTGGGGAGCCGACCCCATCTCTTCTTTGTGATCCGTAAGGAAATAGTCATGCACCCTTCTGATGCCCGTGGCCAACTGCTTTGCGACGGCTCGGCTACAGAAGGTGGCCACAGTGGTGACATTTCGGAACTAGGGAGAAACTGGATTTCAGTTCCTTATTTCCCTGACCTGACCTGGATGGCCCAGGCTAGTCTGATCTCACCAGATTTTGGAGGCTAAGCTGGATCAGCCCTAATTGGTGTTTGGATGGGAGACCCACCGAGAAAGTCCAGGATCGCCATGCAGAGGCAGGCAATGGCAAACCGCCTCTGAATGTCTCTTCCCTTGAAAACTCTACATTGTTGCCGTAAGCCAGCTATGGCTTGACAGCAATTTCCTCCACCAGTTCCTTATCTGCGAACCCCACCGCCAACACTGAAGGTATCTAAAGAGCTCTGCACCCCCTCAAAATAAGCTTTGGACCACCACAAATCACACATTCAGGGGACTCGGCCCTACAGGTGAACCTGGGCACTTCCCCAGTGGAAAGTCTGAATTTGGCGCTAACTGCTGCAAAACGGGATTCCCCTCACAGGAGAGAGGAAGAGTAAGAAACTGGAATACGAAGAACTGAAAATAAGGAACTGGGCACCAGCTTCCCCAGAACTACACTTTCCAGGGTTTCCCCGAGGCTGGGTTTTCCCAGTCTTTTTCAGCCCACAGACACCTTTGGAATTCTGACACCGAGTGGTCGGCCCAGCCCCAAAATGGCCGCCGCAGCAGGAGGCAGAGCCAGTCACAAAATGGCTGCCGCTGCTGACCTTCAGGCACTCAGCAAAAATCCAATCAAATCTTCAATGGCCAGTCAGAAGCCTGGCTAGGCAAAAGCCGCACCTGGGCACACACTTTCTAGAAAAACGTGGCAGGCACCAATAAAGGTGTTGGCTGGCATCATAGCACCCCACAGGTGTCACGTCAGGGCCGCCTGCCCTAAGGGGACTGCGGAGCGTTTAAAGCTTTTTCAAAAATATCTCGGAAAGGGTATAAGGAGGTTTCCAGGAGCTCTGTCTCTTCTTTCATTATCTTCATAGAACGACGAGCGCTAGAAACTTGAATTGGGACTCTTGAAGATCTTAAACCTTCACTTCTGGCCTAGGAAATATACCTAAGAATGCGATTGCTAGACATGCCGCTCACAGCACTTTTGCCCTGCTCTGTATACAAAGCACAGCCGGGACAACATTATTTGCTTTCTTGCCTTAACAGCTCGATCTTTATTAGTGTTTGCTAAAGCACCCTTATCGGTTGCCAGCTCAACTTGATTTTGATCTATCCGAGACCAACGGGTGCAGGGATCCGCCCAAGAGCCTCCAGGACGGAGTAGAAGCCTTGAAACTTCCCGCTCAGCATTCATTCTTCAGGGTTGAACAACCTGCCAGGCGTTTGATAGGCACCGAGATGACGAGAGCAGATTTTAGACTGCCAGGTGGGTGGGATTGGGAAGGGGCGAGCTGTGCCAAAGGGAAGCCATGCCCTCCTCTTCCAACTCTGGGAAGCCAGTCTGAGTGTAGTGGTTAAGAGTGTCGGACTAGTACCCAGAAAATGCAGGTTCGAATCCCGGCTCATGTCATGGAAGGTTGTTGGGTGACCTGGGCCCAGTCACGCTCTCTCAGCCTGATCTACTTCACGGGGTTGTTGTGTGGATAAAAAGAGAAGAATGATGTAAGCCGCTTTCTGTTCCCGTTGGAGAAAGGCAGGGTACAAACGAATGAATGAAATAATTAAATACAAAACGTTCTTGAATTTTGAGGGTGCAGCATTGTTTAACACCCTGCTTGCCTTCGAAACCCAGACTTGGGATCCTGCTGCGATGGCGGAAGTCGTAGTCTGCACCAGACAAAGTCTGCAAAGTCACAGAAAGGAAACCACCTGCTCCGACACTATCTCCGTAGCAGCATAAGAACATAAGAGTAGCCATTTTGGACCAGGCCAGTGGCCCATCCAGTCCAACATTCTGTGTCACACAGTGACCAAAAACACTAGGTTCCCTCAGGAGGTCCAGCAGTGGGGCCAGGACACTAGAAGCCCTCCCACTGTTGCCCCCCCCCCCCCAAGCACCAAGAATACAGAGCATCACTTGCCCCAGACTGAGAGTTCCTATCTATTTATTTATTTATTTATTAATCATATTTATATCCCGCCTTGCCGGCGGACCGGCTCAAGGTGGCTATACCTTGTGGCTAATAGCCACTGATGGACCTCTGCTCTGTATGTTTCTCCAATCCCCTCTTGAAGCTATCTACATCCGCTCTTCAAGGCTTTTAGGTAGGGAAGGGTTGGCCCTCAGAGCTAGGGAGGATCGGGGCCTGGGGGATTTTCCACACAGTGCCAGACCTTATCCCCCGCATTCACTCCCTGCCGCCTTTCCCAGGTCTTCTTGACCCCCTCCCCAAACTGTCCAGCGATTCAGCCTTTGCTCAGTGTGTGATAAACTCCTTCCACTTCTGCTCACCCTCCTCAAATGTTAACAAAATGAACAAAGTCTTGTAAATCGAGAGGATCAACTGTATCATCTTGCTTTCCCCGACATTTTGAACACTGGCTTTCAAGCAAATTCCTAAAGTTCATTCACTCTCTCTTTGCTTAAACATAAGAACATGTTTAAAAAGCCATGTTGGATCCAGCCAGTGGCCCATCCAGTCCAATGCTCCGTGTCACACAGTTGTCAAAGCCCAGGGGCCATCAAGAGGTCCACCAGCAGGGCCTCTGTGCCATATAAGAACAAAAGAAAAGCCATGTTGGATCAGGCCAGTGGCCCATCCAGTCCAACACTTTGTGTCCCACAGTGGCCAAAACCCAGGGGCCATCAGGAGATCCATTGGTGGGGCCAGAACTCTAGAAGCCCTTCTACTGTTGCCCCCCAAGCTCCAAGAAGACAGAGCATCACTGGCCAGAATCATAGAATGTTAAGAGTTGGAAGGGACCTTGCAGGTCATCTAGTCCAACCCCCTGCACTCTGCAGGAGCATAGCGAAAAGAGCTACAGCATACCCAAAAGATGGTCGTCTAGCCTCCACTTGAAAACGTCCAGTGAAGGAGCATCCACCACCTCCCGAGGCAGTCTGTTCCACTGCTCAACCACTCTTACAGTTAGGAAGGTTCTCCTGATATTTAGCCAGTATTGACTCCCTTGCAATTTCCAACCCCTTAGATCTAGTCTTGCAATCCAAAGCAAGAGAGAATAGATCTACTCCATCTTCTACATGACAGCCCTTCAAATATCTGAAGACTGTAATCATGCCCCTTCTAAGCCTCCTTTTTCGCAGGCTAAACATACCCAGCTCTTTCAGCCTTTCCTCATAAGACTTGAATTCCAGCCCTCTCACCATCCTGGGTCCCCGCTGCTGGACACACTCGAGCTTGTCAACATCCTTCCTAAAATGTGGTGCCCAAAACTGGACACAGTACTCCAGGTGAGGCCTGACCATAGCAAAACAGAGTGGAATGACCACCTCTTGTGATCTGGACACAATGCTTCTGTTAATCCACCTAAGATTGCATTAGCTTTCTTCGCAGTCACATCGCACTGCAGGCTCATGTTTAGCTTGTGATCAACCAGAATACCTAGATCCCTTTCACATGTGCTGCTGTCAAGCCAAGTCCCCCCCATTCTATATCTGTGCCTTTGATCTTTTGTACCTAAGTGTAGGACTTTGAACTTATCTCTACTGAAATTCATTTTGTCTCAGCCCACTGTTCCAGCCTATCGAGATCATTCTGAATCCTGACTCTGCCTTCTTCAGATTTAGCAATCCCCCCCAGCTTTGTGTCCTCTGCAGACAGAGTGTTCCATCTATCCCTTGTGGCTAATAGCCACTGATGGACCTCTGCTCCATATAAGAACATAAGAGAAGCCATGTTGGATCAGGCCAGTGGCCCATGCAATCCAACACTCTGCTGCACACAGTGGCCAAAACCCAGGGGCCATCAGGAGGTACACCAGCGGGGCCAGATGAAACCACAGGGGCCAACTAGAAACAGAAAACAGAACACGAAGCAGGTTATTGCCGGCTGCCTAGAAACAGCTCTTGGTGCACATGTTTCTGCCAGGGTGGGATTCCTGCATCCCAGCATGCACCTCTGTTCCTCATGCCCTCTGTCCTTGACTACTCCGGCCTCCCTCTTTCTAGTTCTTAGCTGCACCTTCTTTTTACACAGGAGGTAAAGAATCAGGAGTCCGGTCAGTGCATTTTATCATTCTACAAAAGAGCTGCACAAGAGCTAAATTTGGCACTGAATTAAAAAGGAGCTTCAAGCACCGATAGCAGAAAACAAGCATGGGGAGAGAAGGGAACAGAAGGCTAAGTTAAGATGACCAAACCTTCCTGGGGCTTCACACATCATTCATGGTTCCTTCCTCCTGCCAGTAAGACACAGGGAGGGGAAAACAAACTTGACCCAAAACCTGGAGTCAAGAACCACGAGGGCAAGAAAGAAGCCCGATAAAGGGCCAGTATTAAAAACCTAGTGTAAACTTATTGTATACAAAAATACATGTATTTATTAGAAAGACAGTTAAAAACCAATAAGGGCCCAATGAAAGCCTCGTTACAAAGTACAAGTGACCTTGTGTTTAGGTTCTTAGCCCTTTATCACGCTTCTTCCTTGCTCTTGCCTCCATGAGTACCACGGAAAAGAAGAAATTGTGCACAGTTTTAAACTACAGACCTCAAAGCTGAATGAGGGTGACGGTGGGGCAGAACCCCGGGACATAAATGCACAAGTCCCAGTTAGGGAGCAAGATCTGAGTCCAGTAGGATCTTCAAGGCCAACAAGATCTTCCAGGGGAATAAAATTCCAAGAGTCAAAGACAAAAGGGAGTTTTGACTCTTGAAAGCTTATACCCTGGGAAATCTTGCTGGTCTTTAAGGTACTACTGGACTCAAATCTTGCTCTTTTACTGTAGTCCAACACAGCTCTGTTTCAGGTTTCTGTTTGTCTTCTGATTTCTGTGGCTCAGACGTCCTGTATTGTTCACTGGACATACCGTCCTGTTGATTGATTCAGGTGGGCGGCCACGTTGGTCTGAAGCACCGGAATGAAGTCTGAGTCCAGCGGCACCTTTAAGAACAGCAAAGTTTTATTCTAGGAATAAGCTTTTATGTGCATACACACTTCTCCCAGTGTAGAAGTGTGCATGCACATGAAAGCTTATACCTAGAATAAAACTTTGTTGGTCTTAGAGGTGTCGCTGGACTCAGACTTTGCTCCTCCTGTTGATTGTACTTAATTTACACGATGAAATCTTGCCTTGAGTCTCAGCAAGAAAGGCAGACTATGAATAACCAAAAGCAATCAATCCAGAAAGTAATTCCCCCAACCGTGTCTAGTGAGGTTTATTCCCGGGTAAACCGTACACAGGACTGCGGACTGAAGGGAGGAGAACTCTGATTTCCTTGGCCAGTGCTGAACCTCTGCAAAAATAATCTTTCCATCTCCCAGAGTACCCAGCGCAGTTATTTTTCATCCATTCTCCGGAAGGGAGGAAGGAAGGAAGGAAGGAAGGAGAGAGGGAGGGAGGGAGGGAGGCATGTAGCATGGAAGGAAGGAAGGGAGGAAGGGAGGCATGTAGCATGGAAGGAAGGAAGGAAGGAAGGAAGGAAGGAAGGAAGGAAGGAAGGAAGGAAGGCTGTCCCAGGCCTCTGCTCCCCTCCCCTCCCCTCCATTCCTGAAACCCCTTCTCTCACACAGTCAGAGTCCAGCTGTTTACCGGTGTGCACAGCTGTTGAAAGGAACTTGAGGCACTTCTCTAGTCTGTGCTCAGGGCAGCAGGCTGATCCGATCACTCTCTGCTGGGGCCAGCTGCCCTTCTCCAGGACAACAGGGCCGCTACAACTTGGAGAAGACAAGCTCCTTGGGCGTCTTCTTCTCTATGGCAGCTTGAGCGGACTTGAGGATATCCTCCGTCTGCAGCATGCTCATGTTCCAGGCAGCCTGGGGGAGAGAACAAGGCGACACTCGTGAGCCCCTGCCCCAAAACTCCAGAGGGTTGACCAGAGCTTCTCGGGGGCAGCCACCGGAGGGAGGGCTTCTCACCTATGGAACGCCACCCTCTCATCCCCTGGGGTACTTGCCGGGCACCCGATCTCACCCCTTTTGGGCACCAGGCCAATTCGGATCTGTGTGGACCCAGCCGCTTGAAGGATTCCAGGGTTTTTCCTAAGCTGAGTCAGACAATTGTTCCCGTCACTTGGACTCCAAATTATCTACAGTAGCCGGCCAAAGGCCACCAAGGTACTCAAAGAGGGCACAAAAGAAGAGAGAGAGAGAGAGAGAGGAGAGACTGGATTTATACCCTGCTCTTCACTACCCGAAGGAGTCTCAGAGCGGCTTACAATCTCCTTTCCCTCCCCCTCCCCACAACAAACACCCTGTGAGCAGTGTTCCCTTTAAGCTGAGTTAATGTGAGCTAGCTCACATTCTTTTGGCCTCCCGCTCACACCCTGTTGTTTCAGCTTAGGAAGGATGGCTCCAGAGCAAACTAATTTATGCAGTAGCCAAATTGCTCGCTCACAACTTTAATGCCAGTAGCTCACAAAGTAGAATTTTTGCTCACAAGACTCCACAGCATTGCCTGTGAGGTAGGTGGGGCTGAGAGAGCTCTCTTGAGGACTGCCCTTGACACAACTGCTTTGAAAGAACTTGTGACTGACCCAAGGTCACGCCAGCAGTTGCATGTGGAGGAGGAGTGGGGAATCAAACCTGGTTCTCCCAGCCTGGAGTCTATAGTTCTGACCACTACACCAAACTGGCTCTCTAGGAAGTTGGACTCTATAGGAGGCAAGCTGTCCCCTCATCCTCCAGATTCCGGCAAGGAGAGAAACGGTTGCTTTAGCATGGAGGCGGCACTTCCAAAATCCTCAACAGCCCACAGCAAGAGTTAACCTCACAGTTTCAGCCAACCATTCCAAGCCACTGCTTCCGGCGCCCAGTGCAACATTTCTGAGTCACGCTGACGAGTTTCCCCATCCCAACAGTGTCATGATGTGGTGCACTGCCTGAACCACACCCCACCAAAAAATTTTCCAATGATCAGGGGTCATTTGGGACCAGAGTGAGGCAGAGTGGCACTCCGCCAGCCCGGGAGTGGGCACAAATGGAGATGGTGGCAAGTCCCGCCCCCAGCAGGCCTGTGGAGGAAGCGAACCGAGAAGGGGTTTAAAGTTTAAACCCCTTCTCTCTAGAGTCATGCCGGCTGTGGTGGCTTCGCTTCCCCTGCAGGCCTTCTGATTCACCAATGGATGCTGCCTTTTACCTTCGGATCGTACTCTGAATGCCGCTACCATTCACACAGTTTTTATCAGCATGTTGTTGTACACGTGACTTTGGTTTTAATACTGTATTTATTGGTTTACTATATTTTAATGTCTGTACGCCGCCTTGAGCCAGTTCGTCCACCAAGGCAGGATACAAAATAAATAAATAAATAAATAAGGGGATTGTCAGCTGCTCTGAGACTCCGAGTGAAGGGCAGGGTATATATCCAATCTCTTCTTCTTCTTCCTCCATCCATACTGCTCCCCCCACCCCAAGAAACCATTTGAGCCAGCGCAGTGAGGTGGCTACCCAGCACTGGAAACTGTGGCCCTTGCCAGAGGGATCCAGATTGGCCCCCTCCAAGGGCAGCACGGGAAAAGACAAGGCTCAAATTAGAGCACCTCTATCATATTTTGTTAATACGCTTGTCGCCGACAACATTTATTTGCTGAGATCCAGTGCAGGCAGGCAGGCAGGAGGAGGAGAAGTGAACTTTCCCCCAGTTGCGAAAGAAAGGAGTCAAAGATGAAAAATAAGACAGAAACGCTATAAGAAGCAGCTTGAAACAGAATCCATACCACCCAGGATCGCCCACTTGTGTCTGCCATCCACCTTCCCGGATCTTAGATTCATTCATTATTCATTCATTATTCATTCATTCATTCATTCATTCATTCATTCAGCTTCTATCCCACTCTCCCCACCAAAGCAGGCTCAGGGTGGCTTAAATCAGAGGATAAATACATTAAAACAGAAATCAATAAAACTCATACATAAAAACAGAATAATTACTCGATAAAACTCGTAACAGTAAAAGTTCATAATCCTAAATTAAAAGCTGATAAAGTGCTGGCAACGGATATATCTTGCTAGACCACAATGGTATAATTACGAAGTGCCGCCGCAGGTAATGTCCAACATGCCACAGGCCTTAGTTGTTACTGATGTTGTTGAGTTACTGATGTTATTGGTGGCGGCTCCTAATCAAAGGCCTAGTGGAAAAGATCCGTTTTACAGGCCCTGCGGAACTGTAAAAGGTCCTGCAGGGCCCTGATGTCTTCTGGGAGCTCATTCCACCAGTGTGGAGCCGC
Source organism: Lepidodactylus listeri (assembly GCA_029233225.1). Lineage (NCBI taxonomy): Eukaryota > Metazoa > Chordata > Lepidosauria > Squamata > Gekkonidae > Lepidodactylus > Lepidodactylus listeri. Next base: position 38,479,282 of record JARCFY010000020.1, read on the forward strand.
CACTGAGAAGGCCCCGCAGGGCCCTGGTCGAGGCCAGTCAGGCGTCTTTCGGCCCAGGAAGGGCCAGGCGATTCTGTGACCCCGACCTCAGTGCTCTCTGGGGAACAAGAACCACCTTTTGCAGCGCTGGAACTCGAGGTCTCTTCCCTGGAGACACCAGATGCCAAAGGCCCGCCCTGCCCCGCCCCGCCCCACTTACCACTCACTCACCATGTATTTCAGGGCATCAGGCACTGGGTGATCCCTGGAGTAGAGGAGGTTGATTTTGGTGCCTTGCACGGCCACCGGGCTCTTGGAGGCGATCTCGACAGCCAGGTCGAAGGCGGCCTGCATCATGGCTTCCTTGTCTTGGAACACACGGCTGGGAAAAGGCAGAGAGAGGCCAGAGTGAGGCCGGGGTGCTTCTGATATTAGTTTGCCTCCCGGAGATTTTTCACGCGGGAAGGGAAAACCTAGAAGCCGCTTTTGTTATAAATGGGCCCGGAGAGTTTACTCTCCAGGGAAATTATTTATTTACGAAATACCTTTCTGTCCTTAAAGATGATTGACAGTCAGAAGCCTCTGCGTCATAAGAACATAAGAGGAGAGGAGACGGGATTCATCCCCTTCTGCCCGTCACTACCCGAAGGAGCCCCAGAGCGGCTCACAATCTCCTTTCCCTTCCCCTCCCCACAACAGGCACCCTGGGAGGCAGGTGGAGCTGAGAGCTCTGACAGAAACTGCTCTTTTTCAAGAACAGCTGCGCCAGAGCTACGGCTTGCCCAAGGTCATCCAGCAGGTGCAAGTGGAGGAGTGGGGAATCAAACCCGGTTCTCCCAGATTAGAGTCCGCGCACTTAACCACCACACCAAACTGCCTCTCAGAAGCCAATGTTGGATCAGGCCAGTGGCCCATCCAGTCTGACACTCTGTCACACAGTGGACAAAAACACCAGGTGCCCTCAGAAGGTCCAGCAGTGGGGCCAGGACACTAGAAGCCCTCCCGCTGCTGCCCCCCGCCCAAGCACCAAGAATACAGAGCATCACTTGCCCCAGACGGAGAGTTCCTATCTATACTTTGTGGCTAATAGCCACTGATGGACCTCTGCTCCAGATGTTTATCTAACTCCCTCTTGAAGCCATCCATGCTTGTAGCTGCTGCCACCACCTCCTGTGGCAGTGAATTCCACATGTTATTCACTCTTTAGGTGAAGAAGTACTTCCTTTTATCTATTCTAACCCGACTGCTCAGCAATTTCATTGAGTGCCCACGAGTTCTTGCACTGTGAGAAAGGGAGAAAACTACTTCTTTCTCCACTGGCTCTATCCCATGCATAATTTTATAAACCTCGATCAAGTAGCAGTGGCACCAGTAGCACCAGTTTGGTGTAGTGGTTAGGAGCATGGATTCACATGTGGGAGAGCCAGGTCTGATTCCCTGCTTCTCCACATGCAGCTGCTGGTGCGACCTTGGGTCAGTCACAAGTTCTTTCACAGCTGTTCTCTCAAGAGCAGTCCTCGAAAGAGCTCTCTCAGCCCCAAATACCTCACAGAGGGTTTCTGTAGAGGGGAGGGGAAGGGAAAGGAGATTGTAAACCGCTCAGACTCCTTCAGGTAGTGAAGGGCGCGGTATGAATCTAATATCTTCTCTCTTTTTCTTAGAGAGCAACAAGACATTCAGGGTGTGAACTTTTGGGAGTCAAAGCGAGGGTTGCCAGCTTTGGATTGGGAAATACCAGGAGGTTTTCGGTGAGGAGCCTGAGGAGGGTGTGGTTCAGGGAAGGGAGAGCCTTCAACGGGGTCTAATACCACAGAGTCCAACTTCCAAAGCCCTGGGGAAGCTTTTCTCCAGGGGAATTGATCTCTGTTGCCGGGAGATCAGCTGTAATCTCAGGAGATCTCCAGGAACCACCTGAAGGTTGGCAACCCTAGTCAAAGCTTGCATCATCATCTATTCCACTGATCTGTCTAATCCTTTTCTAGAGGCAGGGCTCATTTCGTAGCAGGAGCTCCTTTGCATATTAGGCCATACACCCCTGACGTAGCCAATCCTCCAAGAGCTTACAGAGCTCTTCTTACAGGGGCTACTATAAGCTCTTGGAGGATTGGCTACATCAGGGGTGTGTGGCCTAATATGCAAAGGAGCTCCTGCTACGAAATAAGCCCTATCTAGAGGCAATGGCCAACACCACATCTTGTGGCAGTGAGTTCCCTATGTTAATAATGCTTCCACGTAGGACAGCTTCTGTTGGTCACTCCCAAAACCTTTATCTTACACTGGAATTGGGGTTTTGTTTTTTCTCCCTAAAAAGCCCTGATACTTGTGGCCTTTCCTAATAGGGAAGACATTTCAACTCCCCTTGATCCTTTTAACTGCCCCATAATTTTTCTAAGCTCCGCAGCCAACGAACTCAATGTTCTGGATGTGGCTGCAGTGTAGAACTATGACCTGGCTGTGTATTTTTATCCTGCCCTCCCTCCACAGAGTTCAGAGGCGGGTACATGGTTCTGCCTTCTCCATTTGTCCTCACAAGAACCCTGCAAGGTAGGTCAGACTGCGACAGAATGACTGGCCTAAGGTTACAAAGTGAGTTGTGTGGCTGAGTATGGAGTCAAACCTGGCTCTCCCCCAAGGCCAAGTGATACTCTAACCACTGGGCAGCCAGCCTGGTGTAGTGGTTAAGAGCGGCGGACTCAAATCTAGAGGACTGGGGTCCATTCCCCGCTTCCCCACTTGAAGCCAGCTGGGTGACCTTGGGCAAGTCACAGCACTCTCAGCCTAAAAACAAGAATAGTTCGCCACCTAGCGGTGCCAGAAAAGAGCTACAGCTTCAGGCAGCCAAATGTTCCTTCGGGATCTCCTGGCTATCCTACACACAATGCCATATAAGTTTTAAATTTTACTCAAACCACTGCACCACACGGGCACTACGATCCTCAGTGTCCTCTTCACAACCCTTTTCCTAATCACCACTAAGGACACATCAGCTTTCGTCACTCCTGCAGCAAATGAAAAGGAAGGGACTGCAGAGGAAGAAGCACCGCTGGACAACACACGGTCGCACCGACACCACGCACACGCACCTGACGAGGCCGCAGCTCTGCGCTTCCGGAGCCATCATCTTCCGGGCTGTGAAAGCCAACTCGTTCACCAGGCTGGAGAGGGAAGCAAAAGGACAGTTACCAGCTCAGGGATGGGAGAAGAGGGCATTCGGCTTCCTCCCTGCCTCATTAAGCACCCTGCTTGAGCTTTGGAGTTTTTTGGTTCCTTTGCTACAAGCACACAGCGTTGATTTCCCACAGTCCCTTGCAGCACAGCTCACAGGAAACCCCTGCCCCTTCAAAGCAAGCCCAGTGCCTGATTTTCACAAGCTGATTGCAGGACTTGGCCGACACAGCCGCCCTCAGATCCAGGGAAAGCTGCAAGGCCCCCCCCCGCCCCCCCCCCCCCCGGGGTGATTCTTTGGGAGAGGAAAGGGAAGGGGCGCAGAGTGAAAACGGAGCCCCGCCCTCACCTCCGGCTGCCGATGGCATGCGGCAAGCGCTGTAAGACGCCAACATCGGCTGCGAGCCCTATGTCCACCTCCTGGAAGAAAAGAGGAGACACGCTCACACATCACACGGATCTGACGGTATGCCCGATCTTGGTTTTGTTCCGCCGTACAACTCGACGCAGCTTGCAAAGGATTCCCAGAAGTTCTCCCTCCCATCTAGGTGGTGACCAGTCCCGAACCTGCTTGGCTACAGCAATGTGGCCACTGAGGGGGCCCTCCAGCTATTCCCTGAGATTGTCACTGGGCAGGTCAGATCCAGGTGAATAGGAATATGAGAGCTCGTCCCTAAATGGAGCAAGGGGCGGAGCATGCAGAGTGACAGAAGACCCACGCACCTTCACCTGGAACCAAGCATCCTGGGTACAGTAGCGGATGTCGCAGGCCGAGATGAGGTTCACACCTGGAGAGGCGACACAACGGGCAGTCCCTATTTGGACTCCAGCATCTTAACTTCGTTGTTGCTCTAGCGCTGTGCTAGAAGGATACCTTCTCTGCGGGTCAGACTAGATGTTCTTAGGAGGTCCCTGAGTGGCGATGGCTGCTCACCAGGGAACATTTGGTCTAAGGGAATGTCCCAGCAAGGAAAGACTCGTTTCCCCACCACCTTCTGAGACAGAGAATTATACAAGTCACCTTGGATCCTAATTATGGAGAAAGGTGGGATATACATGAATACATAAAATAAATCGACCAGGGATTCTGTCGCTCTGCGTCAGCACTAGGTTTTTCTTCACGTTTCCCGTACCCAGGTCTTAGTATAGACCATGATATACAGGAGTGCCGATTACAATCTTGGGAGCAAAATCCGACTACCTGAAAACCTCAGCTTCTGTTAAATTAAAACAGGCAGAGAAAGGGTCTCGTCCTCAAGCGTACAAAGGGATGCCCCAAAATTGAAATCCCAGAGAGACAAGAGAGCAGCTGGGCAAGATTTCCAGCAGCCGCCGGGAGAAAGGGTTTCAGATCAACACAGAATCTGAATGCTTCCCCAAAGCTGCAGAGTCTTGCGAGGAAAGCTTCTACTTGGTGAGCTCCTGGCATTAAAGCTGTGAGCGAGCGATTCGGCTGCTGCATCGATTAGTTGGCTCTGGAGCCACATCCTTCCTGAGCAGAGACAAAAATCTGTGAGCTGGAGGCTAAAAAACTGAGCTGGCTCACACAAACTCAGCTTAGAGGGGACACTGGCCAGTTCTGCTCCTATCCCTCTTTGAGCAAAAAAAGAAGAAAAGAGTCAAGGTCACGTATTTGAAAGGTGAAGATTTAGGATTGTTTGTAGAACGTTTTAGCCTGCAGAATTATTTTTTTTTAGCAAACGTGCCAACACTGCCCCCTGCAGTTGGACAACTTGTGCCATGAAAATTGAGAGGGCAAATGCAGGGAGGCGGGAGGACATGCATTTCTGTGTGGTGGTATCCCTGCAAACTGTCGGAGCCACCAAGGGGTGGGTGTTTGTCCCGGATAGGAAAGACGAGGGCAGAGAAGAGACCAGAGAAGGAAGTTGGCTCAACATTCCATCTGGTTGAAAAAGAAAATCTCTCAAAAAAGAAGAGTTTGGCTCTATACCCCGCCCTTCACTCGGAGTCTCAGAGCGGCTTACAAACTCCTTTCCCTTCCCCTCCCCACAACAGACACCCTGTGAGGCAGGTGGGGCTGAGAGAGCTCTGACAGAAACGGCTTTTTCAAGGACAGCTGTGCCAGAACTGTGGCTTGCCCAAGGTCATCCAGCAGCTGCAAGTGGAGGCGTGGAGAATCAAACCCAGCTCTCCCAGAGTAGAGTCCGCGCACTTAACCACGACACTAAACTGGCTTGAGAAATCCGGTGCTATGATGCAGACAGGGTGATGGAGTGAGAGAGAAAGACCCCTTCTCATCTCCACCTTGATCTATCTGTCGTCCTTCATCTCAACTAACTGAAATGCTGCAGAGAAAGAGAAGGGAAGCGCCAGCTTCGGTCAAGGGTTCACCAACTACCTGATCACCACAATTCACCCACACAGACCTATCCTACTGCGAGTGTGGATCGGGGGGGGGGGGGGGGGAGGCGGGACAACGGGGAGAGAAGAAGGAGGAGATTGGGTTTATACCCCGCCCTTCACTACCTGAAGGAGTCTCAGAGCGCCTTACAAACTCCTTTTCCTTCCTCCCCCACAACCGGCACCCTGTGAGGTAGGTGGGGCTGACAGAGTTCTTTCCAGAGCCGGCTTTGAGAGAACAGGTGGTACAGAACTGTGGCTTGCCCAAGGTCATGCTGCAGGTGCAAGTGGATGAGTGGGGAATCAAACCCGGTTCTCCCAGATTAGAGTCTGCGCACTTAACCACGACACCAAACTGGCTCTCAACAGAGCAAAAGTTCTGAAGGGACACCAGCCTACCAGCACAGCCAAACGGGAGTCGCGTATGGCTCACCTCCTCCAATGCAGGCCCCGTGGATGGCGGCAATCACAGGTTTCGAGCACTGCAAGGACAGAGAATAAATGAGCCTCCGGCAAAGCCGGTTCTGTGACAAGGATAAAGCTGGTTCTGCATTCCACCCTGCCCAGCACAACCCCCACTCACCTTCTCCAACACAGTGAAGGTCTCCTGATATTCCCGGATCTTCTTGCGGAGATTCCAGGATTTCCGGGCTGTGTCCTCTCCTTCCATCATCATGAACACGCTGCCCATTTCCATCAGATCAATGCCTGCAAAGTGGTGGGGGGAGAGGAAGGGAGAATTAAGAACAAGCTTCCAAAACGATTTGTAAAAAGTTTTAAAATGCCACATGCTCGCTTTTGAACTCTTTATGCCAAAGTATTGTAAGCGTTGCTCTTTATAGGTTCAAGATACAAGAGGGCAGATTTCAGCTGGATGTTAAGAGAAACTGCCTAACGTCCGAGAGGAGTCTATGGCAGTTCAGGAGAATGTTGGTCCCTATAAGTCACAAGGGAGAGGAGAGACTTCAAGAATATGAGACTGACTCTTAGCTGGTCTGGAGGATGGAACTTCCTGGACAAGCTCAAAGATTTCCTGCTGGAGGAGCCATTACCTACAAGGACCAAGTTTCCTTTGACAACACAGACACTTCTTTGACACAGGCTTTTCCGCATTCTTATTTTCCTTGCTTGTGCGTTCCTGTCACTTTAGGGGGTTATTTTTCCTGTACTGCACATGTTCTGCTCCCTCTAGAGGTCAATTCGATATTACACCACTTTGTGTCCGTCATATCTCCCTGTAGATTTAAACTGCAGGTTTTTAGGCCAGACATACTATGAAGTGATATAAACATGAACACTAGAGGGAGCAAAACACATATGGAACCGGGGGGGGGGAGGGACCCCGAAGCAACAGGACTGCACAAGCAACAAGAATGAAGAAAAACCCACAGAGGTGGAGGGAGCTCATTCCTTCTAGCCCTCGGTGTCTCTCTGTCCACCTTACCCGAACTGAACATTTTCCCAGCACCAGATATGACCACGGCACGGCATTCCGAGTCCTGAGCAATCTTGTTGAAGCACTCCACCATCTCCCTACGGCAAGGAAGAAAACAAAACAAAAAAGCGGACATGTTTGAACTTATGCAACTCACTCCTACTAGCTTAGCTGGCTTCAAATGAGAACGAGGCAGATTCATGGGGAAGAGACCTGTAACACACACACACACACACACACACACACACACACTCACTCACTAACACAGAGATGCCTTATACTGAATCAGACCATTGTCCACAAGTTCAGTATTGTTAGACACAACCTGTGTCCCCGGCCAGGGGCCATCAGGAAGTCTACTACCGGGGCCAGGACTCCAGAAGCCCTCCCACTGTGGCTCCCCCAAGCACCAAGTCTCCTGACTCTGGAGCAAGAGCTCGAGGGAGGGCAGACGCCTCGATGTTCTAACCTCCCGATCCGTCTCTGTGTGCCTCACCTGACAATTCTTACCTGATGCTGTATCTTGCAGAGAGATTATCAGTGGCCCATCTTGTGGGGCAACAACTGCCCTGGCCAGAAGGCTAACTCCAATTTTATCTAGATTTGAGTCCAGTAGGGCCTTAGAAACCAACAATATGTTCAGGGTACAAGCTGTTCAGGGTCAAAAACAGCAGCAGCAGAAGAGACTGGATTTATTTCCCACCCTTCACTACCTGAAGAAGTCTCAGCGTGGTTTACAATCTCCTCCCCCTCCCCCTCCCCGATACCCTGTGGGGTGGGTGGAGCTGAGAGAGCTCTCTCGAGGACTGCCCTTGAGAGAACAGCTCTGAGAGCCAATACTCCCTCTAAACTGTGGAGTCTTGTGAGCAAAAATCCTACTTTGTGAGCTACTGGCATTCAAGTTGTGAGCAAGCGATTTGCCTGCTGCATAAATTAGTTTGCTCTGGAGCCACATCCTTGCTGAGCTGAGACAATAAAGTGTGAGCCGGAGACTGAAAAACTGTGAGCTAGATCACACTAACTCAGCTCAGCGGGAGCACTGCTTGCGATTGACCGAAGGTCACACTGGCTGCTGCATGTGGAGGAGTGGGGGATCTCCCAACCACTACACCAAGCTCCCTTCATTGGGTGCACTTTGATTCTCAAAAGCATATGCCCTGAAAATCTTGTAGGCCTCTAAGGTAAGACTGGACTCAACTCTAGCCCTTCTGCTGAAGCACAACACGGCTCCCCTCTGGAACTGTTTCTCCTTCCTTCTCTGCCCCCTGCCCCCCATGCCCATCTCTGAACTGCCTTGAAGTTGTGAACAGACAAGGAAGTAAGGGTTCCTCCCACCCCCCCAGCCAGAAGACGCCCACATGAACTTTCTGGGAACGCCTTGCCAGCCGCTGCACAAAGCATCCTGCAGGAGAAAGAGTCCTTGGGTCTGGTCCAGAAAGTGGCTGCTGTTATACCCTTTGTACCAATGCCCAAAGGAATCTTGCGGGTGCCCAGGGCAGGCTCCCAGCTCTGTACACCCCCATCCCATGGGAATTCGCACCAGGGCAAGCTCAGATCGCCTGCCTGCTTTAAAGAGAGAAATGCCGAGCTATTTCTGGCGCCTCCCACCCTGGGACAAGCGATCACGTGGAGGCCGAAGAGGAACAGCCCCCCACTCTCATCACCTCCAGAAGGCGGCGTTCATGGCATTCCTTTTCTCCGGCCGGTTGACTTCCACGTGCAGCACCTTCTCTTGCACCCGCACCACCTTCAGGGTCTCGTAGCCGTCCAGCACGTCCTGTTTCTTTGCTTCTGCCGACATCAGCCTTGAGCTGAGACGGGGAGCACGATACACAGAGAGTCCTGAGAGAAGACAAACAATGCTTATGGGAGCCCCTCCCCAACCTTTAAGGGCTTGAAACAACTGCTTTTCTCTCCACCCCCACCCCCACCCAACATATCCAAGTGATCCAGAGTGCTGGAACACCCGCCCCCAGCTTTCAGTTGGGGGACGCCACAGCTTTTGGTGTAGTGGTTAAGTGCGCAAACTCTAATCTGGGAGAACCGGGTTTGATTCCCCACTCCTCCACTTGCAGCTGCTGGATGACCTTGGGCAAACCATAGCTCTGTACCAGCTGTTCTCTCAAGGGCAGTTCTCGAGAGAGCTCTCTCAGCTCCACCTACCTCCCATGGTGTCTGTTGTGGGGAGGGGAAGGGAAAGGAGTTTGTAAGCCGCTCTGAGACTCTGAGTGAAGGGCAGGGTATAAATCCAATCTTTTTTTCTTCTTTTTTGTTTGTGGCTCTTGCTTCAGAGGAAGGCAGCTAACCTGCAACCTCTGTCCTCTAACGGGGTGTGTAAACTCTTGCACAACTAAGGGGCAGGGGAGGCTGTGTGGGCAGAGCCAGAAGGCTCCTTTCTGGAAAATACACCTGGGAGAAGGTGGGCCCAAGCAAGAGAAAACATTAAAACTGCTCCTCTAAATGAGATGGAGCAAGGGGGGGGGGGGGGGGTTGAGCCAGGAGAAGGGAGGGGTCATATGAGAGGAATAGCTAGTGTGTGTGTGTGTGGGGGGGGTCCTGTCAGCGAGGACAATAATGGAAGGAGATTCAAAAGAAAGATCCATCCAGTTGGCAGCCATGTTGGTCAGAAGCAGTAGAACAAAGTTGGAGTCCAGTCAGGCCCCTTTAAGGCCAACTGTGTTTTATTCAAGGCACGAGCTTTCGGGCGCATGCAACACTTCCTCTGATCCATTGAAATGGAAGATTAAAGTTGACCATTGAAATGGAAGATTAAAGAGGGTGAGCAGTAAATCAGCATGTAGCTGAGTTTGGCATTTTACTGGGTTTCTCCCCCCCCCCCCGTGATTAAACCCCAAACAAACCTAATTTGCTATAATGGTTTAGCTTTTTGCATCTGCAAAAACATCCTCATTATGTTGTATGCTAATTCACCCACTATACGTATCAGTGAACTACAATAAACTGAATTACAAGTTATTACAACACTTGGAACAGAAACCTCCCCAGGACTCAACAGGGATATTGGATTTTTAATCCCATTACATATGCTAACTCAGTCAGTCCTCACATATGTATTCTCAACACGAAGGACTATAAACCCGGTGTTTTAGTGTATTTCTTTTTCAGAATAGTATATTAGAATACCGAATGGATGTCTGCTGACAACATGAAATCCAGCTCAAAGTATACTGTTGTGCCCCTCACCCGCCCTCGACGCCTGAGAAGAGACAATTAAGATTCTGTCACTTCCCACAATTAGGAAAAAAACCCCACCTTTTTATCTGCTATTGTGACATATTCATTGTTTTGCAACAGTTGCCCTATAACCTTGCTATTTAGGTTCTCACTTTGCATAAATTAACCATCATCATGTTACTGTTACTGATTTGCTGTTAAATGCCCGTCCAAAAGTTTAGAACCCATTCCAATTGTATTTGAAGAAGTGTGCCTTGCACACAAAAACTCACGCCTTGAAGAGACTTTTGTTGGTCTTAAAGTTGCCACTGGACTCCACATTTGCTCTGCTGCTTCAGACCCACCTGGATGTATCAATGAACTGTGAGCTTCCACTTCACTGTACCTGAGGAAGTGCGCGAGTGTACACCAGAAAGCTCCTGGAATAAAACTTTGTTGGTCTTAAAAACCCAAAACTTGATTCAAAAGGAAGACAGTAAGAGGGGGGGGGGGGGGGGCAATCAGGGAGTGAGAAGGAGCCCCCTCCCCTACTCACGCCTGCGCAGCAGCCCCCTCAGGACGGCACTTGAGCCCCCCGCCGCCGCCATGGAACCTCCTCCGCCTCCGTTCGCCGAAGCTCTCAGTGGGCACCAGCGAGTGGGAGGGCTAGACAGTCTCCTCCCCCCCGGGCGGTCACCTGACGGACCGGCCCTTCTTCGCCGTACCCTTGAAGAAAGGGCACACTCTGCCCTTCAGAAAGATGGCGGACGCACGCTCCGGCGGAGTACGGCAGGACGTCAGGGAGGGGCCGCTCCTCGCGTAGCCAATCGGCTCCCTCAGAAGGAGGGAGGAGGCGGGGTTGAAGAGGAAGGGCGTGCGGGGAAAGAGGCGTCGAGGGGGGGGGGGGGTGCGCGGTGGAGACGGAGCGGGTTGGACCGCACCATTTCAGGGCGAGGGGGGGAGATGGTTAACGAGGCTGTTTCCGCTCCCTTCGAAGTGCAAAAGTTGGGAGGAGGAATAGGGCGGCAGCACTGCAGTCTCCTCGTGTTCTCTTGCACGCGTGGGGCAGCCCGGTTCCTCGGACGTTCCAGCTGCGCTTGGAAGACCGTCAAGTGCCCCCCCCCCCCGGACGAAATACTTTGTTAGAGATCTCTTCCCACGCCCGTGGATGATGCAAACCGTCCATGCTTCTAGCCGCCGCCACCTCCTGTGGCAGTGAATTCCACGTGTTCATCACTTTGGATGAAGGACTTCCTTTTATCCGTTCTAACCCGACTGCTCAGCAATTTCATGGAGTGCCCACGAGTTCTCGTATTGTGAGAAAGGGAGAAAAGGACCTCTTTCTCTACCTGCTCTATCCCATGCCTAATCTTGTAAACCTCGAGCATGTCACCCCCCCAGCCGTCGTTTCTCCAAGCTAAAGAGCCCCAAGTTCTTCAACCTTTCTTCCTAGGGAAAGGGTTCCAACCCTTTTATCATTCTAGTTGCCCTTTTCTGCACTTTTTCCAGTGCTATAATATCCTTTCTGAGGTGTGGTGTGGTGACCAGAATTGCACACAGTATTCCGAATTAGGTTGCACCATCGATTTATACACGGGCATTATGATACTGGCTGTTTTCAGTTCCCTTCCTAATAATCCCCAGCATAGTGTTGGCCTTTTTCATTGCAGTCGCACACTGTCTTGACATTTTCATTGAGTTATCCACTACAACTCCCAAGATCTCTTGGGTCAGTCTCCGCCAGTTCGGACCCCATCAACGTGTCTTTATAGTTAGGATTTTTGGTTCCAATGTGCATCACTTTGCACTTGGCCACACTGAACCCCATGTGCCATGTTGATGCCCACTCGCCCTTGGAGTGCCTCACAATCCTCCCTGGTTCTCACCACCCTGAATTTTGTGTCATCTGCAAATTTAGCCACTTCACTGCTTACTCCCAGCTCCAACTCTCATTGCTAGTAAAGAACATTAACCTAGTCCTAAAGCTTGCCTGGAAGTATTAAATGTTGTTACAAGAAGCAAAGGTCGTGGTACATTTGCGGAAAACCTAAATGTGAGAAGCAGAAACCAATAGTTTGTCAACCTCTTGCTCTGTGATTTCGGGTAAGCTTTCAAAGCCTGTTTGCTCACCCTCCAGTGCTTTTGGTTTTGGGCAAAACACAGACTGAAGCAGTAATGATTCCAAAAGGTATAGCCTGAGGAAAGGGTTAACCTTTATGATTGAAGGAGCAGAGGGGGAGGTGTGAAATGGAGGGGAAGGATTGTGAATGGCCAAGAGGAGCAGATGGTGTGTGGGGGGGGGGGGTAACTGGACGGGACACTGACAGAAAAACAAGGTGTGTGGATGAGAGGACTTGAGAGAGAACGCCCCCCCCCCCCCCCCCCCCCCGGAAAAGAGATCGGCGTGGTTCTCAAAAAATCCATTGTAGTGAGTCTGTACCCAAGAAGGGATCAGACTGGAGAATACGAAACATTCACCTTAAGGGAGAGGTATAGTATGAACCCTGAGAGAGGGGGGAGGCACACAGCAGAGTGGGAATAACACAGTTACAGCGGCCTACTGATCTCCATTGTAAAGTCTGGCATTTTTCTGCAACTAAGGGATCGACAGAAACTACACACTTTCACCTTGTTCTCTATAAATAAAGTTGTGCTGTACACATTTGAAGTGCTGTCTACTGAATGTCTGTCCGGAACTACTCCAAAGAAACACGACCAAAACCATCTTATACTAGCCTAGTTAACCAGTGCCTGAAAGAAAAAGGGACCGAGGGCCACAGGAAATCCTGGCAAACATTACAGGAGCCGATCCAGGTTTTCCTAGTAAAGACTCCAATGCCCAGGTTGGCCCTTTCTTACAAAACAGATGTGCACAGGGAGGGGTCTCATTTGTACAGGCATTCACTGAGATGTGTGAACAGGGCTAGTGTAAGTAAGTGTGCAAGTTCGTGTGATTTAACCCAAAACAGCTGTAGATGGCTGGGCAAACTGTTTGCTGTTCCCAGGGATTCCAAAGGTGGGGGTGGTTGGGGGCTCCCCAAAAAAACATCCTGCAAGGGCACAGCCACACCTAGGACCAGAGTATATTTTCCAAACAGCTTTATTAAGGTGTGCGAAACAGCACAGGCAGCACAGAGTATTAATGGGTGGGGGGACAAGTCACATGTACAATACATTTTTAAAATCAGGGGTCTTCTGAATGCCGCAGAGCTTTCCTTCTTCTCAGCTGATTCAGGCTTTTCTTTTTTTAAAAAAAAAATGAACAAGGGTGTGTTGGGGGGGTGAGGAAGAAACAAAAACAACAGAGGAAGCCTTCCTGGGCAGAAACTTGGAACGAAACTTACGAGGCGTGCTGAGCGGTTGAGAAGCAGAGTTTCAGTGTGTAAGGGTACGGCCCATCTGGGGGGGGAAAGAGAGAGAGATCGGGATACCAGTGTTGTTCTCTTGGGAGGACCAACCGACAACCTGACTAAAGCAGATTTTATATCTTGCCCAGCTCTGGCGGGTACCCGGGGGGGGGGGGGGGGGGAGGAATCCAACAAGCTTCCCCCACACTCAGGAGTACCTGGGACCAATCTGACCCAGCTTGTTAAGCTAAGTTGTTAAGCAGTGACGATGGCGGCACCAAGACTTGAGGCTATGAAGATGGGTCTTTCTCTCTGAAGAAGCAGGAGCTTCCATTTCCGCGCAGGAGCCTTCAATCTGGCAATACAGCATCTAATGCCCCGTTACCCACAGTGGTAAGTTTCAGGAAATGCAGCTAGAAAGCTACCAGGGTCCCATCTTCCCTACGATAACATTGGGAGCATGAGGCGCGTAAACTCTGCAAAGAGCTTAGGAAATAAGGGGTTTCCACTCTTAATGAATTTCCTAATCCCTTCCAAGCCTCAACATGAAGTCCCCCCTCCCCTCCAGCATGTAAAGAGGCTTACTTGGGTTTTTCATCTGGTAATGGTTCAGGAATGCCAGAGTCTCCAGGGCATCCCCTTTGGTTTCCCACTCCAGCAAACCAGAGGAACTCCTTTCACCTTTCAAAGACAGCAACAGTTAAGACACATTTGAGCTATTCCAGTAGAAAAGTGCAAGAGTCCAGTAGCACCTTAAAGATTAAGCAAAATTTGTGGCAGGACAGGAGCTTTTGTGAAGACACTGCTCACTTTTTCAAGATGGGTAAATTGTGCTAGTCTGCCTGTAGCAGTACCAAAGAGCAAGAGTCCAGTAGCACCTTAAAGACTAAGCAAATGTGTGGTAGGGTAGGAGCTTTCGGGAGTCACTTCTTCAGAATGTGAGTCCATTCTAGCTGTATCTGAAGAAGTGAACAGTGACTCACGAAAAGCTCCTACCTTGAAACACATTTGGTTAGTCTTTGAGGTACTATTGGACTCTTGCTCTTTTCTACCGCTACAGGCAGACTAAGACGACTACTGATCTTCAGCTATTCCAGGAAGTGTGTGAGCTGCACTCCAAACTTTATTTGCTCGATTTTTTGAAGTCTGGTCAGGTTCAGAACCTCCAACTTTCCACACACAGACCATGCCAAACCTCTACAATATGAAGGTGACAATGCTTTCCTACACCAGTCACAACTGGAACCTCAAATGCCTTCCTGTTTTTTGCATTATGGTAGTGGAAACAGAGGACATGTTTCCAGAAATTGCCTTCCTGACTCATCATTACACTGGGGGAGGGAGACTTTGAAATCACCTTGTTTTGAACACAACCATTTCCAAGGTCAGTCAAGGTTTCCCCAGAAATGGGGAAAACTAGATTCAAATCGACACTCAGCCAGTCTCTCTCTCTGCTTAGCCAGCCTCACAGATCTGTGAAGGCCGAATGTGGAAATCACATAAGCTGCTTCTTGGGGAACTGCAAAGTAGACTGGTTCTTTAGGTAAAAAGACTTTCCCCCTCACTCTAGAGGTGGCCAAAGTTTCCAAACTGTATTTTCAATAACTCTTGAGCATTTTATTCCTAGAGCAAGGTATGCGCATGGATGAAGACTAACCAAGCAAGGGGTAAGGTTGAGCCGGAGCTGCCTTGAGCCGGCTGTGCTGGTCAGGAGGGATAGAAATTGAAATAAATAAATAAATAAGGTTTCCTACATTGTTTTCTAGCTTCTTTGTTCCTAAAAGGCATATGGCCAGCTCCATTCTGGAGAACAGTTTGAGCAAAAGAGCAAGCTTTGTGCAATGCCTGGGTTTTAAGATCTGGTATCCTTAAAGAGAAACCCATACTTTATTACTTTTGAATGACTCTTGCTGCTTATAAGAGCTTGCTTCTCACACCTGCACGCCCCACTGGAAATGAAGGGTTTTTTTGCTTTTATAATAGAAAAGTGATTAGAAACCTGTTCTCTTGGGCAATGTTCCCTCTAAGCTGTGTGGTCCTGTGAGCAAAAATTCTACTTTGTGAGCTACTGACATTAAAGTTGGGAGTGAGCAATCTCGCTGTTCCGTAAATTAGTTCGCTCTGGAGCCATCCTTTTTGAGCTAAGACAGAAATGCATGAACTGGAGGCTAAAAATACTGTGAGCTAGCTCACACAAACTCAGCTTAGAGGGAACACCGCTCTTGGGATCTTTTATACTTGCCTACATCAAGCTTTGCTCATGTGACTTGGTTTGCCCCTGAATAAAAATGGGGGTTCTTTTAGCTCCTTGCTGGAGGGTTATGAGGCAGTGTTCTGAAGGCCTGATAATGCAGGGCTTTTGCAGAATTCTTGGGTCAGGAGGAAGGTCAAAGGCAGGAGTCTGTGCAAAGAATTCAAGCTGGCTGCTAAGAAGAGCTAATTCAGTTGCCTTCCAGATCAAGCCAAGTTTTCCTCAGAGAGCCAGATATTTTGAGGCAAACTGTATCATGCACTTACTTTTTCCTGAAAACACCTTGACTGAAGCGGGTCTCTTCACCCCCAGCTCATCACAGATCTGACAAAAGGAAGATTCATTTATGACACAGTGCAACTGTTCAAATATGACGCTTGTGTGCAAAGACATACACACACACCTCTCACTGTTCCATGCCCCATACATTCAATTCTGCAAATTCCAGAGGTGCTCTTCAACAGAAAACAATGAATTAAAGGACACATGAACAGGCTACAGGATGTTCATAACAGCAAGGCAGCAGAATTACGGGCATGTTGAAAAGGCAGACAGATTACTTTTCCCCAAACAGTGATTCCAAGACATTTACACAACATGCTAGGCCAGTCATTAAAAATAAAACCACCGCCACTACTCTAAAACCACCGCCTCTATCTAAACTGACATCACAGTGACACAGTCTTGGTAGCGGAACAATCCAGACCGCTGGAGCTGCTGCGGAGAAAGCCCTGGCACACCCCATCCTCATGTTCATGACACAGTTCTCTTGTAGCAACAGCCCTAAAGTGCTTTGGCATTTCAAAAAGATGTTTCGTTTCAGCATGCTGTGCTGTCCCTTCCAGCCAGAACCAACATGCATCCACCATGACAGAGTCAAACACAGGGAAACCACTTAATACCATCCCCCCCCCCAAAACGCTTATGACAACCACTTCTTGGCAGCCCAAGTGCTCAGCTTTCTTCTGCTACAAAGCTCATCTTTGCTCCTGCAGAGCCCTTCAGAGGGTACCCGGACTGGCAAAGGGATCAAAGCTCTCACCTCGTAGAAGTTATCCTCCGTCACCTCCAGAGGAGCATTAAAGAAATGGAGCACGTTGCTGGGGTGCTGGATCCTGTTCTTGGCCGCTTGCTCTGGGGTTGAAAACCTGTTGTTCCGAGAGCCGCTGAAGTCCTTGTAGCTGCACGATCCGTCCTCAAGGCCGTAGGACTGGCCAGGCATGATGGCCTGCTGCTTGGACACACTGCAGACAACCAGGAAGGGGGGGGGGGAGAGGGAAGAGGATGAGCTGGTCAAGCGAGCTCTTCGGCCAAGAGGCTGCCTGCAAGAAGCCAGGCCGAATGAAAAAGGAGGAGAAATGCTCACCAGACATTCAGCTTCTGCTCAAACATGTAGTTGTTGTTGAGGTGGGTGATGGCTCGGTCTACAGCATAGCCATCAGCCATTTCTACCATGGCTGCTCCTGGCTTACTTTTCATGAACTTCACCTAATTTAAAAAAATAAAAATAATAATACATAAAAAGCAGCCCTTTATTTAAATGTGAAGGGCTAACGTCTGTGGATAGGGACACGGTCTGCTTTACTGCTTCTTGGATTTGCTTAAAATGGCACGGAATAAGCCTTACCATTTGGAAACTGGGCTCAGAACTTGATCCAAGCCGCCCTCCCCTCCCCATGGCAATTTTACGCTCCTCCTTCCCGCAGCCACTTGCCACCTGAGAACCAATGGACTGCAAGAACGTACTTCGACCTGCTTGTGTTGTCCCCTTGCCCCCATTTGAATCGGATTTAAAAGCACGCACGGCGGGGCATGATACCAGGCCTTCTGCAATCTGGGTATTGTGGAAATTTATGATCCCCTTGTTTTAAAAATACAGGAATACCCTGCCTCCTGGCCAGAGAGGTCTCTCAAGGCAGCTGGTGGACCCACAAACCAGCCAAACCAGTACCAGCACATTACACAGAAGAGCCCGTTTACAGCCCAATTCAGTAACAGGATATTGTCAAGCAGCAGCGAACAAGATTCCACAGGAGAAGAATAAGTCATTCATGCCCTCGAACTGGCAAACAGGACTGCTGTGCGCTGTTTGCCCCAGCACCTAAAGCAGGAGTCCCAACGTGGTGCCCGGGGCACCATGACACCCACCAGGACTTTCCCTAGTGGCCCAAGTGTTTTCGGAAAGTGGGCAGGGCCAAGTGGGCGCCTACTCAGTAGAGCTTTTGATTGGCTGTGCAGATTAAAATGGCATTTCAGTCAACTGCTGCCACAACAGCGTCTGGTTTTATTCTTCTCTCCAACACCTCTTCCCGGGTGGATTTTTAAAATTTACTCCTCTCGCCCCCTCACATTTGGACTTCCTCTGTGTGTGGCTGGCTCCACCTCCCACGGTGACTGTTTTGTGGCCTACCTCCAATACTGGCTATTCCGTGGTTGTGCCCACCACCCCGTGCCAGAATTCCAAAGGTGCTTGCAAGAGTTGGGGAACCCCTGTCCTAAAACCAGCTCCACGTGTGGCCTCAGAACCGCTCCTTGCCACCAAGCCCAGAAGCCCCGTGCAGCAGCTCCCAGGAGAGGCAGGGCCCCGGCGCTCACCTTCTCCACATTCCCATACAGGCAGAAGACATTGAAGACCCGGTCACAGTTCATCTTGGACTGGTCCAAGCCGTAGACCATCAGCACAGGGCTGTCAGCATGCGGGCCGAATTCCGGGGGTGGTGGCGGCGGAGGGGGGTGCCCGTACTGGGGGCCGTAGCGGCTTGGTCCCCGGTGGCGGCCACCCACGGGTGGGCCCATCCGCCTTCCTTCATAGTGGGGTGGTGGAGGGCCATAGCCTTCGTCATGATAGTGCCCATGATAGCCACCATGAGGTCCTCCTGGAGAGGGGACAACAAAGATTAGGAGCCCGGAGAGATGAGCAGGTACCCGCTGCCCCCTGAAGCGGCCATCTGCAGCCGACCTCTTACCATACTCAGCAGGGTGATCTCCGAGGAGAGGGGGTTGCCTCTGCCTCTTGTTTGGATTACCGCCTGGCTCACCTAGCAGAGAAGAGACAAGATGTTGGCACGCTTGAAGGAGTAACATGTAGCTTGCACTTCTGGGGCATGCCTGGATGCTACACCTTATTCAGCTAACAGTATCAGTCACTGAAAGACAGATGGGACCTGAAAGGACACACTAGATTTGCTTCCCAATGGAGACTCACTCCCTCTGGCTAGAGCAATGTTGCCCCACACTCACCACAAAATGGTGCGGTGGCTAGAAAGGACCCCAGACAGGATCCAGATTTGGGAGAGCCGGATTTAGATCCCCACTCCTCCACGGAAGGGCTGGCCGGTTCAACACACTCCCCCTAACGTACCTCACAAGGCTGTTGTGAAAATGAAGGGGGGGGGGAAATGTTGTAAGCTGCTCCCCAGTGGGGAGAACAGCAGGGCATAGATGAAATAAGGGTAAAAATACATGCAGCACCACGCACAGCCAGCCACACTCTGTGGGCTGGCACGCCATGTAACAGGTCACGTGACAACTGGCTTCTTTAGACTGCCCCTCCCATTGCCCTGCCAGACGGAGCATCAAAACATCCATGGCTAGCCAAAGGCCGAGTCCAATTTGGACCACAGCCTGTGTCTAAAAACTAAAAAAAAGGGAAGAAAAACGCATGCTCCAGAGCACTGTTTCATCACAGCTGCTTTACAAAAGGCCAGTTACGAAGGAAGATGACTCGACTCCCCTAGGAGAAGAGGGAGGGGAGGAAGAGGAGAACCGCGAGAAAGGAAAGACATCTGCCTGATTTCATGACCAAACAGGAGTAGATGAGTACTCTAAGATGATCAATTTAAGGTGCCAGGGGGACAGGGGAGGACAGGACCACCGGACCCCTGCCCCAACTCCAGCAGAGATAGAGGGACTGAAGAACAGGGTAGCAACACAAACTGGCAGTCCATCAAGTATATATATTTTTAAAACACCACACAAGCAATTGGCTGTACGAGGCAGAAGATTTTTTTTAAAGTGATCCAAACAATTCCGACTTCACAATTCTTTTTACTAAAGGCGTTTTTGTACAGTTTTATTTCAACACAAGTCAGTACAAAGATTGAAAAGGGCTACTTACACAGCGGGAGTACACAGTACAATCTCCATTGTCACATACACATTCTGCAATTCTCTTACCATTGGACGCTTCAACAGTGTAAGCACAGTTCTGAAAGATGGCGTCCCATCAAACATACACTGCGACCCTGCGTTACATGGTTTCAGAGTCAAAGACAAGTCAAAGGCACCAAACGGACACAAAATTTTAAGTAAAAAAAAAGTTTTTGTAAAAGGGCTCACAGATGTTTGGTTTTGTTTTGTTTTTTGTCTGTCTTCGGATGGTATCAAGCAACAAAAAAAAAGACGTGACAAGGTGTAATAAATGAGTGTCCCTTCCGTGTTGCGTCTCTCTTGAGTTTTGTCATGTGCTGTTAGACAGGTTTGGTGCTTCTGGCTCTCTCTGTGTAGGTCTTTCCCGTGTGCGTGTCTCTTTCCTCTGTTAATGGAATGTGCCTTGGACCTCAAGCGCCCCCGGAGCAGAAAGCACACCCAGCTTCTAGGGAGCTGTGGGCTTAGGGGACTTGGTGTTTTTGTTTTTTTTTGTCTGTCTCCGCTTGGTTCTGATAAATGTTGCACCCGAGGACTGCAGGAAAGGAGGAGTGATAAGAACTGCTCTCCCAAACCAAACCGTGTTGATGTGGAGAGCCTCTTATGTCTTGGAGGGCCTCTGGAATCTACTCCGTTCGCCGGCAAGAGCGCTGATGCCTTTTGTCTGAGACCCCCTCTGGTCTGTGTTTTTTCCTAGTTTCTGTGTTACAATTTCTTGGGTTCAAGGTTTGGTTTGGTTTTTTGTTTTTTATTTTGGTCTGGTTTGGATTTGTAAGAATGTCGTGGCCTGATGCGTCTCTCTTTCTCTCTCTCTCTCTTTCTTTCTCTCTCTCTTTGTGCTTGTAGATGTTTCTTGGATCTCACGGTGTTGTGTTCTTGATGTAAAGGAACGTGAACTCAAATCTGCTGCGTTTCAAGTACATCTAGATGGCTGCGTGTTCGCTCCAGGCAGAGCTAGTGGAAAGGTTGACTTTTTTTTTTCCTACACTGTGTGGTGTTAAAGAGTGTGCAGCTCAGGCAGATCACCGGCAAATTCTGGACTTCCACTGTAGCAGTAATACGGTTCCCTCAGGGTTTCGTGTGTGAAAAGGCACTGGTGGTTCAGAGCTGGGGAAAGGCCAGGTTAGGGCGCCTCCTCTTTGCCCAGCCTCAAGGCCGAGGGGCCCGGGAGGCAGCTAACTTTTGCACGGCCCTGCCCCAACTAGCCTCTGCCAGTCTGCACATCTTCTAGTTATGTACCTTGGAGGAGAAAGTGAGTCATGTTCATGTCAAGTCATGTAATGCCATTGCTTGCCTTGCTAGGTCGGGGAGGGTCAAAAATCGCCAGACCCCCCCACCCCACAGGATCAATTTCCTTATTTGCATTCCCCCCAACTGTGTGCCTGGGGCACCAGGCAATCCTTCTGAACTCTCTGAGCATGGACTACTTCATTCCCAGCACTCAGGGGCACAGCTACGGCATGAACGAGACCCAGCTTTGACATTATTTGGGCGCTGTGACTCCCCTCCCCAAGCTATGCTGTACTTGCCACCACCGCCACACGCAGAAGCACACAAACAGGGCATGTTAATAATCGATGCATGAGTAACCTGGGACCAGACGACTGCCGTTCCTTTGGGCTCCAGAAACCAGAACAACAGTTTCCCTACTGTCTGGGGACCCCAAGCTTATGAAGGGCAACCTGCTTGCCCTGTTTTTCATCCCAGGCACCAACGGCTAGCTGCACAAAAGACTGCACACTCTAGCATCTGCTGCCTCGCCATGCGCACGGTGAAGTGGCAAACAGGTCTTCAAGAACATTTCTTTCCCCTCACTTGACACAGTGAACAGCAAGATTGCTGGACAGCTGTGGCCTCAAGAGTTGGAATTGGTTCTAGGCCACAAGTGCGGTCCCAGCACTGGAGGGGGGGGGGGAACTGCTTTGCTTTCCAGCTAGTTGAAGACAGCCATTCCCCGAAACGGCAGCCTCAGGATGAAGACCGCTTCTGGGGCATCACTCTAAAAGCAGCTTGAGTGGTGCCGTTCATGCAGACCTGGCCTCTAGAGTGTGCACACAGAGGCTGGGGTACTGAAGCTAGACTTCAGAAGTCGCTCTCCTCTTAACTGGGCTCCGAATTTCCAGTTCTCTAGTCCTGCAACAGGTGGGCTACGGGCCACGACACAATACGGACAGTTTTCAACATTAGGCTTGAGACAGGAGGGGCTGCATACTGCAGACAGAGCCACTCCCCACAACCACTTCCTTTGTCACTATCTAGACCTGCACTTTGAGAGTAACCGTCAAGTGCCTCTTGTAGGGGCCATTCTGAGAAGGCCCAACAATGCCCCCTTTAAAAAACAGAATCAGAGCACCAGACTTTCAAGCTCAGGCACCGCAGTAGAGAGCAGGCAAATGGCATTACATCACACCAATCAGGTCTATGAAGTGTGCTACTCAATGGGAGAAGACGAGGGTTTGTGTGTGGCACCACAGCAGTCTATCATGGTTACCTTGTCCACTGAGGTTGGGGTTGGTATAGTCCCACGTGTCCTGGTCGTTCCTGAACACGTTCAAGCGGGCAGGCTGGAGAAGAACCAAGCAAGAATTAGGCAAAGGAGTTGAAAGCGTTCAGACAACTCTCGCCGCAACTGCGTCTTCCAAACATCTTACGTAACACACGCGCTAGGTCAGACCAGCTGGCCTGATGGCCTTGTTCTTGGGTTTCAAGCTGCAGCCACCTCCAGGATAGCCCAGATTATCTGATCCAGACCAATACACTTGATATCTGGGGTTACCACAACTGGCATCCAATACTACATACGTCACTGTTTTTTCCCCCTAACGTTGTCTACAAGCAATATCTTTCTTTTATTTTATGACCTGAAAGCAAATGGCTCAAGATGAGACTGAACCCAGAACTAGTGAAGTCCACAAGCAAATCTGTCACTTTAAATTTCTGACTTCATGTCCTCTCCTCTGTGGTCTCTCTCCCACCCCACCTCCCAACCAGAAGCAAATCCAAGTTATCTAGTGCCGCAGCACTGTGAAAACACTTAGGTATTAGCAACTCGTTGGCAGAAGTGGAAAGGCCCAGAACACAGACTGGGAAGCCTCAAGGCAAGGAAGCTCATGTTTCTCTCGGAACATGGGAAATCAGCTTCCTTGGGAGCAAGAGAGACATCACTTGTAGCCGGTCCTTTCAAATGCATTAAGGCAGAGTGTGGAACAGCTTGCAAAGAGGCAAACACGCAGGCACAGACCCTCCCATGGACCCAGGCCACAATCTCTTTCCTGACTTGGCCACACTCACCTTCGCATACTCGATCTTCAAGGTACAGCAACCAGAGTAAATGTCAGCCCCATTCAGAGACGCCTTCGCTCTCTGAGCGCTCTGCACCGAGTCAAACGTTTAAAGCGTTAAGGAAACTGTTGCTTCATGTGAGTTGAGCAGAACTGATCCGAGCCAGAAGAGCTGGGAACAACTTCCTTTGTTCTCAAGACACTCACAGAAGCATCTTTTTGTCCCACTGTTAAGACCTGCCCTTCCAGGCATTCCCATCTCCCTCTGAAAGACAGCATTTCCTGCAGAAGCTGCCCCCCTGCACCTGTAATCCGCCAGCAGCCTCCTGTGAGAAAGACGGACTACAAAGGAAATAAAATGAATTCCACACCTGGCAGTCCACTATGGAGACCGCAGCTTCAGGGCAAGAATGAAATGCTGGGTCTTAACTGTTACCATGGGCAAGCAGTCAAACGCGAATTCAAGAAGCCTGCAATAATATTTCCCCCACTTTCGGATGTACACTAAATGGTCAACGCAGGTTCAATTAGAAAACAGAGACTGGTAGAGCCAAAGATTACCCAATTCAGGCACAAAACCCTTTTTTCAGCTACACACACACAACTGTGGGGTGAATTAGACGTTTTACAACTCCAAGCAAAATGGGACCCTCGCTATCCTCGTGTCATCTTGCCCTTATTCTCTAATAACACAGAAAACAGTTCATTTTTTCTCCAAGAAAGCAGAGAACCTAAATAAAAACACACCTAGGATGCAACCACTTGATTTGTGCTACTCAAAAGACAGCTGCGACTCAACTACTGCAGTCTTCTAATTACAGCCATTTTATTTTTAAAGGATATTCCACCATAGCCTGGACTCCATTCTTCCTGAAGATGACAATCCGCTGTACTGGACCACATGGGTTGCAGATCGTGTACAGCACATCCTGTGGAGAAATATGAGAAAAGATTAAAAACAAAAAAAGGGGAAGCGTCCTCACAATATATTCCTAGTAGTCCTCATTGCACAGGATTTCTCCTGCGCTTCTCAGTTAGGCAAGACAGCAGACTAACCTACTTACAGTGGATTTACACACAGCTGCCAATGCACTGAACCCCTGCGCTCTCCCACGTGGCCACACCAGCAGAACCCAGACAAATCCATTTTGTGCTCGACAGACTTGCATGCTTGGCCATTACCCCGAAAGCAGATTTGCTAACTGATCCATGTTTGCCCACCGTGCCTGAAGCAAGCACTGGTGTTTCGTGCATTTAAAGGTCAACACTGGCGAAGCCAGGCATTTAAGACTCTTGGCAAGTTCAGCTGCGCACCGTTGTAATGGAATAGATGGGGTTCAGGATGGTGAAGAGCAGGACGTTGTTGACCCCCCTGGAATCATCCGAGTCCCCGGGGCGCGAGATCTTCTGGCTGGTGGAGTAGTTGACGAAGGCCGGGTGCCCAGCAATGTAGATCTGGTTGTCAGCTGCGTAGTTCACAGCGTTGCAGGCTCCCAGAATGTCCTCGAACTCCACCAGGGCCTGCCTCTTCTTGGGCATCACCACCACATAGCTTGGGAGAGAAGAAGCACCGCCGCTGTTCATACTGCCCACAAGCCACCCACTATCGCTCCCTCTTAAATTTATCCAAGACTGACCTGATGGGGCCAAATTCCTGCAGGGCCTCCACAAGATCAGCCTCCATAACACCATCCACCAGACCCCTGATGTGGACGACAGGGGAAGCAGCTGGCTTGTGGGGGTCGTCGTAGTTCTCCTGAAGAAAGATGGGAGAAGCCCATAAAGCCCATTAGTACGGCTGGCTTTTTGCGACGACTGCAGAGCCAGCTGCAGCAACACAGCCCACGTTCCAGACCGGGTCCCTGCCACAGAGACATGAAACCATTCTAGAGAGAGTCACCCCTGAGGCATGCTACTGAATAGGTCTTCATCCCAACTTGGGGCTGCTTGCTTTCAGTCAGTTCATTTCAACAGCCCTCCTTATACCTACACGCTAGAGGTTTTAAAACAAGTAAAAGCATACTTCTGAACAGATGATGAGTATGCTGTGAAAAAGACTTTTCATTTTAGAAAAGAGATGACTAAAGGGAGACACAAAAGAAGTTTATAAAATTATGCCTGGGGTGGAGAGACTTGACAACTTTTCTCCCTCTTGCCAAATACTAGAATTCGAGGAAATCCAATGAATCTGGTTCAGGATGGACAGAAGAAAATACTACTTTACGCTGAAATGACTAAAATGTGAAATTCGTTGCCAGGGGATGCAGTGACGGCCGCAGGATAAACAGCTTGAAAAGGGGATTAGATAGATTCATGGAGGACAAGTGTACCAAAGGCTACTAGCCATGGTGGCTGAGGGGAACCTCCATATTCAGAGGTACTGGTCCTCTGAATCCCAGAGGCAGGAGGCAACATCAGAGGAAGGTCTTGGCCTCTCTGCCCTGTTGTTGGCCTTCCAGAGGAACGGGCTGGCCATTGTGTGAGGCAGGATGCTGGACTAGATGGACCACTGGTCTGATCCAGCAGGGTTCCTCTTGTGTTCTTATCAGGGGATGGCCTTGGCCTCTATGCCCTATTGTTGGCTGTCCAGGAGAACTGGTTGGCCACTGTGTGAGACGGGATACTGGACTGGATGAACTATTGGCTTGATCAGCCACAGGTTTTCTTACATTCTATGAAGGCCTCTATGCCCTGCTGCTGGACCTCCAGAGGAGCTGGTTGGCCACTGTGTGAGACTAGACTAGAAGGACTATGGGTCTGATCCAGCAAGGGTCCTCTTATGTTCTGCAAGGTCACCATCAGCCTCATGTGAGAAAAGCTCCCCCCCTCCAAACCCCACCCTATAATTTTTAAAGAATTGGTCTCTCTAGTCAGACCCAGCAGAAGATCCACCCCTGAAGCAGCTGTTGCCAAGGTGCACAAACAGACTGTCAAAAAACAACGTCATGACTATCATGAAGCGCCGCACATACCTCCCACCTAGAAACCAAAGCTTCCAATAGCTTGAGAGCCTCTTTTGCAGGCTGATTCTCCTGCAACACCCCAATAATACAGGGAGCAGAGAGCACTCTCCCAAATCAGTACAAGCTGACAAGAGCCAATATATACTTCTCCTCTGTGCCCAGACATTCCTCACTGCACCCTGCACTGATCATTCTTTCCCATGCTGGAGAGGCTCCTCATGCAACAACACGGTTCATAAGATATAATACCAGCAGTGGACAGCAACCTCCCACAGGACATGCCTAAATGGTGGGTAGTTTACTTCAACGCAAGACCTCATCCTGTAAGTTCTTGTATCCTTGCCTTCATTATACCTGAAAGTCTTGTTGGGCGGCTCCTATGGCACCACTGGAAAGAGACTCCCTTATTTGTATTGGGGGGGGGGGGAGAGCAAACTCTCCCAGTCTGCCAATCATCATACTGGTTCACATTCAAATTGGCTTTGGGCTGCCCGAAGGAAAGATTGTTTTACTGGGTCCATTTTTTATTCTGCCCTTCCTCCAAGGAGCACAGGTAGTATACATGGCCCTCTCCTCCTCCATTTTATTCTCAACAACCCTGTGAGGTAGAGGTCAGGCTGTTAACAACAGGCCCATCAGTCCATGACAGTTATCCAATCCTTTCCGCAATTCACTTCAAATAGGCAACAATCACCATGTGGTCTGGGACAGAATTTATGTCACAGGCCACGAAAAGCAACTTCTTGACTGACCTAAGAGTAGATGGGATGATCAGTGTAGCCATCATGATTTATAACCCAAACCACCCATGAATTTGACCATTCCTAGAAAAAGTTAAACTACTATCTCCACAATTTGTGAAGTTTAATCCAACTCAGTGTTACTGCACGCATAGTATTACTTTCTCTCCCCACACATAGTATGACTACCTCTTCCCACACCCCATACTGCTCCTGCACACGGAGGTCCCGTTTAGCCATTATGCTTTATAGTGGTCCGTGGGCCCATCCCGTCCCCCACGAATCTATCAACCACCAACTTCCCAAGAGACTTATTTAAATCTGTGGCCAACACGGCTGTCGTACTAGCAAATGCTGCAATTTAAAAATGTCTGGCTGTTAAGCATGAAGGAATATTACTCTTTCCTTTGGAGCCTGATCCAACAGCCTGTCCTCAATATAGGGTTGCGAGCCTCCAGGTCTGATCTCCAGGTGACAGAGATAAGCTCCCCTGGAGAAAATGGCTACTTTGGAGGGTGGACTTTATGGCACTGTACAATGCCGAGCACCCTCCCTACTCGAAACCCAACCCTCTCCTGGATCCACCCCCAAAGTCTTCAGGTATTTTCCAACCCTGGCCTGGCAACCCTACCTCAATGTATGAATGTTCCCTTAGTTGATTTGGAGTTATGTCTATTGTTATCCCCCCCCCCCCCCCCCCGGTTCTTCAGTACTGCATCTGAAACGCTCCTCCAACGTTGTCCACTCATATGGAGCCTAAAAAGGCTTTCATTTATCTTGAACGTGGCACTGGACTCAAATCTCCATCTCAGAAAAGCATGTTAACGTTTGTATTTGCATGCTAATCTTTGCCTTAATCCAATCTCAGCTATAATCACCCAGTTCTTATGCATCCTGACAACTAACCCCTCCCAGCCGCTAGATGTGATGGTTGAAGAGATTCTGTTCTCTGTATCCGAAGAAGCGTGCATGCACAAGAGAGCTTATACCCAGAGCAAAGCTTTACTGGTCTTAAATCTGCCACTGGACTCGAACTTTGTTGTGCTGCTTCAGACCAACACAGTGACCCCCACCAGAATCCATAAATATGGTAAATAAACTGGACTGGAAAGCACGAGAAGAAGTAGTGATTGGATTTATACCCTGCCCTGCACTACCCAAAGGAGTCTCAGAGCATCTTACAATTCCTTTCCCTCCCCACAACAGACACCCTGTGAGCAATGCTCCCGTCTAAGCTGTGGAGTCTTGTGAGCAGAAGTTCGACTTTGTGAGCGACTGGCATTAAAGTTGTGAGCGAGCGATTAGGCTGCTGCATAAATCAGTTTGCTCTGGAGCCACATCCTTCCTGAGCAGAGACCAAAACGTCTGAGCTGGAGGCTAAAAAACTGTGACCTAGCTCGCACTAACTCAGCTTAGAGGGGCCACTGTTCCCAAACCCATCAGTCCCCCTTAGAAACGCCCCCTTCTCCCTTAACGAAGTCCCTTTCTTTCCCAGAATCCCCCAGTCTCCTCGCCGCCGTGCGCATGCGCGCCTCCGATAGACTGCTTCTGTCCTCGGAGGCTCTACGAACCTCCCAGGAAGGCGGGAAGGCAGGGAAAGGGAGCCTCGGTTTTGTCTCCTCCCCGTCCGTCCCCCGTCCCAATTAGTGACGCACAGAGAGCCCAACGAGGCCCCTCCCAGTTTCCCCTCGTTTCGCCCCTCCGCCGTCCCCCCCCCCCCCCAGTGGTCCTCCTCCTCACCCCGCCGGACGCTCCCCCCGGCCCGTGGTCGGCGTTCTCCGTCTTCTGGCGTTTCGGGGCGCGGCCGCCCTCAGGCCCTCCTCCGTAGTACCGGCCCGAGCCGCCCCCGCCGCCACCCCCTCCTCCTCCGCCGCCGCCTCCTCCGCCTGACATCTTCACCATATCTCGGCCCGAACCGCCACCGCCGCCCTCGCCGCTCTGCGAGCCTCGCCACCTCCGCCGCGACATGGCGCTTGCAATACACCCAGCCCACCCGCGCGCTCTCCTCAGGCACGCCTACTATTGGGCACGCGCCTTGCCGCTCAGTGGCGCCGCCGGCCCTGATTGGGCTCAAGAAGAGCGCGGCCTACCTGCGGCCCGCCCTCCGCCGCCATTGGGTCCGGGCCCGCCCGCCTGCCAGCTTGATTCGACGGCGAGTCTGCTTATCAAGTCCCCCGGCGCGGTCTGGGTGGCCGAGGGCGCCGTCCGTCCGCCCTCCCTTGAAAGCGATTGGGTCAAAGCGATGCCTCTCCGGCCGGCATCCCGCCCCACCGCATTGCCTCTCAAGGAGCTCCGCCTTCTTCTCCAGAAAACCGTTGGCTCGCCGACAACGCGACGAGCGGCTTCTGTTATCTTATTGGTTATTTAGGATGCCCATCGTTAGAACGCTACAAGGGATTGGGTGAAAACTAAAAGAAGACGCCCTCGCCTTTATTTGCTCCTAGAAAAGATTTCATTGTCTCCCTAAATTAATTTCATTGGGTTATTTTTCTGTCAGTTATACCGAATGCCGAATATCATTGGACAAAGTGTTCCTGGGCTTTATTTTAATTGGCAAACGCAACTGTAAGTTTCTCCCTCTACTCCTTCTTTCATTCAGCCAATGGAATCGCATCAGAAGAAGAAGAAGCGAGGCGAGGCGGGATTTTTTAACGGTCTGCTCAGAAGACACCGCCTTTGGGGCTATGAAAGAGCAAAGGATCATGGGAGTCGCCGTGGACTTCGCTTAAGGGAAGAAATGGGCTTATAAAGCGGATGGGTAAGGCAAAGGATCATGGGAGCAGGCCCGGATTTTGGTCAAAGAAGCCAAGGGACTTTTATGAACCAAAGCTCATTTTACAAAGGATCATGGGAACAGCTCTGTACTTTTGATCAAAAGCGCCGATAGGCGTCTGTGGACCAAAGCACAATTTGCAAAGGCTCATGGGAGCTTGGTCAATAATGCTAATAAGCTTCCATGCAATAAAGTACAATTTTGAAACTTTCATTGAGAACTGCCCTAGACTTTGGCGTCTAGCTCAGCTAATTAATTAATTAATTATCGTATGGCAGTAGGTGTAGTACAGCCAGGAGACTGAAGACTGTCGGGCAGTCTGAAACTCTAGCTCTTTTTTGTGGTGACCTAGGTTTTTCTGGGCTGAGAGAACTGTGACTGGCCCAAAGTAACCCAGCTGCCTGCATGTAGAGGAGAGGGGAATCAAACCTGGTTCTCCAGATTAGAGTCTGCAACTCTTCACCACTACACCAAAGTAACCAAACTATTACGATGCGGAAAGACCCCAGGGGCTCTAAGGGCTCAGAGAAACAGGCATAACTACGTTACATCAGTCAAATTTGGGAAGCAGGAGATGACAAGCCTGTCTGAAACTATGCTCCTGTGAGCCTCCCCAGAGACAGGCAGGAAAAAAACCAATGTTTAAGGGTCCAGCGGCACTCAAATAGCCCACTGCCTGTTATCCCCCACCACCACCTTGGAGACGGAAAGAGCTTGAAACTGGAAATTCACATTAGACCTGCCCTCATTCCCCATTCTACCCTCCCTTTGCAGGATACTTCTTTGCCACGCAAGTAGCCACTGCGGCTGGGCAAGGGACTAGGGTGGCCAGTGCTAGGTTGGGAAACACCTGGCCATTGTGGGAGTAGAGCCTGAGGAGGGTTCGGTTTGGGGGAGGAGAGGGACTGCAATGGGGTCTAATGCCATAGAATCCAGCTGCCAAAGCAGCCTTTTTCTGCAGGGGAACTGATCTCTGTCATCTGGAGACGAGGTGTAATAGAGTTCTCCAGCCACCACCTGGCGGTTGGCAGCCCTAAGGACACATTCTGGAGTATTGAGAGGGGGCATTAGCTGGGCCAGTGTAATATAGTGGGGCTTCTTGCCCCAGTTTTCATCACTGGGTGGGGTGGGGCCGGCCCGCTGCTGGCTGCAGTTTCCGGCTCTCTTGGGGCCAGGACAGCTGAGATTGCTCAGCAGTTTACCCCGCAGTCCAAGGGATTGCTCAGCAAAAACCAGCCAGCGGGGGCCTGTTCTCCAGTGGCTATTTCTGGCCTCACCCCTCCCTTCTCCATTCAAGAGCGGTTCCCTTCTGCTTTCTCAGGAGGAAGGGATCAGCAGTATAACAGACTGGGATTCAGGTAGCGCTGCCGTTAACATTATTTTTCTCCGGTGCGTCTGTCCTCCGATTCTCCAGAAGGAGCCACGGTGGGCTGTTTGCATTGTATGTGGAGCCACCTTCTTCCAAGACAGAGTAGATCTGGCTATGCTGTGGGTGTCGGGAAGCCAGGCGGGTTGTTCACCCAAACTTTTTTAACGGAATGCAGAATCCCTGTAAGTTTAGCTGGCGTTATAAATTCCATAGCGGGATAGGAAGCCAAGGCTCTGGGCTCACTGCTGACATTCTTACAGCCCTGATCTTAGGCATGTTTACTCAGAAGTAAGCATCACCACACCCCAGGTAAGCACATGCAGGGCTGGAAGAAGGATCCATGGCTGGGCAGTAGAGCATCTGTTTGACAGTATTAATTCATCTCCAGTTAAAGGATCTCAGATAGCAGCTTATTCGGAAAGACTTGCCTTTCCTTGACCCTGGACAGCCCCCTCCTGAAGAGACAATACTGAATTAGATCTGGGATAAGGCAGCTTCTTAAATTCTGTTTCAGGGGAAGAGTTATGGTAAAGCACCAACTTTCTATAAATAAAGGCCTCCAGTCCAGTCCTGTCTTTCTCTGGCATTTTTCCAAGAAGCTCAGGGTGATGGACATCTCTCTCTCTCGTTTTATCCTCTTCACAGCACTGTTAGGGCTAGGCTAAAAAAGTGGGATTAGCACCCGGTCACCAAGCCTCATGCATCAATGAGGATTTGAGCTCGGGTCTCCCAGCCTCTAGTTCAGTAGTCCCCAACCACTTTGAGCCTGCAGGCACCTTTGAAATTTTGACACTGGATGATGGGCACAACCAAAAAATGGCTGCCATAGGAGGTGGGACCAGCTACAAAATGACTGCCACGGGAGGCGGGGTCAGCTACAAAATGGCTGCCGTAGCTTACCTTCAGTCACACAGTGCCAATGCTTGTGCTGTGATGGTAGCTGCTACCATAGTAACTTTAAAAAAAAAAAAAAAACCCACACAGCCAGCCAGAGGCCTTGCTGGGCAAAACCCTCACTGGGCCCTGCCCAATTTCTATAAACACTTGTTGGGCACCAGAAAAGATGACAGCGGGCAGAAGAGGAGATTGGATTTACACCCTGCTCTTCACTCGGAGTCTCCGAGCAGTTTACAAACTCCTTTCCCCTCCCCACAACATACACCCTTTGAGGCAGGTGGGACTGAGAGAGCTCTCCTGAGAACTGCCCTTGAGAGAACAGCTTTGAGAGAACTTGTGACTGACCCAGGGTCACACCAGCAGCTGCATTTGGGGGGGGGGGCAGGGGACTCAAACCCGGTTCTCCCAGATTAGAGTCCAGTGCTCCTAACCAGTACACCAAACTTGCTCCCTTGTCACATTGGTGACCCCTGATCTAGTTCAGTATTTGAGCACACTGCACTAACTAGCTACATTTCTGGGATCCTCAAGTTAAAGGATCTTAAAGCAGCTGGTATGGGGAAAGACCTTTCACTGCCAGCGAGAGCCGATGCTACACAGGTAAGACAGTTCAACTCGTCAGAAAGCAACTCTGTGTGTTCCGTAAAACATCCCAGTTGGCCAACCCTCAAATCTCTGAGAGAAAGCGAACACCCAATTCCAACATCTCGCTTTGTCCTCTCACTGTCTGAACCAGTCATGGTGCTGTCCTTATGGGTATTAAGTTGGGTAGGATGGGGCCCCATGTACCCATGCCAGGCCCCCTAGGGAGGGAAGGCCGGAGCGATGTTTTAGAAAAGGGGTGCTGGGACCCCCCTTCCTAACAACCCTCCACCTTTTCAAAAGCACCAGATTGTGAAAACGGCATTCAATAGAAGGCTGATCCCCCAAAGAAGGGGGAGAAGGCAGCTTCAGCAACAGCTGCGGCCCCAGCAGCCGTCTCTGGCTTCTGCCATTGGGATGCCCTTTCCACAGCTGTGGCCTGGCCAGATCTCTCTGGAGCTGTGGCAAGAAAGGGAGCTGGCTGCAAAACACGACTCTTCACTCAAGCGTCTGGCTCTCCAGCATGGGGAGAGAGGACCCATTTCCTTGGAGGATGCCATGCCGTACCACTCTGTCGTCATTATTTGTGTCACAAGATCTGGAGAGGGAGTTTGGGGACAGCCAGTTTAGTCTTCCCGGTTGCTTTTCTGAGTTACTGTCTTGTAACCAATCTGGGGTGGGGAGAGAAGAGCCATTTGCATTTGCCATGGATAATTTAGACACTCACTTCCCGTTCACCATCCCCAAAGCTGCTAGCCACCCCGCTCCCAAATGTCTCGATTTATGGCCCAAAAGTTGAACAACACCCCCCACCCCTGCTTTTATAAATCTTCCCTGCCTGGTCTCCGAGGGGTGACTCAGATCAGCCCCAGCCCTGTGGCGACTAGGACACCTGCCTAACACAGCTACAGTGTTAAGGATCATGAGTTCAAAACCCATCCGCTGCTAAATGAATTTGGTGCACAGGTCCGATTAGCTGACACAAAAGAGCCACTTGTTTTAGCTGTGGAAGGGCTAGCAGATGAGAAAGAGCTCACGGGGGCACAATCGTGTCCATGTCGACCCTTGCAATCTAGTTGCCGTTGGCAGAAATCTCTGTGCCACCACAGGTGAGGGTTTTGCTAGGTCAAGGGCTGCACCATGCCAAATGCCCTGCTTGCAAGATGGACAAACCTGGCACATTCCTCTCCCCCCGGCAAAAGTGCAAAGATTATCTGGAAAAGGGCCACAGCTCATGCTTTGATGGCCAGTGGAACATTAACTGTGCTTAACCTGCCAGGTTGCTTGTTCCAGGCATCTGACCTCGACAGAGAGCTCGCGCATACTCACCAGGATGCATGGGTTCCTCGGACAAGCCTGTCCAGACACATCACAGGGCCGCAAGCAACACCCTGTGCGAGAGCTCTGAGAGTCCCTAAGGTCAAGGCAGAGGTTCCGTCAATTTTACCTTGAACCTGCTTGTCCCAGCCAGGTCTGGAGCCAGGAACAGCGATGAAACAGGACAGGTACAGTGCATCTTGAGGATTCATTGTCACATCCGACTTCCTCTGTCACTTTCACAACTGTTGCTTGGTCAAAGCTGTCTATAAAGGTGAGAGTTCAATTGCCACTTGTGTCCCCCAAGGGCTATGCTACAGGTAAAGGCTTCCCTTGATCGGAAGCCAGTTGAATCCGACTCTAGTGCACTAATTAATGAACGGAAAATACTTATTAGCCACCTTTCTACCTTACGGAGCTTAATAAGATACGTAAAGACATCACACCAATTTTTTTTTAAAATCACAATTTAGGACTGCTTTAACGTTTTTTAAAATGTATTTTATTGATATTTTTATTAATATTAATAAAATACATTACTGACAATCTTCACAAAAGGCATAAAGCCAAAATTTAAAAATCACAATTTAGGACTCCTTTAGTTTTACGTTTTATGTACTTGAGTAATATTGTAAATAATGTCTTTGAGTAATACTGTAAATAAAACCATCTTCCAGAGACTAAAAATGAAGGGGCTGTGTTGCGTACTGGGTTCGATGCATGTAGAAGCAGGACTACAGCGTGATGATCAGCTCGTAGTGTATTCGTACACAACTACACAAACCAGCCAAGGTGGCCAACTATATATAGCTCCCTGGGTTGCACCCACAGTCCTATTGGAGGGTTTGAGTTTCCCGCCAAAGTCCCTATTGGTGTACTCCTGAAGGTAGTTTCCTGGAGTCAAGTTCGGACTGCCTGTCGCTGGCGCCTGGTGGAGGTCAGCGGACATAACAGGCTGCCATTGGAAAGTGACTATAAAAACAACAGCCCTGCAAGGTTGGCGCCATTCAGATAATGGCTTTCATCGGCTTAATCATTTTACGGCTCAGGAGATGTATGAACCAGGGTCCTTACAGCCGACAAACCAGACCAGCTTCCAAACAAGGGGAAATCAACCCCCCCAGAGTTCGCCGTGGGCTGGAAATCCATCCCAGAAGGCCGTGTCAGCCTCTCCATTCACCAGCAAGTCAAGGGAGCTTCAGACCAGCTGCTTGTTTAGCATCACCCGGTTCTCCCACGGGTATGATTCAGGCCCTGCAGAGACCTTGAGCTCCTGCTGGCAAGAGGCATAAGCCAGCCTTGCTAGAAGCCTCCCCCACAGACGAGGAATTCTTGCAAGACAAAAGGCAGCTGGGGGAGGGAGCTGGGGAGGGGAGGCATGCTCTGCCGCCTGACATTCTCAATGCCGGAAAACGCACTCTCGGGGAAAGAACAAAGTCCGAGTCCAGTGGCACCTCTATGGGTGCATTCATACCAGCTGTTTTTTCCGGAGCTTTCCTCCTGCACCTTTAGCAGCAGCTGTCTGGAGGTTTGGCAGCTCAAGCTCTCCCCTCCATGCAAGGAAAAAAACCTGCTGTTTGCCATCTAGATAGGCATGCCAGCATCCAGGTGGGGCCTGAGGAAATCGCCCAAAATTACAGCTCAACTCCAGGTTGCATTCAGATGGCTATTTTGAGCCGAGCCAGGCACAAGTGCTTGGTGGATTTAAAGTGCATGTCCAGACCTCAACATCTGGGAATCATGCCGCTTCCGTGAGTAGCCTGTCGATCCCCATTGGGGATCCGTACTTAAAAGATAGTAGTGAAAGTCTGGTCTAAAGCTGGCCGATGGGCCAATGCGGACTTTTCACCATCAGGTCATACCTCCAGCACACAATCAGCCCGTAGGGATGGTCTCCAGACCACCCCCAATGGCCACCATTTTAAAAAACTCTTAGTAATGCACGCACAACTGCTTAAACAAGCGACGTCCCCAGAGCTCCGCTCAAGCAATCCAAGTAATGTTATGTTTCTGATGGTCCCCTGAACTTAGTCAACTTTATTAAGTGAAATGGTACCTAGAGGAAGGTACCGCTGGTGGTGTTTTTACCATTTTTAGCATGCATGGAAAAACAAGTATATGGTGAGGCACCTATGCGCATGCGCAGAAAGGATTTTCTTTTTTAAAAAACCAACCACATGGCTCCTCACGGTGGATGCCACCTAGACAATGCACCGCGGGAGTCATGGGCGAGCTGTCTGATCATGCAACGCTGGATCAAAAAGATCTAGCTCACATTACAGCCGCGCCAATGGCAGGATTAGCTGTCCGTCTGAACACACTCTTAAGACCAACAGTTTTATTTGAGGCATCAGCTGTTGGGTCCATGCACACTTCTTTAGAAAGCTCATACCGTGAATAAAACTCTGCTGGTCTTAAAGGTGCCTCCGGACTCTAACTTTGTCCTGCTGCTTCAGACCAACACGGTGACCCCCACCACAATCTAACTTTTGGGGAAGACAAGACACGGAACTTGGCTCTGTCAGGGCAGTGCTCTGACACAATATGGTGGGCGTAGCCACAAAATGGCAGCCACAGCTTACCTTCACTCACACGGTGAAGACCCGTGCTATGGCCTGAAGCAACATTTAAAAAAATGTGCAGAGCCAATCAAATCTCTCCAGTGGCCGATGAAAAGCCTCGCTGGGCAAAATCCCCACCTGGCCATATCCACTTTCTAAAAGCGCTTGGCAGATGCCAGGAAAAGCACTGGCCGGTGTCATCAGACAGAGGCCACAAAGATTTTGCTTTCTGACAGAGCCCAAAGGGATTGGGTGAGAGACTGTCATAGTTTCCCCTCAATTAAAAAACAAATGAACTATGAAGTTGAGCAAAACTCTGGAGGACGACGGAGGCCAGGAGGGCTTGGCGAGATGTGGTCCACGGGGTCATGAAGAGTCGAACTCGACTGTGAGACTGAACAACCACCACAACAAAAGTGTCCTATTAGGGCTTGACTCTGAAGACCGTCCTTGGAAGAAGCACAGGTACCCAGAAAGACATGGTCGGTTGGAAAGCGGAATTCAACAAACGTAACTGCAGCCCTTTTTAAGGAACGCCGCAAGGCACTCAAAATCCAGGGTGAGGCCGAGGTTCGGTTTCACTTCCGCAAAAAAGAGAAAAACGCATTCAAGGGGAAGCGCCGTCCTCCTTAGAGGAAGTCAGGGACGCAAAAAGGTGCTTTCTTCCTTCTGTTGCAGCGTCGAAGGGAGGATGTGGTGGCGAAGACCAGCTTGTACAGACGGCCCTCCCGGCACCAGTCGCAGAGAGACACTTCACACAAAATGGAAGGGCTTTAACCTGATCCCTTTGCAACAGGAGAGGCTGGGGACTGAACTCGGGACCTTCTGCATGCAAAAATAATGCTCTGCCACTCAGCCCCCGCATTTTCCTATGTTAATTTCATTGAGTTCTTGTATGGTAAGAAAGGGAGAAAAGGACTTCTTTCTCTACCTTCTCCAGCCAATGCATGATTTTGTAAACCTCGATCATGTCACCCCTCAGTCGTCGTTTCTCCAAGCTAAAGAGCCCTCACCACTTTACCCTTTCTTCATAGGGAAAGCGTTCCACCTCCTTCATCATTCTAGTTGCCCCTTTCTGCGCTTTCCCCAGTGCTATAATATCTTTTCACATCACCCACTACCCAATATTTTTAACTAGAAATGTTGGGGATTGAACCTGGGACCTTTTGTGTGCCGAACAGACGCTCTGCCGAAGTGGAGGAGGAGGAGGAGGAGGAGGTTGGATTTATACCCTGCCCTTCACTACCCAAAGGAGTCTGAGTGGCTTACAAACTCTTTCCCCTCCCCACAACAGACATCCTGTGAGCAGTGTTCCCTCTAAGCTGAGTTAGTGTGAGCTAGCTCACAGTTTTTAAGCCTCTGGCTCGCACATTTTTGTCTCAGCTCTGGAAGGGTGGCTCCAGAGCACACTAATTTATGTAGTAGCCAAATCGCTCACTCACAACTTTAATGCCAGTAGCTCACATAGAATTTTGGCTCACAAGGCTCCACAGCTTAGAGGGAGCATTGCCTGTGAGGTAGGTGAGGCTGAGAGAGCTCTGACAGAAACTGCTCTTTTTCAAGAACAGCTGTGCCAGAACTATGGCTTGCCCAAGGTCATCCAGCCTGCCTGGAAGGTGGGCACCTCCACAGGGCTTCCCCTTGGCTGTGAAGACCCCTCCCTCCTGTGAACCGCCTGACACTACGGCTTCACCTGCTCCAAGCCCGTAGCGCAAGGGTGTCACCGCTCCGGTGAAAGAGGTTTTGTTCAAAACTAGGTGCAGCATGGCACTGGTGGCCACAAGTCCCCAGCCACATTGTGCAACCCCGTCTAGGCACACCTTGCTGCTAGGTGTGGCCGCTGGCAACCCTCCAAATCATGCACAGACGCATACTGGTGTGCGTGCACACCCTCCCCTCCTCCCCATGCTCCAGCCACTTTACAATTGATTTGGGAGAGCAAGCAAATTGAAAAGCACATTTTTTCTCATTTAGAAACCTGTTTTTGGATGCAATTCCTCAAAGAAAATTTGGTCCGCTAAGCAATGCATTGTCCTGGATTTCTCCCAGACTGTCTTTAAGAAGCAACTATTTTTTTAAAAAGCTCAGTTTAGCAAAAAGGCACATTCCTGCAGCCCAGCTTAATGGCTTTTCCAGAGTAGCACAGGATGAAGCACAGGTTTGGATGGATCTTTCTTTTTGACACTCAACAGAGCAGAGCATCCAGTCTCCCAACAGTAGTCAGCCAAACATTTCCAGGGAGCAAGGTAACAAGGCATGGAGGTTCCCTTTCAGTTGTAATAGCTGCCAACAGACCTGTCCTTCTCAAACCTGCCTAAACCCATTTTTAAAACCATCTAAGCACCGTTAATTTCCAGTGGCAGGCAGTTCCACAAGTTCATTGTACATTCTGTGAAAGACTAATTTGGTGCCAATGCAAATAGCCACTTTTATAATGGATGGGGAGACACACCTTGAGTCCTTGTTCACTTGGGTCGCTGTGTTAGTCTGCCTGTAGCAGGAGACAAGGGTAAGAGTCCAGCAGCACCTTAAAGACTAACAATTTGTGGCAGGGTTAGAAGCTTTTGGGAGTCACTGCTCACTTCTTCAGATACTTTCGTTAGCAATTGTCTTTTTTAACACGTCTAGATCCTGTCCTTCTGTAGCACCCAGAGTTTGTGCCTTATAAAGTTTAACTTGAAGGAGGCTGCACGAGTCATCTGTCTGCCCCCTTGGCACGTTACTCAGCAACACCCTTGTGGAGTTGGACTTGGCCTATCCATGGGGGTGGGGGTGGTAGTTTACCCCAGGTGGTGGCGGTGACGGTAAAGGGGGGGCAAAACAGTGGCTTGTCTTTCCCCACAAGGTGACGAGAGATCATGAGAACTCAAAATTTTTCTCATGACGGAAACGCCCCAAGATCTGGGCATCAGATTATTTCTTTTTTTTTAAAAAAACCCACACTTTTGCATGGGAGAGAACTGCGCAGGCAGAGAGATTAAAAAATGACTCTCAGAGATGGGCTTTCCTGCCACTGAGAGAAACCAGAGGCGAAACTCACTGGCCCCTCCCCATGTCACAGCTGCGTCTTATAGAGGAACCAGAAAGGGGATGAGAAGGGAGCCGGCTACAGCCCAAGGAAGCTGAATCACTCAGCAAAGGAACACCCACCACGCCCAGTGAGGCTGGATCAGAGTTTGACAGAAAAGGAAACTGCATCCGATTTTAAGGAAACCAAACCGTGGTGGTGGAGGATTCCACAGTGACGATATTGAAGCTTAGACACTCGTACCAAAAAGAAGAAAAAAAAGAAGAGATTGGTTACACCTGGCCCTTCACTCAGAGCCTCATACAATCTCCTTTCCCTTCCCCGCCCCACAAGACACCCTGTGAGGTAGGTGGGGCTGAGAGAGCTCTTTCGAGGACCGCCCTTAAGAGAACAGCTCTGAAAATAACTTGTGACTGACCCAAGGTCACACCAGCAGCCGCACATGGAGGCAAGGGGAATCAAACCGGTTCTCCCAGATCAGAGTCCGCGCTCCTAACCACGACACCAGATAGAATTCAGCTGGATGAGAAGCGTCTTTTTATAGCGGACGGTTCCTAGCCCTCAAAGATGGGACGACCTCGGTAGGGAGAAAGAGGAAATGGAGAGGGGCGCAAGGGAAGAGGAACCACAATCTAGGTGTGTCGTCTCCTGCACACGAAGCATTTCCTGTTGACCGTCAGAAAGTGAACTTTATGTGGGGGGGGGGGGGGGGGTTTGAAGCTACCATCTCCTGTGGGGTTTCTAGGAACATCGGCATGTCACTTCTCTTCACCCGGGCTGGAGGCATCAGTGGGTGGCTTCTCTCGGCAGAGGCCCCCAGCAAGCAGAAATGCACTCAACAGATCATTTCTATGGCACAGCACCCCCAGAATCCAAATAGAATCACAGGGAGTTGGAAGGGGTCCCAGAGGCCATCTAGTCCAGCCCCCTGCTCAATGCAGGATCAGCCTAGAGCATCCCTGACAAGTTTTCGTCCAGCCGCTGCTTGAAGACTGCCAGGGAGGGGGAGCTCACCACCTCCCCAGGCAGCTCACTCCACTGTTGAACAACTCTGACTGTTACAAAAATAAATTCCTGCTATTCAGACGGTCCCTTTCGCCCATAATCGAAACCCATTATTGCGAGTTTTATTCTTTGCAGCCAACGGGAACAGCTCCCAGCTCTCCTCTAAGTGATGGCCCTTCGGTACTTCAAGAGAGCTGTCATGTCCAAAGAAGGAAGCAAGTAGGGCTTCTAGGAGGAGAGCAAAATCGGGGGGGGGGGGGGGGGGGCACACAAAGAAAAATGTCATCCTCTCACTCAATACGGCTTTAGATGGTCAACCGATGCCCCAGCCCAGTTGACAGCAACATACCTGGTCGCCTAAGGAGAGCAGAAGCTGACTTCAGGGTGAACGGACAGTCAGAAAGTTATACAATTTGGCAGTTCTTTTCGTTTGGGCCAGAAATGACTGGCAGAGGGAGGTTAGTAACGGGGGAGGGACTTAATTTGCAAAGGTGGTGCACACATTCAGGAAAAACGTGAACAGCAAGAACAAACCAAACACTGCTTTTCATTTTCATGAGGACTAGAAGGGGGGGGGGAAATCATTTTATTTTATTATTCTTTCTTTTCTTTTCTTTTTTTAAAAAAAACAGTTTGATGAAGTGAGCCCTTGTTTATTGAGATCCGGGAGGGTTCCCCCATCCAAACCTCAGGCACCCATAGCCACAAATGTGTAACCCCCACCCCACCCCTCAACAGAAAGGATTCAAAAGAAATTCCAGCGTTAGAATGTACAGTACATTTGCATATGCAGATCAGCATCTGATACACCCCCCCCCCCCCCGTTCTTCCATTCAGGGGAGAGAAAAAGAAACTTAATTTTCTTTTACAAAAATAATAAAACCAACCCAGTGTATTCCAGTTCCGCAGCTGCAGTTTTGCTTACAAAAAAGTACCTTGTTTTCCCCTTAAGTAACTGAGAGCCATTATCGAAGGCACAAAAAGAAGGCCAGCTATTTTTCACCCCCACCCCCACAGATAAAAGCACCCCACCCCCCTTCGCACTTGTGTGTGGATTTGGGACAGACGTGAAAATTGGTAGCTACCACAAACACACATGCTGGCAAGCAATGCTCTCTCTAAGCTGTGGAGTCTTGTGAACAAAAATTCTACTTTGTGAACTACCGGCATTAAAGTTGTGAGCAAGCGCTTCGGCTACTGCATAAATCAGTTTGCTCTGGAGCCACATCCTTCCTGAGCTAAGACAAAACTGTGTGCGCCAGAGGCTAAAAAACTGTGCGCTAGCTCACACTAACTCAGCTTAGAGGGAACACTGCTGGCAAAGGGGCGGGGGGAGGTCATTTAAGTGCCTTCATACATTACAACCAATACATACATTTCCTAGTCAGGACAACTGAAATACACAAGTCCGAGCCAACATGTAAGACCTTTACCTACAAATGGATGCGTGGTGCATCCCAAACAGCCACCCTGTTTGGCCCAGACCAGCAGCCACTCGGGCCCTGAATTCCCTGGGAAGAAGAGCTACCCTGAAAGCACGCCCCCCCCCCCCGAGATTCTAACCGCAATCCCAAATACAAGCCAGTTTTTTTGTCTTTTGTGTCTCGCACGCAGATCCTTAGGTGGGGGGAACACACACAATACCATCTTTTACCCACTTAAAAACGGCAGATAAGCAGCCCCAGATGTGGGAGGTTGGAACACAGACCAAAACAACGTGTCTGCAATAGATCGGCTGGATCATGGGGGGAGAAAAATCAGCAGAAGCAAAGCCCTGGCTTAACAGCACAGGAGAGAGGTTCTCCCCCCCCCCCCCCGCCCCGAACAGGATGTTGGCAGTGCATATGCGTGTCCCCCCCCCCCCCCCCCCGCATCTTGTGTGCACCGTCAATGAGATTATCCCGAATGCCTAAGCAGATGGCTACCATCTGACTTCGATTCCCTTCGGTTTAACACAGCCGCTAGGTTCCCAGAGTTGCTGGAACGTCAGCCAGCGAGCGTGGCACAAAAGGTGTCTGCCCGGAATTGAACAGAAAAAGGAATGTCACAAACTCCCCCCCCCCCCCCGAAAATGCCGCCCTGCTTTTAAGACACACATACTCTGTTGCTCAGGCCTTTTGAGCTACAGTTCAGCTGCAGCTCCTGTAGCGAAGGAAGGAGAGACCAGAACAGGGAGGGGAAGACAGGGAAGACTCCCACAGTCTCCCACGGCAAAGGTAGGAGAGTCGGACCCGTTTTACAGAGGAGGAACTGAGGCCAAACCACCGCCCATGCACCGTTTTTTTAAGCGGCGGGAGGGGGGGCAGTGCAGTGGAACCAAAGCCGCAAGGGCAAACTGAAGTTCTGAAGAGTTCAGTGGATGGAGCCCCCCCCCCCCCCAAAAAAAGCTGACGGCAACCTTAGCCCCGTGGAGGGAGGCAAACCCTCTTTCCAAATCGCAAGAGGGAGGCGGTTGCTGGAAAACGTGCCTTCAGCCTTTCTCAAGGCGAGCGGAGTCACTCCCCCCTCCCACCAAGAAGGGGGGGGGGAGAGCACGCCTTGTGGGAATTATGAGTCAGGCTTTCTCGAGAGGTGCTCACGCCCAGGCAGTGGGGCCAAGGCAGTAGGAGGGAGGCATGCTGCAAGTCTCAGTAGGCCTCGGGGTGGAGGTGAGCTCTCTCCCCATCTTCCTGCGCTAGGACAGCCCCACCCGCAACAACTGGCACGGCTGCTTATCTGCTGCGGCCCTTGCAGAGGGAAGACTGGCCCGAAAGTTTTTATTCAAATCAGCATCCAAGTGCAAAGGAATCCGGGCAAGCGGCAGGATGGTGCCCAGGAAATTTCGGGGAGGGGGGGATACTGCCCCATTGCAAGGATCTCAAGTTCAAAGTCTTTCCCCCACAAAACCCCCCAAAACTGTCAGTCAAAACAGGTAAGGGGGCAGCAACTGACGTGAGCCACTGTCGTTTTCAGGTCTCTCTCTCTCTGCCTGCAGTGCTTCAGAACAAACACACAGACACCCCCAATTTTTCTTTGGGGATTTCCAAAAGACGCACAATTTTTCTTTAAAAAAACAACTAGATGTGGGCACGGCTGAGCGACCTCTGCTGTCTTCACATCTTGATAAGCTAGAGCAACCGACCAAGGAAATCGGAGACAAGAGGAGTGCTTCACCTGCTGGTCTGAGGGCCAACGGCTGCCTTTGTGTTGGGGTGTCCGGGGGGGGGGGGGGGGACCTGCCATACGCTGGTGTGCACGAGTCCTTACTGGCAAAAGACAACAAATGGATATAGCGAAAACTCAGGTTAGGGAAGTGGGACATCTACAAAGCTAGAAAACCAGCTTTTTGGGGTCGATGGGAAAAAGAAGAGGAAGAGGAAAACCACAAATCCCTGAGCAGACCACTCTGTGCAGAAGGGAGCCCAAATGCATCCAGTTTGATTTGGAAGTCAGCAACTGGGGGGTAGGGAGAATACTTTCCTTTACCGGCATGCTACAGGACGATAGGGAAATGTTACCTAAAGTGGGTCACAGCTTCTCTCTAGACCTTGTAGTCCGGACAGGAGACAGAAGCGGGTATTTAGTAAAGAGGGAAAAGGAGAAACCTTGACCGGGTAACACCCCCTTCCTTCCACCCTACTGCGTGTCTGCAAAAAACCCACTACTGTCTGCGATCAAGATTCCAATCGTGGCAAGCAGACGCATACCCCCGCCCCCTGTGGATTAAACTGGATCAACGTAGCCAATAAGA
The DNA here is from genome assembly GCA_029233225.1 of Lepidodactylus listeri. Classification (NCBI taxonomy): domain Eukaryota; kingdom Metazoa; phylum Chordata; class Lepidosauria; order Squamata; family Gekkonidae; genus Lepidodactylus; species Lepidodactylus listeri. The sequence continues at coordinate 38,523,386 of JARCFY010000020.1, forward strand.
TCGAAAATATATATTCCACGCCCACCACTTGGAACAGAGAACCTGCAGAGCGTGTTTCTCCTTCAACGCACACCAGGAAGGTACATTTCCCAGGGTTGGGAATTGGCCTCCAGCCACTTAACCAGAGCTTGAGAGAGCGGATGGCACAGAAGAGGGGTAGAATACTGGCTAATCGTCCCTTTCCCTGGCGTAGGTGGCATGGTAATGTGTGCACATTTCGATGTGATCCCCAAAGTAAGGCAAAAGTAGTGGGGGGGGGGGGATTTTCGTGCCAAGGAGGAAAGATTTTATGAAGGAAAGAATCAAAACAGACCCATGTAGATTCAGTCCTGTTTGAAAGATGCAAGAAGTAGGCAAAGGAACACGGAACTAATTAGTTAAACCACTTCAAAAGCTGGGGGGGGGGAATCAATGAAGGGGGGACCGAGCCAGAGCTGCCCCACTTCAGGAGGCTCCCGTTCGCCCTCCGTTCCAAGACGGTAATCTGCCCTCTCCCATGAGGGAGAAGCTTGGGAAGAATTTGGGAAGAGTGTCAGAGAGCAAAGCTCTGATTAATGGCTTTTGTCGATCCCACCCATTCCGTACTGGGTGAACTGGTTCAGTACTGGATGAACTGGTTCAGTCGGGCATGCACGGCTCTGCCCACCGCAAGCAGGCAACTTTGGCAGGTTGAACAGGTCAAGAGAGAAGAGGAGACTGCGGTAGCCCCCCAAAAAATTATATTGAAGGTGGTTCCAGCAAAAAGTGTTTCTGGGACACGGCCTACGCAAGCAAACCATTCCAGCCAGTGGACGTCCCTTTCCATGCCTGACCCATCTACCTTCTCCTTCCCAACCACATAGCATGCAACAAGGGCAGAGAAGAGTATCCGGCAGGCCTCCTGAAAGCAAAGGGGATTGGATCCTGTGGATCCATTCCACTAGCAGAGGCACTTTCCTCTGGCTGAAGGGAGCCTTCCTCCCACAATCCAAGGGGGGATTCCCCATGGGATCCAGCAAGCAGAACACATATTCAAGGACGGACTCTAGTACGGAGAAAAATTCTCAGCCTTATATGGTCCCAATATTCTCCCCAACCCTTAAAAACAACCCAACCCAGCCCAGCTATTGCAGAGGAGTCAATCTAAATTGCTTAGGGGCCCCCCAGATTTCTTTGCAACTGGGGTCCCCAACTTTTTTGAGCCTGCAGGCACCTTTGGAAGTCTGGCCCAATATGGTGGTGCAATCACAAAACGGCCACTGAAGCCACACTTCAGTCACAAAGCGAAGATCCTTCACTGTGTTGGCGGCCACTGCCAAAGCCACGTTTTTACAAATCCACACAGCCTGCCAAATCTCCAGTGGCTCATCAGAAGCCTTACAGGCCAAAAGTCCCACCCACTTTCCAGAAACGGCTGGAGGGCACCTGGAAAGGTGTCTGCACCCCTGCGCCCAGGGGCATCATGCTGGGGAACCTTTGCTCTACAACAGAGCTCATCTCTTGGGCAAGGACCACTATACAGTCACCGCAGGCTGGAGAACCACAGGGGCGAAGAGGGGGGCAGAGGAAAGCCGAGCAGGCACTCACAGGCAGCTTCCAGGTACAGGGTGGGGACTAACCCCCCTGCCCCCACCCTTTTCCCAGCTTCTTTCCCAGACGGCTCTTTTGCCAGTACCGCTCCGACTTCTGCAGAAGCAACTAGTCAAAATTCATTTCGATGCAGCCTATTAGATTTCAAAACCTGCTGCCCCTCAAAAATGTTTGGAGACTGGGGTGGGTGGGTGAGGGGAAGAGACAGAAGAGAATATATATATATATGTATATACGTTCTAGGATTCATTGGTTAAAGAGATTCTGTGCGTGCCCACAACATAATGCGATACAGCCCTAGAATTAGGATTTGTAGTTGGACGTGAGCCACATCAAGCCTTCATAGAGTCCTTCCCCCGACGTGGCGCACGACGGCTGGACATACCAATTCCTGTCCCTAATGCGAGTGAGGCCCAGTTTCTCTTGGATCTCGTGGGGCTTCATGGCGTCGGGGAGGTCTTGCTTGTTGGCAAAGACGAGGATAATGGCGTCCCGCATCTCCCGGTCGTTGATGATGCGGTGGAGCTCCTGCCGGCCCTCGTCGATCCGGTCGCGGTCTGCACAGTCCACCACGAAGATCAACCCCTGGGTGCCGGTGTAGTAGTGTCTCCAGAGGGGCCGGATCTTGTCCTGGCCCCCCACGTCCCAGACGTTGAACTTGACGTTCTTGTAGGTCACCGTCTCCACGTTGAAGCC